>CP114486.1:8544375-10006250 GCA_027186245.1 Coriaria nepalensis | reverse complement strand
CCTATTCCCCATGTGGCAATCACAACCGTCTGTCTCTTCTAATTTCATATAGATTTTCACCAAAACAGAAGGTTTCTTTCAATTTCGTAAGACTTTCTTGTATGCTCAAAAACCAATAATGATTACAGGAAATGAACTTGAACTAAATTAAACAACCTCAAACATTGGTGCTGCAGTTGGGCTGCCATATATAGCGACTTTTCCTTTGTCAGTTTGTGGTGGACTTGGCTTTCTAAGTTCTGCCTGCAAAAAAACAACAAGGAAAAACAGATTAAAAAGGCAATTTCTGAAAGAGTATTTACAAAAGAATTTGTCAAGAATCTGATAAACTTTTAGAAAATATGAAAGACAGTGACGCCGTAAGGAACAAAAATAAAGCATACAAAAATACCTTCACACTAGCAATAACATCCGTGGCACCCATCTTGACTCTTGCTGAACCATTTGCCTGTTTTTAGGCCTATAAAAGAATTAAAAGTAACCGAGATCCAATCTCCTGGATAGGCCCAAGAGAGGGAGAAGACAATAAAGAAGAGAAAAATTAAGTTTCGATGATGAACCAAAATTATTTTACCTGAGGAATGTCTCCAGTTTCGACATAGATAGGACGGTAAGTTAATCTCTTTCTTCCATCAGATCGAAGATCCTGGGCAATGCCTCCTTTTATGAAATTTTTTTCTCCAGTTGACAGTCCAACCATTTCTAGTCATCCATAACAAGAAATCAAGGAAAAAAATACATGTAAGCATATCATAGAACAAAGGAAAAGAGAGAGAGAACGATAGAGAGAGGGAGGGAGAGAGAGAGAGAGTGTATGTGTTACCAGGAGCTTCGACTGGCGGCTGCCAGCAGGGAGGCGAGAGAGTGAGGCTGGCGGTGATGCTTCGAGATGGAAGAGGCCTGTAATAGAGAAGGGACAACTGTACTGCTGAAGGAAGCAACGTCACTGTTTTGACAGTCGCCTGAATTTCCTAGACCTGGTTCTTTTGAAATACAGTTGCCTTATAATCAACTATTCATAAAAAAATATTTAATAATAGTATAAAAATAAAAATAGTGAGATTTTCTTTTTCTTCATATATTTGAGTATATTCGAAAAAAATTATCATCGTTTAAAAGTATGTTCGGATTTCAAATTTTCAAAGGACATAGATATATCTACGATAAACCATAGATTATAACCTCAAAACATATATATCTACGATAAACCATAGATTATAACCTCAAAACATAGGTTAAAGCCTCAAACCCTAAAGTTGTTGTAAGACTCCAAAATAAGGATATAACGATCTTGTGAAGTTATTGAATATTACATAGGGCTGGTCGGGGTATATGGGTTTAAAGGGAAAAGTTTCTTAAAGAATGACCTAACCTTTTTTTTTTCATTGACACAACAGCCCTTTTTAAATTTTACCATTTATAAAAAGTAAATAAAAATATAAAATTAGTAAAGTACATTCAAAATAAAAAAAAGTTTTTGAAACAAAAAAAAAAAGGTGAAATGACAAGAATACATTCATCTTTATCGATGGTTTATGGTAACTTGTAGTTTCAAATATCCTAAATTCGACGAGCTTTGGAATTGAATGTAAAATGTTTAAAGATAGATAAATATTTTTGGGTAAGTTTTAAATTTTTGTATTTAATTTTTCTTTAAATGATGGATAGATAATAATCATAATAAAGGAGTCGCATTGTTTTTATTTTGTTTATATTCTATTTTCGATTCTTTTTGCAATGCACAAATGTGGAAATATGGAAATCTCATTCTACATATGCAATTCATGCTCAATTGCTCGATTACTCATTAGCTCTATGGATGTAAGGCCTCAAGCAATCGAGTATCAATATTTAATTAATTTATTTCATCTTTGTAATCAAAATTACTGATCTTCTTTTATCTTTTTCTTATATAGAAATGAAAGCATTTTCGTAGGATATATTTTGATGGTAAATGAAATGAAAATATGAACCAAAATGAGAAAGTGAGTTTGTTATATTGGCATGAAAATATCACGAATGGATCAATTGGAGTTTCGGTCAAATCAAATGTCACGTATACTCAGTTGCTGAAAGTTTTCTATAATTATATCGATGCATATCATAATAAATTCAGTATGCAACTATCGTATATGTCATGGAATAAATTGTCGTCTTCCCCACTATATATTAGAAATAACGAAAAGTGAAGGGATTTATTTGCCACTTATAATCTAAAGATGAAAAATCTTCCTTATACGCGAAGTTGATTATAAAGACTCGGAGAGATTCATGTGTTGAACATCATCGTCAATTACCTAGCTTCCTGGTGTTCATGATCTTGGTAGGAGAGACATACTCGGTCTTACTACTAATAATCATGATTATCGTTGTAATGGTGTACCAAATGATAAGAATTAGCATGACAAATTATGATGATTTTTATGATTATGATCATGGTATTGACAAAAATCGCAATGATGATGAGGCTTTAGATGAGAATGAAGATCTCAATATGGATGAGGATCAGGATGAGGATGAGGTTGAGGATGATGAAGTTGATGGTGAAGAGAATGAGACTAAGGATTATGATGATGAAGGTGAAAGAGTGGAGGAAGAACGGGTCACTAATCACAACAATGAAAATGATATTGCAAATCAAGGGTACGAGGATGACCAATTCAAGAGAATAAAGTTCATTAGGAATTATAATAACTTAGGACATACCAATTGACAAACCACCGCCATCATAACCATGCATACAACATTCACCGTAACTAGTAAATGAAATTGAAGATGAAGAGAGTGTTATCCTCATTGCAACCTAGCGATCCACATGCATTGAAAGTAATTTAGTTACGATTATCTCTTCCCAACCAATCAGAGGGGTGCTTTATCTTAAACGATACTTTATCTCAAAAGAAGAACTAAAGGTAAGTTTACATGTGCATGCAATGGCGAGAAATTTTGAGTTCAAGGTGAAGAAATCCAATAAGACTATGTTTGTTATCGTGTGTATAGATCCAAATTTCCAGTGGCAAATTCGTGCAACTGCAAAGAAGAATTCTTCATTTTTCCAAGTTTGAACCTATAGATCAACATACATGTAATCTTACATTCAAGCAAGACAATCATCAACAAGCATCGACGCCTATGATTGATCGATAAGTGAAGGACAAGTACCAAGGGTGTAACAAGACTCCTAAGGCGTGACTTCTTAATGATATTGTCCATATTGGTACAATGGCATGAAAATTAATATTTATTAAACATGACCTTATTCGGGGTACGATGGAAGTTAGTTATAGAGATTTATCATTATATGCAGGCATGATAAAAATGGTAAATCTGAGCTCTATAACAGCACTTTCGACAAATATAAATAATAGATTTTTTTTTCATGGCCTTTGAAGCTACAATTAAGGAATTTAGATTTTTTAAGAGGGTTATTTGCATTGATGAAACCTTTTTGAAGTACAAGTATAAAAGCATACTTTTGTCTGCAACTATTGAGGAATGGTAACTACCAACTTTATCCAATAGTATGAGTTATAGTTGATTCGAAGAATGGTGCCTCATGGAACTCTTTCTTGAGTAACCTAAGAGGTTTGATCCCTGATGCCACATATTTAATTTTTATATCGGATCAGGAAAAGAGTATTAATAATGATATACAGAGTGTTTATCCCAATACAAAACACGATACATGCATGTGGTACCTCAGACAAAATATCAAGGCCAAATTCAAGTGTGGTGGGCTTTTGGAACTTTTCTATATGGCGGTGAAAGCATACATAGTTTGAGACTTGATTATGCTCAAAATATACCTATAATAATTGCAATGTGATTGAGGTGTTGATCCCACGAAGAAGTGACGTACAATAGGAATTAGCGAATTAAGGCACTTGACGATAATTGATAAAGAAAATAGAATTAGATTAAAAATCCAATAACAAAATTGATTAATAATAATAGAAATGACAAGGCATTAGGAATATCTTTCAAGCTTCATTTCACTATTTCTCACTTTGATTCATGATTATAACTCAATTACATGTTTCACATCCCAAACAGAAAATCAGAAAATATTTAATTGAAGAACATAATAACACAAATATATTCGATAGGATAAAACTCTCTTCTGTTAAACTATACTCTAACCTATCTTACGAGTTATCTAAAATCGATAATATATCTTATGAAAATATTATAGTAAAAGATCAACCTGTAAAATAAATTCACCAGTAACAATTATATCTTAAAATTAACCACATAAAGAAAGCATAAATAAATTTATATGAAAAGCAAAAAATATAATTTCTAGATTATAAAAAATTAACTAATAATAATGTGTTTAATCCTAAATAAATGTAAAACTTCTCAAAATATCAAACAAATCAAATTTGAAATAGAAGAAGCTAGATTTGAAAGGTCATCTCTAGCCTTACTTATAACTTACTCTGATTTATATCTCATCTCTATTAATTTGATTAGTCAAGTGAAAATAATTATTTTCTTCCACCCCTCTCTTTTGTGCCACGCCTATTTCCTTTCTTATGCGTCAATGTTGTTTGCTAAAACTTTTCATTAACTCAATTGGGCTTTAGACCTCTTTGATTTAGGCTTCCTTACATGACTAATTTTATAGCCTTTGTGAATCTACATCTCTTATGAGAAGGTCCTAGTGCATGTTGATGAATTAAATTGCATTATTAAGCTGCTACTTTCGTCTTTTCCACATTGAGTGAGCTTGTAGCATCCCTTTTAATTTGAATGTCCTACAACCTGAAAATACCCAAAACAAAATAATATTTTAAAATAATATGTGTTCAATAATAATAATAAAACTAATCCAATAAGCTTAATTGATTGATAAATATTCCACATAAATTACTATTTTAATCACATTCCTATGCACTTATCACAACCCTCAACCAACTTATAGCTAGTCCCTAGCAATTAAACGTGAAAAAGTCATGATGATAAATTTGAAAATGATTTAAGAAAAAAGTTTGGAGTATAACAAAACAATTAGTAAGATACCATAATTGCTATCAAAATCATCTTGATTATAACTCCTAAGATTGGTGTGAGTGTGAACTAAGCTATAACCTTTTCACCTCAAAACTCAATACATATAACCTTGAAAAAAAATCTTCAAAGAAAAGTCTCAACTTCATATCCTTACGGGTGTAGGAATCATTTTAGTTCAATGAATTTCTCTCATGAAATTGGAAACAGATACACGCTCAAATGGAAAGACATGATAGGACAAACAAGTGAACAAATATTGATCAAATGATAAACATTAGTTGTTTAGAACTTCAACCATTTTTACCACAAACCTACTTCTGAATTTTATTAGTCAATTTAAAAAGAGAATACAATAATAAAACGTATTATATAAAAGATGAGAAACATTATCTTCTAAAGATAACAAAAGAATCAATATTCTTTTCCTTTTCTTTTTTTTTTTTGCATTACAAAGTAATATTAAATAAGGCTTAAAAGAAAAAAAAATAATTAACTAAAACTTATATCATAGATTTTAAAATTTTAAATTGCCCAATATCATCCTTCAACATTTCAACCAACATACTACAAACCATGCAATGATAGTTATAAACAGTCTATATCATACCCAAAAGATCAATATAAGTTCACAAGCTATTTTCTCATCTCTCTCTCTCATGAAAATATGTATGCTTAAATATGAAGACTTGTCTTAACTATATGTCTTATCATCCATCTTACCATAAGGCTTAGTATTATGCTAAAAAGATTTTAGATGTTATTCTCTAATAATTGAGATAGAAAAAGTGACTATAACCAATCCTTTTGATATAATCTTTAGATGCCAAGTAATAATTTCAAATCAAATTTAAGCATGACATGCAAACTTAATCAACAAAAACTGCAAGTGAATGCAATAAGTGGATAAATATGCTACCACCCTAACCAAAATCAGACAATGTCCTCAATATCCCAAAAATGAAACTAAAAGAAAGAAAAATAAAATAAAATAAAAAATGAAACTAAACTAAACTAAACTAAACTAAATGAAGGATAGAACCTGATTTAAGAGTGGTAGGCTAGAGCCACCAAAGTGACCTCTGCAGGTCGGTCAATTCTCTCTATATTATTTTTCAATCTTTATCCATTGACCTGAAAAAATCTACCATCAGTGGGGTCCTTAATCTCTATAACATAGTTAGGAAAAACATGTTTAAGTACATATGGACCAGTCCATCTTGATCTCAGCTTACCAAGATAGATATACAACCGAGAGTCATAAAAATGCACTCGTTGAGTTGGCTCAAAATGTTTCCTCAAGATTTTCTTGTCATGAGCTACTTTCATTTTTACTTTGTAAATCCTAGAATTATCATAAGCATCATTCCTTAGCTCTTCAATTTCAGACAATTGTAATTTTCGTTGAACACCTGCAAGAGTCAACTCACAGTTAAGGGCTTTAATAACCTAATATGCTTTATGCTCAAGTTTGAAAGGTAAATGACAAGTTTTTCAAAAAATAAGTCGGTATGGAGACATCCATAGAATGGTTTTATATATAGTATGGTATGTCTAAAGTGCATCAGACAGGTGTAAAGACTAATCCTTGGTGTTATTTTTTTTGTTCGCCCTATTCTTTATGAACATTTTTCTTACCATTCATTGGAATAGGTCCTTTAAATATTCTAGTATATGTTTGTATCATGTGTTGCCCTTTTGGATAAGATTGAGGTTGCGAAGAAAATTTCCCCCATTCCTACACAGTTAAAGAACTAATTAATTTGGTAATTTGACTTTTAATTTCTTTGTTCTCCTCCACTACCTCTCAGAGCACATCCTCAAATTTTTTATTAGTCTTTTTTTATGCTTCCATAAATGCATGTAATGTGTCCTCTAGGGAATCCCAATTTGGTGGTGCATTATATTGAAAAATATGATAAGATTTGAGTGGTTGTGATTCGAGCTTCCACGAATTGCTGGACTGAACAGGTTGATTGGTATCTAATTTCTAACTAAAATTTGGATGACTTTTCTAGCCAAGATTGTAGCTTTAAAAAGAAAGGGAGTAGGATTTTTTATACATTCCTAAAGCATTACATTGCTCCTTACATGCCCCTCACGTCTCATTCAAAGTATGATATTCTTGAGGTCAATGATCTACCCCTCCACACACAAAACAAATACCATGTGATTCAACCTGGAGAACTATTTGGGTGCCATTAATATCTTTGGTTTTCAAAGCCTCTAATTTTTCCAGTTTGAACTCTTGATGTGAAGTATTAGTGGGAAACATTATACATGATGGTGTAGCCTTACGAGTAGGATATAAATAATCCCTCTATGATTTTACGACGCTCTCCTCTACTACAACATTATGCTCTACTACCGGATTTTCCTCTACAGCTTCTCTTCGATCCATGTTGCTACCTACAAATGAGTCAGACAATAATGTGGTAGTCAATGATTTGAATGAAAAAGTAGAAGTAGGTGATTTAGGTCTCTTCGCAAATCTTCCCAATTTTTCTCTATGCCAAAGCATTCACATAACATCCGTTCTTTCTTCTTCTTTTTTTTTTCATCCTATAGTAAACTAAAAAAAAATACAAAAATTAGTCTAAACTACAGAAAAATAAAATCTAGACCTAAAACAAAACAAACCTAACGTAATGAAACCTAAAACTAATAAAAAATAAAATAGAAGATAAAAAATCTGAAGATAACTAACTAAACTTTAACTATGAAATAAAATGAAAACCTAACCTAAACTCAATATAATAAAGCTAAAATATGAACGATGATTTTTTTCTAAAGTAGAAAATATAAAGAAGTTTGCACCAAAAAGACCAGGAATAAAGTTACCATCTTATGATGAAATCGCTAAATCTTTTTGTATTTTTTATGCTTCCTCGAAAATGGTGCCAAATTTTGATTTTGCTCAAAATATATTAACGGTAATTGTAATATAGATTGAGGTATCGATCCCACGAAAAAAATGTCGTATAATAGTAATTAGTAAATTAAAGCACTTGACGATAATTGACAAAGAAAATAGAATTAGATTAAGAATATGATAACAAAATTGATTGGTGGTAATTGCAATAATAAAAGTGGCAAGGCATCAGGAATCCATTTCAAGTTTCATTCCATTATTTCTCACTTTGATTCATGATTATAACTCAATTACATGTTTCACATCCCAAACAGATAATCAGAAAATATTTAATTGAAGAACATATAAGAACACAAATATATTTGATAGGATAAAACTCTTTTATGTTAAACCATATTATGATCTATCTTACGAGATATCTAAAATCAACAATATATCATATGACAATATTACAGTAAAATATCAACTTGTAAAATAAATTCACTAGTAATAATTATATCTTAAAATCATCCACTTAAAGAAAGCATGACTGAATTTATACAAAATGAGAAAAATATAATTTTTGGTTCTATAAAACTAACTAATAATAATGAATTTAACCCTAAATAAATGTAAAATTTATCAGAACATTAAACGAATCAAAATTTAAAATAGAAGAAACTAAACTTAAAAGATCATCGATAATCTTACTTATAACTTTGCCTGATTTATAATTCATCTCCATTAATTTGATTAGTCTAGAAAAAAGACTTATTTTCTTTCACACCTATTCCCTTTCTTATACCCTTCTCACCTAACTTCTCTCTGCAGCATACATTCAAAAGGCAAACATCATATCCCTTCAAAATTATCTTGAAATCCGTGAATTTAATTTATAAAAGTCCTACTCCTTATGCGAAAATGATGTTTGTGAAACTTCTCATTAACTCAATTGGGCTTCCTTACATGACTAATTTTATAGCCTCGGTGGATCTACATCTCAATCTAAGAAGGTCATAATGTATGTTGACAAATTAAATTGCATTGTTAAGGCTATTACTTTAATCTTTTCCACATTGAGTGAGCTTGTAGCATCCTTTTCAATTTGAATATCCTATGAACTGAAAATACCTAAAATAAAATAATTTCTTAAAATAATATTTGTTCAATAATAATAACCAAACTTATCCAATAGGCTTAATTTATTGACAAATATTTCAAATAAATCACTATTTCAATCACATTCTTAAGCACTTATCAAGACTTTAACACATACTTGAACGAGATTAGATCAAAACATCTCAGTATGGCAACCTATCTGGAGATGGCTGGATTTCAATTTTGGACGAGAGCTCATTTAGTTGGTCAATGGTACAATATAATGACTAATAATATTGTAGAGTCACTTAACATTTCGTTGAAGGATGTGCGTGATCATCCAATTGTAGTGTTGGTCGATGGAATCAAGAAGATCATACCAACTTGGTTCTATAAATGAAAATTTGCTTCAAATGAAACAAACACCCTATTTACTCCCGAGGTAGAGAAAGAGTTAATGAAAAGACACAATGAATCGTTAACAATGAAGGTTGGTAGCGTGAACGAGTCAATATTTGAGGTGGTCGGTGGTTCTACTACTAATGCGTTAGTAGATTTAGTTAAGAAGAGTTACATGTGTAGGATTTTTCAATTGGAAAGATCTTGTGTGTTCATACTTTAGCACTTATGAGTTTCCTAACTTCAAGTTACCTTGTGGTTGCACCTCACAACTTATGTTTAGAATAATACACGACTCTGAATTAGAAGCAAGTATATGCATAATCAATATATCATGTATTATCGAGGTATGATTAGGATTTCCCAAAAAGTATTCGGTCCTTTAACATTGAACCCCCTCTCATGTGTAAATAAAATGGAAGACCAAAAAATAGACTCATAATTTCGAGGGGAGAGTAACCACGGAAGAGAAATAAGTGTAATAAATATAACGGTCGTAAACATAATAAGATGACATGTTAAAACCTCATTCTTCTATTGCCTGCAGCCCTTAATGCCCCCAATGGCCCCTAACTAGAGTGATCTAAAGCAATCTTTTTGTGTTTTACGATATTTGATGTAGTGACCTTTTGATGTAATCGAACTTCTATAATTTACTATTTATTTATTGACTTACCCAGTTTTATGATGAGTTTCCTTATAAATTTAATGATGAATAGGGATTAAGAAAGAGCCATTGAGTAATCGATATAGGAAAACTAAGACTTTAGGGTCACTATCCTAAAATTTTGATTGTTGGATGGCTCTGGAAATTAATCCATTGAGCAATTGAGATTGGGAAATAGATATTTGAGGTTACTATCCTAAAATCTCGATGGTTCGATGGCTTTGAGAATTGATTCATCGAGTAATCGAGATTAGGAAATAGAGACTTTAAGGTCAAGGTCATAAAATCTCGATTGATCGATGGCTGTAAGAAATAATCCATCGAGCAATCGAAAAAAGGAAATATAGACTTTGTGATCACTATCATAAAAATGTGTAACCTTAAAGGTCTAATATGAAAGGTTCAACCTTGACCAATATGAAAAGGTTCAAAGATGAAAGATTTAAAACCTTTATGATTCAAGAAGAGATATTTATGCATTAAGGCTTGATAGAAAGATCTAAACCTTTGGTTCAAAGATGAAAGATTCAATCTCTATAATTTAAGATGAAATATTTAAACATTAGGGTCTTATGGAAATGTTTAAATTTTAGGTTCAAAGATGAAAGGTTCAACATCTATGATTTAAGATGAAATTTCTAAACATTAAGGTTTGATTGAAAGGTTTAAACTTTAGGTTCAAATATTAAAGATTCAACTTTTTTATTCAAGAAGAAATATTTAAACAGTAGGGTTTAATGGAAAGGTGTAAAACCTTAGGTTCAAACATCAAAGGTTCAACCACTATGATTCAAGATGAAATGTTTAAATATTAGGGTTTGATGAAAATGTCTAAACTTTAGGTTCAAGGATGAAAAGTTCAACCCCTATGATTCAAGATGGAATGTTTATACATTAGGGTTTGAAGGAAAGGTCTAACCTTTAGGTTCAAAGATGAAAGGTTCAATATTTATGATTCGAGAGGCACTGTGTCATGGGGCATGGGGGATGATAATGGTATGTTAAGAGCCGGTCTGTCACTAGCTATGAGAGATGACCGTTCTTCAAGAGGCAGTGTGTCACAGGTCATAGGGGGATGTCTGGGGTTCTAAAAGAGGTATGGCGATTGACAGGATGTATAAGACTCACTAGGTGGTGGCGAGTAACTAAATGTAGAGGATGAGGTGCTTGGTGGTGTAAAATCGGACGTTGTATACTCTTCGTTTATCATGACGCTTATATCTCTCAATATTTTCTCCATATTACTCATCCATTTATGGAGGTATCAAAACATTTTTGTAACATTTCCCATCATTTTATCTTGGAAAGCCATCATACACGCTTCTATAACCTTTTTTGCACCCTCAAGACTACCAATCTTCTTTCTCTTCCCACTATCTCAGTCCCCGATGACTTCTTCTTCTTTTCCTTCTTCTTCTTCGTCATCGTATTCTTCTTCTTCTTTAACCGGCTCTTCTAGTTCAATATATATTTCATGGACTTCTTCCTCCAATTCCTTTGTTAATGAATTGATCCAAGTTCTTCAAATAATTTTGAGCTTCTTCTTCCTTGGAAGCTTACAATATTTTATGAACAATGAGCTGAATTATAAGAAAATCAAACTTAAATTAATTAAATAATTTTTATGAATTTAAAATAGATTAAATAATTTAAGACATTTACCCCTTCCATATTTAAACATGATTCGACGTTTTCATGTGTTACCACATACACCTCCCTGGACTTCCCATTCAAAATCTGGGGCATTGAATTCTCTCACACCCGTTTACCAAGTTTATCGGCAAAGAAATGAATGGATTCATAAGCACATACCTACATAGTTAATAGATTTTCGCTAACCAAACTTCAAGTGGCAACAAAAAGAAATACAAATAATAGAAATATAAAGTTACTAACCTGTAAAGTAAGTAGACAGTCTACTAACATATATGTTTCCTCTTCACCTTCTGTCGGTTTATTTTATTTCGGCGGCCTTTGCCACTATATCCTTTCACAATAAATCAACTATCTTCTCAAAAGAAGCTTTACCCCAAGAGTACGCATTGAACCTTGCTAGATTAGTTGCAACAGATAATGTAAATGGCTTGATATTATTCTTCCTCTCTTGAGCCACAATGACCTCCTATATGCAGTACACAAGAGTCAAGTTGATGATATTGTTGTCTTTATTACTCCAAGTTTTGAAGCTCTTTCATAGCTCAACAACTGTGACAAGATTCTCATCAAGGTACCTATTCAACATCCATTTGTCTTTTCCTAAACGCTTGGTCACATTGTCCTCGTAATACTCGTGACATTTCAATCCCATCACTGAAGAAAACTCTCTTAATGTGAACCGTATAGGCTTGTCGCCGACCAAAAACCACAGCTTTTTTTTCTTCTCACACTTGGTCTGTCGGACAATAAAATAGTTGAGGAGTTTACTAGAGTTGTTGAGTTTCGGAACCACATAGAGGAAGTGTCCCAAACATGTAGTCCTAAATACATCTAACTATTTCACTGTGAGCCTTTCCTTTATTTTGGCAATAATAACTTCTTGCATCAAAATCGTTGAGATACAGGCATTGTTAACAATATTTTCTATGAGGATGGGTGTAAGGAAATGACGCATTGCAACCTATTCCACCTTAAATTAAACACAATTATGCAACAACTAAGATAAAAAAAGAAACACTTATAAGCTAAACAAAACAACACATTGAAATTTAAACTATGGAGTTGATTCTCTATTACTTGATGGGCTATTTTTGAGAGATGTCGAGCAATTGGGATGATATTTCAGAGGTTTTGAGATTTCTGACTTACCATCCTGATTGTTTAATACCCCTTATTATGGAGCCATCAAGCAATCGGGAAGAGTAAATAAATGCTTGTGAATCTCTGACTGCATTTACTAATTGTTCGATCGCTTAGTAATAACAGGTATTGAGCAATCTGGATGGTAAGTCAGATATCTCAAAGCCTCTATCTTAATTTCCAAATTGCTCAATACCCATTATTGCAGGCCATTGAGCAATCTGGAACTCAACCTCGATACATATAATTCCATATTGCTCAAAGGCTTTGAGGTCAGGGGTATCGAGCCATTGAGTAGTTCAAAAAAACTACTTAAAGATTCGATCCTTCAGTTCCAAACCATTGGAGCAACCAAAATTTAAATATAGAACAAAAATAAGCAAACCCACCCAAAAAATACAGCAAACCATCCACAAATTCATAAAATGCATAAGAAAAAAATGCTAAAATTCATATAGATATAAGTATGTACATACTGAGAGCGACAAAGTTGATGGGGTCTTCTACCATTGATTATGGCAATAACTTTGATCTTTTTTGGTCGGGAGTAGCTGCCTCGGGAAACTCCTCCATTTGTCGTTTCTTACAACTTTTTCACTTTTGTGAACTTGTACGAACCATGATTTTGCAATGTTTGGGTTCAAATACGTGAAAAGAGAGAGGAAGTTGAATGTGATGAAGCATATGAAGAAGATGAAGAGGTTGAAGGTAGTAACTGAATTTGAAGCTTGGTCACCGTTTGAAGAAGTTGTGTGATTATGTTGGAGGGAATAAGATGAAAGAGATAACCGGTTTCCTCCTCTTCTTCTTCTTCTTGTTTTTTTTTTTTTTTTTTTTACCGTGAAAGTTATCAGTATGAGTATAATGGTTATTCAATATATTAATTTTTTTTAATCAGAAAAATAAAAAAGAAAGCCATTGTTTCAACAACTTTTAAAGTATGCCTAAACCCTAATCATACTTTATAAATGGGCCAATCATCGAAATTCTGTTTATTACATATCCTAATTTCACAATATGCGGTAACAAAAGAAATTTTTGGGAAGGAAAGTAGAATTATAAAAAATTAAGATGATAAATTAAAAAATTATAATTTTTAAATGACGTATCATATTACATCAGCATTTATTTAGTAGAAAAATATTACTTTTGATCGAGATTTCATGAATCGGGTCGTTTCGATTAGTTTTTCATAAATAAATCGAATCGTTTCAATGGAGTTCTTGCGAACAAATTGGAATTGATTTCGATTTCGATTTTTCACAAGAAATTGAATCGAATTTTAGTTGACTTTACTAACAAAAGTTGGATGATAATTTAGAACGATAAAAATTTTCGAACCATGGTAAAAATTTTCGAGTCACGGTAAAAATTACTAGACGGAACTTACGATAAAATTTCATTGAATTAATTGGCACGTAAACTCATATGACTCCTACTTGTCGTACGAGTGAGGAGAAAGTTGTTCCCCACGCAGTCACATGGATATTTTTGGCCACTTACTCTACCCCCCTAATTTCAGCAATTTCGAAATTAAAGATTGATGTGATTTTAAACCGGAATCAGTTGGATGGTGGAACCAAGGCGAACGGGTTTCGTTTGTATTTATTTGCTTAGCTTTTGATTTGATTTCCAAGGAATCCAACCAAATAGTGATAGCCGATATAGTGTGTAATATGTTGAGGATTGTAATGAATATTACACGTGATGATTTAGTGGCCCTTGTTTACATAGCTCCCTCGCCTGAAGGGTTAAAAGTAGGTATTGTGGATGCTCTGATTATGAAATCTATTGCTCAGGCTTTTGGAAGTATCAAAGCGGGGGTTAAATATTTTTAAGATAAAACCCCATAGTTATGGAGTTTCGTGCTCCATGGCCGTGGAACTTCATGGAGCAACAATAGAGATTTTATTTATGTATTTCTTACGTAGGAAAAAGGAAAAGAAAATTCGAGGATGAAAGTAGAATACTATATTTTTTTAAATGATATATCATATCACATTACCATTTATTAATAACAAATGATTAATATTAATTGTCTTCTCACAAATAAATTGAATCGTTTCGATGAGGTACTTACGAAGAAATCACGACGAATTTTGATTTTTCATGAAAAATCGAATCGAATTTTATTTTTATATTTTTTATTTTGGTGTAAATTTGGAAAAAGTCAAAATAAGGGTAAAAAATAATAATTTAAATTAATTTAGGGAATATTTTAAAAATAAAAATTTATTTTTCTAAACTTATAGATCGAATCTGATTAATAATAATCAACTGATCTATTACGCAAATTAGAAATTTACTATAATTTAATTTTAATTTTTAGATGTATATTTTAATTATAAAAATTTTAAATATTTATTATACTTGATATTTATACAAAATATCTATAGATTTTATTCATAAAGAAACACTATAATATTTTCCGCATTTTATTTTTTAAATTTATCAAATTTTAAGTGTATATACACTCCATCTCATTTGGATTTATTTAAAGACTTTTACCTTGTAATCGTGTCATATCTAATAGAGAAAAAATATATAAACAAACTTTAAACAAAATATGATGAAATAGCAACCCTCTTCCACCTTTTGGTAACTCAACATGTCTTCATATGTACATATAGAAATTGAATTAAATTTTATGGTCTTGATATGAACTCTTAGATTCAAAATAGCTTTCAGATTCACAATTCATTTTGAACTCACTTTATCAATTTTAGGTCCATAAAATCTAATTAATATATCATAAATACATTTAGTTAAACCCACAAAATGTTTTACCACATTCCAGTTTATTCAACTTTTCAACCCACTTTGCCCACCTGGGAAGAGCAATTGCCATTATCTTTAGATTATAAGCAGCACCATTATCAACAACCTGGTTTCAGTTTTTCAAAACATTCACTGATCAACTTTCCGTCCATACAAAAAAGATCACAGCCATTGATACAAAGTTTAAGATAACCAGCACCACAATGAAATGGCCTTCCCGAATATATAATAAGGAATCAACAGTGCCTAAGATTCTTTTTCTTGATACCATGGACAGGCTAAACCCTAGTCCTATACAAAACAGTATCGGCTGATCCTTTTTCTACTTGCCGATAAAAAAACATCACCACCCTGCAGGCTATCTTAAGGGGCACCACGACTGATTCTTTCTGGTTGCCAAGAACAAGACAACAGTTCAAATTAACATTCTTTCAACTAATATCAACAAATGAAAAAAAAGAGAAAAAAAAACCTACTTAGATGCTAAGATTTATGAGTTCTCATTAACTGCCTTGTCAATTTGTTCCACGTGCTCTCGAAGTATATTCCACTGCAAAAGAATATATCTTTTCAATAAACATTAACAATGAAAGAAAGAAGAAAATAAGTGATTTCATAACCATTATGGTAACGGAGTGCCAACATACCTGATCCATGGGTAGTGAGATACCTGGAAATAGCAAAAGAAAAGTGTTAGAAAGCTGATTTAACCCATGATAAGAAGCTTTTTGTATTCAACTCCAGATAGCACAACAAATGCAACTTTTTTCCATAATTTTGAGACTAATGCTAAGACTCAATTTGCACTTTTTGAGAAAGTTAACCAAGCTTTTCATGACACCTGAAAAACGTATCGAAGGATGCTTAAAATGAGGCTCTCCTATTTCAATTGAATCACCAAAATTTTCATTCTTTTGTAAGAGTGCCAAACTAGCACAAAAGATAATATGGGCTCCCTAACTAGAGGGAGAGAGACAAAGAGAGACAGATAACAAAGACAATCATGCCGACATTTTTTTTTTTGTTGTTGCTCCTTTGACAATGTCAGTAACTTAATATTTCCATTAGACACTTCAGACAGGAACAAATCCATTTATCAAAACAAAGTTTGTCTATCCAGTTATGATCTTCAACAATACCACAGTCTTACACGTTTATACCAAACAGGCTACATTCTGACCAGAATTTCTCCGGACGGTCATACTTTTAGAATCATATTCTTAAATGTATGGAACATAGTACACAATTAACTGTTCAACCTTTCGTTTTGGGAAAGTGTTCGCAAATTCCATTCAGGATTCAAAACTTCTAATAGGGAGAGGAAACACGAAAATACCCCTTAAAATAACAACCTACAAGCAACCGAAAAGAAGAAACCAACAAATAATTTTTAAACCTAAAATTGAAAACTCATGACACTAAAAATCTGACACATAAACCCTAGAAGACACCCATGAACTGAAAACCCTAGCAGAGATTTAAAATTTCAAATATAAAACACACAATTAAATATGAAAAGGAAAAAGAGAGAGAGAAAGAGAGAACAAATGAAATGGAGTAACCTTTCTTTCCAGGAAATTCCTTTCCATCCTTGACATAAAACTCCCTTATATCAACCACAATCTTGCCTTGCCAGTTCCTCACAGAAACCCTCCTATTTTTCGATATCTGAAAAACCGACAAAAAAAAAGAGAGGAAAATATATTAAAATAATAAAAGGGTACACGAAGAAGAAGAAGAAAATAAAGAAATGAAAAGGAGGGACCTCGCAGACGACGATGTTGTCGGGATCCTGAGCGGAAGAGTCTTTCTTGGAGGTTTTCTGAGGTGGGGCCGCCTGGCCCTCACAATCGCCGTCGGAAGCGTTGCCTTCCGACTCCTTCCTCTTCCCTCTTCCCGACGACATTTCTTCTTATTCTCCCGCTTTCACTTTCCCCCTTTCTTTGGCTCTGTGAGTGGGTACACTGTTCAGTATACCAAATGGAGAAGTACGAAAGAGAGGAACCGCCCTTTTTATTTGCATTCCTCTCTCTTTCTTTTTTTTTTTTTTGGAGTAATTGCAAATAAAATTTATGGCACGTTTGAGCAGAACATGTATTCTTATCCTTATAGAGTCAATTAGCTCAGAAAGAAACCGGACAACATAATGAAAAAGTCATTCTAACTGTCGATTATGTGAAAACAGAACCAAACATGTCATTATTGTACAAAATTTAATCACTCATATTTTATTATGTCTATAATTAACATTTCGAAATCGTTATTAATTATATGAGTACAGTGATAGAGTTTATATGCTTCCAAATTATAGCACTGTCCCAAAAAAATAAAAATAAAAACAATAGTTGAACTCTCCTTGCAATGAGCAACCCATGACCAAATTTGCGGCCGTCCCCTCCTCCCCAATCACTTATTGGTGACGGCCGCCACCTTTTTATTCAATGCTCCGAATCTGTTCTTCTAATGGTCGCATTCAAACTTTTTTTCTTTTCTTTTCCCAACTTCCACTTGTTTATAACTTTGAGACTCCTCCCCTCTTGGCCAATAACAATTTGTATCAAATCCTCTAAGTCATTGCAATCAAAGACATAATCCCCACTAATCTATTTTCGGACCAGCCCATAACCAACATCACAGCCATAAAATCCTCAAACCCTTCTCTATAAGGATCTGTTCTTGTTTTCTTGAGAGCAACTTGGCTTGAAGGAGGATATAAGGACCAAGAAAAAGTTTAGTTTGTTCCTAAATAAGCCAAATGATGTCAATGACAGGTACCAAGTAAAATGTTGTTTGAGCATGAGACATCATCCTTAGGAATAGCTTTCTCCTCTTCCGGGAATTGAATCTGGGGCTTCCTTGAAATTCTATGTATACCATTTTGGACCATCTGCAATTTGACTAATAGCATATGAGAGAAGTAAAACTTACAAAGATGAAATATGAAAGACAGATTGATCAGATATATAGATGACCTTCAACACCTCTGGGTCCTTCCATGGACCTCTATCAGAGCGCATGCATCCTCCTTGATCAGTACAAGTGCAAGTACCTCCAAGAAACTCTGGCAGTTCACTGGAGCCAGGTTAAAAAAAAAAAAAAAAACTTTTGTAATTTGTATTTGGTTTTCAGTTTGAACCTCCAAAACTTCTATTTTTGGACAAATGTCAAACAAGCATTTTGTCTCACAAAATTATCCAAACTCCAGTTTAACAAATGCTAAACGAAACAAAAGCTCCATTTAGATTTCACTTATTTTGTCTAGTTTGGGCTCAAAGTCCATTTTCAGCCCACACTTTCCAGTTTAAGTCGACACAATATAACTAGAATCTACTATTTTAAACATTAGTTTTGCAAAATGTCAGTTTAACAAGTCTAAACAAATGAAAAGTATTAGTTTTACTAAATGTCAGTCTAACAAGTCCAAACAAATGAAGCCTAAGCGGCTCTAAAAACCGTTGCAAATGCCAATAAGCATATAAAGCCAAAATAAATATTAAATTTAAAGAGTTTACCTGGCATCAATTGCTTCAAGCAAATTGCTTTGATAGTTATAGCCAAGAACCTGGTCAGTATTATCTTTCACTAATTAGTTAAACTCCACTTGATTAAAAAGACTTGGTAGATAAAAACTAAGAGATGCGCCTCTTACATGTATTTTTTGGGTGGTCATGGGATCAAGGAAAGCCTTCACAGTGTTCCACAATATTCTAAATCCAGAACTCGCATTTGTAATAAACATGCGATTCAAGGACTGTGTTCATTACGAAAACTTGAATAATCAGACCACTATTTAGTATTGAGTTTGAGAACACAAAGGTTAGAAAAACAAAAGATATATCACCATTGGATAATTGTCCCCATCAATTTTCTGAAGACGAGTGATAAGTTCCCGGGAAGCCCTATGAAAGCTTGCAAGACCCTATCATGTTAATTTTAAGGTTAGAGAGCTTTTATTTGCCTATCTTGAAGAACATGCGTTAGAGTTTTAGGATGTACCAGTCCCTGAACATCTATAATGGTAGTACTTTGATCAATATGCTTCTTTGCAGCTATTGAACAAGCCGGAAACTTAACAACAAATGTCCTCTCAAACTCCTGCACGTGGTATCTCACATATCGTTCAACATCTGTGACTTGCATCAACTTGGGGGGGTCCACATTTCCCAGAAGTTCAATGTACACAGGCCGTCCGTCCTTGTCTATACCATGATGTGCTTGTGGGTACTGTTCTAAAACTTCATCTAGTTCCTTGTATTCAAAGTCCTATGACAAAACAGAATTCAAAGAAAAAAAAGGTAAAAAGCCAGAGAGAGCCTCATAGGCTGTAAAAGACTTATTTACTGGGTCAGGGAATAACCTCCAGAACTGTGTCAGCACCATACTCGTTTCGCCACCTAAGCATGTCGGACCACATTTGTTTTGCATTCTCAATATCGAATTTCCGGGCCTTCAAGAATCTGCATTTTGGTAAAAAGTGTGTTTTGAGGTTTATTTGGTGCTTATTTCTTCTGCTGATAGTGGCATGGCATGTAAATAGATATTATAGTATCACATTCCAGAGAAGCAACAAAAGTCAAATGGCCATCACTTTCTTATGATTTTATTATTGAGACTAAGTAAAACATGATTAGGTATTAAACTGAATTATGTGAAATGTTTTAACGACAAAACTGAACCAAAACGAAGTATAGGGACAGAAATGAACAATGATGTAAAGTCTAAATTGGAAACGATAATTTAGTAAAAAATGAGTGTCTAAACTATTCAGGCTTATTTAGCAGGAGAGAGAGAGAGAGAACCTGAGCATCATATGATAATCATCGTGCTTAGCAGGAAGTTGCTCCTCCAATATAAGAACTTGACGGAAGACATCAACAGCTTGCATCTCCTCTGCATCAACTACATCCTCAATTTCAACTGCCTGCACCTCCCCTGCATCAACTATATTCTCAATTTCAATAGCATGCACCTCCTCTCCATCAAATTATATCACAAAAAGCTCCAATCATCTATGACTTAGAAATGTTTCTCTTTCTTTAGAAATAATATATTTTTTCTCGATAGACCTAGCTTTTGACAGCTTTGAGCTTTACTACTAGTTTCTTCAAATTTGTTCATATTAGCAAGTTGCCTATTTCTGCAAAACGTACTAAATTTTTTTTTTGTATATTATTATAAGAAAAATTCAAAAAAGAGAGAAGGGGGGGCGGGGGGGGGGGGGGGAGGAGGAGGGTTTGTTGAGGCAAGGCAGAGAGAA
Source organism: Coriaria nepalensis (assembly GCA_027186245.1). Taxonomy (NCBI): domain Eukaryota; kingdom Viridiplantae; phylum Streptophyta; class Magnoliopsida; order Cucurbitales; family Coriariaceae; genus Coriaria; species Coriaria nepalensis. The sequence continues at coordinate 9,985,394 of CP114486.1, read as the reverse complement.
ATATTGACAAAGGTATTTCAAATCAGGCAAGTTGAGAGAGAAGAAATACTTGGTTTTGAAGATAGCGGGCCAGACATGGCGTCAGCAAACAAAGTATTGATTTTGCTTGCTGACCAGGATGAGTCGTTACAGGCAGAAGCATCAACCACTCATATCACAACTGCTAGAGCAATAAACCCTCAATTGCAAAAAAAAAAAATTAATCAAACACCATGGATCGATTATAATATTACTCAAAATTCTTCAGAATCAAAGACGAAATAAACAATTAAACTGCAAATCTCTCCGATAAACCAATTTTCTCATTCAAATCAGTTCAAGAAAAGAAAAAAAATTAGGTTACCGAAAAAAACAAATGGAAGGGAAGAGACAGGGTAGAGAAGGATTCAAATACCTGGGCATAAAACAATAAAGTATAATGACCGTGTAATTCAGATAAACGCGGTGAAACAATGAAGCTGGTCTGCACAAATTAGAGAGCAGAGAGAGAGGGGATTTAACTAATTCCGAATTTAGGCTAGCTGACTCCGTGACCACCTGTTCATATCCTAAATATAGAAGAAGGAAGAAGAGGAAGAAGAAGGAAGAAGAAGGAAGAGGAAGGAAGAAGAAGAAGAAGGAAGAAGATAGAAGGGACCCGATATTTAGTTTAGCCAACAACGTTCAATTTGTGAGCAGAGCTCAACTGTATCGCTGTGACTTCAACTGCCTCTTTCTATTTCTTTATTTATTTCTTTCCCGGCAAGGATATTCATATTCGGACGCTGTTCTCTATGCGTCACTTCGGTTATTTATGAGTACAAATATGGATCATTCTTATTATTTTAATAGTTAAAATAATTATTACATTAAAATTATTTATATTAATATAAAAATTTATATAATTAATATATAATTCGAAATTTTTTTTTTTATATAACATATTAAAATTTCTTTCTTTTATCGAATTCTCTTCCAGAGAAGGATTAGAGAGAGATATAAATGGTAGTTTAACTATTTTTGTTAATTGAATTATTTTGGGCATTCATGATGATTGAATTGTCTATCTTTGTATGTGTTAATGCTTAGATTTATTGGAGGAGCACCCTTCCAAGCAAGCAAGTGTCTAAACAGACTAGGATCAACGGAGGTTGAACTGTGAGTGATTATTACTGCATGTTGGTTTTTAAATGGTTTTAAGTTGTTAAAAGGTGTTTAAGTCATTTCATGATTTTTATTCTACGTGATTGTGAGTGGTAATTACAGTTTGCTAATTTTTTTTTAATGGTTTTCAGTATGCTGAAAGATGTTTATGTGATTTTATAATTTTTCATGGCTTTTTCTCCGCATGCTGTTTTTCTGAAAGGACTGAAATGAAATGAAATTTCATAAATGATATTGTTTTATTTCCTAAACTGAACTGAACTATTGTTGCTGCATTTATGAAAATGCTTGCATTGAGGTAAGGATTTCATGAGTATATATATGCCTTATATATGGCACAATATGTTTTATATGGATTTGAATACATGAAGTTTTGTAATGGGACGCCAACCAACATCGAGATTGCTGGCCATGTGCATATAGAATGTTATGTTACTGAGCTGAGATTAGCAATTCAAGATGTCTACAAGGGCTTATTATGTGTCAAAAGGGAGAATTGCTCATTTAGCTATCGTCCTGCGGGTGAAGGAACTAGCGGAAACCTTACCTCATAACCCCTCACAGTTAAAACTTCTTGTAAAATTGTTAGTAGAAGTAAAGTAAAACAGGGGCCACCTCTTGAATCCTAAGTGGGAGCAAAGTGTCACATGATCACCTCTTGCCTCTTACACTCATGATTTTATGAATGATATATATGTAAATACTAATTTATGAATGATATATATGTAAATACTAATTTATGAATGATATGGATTCACATGACTTTTGATGATATTTTCAGTTTTTGAAAATAAGTATATGCTAAAGATTGAACTACAAATGATATATTTAACTGACCTTACTGCACAAATGTGAATCTATGATGTTTTTTATGGAATTATGTGTTGGAATCGTTTTGAAGAGTGACATTTTTGCCGGTTTTTATCTCATAACTGTAATATTTTATGAAAGTATAGTTATGTCTTATTTGATGTAAATTTATAGGTAGGAAGGATCAGATTTAAGGATTTTACAGAAAGTGCGCAAGTCTGTACTGTTTCACGAAAATGCATGAGTTGAAATAATTTTGACAAGTCGCATCTTCATGACTTTAAACTCAAACATGTTATAGTTATTACTCATTGAGTTTTATACTTATTCCTCATTTTACTGAAAACCTTTCAGATTAGTGAAGAAATAGAGCCTTCGGGAGACTTGTTGTCGGTTGCTAATAGAACTTGGTAAGGTCTAGCTTAGTGGACTATTTTTTTGAAAACGACCATAGTCGCTCCACTATATAATTAGAAATGGTGTAAAATATAATAAATGTATAATATTATATACCTATGTTTTACTTCCATTTATAGGTTTAGCAATGGATTTGGTACACGGCTACATGTTATACTTATGCAATATAGATTTTGATTTTTGATGGATGAAAAATCTTGAATTGAACGTTTTCCACAGGTTATGATATGTGGAAGTAAGTAAGAAAAGAGGTTGGTGAGTATCACATGACCATAGGTTTTTATATACGGGTTTCCAGGTTATCTTCAGTCGCGTAGATCTCACGCCGGTCATTGATCTGGTAAATCGGGTAGTGACAATTATTCTTCAATTGATTCTCGGTGTATTAGTATATACTCCTCTTTGGATAAAGTGTATAACATATTAATGAGCATTTTCTACATGAAGGCACCTTATGAGGCTAATAATATACTTCTAATCCTATGCTTCATGCCATCTCTAATTTCATATACACAATGACTCCCTTTGGGTAGGTAATTGAATACATTAACTAGAAGTATAAATGCAAACAAATTATTTATAATGTTACTAATCTGAATATACGTGAACAGTCCATATACTTGATGAGATACTAATATCGTATGTATCTTCAAGACCACCAAACAATTGTGTTCAAGTATAATGTCAATTTATATAAATTAATTATATTTTATACAAGTGATCTCTAATTATTGCAGGAAAAAAATTAAATATATCTCTCATGATTCACAAAATAAATTGCTACATTTAGATTTAAAATTTATATCTTTATCATGTCAGCAAAGTAAACATATGACATATATAAACAACATACTAAAAGTTGTTTATCAACCGCAATAATTTTCTAAATCATTCATTTATAGAGTTTACATAAAAAAAATTCACACAGATTCCATAAATGCATATTTTTATCAAAATTATATGGCATGTAAACAATCTAATCCACAATATAAAATTCTAAAATTAGAAGTAAGATGTGGTTCAGTCAGAATCAAAATTATGTACAAAAGACCTCACCATACCATCAAGAAATTTAACACACAAATATATAGTTCAAATGGATAACACCAAGAATTAGCTTTAGTACAGAATAAACTTAATTCATTAAGAGAGTTCATGTGCATCATTGCATCTCTCTATATAAGCTTAATTCAATAAGGGAGACATATTATAGCTTAAGAGTTTTCATAATACAAAGTAGTATTTGACTAATTCTTTATAGTATAAGTCAATAAATGGTCATTTATCCTTATAAATATTTAGCTCTAATTGAGATATTTTGAAAGTTGGGAGACATATTATGGCAAAAAGAAAGTTGGGAGGATATATATATATTAAATATGATACATTGTTATTTTAGCTCTTTTATTTACATTCTTATTTTATTTTTGATTTTTAACTTTCGCTTAACTTAATTTCATCCTTCGATTTTTATTTTTATCCTTAACTTTTAGTAAATAAAATATGACTCATTCTTCTTTTCTCAACTTTTATTTACGTTATATTACTGTCGTCACCACAAATCCGATACCGCACATCATTGCCTCCCTTCATTGCAACCATTGCTCCACCTCAATCACCACACCACCAATCTCTATCGTTTCCATTGATGCCTTATCTTATAGTCGCCGTTGTCGTCCCACCTCATAGTCGCCGCCCCACCTCTATGGTTACCGCAGTCGTTCCATCTCTATTGCCACAACATCCCCACCTACATAATTGTCGCTGCTACTTGTTGCTCCACTTCCTTCACCATGCCGCCCTACCTTTAAAGGCAGCGACAAAAAATGGAGGGGTTGGTGGTTGGTGGTGGCGCCAATGAGGAGGTGGGGAAACAACGATTAAGGCGGTGATAGGAAAAAAATAAAAGTTAAGAAAAGAAGAATGTGCCAAATTTTGTTTAATAAATATTAAGCAAAGCTTTTTATAGTATTTTAATACTTATCTCTTATCTTTTTTACTTAAAAGTATAAAATATGATACAAATAAAAGTTCAAGGACAGTCAAATGAAAGTAAAAGAAAAAGATAGGAAAACATGTAAATAGAATTTAAGATTAATTCACTTTTTAATTCATATATAATTTTTTACAAATTTGTCCATTGACCGACTCCAACGAACTTTTTAGTCCTTATATTATGGAAATGTAACTTTTTTGTTATTGCGATAAGTTTTTCCAGAAAAGAGGATGACATGGCTTATTTGGGTGATATGGCTATTGACATGTCATGCCACATCTTTAAAAAAATTACTTTATATATATATATATATATATTTCACCCTTATTCTTTTATTTTTCTCTACTTTTCTCCCCTATTAATTCTTATTTTATCTGTTACTTAATTTTTTTTTAATAAATATAGAAAATAACAAAATGAAATTCGATTCGGTTTCTCGCAAAAACTAGATCCAAATATTCCAACTTTTTCCTGAGAAATTGATCCAATGAACTAGTATTTTCTTGAGAAATTGATCCAATTATCTAGTATTTTCGTGAGGTATCCAAATCGACTCGATATAATTTTTCTAAGGAACTCGATTGGATCACTTGTGAGGAACTCAAAAGAATCGATTCGGTTCTTTCTTACTAAAAAGGAGACCTGATTGTAGATATTTATAAATAACTGGACCCAATTCTTCTTTTTCGCGAACAACTGAACTAATTGTTTTTCTTTGCAAAGAACCAGACCTAATTCTTCTTCTTCGAGAAGAACTGGTCCTAGTTCTTCTTCTTCGTGAAGAACCGGTCCTAGTTCTTCTTCTTCCAGAAGAATGAGACATGATTCTTCTTTTTAGCAAAGATTGAGACCAGATTCTTCTTTTTCAAGTAGGCGATGCTCTAGGGCTACTTCCATGGAACTGCAGATCTGGAGCTAGAAGTTTCAGATTTAAAGCGAGCTACAAATTTTCTATGGAGCTTCGAGTTCCATGACAATAGCCATGGAGCTTCGCCTTTGCGAAGAACAAGAACTGGGTTCGATCTTTAGTGAGGAAGAATCAGATTGATTCAATTGGATTCCCTACAAGTGATTTGATTGGGTTCCTTACTAAGAATTACATTAATTCAATTTGGATACCTGAGAAAAAATTAGAATATTTTGATTGATTTTTCAAAAAAAAAAAGGAATATTTCGAGGTTTTTATGAGAAATCAAATCAAATATTTTAGTTCTTTTTTCAATAGTTAAAAAAATTAAGTAAAAAATAAAATAAAGAATTAATAGGGGATAAAAATGGAAAACAATAAAAATATAAGGATGAAATATTTTTAAATAAATAGTTTAATTTTTTTAATAATATACATGATATGTCAACAACTATATCACTCTAAAAATATCACGTCATCCTTTTTTGAAAAAAAAAATAATTAGAAGAATTGAAAAAATTTATTTCAACAAAGCATAGAGTAAAAGGTTTATCAAAACTAGTTAAACGAAAAATTAATAAAAACTGAATTATATATCTATTAAAAATTAAATTAACCGTAAAATTTAACGGAAAGAAAAGGAAAAAAGAAAAAAGAAAAAAGAAAAAAGAAAAAAAAGGGGAATCCGGTTTAAGCTTATTATATAACAAGGGTCCAGTCCAGATGGGATGCAGTCCAGGTCATTCCTTGCCCATTGCTTCACCCAAATCTCTCTCTCTTCTCTGCAACCAAATAGAAAGGGGCTTGCCAAGATCCTTTTGGTCCAAGCCCTGTGACGAGACAATCATAATCTGCGCTCAAGGAAGAAAAGGAAAAGTGATCTGTTATATGATCGAGGAAATTGACAAGAAGTAGATGGGGAATCTGTTTGTGAAAAAGCCTAAGGTCACAGATGTTGATAAAGCAATTCTCTCTCTCAAGACGCAGCGACGCAAACTTGCTCAATATCAACAAAAGGTTTCCTCCTCTTTTAATTAGTCTTCTTCTTCTTCTTTTTTTTTTTTTCAATTTTGTATGTTGATCTGTTTCTGTTTGGTTGCCGAGAAATTGGACGGTTTAATAGGGACGAGTAAAGAAATTGAACCCCCGCGTCCGGTGCTGATTAGCTGAATTTGACTTTGCTTATGGAACTAAACACAAACACTGTTGACCTCATCCATCGTAGTGATTTGATTTCCCATCTTATACTATTTAGTGGGAAGAAGTTGTTCTTTAGATGTGGAGTGAGCATAAATCACAAAGCTTGGGCCCAAAAAGAACAGAAAAAAGTTAAGGGATGTACTTAACTAAACACTCCATTTTAATCAAGCAAAAACTCGATACTGCTCATACAACTGTCTTTGTTGTAAGGATTTCACTTGGTATGTGAAAGCACCCTACCCTGCCTGTTATATTTTCTAAGAAAATTGAGGATTTTTTAGCTGTATCAGCTTCCTTTGAATCTATGAAAGCATGGTATTTAGATATGTAGTGGACTCTTAGCTACTAAATTAAGTTGTTGCTTTGAGGATATTCTTTCATTATGATTTATATTAATTTCTTATCGTTATTCATTTTGTGATGATTCTTCTTCTTCTTCTTTATTTTTAAAATTTTTTTATAGCTGGATGCTGTTATTGAAGCTGAAAAGCAAGCAGCAAGAGATTTGATTCGTGAAAAGAAAAAGGACAGGGCCTTGTTAGCCTTGAAGAAGAAAAAGACACAGGAAGAATTACTCAAGCAAGTTGATGCCTGGCTCATTAATGTTGAGCAACAAGTCAGTAGTCTTCTTTTTCTATTTTGAAGATAGAAATTATTAGTCTTGTTATCTTTCTTTGTATTATTCATTTATTTGATACGTTGCGAATAAATTGTGGGTCAGTTGGCAGATATAGAACTTTCGAGCAAGCAGAAAGCTGTGTTTGAGAGTTTGAAGGCGGGTAATAATGCGATTAAAGCCATTCAAAGTGAGATCAACATTGATGATGTCCAGAAGCTAATGGATGATTCTGCTGAAGCTAAAGCATATCAAGATGTGAGTTTCACTTTTATAGCCTTTTTTAATTTCAATATCTCTATCTTACCTTCATGACTGAATATTTTACACTTTACCTAATTCTGTACTGGATTCATTATCTTGAGGGGGGGGAAAAAAAAGGGCGGACAATCTTTTTTATTCTAGCCTCTTAACCCTCCTCTCTCTCTCTAAAAAGTCTTAGATATAAATTACAGCGCTCCTGTCTCTAGGCAGCTATCCTTGAGAGTTTAAAAGCATAACAAATTAATGTCTTACTATTTAGTGCTACTTACCTACAATGACATATTATTTACACATAACTCGCTAGTCTTTTCTTTTCCTCCTCAAAATCTGTATTGAAGGTATAAAGTGAGGAAGAAGAGAGCATTGTCAAAAATAAGTTTCTACCTTATTAATTCTTATCAAGTAGTGAAATGTGCTATGACACTGTCAGGTGACTGTCTCTGATTTACAGCCCTCAAATTATACCCCTTCCTCTTTAGGTTTTATGGATGTGCTTTTTTTCTTTTTCGCACCTTGAAATTGGTTTGATGCTAAAGGTCATCTTATATGCGAAGAATTACGTGGTATAAATAGCTACCATCAGCCCAAATTGTTCTTTTTTCTCGCATTTGATTTTGAGTGGGTTAATGATTCCTATGTAAATGGTGCCATTTTATTATGATTTGAAGGAAATTAATGCGATATTGGGAGAGAAATTATCAGCAGAAGATGAAGAGGAGATTTTAGCAGAATTTGACAACCTGGAAGCTCAGGTATGTTTAATTTTTATTTCTTACATAATTGTTAGGAGTGTGAATTGATCCTTGTACGGACTTGCTTCTTCTCTGGCTTTTAAATTGGGTTTTGCCTTTCAATTGTCATTTCCAATACTATAATTTTTAAAATTTTCTTTCCTTTCTCTAGATCACTGTTCAAGATCTGCCTGAAGCTCCTATTTCAGTGCCGGCTTCTGAAGAAAATGAAGTGGATCTAGACCTTCCTGATGTACCGACAAAAGCTCCCATTGCAGCTGATGTTGCTGCTTCATCTGATGGTTCCACAAAGAAAAGAGGTTACTCTCTCTCTCTCATACGAGGCTGTTTATCTTTTAATTTGATTGCGTCTTATTAAATAAATGTGGAAAATCTTGAATTTTAAACAGTTATGGAGGAGCCATTGCCGGCTTGACCTGTGTTGGAATTTACATTATCAGCTCGATATACGATATTTATTGATGAGACGGACCTGATGCCATCACAAGTGTACAAGAAATGAACTTTTCTGGGTTGGGCAGTGTTATTTTTTGCAGATTCTTGGAATCAATTTATATACACACATTCGGTTTGTACATAAATATGTATCAATAACTTCTTTTATGTTTTGATCACACGGCTAACATTTTCACCAAATAACTTCTTTTATGTTATTTGTTAAGACTTCATTATAGAAACCAAGTGGACTGGGCATACATAGATAAGATACCATGTCCTACATCAACAGACGCACGCTACTGATGTGATATGCTACCCCATCATCTCTTTAGGGGAGATACTCGAAGTACTGAACATCAATAAGTCCAGTCCTTGTATTATTAGCAATGAGAGAGAAGGCATCTCGAGAAAGGTTGATGGTTCCTTGACATCCGGGCCCACAACGGTCGACTATTTGAACCACGACTATTGCCTCCTTGCAAGGATTATCAGTAGTTACTGCTACTTGGTCTGGCTCGGCCACAATGCACTTTACTTGATAGAACTTCCCACACGCGGCGCTGTTGTTCCACAACTCCTCACTCGCTCCGGCTACTAATCCACCGTCATTCTTATATCCATGGCACTCAGATGCTGCCAATATAATATTTTCATACCCACAAAATTATTACTGTATATATATAGATAGATATAAATTTAAGCATGAAAACTATATGTTGTGATATGCCATCTTCTAATTGGTCCTGGAAGTATGTTGTTAAATTGTATACAAGAACAGTTTGCGTACGTGAGTTAAGTGGGAATCTATTCGTATGTCCTTAAGTGGGAATTATGAATCTAGGGGCTCGTTAGAGTGGCCAAGATTCAAGATTTTAGGTGAGATTATTTTTAGAGTTTTCGAGTTCGATAATATATATGGTATTTCTTAGCGTCAACACAACAATCGGTATTAAAGACGTAGATGTTTCGTTTCCAGGGTTTGCAGTGGCTTATCACTAGACGAGGGACAAATAAGGTATTGACAGTTACTGTGCTTAGCTCTAGCCTGAATACCCCTCATAACTAATCTATAGAGACCGTCTCAATAAATTATAATCTTAAACTGAAGAGCAATATTACAAGAAATGAACAATATTCATAACTAAAAGTCAAATATTTGAAGATGATATGGGCTAGTTATACATATATATACATATATATATATATATATACTTACGGACATAAGGGGGGTTGTAAAAGGTAGCAGTTCCTAGATCAGCATAAGCGATAGAAACAAGTAGGCATGCATGCACAGCTACTACTGCTACTATAACCAACATGATCAGCAACTTCATTTTGCAAATTATAAAAAAGGTGACGTCGCTTCTCTCTGGATTTTTTTCCATTGAACCGAAAAACCTTGTTCTTGTTTATATAGCAGCATCGTCGTCGATTCCTTCAACGAAGCCTATCAGTAGATACCACTTACGTTGGGTTTGTTTTTTAGGGTTCTACTTCAGCCAGTGACTTTTGATGAGTTCACATTGTCATTGTTATTTTTCGGATAATGTTTTGTTATCTCATTATTATATATATATATATATATATATATATCTGTCAAGTAGGTATTTCCTTGTGAGAGTTAAATGGATTAATCACCTCCTCAGTGACTTGAAGTTGTATATAACCCCCCGTCCCTTCTTTGGGAAGGATCCATTTTATATGAGTTCGGAATGACTTATTTGTAAGTATATTAGTACAAATTACCTTTTATTTTATATTGAGGGTTGAGATTAAGAATATATTAAAATTTATACATTTTCTCTTATTTTTCTAAACAAATTTACCCTTCAAATTAAACTGAGTATCTCTCCCTCCCAACAATTTTCACGTTTACTCTCCCCACAGTATAAAAAAGATTTAGAGTAACAATTATTACAATTTATGAACGTCATAATTGTTTCATTTACTCTCCCCATAGTACAAAAAAGATTTAGACTAGCGGTTATTTAATGGAAAGTATATAAAAGTTCCAAGAATTAAAAAATATTAAGATCGAATAAAACTTAATAATTAATACAAATCTGAATGAATCTGCTTGCATCTTTATCATGACCGAATTCGGTAGGAAGAATGAGATGCCCAAACGTTCAACCTCTAATCATAATTCACACAGTTTAGTTCGCTTGGTATATATTCTACTAAAAAATTTATCACATGATTCAAAGAGTTCATGGAAAAGAAAGGGAAAAGTCACTTTTTTCTTTTACACTTATGAATTTCGGCCAAGAGGGTATGAGAAGAATCATTTTTTCATCCAGCTTATTAGACTGATTATATAATGCTCTCTTAGGTTTTAGGTTATCAAAACTTGACCCACAACTTTGACCATGTCCATTATGAAATTGGTCAAATATTTTCTTAATCTAATTAAGTGAACAACATGTCATATTAAATCACCTTATGGTTGACCATTCATTGAGCTTATAAGCCACATTATTTAGTCAACAATTTGTATCTTAAGCTTTAAGCAACTTATATATAAAATTACATAATCTCTATCATTGTCTCAAGCGCATAATTTAAGATACTAGATTTTATCATGATATATGTAACAAATGTACATATAATATTAATTCAACATAATTAATTAACATGATAAATAGATGAATTCATTTACTCTTATTGAACAAACAATAATATTATTAATATTTACAAATAAGATTGTATCTCATAAAATCTATACCCATTGAGTCTAACCCGATTGTTTGATAGGCATACACTTTCAGCTGCCTTGTAAATGTGTTTTTCGATGGTACTGGATTTCAAGACACCATAAGAGATGTGGGCCATCCATCCACCAAATCTTGAGAATTTAAAGGTGTTTGGTTATGTTGTCTATGCATACCAAAAATAAGGAAAACCTGATGCTAGAGCTCAAAAATGTATTTTCGTTGGATACCCGTAAGGTGTAGAGGGGTTTAAGCTTTGGTATAAAGATGATAATTCATCTAAATATTTATTAGTCAGCATGTAATCTTTAAAGAGACCGAGTACTACATGGCAACGGTAAATCAATCAGAGGCCGATGAAGTTGGTATAGTATGGCTTAAAGATATATTATTGAGAGGGCAATGATTGGGTTGAGTTGATTATTAATAGTGGTACAAATCGATAAAGTGAAGACTTATTTAGTGATGAGGTTCCTTTAAAGGTGAAGGAGCAAGGCAATAATTCATATGATAGTCTTAGCTCATACCTATTGTCAAAAGACAGAATAAGGAGAACTTTGAAAGCACTTGAGATATATGGATATGCGGACTTAATATCATACGCATTGCTCATATAAGAATACTTGAATTGCTCAAAACCTAAAAGTTATGTGAAGGCAATGAGTAGTAAGGATAATGTGCAATAAATGCAAGTTGTGAAAGATGAGATGGACTCGCTTGAAAGGAATAATACATGGGTACCTATTGAGAAGTTTAAAGATCAAAAGATCGTGGGGGTGTAAGTGGAGAAACTGAGATACAAAGTAAGGATGGTTGCTAAAAGCTTTAAACAACAAGAAGGCATGGGTTTAAATGAGATTTACTCACCACTAGTAAATCACACTAGTATTAGGGTGTTATTAGCTCTTGTTACTCAATTCGACTTAGAGCTGGAGCAAATGGATGTGGAGACGACATTCCTTCACACAAATTTTAGGGAAAAAATCCTAATGGATCAATTGAGAGGTTCATCAAGAAAGGAGATGAGGGAGGGTATGTCTTCTTAAAAAAACCTTTTACGATTTAAAGAAATCTCCTAGACAATGGTGCATTCGATGCATTCATGTGAGAAATAAGTTTATGTAGAGCGACTATAAGATTTGTGTTTATATCAAATGGGTTAAAGAAGGCTTCGAAGTGTTCTTACTTCCTTATATGTGGATAGTATGCTTATAGCATCAAAAGATATAAAAGAAATCTCAAAGCTAAAGCGACAATTAAGGAGAGACTTAAGGGAAGCTAATAAAATTTTGGGGATGGAGATCATTCTGGATAGGAAGTCAAGTACCTTATTTATGTCTCAATGCATTTATCTTCAGAAAAATTTGGAAAAATTTAGCCAATCAAAGTCCAAAATGGTTCAAACACCACTTGCCAATCATTTCTCCAAAATAGAGAAGAAATGTATAGAGATGATACATTATCATAGTATCGTGGGAAGTCTCATGTATGCAATGGTTTGCACAAAGTTAGACATAACTTATTCAACTAGTCTTGTGCATTAGTTTATGTCAAATCTGGGCAAGGAGAATCGGGAAACAGTGAAGTGGGTCCATCGATATGTCAAAAGCACTTTAAATGTTGGTTTGCTCTACATATGGATAGAGGGTGATGGTGTCAAGCTTGTGAGATATGTTGATGCAGATTATGTAAGAGACTTGAACAAATAGAGGTCTTTGACTAATTACATCTTGCCTTGGATGTACAGTGAGTTTGAAAGCACAACTACAGCTAGTAGTTGTATTATAGACAACGGAATCCGAATATATAACAACCACTCAAAGTGTCAAGGAAGCTATGTAGTCGAATGGACTAATAGGTGAGTTGGGGATTGTGCAAGGTATGGTGGCGGTATTTTGTGATTATCAAAACTTCATAAATTTGACCAAAAATCAAGCGTTTCATGAGAGGAAAAAATACATCAATATCAAGCTACATTTCATCCAGAGAGCGACATTCTAAACCGGAGAGAAAGTTAATTTTAAAAATTGAAAAGAAACAAACAAAAAAACAAAAAAAAAGAAAAAAAAAAAAGAGAAAAATCAAAATATAGTTTTAAAAAAATATAAAACAAGGATTTCGTGCTTCTGTTCTACAATTAGTCTACAGTTCGTTTCGCATAAAATTAGAGAATATGAGTATTTTATAATCACCATGTAGTCTAATTGTAAGCACAAGTGTAATTATCAGTGTTCAAATTTTCATTATATATAATTTTATTTCTTTTGCTTTTTTACATTGCATATAGGTATGTATATGGTTTTCATGTAATTCATAGGCTCTAAGAAACTTATATATGTTAATTTGTAAATGGAGTTGCCTCATGGTGACGATTTTAAGCCATTAGTACATGATATTCATTAATCTATGGTTATGTAATCATTATGTTCACTTGTAAATTGTAATCATACAATATTTACTTATTCGTGCCACTTATTTTACTCTAATAACCCAAAATAAAACGATATTGGAAAGTTACTACCTTATATATCAAATATTGGAAAGAGGCATTGGGATTAACTATTCTAATTTAATTACTAATACAAGTTAATTAAGAGAGTCCAACAAAACCAAATACGTATATAGGCGGGATTCGATTGAATTTCATGTGAGAAATAAATTGAAATTATTTTTAATTCTAACATATTTGCTTGGAACAAAACTAAATTAAGGAACTTGTGTCGAAAACAATGACCATTATGTAAAACTATCGATAATAAAAACTAATTTTTATTAAAAAAGTTTGAAACTCAAAAAGATTTTAGGAAATTGAATTTTTATAATTTTCACTTAAAAAATAACATCGAATGGTCAGTTGATTATTGATAATATATATTTAAAAAAAACAAATATGCGTTCATCTTTTTATCTGTCCTTCTAAATTCATGGACCAGCTATAGCAAGACAATGAAGCATACAAACATCGACATACATGTCGGAATCCTTACTTCCCTTGAAAATGTCGATGCAAATCTCCATACAATATGGATAAAGACATAGTCGCATGCATACGCCCATGAAACATCGGGTTGTTGTTGTTGGATTGATGATTGATCTGTTCATTTTAGATACTTCATCAGCACATTTTTCTGCACATTTTTTCTTATACTTGAATACGTCATAACCTTGTGAAAGTTTGAGAGGTTCAATATTGGAAGGATACAAAGTAACCCCTGTATTACGTGCTTTCACTATATAAGTTTGTATTGCAAGTGTGACCAAAATATTATACAAATTCTAACTAGCTTCTTTTCCTTACACTCTTCCATTTATAGTATTCTGATCTTATGTCTTCCCCGCATTATTTTGGTGGTTTCAAAAACAAAACAATCATTCATAGGCTCGTGGCTAACCAATATCTATATATATATTATAGATCTCTTGTCTTACTATCATTACTTTTAGTCAAGTAGCAACGGTTGCTTCTGAGTCTCATCTTAAATGGCAAAGAGGTTTCTTGAGTGTCATTTCCTCTCTAGCTAATAATATGAAGCCACGTAAGTATTTTTTCCTCCTACAATACACATTATCGTATGGAGTTACTGTTTTCTATTAAAAAAAGAAATCCTATTTACTTTTACTTCTATCTTGTCCCTCTTCTTCCTTCTTCCTTCTTCCATCTTCCATTTTTCTAAGTCCTTTGATGAAGAACCCAGTGCCGGTGTTTATGGTATAAATCTTTTTCCCTTTGTTAGGATTCAAATTTTTGACAAATTGAGTGTATATTTTAGGCGATTGCAAATTAAGATTTTGCCTTTATGTTAACATTCAGTCCCGTTAGTCTGATTGGCAACAATTTTTAAAGCAAATTTTTGTATGTATATTTGTAAGAACATGAAAACATCAACAAATTTTGGTATTTATATAATACATGATAGACATTAGTGATAACATGAAAACATCAAAAAAAGAAATCGAAGAAAATAATCCAAACTTCTTAAAGAGACAGAGTGCTAATGTCCAAGAGCAAGACAACTAAGCATACAGACATCGAAGAAAATAGGGTAATCTTCATGATCCTTGAAAATGTCGGTACAAATCTCCATACAACGAGGATGAAGACATAGCTGCATGCATACGGATAAGAAACACTCAAAATTAGCAGCTGCGACTCCCATAAGATACACGTCCATTTTACACTTAGTTTGACATTTCATGTAAGATGCAACGAGGGAGTAGGTAATTTCACTAGGATTAGCATGAACATTAACACTAAGTATTATAAGTATAATCAATGTATAAATCTTCATGATAGGTTTTTCTTTTATTTTATTTTTTATTTTTTTCTAACTATTTGCGTCACATATAATGAATTATTATTATAAGGGTTAAGGCCCTAAATACATGTTACATATATACATATATATATAGAGAGAGAGAGATTATTGGCACCATTAGCTTCTTCATGTTACTTTCTACAGATAAATTAATGAATAAAACCAACTCCTTTCCAAGTAAGAAAATGAAGATGATACGATAACGATCTTATTAATTCCATTGGCAAAAGTAGTAAACACCGAAGGGGCGTTTTATGTTCTCGTGCGTTGAGGTGACAAATGACGTATCAATTAATAATATATAATCGATTGAGAGTTTGTCCTTTTACTATATGTTTGAGATTAAAGGTGTTTTATTATATGTTTTAGTCTGAATTTATACTTTATATTTTAAATTTAGCAAAATATAATATTAGATATTCGGTGAGGTTGGCTCAGGATCTATGGCCCAATTTATTTATTATTTAGCTAAGAAGTTAATCAACCATTCGAGTAATCATTTAACCCGAGTATATATATATATATATATATATATATATACTTTTTTTTTTATCCGATTTGCTAGGGTAGACACTTATTCTTTTCATCTCTTTTGATTCTCTAAAGTTTACATATGACCTTTTTTCTTCCTCTTGCGTGCGATTATGGTTTGGGTTAATTGAGTATGATTCTGACTTGATCTCTGGTTTGATCTTCTTATTTCTATTTGTATGAAAGGTTTTATATTTCCTTTCTTGAAAATATGCAGTTGATTTTCTAATTGATGCTTTGACAGTTAAAGATTTATATTATACTAGAATCTGTGAACTTTTATATTTGAGACCTTATTTATAGTTTTATTAGCTTTTCGATGATTTTTTCGAAGCTCGTGGAGTAGACTTGCTAAACCAAATAAAAAACCTATCGTACTTTTTTTTTTTTAATTTTTGTTTTAAAGATTTTTGTTATTGTTTAATCTTTGATTTAAGAAATGATAAATTGGAATATGTACAATAAAACTAGGTTTTATATTTAGAAAAGAGAAAAAAAAAAAAAAACAAAGATCGGGTAATATAAATTCTTAACATATAACTTAAATTTAAAATTAGGATCGGAATATTTTATTATTTAATCAATGTTTATTAATTTATCAAATTTTCATGTATCGGTTGCATTAATTATTAATTTAAGGAGTATTTCTAATATAGCTTAAGTGATATTTATATTACCCTTAAAAAACCTTCAAAATATTAAGAATTCTCTAAGGTTTTCACTTAAAAATAATTATCAGTCACACACTTACGCAACCACTAAAATTTAAATTTAATTACACGAGTCCATTTTTTTGGATACTTAAAAATATAAGAAATAATTTATAAATAAAAATGTATTTAAAATATATTTATAAATAAAAGTTAATTATAATATTTAAAATGTATTTATTTTAATAAGTAGAACAAGTTCTTAATAGTTAAAAAATAAACATTAAGTAGTTTTTTTTATATTTATTTATCAAACACTCAAAATTACTTATTTAATAAAAATAAGCTTGTGTTATAGCAGCGCTTATAAACACTCCAAACGGACTCTAATTAATTAATTTATTTTGTTAAGTGACTAAAAAATTTATCTTATTAATCAAATATGTTATTGATATTTAGAGACAGACAATATGGACCGGACCAACACGATTGTATTTATATCCTGACCTATGCTTTTACTTTTTATTTTTCTTATATATGTGTATTTGTGTGGAAAATCATTATATTGTATGTAAATGTGTAGTAAATAGGATAACACATTATTTTATTTATTAGTAAGATAACATATTACATTACACAAATATATAATAATATAATATTATTTATTTCTACATTATTTATTATATTATATTTATATTTCTTTTATTAATAAGAAAATGTGCCCTTTGCTTGGTCGGCACAGGCTACACCCGTACCGTATCGGCCCACGGGCTGTAAATCAGGACACGGCATATACTAGCTCGGGTGGCTGGTAACCCGTATTACCAGCTCTATTGGCATTACTCTACAAAACCTACTTTTGTTGTTACATTCTTATTAATTTTTTAATTTTTGGCCAATCTTATTGAAGTTTCTAAGTTCCAGTTGAAGCCGATCAAATTTCCTCGGACATCCGGATTGGGCTTTAACCTTTTCTTTCACATTGGCCCATATGGGCTAAGAACCCAACAGCCGACAACATTTGAATCTTTGATATCAGCTCCAAGCTAGACTATCATAGTCTTCGTCCAATTCCCATGGCTCTGCAAATTCTGTTTTGCAACTCTATTCCAAACTTTTCCTTCCTTAACCAAAACCATAGACCAAAATGTAGTACTACACCCAAAAATAAAACCCACTTCTCAATTTCACTTCTTAATCCTTCTTTAACCGCGCAATACAATCACAAAGATACAATAAACCCATCACTTTGTTTGCCCAAGAGAGAGCTCAATCTCTCAGTGCTTTTACTACTCTCATCTGGGTTTTCCCCAATCTTATCTACGACTACTTTGGCTCGAGAATTGGAGCTTGAGAGGTACTCCAATTTCAAGGAGGGTTTCACTCTTCTTAGACCCTCTTCTTGGCTTAAGGTTTTTTCTTTTTTTTTTTCACTTTGCAAATTTGTACTATTCTTGTGTAGTTCATTTGGCCATTGTTCTTAATTCTGGTTTGGGTTGGTTTGTTGTAGATAGATAAGGCAGGGGCAAGTGTTTTGTTTGAGGAGGCAGGCAAGGGAAGTGTAATAATGTTGGAGTTGTGGTGAACCCGGTTCGACTTAAGAGCCTAAGAGAATTTGGGAGCCCTCAATTGGTAGCTGATAAGCTAATACAAGCCGAAATGTGCAAGGTATATATATATATATATACATATAGTTTTTATGTTTCTGTTGAGCATTTTGGAAATTGGTTTTGAAATTGTAAATCAACTTCAAACTGCCCAAAAGAGAAGAAAACTTCAAACTCCAAATTAGAAAGAAGCGAAGTGTTCAATGCAATAAAGAAAGAAAAATGTGTAGGTGAATGAACTCTATGAATCTTTGTTCGTATGCCCTTTTGATTATCTCAACTGTTCAGGCCGAGAGGAAATGGAATGAACATGTTGCAAGAAAAAGTGTCTTTTTTCTTTTTTATTGTAAACAAAATGCTTTATGATGTTATAGAAGTAAGATGATTAATATATAGAGCAGAATGCAATATAGAATAATGAACTTACGCTTAGCAGTTCATCGCCCAAGAAATGACTCACTAAGCTGAACCAACCATGTATAATTTAGACAAGTCAGATCCAATTATTTCTCTAACTCTATTATATAATCTATCCCCACTATACAGACAGGCTTAGATACCCTCATTATACCTAAAATTTGGATCCTCAATTGGATATACTTCCGAAGTAGGTGATACTTTGACATCTCTAGTCGGATGTCACTGTATAGAATAGTCGGAGCTTAAGGAATCATGTATATGACATTTTAAAGAGATTCAAGCTAAACGTCAGTTTTGCTAAAATTCAGTCTAATAATCTCGGCCACGTGAAATAAAATTTCAACTTCAAACCAAATTGGTTTCGAAATAAATGTGGATACGATATTATATCTTTGAAAAAAATAAAAAAAATTAATATACAATAAAATTTCAATAAATTAATAATTTAAAAAAAAATATATTTTTAATTAGCTAAGTAATGAATTAAGCTAATAATTCGCTACATCTTAAAATGCATATAGATTGTATGTAATATATATATATATAAACTAAATTTCTTAGTATATAATACTTATGATTTAATTATGATATCATTTTAAAAATATATATATTTTAATTATTAATTAATTTTTCTTAAAAGTAACATCAACTTGTATCTTCTCTCTAATTTTATTTTAAGTTATTTGAATTTAAGAATTACATTACTTAAAATATAATGAACCTTAAACCTTCCTTCTATATTTATTAATAATCTTAATTTTCATATTTAATTAATTTTTAAATGAACATGATAAAATAAAAATATTTTGATAAATAAATAAATTATTAATTTATTAAAATTATTAAAAATTAAATATTTTATTAAATTAATTATATATATTCTTCTAAATATTTTATTGTATATCAAGCTAAGACTTTCTCAAAAGTTCTCAATCTCCAAAGGAGGTTAGTACCAACTACCAACTACCAACTACCAAGGTAGTCTTTTCACAAGCAACATGTATTTTATAAACTGTCAATATGTTTTATTTTGTTTATTTTTTATATTTTGGTCAGAGCTCAAAATTTTTATCAGAAATCAGATCCAAAATGCTTACAACATGGAGTTGAGAACCAACCATTTTGTCCTGAAGAATTTTGCTTGTGAAAATAGAACAACTTTCTTATTGACTATTAATTATTATTATTTCTCCATTTATTCAGAAAATTACAGGTTTGTCCTTTCCGATGTGAAGTCGGCTGCTAGTTAATGTGAATATTCCCAGTCAAATATGACATGTTTTATATATCCCTGTCCTTCCCCTCTCAGATTTGTCTCATACAGTCAAAAACAAAATACAAAAAAAAGTCAACTTTGGGAAAGCACTAACTCTATCTGATATATAAATATCATTCACATGGACAACTAATTTTTATGATATATATTACATTCAACATGAAAATCAAAATTTAAAAATCAAAGAATATGCGTCACGTCTCTCTAGTCTTCTTTTATATATTACATGTATTTTGTGCTTTTGAAAAAAGGGAAAATAAAAAAGTAGAGAGAGACCTTGAAATTCAATAAACAGCTTTCTAATCCCATTAATTTCTTGGTTTGAGCTCCAAACAATTAGGGTTCTTAGAATATTTGAATCTGATGGGTGTGAACGAAGGAGAGCCGTTAACAGAAGAAACACAAGACATGATGGATTCAGGGGAGAAGAGGCTCAATGAACTTGGTTACAAGCAAGAACTCAGAAGAGAAATGGTATTACAATCAATTTATAGTACCTCTTCCTTCCTTTTAAACGTTAAGCTTTCGTCTTTTTCATTGCTTTCTAGCTTGATGAAGTGTTTCTTTTCTTTTTTCAATATGACAGACTCTGTTCAAAACACTTGCAATATCATTTTCAACCATGACCCTTTTCACAGGAATCACTCCCCTGTTTGGAAGCAGCCTTCAATATGCAGGGCCCGCTAGTCTCGTTTGGGGATGGGTCGTCGTTTCTTTCTTTACTTGGTTTGTCGGAATAGCCATGGCCGAGATTTGCTCCTCTTTTCCGGTTTGTTTCCCTTTTCTATCATCTGTATATTTTCAATATGTAAAAAAAACTCACTTCAAATATACATATGATATAATTCTTTATATTGGGCTGTGAATAAAACAGACTACTGGCTCTCTCTATTTCTGGGCTGCTCATTTAGCCGGGCCCCGGTGGGGCCCGTTCGCCTCATGGTGCTGCGCTTGGCTTGAGACAATTGGGCTCATTGCCGGGATCGGGACTCAGGTAAAAATTACATATCAATCCATTGATTGTATTGTTAGGGAAGAAAAAGGCTTTATTTCACATGGTGATTATTTTTCGACTGACTTGCAAATTAGGCATATGCGGGATCTCAAACGCTACAAGTTATCATTTTGCTTTGCACCGGAACAAACAAAGATGGTGGGTACTTAGCTCCGAAATGGTTGTTCTTGTGCATGTATATAGGTCTCACCCTCATATGGGCATTTCTCAACACGTTCGCCTTGGAAGTAATCGCTTTCATAGATGTAATTTCAATATGGTGGCAGGTAAATCCGCAAATATTTACTAAACTGAAGTGATTATATACCACATAAAAATTAGATAATATGGTTCAGTTCTATAAATGATCAGATTCAGTTATTTTCTTACCAAGGTGATAGGCGGGTTGGTCATAGTAATAATGCTTCCCTTAGTAGCAATGACTAGACAATCAGCTTCCTATGTCTTCACACATTTTGAGACATCGCCCTCACTGACCGGAATTTCAAGCAAACCCTACGTGGTCATCCTCTCTTTCCTCGTGAGTCAGTATTCACTCTACGGCTATGATGCAGCAGCCCATCTGACCGAAGAAACCAAAGGAGCGGACAAGAATGGTCCGATCGCGATTTTATCAAGTATTGGGATAATTTCGGTTTTTGGGTGGGCCTATATCTTAGCCCTTACTTTCAGCATTCAGAATTTCACCTACTTGTACGATACAACCAATGAAACGGCCGGAACATTTGTCCCGGCTCAGATCCTCTATGATGCATTCCATGGTAGATACCAGAATGGGACTGGAGCGATTGTTTTACTATTCATCATATGGGGTTCATATTTTTTTGGGGGGCTTTCTATCACCACTAGTGCAGCCCGTGTGGTCTACGCTCTATCACGAGATAAGGGCATACCATTTTCTTCCATATGGAGGAAATTACATCCAAAGCATAAGGTTCCTTCTAATGCAGTGTGGCTTTGTGCCGCTATTTGCATTCTTTTAGGCCTTCCGATTTTGAAGATTAACGTAGTTTTCACAGCTATAACTTCAATATGTACAATCGGGTGGGTGGGTGGATATGCGGTCCCCATCTTTGCACGGATGGTGATGGAGGAGAAAAACTTCAGGGCGGGCCCATTTTACTTAGGGAAGGCAAGTAGGCCAGTTTGTTTCGTTGCATTTGTTTGGATTTGTTACACTTGTTCGGTTTTTCTTCTGCCGACTTATTACCCGATTTCTTGGAACACTTTCAATTATGCGCCGGTTGCTTTGGGTGTCGGGCTGGGTTTGATCCTGCTCTGGTGGGTGTTGGATGCAAGGAAATGGTTCAAGGGGCCCGTTCGGAATATTGAAGGTCCGAATGGAAAGGTGTGAGGTTCTAAACAGAGTTTGAGAGACTCATTTACATATTCACATATATATATATATATATATATATTCATAGCTATTGGTATTAATAAGTTTTTTCTCACAAAGAAAGGAATTTGATATCAATTTTGGCTTTCTATCGCATTTTATTTAGCAAAAGTCGAGTAAATTTGATTATCTGAAAACAAATTCCACGAAAATCAAAGCAGAATCCTGGATCAAGTCTACTTATTTTAGAAGTAAGAAATACATATTTAGATCAAATTTGTCGTAAACTATATCTAAACCGCAGAGGGCATATCATTGCATATGCAATTTCAATTTCCTCAAATCTTCAACCCACAAACTATAAGTTGAATTCCTTGCAACCACGTCCTTGCATACCTCCTTTCTTTCAACCAAACCCCTCGCATAATCCTCAAATTTGTTGATATTTTCCCAAAGCATAGCCAACTTGTTCACATCACTCTCGGATCTAACATTATCTAGCCAGTCTCTTGCCTCTTCTACTCTTGCCCAAAAGCAAGAATCTTGAGTTGAACTTGCAAACCTTGTCCTCTGGACATTTCCCTTTTCTACATTAACCTCTCTCTCTTGCCACCACCTATCAAATATCTCATACCTTCTCGCTCTTCCATGCTTCAAGTAATGTCCCTTGACTCGGTGCTGGCTGGTTCGATAATAGTTCGCAATCTCCAAGGGCTCAAAGAGGAGTTTATAGAACTGAGAAGCATTTACCCATTTGTCCCTTCTATCAAAATCAGGTGGTAGTTCATTATTTTCCACCTTTTCGATTAGGTCGTCCCAGAATTGACCAAGCTTTATTCTATTTATATTTACTTTGGCTTCTCTTTTTGAAGCACTACTTTGCTTGAACACATCGTAATAACTCTTTTGTTCATGCTCATCTTCACAACGAGCTATGTACCATTCTATTTGAGCCCTTAAAGGTGCAATCTTAGCTAGCTCAACCGCAAGATTAGCCGCGTTCAAGTTCGGTTTTAGCCCCATTTTTCTTGCATTTTTTAAGCATTCCTTCACTTGAACCGCCATTGGTTCCTGCAAGTTGATATACGAGAAAAAAACAAAATTCAAATTCAAATCACAATATAAAAGAAGAAACGCAAATTTCATGGATAAGAACAAAGAACTTTACGGAATCTCGTTTCTCGTAGTACCTGACTAGAAATTCCCAGAGATTGCAATGCCAATGAAATCCCAACATCATGGCTTGAAGAATTAGAAAGATCCGCTTCCGTAAAGCTGCTCTTGTTCAAAAATTTCAAATAAGCTCTCCCCACGTAATCTCCATACTTAAGATGATCATCCTCAATACTTGAGCTTGGAGAAGAAGTACTTAGTTTAAGCAACAAGTACATCATCTTCACAACAGAAGTTGCATTATCCAAACAAATTGCACCCTCTTCACCACAAAAGAAAAATGTCCCAAAAGGCCAAAACAAATTATTTTTTCCACCTTCATTAATTTTTGTAATTGTCATTTCCAAGCAACCCAACACAAACTGAAATAGCTCGGATTTCTCCGTGTCCGATATCCGGGTAGCAAGCATTCCAAGATGTGGGGAAGTGATTGACAAGTTCCAATAACGTAGGAGGATGTTTATAATTGGTTGAGGAGTGGTAATGAGAGGGTAATTGTTTAGTGAGGGAGGAGCAAAGGAGAGTCTTGGCATAAGGTCGTGTTTGGAGACTAGGTGGAGAAACTTTCCATCCCATTTCTGCCTTGAGATTGCTTTGGAGAGGGAGGCGTTTCCAATCAATGGAGAGCCGAAGGTGATGCAGAAGATTGGGTACTGTTTGGATTGGATGGAAGAGAGGAGCCAAAGTGCACAGAGAGTGGATATTGCTCCTCCAATTGAGTGTCCTGTCAGTATTATTGACTTGCTTTTTGAAACTATTCTCGACATCTGTTCGATTAGGTGGGGTCAAAAAATTTATTAGAGCCACAAAAAATCCAAAATAAACTTAATTCAAATATAATATTAATAAATTCATAAAATTTGGGTGGACAAATTTTAAAACATTTTAGAGGAACAGGAGTAGATTAATGGATTTTATCGAGTTAATGGACACTAAAGTCTAAACCAACTTTGATTAGTCTTAAAAACACAACATCATTATTTCATTATTTCATTATTGACCAATAGAGGTGGTACTTTTGTGGTGGTGTCATGTAGTGCGTGCTGGCTCGACCCAATTTACCAACTCTATTGACTCATCTTTCTGGATGGAGCTTAAAAATTGGATTCAGACAAACAGGTCACTCACTCTCCATACGGCATTCTGGTACATCTTTTTAATAGTAACATGGATGTTAAAGTAAAAGAGAGTTAATAGGTGGCAATGAAAAACCTGCGTTATATAATATACATAAAAAGAATTTTAAAATAGAGTTTATAGTTATTTTATTTTAAAAAGTATAGTTATATATTTAAATATTATTAATTAATAATTTCATTTAATTATACGAAACTTTCCTTCTATACTTATGAATATTAATTTTCATGTTTATTAATCTTAAATATCTTAATAAATTAAAAATATTTTGATAAATTAATTTAATAAAATAGTTAATAAATAAATTATCTTTATTTAAATTTTATTTTAAGATGATAAATTGATATTATTATCATTAAATTAAATGTATTCGCAAAAGATTAGTAAGCCGTCAGAATTTCGTCTCACATTTATTTAGAAATTTTATTATATCATAGTCTAATGGTTGATTTAAATTTTAAATTGAAGTAACATAATTTTATTTGATATTTAAAATTTTAACAAGTAACAAACTCTAAGAATAATATTTACTTTAATTTGCTAATATTTAAAATAATGCTTTTCACTCTTAATTAATACTACTTAATTTGTTAATTATTAGTTTTAACAACTAGATTTCTACTTAATCTCTTTCAATCTAAATACATGTTCAAACTAATTATATTATTGGCTTTAGATATAGAAATGTCAAAATAGGTCGGAGGAAAAACCCGGCCCAACCCAACTGGACATACAAGCCCAACTGAGCTCTGCTCAGCAGAGCCTAGCCCAACCTACACAGCAGGCTACTCTAAGTAGCCTGCGGTGTAGCATGTGTGGTGGTAGGCTTTTACATGCTCTCCTTTCAAATTTGAAAGCTTCATAGAAGGCTTTAATAATATACAATGAAGTTTTTATTTGACCAAAAATTTATTTTTTATTTGAAATGCTGTTAGACTCTTAGTTACATATATATATATAATTTATTTGACTCATTCGACCCATAAAATCAACTAACAAGAATATTTTCTCAAGACTCATAATCTCAAATAATCTATCTTATTTTAATAATAATTTATTATGAATATTTTATTTAAAAAAGGTCGGGCCTATTTTAGGCTTAGTCGAACCCGGCCCATTTTAAGCCCGGATGGGCCCGGGACAAACTTAAAAGGTTTTTCGAGCTGGACCCGGATATATATTTTCAAAATGGGCCAAGTTCAACCCGTCCAATTTTTTTTCCAGGCTGAACCATATCGAATTTTAAATAGTGAAAAGCTCTTAAAGGACCGAGCCGGATGACTTATTTTAATACCTCTATTTAGATATAATCTAAAATAATTATCATTAAAATTCAAGTCAATTTATTACATAAAAATCATTAATCACGCTAATTATTCCGCACATCACGCCAATCTGACAAAATATTTTTGTCCTATTTCCCCTTAATCGGCTAGGAAGACTTGAAAATACAAGTCTATGAGTAAAAATATATTATATTATTTAAAATATTATAAATTTATTAATTTTAAATAATAAAACATATTTTTACCCTAAACTCACCATCTCCTCTTATCCTTTTCTCACTCGTCGATCTATGATCTTGGTTCTTACCCAAAGTCTCCGCCCCACCTAAAACCTAAATGAGTTGTAATCTTCATAGTTCATAGGCTACGTTTGCAATTATATAGTATTTGATTAAGTTAGAATTTATAATAATAATAAAATTATAAAAAAAAGGCAAAGAAAAGAATCGAGAGATAAGAAGAGTTCTTTAAGATGAAGAAGAAAGAGAACAGACCTGGTCTTGTAGACTTTGGTAATTAAAAATGGTGAAGAAGGCATTGAGCAGACCAGCATGGACCATGACAGGCTTCTCACCGTCGTAACGGCGACTCAAATGACCAAAAAGCCCCTTCACTAATACTTGATCACTACCTTCTACCTCATCTAGTGCTACCAACTTGTCTGATACTGAAACATTTATTTGAGTCCCAGAGAAAGCCACGTAAGCAGCCTCTCCAATATTCTCCGCTACAAAGCTCTTGCCTGCTACACCGCTCGCTTGGCTGCTCAGCCGCCACGATTCAAAAAGCAACGGCGTCGACGATACTAGAGCTGCCAGCATCTCGCTGCTCTCAAACCTGCCATTCATTTCCATAAATTGTTACATAAGATTAATTAATAATTAATTAAAAGATCAAAGATGGGTAGACAGAGAGAGAGAGACGATGAAGCAGCTTCCGTATCCATGGATGGTGGACAGAAGTTTCTCCTGTTTCTTTGTGGTCCTCTTCAGTTTGAACGTTAGTTTAAAATAGTGGTTTTCGTATGGAAAAGGAAAAGTAGTAGCCAGTATGGCTTTTTATAACGTGTTTGGATTTTTTTTCTTACCATATTTGTTTTTTTATTAACATTATTACTATATAAAAGTTAGTCTTATAATTTTATTCTAAATAATTTATAAATTTTAAATTTTCTCCTAAATAATTTTTTTTTTCTTTTTCCACCTTCACTACTAAAGTCCAACCACCATGTGAAAATAGAAAAAAAATATTAAATTGAGTTAAATTTATAATTTATAATTTATATCACTAATATGATAATATTAAAAGTTTATTTATTATATGCATCGAATTTTAATGTGTTTATATATTTAAAAAATAACACTTCAGTTTTATTATTAGAAAAAGTGATCGGATTGATAAAAAAAAAAGTTCTATTTTCGAAATATCCAAACTCTATCTTTAGAAAATTTATAATACTAGACTAAAACGTTCATGTCGTTTTTTATGGGACCCAACTTTTTAGTCTTTTTTGTAAAATGTAAGTGGTAGCACTGTAGTGGTTTCGTTTTGATGGGGACCCTTATAGAGGCGTGGTCGAGGACTTCAATATAAAATATATTATCTTTGTAGTTTACACACGTTTTGGTTCTTGTATCAACGCTCTGCTCGTCCTTTATATTTTCACTAAATTTTATACCGTTCGTTCCATGGTATTATATTTAATTTAATATAAGTTATTAAATTATAATTAATATTATTTTTTAAATTATTAAATAATAAAAAAATTAATAATTTATTTCTCAAAAAAAGAAGCATATGAATGAAATAAATAACTCTATAAACCTATCACAAGATTAAGATTAATATTTTATTGAGTTATATATTAATATTTATCAGTGCCCATCAACTCTATAATAGAGATTCCTTTATTTGGATTTATTTTTCTTGAGATTATCGTTATTTTTGTTCTTCTTGCCTTAAAGTGACTTCTTGAATTTTTCTCCCCTTCTATTTCTTACCATTGATGTTCTTTCTCTTATTGTTCTTAGCATAAAAGGAAGATGACTTTTGTTCAATAACATTTACTTCATCATCTTTGGACCTAGCCTTATTAAGGGTCTCAAAAGTCTATAATTCATTCAAAAATTGATTCATGTTGTACTACAGCTTGTTCATAATATAGTTGGTAGTGAATGCAACAAAAGTTGATGTGAGTGACTTAAGTATGATGCTAACTTGAGTGCGCTCATCAATGGTAGCCCTATGTATTTCTACCTCATACATCGTGTTGTTCATATTCAAAACATGACCTCTTACAAAAACTCTTTTCTTGATCTTGACGTTCATGGAGGTTCTACTAGCTTCATGACAACTTTAGTCAGATTGATGCCCAAATAAAGTATGGAGAGACTCCAATATCTTATATGCAGTCTCTACGTTTTTATGTTTCTTCCTAAGAATATCACTCATGCTCATCAACATGTTGCATTTGGCCTTGTTATTTGATTGGATCCAATGGTCATACTTTTCCCGTACATTACGGGTAGCAATAGCAGCGAGCTCCTCAGGACATCCCTTGGTCAAGAAAAATTTATGGTCCTCACAAATTAATACCATGTTCAAGTTTGATTTCTATCTCATAAAATTATCGCCAGTTAATTTGTATTCGTTGAGTAAAGTGGTAACATGATTATTGATAGAATACATTATGATTGCTGAAATTAAATAAAACATACATGATTCATTATAATTGAAATAAATATCAAAGTTTCGAAATAGTAAATATGATGCATAAATGCAACAAATATAACATATAAAATTATTTATTACTAAACCATGATAAATTTACTCAATAATTAATATGTCGTTTTAGGGTCGGTAATATTAATTTCAAATTAATTTTGAGACATTCCCAAACCTACGAGTAAAACTTAAAATATCTCATATTTTCTAATTTACTCATAAATTACCATTTATTTGGTCAAGACACAATTAACCTATTGAAGCTTAATTATGTCTTTTTTAATGTAACCTCTTATTTTAGAATCCATGACTTAACTCAAAAGTTACCGCCTTAAGGTCGGTCAAGTTCGAAATACATCACTTTTTCCTATCTTATTAAGAAGCCAATCTTATATTAATATGATCAGAAACCTTCCATAGGGGGACGAAAACAAAGCCGTTTCAAGGCCTTTTCCATAGCTCACGGTGTTGTACTGATAATAGAGATCATATATTGCCATATCAACCTCCTCTCACTCATTATTTTAAAACATGTGCTTTCATAAAATATCTTATGTTTTCAAGTAAAACTAATTAATTATTAGTTAATTAACCAATGAATATAATCATATTAATTATAAATACTAATCCTATTGGGTCTAAGTTCAATTTAAACCTTTTTAATTTATTTCTTAGTATGAGCCTAATTTTATTAGGTGAACCTAATTTATAACTAATAGACTAATTAAATTCATAAAACTTTAATAAAACTATTTTTAACAAAGTTGATTTTTGAAGGCCTAACTTAAACTTGTGCTTTTATTATGTGCGATTTCCATGTTTAACTCTTTAAAACTTGATCCACTTATGTAACTAATTTTACCAAATAAATCACATAAATATACAAGACAATCTTAATAAATCATGTTTCTACTCACGAGAAGCATTCTTTCAAAAAAATTGTGTGGGTATTCATGCATGACATGTAATTGGCTAATGCATTAATATATTATCAATCAAATCAATCAAGACAAATAAATAAATATAATAGACCAGATAATTTTGAGTATTTCTAAAAATTACAATATTTGGAAAAAATACATATCAATAATAAAATTACATAAGGTTTTCAAATGTTACAATTTTTCCTAAGCTTGCTCTATCTTGAATCTAAACCCAACTAATAATTCTTTAAATCATGCCTAATTCTATAATCCCTAGAAAAATAATTTTTCTAACCCCACGTCAATTTTTAGCTTAATTATTTTCAATTGAGCCAAAACTATTTTGGTCCTATTGGACTTTTTGGGTCAAACTCAACAAACTATTTGGTTTTTCAAAAAAATTCTAAAATTAAGTTAATGGGCTTAAAATATAATATTTTTAGGCCACAAATAAATTGGTCATACCCATTTACTAGGTGGGTCATGGGTCGAACCAATGACCCGAATGTTAGAGCACCACGGGCCGAAGCCCATGCTACCCCTAGGGCAAGCCGCAGTCGCATACGGCTGCACGTGCTGCTGGAAGCTAGCTACTAGGAAAGCCACTGGTCCGACCAGCAGCATCGGGTTGCGGGACAGCCTCCGCAACTCGGATGGGCCACAAGACAGTACTGTGGCCTGCAATAGCCGTGGGATCGTCCCACGGCCTGCGACCTACGACCTGCAGCTCCCCGCCATGGGACATTCCCGCGGCCTTTTGCTTGTAGTGGCGCCCCGTGGGACATTCTTGTGGCTTGCGGTAGTCACGGAACCGTCCTACCTGGCCGTATGGGGCAACGAGGGTGGCTTCGCCTCTGCCGCTGGTTGTCGTCCATGGAGCCCCACCGTGAGACTTCTTCTTCCTTCATATCGTGTAGAATTTTACAACAAAAAGTTGTACAAAAAATCTTATGTCCCATAATGGCTTACACAAAATTTAGAGAAAGAAAATTAATTAAATTTCTAACCTAAAATCACCATATAATTAACAATCCATTATATCAGTCATACATTCAAATAACATAAACATCCATGTAATATATACATATCTCATATATATGAAATCCAAGAATCTCACACAACGATTAATCTCTCTATATATAATGACTGCTTTGATACCAATTGTTGGAAATTGGGATGAAAAGGTCGCAGCAGAAGCGATTGTTCGTCCTGATACATGACAAAAATTTTATAAATACCGTTTAGCGATTCTTTATATATATATATATATGTATATATATATATATAATGACCTTAAACGCTATGAAGAAGAATCATACTTTTTTCCAAGTAAATTAACCGTTAAGACTCACACCACGATTTTCCAAGTTGATTCTCAGTACAATAGGATGTGTATGGGCGCATAGATATGACAACGTTTTCTTTTAGGTTTAGGGTGATGTCTTCTCATCTCCTTGCAATTAGAATTGTATGTATTTATAGAATTCTATTAGGTTTTATATTTAATATTATTTTTTATTTAAACACTTTAAATTAATTAAATGAATAATTCAAACAAAATATTAAATAATAACAAAATCATTAGATATCTTTTAGTGATATTTTTTATTTGGTCAAATCTTATTTAAAATAGAATATTATCTATTTTAAACCAAATCATATATTTTATTTAAATATTAAAATAATTTCTCAAACCAATTTAAATTTGACTTTCCTAATCATAATATTAAATTAATATCTCATAACAAATTAATATTATATGACATATTCAACTCAAAATTAAATATATTATTATTTCATATTAAAATATATTTTTTAATTAATTAATTTTCTAATTAACTAATTAGCGTCAATTATCTCATAATTATATATTTGTTCCATTAAATTTTTATCTTAGCAAATAAACTATTTCTTTACCCTTATGTCACTCTTACTCTATACAATATTTTATAAAGGTGACCTGAGGACCATAGACCTATAATTCCAATATTCAACAAATTAGATTATTAATTAATTTCTTTAATATAATAAATTTTATTTATTACTCCCAATATTATTCTGCAAAAAATATGGGATTGCACTCTTGCAATTATAGAACAAATTACTGAGTAATATTTAGTAATCCATTGATATTATCATTACATGCAATTTAATGCTCCAATAATTGATTCATAATTATAGTTGGTTAAAATTACTATTTTACCCCTATAATTATTTGTTTATCCTTAAGTACCATTAATCTACTAGTGAACGATCAATTTATAACTTAATTATAAACTTAAGGTCAAAATCATTTAGTTCTAGAATTAATTCTTAAAAGAACCAATATACAAGATTCTATGAAGAAGGTTTAAATTATGTATCTATAAATTCTGTTCCCAGCCGCTTATCCCAATAAACCTTTAAAACAAAAGTTTTTAGCATGTTTTACAAACAAACCGTGACGAGTGAATCAAAAGATGCAGTTGACATAAACATGTGTGTATGACTACTCATGATTCATATTGATATGCATATGATCATCTATTGATATGAATAAAATTTTTTATGGCAAACAATATGTTGATAAAAAATTAATTCATATCGGGCCCAATCCTATATAATCAAATTATATAAAATACCTCCACTAAGATGTCTATTTATATCAGTGATCTGAATCTAGATAACTTGCATTCATAATGCTAGTAGACCGTGTTAGCAACCATTAATTAAAGATTTCATATTTTAATATGCTACGGCTAATTTAGTTGATTATCTATAATCTTAATCATATCGTACTAATACAATATTATAGTTATATAAATGACTTTGAAAGTTTCTAATATTTATACACATTATTCAATAATAATACACTTTTATTGTGCTTAGAAAAATATTACTTTTATTAATTTCATAAAATTGTACTTATTATATGCTTTTAAGGCATCATGCCTAATAGCCCTAACTTCATGTGTATATTATCAATCTTTATTGCTTCATGCCATTATTTTAGTAATACTCTATATTTTTGAAAATTTGTATGAGGTGACTACATGTAATATTATCATTTCCTTTGAAACAGTAATTTAAGAATTTAGCCTTTTTCCTAACTTTGACTTGTAAAGCATCTATGTCTTATCCTATATCATGCCTCAATCTAATAATAAGAGCGAACTCTTTATTTGAGTAATAGAGAGATTGACCGTTTATAATATACCATATTTCATACTTTTTTTTATTGAGTCTGATGGACAATCAAAGATTTAACTATTTAGGCGGAGAACGTAAGCTCCTCATCAACCTTTAAGAAATGTATGAAGCATGATTTACTAAATATTTCTAACTCTCTCTAATTAAATTTTTTCTTAATCATACCAAAAATATCATGCAACTACAAATGAATGGTAATTGATGATGAAAAATAATTCTCAGATTTAAGTACGCGAGAAAGTCTAACCAATAGATTACCTTGAAAATAATAAATAAAAATAATTTCAATTTATTTATATTTATACAAATTCGCAATCAGATGTTCATATTTCAAATTTCGGTCTGAGATGCAATTAGATTTTCATATTTCAGTCTGAGTACATCTCATACTAAAGTGTGAGATGTTTGTCTAAGATGCAGACTGCATTTCAAACTATTTGCACCCATAGATCAAGCTCAAACTTAAACATAAAGTGAGAGAAGAAAATGAATGTTGTAGAGTGAATGAGTGAGAGAAGAGA
Source organism: Coriaria nepalensis (assembly GCA_027186245.1). Taxonomy (NCBI): domain Eukaryota; kingdom Viridiplantae; phylum Streptophyta; class Magnoliopsida; order Cucurbitales; family Coriariaceae; genus Coriaria; species Coriaria nepalensis. Next base: position 9,952,036 of record CP114486.1, on the reverse strand, counting down.
ATGAATATTGTAGAGTGAGTGAGTGAGAGAAGAGAATAAGAGTGCTTATACCAAGTGTGAAGAGCGGCAGAGTAGAAACATAGTGTAGAGAGCATAGGAAGATTTTGGTTTTGGGAAGTTTGTTGGGGGAGGGAGGTGGGGGCAAAGAGAATAGGAATATATCAATTAGAAATGAAAGAGAGAGTGAGTTATGGCTCAGAGTTTGAGGATTTACAGTTTGAAGGGAAATAAAGAAGGGAAATAGAGAAGGGAAAGAGGAAGTTATTGAAGGAGGAAAGTATGATAAAATTTTTAAGAGGGGTTAATTAGTAATTTTATATTTTTAAATTTCATTCATATATTTTTTTCTATTTTAAAAGGATAAAAAGCAAAAAATAAAAAATAAAAAAATGAGGATATCTAATTAAAAAAAAAATTCGAAAGAATGATAAATTTTAAAATAGTCCCTATAATTTTTTACGCCCGATCAAAGGAAAGTGTCGGGGTTAAAAATTTTGGTTTCGAAACGTGCCTTTTAGAATAAGATTTGGGTTCCAAATTCTTGTTATGAGATGGTTCACCAGCGGTTGGCAAAATTCATATTGGGATTAGGACATAAGGATCCTAATACTGAGTTGAAATGGCTAATCTTAACTTAGTACCGATAAGGAATCCTAATTATAAGGTAAATAAATATTTATTTTATTTTATTTTATTTAATATTAAGCCCCACTGCCATGTGTAAAGGAGAATCAACACAAAAAGAAATATTCTAGTCATCATAAATCTCAACCTGCCCATGAAGACAATTCCCAATACCAACAGCTACAAATCAACATTATATTTTATTGACAATTCTCTACTGAACAACGAAAATATTTCTTAGCTAGTATAAATCTTCTATGTATTACATTATACACACGTAATCAATTCAAAATCAATATATGAATATCGTGTATATTCACTATTCTAATTTGATATCAGAAGACAAACGTCAAAAAACAAAAAAAAAAAATCTCTCCCTCTCCTTCTGTAAAGGTGTCTACAATGGCAGATCAATCAACTGCTGCACATTCAACTCTCATTCCATTTTTTCAACTAAGTCGAACAAACTAGATTAAGCTCAATAATATTAATTACTTGCTATGGTTAATACAAGTAAAACCATACCTTGGATAATAACTTTTTGGATATGTGGACGGGTCAACCTCGGCTGCACCTAAATTTTTTCCTATTGGTATAGATGAAGTACCAAAGATCAATCCGGCTTATACCCATTGGTATCAATAGACAGGTTGATTCTCTTCATCATCAACTCAGCCATAAGCATCGAAGTACTTCCAATTGTAGTAGGACTAGACTCCTCCAAATCTGTCAGGACAACCCTCTCATCCATGTTCTTAACTCGATCGGAGTGTTCATGGTTAGCAACTCTATTAAATCTTTATATAATTATCTTGATATTCTCTAAAATTAATAGTCATGAGGATAATCTTTCTAGATATTAAAAATATAACTTATGTAATAGTCTTAATAAGTTATCGGGTGTTCTATTTTGATAATCATATAATTATGAATAATTTAAATCTTATGCGTTAAACTATTTGAATCTCATATAATGTGATATCTATCGTAGTTTCAAGTACATAACTAATATTTTAGACTTTATCATAATATATAATAATATCAATACATCTAATATTATTTATGATAAAATAACAAATACGATTAATGAAATACCTTCGTGAAACAAAATATTTTCATCTAATAGCTAATATACGTATAACAAGAAGATCGTTTCCACAATGATATACATATCAGATCTAAATCGATTAGTTTGAGAGACATATTACTTTCACATGAATGTTGTGATTGGGACTAGCAATGATAAAACTCTTGTTCATGCTCTTTCTCTCTGCTAGTTGAGTTGCTTCCATTTGTTTTATCACCATAATACTAGTGCAACTCTCTTTTCACGGCTCTCGCAATACTAAGAATAAAACTAACAAAAAAAAAAGGCAAATAAAACAATCAATGATACAGGAAAAAAGAAATGACATTCAAACAAAATATGGAAGGACAAAAATAAACTTTTAAAGTGAAATAATAGATACTCCTCTCTTATGTCTGAGACAAGCATGTTGTTATTATTACATATCCAATACCTCTACCAAGGAATGATCCACCTCAAAACCTAAGATACAAAGCATTCATCCTTAGCAATCAAAAAACATGAAGATACCCAAAATTAGGAAAATTGCAAAACATATACACTGGTCTTTAATTCCCTCTCCGTGTATCAAGAAAACGATCCAACGCATCAATAACATTTATAACAACACTAGATCATCTAAGAGTATGCACTCATTAGAGTTATAAAACATAATTTTCTTACTCACTAAAAGAAAATCCAAGCATGCTATTCTGAATATAATATATGCATAAGTAAGATATCGGGAGCTGCCGGAGATCGTGAGTAGCCAGAGACCGTAAGTCATCAGAGCCGTTGCTTTGTTGGAAAACATGGGTCACCGGAGGCCGGGGCATTGCTTGTAGCGGAGACAGAAACCAAAGTTTGGACTAGAAAGATGAAGAAACAATATTGAGAAGAATACTCAAAGTCAAATTGAAACTAGATTAAGGCTATCAGATTAGAAAACAAGATCGAGATTAAATTTCAATAAGTTAATGATCCAAATTAATCATAACAGCTTATGCCATAATTAAGTAAGGGGAGTACTTCCCAATCTCAATTTAGCAACTTAAATCTAATAATTTACTTAAAAGGAAGGTAAAAGGGTCCATCTACATTAAAGAGCCACAAAACTCTAACTTCTGCATTGGCGAATAATGGGAGGTATTAAGTAAACGACTCAATAAGTTAATGCCACTTAAGAAAGGGAGCTAAAATTATTATTTATTGCATAGCTATGAAAATTCGGGATATAATTTTTGAAATTATGATTAAGTGATATATTAAAAATAATATTTAATATGATTAATATTTAAATATTATAATAAATATTAATAAATGAAAATATTAAATTATTTATAGTAAACTTATATTTCTATGCGGTAATTACAAATAATTAAACGTTGTCGTTTTTATTAAAAAAGAAATGGTGTGAAGGTTTTCTTCTCTCGCCACTCAACCCCCCCTCCATAGAAGAGATAGATCAGCTGGAACGAAGTAGATAAAAATGTTAAATCTTCAGAGACCATATGCATTGCTTAAGATTCTCCTCAAGAGGCTCAAGGTAAGGAAAACAGTGTGATTCCAATGGATTATGAGACCAGTCATGCGCATATGGAACAAGAGACCAGAGTTATGTCCTTCCAAAGTAAGGTGATTCGAGGAGATTTAAGGTTTGATAAACCCCCGATAGATGATTTGTTAGATGAACTAGACATTGTTATCACTCTAATCTCTAGATAGCAAGTTACTTTGGGGCGTCGCTCACAGAAATTGCTAGATCTATTCTTCCAACTAAATGTGGCCTAATTATTTAAAGAACCTCTGAATCTTTTCTTCGGTTAATTTTTGTCGGTTTTCATTCTCTTTTTTTTCCCTCTCTACGGGAAAAGAAATTAAAAAAAAAAAAAAATAGAAAAATAGTGGTAAGTGCCCCACTTCCGCACCCAATTGAATGGGGATTGATAAAATCTGTGTACCAAAAATGGTTGATAAAATCGAAGAACGAAGAAGAAGAACGTGAAGGAGTATTCTGTAGTCAGCTGGAAACAAGAGGACATCCGCATTAAACGCGCCGTGTTTAATGATGTCCCGCTTTCGCTGAACATCAGCTTTGTCGTCTTCTTCTTCTACGTCAATGTTCTTCATTTCTCATGAGTTAGTTCTTTCCTCTCGTTCTCCGTCTTGGTCTTCTTCCTCTTCTTCCTCTTCTTCTAGGTTGTTGCTCAATTATAGTCAACACTCATATCATAACTCAATGTGAGGCGGTGGGGACTCCTTGCCTTCCTGCTTATGTCCCCACACCGCACATGTTCTATCCCCACTCTCATTAACTCTCTCTCTCTCTCTCTCCTCTCCGACCTGTTTTCAAGTTTTACGGCTCCAATTTATTAGATATATGTTTACATTGGAAAAAATATCAACCGAGGGGATCTCTCGCTGAATATCCATTTTTATATTTTTTGGGTTTTTGGGTTTTCTTTTTTTGGTTACGATTGTTCTCTCTGATTCTGTTCTGGGTTCTCTGTTGTTCATACAGCAATGGCGGATGACGAGGGTGTGAGTGGAGTCGTCACTGCTCCAGTTCGTAACGTGCTTCTCATTTCATCTGGTGCTAGTCATTCTCTTGCTCTTCTTTGTAAGTTCAAATCACTTCTCCCCTCTACTTGTAACTCTTTTTTTTTCCCCCTTATCTTTTTTGAGTTTCCATTTATGTTTAGGATTCACTCTTCTCGATTTGTTTAGGTTTAGGTGAGAAATCTCGGATGCTGAGATGAATTTTTCTTTGTTGGGTATTTATTATTTGTTTAAATTGCATTGCTCGCTCTGAGTTTCTTATGCTTCATTTTCCATTGTCACTTTAGAAATGGTGATTTTTTATGGATTACTACATGTCTACCTTGTTAATTTAATGTTTTTATTCCATTTTCTTTCTTAATATAGCGAGGTTACTCCACTATTTTCCTTCACTTCTGTACTTGTAAAGTTATCGATCCCTTGGATCTACTTATAATAATATTTTCTACATTACCTTACATTTGACCCACTGATTAATATATTGATGGATGGATTATTGCAGCTGGAAATGTTGTTTGCTCATGGGGGCGAGGAGAAGATGGGCAATTAGGGCATGGTGATGCTGAAGATCGACCTACACCCACACAATTGAGTTCTCTAGATGGCCATGATATCGTTTCTGTTACTTGTGGAGCTGACCATGCTATTGCCTTTTCTGCATCTCGAATGGAAGTTTATAGTTGGGGATGGTTTGTTTTTTTTTTTGCCCCATCTTCTTCTTTTAAAAAATGGATGCCTTCTAGTCCCAAAATCTCGAGTTGTTAGAAAGAAAAAAAAAACCCTGACAATGTATATCAAGCTTACCGAGTGCTAACATCTAACTAACTAAATATGCCTATATATATATATGTATGTATGTATGTATTTTTGTTTATGTATTATTTGACATTTGTGGGATTTTCCTTTTTTTGTTTTTTTTGGTGAAACTTTATTGTTGCTTTTTGTTGTGATTTGCAGGGGTGATTTTGGGAGGCTGGGTCATGGAAATTCCAGTGACTTATTCACTCCTCAGCCTATCAAAGCATTACATGGTCTTAGGATAAGGCAGATCGCTTGTGGTGACAGCCATTGCTTGGCTGTCACTATGGAAGGCGAGGTGCAAGGGTTAGTTAAGATGGCCTCAACTTTTAGATTTTTATTTTATATCTGCGCTTTATAACTAGTAAAGGGGAATAAGGTAAAGAGCTGTGAATTATGGAGAATAGTCAAACCTGTTTGATAATCATGTGCCAGTTTCAAATTACTATAGATAGGTATCATGCAAATTGAACGCACACAAAAAAAAAAAAAAAGAAAAAAAAAAGAAAAGGAAAAGAAAAAGCAATGATAAAAAAAAAGGGTGTGGTTTCTTTCACATGTTGATCGAACATATTTACCTTTATAATTTAGATATTATGACCTTTCACCTGTTCTTGATGATAAATGGGTTATGTGTGAAAAGTTCTTCTCTTTCGCCATGTTTAATATCTCACTCATTACCCTATTTCATTAGTTTTCTTTCTTTATGTGTGAAAAACTGGAATAAAAGATTAAAGTGTACCACAGACTCTAAACTTTCTTTATTACATATTTTACTTTTATACCTGTAATCTGTTTAAAACAAGGTAGCATGCAATGATATTGATTACAGTTTAAAACAGGGTAGCATGTAATGATATTGATTATTCTTTATTTCTTTATTTATTTTTTAAATCGAAGTTGGGGGCGGAACCAAAATGGTCAACTCGGTCTAGGTACAACAGAGGACTCTCTGGTGCCACAGAAAATCCAAGCATTCCAGGTACTTTGTGTTCCATAATTACTCTGAAGACAGATATTCCAAATCAATTATTTTTATTTATTTATTTATTTATTCTTTTAATGATCCACCTCAAATTTCTTATTTTTGTTTGCGTCGGCCCTGATTGCCAAATATATCAAATATATCTTCTTGTCACTATATCCCTCCTTTAATAAGTTCACCAGACATTAAGAATCATATACACTTATCAATTAAAGTCTTCATACTAATTCTCATTGTTATCTAATCTACTTTCCATTAACATCTTTTGATGAAATGGTTTATGATTTTGTTTTCTGGTAGGGAGTGTCGGTCAAAATGGTAGCGGCTGGTGCAGAGCATACAGCTGCTGTGACGGAAGATGGGGCCCTCTTTGGTTGGGGATGGGGCCGATATGGAAACTTGGGATTAGGAGACAGAAAAGATCGTTTGGTTCCTGAGAAAGTTTCTACTGTTGATGTATGTCAATACCTGGATATCATTTATTTATTTTTTCAGTTCTAAAATTAAACAATGCTCTCAGGTATCGATCGAGATTTTGGATTATTAAATTCTTTGTGTTTCTTTGTGTTTGGTGCAACAATATTATTTTATCTTTTCCTTGTGTTTCTTAATTTTTGTAGATAGCTAAATATGAAAAGTAATAAATTTCTCAACTTTTCAAGTCAATCTTGTAAGATGTTTCCTTTTTTTTGTTTTTGTTACTAGAAATTGTATGAAAGTTGATTCTATGTTCTAATGTGTTGATTATTATGCCCTTATGTTCTTACTTCTTTATTATATTCAAATGAGAAGCCTGAAGAATAATATTAATAAAAAAGGGGAAAAAAAAAGAGGTTTTACTCTCTACAATGCCCTTTTGTTGTTTGCCTTAGAGTTCTTGTTAATTTTACAATGATAGGGTGAGAAGATGGTTCTAGTTGCTTGTGGATGGAGACATACCATTTCGGTTTCATCTTCTGGTGGATTGTACTCTTATGGATGGAGCAAATATGGTCAACTTGGACATGGAGATTTTGAGGATCACCTTGTTCCACACAAACTTGAAACCTTGAGCGAGAATTTTATCACTCAGGTCGGTTCTCTCTCTCTCTCTCTCTTCACTACTTCTCAATGGTTTCTTCGTATACATTTTATAAACCTATGAAGATAACTTGAAAATCAAAGAAAGCATCCCCTTTCCAAAACTGTAAAACTGAAAATCCGGAGAAATTAATTTTTTTTTTTTTAGAGAATCAGAGCTATTGGACAAGAATACATCACACTGTCTTTGTACATGTTAAGATACCGTTTAGGCTCCATTTTTTAAGACCTACTGAACTGACGGGGCCTAAACTAGATATCATGGGCTCAAACTGGACTTTGGGCCTAAAGAGGAAGAATGAGGTGTTCCCAAATGGAGCCTTACTTGAGTTGACGTCCATTTTGATTATTTCTTGAAAGACCTTTCTCTATTGCTAGATTTTGTGGTTCTTCACACTTACTACTTCTGACCATAACCAAGGTCACATATATGTTGCATTAAATACAAAAAGATTTAGTTGCTTTTCAAATCCTAATCTGGTTTGTATATTTTCAGATATCAGGTGGTTGGAGGCACACCATGGCTCTCACATCTGATGGAAAACTTTATGGTTGGGGTTGGAACAAGGTCTGAATTAACTCATCCGTTATTCCTCTAATTTTAATAGAGTTTTTTCAAATTTTCTTTGCTAAATGTACAAAACCCAAAGAAGGAAAAATTTGTCTTAGGACAAAGATTGATTGGTTTTCTTCCTTTAAATATATCGGTTCATTATATAATTTGTTTTCTCCATTTTATGTACAGTTTGGACAGGTAGGAGTTGGTGACAATGGTGATCATTGTGCTCCTGTGCAAGTAAAATTCCCTGATGATCAGGTATTGGTTATGATTTAATTTTGTGGAGATTTTTCTTCTTTGCATCTTATCTCAAAGGATTTGCGTAAGTACAATTTGTTCTTATCCGCATTCCCTTTTCTTTTTTTAAATTTCAAATTTCTTTTTAACAGAAAGTAGTTCAAATTTCTTGTGGATGGAGGCATACGCTTGCAGTGACTGAAAGACAAAATGTATTTTCTTGGGGGAGAGGGACAAATGGACAGCTCGGTCATGGAGAGTCAATAGACAGGTAAATATGTAAATATGTTTTCAATGTGTTTTTATTTGTCTGCCAAAGTTTAGTGTTTTGCCCTGTTTTCTCATTTGGGTGAATTGGTTATATACGTTTCCACACTGCATTACGATCATAGTTTAAAACTCTGTTTTGGGTCTTAAGGTCATTTTGGGCTGCAAAATTCTTGTTTGCTTAAACTCCAATCCAAATGCAAATCCAGTTTGCTTCACAATCTACTAAATTGCAGTTTGTCAAAATTCTAATTTACCCAAATTGGAGTTCACAAAAAAGGGGGCAAGGAAAAACAAGTTTACATTTTTCCTAGTCTTTTCGAGCATGTTAGTTCCTTATGCCGGATCTTGTTGTTTCTCATTTATATGTCCTACCATGGAGAACTGATATGATATTTACTCGGTTATAAAATTGAAGAAATACTCCAAAAATTATCGAGACCTTAAGTTTTGATGGTTCAAGTGGTCAACAAATACCATCCTCTAGCTTTGATCCTTCTTCAGGTGCTATTCTATGCTTCTCAATATTCTCTCTCTCTCTCTAATATACATATACATATATATATATAATTTCAATAATTAATGCCTTGTACTCTTAAAATTTTGTGTGCATAGGAAAAACGTGGGTTTCACCTACAGAGAGATATGCTGTTGTTCCTGATGAAACTGTAAGTTTCAGTTCTTATGCTTCATTAAGAGGTTCTTGTTTTTGTCCAATTTGGACAATAAAATATCTAGTTTAAGCCCACAAAATATAACTACATTTACTCTTCTAATAGTTGATTTCATTAAAGTCCCAGTTTGGTACAACATCCCAAGTTCCTTAAATCTTAGCTTGTTCCTAATTTGCTACCTTTATAAGGAACAAGATTATTAGGTTGCTTTAACAGAAAGTATTATGTTTCTTGTAGGGTAAAGGACAATTAGCTGGTGTATCTGTTGGGGGTAATGGGACTGATGCTAGCGTCCCGGAAAATGACGGTAAAAGAATCCGGATTTGATTTTCTGAGAGAAATTCTGGGCAAAGAAAATGAAAATGACTTAAGTGCTCCCTAGTCACTAGCATACCATGTCCCCTTTTTTAACCAAGCTAAGAAGAAGTGTTAGCTTTCATGATGGCATGTTCTATGAAATTATTGTAAATTCCTTATGCCTCGATGTGAAGAAAACTATGATAAAAGTACACCCCCTTTCTTCATCCTGTGACAAATTGTGTTCATATAATTGGTTTAAACCGGTAATCAATCAAAACATTCAATGCCTATCATGCTTTCATAGAGATTTTAGCAGTTTGTTCTTATTCGAGGGTTAAAAATACTTCATATTAACTTATTTTTAGTCATTGATGTATTTTTTAACTGAGTAAAAATGGCTATAAAGGAAGGAAATGAATTTTAAATTTTTGTTAAAATTATCTTCCATTATTTAGTTGGATTTATAAAAGTAAAAAGTAAAAAGTAAAAAGTAAAAAGTAAAAAGTAAAAAGTAAAAAGTAAAAGAAGATGAAAAAGAGAGAAATACATTTTATCTAATTTTTTATCCTTTTAAAATTATAAAAATAAAATAAATAAATAAATAAAAAACAAACGAATCGAATATTTTTAAAACTTTTTTATTTTAAATATTTTTAAAATCTATTTAAAATCTGTATAATTTGAAAAAGGGGCTAGAAATCTCTTGTTATTGAATTTTCAGTTTAGTAATGGAATGCACTGTCATGTCAACTAAAAAAATTAAAATTTTCATTTAACATCCAAATTTTAATTAATCTGATTTTCCCCCCGATCTATTTATTTTCTTTCATTTTTATCCCTCACGATTCCACCGACCATCGCCGGCAAATTGGTCATGCCCCTGAAGGCGGTCACCTCTCCGTACAACCACCACTGGTGACTCTCTCTCTCTTTGTTGCAGCGCTCTCTCTCCTCTGTTCAACGCCAATTTGGGATTGAACACAGATCCGCGCGATCTGGGTTTCCCAGATTGGCGCCGCTGCAATAGGGGGTGAGAGAGAAAGGGTGGCCGGTTGTGGTTGCCTTCGGTAGCGGTCAACATGCTGCTACAACAGAGAGAGAGAGATGGTGGACGATAATGGTTGTACAGAGAGGTGGTTGCCTTCGGTGACGGTCATGGATTGTTGTACGGAGAGGGGCTGCCAGCGGAGGTGGTGGCCGATTTACCCGAGGTGGCTAGTGAAATGGAGAAGGATAAAAAATGGAAAAAAAAAAAACTTTGGTTTGGGGGATAAAATATAATTGAACTTTGACTGGTGAAGTTCATGGAAGAGTCGTTTGTGATGTCTGTGGAGATTCCTTTATCGGCTGAGAAGGCCACGTCCTTGAAGGTTGCTCCTTCCTTCTCTTTCCTTCTTTGCTTTTCCGCTTCTCTATCGAAAATTTTGAGCTTGGTTTTTTAGGCTTTAGTTTACGGACTGCAGATTTTACTCATCGATTGAGCTCAATTTTTATTATATATATATTTTTTTCATTTCTGCAAAGTTGATATGGTTACTGTTGTGTCGGTGAGGTAATTAAATTCTGCAAAAAATCAGGTAATTAGTACATAGTTAAGTTGTAAATTGGAGAAGAGACTCTGAACGAGTAATTATTCCTTCCACCTTCGAACTTTGAAAAGGTTTCTTCAACTAGCAAAGATGGAAAGTTTTTCCAATCTGAAAGACTTACCCTCTGATCATATGATATCTATTGTTGTTTGGCTGCAGAGAGGACCTTTGTTTGGTCCTCTCAATCATTAGTTTTAAGTATAACTGTTGGCTAATTTGTCTTTCATAGGTTGGAGATGCTTCTGAAAACCACTTCCCGGCCTTTGGAACGGCAAATCATAGGCGAGCATACATGAGGGAGCATACTTTTCAGGGCGGTCTTGGAACGGAAAATCATACATGGTTTGCTCAGGGAAAACCATCTTGCAGCCGGAAAAAAAGGACGGTTGCATTGAGGGAGTGGAAGAAGACCTAACAAGGGAAGCCGATAGACCTAAAATGGATCAGGTTATCTCTTTGTTCAATTCGTGGCCTCCTAGTCAATATTAGGTTTTAAAGTATACCAGTTAAGGCAATCGCTTAGATTGACGAGGCGTATAGACTTTAGATAAAAATTATTAATATTTCTGATATATTAATTATTAATAAAGATTATTTATTATGCTTATTATAATATCAAAACATAATTTTATATATATTAAATACATATACTTTGATCCATGATAGTGTGATCGTGTTAATTGAGAATCAAGATACTTAAAACTTAAATATCTGAATAGTTCATTGTCAAAAAATAATTGAGACAAGACATTGATAATTCCGTAAGACAGTTACATATGTTATTTTTTTAATTATTAAAAATGGTTAATTTTATGGCTATTAATATTGGCAAAATATCAATATAAACATGTTGGTCTTAGTGGGAGTTTAATGTCACTGAATGTGAAATTAGATAACGGTATTCTTACTCACTATTAATAAAAGTTTATCTTGTGCTTATATGCATTAATGATTCTCAAATTTAAGATCGTCATGAAATCTTATTCTTGAGTTTTATACTTTGGCATTATCTTAAAACATCATATCCAAGGATCATAGTAGGAGAAATCATTAGGTCTAGAATGTTAGGTATGAAGGTTGTGAATAATAAAAATAAAATCAATCGCTTCAACATAAAAGAGGTAAAAATCATATAACACAATATGTTCGTCCACGTAATCAAAAAATTATTGCAAGGTAATATGGTAAGAAATTAAATTTTTTATAAAGCCATTGTCTCAAGTGCATAAAGAGATATTTTCACATGATTTGTCTATTGAGGTTTAATAGTAAATTATATCCTAAGATGAATCGAGATGTTAGCCAGATGAAAAAAATACAGATTCTTCCCAAAGAAATTATACATTTCTCATCTCACATGAAACATTGTTAGAAGTCAATTTTCGTTTAGAATGTTCGAGTTAAATTAATTATGAGATTATTAAATTTTAACTGTTATTTTGAAAGGTAATTCCAAATTTAAACATGTTTGATTAATGAATCAGATAAAACAGGTGTCATGAATTCATCCTGCTGTCGAGATATAGAACTTAACCGGTCACATATAGACTAAAAGTAGCTCAAATAGTATTTCTGTAAATAAGAGAGAAGACACATGATATCAATATTGAGATATTGAGTAGATATAATTAATAAAAATAAATTAATTTGTTAATTTGATATCATGCATCTAAGTGTGTTATATTGGTTTATTAAAATTTAATTACTTACTAGAAGATTTAAATTGATTAATTAGATTAATTTATTTATTCTTGATCATATAAAATGATATTAATTAAAGAAATTGATTACTAAATTCAGATAGGGTTCATTAGGAGTGAAATTGAATTTAAGGAGTTAAAGGACAGTTTGATAAATTAGATTTTTATGAATAAATTAAAAAATAAAACTTGGTCAACTATATACCCTATAGCATGATGTGCATGTGACATACGTCTTAATTTAACTAATAATTAATTATACAACTATAATACTTAACATAATTAATTAATTAGAACTGAATGAGTTTTCACATAAAGTATGACATGCATGGTCGGTCACCTTATGCATGTGTTATGCATGTGGTTGCTTCTTATTTAATTAATTGATAATTATGAGAAATTATTTTAATAATTATAAACTATTAATTAATTTTTAAAAAAATTTACCTTAAGAAGGCTCCTCCTTTTAGAGTCCTCTGTAAAGAACCCTAAGGGATAGAGGTGGTAATGTGGGCTGAGCTGACCCGAACCTGGTAGGGCTGGCTTGTTGAAGCTCGGCTTAAGCCCGCGGGTGTGCCCCGACCCGACTTGTTTTTAAATAGGGTCGCGGGCTTATAAGTGCTCCCGTAAGTCTGATTAATTTTTTTTAGTTTTAATGTGTATAATATTAAAAATTAAGATTTAAATGGTTTAAAATTTAAAACTTAATAATTTAAATTAGAAATTATAAGTGAATGAATTAAAAACTTAGATTTTGTAGTCCCTAAACTAACTATAATAAAGCAGTACATAAGTCTACATAAGTTTTCTCCCATTTGCTTCCTTCAATTTTCATCATTTTATATCTTTTCTCTTTTTCTTTTTCTCTAGATTCAACACCCAAAACTTCAATTTTAAATTTTACTTTTATGTTTTGTGAATTTTCAATTAAGTCGATAAAGAACTGTTTCTGTACGAATATATGAAAACAACTAAGAATTACTAGTCTTAGTATCATGTAGCTCTACTTAAATAGTGATGAGAATTTTGTACATAAGTATTTTTATTGATCCATATTGAGGATTCTAACAACGAATATATAAATTGATCAGATCAACCAAGTTTGTAATAAATAATCTGAGCTTGCTACCTCATAACCATATGTAGACTGTGTTAATAACGAGTCGGCGGATTGAGCCTGAGCCACTAGCTGAGGTCAATATATTCAAAAAATATTTATAATTACGTGATAAATATACTACTTTCGTGTTATAAAACTTCCTTATTATGTCATAAAACTATTTTATTGAACTAAGAAACTTATTTATTTTATCACGGGATAAGTTTTTGCCCAAAAATGGAAAAGCCCATTTTAGGCCCCTTTTTAATCGGGCTGGGAGTTTTGAGGCCCGACCTAACCCGAATAAAAATGGGTCGAGCCCGGCTAGACCTAAATGGGCTCGGGCCCAATGCGGGCCAGGCAGGGTCGGGTTTGGCCGACCCGAATTGCCACCTCTACTAAGGGGCTTGGAAAATAATCGCATCATCCCTTGAGTGGCTAAATTCCTTGTTGAGAAAAGGGTCTCTCTTCCTCCTTTTGAGAGTTTAGATAGTTTATGTATTGAACATCATACATGAAAAAAATCATTGAATGAATTAATTTATGTGGATCAAGGTTCGAGGTCAAACATTTTGATGGCTTCATAGTTCATCGTGAAGGACTCTTGAATCTCATGCAACACCTTTTGGAGGAGAAGAAGATGTTTTGGTGGATTAATTATGTAAGCATACATGATGTAAATAATGTTCTTCTTCAGTTCTTACAATTATTGTAACCGACTAAAAGTAGCTCAATAGTATTTTCATAAATTTGAGAAAAGACATTATATCAATATTAAGATTATTGAGTACGATATAAATAATAAAACTAAATTAATTTATTAACTCGAGGTCATACAATACTACTAGCACAACTAAATGTGTTACATTGGTTGATTAAAAATTACCTACTTCATGTAGATTTTAAATTGATTAATTAGATTAATTTATTTATTCTTGATCATATGAATGATATTAATTAAGGAGATTGATTAATAAATTCATATAGGATTTGTTATGAGTGAAGTTGATTTTAGAATTTTATCAATTATTTATGAATTAATTGAAAAATCAAACTGGTCAAACTATAGACCATATGGTTGGCCATGTACATATGATGTGCATGTGACATACTTCATAATTTAATTAATAACTAATTATAGTACTTAAAAAAATTAATTAATTAATTAGAAATAAATGAGTTTTCACTTAAAGTATAGATCCAATGGCACATACGCATGGTTGGTCACCTTATGCAAGTTTTATGCATGTGGTTGCTTAGTAAAGATTAAGAGTAACAAATATGATATTTAGATAATTATCAATAGTAAAAATATAAATTGTTAATGAGAATTATCTAATTATTATATTACATGTGGTTTTTAGACCTGAGATCACTATAATATCTTATGTGCCGAGTTTTATGTTTTGACATTATTCTAATAAACCCTAGTTAAGGATTGAAAATGGGGTGAAACATTAGGTATAAATAATGTACATGAATGTTCTAAGTGATCAAGATGTAATTCATCACTTCCATATTTAGAAATAAATCTTATAAATTATATTCTTTATTGAATAAGAAATTTATACAAAGTTGTATAGTATGAAAATAGTTTCAATAAATTCATTGTCGGTGTTCATAAAAAATATAATGGTTCATATAATTTGTCTATTATGTTTTAACAGTCAACCAGTGCCCTAAGACGAATCGAGATATTGGCAATATGGAAGGATCATTTATTATAAATATATTATCGCCATAGGAAGTTCATTTGGAAGATAAAAACTTCTCATCTTCCGGGTTTTCTTAACATTTTGTTAGAAGTCAATATTGACTTGAAAGTTTAGGTTATCTAAAATATGTTTTAAATAAAATGAATTTAATTATGAACTAAATAAATTCATAAGGTTCAATAGTAATTCAATTTAGATTCATCGGAGGAAAAGAAAAACATACTACTTCCATTTTAAGGGTAAAAATAGTAATTGGACTTATAGTTTGACTGTAAAGACAAAATGGTAATTATTGATTTATTAAATCTAATGTCTTGCAGTTTTGCTAACACATTTAAGTGTGATTTTAATTTAATTAAAAATTAATGAATAACATAAAAACTTTTATTTAATTATAAAAGAATCTTAAGGTTCGTATTTAATAGTTGAACATGTAAGGGTTAATGACCCAATTTGGTAATTGGATTTTCTTAGGTCAATATGGGCTTATGACCCATGAAGTGGCTGACCATATGAGTGGGTTTTAACCCATTTTTTCCTTAATCAGGTTAAGGAAATCATTAACCAGATTATGAGGTAATCAGGTCAAAGTAACATGTTGACTTTTATAAAACCTATTACCTATTG
The DNA here is from genome assembly GCA_027186245.1 of Coriaria nepalensis. Lineage (NCBI taxonomy): Eukaryota > Viridiplantae > Streptophyta > Magnoliopsida > Cucurbitales > Coriariaceae > Coriaria > Coriaria nepalensis. The sequence goes on along the minus strand of CP114486.1, from coordinate 9,936,157 downwards.
AGCATTATAAATACCCTATTACGGATGGTCGAAAAACATGTCTTCCCCTCCTCCTCAGGCCGAAACCCTACTATCAAAGAGCTTGTGTTTTCCTATCTCTTTTTCTCAAACCTTTTGATTCATGAGTTGAATCCTTAGGTTGAAAACAAATTGAGTGAACCAGATCGTATTGATAACGATTAAAAGACAAACACGTGGGCATCTATTCTTCCTTCAATTCTAATTACAATAAGAACTTGAAGTTGTTCGTTATCATCATTTTGTTCGTCAAGATTGGTAACCCTTTTATAATCTTGAAATTTTAATTTGATAGGATTTATTATGCTTTCTATAAAATTTATATATATGTGATATATGATTATTATATGACTATTTTTGGTGTTGATTTATGTTGTAATTAGGATTATATTCGAAAAAATTTTAATTACTATTTCCGCTATTTATATGCATAAATCCTAACACTCGAGAGGGGTCAAATCATTTTGTAAGGCAATCCTTATGGATTTTGGTTGAATTTTCATAGGAGACATGACATTATGACCATACACTAAAGAGTACGGAGTTGTAGACGTAGCTATCTTCTACGTCATTTTGCAAGCCCATCTGGTTGGTCCTAGGAGGTCATGCCACGATTTTGGATTTTCTTTGATCACGTTTTTGATCAGGCTGATCAACACCTTATTGGTCGCATTGGCCATTAGCTTGAGCATAATAAGGTGTTGAAGTAACCAATTTGAAGCTGTATTCTTCAGTAATTCGGCCACTAATGAAGATTGTGGTATTTTCGGTAATGATGGTATCTAAAACATGAGACCAATAAATAATCATTTCTTTCAAGAACTTGATAACCTCTAGCTAATTTAATTTCTTAAGTGGGACAACTTCAACCCATTCAGTGAAGTAATCTATCGCGACTAGGATTTATGTGTGATGCTTACTTGATTCAAGATATTTTTGGTTGATTGCATCAATAACCCAATTTTGAATGGCCATAGCTTGATGATCGGTTGCATTTCCAGTGTCGGCTGTTTTTGGTATGTATCTCTAACAACTCTTACATTCTTTATAGTATTTGATATAGTCTTGTAAGACGTTTAGCCAATAAAAGACATGTCGCCTAACAACTAATATATTTTTCATCCCGCTGGGTGAGATCCATAGATTCCGTTATTGACTTCTTTCATGATTCATGTGCTCTCGGTAAATCCGAAGAATTTGAGAAGCAAATTGTCATTCCCTTATCAAAGTACCTCGTTTCCTACCAAAGTATAATTAAGGGCGATCGCCAATCACCTGCTTCTAAATTTTTTATGTTAAGTATCGATAACTCGACCTAGCTAGAAGTCAGAATAGGATGATTCCGCTTGTATACGGTCATTTTTCAATAAAATCTATCTAATATACTTAGGCTGAATACCAGCTGTCCCATACCATTAGCCTCGCGTTGAAAGATCGAGAGACATGGTTGAACGTCTGCTTGTCAAATTCGTCAAATAATTAAATATCTATAGTAGAGTAGTCAATTTATCCGGGGTTGGTATATTGGAATCTCCAGACACTTGCCTAACCACTAATTGTGAATCACAGAAGACTGTCGAGTGGCGTCGTGCTCTAGTAAAATTTCAGTCTATAATCAAGGCTTTATGTTTAACTTGATTAATCATGTGAGGGAAAGTAAGCTGGAAAGACCATGTACTATGTACACATTCTAGTGATGTAATAGAGATCTCGGCTCTAGCCATGCATTCGGTACTTGACCTATTGAAGTATAATTCCCAAATTAGCTATTTGATGGTTAATACTTCATATACATCGTTAGTCATTCACAAATATTTTAAATGGATGGTTAGCCAAGAAATCGGCCACCGCCTGCCCTTTGACCAATTTATGAGGTATATTGCAAGTTGAACTCGGGCAATGCTAGGGCCCATTTTCCAAAGAAACTTTTGAAAACTAGTCGAGATAGAAGATACTTAGTTAAATCTATTTGGGCTATTACCGTGATTTGAGTATTTAATAAGTAGTGTCTCAATTTTGTGACGGTAAAATATAAAACCAAACATAATTTCTCGATATATGTATACCAGACATCGATGGGAGTCATACTTTGCTAAGATAGTAGATGACTTGCTCTAGCTTTGCGTTGTTCTCTTGAGCCAGGAGGAAACCGACCAATTTGACGGTTGCCAAAACATATAATAGCATTTGCCAGCTTCTCAGGGCTACTATAAGCACAAGGGGATTGGTTAGATATTGCTTGAGGCTTTCAAATGGTCCCTGATGGTAGGGTAGCCATAAGAATTCTTCGTCTTACCTTAACTTAAGAAGGGAGTTGAACACCTTGGTTTTTACGACCATGTTTACTATAAATCTCTTTAAGAGGTTAATCTAGTCATGGAAACATTGAAACTCTTTCTAGTTTTTAGGCGGATGGGCTTCTATGATGTGTTTGGTCTTTTGTTGCTCTATCTCTATGCCTCTTTGGTGGATTAGAAACTCGAAGAAGTTCCCAACCGAAATGCCGAAAGCGCAATTCAAAGGATTCATCTTAAACTTTTGAAGGCGCATCCGATATAAAGTTTTATTAGATAGGCTAGGTGATCGGCTGCATTAACAGATTTTACTAGCACATAATCAATATAGAATTTTAAGATGGTGTCGATCAAATTGTGGAAGATAGTGTTCATAGCCCTTTAGTAGGTTGCCTTAGTGCTCTTTGAATGACATAACGACCCATTTAAATACGTCAATTATGTTGGGGGTATCAAAAGACAATCTTATGGATATCTTATTTGGCTATAAATATCTAGTTGTACTAGACATGCCCGTCTTTGAATGATGAGAGTTTATGCTTGACTACTCCATCAACTAGTAAATTGATCGCCTGCATATGATATTTATCATTACGAGTAGCTAGATTTATGTTTTGGAAGTCTATGCATATCCTTAACTTGCCATTCTTTTTAAGGATAGGTATGATACATCCAGTCAGAGTACCTCGAGGTTTGGATGAAGCCGATCTTATACTACCATTCTACTTCTTTATTTATTTTTAAGGTTACCTCAATATTAAGGTGGTTGTTTGAAAGATTTATAACTAGTCTTAATTAGTTACCGATGCTTGACCAATGACCGATTGAGTTTGGGCATTTCATGGAAATCCAAAGCAAAGTAATTAGAATAAGTCGATAACAATTTTATCATTTTACTTTGGTCATGTACAGGTAAAAATGTACTATATAACCGGCGAAGGGTGTTTAGCCAATCCTAGAGAATAAGTCTAGAATCTTATACACTGGTTTTAAGATCATCTAACTTAGTTGAGGCGAGGTCTAATTGATACATGGTCAGACATTTTTCTGGTTTCCTTTATTCAGCCATTGAGATATTTCTCTAATTGTCGTGCTGAATAATTCCTCTCAACATCCACCATAACAGCTGTCGAGTCTTGTCGTTGGTCATGGCTGATCATGGTACTTCTTCATTCCTCGGCTTAGCCGAAATGGGATGAATGATAGCATTTGATCGGTCATACATTTGGATAGTGAGACGATTCTAAATCACTTTTATGTTAGTTTTACCACCTTCATGGGGTTGACATCTTTGTCATAGAAATCATCCCCTACCACATGAGAAGTGGACATGAAAGGCCTGACTTTGGCCTTAAATGTTTCTACCTTGTCCCCATTCCAAAATAAGAGGGCCTGGTTCATGGAGGAAGGGCTACAATAGTTGGAATGAATCCACTGTCTCCTAGACAAGGCATTATAGGAAGTAATCGTGTCTACTATGAAGAAAATGGCGAATGACCACTTTGTTTCGATTGTCTTTATAGTGAGAGGATACCTATGAATTTTGCCATATCGTCGGTAAAATCGTCGATGGTCACTTAGGTAGGAATCAAGTTTTTTCATGGCCTATCTAGAAATTTCATCATAGAAGACGAAATGATATTGACTATTGCTCTGTTGCCAACCAAAGTCTGGTTGATCGACACCCCTTAGAGGTAAAATTTGTTGGAGAGTGGTTTGATATGATAGATCATTTAATTAGGTGGCTTTTCAGAAATGACATTCGATCCCATCGAAGTTCATTGCTATCTCGACTAAATTGATAATTTCATATGCTTATGGCATTAATAGTAGCTCGAGGATGGTTGTTTCATCCTCATTTGAGTCTCCATCATCCAAAACCTACAAGTCGACTTAACAATCTATCGATAAGGTGATCATGTTACAATCTAAACAAACTGGCACAGTTATGATAATATATCATTTTCAAATATTAGTGTTATGAGCTCTTTAGGCATCAATCCTTTTGGTCGCTCAAGACTTAGCTCGATTAGTCAAGGTGACCCGTGATCTCCTTCTTCTTCCTTATACGAAGAATCAACCTCCCGAGTAGTGCTTTTAACACACAAATGTTTGAATTAGCCTTGACTTCAGGAATTAGGGAAGCCATCAGATCGTATATTATATCGGCTAGACCAGTGGGATCAATTTCATGTTGGTCAGCCGGTTGGATTGGGACGATCTTCCGTGGCTCATCCATGATGATGTTCAGGGTCTCGAGTGAAGAGGATGATCCGCTCCTGGTAAGGTTGTCCTTTGGATCATTTTTAATGACTTCATATTTCCAAGAAACTTGCCTCCTTTGTTGCTTCTAGAGTTTGCAAGTGTGTCAGTTATCTCTCAAGAATTTTAGATACTCTAGCGCCTTCCAAACTGACTAAGTTTGCCTCAAGGGGCATTTGCTCAGCTGCTAGGATGATTATGAGGGTGATTGTCCGGCCAAATATTTATGTCCCTATAGCCTCTACTGATCCGGCCATGAGTGTCGATTTAAGGTAAATATGATCAGCAGTAAGAACATAAGAATCTATTCGACCGATAAGTACTTTCATTTATCTTATGAGGCTTTTGTTGACAAGCTATCACGTATCTTTGCATGTTGACTTGAAACTATTTTAACGGTTAATAGGCAGTGGGCGATGGTCTTTCCACCTTGTCCCTTTGTCAAGAAATGATCTAAGATAACCCACGTCATCATTGGTGTAGCAGGGAAATGATTTGAATAAACTCCTATATTGGGGAATTCTTTAAAGCTTTATAAGCCCTCTATCGATCCACTTGTGGATGCATTTCTGGAAAACCAGTAGTTGTTTGTGCAATGGTAGTAAGAATTATGAAATTTATAATAATCTTTACCTCGTATCTCATCGACTGATAGGAGCTTGTGACCTAACAAGAATTTTAGCTTATTGTTCTTTAACAAGATGTTGAAGATCTCACTAGCCTTAGTTAGTTCGAAGGAGTAGATTTTTTCTTTCTCGTCAGGGTGACCATTTTTTGGCCAGTGGACTTGTTGGGAGTTGAGAGGGTTATTGGCTTATCACCAATTATCTTGGCAACATCCAAGTTGTAGTTGGATTCCTGATAATAGGCTATGGCTGATGGCCATTTTCTTAAGGTCATGGTGGATAGAGCCATATGATATCGATCCTTAGTTGCTTAAATAAAGATAAGAAAGCTTCGGCCGATTCACCCGTTCAATGGGAATCGGGCCGATAGACCATCCTGACTTCCTGCTGGCTACAATAGAACTAGGTATGGAAATTTTGTTTCATATCTTGTGAAGTTGTTATTGAGTTGGGCGGCAACCTAGTACACCTGGCGAAGGCCTGCCCCTCGTGGTGCTCTTTCTATTGTTGAGAGAACTCGTAGCACTCGAGGATTTTTCTTTCCAACATATCAAAGCATTTGGCTAAACGGGTCGGGCTTTCAGCTGTTTGAGCATCTAATTCGTCTATTATTTCAAGGAGTCAAACGATCACAGTGTTAGACGACTGTTGGCTCAGATTACCGAGGTAAATAACCTGAGTGGGCCAAATACTAAATGGACCTAGGGCAAAATCAACCTCATCGGCCAACTCCTATGTTTGCCTATTCATTTCGGCTAAGCACCTTCAGATTTAGTCATGTCCCTCTCCTCGAATGGTGTAGGACTAGGGGCCATGAACTGTAAGGCTCCGATAGATCACCATTAACTTGGCATTTACCGAGGCCATAGTTTCGCAATCGATGGGTATACATCATTGCACTAAGTCCCACCCGACATGCTAATTTATTGATGTACAAATTCCTACGAATGCATAGTGCATGGGAAAGTGATTGTTGCAAAATCATTGTCTTTCTAGCCCATGATAAAAGTATATAGTGAATGCGTGCTAGAAATAAAAAATACTTCAAAAAGGAAAGATCTATAATTGAAAGTGCAATAAAATACATAATAGTAAAATTAAAGTGTGATACATTAGAGACAGTAAAATTAAAGTGCAATAAATTAAAGACAATGTAGATTATATTACATTATAAATAAAGACAAAGTATCGTTATGAAAATTGCTATGACTTGAAAGTAAATGGCCAAAGAAGCGGGACATAATGCTAAAAGGGTTACAATAGTCTTTAAAAGTGTATACGCATCAAGCCAATCAGATTTTGACCCGATGTGAGAAATACTTTATGTGATACTATCTTTATGCGGATATTAGCAAGATATTATTTATTGTCATTAATAAAAGTATGTTACTATTTATCGTGTTTAATAAAAAAATTTTGAATTAATATTATATGTTCTATTTATGTATATCATGATAAAATACAATATCTTGTGCTATGCACTATGTTGACCATAATAGAGATAATGCTAATAAAAACTCGAGTCGCTAAAAGCTCTTAAGAAACAAATAATTCATTTTAATATGATCTCGAGAAGAGACATTAATTGATCCGGATAGACAATCATGTAGTTCATATCCTAATTATTAGGGTGACCGATCTTACAGTCAGTGGTATTAGTATAATACTATGATGATTATGTGGACGCTTAGTAGAGACTTAAGACGTTGAACATGATCCTTAGATAATTTTTAATGATATTTAATACTCACTGTTAATGAGAATTATCTAATAACTATTTGTAAATGTGATCATCTAATTTGAGACACCATGATTTATTTAAGTCTAGAACTTCATACTTTGACGTAATTCCTATTGGTCATAGCCATAGTTAAACACGAGGTGAACCATTGGGTATGATATGTTGTGTGAGGAGGATTATGAGTGGTCATGAGGGAATCCATCATAACGGTTATTTTAATTAGAAATTTACCATTAACCATGCGGAACGAATCGTATGGATAATAGTTAGAGGGTGAATACATGGGCGTTTCTCCATCTTATTTAAGAAAAGTTATATAAATCAAGAGATATTCCTTTTCCTTAAACTATAATTTGATATTGATGAGATTTACAGTGCTTTTTGTAAAATAGATTATATGTGATATAATTATTGTATAAGCATATGGATAAAAAGTGTGTATACTAAGATATGATTCGAATAAAATTTTAAATATTTCTTCCACTATATTTATTCTATTATATGCGTGTATCCATTTTCTAATAGTCTTGGATACTAAATCTATTGAGCGACGAATTTAAAGTGATTGCTTTGATGGTGATGCGAAACGAACATCAAGGATGATCAGTGAATCATGCAAGTGTAGAGCCTACAAAGTGATAAAATAATATATTTAAGGATTGCTTTCAAGACTTTGGGCCGAGAGAGGGTGGTGATGAACCTGTGTTTGTTCGTTTTGTGATTATTCTTCTATGCTTTTTACTTCAGTAAATGGCCATATTTATAGGTGGAGATGAGACCTTTATTGTTTGCCAATCAAAGGCACTCTACGTACCTTGCAAGGCTATATTGTGAAGATGCCTTTCAAATTTGATGAGGTGTCTTTGGAATCAGTTAAAGAATAACTTTTTTTTTTTACTAAAAGGCCTTTGAACTAGTTAAAATATCCCTTTTTGTTGTTGAAATGTCCATATAATTGGCCTAAAAAGGCCTAAAAGAGGGATAAAAATGGCCCACATAGTCAATTAGGCCATGCAATCATATAAATGGTCGGCCATCCATTGGTTGGTTGGTAGCTAATTTAAGTGTATTTGACTTTTTATTTGATTGAGTTGATTGATTTTTGTAGATTTTTTTTTCTCAACATTCACTACATGTTAAAAGGTAAATTTTGGCATCACCAAGTACATGATGCGGGGAGGAAAAAAAGAGAAAAAAGATTGAGAGAAGAAAGGAGAAGCAGAGAGGGAAAAAGAAAAAAAAAATTAGAAAAAAAAAATAAAAAAGAAGGATGGGTGCAGGGAAAAGAGAGGGTGGGGTGTGGGGAATTGGAAAAAAAAAGTTTAATATTTTAGTTGATATGCTGATACCGACCGAAGTAAAATTTTAGAGAGCAATATTGATTGAAAGAGGTTGCTGCAATCCCTCGTTTACTTATTTACGGTATGAGATACTCGGGGGCACTTTATCGTAAAAAGAAATAAAAACGTGATAATTTAGGTGGAATAAAAATCTAGTAAATATTTGGCCGAAAATATAAAAATATAATTTAGAATAGACAAATAATAAATTAGAGTAAATCGATATTAAAGTTAATCTATTAATTAAAATATGTAATATTGTTTAAAAATGGTCGTTTTATCTTAAATAATATATTATATTCTAATTCATATATTAAGACGAGTAAATATTTATTATAACTTAAATTGATATATTTCTATATAATTTATAATTAAAGTTTGATTTAAAAAGTAAAAATCATTATTATGATTAAATTTTATTAAATATATTAATATAATATTTTAATTAAATTAATGCAATCAACTTATAATGATTTGTATTCATTTAAATTAAATTTGGATTGTTTGCCTGTTCATTTCAATGGGGCACCTTCAGATTTAGCCATGTCCCTCTCCTTGAATGGTGTAGGACTAAGGGCCAAGAACGGGAAGGCTCTAGTAAATCACCATTAACCTGGCATTTACCAAGGCCATTTCGCAATCGACAGGTATACATCATTGCACTAAATTCCACTCGGCATGCCAATTTATTGACGTACAAATTCCTACGAATGCATAGTGCATGGGAAAGTGATTGTTGCAAAATCATTGTCTTTCTATCCCATGGTAAAAGTATATAGTGAATGAGTGCTAGAAATAAAAAATACTTCGAAAATGAAAGACCTATAATTGAAAGTGCAATAAAATACAGAATAGTAAAATTAAAGTGTGATACATTGGAGACAGTAAAATTAAAGTGTAATACCACTAACTAATACTGACTGTTAATGAGAATTATCTAATAACTATTTTTGAATATGATCCTCTAACCTGAGATACCATGGTTTATTTAAGTGCCGAACTTCATACTTTGACGTAATTCCTATTAGTCATAGCCATAGGTGAACACGAGGTGAACTATTGGATATGATGTGTTGTGCGAGGAGGATTGTGAGTGGTAAAGAGAAAATTCATCATAATGGTTAATTTAATTAGAAATTTACCATTAACCATGCGAAACGAATCGTGTGGATAACAGTTAGAAGGTAAATACATGGACGCCTTCCCATCTTATTGAAGAAAAGTTCTATAAATCAAAAGAGATATTCCTTTTCCTTAAACTATGATTTGATATTGATGAGATTTATTTTGCTTTTTGTAAAATAAATTATATGTGATATAATTATTGTATAATCGTCTGGATAGAAAGTGTGCATACTAAGATATGATCCGAATAAAATTTAAAATATTTCTTACACTGTATTTATTCTATTATATGCGTGCATCCATTTTCTAATAGTCTTGGATACTAAATCTACTGAGCGACGAATTTAAAGTGATTGCTTTTATGGTGATGCAAAATGAACATCAAGAATGGTCAGTGAATCACGGAAATGTAGAGCCTACAAAGTGATAAAATAATCCATTTAAGGATTACTTTCAAGGCTTTGGGCTGATAGAGAGTGGTGATGAACTAGTGTTTATTCGTTTTGTGATTATTCTTCTATACTTTTTACTTCAGTAAATGGCCATATTTATAGGTGGAGATGAGACCTTTATTGTTTTCCAATCAAGGCACTTTACTTAACTTGCAAAGCTAACACTTTAGGAGCAAGTCATGTATATTTAAGATTTATCCTAAGGATTTATGTTTTGACCCTAAAAAATTACTCACCAACCCTCATTGTGATAATAAACTCCTAGAACAAGTCAAACAACTTTTTTCTTTGCGAAGATGCCCTTCAATTTGATGAGGCGTCTTTAGAATCAGTCAAAGAAGAATTTTTCTTTACTAAAAGGTCTTTGAACTAGTTAAAATATCCCTCTTTTTTGTTATTGAAATGTCCATGTAATTGGCCTAAAAAGGCCTAAACGAGGGATAAAAATAACTCACACAGTCAATTAGGCCATGCGATCATATAAATGATCGGTCATTCATTGGTTGGTTGGTAGTTAATTTAAATATATTTGACTTTTTATTTAATTGGGTTAACTAATTTTTGTAAATTTTTTTTCTCAATATTCACTACGTGTTAGAAGGTAAATTTTGGCATCACCAAGTAGCTGATGCAGGGAGGAAAAGAAGAGAAAAAAAAATTAGAAAAAAAAAACAAAAGAGATGGATGGGTGCGGGAAAAGAGAGAGTAGGGGTGTGGGGAATTGGAAAAAAAAAGTTCAATGTTTTAAATGATATGTTGACACTGAACGAAGTAAAATTTTAGAGAGTAATATTGATTGAAAGCAAGTGAAAGAGGTTGCTACAATCCTTCTTTTACTTATTTACAGTACGAGTTACTCAGGTGTACTTTGTCGCAAAAAAAAAAAAAGGTGATAATTTTGGTGGAATGAAAATCTAATAGATGTTTAGCCAAAAATATAAAAATATAATTTAGAATAGACAAATAATAAATTAGAGCAAATCGATATTAAAATTAATCTACTAATTATATTCTAATTAATATAAAAATAATTATTATAAGATATATCTCTATATAATTTATAATTAAAGTCTGATTTAAAAAGTAAAAATCATTATTATGATTAAATTTTATTAAATATATTAATATAATTAAATTAATGTAACAATCAACTTATAATGATGTCAAATGATCAGATTAATTTGTATTCATTTAAATTAAATTTGGACTGTATGCCACCAAGTTTCTTAGAGGTACTTAAATTTCAGATCCCTCCCTTTCTCTCCCACGCCTCCACCACCCACGACTGAAGCTGAAGGGATAGAAAGGCGGAGTCACAACAAGACGCATTCAACAAAAGAAAAAGAAAAAGAAAAAGAAAAAGAAAAAGAAAATAAAAATATGGTTTCTTCTTCGTTAACCTCACAATAAGCACTCAATTGCAGGAGGTCGTCCTTCACTCGCCTTGAGATCAGAATCAGATCGTCCTTTTCATCTTCTTCCACTTCTTTCCTGATTGTCCTCTTTTCTCTTTTGCCTGTTTATCTGATTTCATCGTCTTTGGATCTATCTTTTTTCCATTCAAAGTACAACGATGAACGATTTTGAAGGTCTTTTACCTACCAATCTTGGCTTTAAACCGCAAAAAAAATCTGCCCCAATAGCCTCATCCAAGGCTACTTCCGATCTCAAATCCACTAGTTCCCTAAACTTCGATCTCGGCTCCCATGGTGCCTCCCGATCCACTCGAACCTCTCATGTTTCTACTGGGTCTTTCCCCGATGATAGCGATTCCTTTTTCGGATCGACAGGTTCGAAGAAAAGCCAAGATTTAGGCGGTCTCGATGATTTTCTTGCTGGCTCTTCCAGGTTTGTGAACAAATCGGACAGTCTGGGAGGAGGCAACTCCGAGTTCGATTTTAACTCTATGTTTTCTCAGACGGGAAATTCAGGCAGAGGAGCACAACCTTCAGATTCACCGGTTTTCGATAAGCCTGTTTATGACGATGACATTTTTGATGGTGTACCTGGTTTGAAGAGCTCGTCTAAAGTTAAGTATGAAGATGTGTTTTCATCAGTAACTTCACCACCTAGAGAAAATGCTGCAGCAGCATTTGATGAGTTTTTTGGCGGATTTGGGAAATCCGAGCCGGTGTTGAAGAGTAGTAGTAAAGGTGGGGCAAGGCTAGGAAAAGATGAGAAAGGTGATGCTCCTGATTTTGATGATTTAATCCCAGGTTTTGGAGGGAGTAATCCTTCTCTTGGCAGGTATAATTAGGGGTCAAGTCTGCAAAAACAGTTTTCTCGAGTTTTAACTGAGCCTGGTAGCTAGTTATATGGACCAAATTGGTATTAGGAAGTTTGACGTTATACAATTGCATATTGTTGTAGTTAACTAGAGCCTTGCGGATTGGTTACATTTAATGCCGGTTTCCATTTTATTGCTATGCAGTTGTTATGTTGGTCAATGTTCAAACTTGACATGCAGTGAGATATAACTAAAATTTTTTCTTGCAAATATGTGCTACCAACTGGTGATGTTTTCTTTGTTGTTTCTAATAAATTATCGTATATCCGGGATGCTTCATTTCAAAACATACAAGGAGCTTAAATATACAGAGTGAGATAGATATACGAGGCTTTGTCACTGCCATTCTGCCATATAAGCATGTATCTGATACTTGTTGACATAATTGGACCGCTGACACCTTACCGGTCTGCGTACAAGTGTCTTATTTTGTATTATTTTGATGATATAGAGGTAGAAGAGGCTAGAAATGGTATATTCATTGTTGTATCATGTAATGTCGACTAGTCTGAAATGCAACATCATTTGATTATTTTCCTCTATGTTTTACGTAGCTAATTTTGACCAATGCTCCTATGTATAGTTACCCAAAGTAATACTGTTAGTCTATTAGAGCTTAATGCTACCTTTCTTTATCACAGATCAGCTTCAAAACCCAGTTGGTCATCAGAACCTATCGTACCAAAAACAACTTCCAAAACAGTGGAAAATTCTTTTGAGGCTCCTGGGCATAATGCTGATCCTTTTGAAGAAATTAATAAACTCAGTAGTTCAGGAAGCATGAAAATGGATAGTTCCTCTGCAGCTAATGACAGAGTATTTGCTGATATCAATCCATTTTCTGGCCTTGGAAAATCTGCTCCACCAGTTTCATTGGAGACGGGTAACAGAGGTAAAGTTAAAAGTCCTCCGAGGGAAGACAGGAGCTCGACCGGGCCCCAAACAACTACAAGTAAAGGAACTGCAAAAACATCGGCAAGAAGTCCTGAACGCCATTGGCAGAAAAATGCATCAGCTGAGAATGATTGGCAATCTGAGCAGATCCTGTTTGACATGCCTACAGTTTCAACTAATTCTCATAAATCTGTTCCCCGATCTTCATCTCCTCCTTCGTATGAAAATTCTGTTTCTAAATATTCAGATGCACAGGACAATATGTCTCCGGAATCTGAAAATAATGTGGAATCATCTGAGGATATATGGCTCACTGTATCAGAGGTTCCTCTTTTTACACTACCTACAAGTGCTCCTCCACCTTCAAGACCACCTCCTCCAATACCGGTACCCAATTCAAGGATGGGTCCATCTACCTCCACTAATTCAAGGAAGAAGGTTCATGACTACTCTTCCACAAATGCAAAATACTTTAAGGGGCAGGTGAGGGACTCGGTCATTTCTCAGGTGGATGAACTTGAAGAATTTGTGATGGAGAGGAATCGAAGTAATGGTGATGAAAGTGCAACAGGTATTTCTAATGAAGATTTGGAGATGAATTCGGCTGCTGCTGCTATGAAGGAGGCTATGGATACTGCTGAGGCCAGGTTCAGACAAGCTAAGGAAGTAAGGGGGAGGGATAATGCAAAGACCGTTAGAATCAAAGAAACCATGCAGCCTGATAAAGATGAGACAATCGTATCCGATGTGGAACGATTCCAAAAGGAAAGAGAGGAAGAAAGGAGGCAACATGTAAGACTTGAGAAAGAGAGGGATGGAGCCAGGGAAATGGAGAGGGATAGGGAGGAGAAAGAGAGGGAACAGAAAAGGAGACTAGAGAAGGAAAGGGAAAGAGTGAGGGAGCTTGAGTTAGAAAGGGAGAAAGCTAGACAGGCAGTTGAAAGGGCGACAAGGGAGGCTCGTGGGAGGGCAGCTACTGAAGCTCGTCTAAAAGCTGAAAGGGCTGCAGTTCAGAGAGCTCAAGCCGAAGCACGTGAAAGGGCAGCAGCAGGTGCACAGGTAAGAGCTGAAAAGGCTGCCACAGAAGCCAGGGAAAGAGCAAGTGCAGAAGCAAAAGAGAGGGCCGAAGCGGAAGCACGGGCTAAAACAGAGAGAGCTGCTGTACAACGGGCAGCTGCTGAGGCTCGAGAAAGAGCTGCTGCTGATGCTCGGGAAAGGGCTGCTGCTGCTGCTGCAAGGCCGAACCAGCAGAGCAGCGAAAGTGATCTTGAGTCCTTTTTCATGGCTGGTCGAGCTAGCAGTGTGCCGAGGCCTAGGGCTAACCCTGTGGTGAGGATATGGGTTTCAGATTCTTTGAGCTTGTGACTTAGTTTTGTATCTCTACTTTTTACTTTTGATATATTGAAATATCTGAGAAAATCTTTCAGGACCCTTATTTTGAAACACAACCACAGAATAGGCAAGAGTCTGAAGCAGCGAAGGCACCTTTAGGAACTTCATCAAGCATGAGGAAGGCATCTTCAACCTCAAATATTGTGGATGACCTTTCATCCATTTTTGGAGGTAGTTCCATATTGAAATGCTGTTATGCACAATTCTTAGTAAACATATAGTTGTCTCACTTTGTGGGTAATTACCTAATCTTAATTGTCTATTTTTGCGGAAGCCCCTCGATCATCGGGAGAGTTCCAGGATATTGAAGGGGAAACTGTAGACAAACGAAGGGCCAGATTAGAGCGACACCAGAGGACCCAAGAGCGTGCGGTATGGTTTTATTTCACTCCTTATGTTCAAGTCATTAGTCATTGTATTTGCAGGGGACAGGAATTGGCTGAGCAGTAAGAGGGGATCAAATTTCTATTCATCTATCTTAAATAAGGGAAAACGTTACTGCAAACATAGTCAGATCTGTTGGGATGTGGTCCTGTCCAAATAAAATAAAACAAAGGGATGTGGCTGAAAAATTTTCCTCCTCGCCTGGAAGCAAGAGTTGTAGCTGTTGTACATACTGGATTCTGAACCAAATCTGCTGATAACATTGACAATGATACTTATGTGATGTGCTTATAAGTTTTTCTAACACTTCGATTTATTACCTTATTCAGGCAAAGGCTTTGGCTGAAAAGAATGAACGGGACCTCCAAACTCAGAGGGAACAAGCTGAGAGACATGTAAGTACATGTTTTTTCTGTTGAATTATTATTATTATTTTTTTACTCATTAATTTTTTTATCTTTTTCATTTTTCTGATTCTGAGTTTTGTCCATTTGACATGGGATTCGCTACGGTTGAAACTTATATTTTCATGGCTACTAGGTTGTGGTTGTGACAGCCCATGGTCTTTGTGCCAATTCATTATTGATGTTTGTTAATTTATTTTTGTTTCCTGATATTTGCAAATACATGTAATCAAAGGCTAAACATTACAAGTACTCAGTCATTTTCACTATGAGCTTGGCCAAAAGGACTTTCTTACTCGTCTGTTATAAACTTGGCTAATTTTTGGCCTAAGGAAAAAACTAATCCTTTTATTATTTGGTTAAAAAAATTTTCAATTTCTATGTTGAGATGTTATCTTTGAAAAGTTTCGATAATACCTTTTCTTTTGACAATCTAACATGATGTCAAGGGTGTTACCTGTTAAGTTTCTAAGCTACTACTGATATTGCAGAGGATTGCTGAAACACTAGATGTGGAGATCAAGCGGTGGGCTGCTGGGAAAGAGGGGAATCTGCGGGCTCTTCTATCGACTTTACAATATGTACATTCTTTTTCTTTGTGCACTGAATTTAGTTAGATCACACCTTCTTTACTCTGGTACCGAACACATCAGCACCATCAAAGCAGAATATTATGTTATTTACATACTTTACTTCTTGAATAATGATCAGGTGCTCTGGCCGGAATGTGGGTGGCAGCCTGTTTCCTTGACAGATTTGATTACTGGTGCTGCAGTTAAAAAAGGATATAGGAAAGCAACGTTGTGCATTCACCCTGATAAGGTCCAGCAAAAAGGTGCTACTCTTCAACAGAAGTATGTTGCCGAGAAGGTCTTTGACATCCTAAAGGTACGAAACCATTTAATTTAAATGAAAGGGTAACTTATTTTAAGATAATATATGCATAATGCATAAACTTAATATCCAATCAAGTTCATTACCAATATAATCATAAATTTTGGAATATAATACAGTATCATATCCAATTGTTCCTTGTATGGTAATATCTCTTTGGTATCTTATCATTTTATGGCAAACAGGTGCTATTTTTTGGAGGGGTAATGGTAGAGAGACCAAACTTAGACAAAACTTAGACAAAGTGGGTGACTTGGCAATTACCCACACGAATCACTCGATTGATGAGTTAGCAAGTGGTGGTATGGATGGTTGCCAAGACACCCGACTTTGTCTAAGTTTTGCCTCCTTACCATTTTCCTATTTGGAGTGGTATAACCAATAAGGAAGTCTTAGATTAAGAATCTTGCCAATTGACATTAATACTTTGGTTCCTCTATCATTATTAATTGCCTATGATTACATAGTTTCCCAGAAGGAGCTATGTGTCCTTATACTGCTACTAGGCTCACTTCTCCCTGGCAGTCTTAGAACTGAAATTCTGAAGCTGGTATTTAGTTTAAGATTAGATTTAAAATAATGTAACATATTTAGTTAAGAGTGACAAATTATTAAAATAAATTTAAATGTGGCTTTAAAAAAATTTGGACAAACTCAGCCTTAGTCTCCCATTTTCAGTCATGAATTGGTAGGCTCTTGTACTTTTATAGTAGATAAAGTAAGATAGATGTAGAAATGGGAAAAGAGTGCATTTTGCTACTTTGCTATGTAGCAAACAGTAGACTATGGATGATGTGCGAGACTCCTCTTTTGACTGAGATCTTCTTCTTTAACATTTTCATGAATAACAAGAAACTGGTAGTCTTCTTTCCATTTCCTTTCAGAGTTTCTTTTCCTTTGTCATAACAAATTAGATTCCTACGAACCTTACGAGTTTGAGGATACTGGACTCTCCTCCAGCTTACTTACAATTTAAGAAATTATTCTTACCCGAAGAAGGAGATAAAAAAGGAAAAGAAAGTAAAACTTGTGTAGTTAAGAGAGGCTTGTTTTTATCGAAATCAAATTGTCTACAGAGTGAGTGGTTTGGAGGGAGATTATTTTCCCAGTGGTTACCATTTATAATTGTAGAAAGAGAGTCAAGGTTTTATACTTCTTATTTGTTCTTTTGCTCTACCATTTATGAGGAGTGTAATACTTATCTTCCTATTATCCTTTCTTATCTCAATTCTCCTTGGTGTGAAAAATCTTGCTATTCTGAAGAACCGATTGAATTTATCTGTATTTGGGGATATTATGGAGATTTTCTCCTGCATTAGGCGATTTCTTACTTAAGTTACTGTGAAGTTGAGGGGGTTTCTCTACTTTCTGGTAAATCTGTTTATGCCTTTGAAGTCAAGGTTCCTACTGACCTGAGTCTTAACTCGCGTAAAGAGATTATCTAATTAGGCACCCTATCAAGGAAAGACTGCACTTTGAGAAAAGCACCCATCTTTGCTAGTATATCCTCGTGAAAATTTTGTTTAATTAATTGTGTTTCTTGACTTGAATTCTATGTTATTGGATTTAAAAAATAAAAAATAAAAAGAGAGAGAGAGGGGAGAGAAAGGGAAAGGTACCATTTCATTCGGTCTACTTGTTTGATTAGTTACATTTGTTGAAATTGCACTTATTAGGAATACTCTGATAACATGATACAGGAAGCTTGGAACAAGTTCAACTCGGAGGAGCTATTTTAAATTCCTCTGATTATCTCCAATTGTGGACTATGTTTAGCTACTGCTCCATTGCCTTTTCCTTTTCTCTAAAGGAAAAAGTCCATTTTGGGAGGAAACTTGCTTTGAAAGTTATAAAGGCCGGGCCGAGTCGGGTCCCACAAGAAAACGCTCCAAGATGCATCAACGGTACTCCAATCATTTGCATCTGTATTAATATATGTTACAATTTTTCTATCGTTTTTGATTTGTAATTGATGTATTCATACAGTTTGGCATCTGGTCCCAAGGTTCATAGTGTTGGAAAAAGATAGATAGATTAAATATAGAATATCAATTTGTGTGCGTTAGTCATAATATGATCTGCCTGTGTAGTTCTGTCATAATTTGGTCTGTACTTGATGTACATTCTTGTGAAGTGTATAAAACTTATGTATTATACTTGTGAAATGATATCACTTAATATATATATATATATATATATATTTATCATTTTTTATTTTCATTTTATACGTGCTTTTATTATTCTTATTTAAGTCCTAATTTGCTTGCAGCATCAGACAATCCTGGAAGGTTTGAAGCATCATATTTTTTCAGCAGCCTAAACCCCTTGGAAAAGAATAGATAGAGGAGGATGATGTAGAGAAATGAATTACGTCTAATGCCAATTTTCCAGTTTTAGGAATCTGCTTATTAGTCTAATTGGGTTTATCATATAGGGTTAAACAGCTTTTTACACTTGAAACTCTTATAGAGCTATCAAAAATAAGTTTGAGCCATTAAAATTTTATGATGAGACATGATATGATATATATTGACGTCAATTTTATCCATTATGGCATCCATAATAATCAGCGAGAACACCCAAGTCGAATGTTTTGTTATAAACATATTGACGAGGTATATGTGGAAGTTAGTATGTTCATGTCATAAATCTTTCACCCTAGCTTGATTCAGTTGTCGCCACCACCTCCGTCATTCCTACCAATATAACCTCTAAAATTTGGATCTGAAACCCATATCCGAGAAGGTAGTAGTGTGAAACACACAAGCCGTATAATTGTTACTCGGATGATATGAAGTTGTTGATGGAGGTTGCGAGCTGGTGGTTGAGAAGAATTATGACTTTTTGGCTTTTAAGTTAAGAATTAACATGTTGAGTTTTGTGTTATTATTCAATTTCATGTAGTTTTGTCTTAATTATAATTCCTGAAAATTGATAGAATATCAATATTGGGATAATATGTTTCAATTCCAATTCTATGTTTTCAAAAAAAAGCTAATATAAAAAAAATCTTGATTTAAATTTGTTTAAAATCCGCCCAGTGAGTAGTTTTTTTATTTTTATTTTTTATTTTTTTTGTTTATTCGATTAAAAATGTTTAATAAATTAATAACTAATAATATAAGATAACTTTAAATATTACCCTGAAACTATAAATAAGTTAAATCTCTAATAATTTAATCATGAAAAATTTATTAAAATATATTAGCTCATTTGATAAAAAGGAAGGTTCGCTCCCTAATCCCTTTAATCTTGTACTCCATTATTCCATTTTATGAACATTTAACCAAGCAAAAACTCCGTAAGCAAAAGGTATCATAATACAATGCATCATACTTACTCACTCCAAATCATTCGTTCAGACAATATTTTTGGATTTTTTCTAGACCAATTCAAACATGGTTTCACGGCAATGATATTACTCATCAACATAGTTGCGTTGAGATACCCAACAAAATGGAGTCATAGTGCGTAAACATAGACATCTACCTGATATTTTCCGAGCTCTACGACCAATCAAACTTGCCTCGTTCTTTCTTGGGTGAATGTATTCCCACTGCTACTTTCCTTATAAACGACACCCCGATCCTCCAACATAAATCACTTCTCCAAGTTTTTTGGGGCGTATGTTTTGCTAAAAATATGAACATTCAACATAAACTTGATGATCAAGCTAAGCCTGGTATTTTGTTGGCTACCCATATGGTCAAAAGTGATACCACAAGTACTATTTAAAAACTCGTCAAATCTATGTTTCTCGTGATGTTATTATATTTCATGAATCCACTTTTCCGTAAACATGATCTACCTCTTCATCATTAAATCACTCAATTACGATTCACCAATCAATGATGATGAAACATTTAATTATGTGGTCAATTTGCCAAGAGGTTCTCGTCTCATTCTTTCCTTTGATGCCATTAAAAATTGGTCTTTCCACCAACTTGATGTTAATAATGATTTTCTCTAATGTGATATGGATGAAGAAGTTTATATAAAATTGTAACCGTAATTTTCTCATAAGGGGAGACTCGTGCATGTAAATTAAGTAAGTCTATTTATAATCTTACCAAGTTTCTCGTATTTAGAATTTTCTGCCACTCTCATTCAATGAGGTTTTCATTAAGGCTCGATGGTCAAATAATGTGTTGAGTGAGCCATCAATCGGAACTAGAAAATTTTATGTTAACTACACCCGATGGTTCACTGGACACATTATTTAACCATCGAGCAAAAGAAAACCTGATCACTTGATGGTTCGAGAGTTAGAGATTATTTTGAGTAAGCCATTGGGTGTGGTTGATAGAAACTTTTATGCTTCCACCCAATGACTCACTCGACACATTATTTGACAATCGAGGCATAAAGATTATGACACTCGATGGTTCGAGAGAAAGAGATTGTGTTGAGTGATCCATCAGGTATGGTTGACATGGCTCATATAGAATTGCTACACTTGATGGTTCGAGGGTTAGAGATTGTATTGAGTAAGCCATTGGGTGTGGTTGATAGAAACTTTTCTAATTTCATCAAATGGCTCACTCGACACATTATTTGAAAATCGAGCCATAAAGATTATGATCATAGTTCGAGAGAGAGAGATTGTGTTGAGTGAGCCATCAGGTGTGGTTTTGAAAGAAAACTTTTTTGGTTCCGCTCAATGGCTCATATAGATTTAACCTTATACTTATTTATATTAATCTTGACCTTTTTTTTTATCATTTCAGAGTGGAAAACCTGTAGTTACAAAGCAATCTGCAACCCATCATTAATGAAGAGGATTATTTCCATATGTACATCCGTGATATCAATGCTCCGCATGATTCCCAATGACATAAGGGAAAAGCTAACCCTAAAATCTATTTAGGGGGACATGCTTGGGACACTCACTTGATTTTAATATTCCTCTTACTAACTCGTGCCAAGTATTGAATTATTTCATTCTTTGTAAAGCGGTGTGCAAACGAATTAGGAGATGTGGTTTATGGTTAAACATGTAATCCCCCAATATCTCTAGACTAGGTATAGTAGTGGGAAAATAAATTTAAAGTGGACTTATTAGTAAATTTTAATTTCCACCTATACCTAATTTTAATAATAGAAATAATTAAGAACATTTTTATAAATTCAAAACTTAATGAGGGCTTAAGTGTAATAAATAAAATAAAATAAAATAAAAAATTGTCTTATTGCATATCTTACTGCAACCACATTTTTTTCATCCTTAGTCATCCTTAAGCAAAACATTTCCTCGACATGTGGCCCCCACTTGTCACTAATTCAAACTAAAAGAATGACTAGGCATTCTTACTTCATGCCTATAAAAGGCTCATCCGCAACATGTACTAGCAGCAAAGGGAAAGAGAGGGAAAGAGAGGGAAAAGAGAGAAAAGAAAGAAAGGAAAGAAAGAAAGGAAAGGAAAGGAAAGGAAAAGGAGAGAAAGGAAAGAAAGGGAAGGAAAAGGAGAGAAAGGAAAGAAATGGAAAGGAGAGAAAGGAAGGAAAGGGAAGGAAAGAGAGAAAGAAGAAAGTCAAGATCTCCGATCAACCAATTTTTTCGTAAGTATAGTCTCACTGTAATACCCGGATATTGTATGTTTATTATTATAATTATAATTATATTAATTTAGGATAATATTAATTATTAAGCATGATGACTTGGTTATGTCTACGTTAGGATTATAATTATAGCATGCTAAGTAGAAGTGAAATACTATGATTACCATGCTAGAAATAAGGATTATAATTAGAATGAACATAATATAGCAGGATGGTTTGAGGAGAGTACAAACTTTAAACATTAAGTGCATATGTTCATATTTCCATAAGTTAATGTTATGCTAAAATAAATAAGAAGCATAAGCATACATAATATTAAAGTGAGGTGTTGCCGGGTCAAAAGAAGGATCGCTTGTCGATCAGAAAGGACCCTAAATGATATTAAACAAAAGGTCATAAGTGGATCGTTGCAACGGTCATAAGCGGACCCCTGATTAAATATCAGTTGACATGCAGGTAGTAGCATCCTTAGAGCCCAAGTATGTAGAATGATAGGAATTTATGCATGTTAGATATAAGTCATAAAAGCACTAACTCACAATAATCATAAAAAGAATAACGATGTGAGTAGGACACTATCCTTACTGAGCTTCTAGCTCATAGATGTCTACTCTGTGTTGTAGGAAATTACAAAGGTAAGGCGGTAAGCTAAGGAACAAGTGAATGGAGGCTATCAGCCCGTGAGATTGTACATATGAGACCCGACCTCTGTAAGCAATGAATTTGAAAAATTTGCACTTCTTATGTATATGTATATTCAAATAAAGAATAAAGTGTTTAAAAAGTTTTGAGATTACTTTTCTATGACAAAGGCTTCCGCAGTATTTTCAAATTATTATGTATATCCTTCAAACCGCTTTTGGAAATAAAGTAAATTTTAAGGAACACAAATTTTTATAAAAAAAAGGAGAAGTAATGCACCTACTAACTGTATATGTTTCCCTCACAAAAGTATTTGATAACCTAAACAGCTAGTAAGACGGGCGTTACAAAACACATGCCTTTATGGTTCAGTATTAGATAGGAGACTTCGTAACGGGGCTTAATTGTCACCAATTCCCTCCTGAGACAATTAATGACTATATATATAAAGATGATTACTTGTTGAAAAAGTATCTGGATGAAAATCTTGTTAGGACTGCAGACCTAACAAGGCTTTTCAACTTGTAATGGAGTAACAAAGATGACAATATGACCATTTTATACTTTATTGAGGCAATCCTATTGGATCATGATAGGAAGAAATCAATCTATCCCAATACATATAATAGAAATTTATAGGATATATATATATAATAACAGTAACTTGCGAAAACTAAGAATTAAGTCTCAATTTTACTTTATTTTGTTTTTTACTAAAACATTGTTGACTTGATATTCTAAATATATATATATATATATATATATATATATATATTAGCCGGAGATTTTAGAGGATAAAGCATAAACTCTATTTTTTAGAAATATATATAATAGACTGTTTACTAAATAATAGATATATATATTAGCCGGTGATTTTAGAGGATAAAGCATAAGCTCTATTTTTTAAATACTATATATATATATATATATATAATTTTTTAATTTTTTAATTTAGCCCCTAACAAAACTTTTCCCCATAAATTATTTTATTAAAAAAATTATGATAAATCTTCAAAACTTAATATAAATTATAATGAATTCTAAAATATTTAATAATTATATTGAACATATAATTTTAAGTTTAAAGTATATTGAACATTCAATTATGTTAAAAATAAATAGAATGTTAATGTACATGACACATTACCACCAACCTCTACAACTCATATAATAAAATGAAAATTTTAATTATTTTTTCTCTCTTAAATATAAAAATATTAAAAAGTACAAATTTTTATATTAGCAATGGAGTTGGCAATAACAATAGTGAGGATGATTGTGGTAGCGGTGGCAAATGAAGGTGGTAATGGCCAGTGTCGTGAAAATAAAGAAGAAATTAAAAAAAAAGTTAATTATTATTTAAATTTAAAATTAAATATTTATTATAATTATTAAAAATTTTAAATATTTATTATAATTTATATTAAATTTTTGAGATTTATCCCAATTTCTCCCTATTTTAATTTGCTCGTTGTAAGTTTGGTCTTCAAACCAAAACCACGTACATCAAGGTGCATAAAGGAAAACTTTTTTATGGTAAATAGATAAAAGGACACACTATAACATATGAATAAAAAGGTAAAAAGGCCCGGCTTATAAATTCATAGAAAAAGAAAACTCCATACAACAATGAAACGTAAATTAAGAAATTGGTATAATGAAAATGAATCAGTAAATGAACACAAACTATAAAATAGAACACAACAAGCAACATTAAAGTAAGAGAAAATGTTCATGGATCAGTACAACAAGACTTCATATTGTCTAAACTTGGAATGATATTCCCTATAACAAATATTACATTTATAACGAAACAAGCATGATGAGAATGAATCACACAAATACAAACTAGAAAATCATACACAACATATATATCACCTAAGATAAGTAAATTTTTTTACCGATCAATGGAATGAGACGTACGTACGATATGTACATAGTCTTGTACTTATAATGTCTAAAACTTGGATTGGATTGTATCGATCAAAGTGTTGTCCGCTTGGAAGGCCTTGGCAAGGATACCCACAGAGATTTTAGGATTAGATCCAAACACTGCATTTCCAATGGTTATAACTCCTGGATTTTGACTGCTTAGAGCTGCAATAGCTACCACATTACCTTTTCCGATATTTCTTTGAAAGTGAACAAGACCGATTGGAAAAACAAATGCATCACCAACTTGAAGAACCTTTGTAATAAGACGATTTTCTGGATTGGAAGTGACAAAACCAACTTCGAGAATTCCTTCGAGCACTACCAAAATTTCACTAGCACGTGGGTGTGTGTGTGGAGGGTTAATGCCCCATGGCGCATAATCAATACGAGCAAGAGAGATACCTAAAGTGTTAAGTCCTGGTAGCTGGACAACATTAACCGGAGTCACACGTGAGCCAACTGAATTTGTAATGTTGCCGGGTACATGAAGTCCGCTAAAGAAGAAATCATTAGCGTGAACAGACTTGGGATCCTTACAACCAGCACCATTCACACGTACTACAACAATAATAGATTAAGAAAAATAGGTGAGAAGCGATATAAGCATGCACGCTATCGCGGACTATACATGTCTTATCTTACCCCATGCATTAAACATGCAAAAAAGTTTCAAATACAAGCTGTAATATCAAATTCATGTAATAATTGTACCTCCGCTATTTATGTCTGCTATGCAGAAATCTTGAACAGCGGCGGGATCAGATGCCAAGGCAATAGAACAAGTAAGAGCAAGGACAGCTAGCAAGAAAATTTGAGAAGCCATTGTGAACTCTTGCTAAAGAAATGACGATGTGCGAAAGATTGCAATTGCAAGTGAAAGAAAAGCTTATGTTGTGTTGAAACAAGAACAAGTGATGCTTGATTTATATAGTTAGAAATTGTAGAATAAAAATAAATAAATAATAAATGAAATAAAATAAAAAGAAAAATAAGCTGCCTTAAGTGGGGAACACTCCGAATACCAAATTTTTATGGTTTCCCGCCGGCAATAAACTAGTGCAAATATGGTATTGCAAAATGCATGAAGACACGGACGCCATGCATATTAAATTGGGAACACTAGTATTTCTAGCTATTGCTTTGACCCATTATTAATAATGACTTGGTCCATATGAAATGTAATCCATTTTGAAGTGGGCGGTCGAGAACAAACATAGAAATAGTATCTGTCCGGCCTCAAATTTTTTATTCTTACACGATAAGAAGGATCCATTGAAAATGGGATAAATATATACATGTTTAAAATCTTTTGAATTTGTCCATGTTTTAATTTTATGGTAGGAGAAATTATTTATTTTAACTTATCTAAGTCTATAAAAACTATAAACGAATCAAGTTCTTGACTAGGCTTTTTTTTTTATCAGTTAGATTGAAAAAGTTTGGAACTTGATGTAAAGAAAATCAGCCAAATTTTTTAATCATTTTTTTTTTCTATGGATTTAAGCGAGCTTAAAGATATTATTTTACTTATATATGCAAATATATATCCGTATAAAAGTGTAGTTTAGGCCTTCGTTTCTAAAAAATTATTAGACGAGAGTATTTTACAAACTCATCTTTAAGTATGTGCACTAACAAATTGATACATACACAGAAAAAACAGAATGAGTATAAATTAATTTATATATAGCATGTTAGGGTTACCTCTCTATCATGACAAAATCTTAGATGGCTCTCAATAAGCAGCGTGATGAACTTTTCAAATTGGAGAGGAGGTCGATTTAAGATCCCAACCGTATCGCCAACATTATGTTTTTAAGAGGGCATATCAAAAGTTAGCTAGCCGTTTTCACGGTCCCTTTCTAAAAGCTGAGAAGATTGGTGAAGTTTCATTCAAGTGAAAAATGTCGGAGGGAGCTCAAATTCATCCGGTCTTTTACATGTCTCTACTCAATCGGCTGATTGGCGATGAGGAAGTGATTGTTCCGACTCTTCCTCCTTATAGTGATGATGGCGATCCATTATTGGAACCTGAGGAGATCCTTGCTGTTTGATGGGTCCAACACTCCCTGAGAAGCATTCAAGAAGCACTTGTTCGTTGGAAAACACTCCTACCCGAAGCTGTTACATAGGAACCCGTGACTCTTCTACATCAACAATTCCCTAACTTGAACCTTGAGAACAAAGTTCGTTTTTGACTTACTGTTCTTGCGGTTTAATCATTTTAAATATTGAATGTGTATATTAGATAAATCTGTAAATCGGAATAAATACTGGTATAAATAATATTTGTGTTATCGAAAGATAATTGGATTGCTAGTTTATATCAAATAAAGACTCATTTTACTGATTACATAATTAATATACAACAGGAAGGATCACTTCTTCCACGCACTAATGTTAGAAACAAACACACTTCAATCAACAATAAAACACCACAAATTAGGCCCACCCACTTCATAATTTAAACCTCAACCCCCATGGCACTTGACTTAATTAAACGTCACTCAAAGGACAAACACCACCTACTAATTAATTGAGGTTAAGTGCTCTTGAATGGTCTGTAAACCTTGAGATCAAGAATGACACCCGCAACCGAACCAGCAGCCGAAAAAAGTGAAATCATCAAACAAGCAATGCTCAACATTTGAAGACAAATCCATCTTGTACTCCACTTTGGTATCTTCTTGTGTGCAATATACATCTCCACAGGGAAATAAACAGTCAAAGGCCAGAACCCTAAAGCACCAAGAAATCCCACTACATTATTGAAGAAAGGAAGCAACATGGATATAATCGTTGTCAAGCTTACAAAAATCGTTCTAGAAATCATCCGGAAGAGGTTTAAATTATACATGCTCGAACAACCCGGGATAGAGATCCTATACTCCTTAGTGATGAATTCATTTTCGGGCCATCTTGGGGCTGCCCATTTCTCAATGAAGGAGAAAATGGGCTGGCAGTACACTTGGTATGCTCCTACTAGGTGAATGACTATGGCTGCATTAGCAATGTCAATAAGCCAAAATGGGTTGTAGAAACCGAAACCGGTCAGGAGATTTCCAGGCGCAAGGTTTCCAAAAGCTGCATAGCCCATGCACGCACATAGCATGTAGAAAGTTGTGGTTACAACAATACTTAACATGGTGGCCTTCTTCATTGTTTTCGATTCAGTTGGTGGGGATTTTAACGTGTCCTGCAAGAAAACACACACCCCTTAAACTAATGGTACTTACACAAACCCAACAATATATATTATACAGAATGAGTGTTAAGACTACTGGTTTGCATATTACCTGAATCTCAATAAGGATGACAGAAAATGAGTAGGCAAAGGCCATGTTGCCAAGTGCTTGAAAACTTCTCCATATCTTCTGAGTTTGAGTTACAGTTCCTATGCTTATACCAGTAAGGCTGCCTCTAAAGGTTCCAGTTTCTGCTTCCATGGATAAATGGAAGTAGAAGTTAATGAGTGAGTGAGGTTTTTTTCCCAATTAATTTTATAATCATACTAATTAGCAAGTGATATTAGTATAGTTGTTTTAAATCAAATAGACCTGCCACTTTGGCAACTCCAAGACCAAGTCCAATTGCTGAGTAGGTAAAGGACATGAGAGAAGCAACAATTGAGAGCCACCATATCTGATCGAAATCTGGGATCTGAGAGAAAAGAATTTCTGTGATGCCAAACAAGATCATATATGGGTCGCTTGACAAGTGACAAGGGTTGTCCTCTCCTTTCTCATGGAAGCAATGAGACCTTTTGATTGCCCTATATATGTGCCAAATTTATAATTAGATATTTTAATCAAGATATAAATAATGTATGGAATAAGATCAACATAACGTGAAGAAGATTAATTAAAAAAAGAACTCACATCATGCTAATAGATGCTGCAATAGTGTATCCAATGGCAATGCCAAAGAGATTCAAATACTGAATTAGTCCGCAGAGCTTGACTTTACCTCCCCCTGAAAATTTTTAACTTAACAATCATTTTATCAAATACAAACTTAAGAGAGAAAATCATTTTGTATAATAAGAATAAAGTAGGGAAAATATATACCAAGAGAAGATCTAACTGCATCCATATAGGTATAGTTTCTCTTGCCGGTGATTGGGTCGCCTGAACGGTAGCAGTTGGAGAGTAGAGAAGAAGTGTAGTAACTAACAAAGGAAAAGAGGAACATAACTGTTGGACCAGCAATCCAACCCAGCTGAGCTATGGCCCAAGCTAAAGATAGCACCCCAGAACCAATCACTGCTGTTATTATATGAGCACTTGCTGTCCAAAAGGTGCCTATATTTAACATGATCACAACATATAATAAAAATCTTCATTAGTACAAATCTATATCTCAATCAAAAATGTTTTGAACAAAGACACTTTGTATTTGTGTGCATGATAGTAATGAACTCTTAACTTTTATACCAGTACGTTTCAGACGGCCATCGTCGTCGAAGCATTTGGAAGAGTTTTGAGGTAGCACGTCGATGGAGACGTCAAAGACTTGGTTGTGATTGTGGTAGTGGTGGTGGTGGTGGTTATTGGCAGCAGCGTTCTCACCCATCTTTCGATGCTAAACAAGGGAGAGAGTGGATTAAGAACGAAGAAGAAGAAGATATATATCGATATATACGATAAGGTTACTAATTTGTCATGTTAAAATGGGTGAACAAAGTTTAATGGGCGTGTTTCACTTGCTTTCAAACCTAACCACAAGAGCAGTTGAAAGAGAGGTTGAGGTTTAGGGAAGGGAAAGAAGGAAAGAGCAAAATGAGTCAAGTTGGAATGGAGGATAGTTGAGGTGTGGAGAGGGGTATTTATAATGGTTTACGGATAACCCAACAAATAAAAATAATAAATAAAATATAATTATAAAATTTATATTTCTATATGTCCACTAGGGCAGGGCCTCTACCTACACATCAGCCTTTCAGTTTTCAAGATCTTCATCGAAGACATTAATGAAAATCTAATTCAAGTTCGATATGTCTTATTCAAGTGTTTTTTTATTTTTTATTTTTATTTTATTTTTCAATTAATAATAATACAATAATAATTAATAAATATTCATGAAAGTTAGGTGTGTACCAAGAAATAATGCATCCATGAGATTCGTCCACTATAACTAAATAGTTGGCCTGCGGAACAAATTTTAAATATAAAAATTTATTTTTTCAGTCTCTAATTATATGATAATTATTATTTATTTATTTTTTTAAAACGATAAAAAATAAATAAATATAAAAAATAATTTTTTATACCCTTAAATTTAGACCGAATATCTGTCACAACCTCCCTTGCTTGTAGCATCTAAACCAATAATATCAAAACACATACCCACATAGTAGATCTAGGGGAAATAAATTATAGGGAGAGTATGAAAAGGGGAGAAATCTAGAGGAATAAATGATATTTTGTCTTTTTTTTTCCCCCCTATTTAGTGTAAGCGTTCGATCTTCCATAGACTAGATTCAATGTTCTATTACTTGGAGTTAAGAGTTAGAGACGATTGAGGTTATGATTCACCTTTAAGATACTGGCACGCCCGTTCAGTTTAATCATAGTTACTAGATTTAGTTGATCTAATTAGAACATGAACGAACATAATGATATTTCACATTTCAAAGTTTAGTCTTTAGGTGAAGTTTTTACAAAAATCTAACGAAGACCTACCTAACTAAACAGTACTGTTAATTAGAGGACTACTCGTAAATCACTCTTGTCCCAAAACAAAAACTTAAAAGGAATGTTCATTAAAGTACTTGCCAACCAAATTCTCACCGAGATATGTCTCCCATTAGTAAAAGGCCATGTGCAGGAGCATGGTGCCTAGCAACGGTCGACCATACCTGATCAGATATGGAGCTTCGGATCAAGAGACAGCGAGAGATGATCATGGTGTGCATGCAATAATTTTGCCGTCATCATATATTCCTAATTAAGATGAAAAAGTGGACTTTCTTGGAAGGTTCTCTGACCTGTAATTGAAAAAGCTACAATGACGTGCAGTCGGAAGTTTAATTTGAAGTTTATACGGATCCGAATGCTTAAGCAGAAGGCACGTATACATAATGCAAAGCAGATGGGTTTCAAGATATTTCTCGACTACGCAAAGAAAGTGGAAACTTTTTACCGTACCTGTAATTACTTTTCACTATGGACTAGTATGTGGCCACGTTCCCTTATGCTTTTTACCATACCTGACGTTCTGTTTTGTATACAAGTGTAGATGTTGTAATGCTCTTTATGTCCTTTAACCTTTATGGCATAATGTCTTGTAAAGTATTTTTTTTTTTGAATTAACTGCACTTTTCCTGTTTTATACTTTGATTTTTATAAATTTAATTTTACGTAAGTTTTTGTTAATTTTTTTTTTTTTTTTTTATACTTTATACATGAATTAACGTTGCGGGTGGAATTGTATTGAATGAAATAAACTTGATTGAGGGAGGGACTTAATTAGGGGAAAATAAAATTGCTAGTAGTTGATGGTAATCTTTTCCTTAATTGGTTGGTATTTTCCCTCTTTCGTTGTATTTTACAGTAAACCCGATCCAACATTAAAAAACGAAGCATGTCACAACCTATGGGTCCTTGGGTTTAGGGATTGAATGCCGAGTTTGGATAAGAGATGTTTTAACCAAATAATTACAGCTTAATAGTTGGATAAGCATGTCACAACCGAAGAGTGCATGATGTTCTACTTCGGTGTTGGAATAGACGACCGTGTATTGTTTACGAGAACTTCATGAGATGATGATGTTAAAAGCCGAGGAGAAGGAAATGAATTAAGAACTAGTTGCATATAACTAGTTGCAAGCAGATGAATAAGTAATATTAAGTTCTACCGTATCTTATTTTATTAATTATCAGTTTAATAAATTGAGTTTAATTTTATTTTTTATTTTAGTTCAAGATAATTTGAATTTTAAAATTATGAATTTAATACTAATTATTACCTTTATCTTATTGATGCTAACAATATTCTTGATTATTGAGTTTTTTTTTTTTTTTTTTTTTAAACGAATCACCCGTGGATATTATGCCCCCAATCAAACCTGAAGTTTTGGTCAGATTTCTATGTCATTTGGATTGACCACGGTGAAAATCTCAAAGTCAGTTATATTTGGATACTAAGAAAATCGCCTAAACCTATACCACTTGGCTAATATACACCCCTAGAAATGAATAGGAACATGATGTATTTTTGTTGGCAAAAAGAATCTAATACTTTCTATAGTCAAGAAATAGAAAGGGGGAAAAATATGAAATGTGGAATATAGATTCAGAGAAGATCCTTCGAATCTATGACAGATAACAGGAATGGAGTTTTCTACGGAATGTCACTATAATCCGTGTAGAAGAAAATGAATAATATTTCCTGAATTTCGAAAACCGTGAGGAAGAACAACTGGAAGAAGAAGAGAAAGAAAAAGAATGGTTGGATGATTGATAAAGAAGGAGAAGCCGTAGATGATGATGATGATATTATCGAGCCTTTTCTCTTTTAAGAAAAGAAAAGAAAAAAAAAAAGAACAAGTCACAAGAACCTTCAATCTATTAAACAAAAATTTCTGATTGGAGAAAGAATCAAAATGAAAAAGAAAGATAGAGAGATGAAGCTCACCTCATAATGCCCCTTTGTAGTTGAAATGTGGGCTGATGTAGAATGTGAGTGTTGGCATTTCAACATACTGTAAGGATCTATGCGTACGAGCAACATATTTGGTAATTTTAAAAATTTCGGATCGAATCCGATTAAAGAATAAATCTAAGTCAAGAACGATCATACAACAAACATATTTCTCATATACATTAATTTTACAGATTGCGTAGTAAACTCCTTTCAAAATAAAAGTTCAAAATTAGAAACAATTACCAATCTTGACGAGCGAAATGAGATGAATAAATAACTTTGTACCTCCCTTGCAAATCAAAATTGTTAGAAGAATAGATGCCCATGTGTTTATATTCTAATCATTATCCACACGATTTATTTCATTCATTTTATTTTATGCCTTATGATTCAACATATAAATCAAAAGACTTAAGGAAAATGACGAAAAATCTAATGTAACTTTCACTATAGTTTCAGACAAGAGGAGAGAAGAATGCATCATTATTTTGGCTGGTCCTAATGAAGTATATAAATGCTCCGTTATGTCTTAAGTTAGTTGATAGTTAACCTACTACTTGGACCCGATTACCTATTAACTAGTTCAAAGATTCACTTAATTTCATTAAATGAACAATAGGTTAAAACCCATCATATAGCCGACAACATCATGGGTTTATGGTTCATATGTTTTAATCTACTCTTTTATTAATTTAGCTTATAAAAATCTAATTAACAGTTCGACCTATTAACCCTTTCGTAATATCCATTTTAACTGTACTATTTAGTTAGACTAATTTAGTACTTTGAGTTTTATTGAGTATTTCGACTAAATTTATACTCAGTGGTTGTGAAATGTACCCATGGAATTTGGTGATAGGGATTTAGCCATGAATCTTATGGTAGTAGACGTGCAAGATTTTGATGTTATATTAGGGATATAATAGCTCTCAAAATATAAAACCATAATAGATTGTCGAAAAAAAAGTAGTATTCAACTTATTGGTAAAAGAAAATTTTGAAATCAATGGTGATTTGAGGAGGAGGCAAATTCTAATGTTGTCTACTGTTAAAGCAATGATGTTATTGAAGATGGTTGTATCGGGTACCTTGCTAGTATACTAAATGCTACCAATGAAGAACAACTAAAGTCTAAAGAGGTCCTTGTAGTTTTTAAGTTTCTTGAAGTTTTTCCTTAGGAATTACCAGGACTTCCTCTTTATCCTGAAATTGAATTTGAAATAGAATTCATACTAGGGACTGTGCCAATTTAAAAAATTCCATATCATATAGCCCCAACAGAGTTAAAGGAACTTAAAGTACAACTATATAAATTACTAGACAAGGGACATATTTGCCATAGTTTCTCATTTTGGGGAGCACCAATATTTTTTGTGAAGAAGATAGATGAATTTATGAGGATGTGCATCAACTATCGAGAGCTTAACAAAGTACTAAAAAGAACAAATATCCTTTTCCATGAATAGATGATTTGTTGGATTAATTATGATGAGCATCCATATTTTCCAAGTTTGACTTGAGATATGGATAACACCAATTGAAGATCTGAGAAACTGACATCTCAAACATAGCTTTCCAAATGTGCTGTGAACATTACGAATTTCTGGTGATGTCATTTGAACTTACTAATGCCTCAACCACCTTTATAGATTTAATGGAACCGATGTTTAAGGAGTACCTAGAAAAGTTTATTATTATCTACATTGATGATATTCTTGTCTATTTAAAGTCTAAATAGGATCATGCAGGACACTACTCAATAGTGTTGCAAACACTAAGAATCAAGTCGCTTTCCTAAGATATATGGTTCCTAAAAATAAAATTTATGTGAATCCATCGAAAATGGAAGTAGTGAGCAATTGGCCTAAACTAAAGTACGTCTTGAAGGTACAAAGTTTATTAAGGCTAACTGATTATTCCAAACGATTCGTGTAAGAATTTTTTAAGATTGTCATACTACTCACCAAACTTACTTGTAAAAGTTCAAAATTTGAGTAGAGTGAAGCTGGCAAGAAAAACTTTCAGAAACTAAAAGAAAAGCTAACCAATGCTCGTGTTCTCTCTAATTGAATGTAATAGGTGTAATGGGTCTTTAATCCATAAGTCACTATTCCTTTTTCTCATCATTGTGTGAAACAGTGGAAGAATAACAGAGAATAAACTGTGTATTGTATATTCACGTTTTGATAAAGTACAAGGTAGACTGCATATATATAGGCAGTAACTAGGGTTTGCTATACCCTTCTTTTACTTTGTTACTCTTTACACCGCACGTACGTGTTCTTCTTGCCATCCCTATTTCTCCAAAAAGTTCCTCCTTTTATGCTATATTGTTCTCTCTTTATATTTCAATGGATACATGGGGTTAGTTTTCAATCACTCTCTTAGGTTTCATTTCTTTGGCGCATGAATGTTGAAAACCAGACATTTAATGAATACTATTTTTTTTAATTGCAATAGATATTAGATAGTAGGTTTATTTATTTGTGCGCAGGCTCTGCATTGCACGATGAGTCGTGACATTATACAACAGTGCACAAGGCATAAGATTGGTATTTTCACTTGCATTCTGCATGAACTAATTCCAATTTATAAATCTTACTACTTTGACAAATAAGTCGAACTTTCATATATGCTTGAGTTAATAGACTTGAGACAATATAGAACCCCCATCCCAAACTAAAACACTTACAAGACTACAATTCGTTAACGAAAAAAGAAATACAAATCAAACTAGCTTAATCAAGTTCGTTAATCTTCACAATTCTATGTTTTCTTCCTTCCCATCGACATTGGATTCCCACTAAACAACTCTTCAATCAACCCTTCAATATCTTCCGGTTGATACTTTATACACCTCTCGGTCTCTCTCCCTGGGTTCAAATACTGCTTGAACCGACCATAAAACGACCGGTAAGCCGGAATGACAACAGCAGAAATAGAAATCCTAAGCTCCGATTTAAGCTGCTCATCGCTCACAACCCACGTGCCTTGTTTCTTGTGTATTTCATCGACCATCAAGTTAAAAGCCTTAAACCTATCCTTCAATATAATCTTAGAAACATTTCCTTTCACTTGTAAACCCTCATGCCTAAGACATTGTAATACCTCACCCCAAGTTTCCCGTTGATAATTCTTATGGTATTGCATCAAAATGAACGATCTTTTTCTACACCACGTGTCGCCCATCAATTCATGAATCACGTTAGATCCCTTTAGCTTTTGGTCAATGTATCTCCCATTGTTCATCAGGAAGATGTAGCGCAAAGCTGGGTCTCGGTAAAGCTTCGATTTCATATCAAGATTCGCGTCCAACAAATCCATTATCGTCATCACAGGTCTCACTAACGGCGACTTTGCGATAATATTATGTGATTCCTTTTTGTTTGCTAACTTCTCTTGTATGGGCTCGGAATCAATATTATTGATCAGTTTTTCTTTTTCGTGCTGACTGAATACCTGTTCTAGAGTATCCTTATACTCACATACATATTTAAGATAATTCATGATATACCGCGTTAAAGGATGAACGGCGCCACTAGGAACTGGTGTCCGCCCATTATCGCTCTTAATCGACGTCTTGAGGTCACAAAAAATACCCACCGCCGCTTCTCCTATCCGATTCCTCCCTCCTTCAATTTCCAATTTCAAGTCCTTCATGCAATCATCCGGAAGATCTTTAACCACCAGCATTAATTCTTGTAGTGTCTCATACATGTCCAAGAACTTGAACAGCCTCTCCGTTGATCGCTTTGTTAAAACAACTGCGTCCTGAAAATTGAGAAGCTGAGTCACGATTGTTCGAGCAATATTGCTATACATGATTTGAGAAATAGATGAGAAGTCAGAAAAGACGGAATCGCATAACTTCCTTTCCCTTGGAAAGAGAACATTAGAGCATTGATTGACGATGTTTATCCATGTCGTGATTTCTTCTTCGAGCAATTCCCAAGGCATTCTAAGAACGTCATCTATACCAATGATAACGTACCCTAGTTTATTTAGCTCGGTTTGAAAAGAAAGTCGCCTTTGTCTATTGTAAATCATACAACATTCTTGCTCGTATGAAGCGGATATCATTGTTCTGGTGATTTTTTTCATGTTAAACACTGCTTCGGGAGAGAATGACGGGAATTTTACGTCGTCTTCTTCTTTTTCCTCTCTTGAAGATTCGGAGTTATCTTTTTCTGATACTTCATTGTGTTCGTCGATTGGCTGTTGATCGATTATGCTATTAATGCTTTCGAATGAGGAGTTTTCTTTCATGTTCTTTGTTGATTTCTCATATGACTCATTCTCAGATGGTTCAGAAAGAACGGCTTGAAGCTCTTTGTCTAGAAATGACATGGCTCGTTGAAGGACGGAGCTTGTTCGGTTAAGATTTGGTCCGGTCCCAAGCTTGTTTGACAACAAGGAGATTCGATTAACTGCTTCGATGAAATCATGTAGATCGTGGTGGTGGTGATGATACATTGCATGGTACTTGTCTAACACGGAATCAACCCATTTGGACAGCGATTCAACGCAATTTGGAATCTTGCCCTCCTCTTGGAAATTCGATATGGTTTCGAGGAATTGATCGACCTCTTTTAAAATAAGATCGAGGGGCAAACTGGGACTGGTGGGACCCAATTGATCTTTGACCGCAGGATTTTTTGCTTCTTGTTGTTGTAGACCGCTTTGTTTCTCGTGAATGGTGTTTAGATGGGTTCGAGGCGAGCCTACAAACTTTTCACATTTTATCCGGAAATTCTTTTGGAAAATAATAGATTTCAAGGGCGAGGTTTTCTCCATGAAATCTTAGATGATTCAAAAGAATCGATGCGTTTTAGGCAATGAAGATAGTTTTTGTGTTTTGTGGAAAAGAGAAGGAGAGGAATCATGACGAGGGGGAAGTTCCTAACTTCCTCCTTTCTGGGAAGTAGTTCTTCTGGTATGGTCATTTTTGTTCGTATTATGTTTTGGCCGCTACTTTTTCTGGCGTTGACCCTTCTTGACGGTTGCGACTCTCACGTCTTTAGGCGCTTTTTTTTTTTTTTTGGCCAAAACTTTATTTCTTACACTTTATTTTTGTAAAAAATGTTCAGATAAACTTATGAGCTCGATCACACACTCATATACATATATATGCATCTTTCTCTCTCTCTCTCTATATAATAAAATTTAGAATTATGTGTAACATGGTAATTTGTATCTCATGTAAGGAAATTATTATGAGAGATTTAAAGGGTTATAAGGTTAAAAAAAAAAAAAGACCCACCCGCATTTTGATCGTGGACAAAACTTACTACATTTTCATATTTCAGCAAAAACACTTGTTAGATATATGATGCATCAAAAAACCTATTTTTTTAGATATGTGATGATTTTTTTTTTTTTTTGGTTGAAATGGGTAATGACATAGTTTATCTGGACGTGTTATAACAAAACCAACACACACCTTGTTAACGAATTTCTGCTATATCTGATGAGTTCTTAGACTGTCTTATGGTGATATTTTAAACCAAGACTGTGATTAGTTTAAATTTAGTAAAATGATCTCCACTTATTTTTTTAATTTGGTATATTTTATTTAGATTTGTAAATGATTTGTATAGTAAGGTTTACTTGATGACCCGGCCAGGCCGGGTCTTTCTTTAAATAAGTGAGGTAATTGTTTAGAACTTATCTTATAAAAAAATTCTTAAATTAATAAAATATATGTAGATTTATGTAAAAAAAATTAAAATGGCCTCATATTATTACTATATATATTTTTCACAAAAAATTAAATAATTTTTTTAAGAAAAATCTAAAATAATGTATGCATAGTAGTTAACTTTCACATTTATAATTTAATATTAAAAATATGAAAATGTATAAATGTGCAATTAGCTTTCACACTTACATTTATTACCAAGTTTCTTAATTTATTCTTAATATTTAATAACTATTCATATTTCTCAATAATAAAAAATTAATGTTAAAATTTTTTTATATATAAATAATAATAGTTTTTTTAATTCACTATTTATTAATCATAATGAACCACAAATTTTAATTTTGCTTAGAACTCCAAATAAACACGAGTTGCCTATGTAATGACCTATAATGATGCTTGTTGCATTAATTTTTTCATAATGTTGGTTTGTGTTATAGTGATGAATATGGTGATGCCTCTGTTACATTTCATTTTTTCGGAAGTCCCGAGGTTTCGAATTAGGTGATATAAATCAATTTTTGTATATTATAATGGACATGTTTCTAGTGGTTTGTTATTTAATCGAAATGCCAAAAAGTAGCAATGGCCCCCCACCCAATCCAGAGCCAGAAAGTCGCATCTAGTTCTCTCGGGCATAAGAGCGCATCCCCTTATGAATTAGGGTTTTTCTTCTTAGTGAGCTCAGATCTTTCTCTACATCAGCTAGAGTGGAGCAGAAAAGGCGATTTGATCTTTACGTCTCTAGTCCAAGGATCTCAATCGGGATAGGGTATCTTGAAGGATCAGAAGAAGCATCAAGATTGTTTGAAGGTATGATTTCGACTCTCCTACCTGCATGGTAGTGGAGTGATGAGAGCTAAATGAGGGATGATTTGCTTGGTTAGCAATGATAATGTTTTAGATCTGATCTTGATCAGAGTACTGTCTGGTGAAATAGTGATAAAATTATAATAGCTTCATGAGATATGATTAAAATTGGTATTTGTTATACCCAATTCCGGGAGAGCCTCAGCTGGGCAACCTTAGAGACTAAGACCCAGCTGAGACTGGGCGTCGTCAGCTTAAGATTATAGAAATAGAATGCTGAGGGTAGATAATATCTGAGGCAAAGGTACATAAAGTCTAAGTTGACATTAGTTCGGTTATCCATATTTGGATGAGGTGAAAAGTCTCAAGAAGATGTTGAGACTGAGCTAGGTATTTCTTCGCTCGACTCAGATATTGGCAATATGACTGAACAAGTGGACAAGTGGAAAGCAACTAACACTCGAGTGGAGACCTTGTCTTTGGTATGTTAGACAAGAGTAGCGCTGCTGCACGTTGAGGTGCCCTAGAAGATGTCAGACTAGGGCGGCGCCTTACTACCTAAAAGGACAAGTGAGTGGTGAGCAAATCCCTGCTATGTCAGACTACATGGCACTGACACCTATCATAAAGTGGAGAATAGAGTAGTGAGGGAGTGACATGTGTAAAGCTGTTGGGAGCCTCCCAACTTAAATCAGGTATAAAAACCAAATATCTTGATAATAAGAGGTAATGCGAAATTAAATAAGAAAAGAACAAGTTTCTTTAATACTCTCTATTTTCCCTCTAAAAAAACTAACTAGAGCATCAAAGGGGGGTTGGCTGACCACCACCTTGGCCGAAGCTTGTTGGTGAGTGCAGGAGCCGATCTTGGGATATACTATGGATTGTAGAGCCTTTCATAACTAACAAAAATCTATGTCAACGGTATTATAGAAGCAAAAGGCTGGGTAAATGAGCTTCCATTGGTAGAAGCAACTAACAAGATTATCAAGAACTTACTGAAGAAGAAGTTGGAGGAGGGGGCAAAGGGTTGGGTAGATGAGCTTTCATCGGTATTATGGGCGATTCGCACCACTCCTTAGAGTGCGACGAGGGAAACCTCTTTCAGCCTTACCTTCAAGACCGAAGCCTTGGTGCTATCAAAGATAAGCTAGCCCTCAGAAGGTTATCCTTTATCGAATAGGATAAAAATATGGCCCTAGTAGAGTCCCTTGACTTGCTCCAGGAAATAAGGGAGGAAGTCCGAATCAGGGAAAAGGCGTTGAAAAGGAGGATCGAGCATCATTACAAACTTAGGCCGATACGTGTGGGTGACTTGGTCTTTAGGAAGGCTGTTAACCCCATGCATATAGGTCCTTTGAAGCCAAAGTGGGAAGGACCGTATAGGGTTGTCCATGAACTTAGGCTAGGGACTTACAAACTATATAACCAAGCAAGCAAGGCTCTCACACCCTTGGAACTCAGAGAAACTCAAGATCTACCTTGGAGAACATATAGACGAGGATGAGGGTTAGAGTAAGATTTGTATTATTGATCGTATTGATCCTCAAAACATTAAATGAAGGAAATAATGTTTGCTAGCATGTACAATTAGAAAGAACAAAATGTAACTCTTATTTGGCCTCCAAGGTAAAAAAGATCTGAACACCCGATAAGAGCTTAACATCAATAGCTTGGAACACTTATTTGGCATCCAAGGTAAAAACGATATGGGCACCCGATAGCAGCTCAGCGTTAATAACTTGGAACGCTTATTTGACATCAAAGGTAAACAAGATTTGAGCATCCGATAAGGGCTCAGCATCCATAAATGAGTAAAAGCTTATTCGGCATCAAGATAAAGAAAATCTGAGCGTTCGATAGGAGTTCAACACCAATAACTCAAAGTGCTTATTTGGTGGTGACTTGAGCATGAGAAAAGGGCCCAGGTCCTAGCAACCGAATCAGTTGGCCAATAATTGAGTTCTTTTTTATCTGATAAGCTTAACATTTACGTGTTCAGTATTTCAGAGAAGGGGGAAGGAGATTAAGTATTGGAGATTAAGTATTGGAGACTATGTATTGAAATGTTGAGGGAGATTAAGTAATAAAGTAGTAAAAGAGAAGTAAAGGAGCTGAAGGAAATAAAAAAGTTTCATTCATAGAGTGAAGTGCGACTACAAATATTCATACAAATGAAGTTTCAAAAAAAAAAAAAAAGGGAACAAACAACTAAGGTTGCGGATCAGCAATAGTAGAGTCATCTTGAGGGATCACCACCTTAGCAGCTATAGTCGCTGGAGAAACCTCAGCTTCGCCAACCTCGCCCGCAGAGGCTTCATCCCCAAGAAGTTCAATTACATCCCCATTGACGGAAGGGAACTTTAGTTCAACAACATCAAGGCATGACAGAAGGCATTTTTCGCTGATCTCAGACTTCAACGTTATGAATTCATCGGACTCAAGGTATTTAGCCATAGCGACACTCTTGATATGATGAACCTCATTTCGAAGCCCCTCAAGTTCAGCTCGGGTCCTCTATAGCTGAGCCTGGAATTCCTAAAGCTTAGCCGCTTCAGTCTTCCTGATGTCAACCTCCTCCTAATACCTTTTGAGGAGTTAATTTTTCTTAGAAGACAACTACTTCACTTGCTGAATCGAGGAGAGAGTGCTTTGCTTCAGTTTCTCAGTCTCAGATCGTAGCCGTTCAACCTCGTCCTGCTAGAAGGTTTGAATTGAGCCCCCCACAACTGCTGAGGCAATCTGGCATTAACAAGAAATAAATGTTAGGAAATGTGGCAGTGAGTAAGAAATAACACAATGGATAAAAATAAATGGCTTATAGAGACGTTGGTGCTAAGAATCTCTTGGACTTCCGGGAGTGGAAGAGCTGCTAGTCGGAGAGCCTCAGGCATCAGGTGTAGTTTCCTTTAGAAAATATCTGAGGGAACCCTTGCTGATCCGAGGCTTCGGGAAAGGGGTGAGGATGAAGAAGGCATGACCCGGGAAAGAGTAGCCACTGGGGCAACAACGGCGGTTTGAGGAGGATTGACTGGGGAGGGGGTTGAGGAGCTGGACATATCCACCCTCACAGGTAGTGTATCGGGCCAGTCCCTTTTCTCTGGACCTATTAGGAGTGACGGTCCTTATTTTCTCTTGGAGGCTGCCTTGGCTTCTCGCCTCTCCTTCGACTCAAAGTATTTCTGGTTGGTTAGAGCAACATCCTCAGCCTGAGAGACATTTTCTGCAAAAAGATGCTAAGTGTTAGAATTCAAAAAATACATAATAAAAGCAAAGGTTAGAAAAAAGCTTATTATGAGGGAGAGCCCTCAGTTCATATTTGGGAATGGTATCTAGAGGATTGACTTCTAGAGGGAGGTCGGCACAGACTAAGCCGCAGTCAGGCGCTCTAAGGGTTAGAACTACCCTAAAGTTTCTTTCCTCCTCAGGTTTGTTCATGATGGCTTCCCAAACCATCTCATCCGTCGTAGAGAGAAGTATCTTTGTCTTCGGAGTGCATTTTTCTTAGAACTCGATGCAGATAGAGTAGTGACAAGCATGGCACTGCTATTTCTCCGTCAGGATGAACCATTTCTCCTTCCAGAAAAGCCCAGCTAGTCTCCTCAAAATACATAACGAATAAGCCCAGCATAGTTCTTCAGGCCTTGGGAACTAGCTGAACTAGGGAGAGTCCCCATTTGTACAAGAGAGACTGAATGACTGGATGTAAGGGTAACTTGAACCCCCAGGTAAACATGTCCATATAGACGGTTGCTCACTCTCAACTACATGGACCTCTGCGACTGGCCCTACTCCTTCTCTGAGCGGCTTTAGATAACACCTTAGGTTTCCTAATCTCCTTTTATAACTCCCACTCTTCCCTCAGTGGAGAACTTCATCGCTAGGTGCTTGGTCGAGATGATAACCCCCGAGGAGTTATTAGACGGACGCCTTAGAATGATATTGTACCCCTGATATGAAGTTGATGACCCTGAAGTTTACCATGACTGTTGACCTTCAGACCCCCTCGCCTAAAGCTGACGACAAGTTGATCATTCCTCCAGATACAATGACTTCCCCGAGAAGCCAATCAGCGGAGTGTTGACACGTTTCAAATTTGCATTGCTGATGCCCATCTTTTTTAAGGTGACTAGAGATAAGACATCCGCTGCACTACCTGAGTCAATAAGTACCCGGTATATCAACATGGTTAAGATGTTAGTTGAGATGATAAGGGCATCATTATGGGGGTATATGATCCCCTCCTCATCTAGGTGATTGAAAGTTATGTCTATTGATGCCCTCTTCTGAAAAGTTGTTGAAAAAGAGAACACCTCAACTTGTGTTAGGCACCTCCGCTTGCGTTAGGCTCCTCATCCATTTACTTCTCTACCAACCCGATTATCTCCCCTCAAGTCCTCCAACAATCACCTAAATTTCCCCCGCTACATTTAGATGTCCAGTATGTCCGAGGCCATTTCCAATAATCACCTGCGTTAGGCTCTTCCTTGCTTTCTCGCATATCGTTCCTTCTTCCCCCTCTCGGGTTTCCCTTTCCTTCTCTATTCACAAACTCCCTCAAGCATCTTTCCTAAATCAGCCTTTCAATTCCCTTTTTAGGTATAAGCAGTCCTCTTTCTTGTGGCTGTGATACTTGCAATATGCCACTCAGTCTCGCTGAGCCGGTGCACTTTTGAGTGGCTCGGGAGCTTTAAATAAGTTGTGGTTTCTGAAGGGGTTGTAGATCACATCGATACGTGCTATAAGTGGTGTGAAGGTATATTAGAAGAATGGGGCTGCCTTTTTTCTTTTTCAGGCTTTTCCTTTTATCCTCTCTCCTCTTCTTATCCTCCCTCTATTCAACCTTCGCCCTCGGGTCATCTCTCTTCTAATTCCCTTCATATCCCTGACTATTATCTCCTCTTTCCCCTTGACTTTTTAATTG
The DNA here is from genome assembly GCA_027186245.1 of Coriaria nepalensis. Taxonomy (NCBI): domain Eukaryota; kingdom Viridiplantae; phylum Streptophyta; class Magnoliopsida; order Cucurbitales; family Coriariaceae; genus Coriaria; species Coriaria nepalensis. The sequence goes on along the minus strand of CP114486.1, from coordinate 9,892,832 downwards.
TATTACAAGGATCTCGTCAACCACCCCTATTCTTTTTACCTCTAGTAAGGCCTCAACATAGGAACTAAAGTGCTTCTTTCCTGAGTTCCTGATGAGCTTCTTGTCTGTTGGGCCACCTAAGCAGGTATGCAGAACCCTAATATCTCATGGTCGGTCTACCTTCTTTGAAGCTCGGTTAAATCATTCTACATAATCCAGCAAGGCTTCCCCTAAGTTTTGCCTAATGGTATAAAGGCTTATGAGTGGGAGTCGCATGTTGGACATTCTACAAATGTTTGACTCCAACAACTTCTTCAACTCGTCGAATGAGTCAGCAAAGTCAAACGTGAGGGATCTGTACCAGTCAATAGACGAGTCTGTCAACGTGATGTGAAAACATTGGCACATCCATTCATTAAACATATCATTCATCCTCATGCACAACTTATATGAATTAATGTGGTCCATAGGTACCTTTGTTCTATTGTACATCAGGGTCTAGGCCTTAAACTTCTTCGACAATTGAGCATTTTACACTCATTTGGTAAATGAGCTCTCCGGTTCATTCATACACAGAGTCGTTCCCTTTACTATTGTTTCTAGCTCCTTCATTCTTTTAGTCAACTCTTGGATGACTATCACTTGTCCGGTCAGCACCTAAGCCCTTTTTGCAAGGAGCCTGGTGTCCCTTAATATTTGTAGGGGGTTCGGATCCCAGGTCATATCCGTTAAATCCATATGTGCCCCCACATCGTTGTTGTCTTCAAACGAGATGTAACGTCATCTTCTTTAGGGTGGGATCTTCTGCCTATGGATGAACCTTGGCGCTCTCCCACATGAAGAAACTTGCCTCTACTCCATTGTCCCTCTATCTCCTCCTTCCTTATTTCAACTCTTATCTCTGCGATCCTGGCATTTATTAAGCACTTCATCACTTGGCTCACCCTTTCTGCCAAGACTTTTTCCATCCTTTCCATAGCCTGCAGTATGTCTATTCTACTACTTGCCACTAGAGAGGTTTGTGAAAGTGTTGGTCATTTTCTAGTAGCGCCCGTAGAACGTGTTACTCTTCGTTTAGGCAGGGGAAGGAGAGCTCCTCTTCCTCTGCCTCTCTCTCTCTCCCTTCACTCTCTCACATCTGCTCTCTCCCACAGTCTCCCATCTAGTACACTCCTCGTGGTCAGGTTCTTCATCTTTTGGAACTTTGAAATGAAGACTTTGACATAGATTTTTGTCCGCTACGAAGGGTTCCTCTGTCTACACTGTGTCCCAAGACCGATTACTGCACTCACCAATAAACTGCGGTTCGGGTGGTGGTCGACCAACTCCACTCTAACGCTCTATTCAATTTTCTATAGAGATAGATGTAGATTAAAGGCGTAAACTTGCTCTTCACTTAGGAAAGATTCATTACCTATTTACGTTATGCCTATTGGCTTTTTTACCTGGTCAAGGTTAGGTGATCTCAGACAGCTTTACACATATATGCTCCTGTTGCTTAATATTTGAATCACTCCCTGCTTTATAATAGGTTTCAGTGCCCCCGCAGTCTGACATAGCAGAGATCTGCTTCTCACTCATTGGTCTCTTAGCGTACTACGGTGCTGTCCCCGTCAAACACCTCTGGGGCGCCTCAATGCTTAGCGATGCCATCTCTATCTAGCATGCTCGGAGCATGGTCTCTACTCAAGTGCTAATTATTTTCCACCTGTCCACTCATTCGATATTCCTATGCCTATGTCTGAGCTGAGCGAGGAAATAGTTAGCTCATCTTTGACGATTTCCCATTCATTCCCTATTGAGCCGCCTCTCTTCGCCGTTTGAAGTACTACCTTTGCCCTCCCTTTCTATATCATATCTAGGCTCCCTCCTTTTTCTAATTAAAAAAAACCAATAAAAGCCTTATCATTGTAAGACTTCATCTATCATTTTTCTAGCTAGCCTAGGAAAGTTTACTCAACCCATTCCCCAGTCTCTCGCACAGCTCAAGTAAGTGTGCGATACTGTATAAGGACCTCCTTCCCTACTACCCACTTTCTATTTTATCAGGCAATGTGTATACTCGAAGCATTCCAAAAAAATATGTTTCAACATTCTAACAAAAATAAGTGGGTGATATGCCATGGGAAACTAGCTTTGGAAAAAAGTGTATTCAATAGGTGATATGCATCAAAAATGGACAAATTTTAGTGGCCAACTGGCTTTGGAAAAAAGTATATCACTAGGTTATATGCCATGGGAAGGTTGCAATTTTGAAGATGCGAGACTCATTAGCGAGTGTTTGGTATATGAAGATATTTATACTTCTTTTCACATACGAAAATATGAAATTCAAACTCATGTGACAAGTCACGGCCATAAAAGAATCACTAACGAAATACCACCTCTAGAAGCCCACTTACTCCGCAATTTAGACAAAAAGGGAATTGTAATGCTGGGATCTTGGGTGGAGATCGGTGATATTTTAGTAGGTAAATTAATGCCTCAATTGGAGAAAGAATCATAGTATGCCCCGGAAGATAGATTATTACAATTTGTACTTGGCATTTAGGTGTCCACTTCAATGGAAACTTGTCTAAAACTACATGTAGGCAGTTAGGGCCGAGTTATTGATGTTAGATGGATCCTGAAAAAATGGGTTCTAGTTATAATTCAGAAATAAATATATCGTTTCAAAAAATTTTCCTAAAAAGAATATGCCTTATTTGAAATATGGAAGCCCTATTGATATTATTTTCAATCCGCTAGGAGTACCCTCATGAATGAACGTAGGACATAAATTTGAATGCTCACTTAGGTAGAATAGGTAATTAAAGCATCTGAGGTTACATTAACCGTGGATACACGAAAGAAGGAATTGGATACACATAAATTTATTTCAATCATTTATTTTTTCTTTCTATCCCGAATAATGTATCTTCTCCTAAGATTGAGAGTGTAAATATAAAAAAAAATATTCAAATTGCACCATCTCTATAACAAGTGAGTACATTTTTTCAGATCTCTATAATAAGTGAATGCCTCTTTTTTTAAACCCTAACCTCGCCTCGCTCTTGTGACAAGCTATCTTTCCCCTATGCATTTCCAAGTAAAGGGTGAGTCCCATGCATTGGTTCATGGATCGCAGTCCTAGCAATCCATGCGGATGGGTTACTCTCTCGCTCTTTATAAATCGCGAAATACAAAAACCTTTCTTATAGATTTTATTAATTACTTGATAATTATAATTTTTTTTTAGTATTTATTTTACTGTTGTTAGTGCTGGTGGACCCAGGACTCATTATCAGAAATACAAAAATTTAGAATTCTTCTCAATCGTGTAGGTAAATGTCAGTCTATTGGACCGGGAGACCCACCTTTATCTTGGTATGGTGGTCTACTTTATGTAACCAAAGAAGGATATATATACTCTTAAGGAATAACATGACTTATAAAGCCAACAGATGGTGCTGATTACGAGGAAATAAAAATAAAAATTTGAGTAAAAATGCGGCTACCTAAAGGATCTTTGCATGATCTTCGTTGCTGTTAGATAGAAGGGTACTTAGCCATCACTTTCAAAGTGGTGAAACTAACTACCCTTATCTCTTCGTCTCCCTCGTCCTTATAAGATGAAGTAAATCCTTGTAATGAAAGGAGTGGATTCAAGGAAGAAAGATCTCGTTTTGGGCTTCCTCTCTATCGGATGGTTACATGGGGACAATATGGAGCTAGTGATGGATGGGAGCCAGGGCAGGAATAGACTCCTCAACTTACTTCATCGCTAGCGGACGGATGGATATGAATGATAAAGATCATTGGTTCTTGGTCCTTATCCCCCAGGGACAGCACAAGTGTGAAATTGCTGGTTCATAGGACAAGGAGAAAGATTGGTAAAAAAAGGAATATGTCTATTGAGGAAGATAAAAAGGTAATCCTTCTCCAGTCTTTTAGGAAGTTCCCAATGTAAGAATAATCATGGCTTTCGCCCTAAGGCTTCATGAGAGCCTGAAAACTGGGGTTCATGTCTGATTTTCTTCTTTTTCCTTTCGGGCCTGATCAAACAAAGAAAGGGGCTAAAGAATGAAATATTCATCAAAGTTACAATGTTGTCCTTACATCCCTCCTCAAGCATAAGTAGAGTCTCATACTTCAATATTGGTATTGATGCAGTATAGAAATCATAATAGACAGACGAGTGCAGTTCTCGGAGGTACCTGGCATGCTTGTATACAGTGATATACGCAGATACATCACACAACAAAAAGAGAATTCTTGCTAAGAGAAGACTCTAAGGTAAAACTATTTCTAAGACTGTAACAAAAATTAAACGGATTTGCCTAACTAAATAAAAACTTTAACAAACATCAAACCTCCTACTACCGAAGCTTTATGTTGTTGTCAATGGGTCTTCTTTTGGTAAGTCAACAATTAGCCCACTACTTTAATTTTCGTACATTCTTACAAATTGTGACTTAGGTTATATTTGGTTCTAAAGGGACGTTTAGTGTAGTGGATTTTAGAGTGGAAAATATTCAACTTTGATTCCAAATCGAACAAAATATGTTGAATCAAATGACGTTTTATAATAGTTTTGATTTATACAGGAAGTAAGAATATAATAAGGAAAAGTTAAAGGTCTCTTTCCAAGATCCATGTAATTGTTCAGAATACATACAACAATGAGGGTAAAACTAAACAACTATAAGTAATGGAAATAGCTACATCATAAAATATTCAAACCTGGAGTTTGATGGGAAATAATGTCAGAGAACTAACTTGTTCCTCGGATTCAAAAGAGGTTGCAATAAACTCAACAGTGCAATATTTGGGAGGAGAAAAAAAAAAATCAACATTCACATTTTATTGTGTTCAAAATTTCCCAAAAAAAAAAAAAGAAACGGAAAGCGAAAAAATTAAAATGAACAAAGAGGTAAGTATAATACCTTCAGTACAGTGGAGGAGGAGAGCACGATTGATAACAAAATCTCCTTACAATGGAGGAGGAGAGCGCGACTGAAGATGAATAGATACCTTCAGTATATTGGGGTAAAGTAAAGATGAATGTAGAAGATGGGGGTAATGATCAGGATAAGCAAAACGGATGGAGAAGATGGAGAGGAATTCGGTTCAGTTTCTCTCTGGAGATGGTGGCAAGACGAAGAACCCAGATACCTTAAGGATTTCAACTGTGAAATCCTTAAATTTGTTCTTTCATTTGACATTCTTTAAACGCTGCATTTAATTAAGGTGAAAAATGTATTTTTTTTTTTTTTTCATTTCCATATCAAACGACGTTGAACTTCTCTAAATTTGATCTTACTCACTATTTTTCTATAAAAGAAAGTACTTATCTAAGAAGGCTTCATGTCTTGCAGTAAACAACTCTTGTTCCATAGGATGATAGAAATAGTATTCTGTAGTTTCCTTAGAATAATACCAACCAAAATAAAACTTATCAAACCTTACATCTAATTTTTCTGCATCTTGCTTTTTAGCTTACATAAATCAAGCATCATGAAATTCTGATATGTATGTGCGATTTCCTCTTTCCCTTCCACATTTCATATGGCATTGATGATATAGATTTAAAAGTACATTTTATATAGAAAATGGGCAATAGTTTCTTAGGCAAAGTTTCAAAACAACAAAAGAAGATCAATATGACTTATAATTGACTGAATAATATTTAATAAGATCCAATTTCTCTATTCCAAAGAGTCAATTAACTCTTGTTTTGTAAAAGAAATTTACTGACAAAGACTTTTATTCTTTTTTAAGCACTTAAAAATATGTGACTTGTGTATTCATCCCTTGATTTGATCAAAGAATTTAAATAGTATTTTTGAATTCTTTTCAACTTAAAATTTATATTTTTTGAATTTCTTAATAAATTTAATTTATTATATTATTATATTATTTATATACACAATTTAAATCAGACATCCCTTTTAATAAATTACTTAATTTACTTATTCACGCAACGCGTTGGTCCAAATGCTAGTGATTTAAGATTAATTTGTAGCCGAAGGGAGTATATAAATTTTGTCTCCTGCCTCCTGACATACAAATGGATCAATTTGTTCATCTGACCAAGTCATTATCTAACCCCACATAGCATCCGGCCCGGTTTACAAAATTTTGAATCTTATTTTTTATATTGCCGGCCGGCACTAACCATGCAAGTTAGCGTAAATTATTGGACGGAATCATCATCATGATTAGTTCTTATTCCCGCGTAAAGGCCTCCTTGTATTTGAATTTCACTATATAAATCAAGCTTGGTTTTGTTTCAACACAACATAAGCTTTTCATTCACAGCTTGCATGCACTTGCAATATTGCTCACATCTATCATTTCTCTATTAAAAATTCTCAATGGCTTCTCAAATTTTCTTGCTAGCTCTCCTCGCTCTAACTTGTTCTATTGCTATGGCATCCGATCCAGCCCCAATTCAAGATTTCTGCGTAGCAGACATCAATAGCTCTGGTAGGTTAATTACTCCTTCAATTTGATATTATAAGATTGTATTAGAACATTTCATTGATGCTTTAGGGTTAAAGATGAGATACATTGTACCGATAGCAGACCTTTATCGTTTATCACCTACTTTTCTCATTAATGACTTATATATTGTTGTAGCACGTGTGAATGGTGCTGGTTGCAAGAATCCCAAGTCTGTTCAAGCCAGTGATTTCTTCTTCAGCGGACTTCATGTAGCAGGCAACACAACAAATTCAGTTGGCTCACGTGTGACTCCAGTTAATGTTGTCCAACTACCAGGACTAAACACTTTGGGTATCTCTCTTGCTCGTGTTGATTATGCACCATGGGGTATCAACCCTCCACACACACATCCACGTGCCAGTGAAATCTTGGTAGTGCTCGAAGGAACCCTCGAAGTTGGTTTTGTCACTTCCAATCCTGAAAGTCGTCTCATTACAAAGGTTCTTCAAGTGGGTGATGCATTTGTTTTTCCTGTCGGTCTTGTTCACTTCCAAAGAAATATCGGAAAAAGTAATGTGGTGGCTATTGCAGCTCTGAGCAGTCAAAATCCAGGAGTTATAACTATTGGAAATGCAGTGTTTGGATCTACTCCTAAAATCTCTGTGGATATCCTTGCCAAGGCCTTCCAAGTGGACAACACTTTGATCAACACAATCCAATCCAAGTTTTAGACATCATGAATTCGTGATGATATATCGTGTCTTATTCTAATCGATAAAATATTTCACTTACTTAATTGTTGTATGTCGTATATGTTTTTCTAGTTTGTGTCCTTGTGATTCGTTCCCATCATTATTGTTTCGTTACAAGTTTAATTGTTATACATATGGAGTGTTCTTTTCCTTTTAACTTATAAAGATTATCAAGAATCTTGTACATAAGGTTGTGTACTTTAATCCGCTTAGAGGACCCTTTCTATGTTTGAAAGTTTGATATGATGCTTCGTGTATGAATGTTATGGATGATCGAGAGAGGATCCGTCATTCTATGTTAAGGAGATAAAATCCTATGAGTCATGACCTTTATAAGAATAGGGAATCTTTTCAAAATAGTATAGTATAAAAAGAGTTGTAGTCAAACCATTATCTAAGTAGCATAAAGTCATGTGTAATTTATATGATCAATCTAATAGTATTTAACACTTAAGCCATGTCTTAAGGAAGATCGAGACATTGGTCAAATGGAAGAATCGAATGATACAATAATAATGGTCATATCAAGTTCGTATGGAAGATGATTTACTTCTGATCTCAAGAGTGTATTTGACACTTTACAAGAAGTCAATCTTAGTCTGAAGGTATGAGTTAATAAATAATAAAGAAGATTGGGGATTAACTCAATTAATCAAATTTAGAATAAGATAAATCACAATGGATTGTGAAACCCTCCTACTGACAAGATGTAGAATCAAATCGGTTACACACATAAGGAATTCATACGAACATCATCAATGATTTATTAGATTAAAGGATATGTACCAATTTAATTATATTAGATAATCATCTTAATATAGTAATAAATTAATTAGATATAAATTAATATTACTAAATTACTTAAGTGAAGATATGTTGATAATAAGATTATTAGGCATATGACAAAATAAATCATTTCTTAATAAATATCAGGCAACATTGCTATCCATGCACTGATATTTTTTTCAGTGAAAATTAATTAATTTATTATATAACATTTTAATTGGTTAAGTAATTTATTAAATGTTAATTTAATTAATTAATATCCAAAAAAAATATTTATCATTATGAGAATAATTGTTTGGTCATAAAGAGATAATGGACCCAATGAGAAACAAGGGTTAGGCTCAATTTGACCATTAAGAGTTAGTAGGTCCCACGAGATAACAATTCAAAATTAAGCACAAAATTAATGTTGGTCAACATTAACTTTAGTACCGATTTTGTTTTAGGCTTGATAAGACAGCTTGACTTTAGTTGATCTAATTGGACCCAAAAGGATTGGGCTTTAATGGCCTTCTTAGTGAAGCTTGTATAAAGAAAAATAAATATGTCTAAACGTTTTATGCCTTGGCTACCCTCTTCAAAGAAAAAGAGAGAGAGTATGTGTTCATCATCCCTCTCCCCCAATCCTGAATCTTTGGACTCATGAGTTGAGTCTTTGAATTTGAAATATAATTTAGATTTAATAGTTCGTGTGGATATAATTAGAGACCAGACTTTTATGCTGTTGATTCTTCCCTAGACCATTTTGGCCTCCCTTTGAAATTTTGGCCTCCTTATTTTGGGTTTCTCAAGTTTTCTAGGAGACATGCATAACCTAGTTCGGTTCTCTAATCTCTCACTATAATCTTTCAACTTGTTGTTTCAATTTTATGAGACTTTATTATGCTTTCTAGATATTATGATATTGTATTGAGAATAGGATTTATGTACATTATCCTCATTCTTTGGTTTTCGAGAATCAAATGTATCATATTTTCAAAAAATTTTGAAATCTGCTGCTACTTTCGCTTCGTTAACCAATTCGGTTTCCTAACAAGTGGCAATTGGAAGGAAGGTGGGTACACATTATATGACCAATACCTACAGAAACACCATTGTAGTTATTAATTCTCGTAAAAGTTCCAAGATTTGGCATTGATGGCTTTGACACATAAGTGAGAAGGGAATGAAAGTACTTCAATTCAAGGAAAAGCTTCCCGAATTAAAATATCTTTACTTCAGTCCATGCCAGAGTTGTGTTATGGTAAATAATAAATGATTGAGTCTCCAAGAAGATTACGAAAAGTTTCTCCCATAAGAATAGCCTCAAACTCCAATCATTACAACAAGAAGGTCAAACAAGACCATCAAGGCCCTCACAATGCCATTCATCCTTTTTGAATTACATTATGTTAATAAATGGTGGTAAGCCCAAGGGTTATGAAGAAGCTATTCAGGTTGACAATTCGACAAAGTGGGAGCATTCTATGAAGGATGAGATAGTCTCACTGATGACAAACCGTACATGACAGTTAACTAAGTTACTCAAGGGAAAGAAGGCACAGTGGACAAAGCTAATGAAGATTAAGAAACTTAAGTTTTGTACTATTTTAATGGACTCCTTATTTGAGAATGAGGATAGGTTATAGATATAGTGAGAGCATTATTCATGAACTTGAAGCAGGTGTTGCTTGTTTGGGGATTAGTTTCCAAGTGGGAGATTATGATTTATGAAGCCTAATTAGTGGGCTTAGTTTAATTGTCTAATTAAAGCTCAAAGGATTACTCTTCTATTAATTCCTATATGCCCATATTGTTTAAAGTATAACATTTTAGATAAACTAGAGTTAGAGTTCTAGTTGAATTAATTTTTCAAAAGAGCTCTATAAATATAGGGCTAGGGTAGACATTTCATTATCAGTGGATTTGTGATTTGGTTTCTCTTAAGATAATTGAGAGTATCTGGATAGGAAGAAAGTATTGTATATCCATTGTAAATTTTTCTTGATATGATGAATAATCTGAAACAAAGAGTAGACGTAGCTCAAATTTAATAAGCCACTACAAATTATTCGAGTCAAATCGTCCTTCACTCTTCTCCTAAAGTAAGGCATGAAATTCAATCAAATGTTTGTTTTTCAATATGAAAGGGGTCTCACATACACCCTATTAGGCAACAGACTGCACAATGTCTAATGTTACTCATATTTGTCTTTATCAACAAATCAAAGAAGCTTTATGGTATATTCTATGTCTAAATTCATCATATTTCATGAGACTGCGATGTGATATGGCTCTGAATGATGAACCAGATATGAATAGTTCCAATAAGACTTTCTTGTGTTCTTTATCGCTTTCTTGAATACTTCAGTGAACCTAGGTTCCTTTTAAATCTCTAACATATCAAAGATGTACCTTGGTTCTAAATCAATGACATTTGAATAGGTTGAGAACGATAAACATTGGAGGAAAGCAATGTTAAAGGAGCTGGAATAATTGAGAAAAACAAGACCTAAAAACTAGTTGAAATGCCTTATCATAACAAAGTGATACGAGTGAAATGGGTTTTCAAACTTATGCTTAACACATGATGGAACAATCAACAAATAGAAAGTGTGTCTAGTAATCAAAAGATCCTCATGGTTGTATGGTGTTGATTACATTGACACCTTTGCACATGTCGCACGACTTAATACTATAAGACTGTTGGTAGCCTTATCAGCTTGCAAGAGTTGGGGAATACACCAATTTAAAGTTAAGTTTTCATTTCTTAAGGGAATTTTGGATCAGGAGATATATGTGAGCTAACTTGAAGGTTTTGAGATCAAATGTTAAGAAAACGAATCATAGAAGCCACATAAAGCTTTCTATGGGTTGAACAAGCTCTAAGAGCTTGGTACATCCATATTGACTCTAATTTCAGCAACTCAAAATTCTCAAAGAGTGAAATTGATCCTACACTTAATTATACCAAGCACTTATATAATTAAATTCTCATCACCTCACTCTATGTCACGATTTTCTAATCACAGGTAATGTATAAGAATCAATCAAATGTCTCAATGATAAAATGAAGCAAGAATTTGAGATGACTGATCTGAGATCGCTAAGCTATTTTCTGTGAATGAAGATCACTTATAATTCAAAAGAGATATTCATTTTCCAAAAGAAAACTATAAAGAATATGCTAAGAAGGTTCAAGATAAAGAATATGCTGAGAATGTTGAAAATTAAGGCTAGTGAAGCAATTTATTCACCATTGGTAGCAAATGAAACATTGAGCAAGGAGGATGGTTTTGACTAAATGAATGAAACATTATCTAAAAGATTACTAGGAGGGCTTATGTTTCATACGGCTACTAGGTGAGACATCATGTACTTTGTAAGTTTACTATATTGCTTATTTCATAATTCTTCTCAAACTTATCTAAGGGCAACTAACATAGTGCTTAGATATCTTAATGGAACAATGAATTTTGAATTTGAATATGAAGGAGGAAAGTTAGTTTGGGAAGGGTATGATGATAGTGCTGAGGCAGGCTCTTTGGATGTCTCTAAAAGCACAAGTGGATACTGGTTCAAGCTAGGAACTCGAGTATTTTGCTAGGATTCGAAGAAGCAAAGTGTGGTTGCACATTCTAGAGTTGAAACTAAATATATCTTTGGGGAAAACTTATTTCTATTTTTGGAATTCATTCAATCAATCTCAACAACTATCTAGTGTGATAGCAAATCAACAATTTTTATTTCAGAAAATTCAATTTATTTTGGTCGAACAAAGCATACATTAGTTAGTATCATACTACATACAAGAAAAAGATCAAAAGTGGTGAAGTTAGCTTGTAGCATTTTAACTCAAAGGAAATTTTGGTTGATATCTTTACTAAGTCTCTATCATGATTTCAATTTGAAGAATTAAGATCGAGTTTGGGAGTTAGATGTAATCTCTCAATATTTTTAAACTATGCATAATAATGGAAAAATAAATTTAAAGTGGACTTATTAGTAAATTTTAATTCTCATCTACACCTAATTTTAATAATAAAAATAGTAGGTGATCTTTAAATGATTTTTAAAATTTAATAAGGGTTTAAACTTAATTAATAATTAATAAAAATAAAATATGCCATGCACGGTAAGATAGCTAGACACCTCACCCCTTCCTTTTTCAAATTCATGTTTCTTAAATTAGCTTAATCATCATTTATTTTGATTAGTCATCATTAAGGAATAATCATCAAGACATGTGTCATACATTTGTCATAATTATGTAGTAAATGGCATGATTAATCTCACACTTTTTTCACTACAAAAGGCACATTCGTTAGTTAAAAAAAATATTTAAAAAAAGAAGATCAACAAGAGATAAGTAAGAAAGAGAGGAGAGAGAGAAAAGGAAAGAGAAAAAAAAAGAAAGGAAAAGGAAAGAGAGAAGAAGGGGCAGGAGAGAAAAGAAAGGAGAAAGGAAGAAAGAAAAAGAAAAGAGAGAAAAAGGAAGGAAAGGAAAAAGAGGAGAAGAGAAGGGAAAAAGAAAGGTAGATTAAGATCTTCGACTTATTAATCTTATATAAAGATTTATAAATATAATCTCATTATAATGAAAGGATATTGCTTGTTTATTTTTATTATTATAATGTTAAAATTATTTGAATGACTGTTATATTGATATAAGGGTAGTATAATTATTAATACGCATGATGAATTGAAAATATTATTTATTATATTAAGGTTAATGTTGATGTTAGGATTATGATTGTTATATAGTATGATAAGTAAAAATAGAATGATTTTATTATCATGATAAAAATGAGATCGTGACTAATATGAATGTAATATAACATGTTAGTTTAAGGATAATATAAGCTTTGACATTCTACGATTAACACCAATGCATTAATGTTCATATTTTCGATTTAAAAGAAGTTAATACTTTTTTTTTTTTTCGAAAAGAATAGTTCTTGTTTAAAAGTTTGGGAATATACCCTATGATAAAGATTTCAATTATAATTTATAAAAAACTCAAATTATTATGTTATTTATGTCAAAAGGTTTTTAAAAGTTAAGTTAGAAAATAATGTGCCTATTAGTTATGCATATTTCATCCAAAAATATTCGATAAACTAAAAGGCTAATAGGGCACGTTACATTACAAGCCATTGCGTCAATGATAGTTTTAGAAAATTTGATCAACCAGATCACCGATGAGATTACACAACTCATAAGTTTGCTTTTTAGGGTGATTTTTTGTGTTGTTGACTTCCAAGCATGTAGTTGAAGGGGAATGGAACAAACTTGCTCCTATTTATTTCATTCCAGTCGGATTAGTATGGAGGAAAGTATGCCCTCATGAATGGATTATATGCATATGAAGGCGTTGCTTCATGAAGAAAGTTGGAGAGAATTTTGAATTAAGGTTGCGCTTCCAACGACGACTTAGGTTGAATATGTTATTTCTGAAGTGTCTAAGGTGTTAGCAAAGAGTTTAGAAGAGTTTGTGGAAGTTTGGGACATTTTTCCTCTTGCATAAAGTTATCTTTCTCTAGAATGCTATATTGAGCAATGCTTTTGATTTAAGTTTAGTTCCTTACTTTTCAGTTCTTTAGGGGGTTCCCGACCTGAGTAAGCCTTCTTAGGTTGTAATTTTCAGATATTTGTTTTTTCTTTCATCATTACTAGTTGTAATAAATATTGAAGTCAATATATGAGAATGCATGATAATATATACTACTACTCTAACATAACATGAAATCAAAACATTAGTTCCGGACGGATACTATTTCTACTTTTATTCTCCGACTCCGACTCCCGACTCCCAAATGGATCATTTCAGCTGACAAAATCATTATTTGAACCCCCCACTACCAAGTGTAAATGTGTCTTTATACGTTATGGATATACTTATCCCAATCATTTAGCTTTTGGATTCAATGTTGACTGCTTTCTTCTTTAACCTTATTATAATTTTCTGTGTGTTAAGGAGGTTTATTTTAAATTATTAATTTTTATTTTAATATTTTCAATCTCATTTTAACTACTTTATATTTCTCCGGCTAATACAATCTTCTCAACATTGCCACAACAACAAAAAATTAAAAAATAAATTAAAAAATAAAAAATATATATATTTTCACAACTATTCTAATCGTCATCCTTCCATACAGGAAAGTATCTCTTTCTTGATGTTTAACAAAATTCAAAAATTGATTCACATCACTATCCTTAGTGACCATGGTATTATTTGATATTTTAAAAGTGTTCTACATTGACCATGGTATTATTATTATTTTTTTTTTTTTTCATTTCTAACTAGCTTAATCTCCATGCTACACTGTGCAAGAATTAATGATCACTTGTGAGAGAAACATAAAACACCAAAACTTGGGTGTGAGTCTTTTGTCGAGGCTCAATTAAAACGGATGAAGCCGAATGAATGGGATGGACCGTTTGGTTACTCATGTAATCATTTCTATGCAACTTGGTTGGGTCTAATCCGGTTTGATCACTTAAACCCACTTTCATATATCAGCCTTCTTTTGCTCCTTACACTAATTTGGACGATCTAATTTATTTTGTCATGGTTTCTCTCTTGCGATTTCAAGGATTTGTGATATCAGGTTTTTCTGAGAGAGATTTACGTGGTCAATAACTAAGATCCTAATCTTAGCCCCAAACAATTTAAAAAGAGAAACATCATTACTTTGTACTATAAATAAATTGTTACGTTCATAATAAATTAAGTTCCAATAAAATTATTATACATACAACCAGTTTTACAATAATTTCGATTTAATTTAATACTAAATCAAATTATTTTATTTTAAAGTACTAGTTATTTCAATAATAATCTTATAATGAATAATTAAAATTTTACATTTTAAACTATTTAAACCTCAATTAATATGACATCGATCATGTTTCAATTGAAAAGTTATGTAAGAGAAAGATTTTAGCATTTGGTTGGTTAGATTTGAAACGATTAAGACTATATTATTTATGTACACAATTTAAATCAGACATCCCTTTTAATAAATTATTTAATTTACTTATTCACGCAACGCGTTGGTCCAAATGCTAGTGATTTAAGATTAATTTGTAGCCGAAGGGAGTATATAAATTTTGTCTCCTGCCTCCTGACATACAAATGGATCAATTTGTTCATCTGACCAAGTCATTATCTAACCCCACATAGCATCCGGCCCGGTTTACAAAATTTTGAATCTTATTTTTTATATTGCCGGCCGGCACTAACCATGCAAGTTAGCGTAAATTATTGGACGGAATCATCATCATGATTAGTTCTTATTCCCGCGTAAAGGCCTCCTTGTATTTGAATTTCACTATATAAATCAAGCTTGGTTTTGTTTCAACACAACATAAGCTTTTCATTCACAGCTTGCATGCACTTGCAATATTGCTCACATCTATCATTTCTCTATTAAAAATTCTCAATGGCTTCTCAAATTTTCTTGCTAGCTCTCCTCGCTCTAACTTGTTCTATTGCTATGGCATCCGATCCAGCCCCAATTCAAGATTTCTGCGTAGCAGACATCAATAGCTCTGGTAGGTTAATTACTCCTTCAATTTGATATTATAAGATTGTATTAGAACATTTCATTGATGCTTTAGGGTTAAAGATGAGATACATTGTACCGATAGCAGACCTTTATCGTTTATCACCTACTTTTCTCATTAATGACTTATATATTGTTGTAGCACGTGTGAATGGTGCTGGTTGCAAGAATCCCAAGTCTGTTCAAGCCAGTGATTTCTTCTTCAGCGGACTTCATGTAGCAGGCAACACAACAAATTCAGTTGGCTCACGTGTGACTCCAGTTAATGTTGTCCAACTACCAGGACTAAACACTTTGGGTATCTCTCTTGCTCGTGTTGATTATGCACCATGGGGTATCAACCCTCCACACACACATCCACGTGCCAGTGAAATCTTGGTAGTGCTCGAAGGAACCCTCGAAGTTGGTTTTGTCACTTCCAATCCTGAAAGTCGTCTCATTACAAAGGTTCTTCAAGTGGGTGATGCATTTGTTTTTCCTGTCGGTCTTGTTCACTTCCAAAGAAATATCGGAAAAAGTAATGTGGTGGCTATTGCAGCTCTGAGCAGTCAAAATCCAGGAGTTATAACTATTGGAAATGCAGTGTTTGGATCTACTCCTAAAATCTCTGTGGATATCCTTGCCAAGGCCTTCCAAGTGGACAACACTTTGATCAACACAATCCAATCCAAGTTTTAGACATCATGAATTCGTGATGATATATCGTGTCTTATTCTAATCGATAAAATATTTCACTTACTTAATTGTTGTATGTCGTATATGTTTTTCTAGTTTGTGTCCTTGTGATTCGTTCCCATCATTATTGTTTCGTTACAAGTTTAATTGTTATACATATGGAGTGTTCTTTTCTTATTAACTTATAAAGCTAACCGTGCATTTATATTCTCTTAATCATTCATAATTATCTCCAAATGGTAATGATATTAATTATTAGTAATATTCATCGAGTGGTTATTATGTTTATGATTCTAAGCCTTGAGATTATCATAAATCTTGTACATAAGGGTGTATAATTTGACCCATTAAAAGAACCTTTTCTATGTTCGAAAGTTGGGTATGACACTTCGTGAACGAAGGTTGTGGATGATCGAGAGGAGATCCATCATTTCTATTTCAATGAGAGAAAGTCACATATCAGTCATAACCCCTATAGCAAGCAATAGGGAATCTTTCTAAAATAATATAGTATGAAAGGAAATTTAGTAAAGTCATTATCTAAGTAGCATAAAGTTATGTGTGATTCATATGATCAGTTTAATAATATTTAACTGGTAAGTCATGTCTTAGGAAAGAGGGAGACATTAATCAAACTAAAGAATGGAATGGTACAATAATAACCGTCACAATAGATTCGTATGAAAGGTGATTCACTTCTTAGATTAAAATATGCATACCAATTTAATTATATTAGATAATTAGCTTAATATAGTGTTCAATTAATAAGATATAAATAAATATCATTCAATTAGCTAAGTTGGGATATGTTAATAATAAAATTATTAGGCATATGACAACATAATTAATTTCTTAATCAAATTCAGGTAGGCACTACTAGCACATCCATGCGCTGATATTATTTTAATTGAAAATTAATTAATTTATCAAATAATATTTTAATTGATTAATTAATTTATCAAATAATATTTTAATTAATTAATAATTTATTAAATGTTGATTTAATTAATGAATAACCAAGAAAAATATTTATCGTTCTAAGAAAAAGTGTTTGGTCATAAAGAGTTAACGGGCCCAATGGGAATCAAGGCTTAGGCGTGATTTGACCGTCAAGAGTTAGTAAGCCCCACGAAATAAGAATTTGGAACTAAGCTGAAAATTAATGTTGGTGAACAGTAACTGGAGTCATGATTTTGTTTTGGGCTCGATAAGACAGCTGCATTTTAGTTGGTCTAATTGGACCTAAATGGAATTGGCTCTTAATAGCCCTTTTAGTGAAGCATGTATAAGAAATAAGAAAAAATTTCGAACATTTTATGCCCTACCTTCCTTCAAAGAAAAAGAGAGAGTGTGCGTTCACCATCCATCTCCCTCAATCCTTAATCCTTTGACTCATGAGTTGAGTCTTTGGATTTGGATTTGAAATCTAATTTAGATTTAATAGTTTATGTAGATATGATTAGAGCCCGAACTTTTGTGTTAATTCTTTCCTAGAGCATTTTGGCCTCTCCTAAAATTTTGGTCTTCTTACTTCGGGCTTTTTGAATTTTCTTAGAGACATGTATAATCCGATTCGGTTCAGTAATCTCTTAGATTAATCTCTCAACTCGATGTGTCGATTTGATGAGACTTTATTATGTTTTTTAGACATTATGATATTGTATTGAGAAAATAAAGCATTCAATCCTCATAAAGTTTTTTATGGGTTGAACAAGCTCCAAAAGCTTGGTACATCTGTATTGACTCTAATTTCAACAACTCAGAATTCTCAAGACGTGAAACTGATCATACACTTAATTACACCAAACACTCATATAATTCAATTTTCATCGTCTCACTCTATGTCGATGATTTTCTAATCACTAGTGATGTATAATAATCAATCAAATGTCTCAAGGATAAAACGAAGCAATAATTTGAGATAACTTATACGGGATTGATGAGCTACTCTTTGTGAACAAAGATCACTTAGAACTCGAAGAGTAAAGCAATTTATTCACCATTGGTGGTAAATGAAATATAGAGCAAGGAGCATGGTTTTGAGAAAGTGAGTGAAACACTTTCTAGAAGATTGCTAGTAGGGCATAGGTTCTTTACGGCTATTACGCGAGACATTGTGTACTTTGTTAGTTGACTATATCGCATATTTCATATTTCTTTTGAAATTTATCTAAGGGTAATTAATATAGTGCTTCGATATTTTAATGGAATAATGAATTTTGGAATTCCATATAAAGGAAGAGAGTTAGTTTTGAAAGGATATGATGATAGTGATTGGGCAAGCTATTTTAATGTCTCTAAAAGCACAAGTGGATATTGGTTTAAAGTAGGAGCTCATGTATTTCGTTGGGGTTCGAATAAGTAAAATATGGTTGCTCAGTCCATAATTGAAACTAAGTATATCTCTACATCTTCACGTTCAAAGAGTTTAGTTTAGAAAGGTTCTTTCTTATTTGGGATTCATTCAATCAAACCTCAGTTAGTATCTAGTGTGATAGCAAATCAACAATCGTTATTTTAGAAAATTCAGGTCAATTTGGTCAAATAATGCATACACTAGTTACTATCATACTATAATTAGAAAGAAGATCAAAAGGGGTGAAGTTAGGTTGTAGAATTGTAGCACAAAGGAAATTGTGGTTGATATCTTCATTATGTCTCTACCAGGATTTCAATTTGAAGAATTAAGATCGAGTTCGAGAGTTACAAACCATTGCTTCAACCCATATATTAAAATATCTCTACCGTTAGTTTCACCACCCCAACCGTTAGTTTGACCATTTTCTCCAAATTGACCAATTACGTGGGTGGTGACATGGCGCACCATGTCTTTTAAAAAAAAAACATTTTAAGAATTATAATTTCACTCTTATTTGTTTTTCTTTTTTTTTTTTTCACTTTCTTCCCCCAATTAATTTATTCTTTCTTTTTTACCCCTATATTTTGAAGCATTTGTTTACCAGAAAAAGAAATCACTCGACCCAGATATCTAGGTTCTATTGGTTCTTCATGCATAACAATTTGAACCCATAGATTTCGGTTCAACCGTTCTTCACACGAAGAACACGAACCTAGATGAGTTTAAGCGTTCTTCATGTGAAGAACATGAACCCATCTTAATTTCCCACACGTGATTTTTTTTTTCTTATGGTAAGAGAATCATTCAAAACACAAAAAGTAAAAAAAAAAAAAAAAAAAATTAATCAAAAGTATTAAATAAATATTTAATTAAGTATTTTTTAGCCAAATCAAGGATTAAATATTAAAATATATAATGAAGATTTTTCTTAAATTTCAAAAAATTATGTTGTATCCCACATCATCAGGCCATATCATCCGCTAGTTTAATAAAAACGTTAAGAATAATGATTAGGGGATGTTTGGAATGCTTAAAAAAATACAAGATCATTTAGCACCCAAGACGAAAATGCATGGCTTCTTTTTAAACCATTTGAAATATAGATGCCTTTGAAATCCCAATATGAAAAATGCAATGATCTTTTAGCACCAAAACTAAATTTTTGGAGTTTTGATCCTTTAGACCAACAAAAAATATCAATTAACTGTGTTCAATCCTGCGGGTGCACTACTGTTATACCTATAGGCGTAGTCTAAGATGAAATTTAAAATTTAAAGCCGGATCGATATTATTTCACAACCAAGTCAGAAAATATTAGTCTTCAATTTTTATATGAATGGCGTATGTGTCTTTATACGTTTTGGATACTAAGGTCATGACCGGCGGGCACTATCCTAATAATTTAGCTTTCGGATTGAGATGGAATGATGATCACGAGGAATTCTAAGGTCATAGTATTACGAGACATTATTCTTAACTCCCGGTGTTAATAGACTAATTAACTATCATTAAAGAATTCTTTCATAAATATTCACTAAACGTGTTCTGCGTTATAATGCAGAAGCACAAAACAACGTCGAACTAAGGCTTCTTGAAGAGGATTTATACCAGGTTGACTCCAACAAAAATGAAGCACCTCCTCTGGTGTTCAAGAACAAGCATACCTTCCTCTGTATATATAGGGTGGGGTAGTCGGATAAATAATGGCTTGTGTACCCACGTGACGCTTCAGTAGAGATACATGGAAGATCGGATGGGTCATCGATTTATTGGGTAATTCCAACTTGTAAGCAAAGGTCCTGATGTGAGCTAATAGCTTATAGGGGCCGAAGGAATGGCTTGCAAGTTTTTGATAAGCACGCTTAAACACAAATTGTTGATGATACAGTTGAAGCGTCAAATATACCCAATCTCTTTTGACGAACGACTCTTCCCACCTTTCTCGATCGGCATACTGTTTCATTTGGTTTCGAGCGTGGTGAAGCTTAGGCTTAAGCTCACGAAGAATTTCTTCCCTTGTGTGATGGACGCAATCAACTTCCTCCACCGAATAGTCACCTGCACTATATTCGATCATTGTAGGTGGTGGACGACTATAAAACCCTTCGAAGGGCGTCATCCCGATAGAACGGTGAAATGAGGTATTGTACCAGCATTCTGCCCATGCTAAGAACGACTCCCAACATCGCGGATGGGTGCAAATATTGTTCCAAGCAGCGATTTACGATCACAATTATGCGCGTCCCGTGCAATAGAAAAAGCTCTTTCAAGAAAGTGCTGAAGAAAATACAGTCACGATCACAAACAATGGATTCCGGAATGCCGTGTAAATATGGACCACGTGCCGGATGAAAATTTCAGCAACTGTTTTGGCGGAATAAGGGTGCGTAAGAGCGATAAAATGAGCACTTTTGTTGTTCCAGCGTCATTACGCACTGTTCAAGTAGATAGTGTAAGCTACGCTGGTCTATGTAGATCTGGAACCTTCTCCTAATAGATAAGGACGACATTGCTTTACTGCTTCAAGGATTGCAAGCATTTCTTTGGCGTCGATTGACAAATTTTTGGATGGCTTTCTTTGGCGTAGTGTAAGCTACCTTCCTCTGCTGCAACACCGTATCGATCCTAAACCCCGAGGCATCTATTTCGATGATAAAAATATCAAAAAAATCAAGTAGGGCGAGAACAGGAGTAGATATTATGGATGCATTTACTTTTTGAAACGTGTCCTCCCCTTCTTCCGACCATTGGAACTGCCTTTCTTCAACAATTGAGTGAGAGGGCGAGCAATCACCCATAATGGAGAACTAATTTACGTTAGTACCCGGTTAATCCGAGAAAACATCGTAAGGCAGTGATTGACTTGGGCAGTCGCCAATGCACCATGGCGTCAATTTTTGTAGGGTATGCTCTAACTCTAGCGGAATTATTGAGCTTCCCAAGGTACTTGATTTTGTGCTGACCGAAACTACATTTAGCTTTATGTAAAATTGATTATGGGCTATAATCTGTAATATTTTGCAAAGACGACGGAGATGCTCTTCCCATGTCCGGCTATAGATTAAGATATCATCGAAGAAAACCAAAATAAAATGGCGGAGATGCGGACGAAATACCAAGTTCATCACAGCTTGGAATGTCAAAGGTGTGATACATAACCCGAATCGCATGACCAAATATTATTAGTGTCCATTATACATGCAGAAGGTTGATTTTTTAACATCATCCGAGTGAGCCAAATTTGGTAGTGGTCGGCCCGAAAATCAAGCTTACAAAAATAAGTAGCTCTGTAGAATTCATCGAGCATGTCTTCAATTGTGGGGATAGGAAATCGATAACTTCAGAACAAAAACCAGACCAAATCAGAGGTGCTCAGTTTCCTTGCTTGAAATGAAAATAAATTAATCATACTTCATCTTTAAAAACAACTACAATTACAATACATATATATATAACTTGGAACAGTACAAGGGACTTCCATCATCATGCTTCTAAACATGATTACAAACATAACCATGCTATTAATAAATGCAAACTAAGACTTTGAGGATAAAGGTACAAAAGCCATGCTTGAAAGCTGAAAAAAATTGTCTGTTTTTTGCCACCTACTGAGATTAATAATCATCGGATCTTGATGATCCAAAAGTCTTTAATTTCTTCACAAATCACTTAGAATTCATCCAATTGTTGGATCTTTAATTTGCTGAGTAAAATTTAAATTATCGCAATTGCTTGCAACTGAAGCAACTAAACAGCATCAAAATAGCTTCTGCAACTTGATCCATATATTGAGCTACACAATTCCAAATTGAGTGATTCCAAAGCCTACAAGTTAGGCTTGAAGTGTTTCATCTGATGGTTGAGAAGTCAATGCCCAAGTCAAACCAAATCAAAAAGTCAACCATTTGCTAGTTTTGATTAAATTGCATAACAAGCAATTTCAACAAGATTATGACAGTGGAGAGGCACTATCCGAGGAAGAAATTAAGCTCAATATGGCCCTCGTTGGTTCAACTGATCCCATTAACTATGAAGAGGCAGTGAAGAGTTCGAAATAGAAATGGGAAATGGATTCGAAGATTAATTCCATTGAAAAGAATCACACCAGGAAACTTACTGACTTGCTAGTTGGTGCCAAAACCATTGAAGTACAATGGATTTATAAAACGAAGTTGAACGAACTTGGAGAACTAGATAAGTTTAAGGCTTGGTTGGTAGCCTAAAGGTATTCTCAACAATAAGATATAGACTTCACTGAAGTATTTGCTCTAGTAGCTCATATGGAAACAATGAGGATGATAGTGGTACTTGCAACGTAAAGAGGTTGAAAGATTTATCAGTTGGATGTAAAATCATCATTTCTCCATGGTGAACTTGGTGAACACGTGTATTTAGTTTAGCTATATTGAAACTCATTTCATTAGTGAAGGCTTCCAGAAGAGTTCGAATGAGAAGACTTTATTCACTAAGAGAAGCAGTGAAGGTAAAGTGTTGATAGTAAGTATTTATGTGGATGATCTTATTTATGTGGTTTCATTTCGTGAGAGATCTTACAAAAGATGGTGATATTGAATTAATTCATTGTGGAACTCAAGAATAGGTGGTTGATTTGATGATGAAGCCGTTAAAATTAGAAGCATTTCAGAAACTTAGGAAGATGATGAGAGTGTGTGAAGCCACCAATGTAAAAACTAATTGTAGTCCCTAATTAGTTTAAGGGAGGGTATATAAAGAGGTTGTTGTTTGGGTTTTACTTAGTCTGCTTTCTGTTTCAATAATCCTAATCTTTAGGGATGTTGTTATTTGACATATTCCCTTGCTTTGTTAATCACGTAGCTAAGATAAGGCTAATGTAAGCTGTTTTTATGCTTTCTGTTAGAGTTGTCAATGGCGATTAAAACCAAAGTTGAGTTTCAATAAAATTGTTCAAGTCATTCGGTCCATTTTATTGAGCTCTTCTTATTGCATTCGATTGATGCATTCAATTGATTCTAACAACTTTCCCCCTTCTCATATCACGTGTCAGTTTGATCCTCCATTTGAAGTTTTCTTTCTTTTTGGTTCTTTCTGATCCACAAACATTCCTAGGGAACAAACACAACCAATGTATTCTCTTTTTTTCTACGGTTTTCGCATTTTGTTTTCTTGTGTTTTACATGTTAATTTGAATATTACAGAAGAGTACACACAAATTTGGTACATAAATATTACAGTTAGAAATTGGCCTAATATTTCTATATATCATTTTATGCCCAGGATGTCATACAAAATTACCGTTATTTCCCAGAGGTTTTAACAAATAACGGAACTGCCCCAAAATTCTAAAAATTCAGACATATCCAATGATTCATATAAATTTAAGAAGAATATAATTGACAGGGTCAAAATGAAAATATGAAGTTTTTTCACTCATTGAATGCTGACATGGCATATTAAGCAATTAAGCACATACACCTCGTTAGTAATTTAAAATTATTAACATTTAAATTCAGTGTTTAGAGTAGTCGATACTTGACCGGACTCACTAAAAAATGTAATTTTGAAATAAGAACATCTTCAGATTTTTGAATTCACAAAATGAATTGGGTCGAATCAGATTCTAGCAATTTATGGGGGCTCACATACTGTACGGTCAACTAAGGCAAAGCGAACAACAACAAAAACAGTAAGAAACAGAATTGACAAATACAAGAAAGTCAAGGTTGACAGCTTAGTTATAAAATTGATGAAGAACCTTTCGAGAAGCACCATGCAGCACGGTTTCGTTCGTTTCACTTGGACTCATTTTTTTTTATATATTTTATCTGCCAAGTCATCATCCAGAGATAGTGATAGAGTTGATAATGACGTCTAGCGGCAGAGTGCATTTGATCATATGTTCTAATTTAAAATTAATCCAAAGGTTGCGATAAAGAATGGATAAGTTCATGAAACAAAAATTTAAAAAAAATAAAAAAATAAAAAGAAATAGAAATTTCAACTTTTCATATTTGACAAATTCAAAGGGTTTCTTCATGCCCAATTGCCGACTAATTAAATAATTAAAATAAATTTTTTTTAAAAAAAGTCATTTAAGCAAAAAGGACTATCAATCCAATCCAATACATATATTATATTATTTATATTTAAACTTATATATTAATATTTTAAAATAATATTAAATACATAATTAAAATTAAAACATATATAATTGGTAATGTCATATATAAAATATAATATTTACAAATATTATTCATATATATATATATATATAATTAAATATATAAATAATGAGTTAGATTAATTATTCATGATTTTAAAAATACTAAACTATTATTAAATTCAATATACTGTTTATATTATATAGTTGAAATCTATTTCTATATTACAATATACCGATTTTGTACTCACTATGATTTGGTTTGGTTTGGATAATTTGGATTTCGGTTTAACCGACCCATGAACACTTCTAGTACTAAGATGTTAGCATCCTAGAAAAAGTGATTACTGGGACATAGGTCAGTCAGATTCCTATGAAAGTAGGTAACCTTAAACTTCATGCCGCCTGTATCTTTCAGCCATTTGCCCGAACGTGCATGTATCTTCTTGATTCAATTAATATTAGTTGTTAATCAAATTAATTATAACTATATAAAATATGTTATTAAAAATTAAGTGACCCGTGCAAGGCACAGGTTCTAGATTGCAGTATGATACGTAGGCAGACAATAAGAATTGAGGGAGTATCCTGGTAGCTTCGAGATAAATAAATAAATTTCTTTTTTTTTTTTTTTAAAGGATGTCATGACTGACGTCATCAAAAAATACCTTGGGACACAAGAATTTGATCATGGCGTGGGTCAAGTTGTGCCTACGTAACGTATTGTTATTTAAAGTTATATATAAATAGAATTAACCTCGGGGAACCAACTTTGGTCCTGTCCTTTTTCATTGTCGGTCAAAATTGCTTGCGCCGCTGGACCACTCCCATTAAGGGTTGTTGTTCCATAGCTCTATCAAAAGTAACCAAGAGGGCTGCCTCTTGCAAGTTGGCAACAAATTTTTTTTTTTTTTTTTTTTTAATTTTAAAAATTCTTTCACGCGTTTTGGCAATAGATTATGAGAAAAATAGTTAGATTTATAATATTATTAAATAAATATAAAATATCATATTAAATATTATATATAAAATTTAAATTTAAATTTAAATTAAATTTAAAAAGTTACTTTTATTTAACAGTTTGAATAATCCATAAAAATCTTGCAAGTTGTAAATTATATTGTCATCCTATGTATAATTTAATTAATTGATAGATAATTCTTTAAAATAGTATTAATTTATTTTAAAATTTTAAATATAGATTTAAATTTCATCATTATTACAAGTATATATATAATAATATAATATTTAATATATTTTAATTACTACTAAAATATTTCAAAGATTCTTCCAAAAATTATATCTCAAGAAGAATTCTTCTTAACTTTTTGTGTTATCCACTTATATAATTATATAATTAAAGTTTTATTAAAAAAATAAAAAAAGAACAAAACACTATTTTAATATAGTTGTAATATTTACTAAAACTATATTCAAAAGAAGACCTTAAAAAAAATGTGTTGTTATATTTATTAATATTATTTTAATTAAAATCTCAAAATACTTATTTAAGTATTAAATCTATCCAAATTATACTAAGAGCAATTATTATATATTCCAAGAATATTTCAATCAAACTAATAAGATAATTATCATTATTTAATAATAAAAATATTAATATGATTTTATTTTATTTTATTTTATTAATTGGAATAAAATACTCCCAAATAAAAAAGAAGAAAAGTTTTTCAAATCACACTCATTAAATGTGATACGTTCTTTGGATTACTTACCACAACAATTCAATATTAAGAATTTCCATAATATATTAAATTTTATTATAATTATAAATATTCTTTTAATTAATAAATTATATATAAAATATTAAAATAATATTTATAATTATTAATTAAATTTAATAATCCCACATAATTTATACAACATCACGTATGCATACAAGATTTATGTATTCTAACATCGTATCGTATTAAGTGGAAGTAAAAGAAAAATAAATCAAAATCCAATTAACAAAACATTGCGAATTAGAACCCTTTCGTAAAGAAAAGTCAAACGACTCAAACCCACAAAAAATGTCAACCTTTATAATTTTCAAGCAAAAAATTCACCTCTTTGATCAATACCAACACTAACAAAACTTACTTAACCCACCCCATCCGTCACTAACGCAATGAATGAATCAATCTATCACAAAGGTTCAACTTCAAGTCTTCAATGACCCCACGTTTAGCAGTGATAGGTGACGCAAGCGATGACAAAACACAGAAATAAGGGTTAAAAAAAAAATCAGAACACGTGTCACCTTCTTATTGTTCCTTCGACGCGTGTGACGCTTCCCACCTGTCTTCTCTACTTCCCCCCGTCTCTGGTTTTATAAGAATTTTACAACATATAAAGACAACTTAAAATCTCCTCTATCCTCTTCATCTCGAACATCTCAGCTCAGAAAAAAAAGAACTAACCAAAAAAAGAAAAAGCTCAATCGGATCCGTCCAAGTGAAAAAGATCAATGGCCAGGAGTGAGTTAATCCTACCGCCTGGATTCAGATTCCACCCGACCGACGAGGAATTAGTGATTCATTACCTCTGCAATAAATGCGTTTCGAATCCCGTTCCCGTTTCAATCATCAAAGAACTCGATCTCTACAAATACGATCCTTGGCAGCTCCCTGGTAACTGCAGTTTCCTCTCTTGATTTAGTTTCTTTTTAATCCCTTCAAATTTTAGATTCGATTAAACTCTTGCTTCGGAATTTTGTCGGTTGATTATTTAGATTTTGTTTTATTATTTGGCAGAATTGGCACTGTATGGAGAGAAGGAATGGTATTTCTTTTCACCAAGGGACCGGAAGTATCCGAACGGTTCACGTCCGAACCGGGCGGCTAGAACCGGGTATTGGAAGGCCACTGGAGCAGACAAGCCCATAGGCCGGCCAAAAACTCGTGGTATAAAGAAAGCCCTCGTGTTCTACGCCGGAAAGGCTCCTAAAGGTGTCAAAACGAATTGGATCATGCATGAATACCGCCTAGCCAACGTAGATAGATCCGCTAGAAAGAAAAATAGCGACTACTTAAGGGTACTTTTACTCTTCTACCCTCCCATACTATTATGTCAAAAGGGTATTACAGTGATTTGATGTTCTAATTTTTTTTCTTAATTATTATTTGGTCTTGCAGCTTGATGATTGGGTGCTTTGTCGACTTTATAACAAGAAAGGTCGGATTGAGAAGCATTCCTCAAGTGGCGAGGAGGTCGAGAAGTTTCCAAAAGCTTACGAAGAAAAACCAAAAATTCCAATGCCTGTACAGAATAATGAAGTAATGAACAACCAATTGGGTGTGGAGACGTTGGATTGGTTACATTCGGGATCAAGTGACTCAGAGTATGTGACTTCGGATATTATGACGCCAGATAACCAATTGGATATCGACACATCGGATTGGTTTCATGCCGGAACAAGCGACTCGGAACATGTTACCTCATCAAATGTCACCTGCGAGAGGGAGGTCCAAAGTGGTGCAGATTGGAGTATGTTAGAAAAACGACAACTAGAAGAACAAAATGAGTTTGATTTGCAGTTGGATTTCATGAACGGGTTCTCAGATGACCCATTTGGCATTATTGGGCCTCAGGCCCAGTTCCAAATGGACCAGGTCTCTTCGTTCCAGGATATGTACCTGTACCTACAGAAGACTTAGTAATAACACTTTTTCAGATATTGGAAGGGCGCCACTAATGTAGACCTACAACATTTTGTAGCCCAGGATGTGGTGTGAGAGGAAAAATTGGTCTTTCATTTTCTTCTCTCATTCTTGAGACAAAGTGCACCATATTGGAGGATTCAAGGATCCAACAAAATATGGAGTCGAGCAGTCGCTTCCGAGATACTGGGAACAGGGGCATAATGATCTTGACTCTAGTAAGCTGATCTAACGGCGGCTGTTAGATTTTTGTTTCGTTTTGTTAATATGTAATGACTCGTGTAGATGATTTTCTTTTTATAAATTGTAGTAAGAATATTTTTTGATTGATAATAATGTTTTTGAAAACGGAGACTAGTAATTGATTGGTAATCAATAATTTTTCAATACCCACCATTATTTTGATCATTTGGATATGCAAATTACTTTCTTAGACAACTTAAACACAAATATTTACACACTGCCATTTGCAGAGAACTGAAATTCTACATGTTCTAAATTCTAGCAGCTCTATATTTAGGAACCTGGTCACAGTTTGCTCCAACCCATCCGATCGCCTGCTTCTCATTGTCGAAAATTACCATCTTATCTTGCATCGATATGTCTATTATATATACAGATCATAAGATCAAAGTCAATGTTTCGGACAACATATATATCGCTGAAAGTCAAAACACACTTTATCAATCATTACCTCCAATGATGTTGGAATTTTGTAATCCTACTTCCGCACCATTTAGAATACCAAGACAAACATTTCCCATGCTCTGCAAAAGATTTTAAAAATAAATTAATTAAAATTTTGAAAATGGGATGATTCAAAGGAGGAAGAAAATGGAGAGAAGCTTACTGATATTATTAGATAAGATTCAGGTGGGATGTCAAACTGAGCGTTTACTTTCCCTTTAGTATTACTAAAGCTGAAAGCCAAGGGCTTGAAGTATTTTCTCACTTCATTTACAGTTCTGAATGGTTTTCTCCCTTTCCAACAGAGAGGAAGAGTATGATCCTCAACCGCTTCTTTCAACGGCTTTCCTGCCAACTCCTCCCTCAGCTACAAAAACAGATTAATTTCACAATTAACTTTAAAGGATATCAGATTAGATGTTAATTACATATACTTTTTTAAACTCACCAGATAAGTTAAACCTTTATAAGCCTGAGAATTGAAGTAAGTGTAAGAGCTTCCACTGTCAAAAACTACGAGTAGGTTTCTTAGTCCCGTTGCTTTACCGCCAAACACAAGTTCCGCAAATCCGGGAGAGTAATGTTTTCTGCACATGGAAATGTTTACTATATACATTTATGTTATCTTCTCATAATGAGATTATGTTTGTCTATAAGGTTGTGATTAAGGAGGGATAGTTACGAATTATAATCGTTCAACATGGAGGTCCAAACTAGGCGAGAAGAATCGTATAAATCATCTCCAAAGAAAAGAAAGCCTCCACCTCTTGCACTAAAGCAATGTCCTATAATGTTTTTTACCAAACCTTGACCATGAAGCTGTGATAAAAGGCTCACTTTGCCCTTACCAAGACCGAGCACTCCGTCCGTGGGGCTTTGAGATGGACCGGGTAGTTGATCATACCCGCATCTATGCACAAGAAACCGGAAACAGTTAGAACAGTTCGGACAAGAAATAGGACTGACTAACTGACTGACTAACCCGAGGGCAAGGCGGGGACTAATTTTGTCTCCATTCGTTAAATTGAAGGGGAAGAGATCTCGGACAAGGACGCCAAGGGAGGACCCACCGTCGGCGTATTCGACCTCATAATCGCATTGCTTAGGGTTATCGCATCCATGGACCTCGTGTGAGTTTAAGGAGACGCATAGAGGGTCGTTACATGCAACTAGATCATTGCTTGGTTTGTATAATGGATGAGGTGTCTAAGGGGAAAAACAAAAAAAGAAAAAAAGGAAGTTAAAATGAATTTGCAGGAGAGTTGAAATGGCAATGAAATTTTGGGAAAATGAACCAATTCGGGTTCGGGGGAATTGGAATTTATTCTAATTCCAGTTCCAATTGCGTTGGAAATAGGATTGGGAAAATATAACAGTTTGGTTTTTGTGTTGCTAAACAAATATAATAACATGAAATTGCATCAACTAGTTCGTAATTACTAGTTACCTCAGTACAGCGAACACAAGGGGCATCACATTGGAGCCATGTGAGATCACTGCCAGTATCAGGATCAAGAAAGTAAGGCTTAGGTGGCTGCCCTATTTTCAGCGTGACATTATAGAATCTGAAAATTATAGAACATAAGGTTAATTATCATTATAAACTTCAAAATAATCATAGTTAGCTGAGAAATTAAGTGATAGAGTTCAGGGAAAATACCCAATAGGATACACATTGCCATGAAGTGGGAACACAATGGAAGATGCAACTCTGTTGATCACCATAGACGGCGGCGACCACGACGGCTCTACAATAGATTTTCTTTTTCCCCACAGCCAGTCCTTAGAAGACGAAGAGGAAGAAGAAGCTGAACACTCACCGAATAGCACCATAAATAGCACTACTAAAACACCCACCTTCTTAAATCTCTCCCCCATAACAAAAATAAAAATATTTGGATTTTGGCCTTTTGGACTTTTCTAAGTTTTTGATAAAATGACCGGAGGAAGACAAATTAACAGGCGACAGGCAGGCTTACTGTTAACTTTTGTTGTGGATGATTATTATATTATTATCATAATTATTTTTTTTTTCTCTTTTTGTCGTTTCTTGGCTAAAATTTGCGGCCTTAAATAGTTGGGGAGAATTGGTTTCTGTCACGTTGGAATTGAGGATTCACTGGATATGGTATTGCTTGTCTCTTCTGCCTTGATGTTCTCTCTCTGACACATTTCTTTCATCGGAGTTCATTCCAAAACCTCAGCAACATGTTTGAGATATCTTCTAATGTTTGTATTGGTTAAGGGATGTTATTCTTTCTCCTTCCCCTTACAATTTGGAAAAGAGTTTTGCAAAATCGGTTATTTGTTTGGGTATTTTGAAATGTATTTAATATTATAATAAATTAAAAAGTAGATAAATATATTAATTTATATTTATTTTTTATTTTTTAATTAATTTTTAAGTATAAAAAATATTTCTAAATATTAAAAATTTATATTTCTTTCACAATAATTTACTGCCTTCACAATCGGGAAAAAAAAAATAGAATCCATTGAACTTCGAGTCTATTAATGGAATTTTGAGCTTTAGATCTTAAGCTTCGAGTGGAACTTCAAAGCTCTATTAATGAAATTTTTTCTTCTTTTTTTTTTTTTGTTTTGCAACGACGGTGACAAATTATTGAGAAAGAAATTTAAAATATAATTTAAAATGCAAAAGTAATAAGAACATGATCAAGAATAAGGATATCTCAATATCTAATAAGCCCTAGAACATTAAAGAGTGTTGATAGGTCGAGAGATACAAAAATTAATGGTTACCGATGGAAAATGATCAATCCTAGACCGACCATCCAATCAAGGCCAGAAGAATGGAGAAAATGTTACCACTGAGGAGAGCTTTCATTAGAGCTGTCTTTTGAGGTGTGTATGGTGGATACCTCACAGAAGTATCCCCAGTGAAACTCCTATAAAGCACTGCTTTCTTATGACTAAATGCATCGAATGAGAACTTCCCATGGTAATTCCCCATCCCACTCTCCCCTACCCCTCCAAATGGTAAACTATCAACAGTCACCTATCCACATTATCATGTCACAAAAAAAAAAAAAAAAACAATTAAGAATAGTAATGGAGAAATTCTTGCATAGACGGAGAATATACATATGCATATAATATATATATCTTACGTGTATGATGGTATCATTGATGAGCATTCCTCCGGAGGATATGTTCTGCACGAATTGCTTCTTCAATTGTTGATCGTCAGTGAATAGGTATGCCGCTAGAGGTTTCGGCTTTGAGTTGATCAAATCAAAGCTATCTTGCAACTTCTCAACCTTATAACAACACAAAATCAAGTAATATATAATCAGTAAATGAAAAGTCTTGAGATTGAAAATTCGATACATTATATGTGTCTAAGTACAAATCTCACCGTGAGAATGGGAAGCAATGGTCCGAATATCTCCTCTTTCATTATCTGGGAGTCTACCGGAACATCCAAAAATAGGGTTGGAGCAATCCTTCTACGTACAATAATATCCAACATGATAAATCACGACCGATTAATATCGAAAACGGTATATACAACTAGTTATTTAGCTAACTCGATAAAAAAAAATATATATCTACATCTTATTTAACTCACAATCGATCTGGGTCCCTTTGACCTCCAAGAACAATTTTATCGGAGACTCCCTCTTCATCCATGAGCTTTATTAACCGTGCGAAGTGAGACGGGGACACAATCCGAGACATGTCTTTCGATTTCAATGGTTCATTACCGAAGCATTGCTCTAATTCATACTTCAAAGAATCTATCTGTTAAGAAAACAATGGTTAAATAGCTTCTGATAAGCTATTAGGCTTTATTCATCATGATCTTTAAAGAAAGAATATAAATAAATAAAAAATGTGTCCTAATTATCAATAATTGCTTACCAACTTTGGAGCCAAGTCTTTGGTTGTGATGATATAATCAACACCAATGCAAGCTTGTCCACTGTTGCATGCCCATTTACCTGCTATTATCCTCCTAGTAGCAACCTTGTATTAAGCCAAAAAAATAATGGGAAAACAAAAACACAAAATCTCATTATTATAAAAGTAAGAACAAAAGCATATTTAGTACTATATTATATATATATATATATATAGGTTATGTCTACATTTAGTACTATATTATATTTAATCATACTTGTAAGTCAATGTTTGAATCAACAACAGCAGGGCACTTCCCTCCAAGCTCCAAAAGCACAGGTGTAAGATGCTTTACAGCAGCAGCCATCACAATTCGCCCTACTCTTGCACTCCCTGCACAACGTATAAGTATACATATACTTATAAGATAGTATCAAAGTGACTTGTATTTGCAGGATTTGGATATAAAGAAAACAAAAACCTGTAAAGAAAATCTTGTCCCATTTCATTTCGAGGAGGGCAGTGGTTTCAGGGACAGCACCCTCTACGACTCGTATGGAAGAACTATCGACATATTCCGGTAATATTTTGGCAAGCAATGATGACGTGCTGGGAGCAATTTCTGATG
This sequence comes from Coriaria nepalensis, assembly GCA_027186245.1. NCBI lineage: Eukaryota > Viridiplantae > Streptophyta > Magnoliopsida > Cucurbitales > Coriariaceae > Coriaria > Coriaria nepalensis. The sequence continues at coordinate 9,859,328 of CP114486.1, read as the reverse complement.
GTTTTAGTAAGACACAATTTCCAGCTGAGATTGCTCCGATAACGGCCTCGATCGATAATACTAAAAAACATGGAAAATAACTACTTAAGAACGAATTTGGTTTATTTTTTATGGTGAATTATATATAAAGACTAATATATGATCTTTTGTGTCATACAGAAAGGGAAATTCCATGGTGAGATGACCAGAACAACTCCTAGAGGTTCCGACACGATTTCTGCTGATGATGGAGATGTAGTCATTGAAGTTTTAGCCTGAAATTAACTATGAATTAGTTAAAGGGTGATAATGTTATCTGCAATTGAATTGAGAAGCTTCTATGAATACTTATCACCTTTTCTGGCTTCATCCACTTATTCAGTTCGCTTAGAGCCAACTTACATGAGGATTTGGCAGTACCAATCTGCACTACCCAGCAACCACATTATTTGAGGTATATGAGGAAGAGGAAGAGAAAGAGTCTTGCATATAGGAAACTTTTGATATTTTTAATTCTTTAATCCTTATTAATTAACAAATTACCAATTAACATAATTATATGTCATGTTAATTTCTTAGTTATTACTTTCTTGGTTGGTGATTACAAGAAAATCTAAAATCGTTGATGTGGCTTTTCGCTACAACATACAAATTGCAGTCTAATTCTGCAATTGGGGACAAGGTTGATATTTGGCCTTCAAGTCAACTCGTTCACCAAGCATAAGACTAGGGCGCTGAATTGAGAAATGGCGAAAACCACTTAAATGTGTTAGAAATTGAACCTTTTTGCTAGTGAATTCATAAACTGGCAAACAAGTCACTAGTTGGTGTTCTTTGGAGACTGGTCTGTTTCATAGTTTGGCTCAGAAGCTTAAGAAGACAAGAGAAACCTCTAAGTGTTGGAAGAAGGAGGAGTTTGGTAATGTTTTTGTCGGTTTGGAAACTTGGAAGGATAAAATTGAAGCTTATGATTCAATGTTAAATTTGAATTGGTCTCAAGAGATTGCTAATGATTTGTATGCTGCTTTAATGGAGTATAACAACTGTCTGTTGAATGAAGATATCTTTTAGAAACAGAAAGCTAGAGAACATTGGTTAATGGAGGGGGATAGTAATTCAAATTTTTTTCATGCCTCTGCTAAGAATAAGAACAAATATCTTTGTTTATGTAAGAACAAATATCTTTGTTCATATAGTTGCTATTGATTTATATTGTCAAAATATTTATTTTTCTAACCCTACTTTCTGTCTAGATGGTTTATTTGATGCTATTCCTAATTTATTGTCAGAGCAGGTTAATTGTAATATGATGGAGCCTCTCTTTGGAGGAGATTAAGGATGCAGTTTGGTCAATCCCTCAAGATGGAACCCCTGGTTTGCATTCATTCTCTTCCACTTTTTTTTTTCTCAAGGTTCCTGGGATATTGTGAGTCATGATTTCCTTGAGACAGCAAATACTTTTCTTAGGGGGTTTCCATTATCAGATTCTTTTAGTGGTACGCTCTTAGTTTTGATTCCTAAGAAGTTTTAGCCTGGCTCTCTCAATGGACTTAGGCATATTAGTTTATGTGATGATTGTTACAAAGTCTTTTCTAAGGCTCTTGCAGTTAGATTGGCTTCATTGCTTCCTTATAAGTTAATCTTTGTGCAGCAACATGGTTTCGTAGATCTATTTCAAAAGCTATTGGTTTAGCATAGGAACTAGCCAAATTAAGATCTTGCTTTTAGCCAAATTAAGAAGTCTTGAAGACGTTTGAGTTTGTTCTACATTTATTCAAACCATTTAAAGCTATTTCTCAAATAATTCTTTTTCTATGGTATTCCAAGAGATGTATAAAGGCAGGTTTAAAGCTCGGAGATGCTTGAGACAAGGTGATTATATCTCCCCTTTACTCTTTATTCTAGCTGAAGAAGTCCTAAGTAGAAATATGACAAAGGCTTTTGAAAATGGCTCCCTCTCTCCTCATCTCTAAAAAGGGTTGTCCTATAGTTTCTCATTTATTACTAGCTGATGATACTCCTTTTTGGTGTGATTTCATGAGGAAAATGTATATTAGATTTCTTTCTATTGCTCTTTGGATGGGTATTGTTTTAACATTCCTAAAGCTTGGAAGGATATTATTAAGGAGATATGCTTAGATTTATGTCGATGCAGTGTGGGAGATAGGAACTATATTTCTTTTTGGCATGATAATTGGGGTCACGGGATTCTGTCTGATTCTTTTCAGAATGCCTTTGAAAGATTGTTTCGATTTAAGAGAATGGTATGATCTTGCTTCAGATGATGAGGAGATCCAACAGATTGAGAATGACTTGCATGTGTTTATCTTCTGAGTTTTATTAGTTGATTTGGCTTCTTATTAGAGATGGTTTGTTTCCTATCAAGACTGCTTGGAAGGCAATAGCTATTTATGGCGACAATATTTCTTATTTTTCAGATCTATGATCCTTGAATATTTCTTTGAACATCATTCTATTTCCTTGCAAACTTTTTAATAAATTGCATTGCAATGGATGCTAATATTTGCAATATTTGTGTTTCTATGGCTTCTGCTTTATAGATGCTGTTCCTAGAAGAAAAGAAAATGAAATTCTTAATTTGTTCAGTTGGAGTGATATAGCTCATTCGGTTAGGAAAAAGTTTAGTACTTTCTTCCAAATTATTTTGGATGGATTTAAAACTTGGTGGAGGGTCTTAAAAGGTGATTCTCTGATTGTTTGATACCTGTTTTAATTTGTTGTGAAATTGGGATTACTAGCAATGATGTTGTGTTAATGATAAGAAGATTAACTCTAATACTATCTTCAATAAGGTTATGAATTGGGTGAAGGATTTGAATAATCGAGTAAGGTTTCATTCTACTTCTTATATTTTTGGCTTAGATACTTTATGTAAGCTGGGATGAGCCATTAGAAGTGTTGAAGTGAAAAAAAAAGTGGTGTGTAAGTGGTCTTTGCAACTTCTGGTAGATTTCAATTGAACGTTGATGGAGCTTTTAAAGCTTTCTTTAGGAGTTCTAATTGTGGTGATGTGGTTATGAATTCTCAGAAATTTTTTCTATGAAGCTTTTTATCATCCTCTTAAATGTTTGTCTAGTTTGAGGGCCGAACCCACTTGATCCTTAAATCCAAATGACTACTAGTATGACACAAATCAAAAAGCAAAAGTATTCAAATACATTCCAACTTTGAAAAAATACCTACAATCACCAAAAATTGTGTAATTTTTGGAGTTCTTACGGTTGTGAATAATTTTTGAAAACTTTGAATGTCTTTTAACTATTTAACTACTGTTTGTGTGCCTTAGGACCGTAGCTATATCAAGATGAGTGACAGTGAGATATACTAGACTATGAACGAGCTGTCTATAAAAAGTGTCATTATGAACTTTAAGTACTATCGATAGGAGTAAACTTGACATTAGTTTCCAAGGGAGAGGAGGCAATTGCATTATTAGTGAGACCTACCCATGGTAGAAGATCAGTGACATATTAGCCTAGGAGAGGTGTTTGGGCATGAGCGTTGAGAAATATGTTGACCGGGGGGATGTTATGGGAAACTCACTTGAACTAGGACTGTCAAGTTCTGACATGCTTTCTGGATGAGAAGGATGATACAAGGAACATGAATGTCAAGAAAGATGTTAGGAGGTGCATGTATTGACAGGAGCGAGTGCTGCTTCACCCTAAAAATATTCAGGACAATGGCAGGAGATATAAGTATAGCACAATTGGTATTAAAGATAAGCGATGTTTTCATTCGATACGACCGTTTCGTTGAGAAGTGTAAAGGCATGAGTGATTGAATTCAGTGCAGGTCAAGTGTATGCAGACCAAACAAACCTGATTCATTCATAGTTAATACGACTAATCGGCCAAAAATAAGCTGCAATCGTTTATTAAATGACGTGGAATGACGTGTATGGTCGGATTTCCTACGAATGAATCACAACTCCTGATCTGTTTGGTATGATGCATACACTTAGTCTACATTGAATCAAATCTTTGGGCATAAACATTGAGAAATAGTTTCACGCTGTTTCAATCATTGAAGAAAATTTGTACTTAGGTACTCTATGGCACTGTTAGAACGAAATTTTTTATGGTCTTTGAAAATTGTGTTTTAACCATTCGTGCAAATTCAAAATATATTTGTGAAAATTTTAGGAAGTGTTTTAATGAGATAGATATATTCATGTTTGATGAGAGTAATCGAAAGTAACAAAATACTTAGATCCCCCATTGTAGTAGCATTAGGAATAAATCAAATTATCAAAAAGGTGTTGAACAAAATGAATTACTATTATTAAACACAAGAGCATGTTGGTTAGCGACTAGAAACATGTGACGGATAGAGGCTGCACAAAGAGAAGAAGAGTTGTTGCCGGTAGAAACTAACATTGGTGGCGGAAAAAATGGTGGCAGATATAGAGAGAGTTATATATTGTATTAATATAATGTGAAAGATACAATAAAAGAGTATTTATACATATTTTGGAATAGGAATAAGGAAATGAATATGATTGATTATACTCTAACGCCAAGTATTAGAGGACTTGTACAAAACCCTACCTTATTTTCTCCATGTGTGTGGGTAAGAGGTGAAATACTTTGGGAAGTGAAGCCAAGAGTATTTAGGAGAGAATGAATCGCTTCTTTGTGGTTTTGTGTTATGTCACTTCATTTCAAGTTTTCGATTTTAACTCATTTTGATTCCTTTGACTTTTTTAGCTGGTTTAATTTGATTTTTTTGAGAGAACGAGAATAAAAACATAAATGACACCGAAATGGGAAGGAGAATAAAATAAGAATGAGAATAAGAATAGTAACTTTTTAGTATCTGTTTAGTTGTATAAGAAATGAGTATGAGAATAAGAAAAATGAATAATAGTACTTCAAAATATGATATTAAGAAGTTGAATAAATTTTAAAAATTATTCTAATGTTATAGTAAAATTTTAAAAATACGTAAAATATTTTAATAAATAAATGATTAGAGTGATTTCTACCGAACAGATTTGTTTTGGTTGAAATGAAAGAATGATTTTTCATTCTCATGTTAATCATTTTTTGAATCAAATAGTAGAATGTAATGAAAAATAATTCAATTCCACCAAAAAAAATCAAACCAAATGTGTTTGGAATCTTCTTTGTCATGTTTTTCGTGGGTAGACGTAGGGGTTACATACTTATATTGGGGAAAGTTGTATAAATCCTTAAAACTTAATATAAATTATAATAAATACTCAAAAATTTTAATAATTATAGTGAACATCTAATTTTAAGCTTAAATAATAATAAACTCCTAATTCCGTTAAAATGGTTATATACATGCCACATTGTAATTAAATATTATTAAAATTTTAAATTTAACTCAACTTAAAATTTATATTTATATTTTTACACCCTTTAATTTAAATTTGATATTTTGAATCCAATTGATTTATTTATTTTTATTTCTTCTGCATTTCAACCCTACAAGCTGCCACCACCCTCCTCAGCCACTGCTATCGCCAACCTCTATCGCCGACATAAAAATATTAAAATTTTAATTATTTTCTCTTTCTCCATCTCTATCTCTTAAATATTAAAAAATAATATTCAAATATTAAAAATTCAAATTTTTATGTTGCGGTCCCTTCTAGCACTACTATCAATCTCCACGGTCGACATAAAGTTATTAAACTTTTAAATATTTTATTTTTTTCTCTTTATCTCTTAAATATTAAAAAAATTAATATTAAAAATTTTGAATTTTAAATTCTTATGTTGGCGGTAATAATTCTTAGGGTGGTGGCAGTGACTGGTGTAGAAATTGAGAAGAAATAAAAATAAATAAATAAAATGAATTAAAAATATTAAATTTAAATTAAAAAGAGTAAATGTATAAATAAAAATTTTAAATTAAGTCAAATTTAGAATTTTAATAATCAGTTAATGGTCATGTGATATGCACATTATCATTTCATCTATTTTTAATAGAATTGTGAGTTTATTATAATTTAAATTTAAATTTTGTATTTATTATGATTATTAAAATTTTTAAATATTTATTATAATTTATGTTAAATTTTTTGAATTAATTAATTTTTTCCTATAATATATATATATATATATATTATGTATATACATATTTTTCAAGAAATGTAAGTGTAGTGTAGCGTAGTTGTTGGAGGTTTTTATTTGGACTTGCTTGGTAAGTTCAAATTCCTGCAAGTCACAACGTGATTCAACATTTTACTTTTTCTTACTTTTCATATTGGAATGGGCCCCAACCAAAAGAAGTATATTTTAAAAAGACAAACTTCAATCATTGAAACAGACAAAACTAATTATCCATTTATCAATATTTCAGTAAATGAAGGAAAATTAATTGACTTAAGAAAAGTAATATTACTGACCTCAGCTATGAACGCCTCAAGTGGAGGTTTAGAGAGGTCCTTGTCAAGGGCATCTAAAATGTCCTTTTCCCTATCTTCAAGCATCATCTCTATCCTCTTAAGCTGCAACACCCTCCATTCATAGCTCCTCGTTATACCCGAAGCAAACCTCTCTCTCAGCTCCTTATTAACCAAACCGGCTTCTTCTACGATAAATTTATACCGCTTCTTCTTATCGTCTTCTTCCACTTCACCTACCATTGCTATTTGAGATGTACTTGCAGAACAATTTACTAATAGTTTAGCAGATGATGAGAAGAAGCTGAGGCTCATAACTTCATGGCGCGAGAAGGTTAATGAATCCGGGCACGTTCGGTTCAGCCTATTCGTGAAATAATTATAAGGATTATGATTTGCTATGGGCCTGTGTTCTTATCAATGGGGCAAAAGAAAAAAAAGATCAAATTAACCAACGTAGAGACGGCACACAAAAATTAGAAATTAAAATTGGAAAAATTAGGAAATACGAATAAAATTTTAATAAGCATCACCTGCAGTTACGGAGAAGTGGGGAGGAGAGAGCTTCCATTGTTGGTGAGAGTTGAGAGATTTGTTTAGATGATATACAGTGGTAGAACTATATAAAACCATCGGTTGAGAGACCGATGTATACGAAAAGGTGAGCTTGATATACATTGCTAAATTGTGGAGTTTTGTGGAGTCTGAAACATAGGCTTTGTTTGGTAATGGTTTTTCAAAACATTTTTTGTATTTTAAAAAATAAAAACCGGTTTTGAGAAGGGAACTTATTTATTTTGGTATTGATTTTTATTGTCATAATGTCTCAAAATGGGTTTTACAAAAGATGAAAAATAGGTTAGGAAAATCAAAATGACAAAATTATATTTAGTGATTTTTTATATTCCAAAAAATAAATTTTATATTTATATTATTGAAAATTTAATTTTTTGTTATCATAAATCAAATGAGTTTAATACTTAAAAATTGATTTCTTGTTCCGAATATCAATTTTTTGTCAATATTATAAGAATTGATTTTCAAAATATAAAAAGTGAAATTTGTCATCAAATAAGGCCATAAGTACAACTACCTTTTATCTTTTTTTTTTCAAAGTCCTCTGGAAAAAAATATCTTATCCTCTGACCTAATAGTATTTTTATCTCTTTCATTTCTTTTGAATTTCTCATCTTTTTAGAAGCTTTTTATGTGCTTTATTGAGTTTTTAAGTTTAATAATGATTATTTTCTTCATTTATCCAACCTATTCTATAATTTAAAAATATTTCAATCTCGAATCATTAGGCAATTCAATGATGGGCTATGGAGTACTATGCAAAAGATGAAAAAATAGACGTTTATGATACTTTTGATGAAATATTTTCTTTAGGTATTATTAATTTGGATATTTGTATGAAAAATTATGAATTTTGTTAATAAGGGATAATATTTGGATTAGGTAGTTTTTTAAGGACTCCTTCCCCAATTTCGCTACATAGAAGAAGAAGATATGAGCATTTTTGTCACATAATAAACATCTAATTACTTTGGAAGGAGATGACACAAAGTGGATAGCCAAAAGTATGGCTAAAAAGGGTGAGATTGACTAAGAAGCATAGAACTTACTAGTGCTTAACTTGGAGGATAATACACTTTCGAAAGTGGATGGAGTAGATACTTTGCTAGCACTATGGAAACGATTTGAGGGTATTTACTCTACTCAAGTGGCTCCAAAATTGGCATACTTGAAATGTACACTCTTTACTTAGAAAATGGATGTACGGAAAAACCTAAAAGAAAATGTAGATAAATTTTTAATATTTAACTCAGTTTTAAAAAGTACAAACTAAGCCTTAGATGATACTAGTCAAGCTATGATATTTTTACAATTCTTACCCGAAAAGCATATTGTAGTTAAAATTGTCTAAGAATATACGGGTGTGCTTCCCTAACTTGATTTGGTCATAATGGGTCTTAAGGCTAGAGAGAGAATTGAATATTAGTAAGATGATAAATTCTAACTATTTATTAAGGGTAAGCAAGAAAATAAAGAATTTGTTAATAATAATAGAAACTCTAAGAAAAATAAAAAAGATAAACAAAAAATTATATATATATTAATAAAAAAACTAGAAGGTGTTATAATTGTAATAAACTAGGCCGCTTAAAGAAAAAATATTTTGCATTAAAAAATAATAGCTAGCTCAAGGACATAATGAGGGCAATATGAAAAATACAACATAAGTATCCAAGGTCCTTAATGTGTCTAAATGTGTTATGGTAAATGAGTGAATTTTGGACTCCGATTGTACTTTCCATATAAGTCCGAAAACAGAGAGTGGTTTCAAGACTTTAATGAATTAGAGGATGATATGGTTTTCATACATAATAATCAAATGTGTAAAATTCAAGGGATAGGAAACATAACTCTAAGATTACATGATGAAAAAATAATCATGCTTTCTGAGGTTAGGAATATTCTGGACTTGAAACGAAACCTAATTTCTTTAGGTACCCTAGATGAGGCCGGTTACACATAAAGGGTCGGAAATGGAATTTTGATTTTTTCTAGGAATGATAAACCGATTCGTAAGGGAATTAAGAAAATTGGACTTTATGTTCTATGTGGCTATTACTATGATTCTATTTCAAATATTGTACTTATTTCTACTAATTATGATGTGACAAAAAAAATGGTACCTTAGACTCGGTCATATGAGTCAAAATTGCCTAGATGCACTTAGCAAGTAAGGATGTTTCGGTAAAGATTCTTTAACCTCACTTGAATTTTTTGGAGTATATTTTCTTGTTAAACATTATAAATCAAGCTTTACTAGGGGATTACATCTAGCTAATGAGTGTTTTGAATATTTGCATGACGATTTGTGGGGATGAATATTTGCATGAATATTTGCATTGCATCTAGTAGAAAGGTTTGGGTTATACTTTTAAATTCTAAGGATGAAATATTTTATAGGTTTAAAGAGTGGAAAATCATAGTAGAAAATCAAATAAATAAGAAAGCTAGAGCTGTTAGGATGGATAATGGGTTAAAGTTTTGTAAGATTACATGATAACTTTTGTAAGGAAAGTTGGATAACTAGGCATAGGACTGTTTTAGGATATTTCAACAAAGGGGGTAGCGGAAAAGATGAATAGGACGTCACTAAGAAAGTAAGGTGTCTTATTTTTACATCAGGTCTACCTAAAGGGGTTTTAGGGAGAAGCCACAAAAACAGACACCAATTTGGTAAATAAGAGTTCATCAACAATATTAGATCTTAACTGTCTGGAAGAAATTTGGTCGGGTAGGAAACCTAATTTAGGATACCTAAGGACTTTTATATGTGCGGCTTATGCATATAAAGAGGATGAGAAATTAGACCCTAGGTCTTAAAGATGCACATTCCTAGGCTATAAAGAAAGCACAAAAAGTTATAGGTTCTGGGATAGAGAAAATCAGTAGGTATTAGGATTATAGTCAGTAAAGATGTCATTTTTAATGAATTTTTTTTTCATGCAAGTCTATTAATGTTAATGTAGGTACTTTTTTCTCAAAAGAGGATTCTCACATTAAAGTGGAGCATGCAATCCTTATTGATCATTTCAGATAGCAAGAGGATGACGTTTCTCTCAATGATTTTGAGCCAAATGATAATGTGCAAGACACACATGATGGTCAAGATTAAGAATCGGATACTCTTGAGGTCTTGGATAGATTGAGCCATGATGATCAAGTTGATTACCAACTAGTAAGAGATAAGGAAAGACGAAGGATATAACTTAAATCAAAATATTCTTATGCGAATTTAATCTTCACGACTTTAGTTGCAGGTGATGAAGTTTTAGGGGATGAACTAAAAAAGTATGTGAAGCAATTGCCTCTAAATGAAACGACAAGTGGTTATCCCCTAGAAGGAGGAGATAGATTCACTAGCTAAGAACAAGACATAGAAGTTGGTACATAAGCCAAACAAGCAACGTTTAATCAATTGTAAGTGGATCTTACAATCCTAAATACAAAGCTTGGCTTGTTGCCAAGGGTGTTAAACAAAAGGAAGTGTTGATTTCCATGAAACTTTCTCACCGGTAGTTGAGTTTAAGACCATTATGATTATGTTAGCATTAATAGCATATCTTAATCTAGAACTTGAACAAATGGATCTTAAAATGAATTTTTTACATAGTGAGTGAGTGGAAGTCATATACATGGAACAACTTAGTGGTTTTGTAAGTGAAAAGCATCCTAATCATGTATATTTTTTGCATACATCAGTGTACGGTCTTAAACAATCCCCCAAGCAATGGTATAAGAAATTCGACAAATTGTGCTTAGCATAAGTTTAAGAGGACTATATATGATAGTTATTGTTATTTTGCATCTTTAGAGTCTATTCTAATTTGCTTATTAATATATGTAGATGACATGTTATTAATTAGTAAATCTAAGACTAAAATTGGGGACCTAAAAAGTAAGCTCAATTCCGAATTTGATATGAAAAATTTAGACAGAGTTAAAAAGATTTTAGGCATTAAGATTTAAAAGGATAGAAAAATAACACTCTTAAGTTTTTCATCAAAATTCATATTTGAAGAAAGTTCCATCTAAATTTGAAATTGTAGGTTGTAAGAAAGTGAGTTTGCCTTTAGTTAGTCATTTTATCTTGGATAAATCTCAAAACCATAAATATGAAAAAGAGTTGTTAAAAGTGGATAGTATATTGTATTATATTTCTATTGGTTCGGTCATGTATACAATGATAAGCACTAGATCAAATTTATCATATATCATCTCTTTATTGAGTAGGTTTATGTCAAATCTGGAATATGATCATTGGTTGTCCTTAAAATGGTTATTGAAATATATATGTTGCTATTGTGATGTTAATTTGCATTTCTCTAATTTGACTAACACTTTAAATTTAGTGGTTTATAGATTTTGACTTTCCAGGTAATAGGTATTAAAGTTTTTCATCCTAAATATATGCATGACCATGCACGTATGCAAGTATAAGGTTTTTGGACGTATTCTCCAATCTTTTGATTCGTTGGACGTACGTTTCTGTACTATATGCAGAGCCATTTCTTTTTTCTAGTTATGAACATGAACATTTTTGTACCTTATCTTTGTTTACCGTTTATTAGCTGGCCTATTTTTTGTTTTCTTTTTTTGGCTATATATTAGCCTTTGTTGTATTGCTTCAAGAATGAATGAAGATGAATTTTTTCCATTAATGTCTTTTACAAAAGCTAATATGGTATCAGAGCGTAGTAATTTCTTTTAGCTTCATCAAAATCATTCTTCACAAATGTCTACTAGTGTTGAACCAGCTGATGGTTCAAATGAAACACCAAATCCCCAAACAAATCAAAATGAAACTCCATTGATTCAAATTGTCACCTTACTAGCATTAAACACCATTCTAGTAACCCAACCTGTCATCAATCCTATAGATTTCAATCATCCCCTTTACCTTCATCCCTCTGACATGACTAGTTTGGTGTTGATCAATTAAACTCTTCAAGGATCTCAGAACTATAATGTATGGAGTCATGCTATGCTTATAGCTTTGATGACTAAGAACAAGATTTGCTTCATCAATGGCACATACATACGTCCAACTCAAGATCCTCTTCTTTCACAAACTTGGGATAGATGCAATGTTGTGGTTCTTCAATGGATAATGAACACGGTGTCAAGAGATATTTACTCAGGCATAGTGTATTCAACCTCTGCTCAGATTGTTTGGAGCGAACTAAAGACATGATTTGAGAAGATAAATGGATGTAGGATTTTCAATATTCAAAAGGCAATCTCCACCACTACTCAGTGATCAATGGATATCTTTACTTATTATAGCAAGATAAAAGCACTATGGGATGAATATTCATCTTTTGTTGTTCTCCCATATTGTGATTGTGCTTCTTCTACAGCATACCAAGAACATGAAGAGTAGCAAAAATTAATTCAATTTCTGATGGGTCTTCATGAGTCCTATATTCCCTTGCGTAGCCAAATACTTATCATGAGTCATATGCCTTATGTAAGCCATGCTTATGTAATACTAACTCATGATGAGATTCAAAGAGATATTAATCCAGGGAATGTAGCTATTGATACAACTGCATTTTTCACCAATGCAAGTAAATTTCCCCTTCCTCTGCTTCGACAAATAAAAATTCTTTTGAATGTGAGCACTGTCATCTTAAGGGCCATAAGAAGGATTCATGCTTCAAACTTGTTAGATATCCTCCAAACAAGAACTACAAAGGTAAAAAACCTTTCTTTCAAAAGTCTACCACTGCTAATGCTATTTAAATGAATTCAGACTCTTCTATTGAAAGCTCATCTACCATTGGATCAAATCTATCTACTGAGCAATCCAAGCAATTGATAGATCTTCTAAAGCACAGAATGAACCAATGCCAACTGTTGCTTTAGCAACCACTCAAGCAGGTATCTCAAGTTGTTTTCTAATTGATAAATTTACTAATGGTTGGATTTTGGATACAAGGGTAAGTCATCATATGACATGTCACTTTGAGTACCTATTAGATCCTATTCCATATTCAGTATACTCGACTTCATCCATAAACCTACCAAATGGGCTAACAGTGCAAGTTACTCACTCTTGGATCTATCAGATTATCAGACAAACTAATGCTAAAAAAAGTCTTTTTTATTCCCCAATTTCAATATAATCTTCTTTCAATATCTTCACTTACAAAAGACAACTCTTGTTTGACATCATTATTTCCAAAAATATGCATCTTGCAGGAGCATATGACTGAGGAAATCTTGAGGACTGGTAGGGAATTACACGGCCTCTACTATCTGCTACCAAACAGAGATAATCTGATCACTTCTTTTCCTTTAAAACAATGTAATGTCCTTTTGAAGAAGGTGCCTGTTTTAGATATTCAACTCTGGCATTCAAGACTTGGTCATCTTTCTTACTCTAGAATGTAAATGTAGCCTGAATTTTCTCATCTTAATCAAACTGTCTTGCATCATTGTGAAGTGTGTCATTTAGCTAAGCAAACAAGGCTACCTTTTTCTCATAGTTCATCTCACAGTGAGAAACCTTTTGATCTATTACACCTTGATGTTTGGAGTCTTTATAGGACTCCAAATCATAATAATGTTAAATATTTCTTAACCATAATAGATGATCACTCAAGAGGTACTTGGACCTATTTGATGGCTTTCAAATATGAAGTATGAGCTATACTAAAAGATTTTATCACAAAAGTTCATACTCAATTCTCATACAAAATTAAAAAAATCAAATCAAATAATGGCATTGAATTCATAAATACAAACTGCTTAAATTTTTTCAAGTCTCTAGGCATCTTGCACGAAACTTATTGTCCCTATACACCCCAACAAAATAGGAGGGTGGAAAGAAAACATAGACACATACTTAATGTAGCAAGAGCCCTCAAATTCCAAGCTACTATACTAGATCATGATTGGGGGGATTGTGTTCTTACTGCTACCTACATCCTAAACAGAACACCAACACATATTTTGCAAGACAAAACTCCTTTTGAACTTCTTCACAAAAAAACCTCCCAATATAACTCATATGAAAATATTTGGTTGCTTATGCTACTCTTCCATACTTCACAATGCTGACAAGTTTGCTCCTAGATCTCAGGATTGTCTATTCCTTAGTTATGCACAAAGATAGAAAGCATACAGGTTAATGAACATTGAGAATAAAGAATTTTTTATTAGTAGAGATGTCAAGTTTATAGAAGATGTTTTTCCTTTCAAAATCTATATATCTTCTGTTCCAAGTCCTACACCTCATACACCCTCTTTAGACTTTTTTGATGATGATTACATTGTTCCAAGTCCTGTTCCAACTGTTCAAACTCATTTTCAAACACCACCAAATACACCCTCTAACATATCCACTTCATCTGCTCCTTTATCCTTGTCTCATTCCACTTCAAATCCATCATCTTCAAATGAATCCTCTGCTTCTACAATTCCCATTTAAAAATCAAGCAGAGTGACTCAACATCTTGTTTGGTGGGCTGATTATTATTGTGCTGCTACAATTCTTTCTCCATCCTCCAAGACTTCAACAGTCAGCTGCTCGATCAAGTATCCAATTTCTTCATGTTTATCTTATAATTCTTTCAGTCATTCTTATAATTCTTTTATGACCTCTATCTCTTCTGAAATTGAACCTTACACTTTTGAGCAAGCCTGTCAAGATAGTATATGGAAATTGGCCATGGAATAGGAATTGGAAGATCTCAAAATAAACAAGACATGGTCTATTGTTGACTTGCCTCATAACAAGAAACCAATCGAATGTAAATGGGTGTACAAGGTGAAGCACATAGCTGATGGATCAATTGAACGTTTTAAAGCACGCCTAGTTGTTAAGGGATTCACACAGAATGAAGGAATAGATTTCCATGAAACTTTCTCACCTGTTGCTAAGATTGTGACAGTAAGAACCATCCTCTCTATTGCTTCCATAAATGACTGGCTTTTCTTTCAAATGGATGTGCACAACGCTTTCTTGCAGGGTGATCTAGATGAAGAAGTCTACATGGTTATTCCTCCTAGCTTAAATTTTTTTCAGCAACAAGCTTGCAGATTACACAAATCCATATATGGATTGAAGCAAGCCTCTCGTCAATAGAATGCAAAATTCACTTCTTGCCATCTTGGAAGCTAGATTCATAAAGTCAAAATCTGACTATAGCTTGTTCATTCTCAATAAAGATGGTATGCTCACTTACCTTCTCTTATACATTGATGATATACTCATTACAGGGAATTCTAAAGCATCCATTGATCAACTTAAAGAGTTTCTTCACTCTAAATTTCACATGAAGGATTTAGGAATTGCTCGCTACTTCTTAGGGATTGAAATAGCTCGATCTACTACTGGAATTATCCTTAATCAAAGGAAGTATGCTCTTGAACTTCTACAAGGCTCTGGACTTTCCACTTGTAAACCTGATAAAACTCCAATGGAATTGAACTTAAAGCTTCTACCTTCTTCTTATGCTGATGCTCTTCCTGATGTTCAACCTTATCAAAGGCTTATTGGAAGATTAATCTATTTAACCATGACACACCCTGATCTCAGCTATCCAGTTCAACTCCTAAGCCAGTTTATGCATGCACCCTCTCAATCTCACCTAGATACAGCCCACATAATTCTTCGCTACATTAAGCAGGTGCCTGGTCTTGGTATTTTTTTTTGCCAAAAAATTCCTCTCTTTAGCTCATGGCTTTCTATGACTATGATTGGGCATCATGCCCCATTTCTAGACGATCCACCTCAGGTTACTGCATTCAACTCGGTTGTTCTCTCATCTCCTGGAAATCAAAGAAGCAGAGAGTTGTTTCCAGATCTTCATCTAAAGTAGAATATCGTTCCATGGCATCAGTCACTTGTGAAATTCTTTGGATCAGACAACTTCTCCAAGAACTTGGTTTTTCATCAACACAATCGTCTTCTATTTTTTGTGACAATCAGTCTACCATACACATTACTACTAACCCTATGTTTCATGAAAGGACGAAACACATTGAGTTATACTGTCATTTTGTTCGTGACAAAATAGAAGACAAGACGATTTTCTTACACTACGTCAATACCATAGAACAACCAGTCACTTATGAAATTCTTTGGATCAGACAACTTCTCCAAGAACTTGGTTTTTCATCAACACAATCGTCTTCTATTTTTTGTGACAGTCAGTCTGCCATACACATTGCTACTAACCCTATGTTTCATGAAAGGACGAAACACATAGAGTTATACTGTCATTTTGTTCGTGACAAAATACAAGACAAGACGATTTTCTTACACTACGTCAATACCATAGAACAACCAGTCACTTGTGAAATTCTTTGGATCAGACAACTTCTCCAAGAACTTGGTTTTTCATCAACATAATCGTCTTCTATTTTTTGTGACAGTCAATCTGCCATACACATTGCTACTAACCCTATGTTTCATGAAAGGATGAAACACATTGAGTTATATTGTCATTTTGTTCGTGACAAAATACAAGACAAGACGATTTTCTTACACTACGTCAATACCATAGAACAACCAGCTGATCTTTTAACTAAGTCTCTGCCTTCTGCTCAATATCTCAAATTTATGTCCAAGCTTGGCGTTCTTGATCTCTTCTGTCCGCTAGCTTGAGGGGGCATATTAAAGTTTTTCATCCTAAATACATGCATGACCATGCACGTATGCATGTATAAGGTTTTTGGACGTATTTTCCAATCTTTTGATTCGTTGGACGTACGTTTCCGTACTGTATGCAGAATCATTTCTTTTTTCTGGTTGTGAGTATGAATATTTTTGTACTTTGTCCTTATTTACCATTTATTAGCTGGCCTGTTTTTTCTTTTTGGCTATATATTAACCTTTGTTGTATTGCTTCAAGAATAAATGAAGATGAACTTTTTCCATTAATATCTTTTACAAAAGCTAATAATAGAGACTTAAGGAAATCGATGATCTCTCATCAATTCCTATTAAATAGGAATTGTATAAGTTGGAAGTTGCAATTTCAAGAGCGCTTGTAGCACCTTCTTTAATGAAGAAGGAGTTTATCGCCTTGACCTATGAATTCAAATAAGTTATATAATTTCAAAGATTTTTTTGGAGGAAATCGACGTCATGGAGGAGACATGTACAGTGAACAGAGACAACCAAAGTGCAACGCACCTAAGCAAGAATTTGGTTCATACTATAATAAGCCTCTGTTTTTCGTTTTTAACTTTTGAAATGATTATTGACATTTTTTCTCTGTTTTTCGTTTTTAACTTTTGAAATGATTATTGACATGAAAAAATGTTAGAAATTTTGGGTTAAGATTTTGGCAGAATATTCCTAATTGAATAAAGAATTAGTTTAAAATCTCAACCACATATAGACAAGCTAGTTTAAAATGGGATTTTGGTATCAACACCATCACGAACATAAAAAACGGTAGTTTAAAAAGAAGAAGAATTTGCAGCATAAATTACGCAAAACAAAAACTGAAGTAAAATTGCACAAATCTTCTTTTATGAAGGAATTATATTGACCCAAAAAGAAATAAAATTTATTAATTCACCAATTAGTAATTAATTTACAATTTTATTAAATAAATTATTATATCTTATTTAAATATTTTTAATTAAATTAAATTAAATAATAGATTAGCATCAAACCGTCGGCAGCTGTCAATGAAGAGAATTTGACGTTTGGTAAAACGTCAAAAACAGAGCAGTGAGACCTCTCTCTCTCTCTCTCTCTATCTTTTACTGAATTCTCGCGACTTTTTCTCCAGCACTCAACCCAAAAGATATAGACGACGAAGTGAGAAAGAGAGAGAGAGAGAGAGAGAGAGAGAGAGAGAGAGTGGTTCGATCCAGGGGAATCTGACTCCATTATTCTTCCTCGGCCGACTTATCTAGCCTGCCTTACTGATACCGTCCATGAGGTACGATCCGGCTCTTCCATGCTCTCCAATTTTGTTCCAAAATTTGTGCTGAAAAATGCTTGTAGCTCTCTTTCTGCTTACGCTAGAAATCCGTTGATGTAGTTCATTCTAGTCTTTAGATTTTGATTTTATATTTCTGGATTTTCAAACTCTGATTCACTCGATTTCCTCTGGAATTCTACATTTTTTGTCGAATCTTCATCTAATCAATCTACCTTTGTAGAACTGGAACTTAAAGGGTAGAACTTGATGTTAACAAATTACCTTCTGGTAGTGATGACGCAGTTGAGGTGTAGCAGGATTTTATTTGCCTGGTTCGACTGCAAACCAAATTAATGTCATTTGCATTGTTCATCCAGATTGAAATGGTAACATAATTCAGTGATGTGAATGACTCGAAGAAATAATTTTGTATAGTAACTTGATCAATGATAAAAATGGAAAGTATCTGGACTTATTAAGTATGTGCACTTCTTACTGCTGAGAAGTAGTTGATTTTGTTGATTTTCTAAGTTGATGTAATGCACTACTGGTTAATTTTGGGCTGTATTTTATGGATTCTAGTCAATTAGATTTTATACATTGATAATTGTCTGCACATAAATTTTGGCATTGTAATCTTCATTTTCCATGAAATACTTTGAAAGCCATCCAAAATAATTTCTGATCATGCTAGTGTTTGCTCTTTCAGAGTATTGATGGGTGACTTATAGCATATGCACAACGGAGAAATAAGAGGCTGCCTAGAAAGCAAATTAGATTTTACCAGTCGGTTTGCATACAAGTGCATAATGGAGACGCTATTCTCAATAGCTAGATTGATGGATCTACTAGGTGTAGAATGGTAAAATAATACGAAACTGTTGTTAGATGATTTTGATCTGAAGGTTCTATTGGTTATGGGACAGGAAAATTTTGTACATAGAACAAATGGAGATAGTCATGAGGGCTGTTTACCTGGTGAGAGTGAAGAATCAGGAAGTCAGTCCTGCCAGAGTGTTGACGAGGAGGCTGGACAGGCTACTTGCCGTGTGTGCCAATGTACCGAGCCTGACAAAAGAGGCGAGATCATTTTAGAATTTCTGGGCATTACTCCTCCACTTCAAGAACCAGGAGAATCTAATAAGGATGTGAAGTCAGATACCGTGGAAGATTTAAAAAGAAATGGGGTTTCTGCTAAGAAAAATGCTAAAAGGGAATCTGGTTTGGTTGAGTTTGTAAGCCCTGATGGGGAGGTTTTCATTTGTAATATGGATTTAGAAATGGGTTCATGCCACAATCAAGATTCATTGGTGGTGCTTGGTTGTTCTTGTAAAAGTGACCTTGCTCTTGTACACTATGCATGTGCACTGAAGTGGTTTGTTAGCCATGGATCCACTGTCTGTGAAATCTGTGGATGCATGGCAAAAAATATTAGGATTGCTGACTTTAAAAAGGTGGTGGGTTCTTTAAAGGAATATGAAGCATTGCGGGAAAGAACTGCTGGTGGGGAACCTAATCCTACACATGTTTCTACAACTCCTGGTGTAGATCCTGATGCTGTTGCCGCTATTCGAAGGCAAAGACTTAGTGAGATCTCATTGTGGTTTGGCCCACATAATAATACCAATAATAATTCGAATGCAGTTGCTCAGGTTGTATCTGAACAACAACCTGTTAGTATTGTCTCAGAGGATGTCGGGCCTGCTGAAAATCCTGCAACCAAGTGGGCTATTGAAGGCACTGGGATTCTTCTGGCGACAGGGCTACTTACTGTTTCTCTTGCATGGCTCATAGCTCCTCGAGTGGGAAAGGTACTTCAAATTATTCATCTTATGTGATTGAGAATTGTATGTAAAATTTTCCAGTTTTATAGTGAATTTGTTAGTTCAATTGCTTCAGGAAGTTGACGTAAATAAGCAATCTAAAAGGCCTTAATACCAGTATGATAAGTAGTCTAACTTAATTATATTTCAGTCCAAAAAAAAAAAAATTTAAAGAAATTTTAATGTTTAAAGTTTAGTTTGTTTAGTACATATCTTCTTCCTTCAGCCCTTATTTTATCAGCTCTTATTTTCTCTCTCGTCTGCTTTTAGATACTTCATACTTTTGACTCAACAATATAACCCTAGGAATTCAGTATAGATGTATTATGATGTCGCATCATGAATGGAGGAGACTGATTATCGTAGCCTCTATACCACATGATAAACACACGACTTTTATATATTTTATTTAACTTTAGATATTTACAATAAGTTTACGGATTCTCTATTTTATTAAATTAAGTATATTACTAAATAGAAGGATAGACTGTCCAATCCAATAATGTCAGTAATAAGTAGAAATGAGCAATTAGCATGCAAAAAAAAAAAGGCAAGAAAAAGAAGAAAATAAAAATGGCAATTAATATGCTAAACCTAAACACTAATTTTTTCCTTTAGCTTCCTCGGTAGTATTTCTCTCTAGATTTTGATAGAATACAATATGGTACAACCTATTCATCAAATATTGGTACAATGACATAGAAAATTTGATGCAGAATACTGCCAAAAGTGGTCTTCATATCCTGCTCGGTGGAGTTTGTGCTTTGACGGTTGTGGTTGTCTTCCGATTTGTAAGTAAAGTATCTGAGATGACCATTTTGGTCCTACTTTTATCATTTTGTTTGAATTTAACTTAATGATTGTTCATTCTAACATGTTTGATTATACTTCTTTCATAACATATATGACCCGGGACACCTAGGGAATTGACATTTTGGTGAATTTTAAGTAACTTTTTTCGTGGTTATATAATCTGATGCTAACCAATCTCGATTATCCTAAATTAGTGCCTGTTTTGCTAGTAGTTAACACGAGACAAGGAGGAAGAAATCCTAGAATGAGGTGGTGAGTTAGGGGCAGGAGACAGCCTCTTTTGATAGAGATTTGTTGTTAGAGAAGAGAGAGGAAATTAGGTTGAAAGGACAAAGAAACTTGAAGCAGTAGTAGATTGGTCATTTGCCGTCTGATCATAAGATCAAAGTAATTCAACAATATTTGTATAGGTTCCCTTGTAAATGAAGTAGGACCACCTGAAGATTTTGATTTCTTTCTACTTGTAGATATAACCAAGGTAACTGCTAGCCCTTCTTTATTGTTATATGTCACACTTAAGGCGCATAATCGGACCACTAACTTCCTTGAAGGCTTTCATTTTGCTTTATCTGTTCATATGCTTGTGATACAGTACCGCCATAATTCTATCTGGAGATTACAATTCTACAAATTTTTGGTTTGAATATCATTCTTATCTAAACTTTTGATTCAGGGCCTTAAACATTTGTGCTTTTTCCAATCTTGCAGTTTGTTCTTACCAGAATAAAGTATGGGCCTGCACGCTATTGGGCTATTCTGTTTGTCTTTTGGTTTCTTGTGTTTGCCATTTGGGCTTCACGGACACATGCTACTCGTACAACATAAACTGTCTTGATCATTACATTTTAAGTTTATTATCACTATTATTTTTTTAAATCAGTATTAGCGATGAAAGTGAGATTGAAATGCCACATTTTATGATATTATTCATGAATCTGTTCTAAGAAGTCGAAATGTTTATTGTTTAGCGAAGTTTTAATGGTTTATTTCAATTTGGTTTTTAATTTTTTGTATTATAATGTAACAAGTTATTAAGAGGTAAAATCCTTTCATCCATTTGGGATCTAGTAGAAAGTAGACTCATCGTTAAAAGTGTCTCAGAAACCTGAATCAATTAATAACGGTGATTAGTGCAAGAATCCAAAGCTGAAGTGTGAGTTTAAACAATAAACACACTTTTGAGACGTTATGGATGAGTTGAGCTAAGAGCCAGGTCGAAACGTGAAAGCTGGCTAAGTGTGAATGTTGGTATTATGATGATGGATCAAATTCTGTAACGTACTCATTAACTATTATGGCTTGTTTTGTTTCAATTCATGAGTTAAATAAAAATGAATAGAATTAGTGGAACGAGAGTTGTTCAAATGAGAAATAGATTGATTTATTCCAGAAATTATGTTTGGTTGACCTGAAATTATCGAGCGAAAAAAAAAAACGATTTTACTGTTTAGTTTTCAATGGATAGATAACCCCAATGAATCACTTTATTATGATATTTTTACGTTTGATTTTTGTCATCATTTGATAAATTTACCCTTAAACGTAAATATTTCTACATTATTTACCATCTATCAGCTGACCATCAACATTACCCCGATTCACAATCAAAATTTTCCCTCATCAGTCATCCATCTAGAAAAATTTTCCCAGATTCTCATAATTTTTTGATCTTCTCTCATCTTTCTCTCTAATCACGAAGCTCCAATTGCAGAGAGTCTCGTAGACTCAAATATATTTCATCATTTTGATGGAGGTGAGTTTTCATTTGGGGATTACTGGTAGTTTTGGAAGATCAATAATATTATGCATAGCTGTACATAAACAAAGAAAAAGAAAAAAGAATTATATGAAAATGGCTAAAGGCTTAACTCAGACTTTATCTTTATATCAGCATCAATGGCTTCCAGAGTATGATGGTATAGCTTACCAGCAACCCCCTGCCTTAACTCAGACTTTATCTTCATACCAGCATCAATGGCTTCCAGAGTACGATGGTATAGCTTACCAGCAACCCCCTGCCTTAACTCAGACTTTATCTTCATACCAGCATCAATGGCTTCCACAGTAAGATGGTATAGCTTACCAGCAACCCCCTGCTCTTTGGCTTTCAACACCCTCATAAACTCGAGAAGACCATTATGTAAATTTATTAAAATCTCAACAGTTACAAACACATAAATGCGAAACATTCAAATTAAACCATAGAAAGATAGAATACTTTTATGACAAACCCTCAAGGACACTCAATTGAATAAAACCAACATACATTATTTTGGGTGCATTTTGGACTGAGTTTCTTAGGCAAGTTGAGGTGCATTTTGGACCTTCTGAGTATGAAGATCTTGAGAGTAATCTAGCTAAGATACTACAAACAACTACAGTCGCTAATTATTAGGCTAAATTTGAAGATCCTTTAAGCAAGTCAATGGTCTATCTGATGCTTTTCTGAAAAATTGTTTCATCTTTTGTTTAAAACCTGAGATTCATTGTCAGGTATGTTTGACTCGTCCTATTTCTCTTTATCAAGCTATTGTCGTAGCTAAGATGCATGAGGATAAAATCAGAGACTTTGTTCCTACTCCTAAACAATCTTATGTTCATCCTCCACGTTCTTACAATCCTTCTTCCACTAAACCTCCCCTCTTACCTGCACAAACCACAATCAGCCCATTACTTCCTACTCCTACTTCCTTAAACCTTATAAGAAACTCTCTCAAGCTAAAATGACTGAGCGTTGTTCTAAGGGCCTCTATTTTAATTGCAATGAGAAATTTGACCCTAAGCCTAAGTGTAAAGGACGGTTGCTTACCTTAGTCTATGTTCCTGATGATGGGGATGACCCTCATCTTTTTTAGTCTGAATTGAGTCTATTTTTTGGCTCAATAGTATGCTTTTGTTGAGAATTCTGATTCTCCAGCACTACCTACTCCTCATATTAGTTTTCACATTTTGGCTGGGGATCACTCTCTTAGGACTCTCAAGTTGGTTGGTCAAATTGGCTATATGTCTCTGCAAATTTTGGTGGACTCGGGCAGTACTCATAACTTTATTCAAACAAAAGTGGCTTAATTTCTAAAGTTACCTATTTCCTCTACTGATAATTTAAGGTTTTGGTGGGTTGGGAATTCGCAAGGGTGTTACTGTGATGCTTCAAAAAATATTTTTTGTTATGGACCTTTTTCTTTTACCTTTGGAAGGTGCTGATATTGTTCTTGGCATTCAGTGGTTGCAATCTTTAGCACCTGTCACTACTGATTTTACCACTTTAATAATGTCATTTCAATTTTTAAATACTTCTGCTACCTTATAGGGAACAACTATTCCTGCCCTAGAACTTATAGGTTATTCTTAACTCCATAAATTGGTTCACAATAATGGAATTGCTTCCTTTTTCCATCTTATGTTGTGTAATTCTCCTACTTTATCTTTTCTTGATCCAATACATGCTTCCATAGATTCCCCACCTGCACTTACTCTTCCTCTAGACATAGCCTCATTATTGCTCTAATTTCACCACTTATTCTATGAACCCTCTACTTTACCTCCAACTAGATTAATAGCTCATCGAATCCATTTGGAACCTAATTTCAATCCAATCCCTATAAGTATCCTCATTTCCAAAAAAAATGAAATTGAAAGACAAGTGCAAGAAATGTTGTCCAATGAGGTTATACAACCTAGCACAAGCCCTTTCTCTTCTCATGTTTTGTTAGTTAAAAAGACCAATGGCGCATGAATATTTTGTGTTGATTATGAGGGCCTCAACAATATCACAGTTAAAGATAAGTTCCATATCCCTGTTGTTGATGAATTGTTTGAGTTTACATCTTCTGATTCTTATAAGACTGCTTTTCGCACTCATGATGCCCATTTTGAATTTCTAGTCATGCCCTTTAGTCTTACTAATGCTTCTTTTACTTTTCAAGCAACCATGAACTCTAATTTTAAACCTTTCTTGAAGAAATATGTCGTTGTATTTTTTTTTTTGATGACATATTTGTCTATAATAAGACCTTGCAAGATCATTTTCTTCGCATCTATCAAGTCTTGGACTGTTTAACATCCAATTCTTTACTACTAAAGAGATCCAAGTGTACTTTTGCTGCCTCTTCTATTGATTATTGAGGCATATTATATCTTCTCAAGGGGTTTCACCAGATCCTTCTAAGGAGATCATGCTTGGCCAATTCCTAAAACTCAAAAGCAATTACAAAGTTTCTTGGGATTTGATGGTTATTATAGAAGATTTGTCAAAGGTTATACTTCTATGGCTGCTCCTCTAACATACCTTCTTAAACATGAAAATTTTGAGTGGCTTTCTGTGGCTACTAAGGTTTTTAATTCACTTAAGGATGCTATTGTTTCTACTCCTATTTTTTCCTTACCAGATTTTTCTAAGCCTTTTATTATGGAGATAGATGCTTCTGGTAAAGGTTTGGGTGTTGTGTTGCTTCAAGAGGATCATCCCATTACTTTTTACAGTAAGAAATTTTGTCCAAGACTTCAAGCAGCTCTTACTTATGTAAGAGAATTAAATTCCATCATAAGTGAAGTTGCTAAGTGGAGACAATATTTAGTGGGAAGCAAGTTTTACATTAAAACTGATCAAAGGAGCTTGAAGGAGATGATGTCTGAGGTCATTCAGACCCCTTCCCAACAGCATTATCTCGCTAAACTTTTGGGATACACTTATGAAATTTTATACAAGTCAGGGAAGAAGAATGTGGTGGCAGATGCTCTTTTCAGAAGGGATTATGATTACTCCAGTCTTACTGGCAGTTTCTTAGCTTATTTTGGCCCTACATTTGATTTTTATTTCTACTCTTAAGGCTGCTTTGTTGGAGGATTCAAAGGCTCAGTCTATCATCACTACTTTAGAAGGGACCCGCTTTCTAAACCGTTTTGGTCTTCTAAGGATGTTCTCTACAAACATGGAAAACTTTATATATCTTCTCATTCTAGTCTTATTGCTCATTTCTTGAAGGAATTTCATAATTCACCTATTGAGGGTCATTATGGAATTACATAGACATTTTCTCGATTGGCAGCTAACTTCTATTGATAGAAAATGAGACAAAGTGTGACATCCTATATTGATAATTGTTAGTTTGTTAACATATTAAGGTTATAAACTCATCCCCCGTAGGACTTCTTCAACACATTCCTATTCTAGAACAAATATGGGAGATCTATCTATGGATTTTATTACTCACTTGCCACCCTCTTTTATATTTATAGTGATTTTTTTTTTTGTAGTGGATATATTGTCCAAGTATAATCATTTTGGAGCTCTTCCAACTTCATGTTCTGTAACTAAGGTAGTGATCTTTTTGTTTCAATAGTTTGCAAATATCATGGGTTCCTTAGGTTTATAATTTCTAATTTAAATAGGATATTCACCCGCAAATTTTGGTCGAATTATCTAGTCTACAAGGCACTATTTTAAAACTGAGAACATCTTACCATCCTTAAATAGATGGTCAGATAAGAGTTGTCAATAAGTGTTTGTAGCAGTATTTGCGAGCTTTTACTATGAATTCTCCTAAAAGTTGGTTCAAGTACCTTGGTTGGTTGAATTCCATTATAACACCTCTGTTTATTCTTCTCCAGGGTATTCTCCTTTTCAAGCTGTCTATGGTCATGTTCCTCCTAATATTTATTCTTATATTAGGGGTATTGCTTCTCTACCCTCAATTGTTTTGTAATTGATTGATTGAGATATTGTTTTAGCAAAGTTAAGAGTTAATTTACCGGCTACTCAAAATCGGATGAAGTTTCAAGTTGACAAGCATAGGGATGAACACTCTTTTGAGATAGGCGACTGGGGTTTTGTTAAGCTATAACCTCATCACCAATTATCAGTGTCAAATCGCCCTTTTGCTAAATTTGCTAGAAGATTTTTTTGCTCGTTCCAGATTTCCCAAAAATTGGCCATATTGCTTACAAACTCAATTTTTCTCCTACCTTTAAAATTCACCCAATTTTTCATGTGTCAAAATTGAAGAAATTCACAGAAACCCTTACTCAATTTCTACTAGCCCTATCATTCTACAAAAAATTAACAACAATAACATTCTAGTTTTCATTTTGGAGGAAGTTTGACAGCTTAGAACTATAAAAAAAAATCATATTGATGTGTTTCAAGTATTGATTAAATGGAGAAACTTACATGTTGCTGAAGTTTCCTGGGAGGACTTTGATGCCATCGTCGAGCTGTTTCCAAATTTCCACATTGAGGACATGGTGAAGTTGTTCAGGGAGGTATATGATACCAGCACAATGACACCTAATGGTCATATTGGGAACGACTTATCGTTAGCTATGCAGGACGTCATTTCTCTCTATAGGATAATTTGTATTGATAAAATAAGTTGCTCACTTTACATTAGGTTTTATGCAATCCTTATATACAAGAAAAAATATGTTAACCCTATGACAAATAGGAAAGATATAATTAATACATGGAAGAATATTATGCATTAGGTTTAGGAAATAGTTAAGATTACACAGAGAAGTTTGGATTTTGGTATATTATTTATATGCCCTTGCAAAATTGTACTAATATGTGGTATATTACAACTTAGGGGCATTATCAACAAGTCAGCTAGCTGATCAAGTGTACAAATATGGGAAATTGTCACCAAGCTTTTTGCAACTGAATCCCACATAAAGTGATTTTAGAGATGTTTTCATCCTAAAGTGCATAATCGGATTGAGAGACAAGTGAGTAGCACTAATGTTTTCACAAAAGAATGTTGAAGGGCGAGTCAACTAGTGAATGCTATTTTTTTTTTCTTACTTTTCCTCTATCCTTAGAGATGGCGGCGTGAGGTAATGAGGATATGAGGATACTGTTGAATGTTGATCGAGCTGAGTCTCATAGGCTATTAAAACCCTTGTTGAGGAAGTGTTCAAAATTCTGGAATTGAGGAGAATGAGATAGAAGGTTATTTCATTGATGATAAGGTAGTGAGAATACAAACTTGCTGGAAGGTGTGAGTATATCTATGAAGTACAGGTGCTAGTGCAGAGGTGAGACGAGAGTGATCTACTAAACTGTTTAGGGTACTCACAATTAAGAAGGAGTCATGTACGCAATAAGGACAATAATTTTCCATTACAACTTAAAGTATAAAAAAACCCATTCTTTCACTTCAAGGGTGAAAGACTGAAATGTGGATAAGCCTTACTCTACCCTTCTACTTATCATCTTTGCTTCTCTTACTCTTTACTTACAAACAAATACTACCTAACCAATGAAGTTCTGAGATTTTTTTGTCACAAGCCCAACATTCTCTTCTTATTTCTATTTTAAGTGAGGTTGGTTGAGGACATATTGCTATGAACATAATTTACACCAACATTATCTATAATTTAAAAAGCATCAAAATTTCTAAAGAATTCGAATAATTTTGCATATTTGGAGAGTAAGTTGTACTATAACATAATTTAAAGGAGAAATTAGCCAAATTCATAAAAAGAATCAATTTCTAGAGTTAATTCATAGGCTAAAAAAATACATTGGCAAAATGAATTTTTCTTTCCTTTGAAAATTTTAATTTTGCATCTTCCGATCAAACTTGGAGCATGTTTGATTACAAAGACTAGAATAGAATGGTATGCATAAGTGGGTAGGATTCCAGTAGAAATCTTATTTTTGAATTCGATACCGATGTCGAATTTAAGTATTCACTATAAGAATTCACCTTAAAAGTGATGCAAGAAAAGGTCCTGAAAGACCTATTTCATATCATGTTTGATATAATGGTAATGCTTATGAGCATCACATCAAGTGATTTGCTAATTGTTATACACATTATATTTACATCTCATCAAGTGATTTGCTAATTGTTATACACATTATATTTACTATGATCGTGGTATATATACCACAACCGTGGTAATGACATGTTAGAATATTAATTATATATTTAATACTAAGATGACACACACGTGGCTACAATTGGTCAGGTCGACAATGGATTTAGGATGCCACATGGCGAAAGACAAAGACGAGGTTAAATGGGTATAGTCGGAAGGTCAACAGTTCGGGTCAGGTCGTCAACATGTTTTGTCGGGTATATTTGATCACATGTTTAATTAGGATCGGACCACATGTCGTGTTGCAATTAGTCCATGTGGCTACGATTTCGGAGAAAAAGTCAACAATTTTAGGTTATAAAGTCAACAATCTTAGGTAAAAATGAACGGATCAAGTCGAAAGTCAATAAGTCTTATCAGGTGAAATATGTCATGTGTTAACCTACTTTTACTTTATTGATTAATTGTAATACTTATTTGTCACATTTGAATTTTATATGATGTTTATAAACATTAGTTTTGTTCCTAAATTGACACTTTTACGATAATATTTAAACGCAAACATTGAAATGTCGATACCAAAATCAATCAAATGAAAATGAAAATAATAGCAAAGAGAAAAAAGAAGGAAAAGAATAACTAGATAAAAATTACAATGAAAATTCAAATTAAAGGTAATCAATATAAAATTCATAGCTACACACTTTCACAATTATGATTTCATAATGAACAACCACACTCCTTTCTTCTATAACCAGCTGCATAATGAAGTGTAGTATTCTTGTTCTTATCCAGAGAATACAATGTTACTCCAACTTTAAGGAGGATATGAGCATACTTAACCTGTAAATTCCAAACTCCACAATCAGAAGATAGACAAAGTGTATGCATAATATAAGCATACCAACCAACATCGCTTATTCTAGAAAAGCATTGTGCCTAGCCATTTTCCATCATGTACTTAGAAATAGTTGGAAGAGCACAATACCATGGCATGACCTTCATCGTAAGATAGATTTGCAAGAACATTGCTTGATTTCTAGGGATGGCATTTGAAACTAAGTGAAAAATGGGTCCAATGAATAAGACAAGATAAGGACTTAAAGCTATCCAAACATCAAAATATTACAATGAAATTACAAGAAAAATATTGATGCCATATGAATTTCCTAGCATCTACTAATCCATTATGTGTTAACATAATTGTTGCTTAATAGATGTAGTAGTATAAAGAAAAGTGAAGTCAGTAGCCTGAAGTTTTTAAGACCTTTTGCCTTTAGGAAAAAGACTGAGTTAGTATGAGCTGTAGTTAGTTGTAGAAATTTGACCAATAATACAATTAATGTAAAATATGATGAAAATAATCAACATCTATAAAGCACAAAGTTTTGTAGAAAAATTTAGTCAAGCCCATGTTAGGAAAAAAGAATCCAGCCACGAGCAGAAAGAATTAATGACTTAGAAAATAGGAAATGAATCCTAAATCGGTGCACACAGTAGTTCATTAAATATCAAGATGCATACAAATGTTACTATCATTTGTATGCATATCAGATGAAACCCAGATTTTGCGCATGACAACATGAGAAACAAATGAAAAATCGAGGTTCAAAGCCTGCCTATATGGATCATCAATCCAATCTGACAGAAAGTACAATTAGGTGATCTAATCCAAAATACCGATCAAAATGAAGGAATCAATTATAGCCTATCACATATCAAACTCAAATCCCCTAAACTAAAAAATAAACAAAAAATACGTTTAGGGACATAAACATTATGCTTCCAGTAGGAAATGTTGAAGCACCAGAGACATCCAGAGATGAAATTAGAGCAAGACTCCACCAATGTAATTCGAATTCGTCTTACAACAGGAGGGAAATCTAGATATACTTGCAGAGCGCTCTTGATACTACTGTCCATATTATAAGTCAAAATGAAACATCAATTCAATGGCTGAGAACATCAATTTCTAGAGTATGAGTGTTTTTTTTTTTTTTTTCTTGAAAGATTACTATTTGATCAAATTAAGATTATTTCATGTACCAGCGTCGATTGCCACATGCCAATGAAGTAGAAAAAGATAAAGTTTCTCAATCATATACACTAATCAAATGAGAACAAAAACCTTCTATAACTTCAACTATGGCATACAATTAGATTATCGTGAAATTAGAAACATCCCCTTAAATGTTTCACAAGTCTAAATGACATGTACAAGTATATTGATTAAAGTATTGGTACCAATCTCAATATTGTAGATTGAGATTCAATACCAACTTTAAATCCGATCACTGTCCTAATTACCAGTTCAGATTAATAAAAAGGAGAAAAAAAAAACACGTACTCTTGCATATGCTTCTTTTAAGCTTTGACACAGTGGGCTTATGACCTAAGATTTCTTTTCTTTTGAGCTTTAAAAATAAATAATTAAAGAGAAAATTTGTAAAATTAACCCTAATTGAAGCTAATATTAAAAAAATAGACCTTGTTAAAAGTTCTTGAAAAAATGGCCCTCTTCTTATTTTCTAATTTGAATAAAAATAAAAAATATATTAAATTACTAAAACATTCTTATTGTTATTCACAGTAAAAAAAACTCTCCTCATATTCTATCGGTCTTCATCTTCTTTATTTTTATCTTCTTCATCATGTCTTCATCTTCTTCATCATTTCGTTCGTAACTTCATCTTTGTCGAACCCATTTTCATTCACACATCCAAGAAGTAATGACTCCTAAGAATCGAAAAAAATAATGAAAAGAAGCGACGAAATGAAAATTTAATGGCGGTGCTAGAGGAATCCATGAATAGAGTCAGTTATATCCATTCTAATAATCATACTATCCCAAGAGAATCATCATAAAATGATGTTCCAATGCAACAAACAATAATTCGTCATATGCTCTTAACTTCAAAATCGAAATGCATGCAAAGAAAAATAATTGGGTATAGAGGACATCACCCATTTCTGAAACAGAGTCCATCTGCTCAATTTAAGTCTTATTCAACTGCAAAATTACAAATAAATAAATAAAAATATAACCCATATATGATAAGAAAACCTATAAGCTAATGAATCTAATTATATATATTGCATAGAATAGATAACAAATTTGTAGCTCATTTCTTTTTTTTTGGGAAACTAACATATGAAATCATATACAACACCCAAATCTCACAAGAAAAGCTAATATAGAAGTCTCTATGATCATATCTCGAGGGTTCGATGGGGCTCAAAAGCAACCATCGAGCAAGAAGATGAGATCACAAAGATTTCTAAGTCTATGTGACAACATCTTGAGGGTTCGGTGGGACTTGAAAGCAACTATCGAGCAATCAAAATGAGATTATAGAGAAATCTAAGTTTTTTTACCACATCAGACCCATCGAACCCTCGAGATAAGATCACAAAGACATAGAGATAGTGTTTATGGTTTAAGGTAGAGATAATGTTTATGGTTTATGATTTAAGGTTAGTATTTAGGATTTATAGATTAGTTTTAGCGTTAAGGGTTAGTATTTAGGTTTAAATTTTAAGGTTTAGGTTTAGGATTAGTGTTTAAGGATTAAGATTTAGGATTTAGGGTGTGTTTATGGTTTAGGTTTAAGGTTAAGATTTAGAATTTAGGATTAATAAATAAGTAATAAATAAGAATTAGGATTTAGTATTTAGGGTTTAGATTTAATGTTTAGGATTTAAGGTTAATGTTTAAGATTAAAGATTAATGTCTAAACCCGAAACCTATACCTTAGACTCTTAACCTTAAACTTTATATTCTACACCCTAAATTCTAGATCCTAAACATTATACTCTAAATCTTAAACTTTTTACCCTAAAATCCTAAAATTCTAAAATCTAAACTCTAAACCCTAAACCATAATCCCTAATCATAAAACCTTAACCCTAAACATTATACTCTACACCTTAAGCCTACATCTTCACTTTAAACTCTGAACTTTAAACTCTAAACCTTAAACTTTATATTATAAATCATAAACCTTATACTCAACCCTAAATCCGAAATCATAAACCTTACACTTTAAGGTGTAGAGTATAAGATTTAATGTTAAAATTTTATGGTTTAAAGTTTAAGATTTAAGATTTATGATTTAATGTATAGAGTTAGTGGTTTCCATTTATGAGGGAACAGCTTTGTTACCACTTGATTTGGGTGAAGGGAGGGGAAGTGGATAAAGGATATTTTGGTAATTTTACCATAAAAGAGATGAGAATATTTTGATAATTTTAGGTTGTTAATTAGTTTTTACGATCATTAAAAAACTAAAGGGTTAGTATACCAACAAAACTTTTAGGTGGTTTAGTTTTTTAAAGAATTTCTCTTACAACCTTTATCGTTTATCTCTTATCTCTCTTTATCTTTATCTCTTATCTTTCTCTCTCTTTCTCTTTTTCTCTCTCTCTCTCTTCCTATTTTCTTCTCTTCTCTATCATCTTAAACCTACAAATTTTGTAGATTTCTTAAATAATAAAATCGAGAAAATTTCTAGATTTATAATGAAAGATCAAATTTGAGTTGTTATAAACTTGGAAGCCGTCAGGACTTAACCAAGAGGCAGGTCTATCCGAAGCAGAACTCGTCGCTACATGCGGTTAAGACAAAAAAAAGAAAAAAACCGTGGCCTTAGGAAAATCATCGCCGCCTTTGCTTTCAGATTGATTAGTTCAATTACACGTGTGTTTTGTTTTGAATCTAGAAGGACAACCTTGTATGCTTGAAGTGGAGTAATTTTGAGCAAATGAAAATTTCGTGGGGATTTTGATTTAATAAAAGACTAGTAGTTTACTTATGATATTAAAATAGAGTGAATGGTCTTCTTTTGACACTTAGAATCGATTACAATAATTGATTGATATTACTTCTCTGGTTTGAAATTACAATCTGAAATAAAAGTAATTTTAGGATTAGAATTCGATATCCTAAGCATATAATTAATTACAGGAATGAGCAGTGATCGAATCTAATCCGATAATATCGGACGAAGGTCGGATCATATTATAATTTTTGAATTAATGTCGGATTAAATCTGTTCCGATCGATTAAAAATTAGATTTGTTTCGTTCTGACAGAATTTTTTTTTTAGAATTTTTTTTAAAATAACTTAACTTATTTTAAATAATATCAAATATTATAAAAAAAAATTACTTGTAATTAAGGATTATATCTTTTAAAAATATATATATATATATATAGAAAAATCAATTATTATTTAAAAAATTAAATAATAAAATAATAAAAACTTGAAAATAATTTTTTTTTAAATTTAATTAAGCAAAAGTAAATTCAAAATCTGATCGGACACCGTTAATTATCCCTAATTAATTACAATAAAAAGTAAAATTAATTTTATTTCTATCAGATTATAGACCTATTTAATATTGATAGCTACATTAGATAATCGATTCCTAAGGGACAAAGATACTTTCTTTTTTCCTCTTTTAGGTGAATATTCTAAGAATCTATGCCAAGAGAGAGAAAACAAAAATAAGAAGGACAAAATCTTTCTCACTAGATCAACTCGAGTGGTTGTTATTATGAGCTACGGTCGGGTATAGCGTAGAGTCCCTCTTCTTCCCCCAATCGTGAATCCTCAAGTGCAACTCAGCAGCAGCAATCAAGAAATGAACGGCCTGGATTGGAGTCAAGATATCGATGATATTCTTGAGCGTTCTGAGCCGTAGATCATCCGCCAACTTCAAGATCACCATCATCCCCTCCTTTTTCGGCGCAAGAGTAGACTGGACCTGCTCCTCTGCATCCGGGATAAGTACGGATCTACCCGGATCCGAATCTGAATCCCTCCCGCTCCTACTCATCTCCGTGATGACATGTGACAACTCCACCATCGACTTGTCAGCCACCTTCTCTTGCTGCTTAGCCATCTCCTCCGTTATCTGCTTCTCCTCACGAATCGTCAGTCTCTGAAACTTATCCACCTGGCTGAGTTGACTCGGTGACAGATCGCCCAAATCACCCGTGTTAATCCCGCTCAGGAGCTCGCCGAGTTGCGCCTCGAATTGCAGGCCCGCTTTGGAATAAAGCAAGTGGAAGGCCATACTCGGCCGCCAACCGCCGATCCAGAGGAAAGCGTCTTCAAGCGAGCTCCGCCATGAAGGAGTTAACATGCTGAGCACGTCGTGCTGGGCCCACATCGATTTGGCATGATAGTAATGCTCGTAGTGCTTCATGACGCGGTCGATGAGTGGACGGAGGTGGGCCTGGGCCTGATGGTCGGGAGAGTGAAGAGTTGGTGGTGGAGCGGCGGCGTTTTGGTAGGTTTCGGCGGCGGAGATCAGGTCGTGGAGGTGTTGGTTTTGTTCGGATATCCAGATGTGGAAGAATTTGCTGAAGTTTTCGTGCTCGAAGCCGCCATTTGTGGTGGCGGAGGAGAGGTATAGGGCGCTACTGGGCGGAACAGACATCATGGTCATTTTTCGACTTGGGCCTGAACCGGAAGTTTATCTTCTCGGGGTGGGGTCTTATTAGGGGAGAAGATCAGTGGGGACAATTGGGGTGGGCCCCATTCGATATACCTAAAACCGTGAGCTGGAATCTTGAGATCAATATTTGAGGAATTAAATCTGTGGTCTTAAATGAACCACCTCCTCATTTGAGAGAGAGAGAAAAAAAAAATTTCCTGTATTTATTGGTCTTGTTTTGACTCGTGGGGCGGGTTGTTGATTGGTGATTTTAATGGAGAGAATGGGAGTATATGATTAGATCTTTAGAGGTTTATTCATGCAGTTGAATAAGGATATTCTTGAGCTCGATCTGAGTTACTGATATAATTTTAGAATTATATTTAAATTTATTTAATAAAATTATGAATTTAATTATTTTTAATAAAATTTATAACTTATTATTAATACTCAAATTTTTTTAAAAAAAATTATTTATTTTATGCGCTAAAGTAATGAAAAGAAATTATTTATTTTATGAGCTAAAGTAATGAATACGGACTTTCGAGAGAGGGAAAGCGACAATGAAGGCAGTGTCGGAAATTGGTGTTATTTATGGAGAGTATCAGACTGTCAGTTTATCGGTTTGTCTTGATCTTTCTTTATTGTTATTGTTACAATTCTTTTTGGCCGAAGGGGATATACAAAATTACATTAATTCTCCCCAAAATAGCGTATACAAAATCGAACTAGGACTTTCAAAACTACAAATTTAAAGAAATGTTGTGGTACCAACACCAATTACTTGAACTTGAGATTTCTTGGTGGTCATTGATTGGTGACTTTAGCCTCTTCTCCCCCCCCCCCCCCCCCCCCCCCCACACACACACCTTGATTTGTTTCTTATGTTTGATATATTTATTGAAGCTATTTTGGGTGTTTTTCTTCTGAATGTGTACTTAGAAGTCAAGAAGTATCTAGTAGCCGTAACACGTAGAAGAGGAACACGCTTCGAGTTACCCACATGAATTGCATCTAAGACCTGAAGATTCAATGAATCACCAGATTGATTTAGTCCGAATTGGAAGGGAAAAAAAAAAAAGAAAGAAGAAGGGAGACAGCTGTATAATAGGAAAGACCACGGGCAGCCGCTGTTTTGTTTAAAAACTGACTACTAAATGGTATTGATTTTGCTTGGCAAATAATAAAAAATAAAAAATAAAATGTATTGATTTTGGAGTTTTCAGTTTTGGATGCCTTCGTGGTAAACAAAAATTCTTATATGGAAAACGACAGACACTGTTTCCATCAGTTCTAAGTAAAAAATTTATCCCCCCCACCCCACCTCCTCACCTTCTCATGTAAAGGTTGAACTTGTCCAATCTCATTAAATGAAATCGAACGGTTGTGATTTGATTAGAGAGTTTTTATTAAATTTATATTTTTATAAAATTAAGCTAGCTTTGGTAATAATGTAAAATTAGGGTATTCTTCTTAATTAGAGCATTCTATTCTCCTCTTCTTCCTTTATTTTACACGATACTTGTAGACTAAGCTGCAAAAAGAGCTACCAGAGACTGCTTTCATTACAGTGAGAATGTCTATTGCTGATAAACCTGCTTGAGCAGCTACAATGAAGTGAGCTCTTCTTTCTCTCTTCATAGGGTTTATTTCTATTCATGTTCAGATTGAAGTAAACTATGAAATAACTGAGTAAACTTGATGTGTAGTGGCCAAAAAATTATCCCTGTGAAAAGGAGAGGAAATGGACGATCAAAAGAAGAAATTTAAGATATCTGTTGCATGTTGGAGTAACTAAATTTTTCCTTACTGTTTTTCCGAAGAATAATTTTCTCTAAGTTCCACGTTAAGGAAATAAATTAATAGAAAATGGAGAGTGATCACAATAATAGTATTATCTCCTCCTCCTACTTCATACATGTTGCCTTCTACTTATGGACGCCATGTATTCTTCTCA
Source organism: Coriaria nepalensis (assembly GCA_027186245.1). Classification (NCBI taxonomy): domain Eukaryota; kingdom Viridiplantae; phylum Streptophyta; class Magnoliopsida; order Cucurbitales; family Coriariaceae; genus Coriaria; species Coriaria nepalensis. Next base: position 9,822,635 of record CP114486.1, on the reverse strand, counting down.
TGTGTTCTAGAATTTGATCCTTACTAATTGAATTCTAATTGCAAATGTGACAGTGTGTAGCATAAGGTATATATTGTATACATTATATGGATTACTTTATAAAATGATTCAATTGACAATGTACTCTTATGAAGATTGATTTGATGGTGAGCCAATCAAAGACTACGTCTTCAAACATGAAGATTAATTTGTTTGAAGATGATGACGAGTTCGAAGATTTGGAAATCAATGAAGACATGTTAGTATTTAAATTATGCGAGTTTTTAACTATCATATTACAGAAATTGAGGTGGACTACAAACTTATTATTGACATGAGATTTGATTTATTAGATGATACTTTTTTATTTTTGGAAGCGAAGACGAGTTAGTGTTAAAAAAGAAAAAAGAAATACATCTAAAATAGATCAGAAAGTAATTAATGTAATTTTTACTTATTCGAAATATGAGGTTCAAAAGTTTGATAAATGTCGAGTTAATAGCAAACATCGGTCAGAGATAAAGATGAACTACAAAGTACATATCAATATTGTATTAGATCAAGAAATTGAAAAATATGAGATTTATAGATTGATAGAAGAGTATAACCATGATCATGAACCACCAAAAACAATTCATAGGTTACGTGCACATAGATCAGTTTCTAATAGTGAGTCAATTGTTATGAGACGCGAAGCAGGTCTCATTCCTTCATAATCATATAGGTGGAGGTTCGTAGAAACAAGGGGGATATCTCACATTCGTTATATCTATGAAGATCACAAGACATATCTTCAATACCAGAGGCAAAACGACATGTAATATGTTGCTTTAGGTAGTATCCTTAAGTAATTTGAGAGTCAAAAGCTTAAGGGTCCATTATTTTTTCATTCGGTACAAAGATGAATTTGTAACAAATAAATTCTGGTGTGATGGTAGGATGCAATTTGACTACGAGCTTTTTGGTGGTGTGGTAACTTTTGACACAACATATGGTACCAACAAGGAGTTAAAGCCGGTAGCTACTTTCACTAGCTTTAACCATCATAGACAAATGGTGATATTTGGTGGGGCCTTAATATATTATGAGATTATTGAGTCTTTTGTTTAGTTATTTGAGATGTTCTTAAAGGCACAAAAGGATAAGAGATTATATTTCAGGTGGAAGGAGAATTTAAAAATTATTATGTGAGACGTGAGTAAAATAAAAGAAACAAATTTATGATAAAATAAAAAATAAATTCACGCTCAAAAAATTTGAACGAATTTGAGAGGGAGCCCTCTCAAATTCTTGCATCAGGATTCAAATTAGTACATGCACCTACACCGTATGCTAAGTAGCCTGCGGTGTAGGCGGTGGGCTGAGCCGAGCCAGGTCCAACACCTAGGCCCAGCCGGGCCTAGGTGTCAAGTTGGACTAGGCTAGCCTGTTGGGCTTGATAATGTGTCAAAGCTTGGCCCATCTAAAAATGGGCAGAGCCGGGCTTAGGGCTTAATTTTTTTCCCAAGCCACAGGGCGGGTCGAAAAGTCTGACCTATTTTGATAATTCTACTATATGTTGCTTACCTAAAATAGAAGTTTCACATAATGACAGAGAATAAACATAAATATCATCAAGCAGTCCTTATTTACACAAGGCAATGTGTCTTAAATGTCCTAATCTCAAATGTCAAGTATGTGTCTTAAAAATGTTGGCAGAGATCAAGACAATATTTGTATTAGAGTGAAAATAAAAATCACACAAAACATACAATTCATTTTTCTTAATGCCCTTTAGAACTTGTTTCATATTCTTATAGATAGTCATACATCCATTTTCAGCAATATATGAATATCTAGAATCATATAGTGTACCAAGTGATATCATGTTTCTTTTCAAATCAGGAATATATCTAACATTTATCAGTAGTATTAATTTAGTATCATGTAATTTCGAAGAGATATCCCCAATCCCATAAATTTTATAAATATGGTTATCACCCATAAACACAATATCAGATTCAGTATCATCAAAATTTTGAAACCAATCTCAATTTGGACACATATGAAATGTACATCTTGAATCTAAGATCTACTCATTTACAGTAATGTATTTTGAGAAATTAGAACTTCACAACTTGTATTAGTTTCATCTACTACTAGATTTCCTTCTAAGTTAGGTTGATTCTATTTTTTAGCATTAAAAGTATAACAATATTTTCTAACGTGACCATGTTTAGTACAGTAGTAACATTTCCTAGATTCATTTTTATTTTTTCTTATCAGAATACTTTTTCTTTTCAAATTTCTTATTTGAACTATTTGCATTATTCTTCTTTTTTGTTTTACTTTTCATAAATAGATTACTATTGGTTCTTTTTGAAGCATTCAATTATAACTCTCTAGCCTTAAATCCAGATATGACGAGCTCAGAATTAGGTACAATACTAGAATATTTAAAGGAACTTGTAATTGCAATATACTCATCTTCTAAGTATTGCAATAAGATCATAGCCTGATATGTGTCATTTATAGCTTGGTTTGTATTCTTAAAAGCTAACACAAATTTTAAAAAACCATCTATATTATCATCAAGATATTTAAAATTATCCATTTTCCAAGAGAACAAAGAACTTTTTTATGAAAGTTAAATTAGGAGCAATTCTAACATAATAAGGAGATAAAAGCTTACCCCAAAAGAGAGAGCAGTCTCCCCTCTATCCACCTTTCTCAGAACCGTTTCTGAGAGATTTAGGATTAACAAAATATAGGCCTCCTTGTCTATATTTGCTTTTTCAGCCAATTAAGTTGAAGACCATTTCTTTGGATCTTGTTCAAGTGCTATTAAAACTTTATTGTGTGAAAGTAAGACTCTCATTTTCTTTTGTCATGTTCCAAAATCAATTTTCCCATTGAATATGGGAATATCAAGGCACGTCGTTGTCATCTCTCTCTCGGATTAGTGTATTAACCATAAACAGTTTGAGCAATACACAATCAACACACAACCAAACGTAAAAGAAACAGTTTCATAATCAAGAGAGTCTATAACTAATATGCCAAGAAGATATAGTAAATTTATTTGAAGAAATTAAGGGGAAAAACAAACTATTTAGTTTTAATTTGACAGCTTAATACACAATTCCATAGAACACAATCTTTTACAACATACAAGTATGATTTAACTAAACTCACACGAAAGATTATGTTATAATTTTTCATACAAACATTATTTATACCAATTACTTTTTCAGATTCCTTCATTTATATTTATTATAAGATTTAAGAACATTAACGCATTAATAAAAAATACATTAAGGTAAAAAAAACTCATAGATTTTTATGTTATTCGGCAAAGCCTACTCCACAGCTCCAGAAATTTCTTTGAAAAGCCAATAGCTGTATGATAAAGTCTCATTTACAACTTCTTAGATTTATATATGATTTCAAACAAAAAAATACAGACTTAAATCTTTCAATAGAAATCAGTCACAGATTTCGTAAGAAAAGAGTCACAAAACCTTTCTAACAATCATAAGAACAAAAATCATACTAGAAATCAAGCAACCATGAAGAAATCGATCAAACCCTAATCGCGAGAGAGAGAATTTATATATATGCTTTCGATTTAATTTGACCCGACATATATTTGTTGGACTCAGTTTGGCTCAATGGTGGCTTGGCCATACATCCAAATGGATTGGGCCTCCTAATTGGGCCTCACAAAAAAAAACAACAATATTATTCGTTGACATCCTAGTCTATAGCAAGTCAATCCAAGATCATATTGACCATCTGCAAACATTTTTACAATGTCTACAAGACAACTCTTTTTTTTTTGGTTAAATAGTCCAAATGTGGTGCAAATTTTGTGGGTTTTCAAGAGCTCATGGGTGGGAATAATCTTTCTCGATCAATCGATTAAAAAGACGAATCACTATATCTTGTTATGTTGATTGTATTTACTGTTTTTCTGATTTTGCTATTATACATCAAATTTGAATTGCAAGCATTTAATCGGTTAGGTTAGTTTATTAAGATTGACCAAATTGATTTAAATAAGAGTTCAATCAAAGAGAAATTCCCAACATTCTTCTTCTCTAAGAGGGAGGCATTTGAGAGGCAGAGTAAGAGGTGAGTAATTATTTGTGGGTGTTTTTGAAGGAATTTTTGCTTGGCTTCAAGTCTTTAACAATGACATAAGAAGCTAAAGAGGTGATAAAGAGGAAAAGAAGAAAAAAATAAAATAAAATAATGAACAAAAAAGAGGAGAGAAAAAAGAGAGCTTGAGAGTTGTCGTAATGAAAAAGATAGAATAAACAAATAGGCAAATGTGACTTTTTGGATGAAGAGAAAATCTAACAAGAAGGAATTTCGGGCTGTAAGCTTAACTAAAAATCAAAGTTTCCTCCTGTTCATTGCATTATCATTAGGTGTCCAATTATTATTGGTTGAACTCATGGATGATGACATGGTAAAAAAAAAAAAACCACCCAAGAAGTTCTCCACGAAAACTTCTTTCAAGGTGAAAAAAAAAACATTTCAAGAAGTTCCCCTAGTTACCATTTTTAACTCTTTCTCATTGATATTAATGATACAAAATTTGGTGGTCAACTAAGGTTTGTCCCCACTTGAAGAGGCAAAAATGGAAAGATTAGCTCTAGTTATTTTTGGCCATCCTTTAATGATAAAATTATTATTTTACAGAAATTATTTGTGGATTTTTTAAGATTTAGTGATAATTAATTATAAATGAATTTTTTTTTTAGTTATTTTTTGCTATCCTTAAATGATAAGTTTATGAGGGCTCGCTTGACTCGATATTTTGATTCCACTCTCACTATTTGATTAAAAATAATGAAGTGAGAATTAAAAAAATAATTCTTACTAAAATGAAAAAAAAATTATTTTCATTGGAATTAAAATTTTGATTTATTTCTATCAAAATAGGTAATATTTAGATGAAAATCACTTTAATTATTTATTTTCATAAGATATTTTAAATTTTTTTTAAATTTTTTTTGTGATATTAAAATAATTTTCAAAATTTTTCAATCTTAAAATATTATATTTTATTTTTTATTTTTATTTCTCATACAAATAAACCTATACAAAAAATTACTATTTATATTAATATTTTAATTTTTATTCTTATTTTCTTATGAAATTAAAATTAAACATGACCGTAATATTTTGAACAACTTACTTATGAATCTCTCTCTGAAGCAAAATTACTTTTGTCTTCAAGGGTTGAGATGAGGGGACATCGCAGCTGGAAGGTAGACTTAGATTAAAAAGACATTGTAAGTGCTTGGCAAGGGCCCAACTAAAGGTAGGCCAACCTCATCTTACCGCATAGTACACTGTCAATCACGATCCTAAAATCGCAAAAAAGATCTATTCAATGAATATGTTATTCGTAATCCTTTTACTTTTCTATTACTCTCTCGAGAGAGAGAGTTGCAATAAATGCAAATAGTTCAATGTACTATTTTTTAGGATGTCTCGATGGTTGCATAAATATGACAACAAGACTTAGAGGACACTCATATTTACACTTTAAATGATACTACCCATTAACGAGGGAAGAAGTTCAATTTACTTATTCTCGACCAAAAGCTCCGTCCATTTATATTCTTTAAAAACACGGGGCAAATTATATTGGATTTCTTTTGGTTTTAGTGGATATTTTATGAGCATCTTTTCTAATTTTAAAAATTATAAGTAAATTTTTTTAATATTTATTTTATATTATAAATTTATTTATTTCTTAAAGATTAATCTTAAATCAAATAACCGGTTGTTTTCCATTAATAAAAAGACTTTTATACACTTTTGTTTTTTATTAGAAAATATTGACTTATTATACTTAGATTTATTTTCTAATATTAATAAACTTAAAGTGATCTACATAAAATTTTATTAATTTGTAGATAGAGATTAAGGAGAACAAAAGTCTTTTAATTCATCAAAGTGCCATAAAATGGGGTAGACTTTTTGACCCTGCCCGTAGCCCGATAAAAAATCCGGCCCAACTTGTTTTAGATGGCCAGGTCAAGCCCAGTCTAAATGTTAGGGTCGGGCTTGGACACATTTCCACTTATGGAATGGAATGATTTTCATTCTATTTTCGCTAAAGAATCGAACCAAACGTACTCTATTTGAAGTTTCAAGATAGTGAGCTCATTAGAGATGAAAAATTAGGATATTTATTATGATTATATCAAAGTTTGGAAATTAATACTAATTTTGTCTATTTTAAAACTTGACGGATGATATGAATCTTATGAAATTTATTGATATTACACGTAAACTCCTTAACGTTTTAGGAATCACAAGTAGATTCTTTTAAGTACCCTAAATTACAAATGGATGCCTTATGACTTCACCTACATTACAAGATAATCTTTTGAAGTTTAAGAATTAGAAGTGAATCTCTTCATATTTGTCATATATTATAAGTGGATTCCCTTAGATTTGTCTTAAATTACAAGTATGTCTAATTGTTAACGCAGTTAGGGAAGTAATCTATAATTTTTCATAAATTAATATCTATGCATTTTAAAATATTTGAATCAGATCATATTTTTACCTAACAAGAACGAGAGAATGAAAAATATCAATAATAGTATAATGAAAAATTAAAACTAGGTAAGATTTTGATTACTTTTTTCTTTTCATGTATTTGATCGGATTGAAAAACTTATTTCTCTTACCACTAGATAAAAATATGTTAGATTTAAAAATTTTTACTAGGCCAACCCACTTCCACTAGTTAAAAGATTTGCTATAGATGTCTTAAAATAGTTTTCATTATATGATATGATAAAAGTTTAATTTTTAAATTTTATAAGTATTATTAATTTTATAAGTAATATAATTAAAAATCATAAGATTTTTTTATAAAATAAATGAATTTATATCAATTGATTATTTGTTTAATAGAAACTATATCAACAAAATTTTATCATATTTTGATTGGTAAAATTAATTTATCGTTACATTTAATTTATAATTTATAATTTATAATTTATGTAAGAAGATAGATATATAATTTTGAAATAATAAACAAACCACTTATAATTTATAATTTAAAAAAAAGAATTCATTTAAATTTAATATATAAATAAATATGCTCATAATTTTTTTATAATATCAAAATATTTATCTATAATATCAATTTTATAGGTCCACGACTAATTTATTAATAAATAAATAAAAATTTAAAGGCGAAAATATAAAACGTTTATTGAAATTTAATCTCTACGACGCCGTTGAGCTCTCTAGTTTAGAATTTCTAATTTTTCATTTTTTTAAAAACTTTTATTATTATTATTATTATTATTTTTTATTTTTTTGTTTTGTGCCAAAATTCCATTTGAAAAGTTGGAAAAAGGGGATGAAAAGATCAGAAACAGTTTAAGAGTGAGGATTAGAGAAAAACAGAGAGCCTGGTCCAATTTCCAGAAACTCTAATTTGATTTTATTTCTTTTTTCTCCTTTAATTAGATCTTTTCTTCCCTTTTCACCCGACAGAAGAGAAGGGAAAAGGGGAGGGAAGGGGGAAGGGGGAAGGTGTTAGCTTTGTTAGGTCAGCCATGGGAGATGGCACCACTACCGGCAGCAATAGAAGTCTTGCCTCAGCAGCCTCTTACAAAAGCAATAGCAATGGCGGAAGCAACAAGCCGGAGTGGTTGCAGCAGTACGATCTGATAGGGAAGATCGGAGAAGGCACTTACGGCCTTGTATTTCTCGCTAAAGTTAAGCATTCCATCAATCGTGGAAAGTCCATCGCTATCAAGAAGTTCAAACAATCCAAGGATGGCGACGGTGTCTCCCCTACAGCTATTCGCGAAATCATGGTCCACTTCTATACCTCCGCTTGTTTCCCTAATTGTTTTTCTTTGTTTTTGTTTGGTTCCTTGGAAGATTGTGTGCGGAATTGAAGCGATATTTTAAGGAAATTAGGAAATGGGTGAAATGCTTTTTTTTTTTCCTCCCACTCTCTCAAGAACAACTTGACATTTTTCTTTTAAGAAGTTTAGTCTTTCTCGCCTCTTTGTATATTGCCTGAACAAAATTGCTTGAAAAGTTTCCTTCACTATAAAATTATGTTCTCTTCCAGGGAGCCAAATAGAGCAACAACCTGGTTTATAGTCAAGTAATTGGCTTTGTAGCTCGTGATTCTGCTGAATTCTGTTCTTTTTCCCCTCTGAGGTTTTCCCCCTAATTAATGACACAGCTACTGCGGGAAATATCTCATGAGAATGTTGTCAAGCTTGTGAACGTTCATATCAATCATACAGATATGTCTTTATACCTGGCTTTTGATTATGCTGAACATGATCTTTATGTAAGTCCATTCTACTTCAGTTCCTTCTTGAATTGATGTTTTTGGGATTTGCAGAAATTAGTACTCATAATAGCAGTTGATTTTGTAATACGTAGCATGATAGGTGTTTGTGGATATCAGACTGTTCTTGTGAATTTTACATTCTTGATAAGAAATGCATTATAGGAAATTATTAGACATCATCGGGACAAGGTTAACCAAACCATCAATCAGTACACCGTTAAATCATTGCTATGGCAACTGCTTAATGGACTGAATTATCTCCACAGGTGAGTCTAAGGCTTGATTGGGTTAAAAAGTCTGTTTCTGTCTCATTTCGACCAATCTACTGACATATGTTGAACTTTTGCTGCAGTAATTGGATTATACACCGTGATCTAAAGCCATCAAATATTTTGGTATTATCTTGAGAGTCTTATTGATCTTGTGCACTCTGTAAACTTTATTTCAGTACGCTACATTTTCTAATTCAAAGTTTGATGTCAATGATTCTATACATGTATGCTTTAAGCGATATATGCGTGCGCGTTGCATACATGTAAGCCATAAACGTGCCACATGTTTACTTAAATACTTAATGACCAGGTTATGGGCGAGGGAGAAGAACAAGGTGTTGTTAAAATAGGTGATTTTGGACTTGCAAGAGTATACCAAGCTCCCTTGAAGCCGCTATATGAAAATGGGGTAAGGACCTCTTGGGTTTTTCTTGGATACTGTACTGAATAATTAGCTTATTGTTGTAGAATTTTAATTGTTGCAAGTACATGGTCTGTTAATTATTGTTTAAGGTTGTTGTGACGATTTGGTATCGTGCACCTGAGCTGCTTCTTGGAGCAAAGCATTATACAAGTGCAGTCGGTATCCTTTGTGCTCACATATGGGTTCTATTAAGTAAAAGCTCATAAGATTTTCTATTTTAAGAATATGCATGAGGTGAAAAAGATTGATGGACTCTCATCTTACCACTCAAACCATGCTTAATTATGTGACTATTCTAGAATGTGGATCTAGAGCTATCAAAACGGGCCGCCTGGCTTGAGCTGGGCTTTTTACTATTCAGTGCCGGGCTAGCCCTTGAAAAAAAAAAGGGGCCTGGCTGAGCCCGGCCTGTTTGATAACTATATGCCCAAGCCCATCCCAGGAGGCCCATTAGGTTTATTCCTGCCCGGGCCGGGCCGATGGGACTGGGCCCAAAATGGGCCAGGCCCCTGGGTCCGTCCCTTATTTAAATAAAAATAAATAAATAAATAAACTTTTGGCAAAATAAAGACTTCATTATCTATTAGTAAAGAATATATAAATAGTTAAATTCGAGTGGGGGATTTAAAAATTATTATGTGAGATGAGATAAATAAAAGAAAGAAAAACTATAGGGACTAATTTTTTTTTTAAATACTCCCGTATCCCATCACCGCCCAAATGAAAGGAAAAACAAAAAAAAACAAAATCTGAAATTTGGAGGGTTTAAATGGGCCCAACTGGGCCATGCCGCGGGCTTGAAAGAGTGTCCAAGCCCGGCCCATTTTGACAGCTCTATGTGGATAGCATATTCAGACTGTAATAGATTTTGTGTGATTGCCTTCTCCTTGACACTTAAGAAAATGTTCTGCTGATATACTATACAATTTCATGGTATTAAAGGACCATGCTATGCGTGCAGAATTTTGTAGGATTGAACAGGTCTAAAAGACAATAGAAATGGAAGTCATGCTTAGAAAGCTAAAACAGAAGTCATGTTGTGAGAAAATATTACACACATGGAGATATAACATTGTGTGAATTTATAATTGAGAAAATAAAAAGAAAATAATTTAAAGACAGCTTGTTTTACTATAATGATTTTCATTTCTAATAAAAACTCAACTTAATAATACAATTAGATATATGGGCTGTTGGGTGTATTTTTGCTGAGCTTTTGACATTGAAGCCACTATTTCAAGGGGCAGAAGTTAAAGGGACAGTGAATCCTTTCCAGGTATGTAATTTATTCTCATCTGATACATCTGCGAGGATTGCTAAGTCATGTAGATGTAATGTGGTGTAATGAATTTCGTGAATTGTGCAGCTTGATCAGCTTGATAAGATATTCAAAGTCTTAGGTAAAATTACTTCTTTCCTTTGGATATCCTCTTCCTTTCTTATATATTGCAATATGATATTTTACTAAATCATTAATGAACTAGGCCATCCAACCCTAGAAAAGTGGCCAACACTAGCAAATCTTCCACATTGGCAACAAGACATACAGCATATACAGGGTCACAAGTAGTAAGCAGTTTTACATTTCTATTTTGGATGTGGAACTTAAAATCTTTCGGGGGAATTGTTAGCACGTACTAGACCTTCCTTGGACACGTATATGACTGACTCCCCTCTATCTAATGAGTTATTTTAACTTTTCCTCTTCTGCTCTTTGGTTTTGACAGTGATAATGCTGGGCTCTATAGTGTTGTTCACCTTAATCCAAAAAGTCCTGCATATGATCTCCTATCTAAGATGCTCGAGTATGTGCTGCCTTTATGGTTCTAGAAATAATCTCACTGTCTAGATCTTAGACTTTTGAAATCAGAATCTGTGAATTTTTTTAATTTGTAGTTGCATACTAATTTTGCTTAAATTTGAAACATGCCCATCCCTAGAGTCTTTTCAGGTTATATAGGAGTTTTTAGGTTCTGATTTCATCTTACTGTGTATTGAGCAGTAAACCACCGTCATAATTTAATTAGTCATTGGGTTTATGGTTCTACTCATTCTAGTTCTTTTTTTATCGCTAAATATGCTTGATAAGCTCTATGGAGAAATTTGCCTCTATAATCATTCCAAGTGATAAGGCTTGAATGAAAGATGTCACCCTAATGACTGGCTAAATTGTGCCAAACAGATACGAAGTGAACTAAGATATTGGCCAAAAGAAAATAACGTATTTTTATTATTTTTATTTCCTATGATGGTGTTTTGATTTGAGAGACAATTCAACCCCTTCCTATTCCCATGCATGCCACTTTATGTAGATATGATCCACGGAAGCGTATAACAACAGCACAAGCCCTGGAGCATGAGTAAGACTTCCCGCTTGCTGTATTTTGCCATCCTACTCTTTGTTCCCTTTTTCCTTTCCTTCAGCTGTTATTTAATTATCTTTTGAGTGTGTATATGTGTGTGGGTGCTGTGCGGCGGCGCCCGCGGGTGGGGCGGGGGTTGTGATTGATATAGTTATGGGTCAGATAGTGGATCTTAATTGTTTCATATTTTCTTTAAAATGGACAATGGAAAAGGTGGAAAGGGAAATTTATGTAGTCATATACCATCAGAATTTGTACCCTTGTCAGATTTTTACAACTGTAACTTCCATAAAATATGTTGTAAGCAAATCTGTGCACCTGCTATTTTCTCAGGTACTTTCGTCTTGAACCTCTTCCAGGGCACAAGTAAGATTTCTTTCCACTTAATGTAGGAGTCTTAACACCTTTCTGAATATCTGTCTTTATTTTCCACGTTAAAAAACTATCTTGAATGATTCGCCCAAAAAAACATAACTAACCTAAAGAAAATGTGAATTCAAAATTTCTATTCAATGTCATGATTAAGCAGCATGGTATCACATTGACTGAGTGTATCAAACATGAATGGCCAGTTCACTTGTGCCCAACCAACCTGGGGAGAAACTCGTCAATTATCCTACCCGTCCTGTGGACACAACCACAGATTTTGAGGGAGCAACTAGCCTCCAACCTCCACCAACGGTAAGTGTGAGCTCTCTCTAAAGAAATTACAATGCTTTAAAATTCAGATGTATAAACTTAGTTATATCCATGTAAATAACAAAGTGAGGGAGTTTTGGTCTCGTTTATTTCTCCTTGTTTTATAGTAGGAAATTTTCAAAACTTGACCATATCATAAAATGTTAACCCCAAATAACTGTTTCTGTGATCCAACACTCTTTCACAAACATCTGCAATTATATCTTAATGCACACAACATCGCAGATAGAACAAAATTGCCAGCACAATGTAACTTGTTAGTGATAGAGATGTCATCTTTCATAAACCCTAATGGCAACATACATGACAGAAGCATTATCCACAGATACTGACGTTACTTTATTATATATTTCCTATTTTATCAAACATTTGAAAATTGATTAGCAATCTGGAATCCATGCCTTGGTGGAAGTACATGAACAAACTTTAACTCTTTTTTGAAGCTTCCTATCAGAATCAACAAAGTGGTCCCCGATCACTTTCTGAATCTTAGACTTCCACAGATCAATAGTCCAGCTGATTCTACTTACCCTTTTCAAAGTTCATTTAAAATTTCCCTTTCCTGTAACACAGACAGTCATACAGTTGTTTAACTAGGGTACGACTCACCTTCTCATATAATGGTTGCGCATATCTCAACCTCTCAACAAACCTTCGTCTTCCATTGTACTAAAAGGAACCTCATACAGCAAAACCCTTCAAGCAATTGCCTCTGTCATTCGTCCTTGGTCATATCTTTCATTTGGCAACTGAAGGTTCCATTGGAATCTCACCAACTGGTTAAAAATTAAGCAATTTCTGTTGGTTTTGAGCTCCTGTCTTTCTTTGACGAAACTTGTATTTGTTTCTTAAATTGAAACTAGGATAAATAAAGATATTGTTTGCTTTTGTTTGTCTTAGTAAATATTAAATGCTTTTAGTGAGGGAGACATGTCTATGCTTATCATTCGATTGGCCCCAGGTGTCATCAGGGAATCCAGTTCCTGGAAACATACAGGGTACTCATGTGGTAGCAAATAGATTGGTCCCTCCCGTAAGTGGAATGCAAAGGATGCAACCTCCAGGCATACCAGCTTATAATCTTGCATCTCAGCCTGGTATGGGTGGGCCAATGAATCCTACTGGCATTCCAATGCAGCGAGGTGTTAATGCCCAAGCTCATCAACAGCAACAGGTTCATTGTCTTGGTTCCTTGTTCTCTCTCTCTCTCTCTCTCTCATTCTCTCTCTAATGCATTTCTCTCACTCTAAGCATACTCTGCCTTTTCTTCCCTCTATTTCTCTACAGTTGAGGAGGAAAGACCCAGGGATGGGGGGGATGACTGGATACCATCCACAACAGAAATCCAGACGGTTCTGAGGTAAGCACAGCTCACCCTTTACGATACACTGAGCCATGTTCATTTTCTGATATGTTTAGATTCAGCATAACTTACTTTCTAGGTAGATGAAAATAATGTATCTTAGAATTTTACTTTCTACTGTTGCATCTCTGCAAAGTATTTCCAACTGATCTTCTGTACTAAACACATATTCTGATATAAAATTGCCTCAACTATGCCTTTTCTTTTTCAGCCTGTGAAGCCCATTCTTTATATATGGTATTAGTATAGCAGCTAGTATATATCATGTAAAATGTTTATTCGTTTTCAAAGTTCCACACAATTTATCTCAAATGACAGCCCTTCTTTTTTGTTTTTTGTTTTTTGCTCTTTTAACAAACATTTAAATTTACATGCTGCTTGATGGGGGGAAATGTGAGAATGATTTGTGACTTGAGGGGTACTGACAAGCAGTGTAAGTTGGTCCTTTTAGCTGAGAAATTACAAACATTAAAATTGTTCTGCTATAAAAGTTTGTTTGTGATGTCGAATTTTGTATTTCTGGTGTACTAGAGGCGGATTGAAGTCCATGTGGGTTCTCATTCTTAAAACAGGCATTGTAGAAATTAGAATTTGGCAGATTCTAGTTTAACCCACTTACCAAAAATAGAAGCAAACTAAGCCTAAATTTGACTGAATCACAGTATACTTGATATCGTGTTTGGCATTTATGCAGTAATACAGGGACTATGAAAGAAAAATGTTTTACCTTGAATGCTTGAACTCCATTGCAAATCAAGGAACTTGAAAATGAGGGTCTTTATTTCACATCGTCTTGCACTAGAAGGAAGCAATAGCACACTGGTCTATTCTGTACTGCATTAGAGGCTTGGATGTCATATTTATACCCGCTAAGGCAAGGGGAATCAAGAAACATGCATCCTGCTGAACTGGGTTGGAGTTTAGGTTTGTGTGTTACGCTTTTGTCCTTACTAGTGTATAATATTTACGCATAAATTTAAACCCAGCTTGGAAGTTCTTATCCATGTCTGGCATGTAAAGAGAACTAGATTAGAAAGTCAGTAATCAGACCAGGGAGAGAAGAGGTGGGGGTTGTATTTATTCCTTAAACCTTGTGATGGTCCTGTATAATTTGAGTTGTAACTTGTTATAGGTTATTTATTTATTAATTATCCAAATATATGATTAAGACATTCAGAGGTTCAAATATGGGTCGAGATCGGGGCTCCAACCGAAACTGTTTTTTTTTGTTGTTGTTGTAATTATGCCATCGACCATTTAGGTCGATTTTGGTAGGGATGGTGTTTTTTGCTCTCTTTAATTTGACCTATACGCTATAAATTATAACATGAGCATACACTTTAAGCCTAATACCAATAACTCAAGCGTCCGAGTCCCGACGAGAATACCAATCAAAGCAATTCACATTTTTTATACTACCCAACAAATGGAACCTCTAAAATGAATGAAAAGATGAATAAATGCGAATATTTATTTATTTATTGAATAAAAAAGTCCAAAAAATAAATGAATGAATGAAAATGAAACAAACATGCAAGTATGTTGGAAATTTCAAGGAAAAAAAAAAACAGGTCCTACCGGGAGTCGAACCCAGGTCGCTGGATTCAAAGTCCAGAGTGCTAACCACTACACCATAGAACCTTGCATATATACATCTGCTCTATTAAATTTAACAAATCTTGTATTTTAGTCTATTTTGGTCATATATTACAAAGCAATTTGGAAGCTAAACCCTTTTGATAAGTTAGAGTTATGGACTGTGGAGTAGAGGATCGAATCAAAATTAAATTCAAACTGAAATTTTAAACAAAATTTTCCAAATTCCTATTATGAGCTATTACGCCTTCGCCCCTTGCCTATAAAAACAATCGCTTTGACCTCATCTACTATCATAAATTTGCACCTCGGCCCACTATGGCTATTTTACTAAGAGTCCATTTAAGAGTGTTTAAAAAAATATATTGATAAGTGATTTATAAGTAAATATGTATTTAAAAAATATTTATAAGTAAAAATTAATTAAAATATTTAAAATATAATTATTTAATATTTATGAAAATAAGAAAAATAAAAGTTTATTTTTAAAAAAATAACATTAAATATATTTTTTTTACCAAACCCCAAAAATTACTATGAAATAAGCCAATTTGACTGTTTATAAAATACTCCCAAAAGGGCTCTAAACCTCTATTATCAGGCGTAAAGGTCACATGAAATTTATCATGGTGTATTTAGCAAGTTATTTAAATTATGCCCTTATGTACTTAGATCCTAAAACTTGCAAGTACAATGGCGTAATAAAAAAAAAAAAAAAAAAAAAAAAGAACCGAAAAAGAAACCAAGAATAAATATAAAATAAAACAAAACAAAATAAAAGATGGATAGAGGAATATACCGTAGTTACTTAGTATATAATAATGCCATTTGTAGTACTTCTGCATGAACCAAGAGCTTCATGAAATATATGGTATATATATATATATATCTCCTTCTCATATAAAGTAGAGCCATTTTTCTTTGTTTTCCAAGTGCAAACAAATTTTTTTTTTTTTTTTTTTGGTACTACAAGTATGGCTTCAATTAATCCCCACATCGTATATATAGTATATATACACAGCCCCCCAAAAAGGAAAAAAGCCTAGTTTCAGCATTTTACAATTAAAAATGTCAAACCTTGTTGTTCTCCTTCATTGCCTTTTCTGTACTGTATCTATATTTATCACTAATTCTTTTTTACCTTCAAAAATGAAAAATAGAAACTTTCCCCAAGTTCAAATCGGCTGTCTTTCAGACACTGATTCTCGGGTTTGCTACTAAAGATGAATCCAAGCCCCTTTGCTTACCAATCGATAGCCCTTCACTAACATGCTCTAATGGCTCCTCATGAGAGTCCATATTAAGTAGGTCCTCAAATGTTGCTATGGACTGGAGTAGCTTTCCAAGAGATGCTATTGTTTTATGGCATTCTGCAAATTTATAAGCTGCCATTTCCAACTCCTTTTCCTGTTTCCCATACAACCCAAATGTTAAAAAATTTAAATAAAAAACAGAATCAAACACTTTTCAAATACCAAGTCTTAGAAGAGTGATTCTCTTGCGGTTGTGCACTTAGCAATTAGGCTTCTGCAATATAAGCCATTTTAGCTTATGTGGCAGGACCATAATGGCTGGGTGCTTTTTGTCTACATAATGTGTACACAATAACTTCACGTGTTAGAAAACTGACCTGTGTTATCTTCAATTCATTCTTATGGTATTTACCATTAAAATTCTCGGCCTCATTTTTCAATCTCAATAGCTCTCCTTCCAATTTCCCACACACAACCATATTTTCTCCCGAAAAAGCTCTCTCCTTATCAACATCTTCCTCTAAACAACCAATTTTCAAAAGCAAGGCTTCCATCTCTAACTTAACAGTATTTAATTCCAATTCAGCTGATTCTCTCTTCACTTTAATGGCTTCCACTTCCTCCTCTATATCTCTCTTCAGCCGCTTCACTAAATCCAATTCCTTCTCCATCTCTACCCTCTTTACCTCTGATTCCTTTACCTCCTTTTGACACTCCTTTAAAGCAATCTCAAGCTCCATTTTTTCACTCTCCATCTTCTCTACTTTCTCCTCCAGTTCCGCCGTTCTATGAATCATTACCTCAAGCTGGGTCTTCAATGCATTCTCATTATCAGACGGATCCAATTTGGTGTATCCCACCTCATCCGGCAAAGAAACAAGCCTTTCCATTTCAAGAAAGTCTTCCATCAGATTGATTACAACTGATGATGCAAGAGAAGGCTTGTTATTGTTGGTGTTATTATTACTACTATTATTAAAAGGAGTAGAAGATGATGCTTTAAAGCAAATGGCATTTAGCCTTCTGATTTCAGATTCAAGCTTATTGATCTTCTTTATACTGACTAGATTCTGCTTACTGGCCAATTCAGCTGCCTGAGTGCTTAAATCTCTCTCTACTGTTTTGATTTCTAATTCCTTAGATAGAGAATGAAGCTTGAATTTAAGAGTCGAGTTTTCTCTCTCAAAAGCTTCAAGCTTTGGGCTAAGATTAGAGGATGCTTCCTCTGCTTCTGTTTTTGCAGTTTCAAGTTGAGTTTGGAGATTGGTCAATTCGGTTTCTAGAATTGATATTGTGGATTCCAACTCAGAATTTTTCTTGGAAACAATTTCGTTGATTTTCTTGTCTTGATCTTCTCTTACTTGCCTGAGTTGCCTTAAACATTCCTTTAGTGCTCCATCAAGATGACTAATCCTATCTTCCAAAGATGAGTTCTTTAGATTTGCTGATTCAAGTTGTTGCTTCAATACTAACACTTCACTTTCAGCCTTCTCCCAACCTTTAGGGGAAAAAAAAATTACCATTGAGTGAAAATAGATACTGATTTTACATGTAGTAGGTGCTAATTGCAAATAAAATATGTGAATAATAAAAGAACCTGAAACAGCTTCTTCTGCAACTTTGGCATGTTGATTAATCAATTCCTCTCTGGCACTAATGTTAAGAAGAGCAGCTGATAATTTCTCTCTTAAAGCCTTTACATTGTCATTGACTTCATCATCCAGAGCAGATTTTGAAGAAAATTGATCCGGAGATTGAGCACTCTGAATTGGATATGCCTTCGACAAAAAACAAATAAAAACAAAAAATCAGGAGAAAAAGAGAGAGGAAAATGAAGAGCTCAAGAATGAAGATAAGGTATTAAGAAGGGGTGTGTTGAGGCACAGTAATATCACAAAGCAAAATTAAGCCGAAAGAGTTCATATAATGATTTTATTTTCAGTAAGGAAATCAGCCAATTTTGACCACAAAACTAAATACTTTGTTGAAGTTATGAAGGGTACACAAACAGCAAGGACTCATTTGGCTCAAACTATCAATTTCAGAGAAATCAATGGAAAAAGCCAAGTTGATTATACCACATTTAGAATGGTAGCCAAAAGGGTCTCTAAGGTTGTGCAAAAATTTCAATTTCTGTATGTACAATTAGGTGTGAATAAAAGCCATCACCTACCTGATCATCCAAGAGCCTCTCAGAAGAGATCGAACCCGAGCTCTCGGATTCTCCAGGACTCTTCTCCGACGACTTTCTCCGCCACAGCCAGCTCCGGCGATCCATCTCTCTGATTAAAGTCTAAGCAAGAAGACCTCAAAAGATTCCATCAAGAAAAATCACTAGGAAAAAATAACCCACAATTTGATCAGAATTAAACAGAGCTAATCAACGATTCCCATGTCCATGATTAAAAATTGAAGAATCTCAATTTCGGGTGAAGTGCATAATTTATCATTTATAAACCCCAATTTCTGTTTTCTGAAGTGGGTTTGATTTTGTATTGAAAAATGAAAATCCGGAGCTTCCTCCAAAGAATTGTAAGCCAAAAAAAAAAAGAAGGAAAACCCAACAAGGGGAGAAAAGAAATTTTGTAAATATTTCCAGAATTGGTAGATTGTCTTGTGGTTTTCTCAGATATGCTTACAATCCACTCCCCAACCTAACTTCTAACAACAAAATTTCAAACCCTTATTCCTTGAAAGCAACTCAAAATTAGAATATGAAAATCATTTTTCGAACTTAAGGAAAACTTACTTGAATCACAAAATTCGAACAACATGTGTGGTATATATATGCACCTAACAAGTCCCTAAAATTCCAAGCCTTACATTTGAAACGATAGAAACTAGCTAAAGAGGACCACAAATCACAAATTAAAAATCTTAGAAAACTGGGATAATACTTAAGACCCACTTCAGATTATTGATTGAATCTACGAAATAACGATTGCCCATTTCAAAATATGAGTAAAAAAAAAAATCCGAGAACCATTAAAAGACGATAAAACATGACAAATATAAGAGAAAAAAAATATATATAATAAAGGAAAACAAAAGTAATAGTATTACCGTAGAGCAGAGAGAATCTGCGCAGAAATCTGAGGAATGTCATAAAGAATTGGCGTCGAGAAATGGAAGAAGCATAGGACCTAAGGAAGAAAGAATGATACTAAGCAATCATGTGAGTGAGTGAGTGAGTGAGGTTTTCTAAAATAGTTGTATTAGTAATAAATAAAATAATGAATAATTTTTTTTCTCCCAATCTTTTTTTTCATTTGAATTTTTTATTTATTTTGGGTAATGGAATTATGGGATCAATCAAAGATACAGAATATAAACCAAAATTAAAAAAAAAAAAAAAAAAAAAAAAAAAAGAGAGAGTCAATTCGTGGTCTTGTTTTTTCCTTTTATATTTTATTTTTTATTTTTTGAAATGGGAATTAGCGTTATTCCCGCCCTTTAATTTGGGATGTCTGGTTCTATAGTCTTAGTAGCATTATTGAGATCATATAATTCATGCCATAGTCTGATGCCGCTTCATCTTCCCCATCCCAATTAATTAATTAATTCCAGCAAATCCCTGGACCAAGTGTGAAAGTAGAACAGCATTCGCCGCTGTCACATCTCGTTACGAGGAAATTTTGACTTTACACTGCTTTTTTCTGGTTGATTTTTAAAGTGGTGGACCCCTCGTCCCACGTGGTCCCATTGACACTAAGGAGTAGGCAAAATGGGATGCGCAACTGATATGGAGATGAGTCGAGTTCCTCAATTCAATCCAAAAAGAAATGTGAAGATCTCAGTTCAATTTAAGGATTATGTGTAATCTGATGTATGAAATTATATCTGGAGAGAGAAAAAGGAGATTCATTTTTGTGTGAGGTCTGCTGCTGTGTACTGTTAGAAGAGAGAAATAATGGTTAAAAATGACGATGGAGGTAGATGTTTTTGTTTGTATGGGAAAAATGACAAGCAATAAAATAATTCTCTTTAATTCTTATTTTCTTTCTAGTATTTTCTCTATTCTTCTTATATTTTTGAAGTTCGGTCGATTCGAAAGTGGTTTATCTAACAGTAACGACTCATTTATTTAGAATGGGCCGAGTGGAACAGATCTTAGTGCCTACATATGGACAATCTGACATGGCACGAGGGAGGGATCCTCAACCATCTCGGATCTCTAGTCTGAATCCTGGATCAATCCGAAGCAGAGGAGGACTCGTTCAGGTTGGTGGCAGTCAGAAGAAGATAGATCTAGCAGTGTCATAAGGGTGGCATGCTAGTGAAATGTTATAAGGAAAATGAGTGTAAAAAGAGGTCGGAATCTATAATTAGAAGGGAGATGGAGGTTGGTGGAAGACCGGACATAAGATCTACCAGACAATATGGGTTGGCTTTCTGACATACTCGAAGACATATTTATTTTTTAATGTCTATTATCATTTGACGACAATCACATTCCTCACGTAGTCCTGACTCAAACCACAAATTCCTCTTTTCTAGGAATATTCCTAGATTTTTTCTAAATTCAAACTTTCCAATATTCAATTCCATTATCATATAATGCATAATATTTAAATTATGTCTAATTATCATTTAAAAATTACTTATAAAGTACATATAAATCACAATTATATACTCATAACAATAGAGTCACAAGAAGTTCAATAACCATCAACCAAAATTAAATATATCATTTTATTCACTAATAATAATTCAGTAACAATCTCAAAACAAGTAAGCAAATTTAAGTACAATTAAACGACAATGAGAATTAATATCTACGTCATTTCTTCGGGTCCTCAACTACAAGTCCTATTAAAAATTACAAAATTCAGTGAATATATGGAAAGAAAATTAATATCAAAATAACTTAGCATTTCCACAAACATATGGTATGCAAACAAGAACAAATGGATGAAAAAATAGAATATGTTACAAACATCATATCAAAATAGTAGGGAGATAATTGCAGATATGAAATAGAAAAAAGAGAAGCGAAAATTGAAATCATAAACAATCATAATTTTTGTTGGGATTCAATGAGGAAGTCATGAGCGGAGGTAACTTTTATTTGTGATGGAGGGCTAGCCGAAAAATAGTGCGGCGGGATGACGGTTCAGTTGTGCTAGAGGGAAGGCAATGTTGATGCCAACACGAGAGAGGAGATGAGAGATGGGAGGAGAGAAGGATTGTGGTTTTTCTTAGATCTTCTTAGGAGTGCACGAGAGTGAAGACTCTTCATTGTTTAGGTTTTATCTTTTCTTTTTTCTTTCCTTAAATATTCATTCAATATGTGAGATCTATAATGTATCTTATCAATCAGATATCCAATCCGTTATCATTTTTTAGGTTTAGGATCTGATCCAATCTGTCCCGATAAGATCAGATTAGATTCAGATAATTTTTCCATCCCTAGTATTATGAGATCTTAAATTAGCTAGATCTAAAGGTTGTTTGGATTTTTCTGAATAGCATTGGCATTCATTAAATGAAAATGATAATATAAAATGTATGCAATTGAATTATTCATATGTTACATGTATTGTAAAATATGTGCTTATTAAGGAGTTAATGTTGCATGTATATTACATGATGAGACCATACTATTAAAATCCCTTCTCGAATTATAATAAGCTCTTAATTCATGAAATTGATTTTGTGGTGTGCCTTCCAAACATTATTGCCTCCATGTGATGTTGAGTATAAGTGATTTATCATTTTGGTCTTGGTTGTGCGCCTATAGAATCCAATTTAATATTTCAATGCTATGCACGAATGTTTGGATGAACTTATTCCATTTTATAAGGTTATGCTTCTGTGGGCTATATCGATAGAAGGCAAGATAAAGGAGTTGTATAGTGATACAATTGTAACGAGTTTACTATTTTTATTACATATTGCAACGGTCACGCTTTTTGTGGGATTGTAATATTTAATTTAGGATTATTTTCCCACTAAAAAAAATTATTTTCTCGTATTATAGAAAAGTATAATATAACTCTTAAGAAAATAGTGGGTGAAACCCAAATTAGTACAACCTTTTAATTTTGGTAGCTAGTATTTTTAAACATTAGCAATGTTATCATATATTTATATAGCATGCGATGACAAATAATCAATTGAAGCAAATCCTTTAGCAAAATAAACTTCTTGGCTCTAATTTCAAGGATTGGCATCGATAGTAGAGAATTGTTCTCAAGTATGAACACTTATCTCATGTTCTTACAGAAAGTCTAAAAGAAGCTCCGACTAAAGGAGTTGATGAATAAACAATCGTCACTTATCGTAAGTGGTGGGATTAAGTTAATGAGGTGCAATACATTGTACTTACATTTATGTCTAATGAATTCCAAAGACAATATGAGAAAATACACGCTATTAATATTGTGCAATACGTAATGAGATTTATGGGGAGAATAGTTGCTATGAGTTGTTTGCTATCTTAAAGGAACTATTTCATATGAAAATGGATGATAATACCTCTATTGGAGAACACATGTTAAAGATGACTAAGCTCATTGAGAAATTAACTAGGTTTTGTAATGGATGTTAAACTAAGTAGTAATTTAATGCTCCACTTTCTTCCTATTGGTTTTGATGCGATAATGCTGAATTTTCTTATAAATAAATTGGAGCCAATTCTCGGTGAGTTACTGAAAATACTATAAACAACCGAATCATCCCTCAAGAAAAATGATAAGATCGTTCTGCTTATGGGGGCACCTTTATCTCTAAAAAGAGAAAGTCGAGTACCAAGCTTAAGAAGCATGGAAAAGGGAAAGGGCTCCAGGCAAAAAAGGTTAAGGGAAATGATAAGAAAATGATGGAAAATATTTTAATTATAACCAAGATGAACATTGAAAGAGAAACTGTAAAGAGTACTTACCTTCAGTTAATAAATATAGTGATTTTTCTTTACCTAGCGGGAAATGGCATAAGAGTTGCAATGTTAATTATAAGAACTTTTGTTTTATCATTACCTAGTGATTTTCTTTATTGCTTTACCAATAAACAATGAAACCAAAACCTAACTCAAGGTGTTAGGATGACACGAATCTTGTCTCACGGTGACAAAAAACCTCTTATTTCATTAAACTTTTCATATCCCCTCAAAACAACCTAGCAAACAAATAAGTAAATAATCCCAACAAGTAAATAAGGAGATAATCCTAGCAACAATTAAGTAAATAATCAAATTCAAATAAGGAAAAGATTTGTGTAGATCTCATGCAAGCAAACCCACCACGTAACCCGTGAGCCATGAATTAGCAACCTAAATACTTGAGCTTCTTCTTAACCCAACTCCTTCATGTAGCCCATCGGTCTCATCATTACCTCTCTCATCGAGAGGAACCTTGTCCTCAAGGTTCCATTCCAGAAAGCGTTGGCAGATAACGATCACCAACTCCTATGTAGCGTCTTCCCGACCTATATGTTTCAAACTAATGAGCGCTTCTTGAACTTGTCTAGTTCTAAGCTGCACCCAACGAAATAGCAACACCTCATCTAGCTTAAGTAGCATCAACTCATCCATGCTATAAGGAGGGAGTGAAGGTTGAATAACAACATGCGTGCCCATACGACAATTCAGCACCGACACATAGAAAACTGGGTGGATTTTTTAGTCCTTCGATAACTCTAACTTATAAGCAACTGTCCCAACCTGAGATAGTACCTTACACGTGCTAAAGTAGCGACTATCAAGCTTTTAAAAAGCTCTTTTGAACACTGACTCTTGCTAGTAAGGTTGCAATTTTAAATACACCCTTTTGCCCTCTTCAAACGTTGAACTTGGTATTTCTTGTCGGTAGCCTATTTTATCTAATTTTGCACGTTACTAAGATTCGCCTTCAACTATCTAAGTATCTCATCTCACATGCGCAAAACATTATCAACTTCCTCCACCGATGAACAACCTACATCATAGCCAAGCAATCCTGGAGGCGGTAGCCCGTAAATCCCTTCAAACAGAGTCATTATGATCAAGCGATGGTACGTTGTGTTGTACCAATACTCTACCCAAGCCAAGAAAGATTCCCAGCGGTGTGGGTTATTATTAACATAACAATGCAAATATCGCTCCAAACAATGATTTACGACTTTGGTTTGCCAGATGGTCTCGAAATGATAGGTCGAACTATGCTTGAGTTGTGTCTTGTGAAGACAGAAGAGCTCCTTCTAAAAATTGCTAAGGAAGATCTGATCCCGATCATAAACTATGGATTCTAGAATCCCATGTAAACGAACATTCTGTTAGAGGAATACATCAGCGATAGTTCATGTGGAGCAAAGGTGTGTAAGGGCCATAAAATGGTCATATTTGCTCAATCGTTCAACCACCACTAACACCAAATTCTTACCTCCAGATAAGGGTAACCTGTCAACAAAATCCATAGAGATAATCTGCCCAAATTCTCTATGGAATAGGCAGCAGGCTCAATAGCCCCGCCGGAGAGTGATTAACACTCTTATTTCACTGACATGTATTGCAATTTTTGACATACCTTTTTACATAAGTTTTCATTCCCGCCCAGGAAAACGACCAATGTAATCATTGAAAAGTTCTTAGCTCACCGGAATGGCCTCTCTCAACTGAATCGTGGCATTCTCATATCATCTTTTCTTGGATGTTTGAATTATTCGGTACTAGCACACGCCCTTGCTGAAAAATGCAGCCCTCACGGATTATACGTCCAGAGTCATTATGACCTCCTTCCCCTAACCTCATGATGAGCTTTCCCAAGTGTGGGTCTATTGCTATAGTTGCTTTCAACCATTCCTAGCCCACAAATGAAGGTTTAAAAATCACTTATAGCTCCTTAATGTCCTCCTTTCTTGAAAGCGCATCTGCTGCATTGTTCTCATAACCCGGGCGATATACAATCTCGTAATCACACCCGAGTAGCTTGGAAAGCCATTTTTTGTTGTTCTGGTGTCGTTATGCGTTGCTCAAGGAGGTACCTCAAACACTTTTGATCCATGCATATTCTAAACCAACAACCAAGTAAATAATGTCGCCAAACCCAAACCACTTCAAGTATCACGAGCATCTCTTTCGCATAAGTTGACCAATTTTTCTTTGTAGGTCTAATTGTCTTACTCAAGTATGCGATGGGCTATCCTTTTTGCCACAGAACAACACCAATTCTGAACCCGAAAGCCTCCTTTTAGTTCACAAAAGTGTCTGCAAAATCCAGTAATATGAGAAGTGGAGTTGAAACCATGGTTTCCTTTAGTGCTTGAAACGCCGAATTTACTTCTTCTGACCAAGAGAAATGTCCATTCTTAAGTAGCTATGTAAGAGGTCATGGAATCAACCCGTATTGGCGGACGAACTTCCGATAATACTTGGTTAGCCCGAGAAAACCCCTTAAAGTGGTGACAAATTTAGGTGCCGGCCATTGAACCATTGCTTCAAATTTAGGTTTGCCCGCACACTATTTGTATTGATAATATGGCCAAGATACTCCACTTCTTGCTGACCAAATTCACACTTAGATAGTTTTATGGAAAAATGATTTAGAGTAAGGATCTTCATCGTCATCCGTAGGTGACGAACATGTTCCTCCATGCACAGCTGTAAATCAAAATGTCATCAAAGAAAACCAATATAAATTAGGAGAGATATGGCTAGAAAATTGCATTCATGGCTACTTAGAAATTTGATGGTGCATTTCACAAATCGAATGACATCACCAAATATTTGTAGTGCTCATTGGGAGTCGAAGCAAAACCGCCACAAATCATTATTCTTTTTCCAAGTAAAACCAATGAGGAGAAGAATGGGCTCGTGCTATGTCGAATGAAACATAAATCTGACATCTATTCACTTGTCGCTCTCTCTCATCCTTCTAAAAATGTGCATACCTATATAGGGCGACATTCACTGGCTTTCCTTCAATTAAGTGAATCTGATGATCATACGGGTGAGCGGGTTGGAGGATGGATGGCTCTTCAATAACCTGTCGAAATTCCTATAGCAGCCACTTATTTCCCTTGGCCCATTCCTGCTTCATCTCGCCACTAGAAAGTAGCTTAATGTTGGTGAAAGCAAATCATTTAGCCCCGACACTCCATTCATACATTAAAGTATTCGCACTCATGACCAAAGAAAGTCAAACTGTAGCAACCGTTAACTTATATCGTTGTCCGTTATTTTCGAATTCCATGATCATATTTTGGCAATCTGAAATGACCGGCCTAAGATCCACTAGCCATTGAATGCCAAAGACAACATCCATTCCCTCGATAAGAAAGGAGTACAACGATGTTTCAAATTCAAAACCTTGACCTCATCAAACTGATTATGGCATACTAGGCAATCTTTGGTAGCCACCTTCACTATCAAACGTAACCTCCCGGTGACCTGCTTATGAATGAAGTTATGACTCGACCCACTGTCGACAAGGATATATACTTTTTGATTCAAAATATGAGCTTGCAGCCGCATCGTTCGCTACCTTGCCCCGCTGAAAATCAAGTGGAGAGATATTTATGGATCCCTAGTTTCCTCCTTCAGTTAACGATCTACCAGAGCATCTATGATTGGGTCATCCCCTTCCTCGATGGTGTCTATGATGAATGCTTAAACCGCTTGACAATGATGACCCGACACAAACTTCTCATCACAATTATAGTAGAGATTATTCTCCCGACACATCTTTATCTCCTCAAACTATAAGCATTTTTCTGCTCTAGGTGTGGTAATTTTAGCGACAGATCTCGCACCTGCTGCTGTTAGTACCGATTTAATGTATGTTCGACCCGAGCTACTACCACCACTCTTCCGACCCTTAACAAAATTGGCATTCTATCAACGAGCGAAGTCAATCACTTCAGACAACTGCCACATTTTGAACAGCTACACCTCTGATGCAATCTCATCCTTCAACCCCTCAAGAAATGTCCCCATCAATACCTCTTGTGGCCACTCGTTTACCTAATTAGAGAGCCGCTCAAATTATCGAAGAAAATCTTCGAACGACCCATTTTGTCGTATCTTTGCATGAGACTCATCCACGTTTCCAAACTCCATTGAGCCAAACCATTTAAAAAATTTTAGCCTCGAACACCTTCTACGTGACAAATTTCTTTCTTTTTTACCTTTCATACCACTACCACCATCGATTTGCATCTCCCACTAGATGAAAATATGTCAACTCGACCTTCCTACGCCCTTGGATCTCTTGAATTGAAAAGTATTGGCACACCTAATCTAACTATACATTCAGATCGACACTGGAGAACTTGGGAAACTCCATTCAAAGTCGTGACCCCTTTTCCTTCCTCTTCTTGTTGTCGTGGCTGCTTACTATTTCTGGATACCGAACTTGAAGTGGATCTACTTTTCCACTTTTTTGACTTTTTCCTATTAGATCTAGCCCTACTTCGTGGATGCATGAACGAGTTTGTCAAATCACGAATGAAATCTTGATTCGCTAAAGACATTTCCTATTGCATCATCATGCTTTGTTGAATCTCCCATACAGCTCATTCGATTTGCTCAAAATGCTCACAGTTTGTCATTATGGCAGCGGTGGCTCTGATACCAATTGATGGAATTGTCAATAAACAACAAAATCAAAACCTAACTCAGGGTGTTAGGATGATACAAACCTTGTCTCATGGTGACAAGAGACCTTTTATTTCATTAAACTTTTCATATATACAATTGCATGTATATATGAAAATAGGTATTTATTTTCATAAGCACAATGTATATGTATATATATAGGTTCAAGATTAATCAATTCTATGTAAGAAGAAATCAGTTGATGAATGAAACATGCTATGTGTATAATTTACATCCTTTTTTCCCTTTAGTTTTTATTCTAAATGGAATATTAAAAATTAATTATTGAAAGAACTTAACAAGGAGATCATTTTGGTCTATAGAAACATACTTTTTTAACTCTCTTTTATTACAATTGGGATATGCAACCGTTGCTATAAAAATGAGGAGATGAAGATGACTTCATTGGTGGAATGAGAGATTCCTCGGTGAATTGAGGGAGGGATGAAAGGATGAAGTGAATAATAAAAGAATGAAATTGTATGTATTACAAGAAGTTGCAGATTGAGTTGTTAACTTCATAGTGAAGACATGATACGTGTATGGTTTCTTTTGATGACAAATATACATATATATATATATATACATCATTTATATATTAGTACTTATCTTATACTATGAGAGAGTGAAAGGTGAGACGGCAACACCCAGCGATTCACCCTTTCTCTTTACTATTATTATTATTATTTGTATGATTCTTATCATTATCTAATAAACCCAAAAGATAAATTTTATATTCATGTCTCCATCATTTTCATAAGTATGCTCGAAATTTGGTGCTGACCACGAGAGACTTTTTACTTTATACTTACATAATCTCTATATTAATCTAAATATATCCCTTATAATATTTAGGCTATAAAATTAATCTAGCTATGTGAAGTAGTTAAATGGGATATTATACATTACATTGGATAATGTTGCGACAAACACAAAGGTCATTTCTTTACTTGAAAGTCAACTTAGAATGTACAATGGTGATGTTTTCCTAAATCAATGTTGTGTGTGTCACATTATCAACCTCATCGTAAGAGCAAGTATAGACGAAAAACATGTAAAAGATTCTATTAATAAAAATTGATATATATTAGCTTGGATTGTTCATTCAAATCCTAGGTTGAATAGGTTCAGAAGATATTGTCAGACATTAGGTATGAAGTCTTGGACATTTGGAACAAATAAGGTACTAAGATGTAATTTAACATTTTTTATGTTAAAAAATGCTTTCCCGCCTAAGTAAGTAATTACGAGTTTTTATAATTGTTATAATCTTGTTGTTTTATAAAAGTGGGATGATGAGAATATTCTTGAAAAATTTACATGCCTTTTATAAATCTTTTATGATTTTACTGTTCCTTTTTTTCGTGTTTATTATTATCCTAAATCTCTTTTAATTTTACATTAACTTGTTGAGGTGACTAACATGTTTGAAACCGATAAGAATGATGATGTGTTTAAGTCTGTTGTAGAGAAAATGATTGAAAACTTTAACAATATTGAAAGGAAATTCTATTTTTATATTCTTTTGGTTTTATTTAGATACAACAACAAGAGCTTCGATTCAAGAGGAAGAGTTAAAAAAAATTTCTCGGTTCCAGTTCATCTACATGGCCCACTCAAATGACAACATCAACGCAAGCCGAGTTGAAACTCAAGAAGTACCTCCAAAGAGATTTCTCATATTTTTAGATCAATTCAAATGATTTAGATATCTTACTTTTTGAATTGATGGAAGACAAACATTGCAAGATTCCCTATACTAGCATGACTTATACGAGAGTTCTTAAATGTTCCCATCTCAACGGTTTCTTCTGGATCGTCAGTTAGCATAGGTAATAAAGGTATTAAAGATAGGAGAACTTCATTAGCACCATAATTGGTTGATGTATTATTCTGAATTAAAGATTAAAAGCATAGAGAACATCGAGGTCAACATGCAGTTCATAGTGAAGATTTAGTTGAATACTATAAGAATGTGTTCTTAGAGGACAAAGTGTCAAAGTTAGAGGTAGGAAAGTTCCGTCCATAGATCACAGTTGATAGAAAATTTGTATTTTTTATTATTCGTTTACAGTTTCGTTGTAAGTTCCGTTTTTTTCTTCTTCTTAAGATTGAGAAGTTTTTTTAACGGAACTATCTAATTACTCAAAAATACCAATAAAGTTTTTATTTGGTCAAAAATTTATTTTTGTATTTTAATACTTCTAATTTAAATTCTTAAATTCAATATAAAAATTTAAAATAAAAGAGGCCCTTAGGCAAGCTTATGGGTTAGACCCGTTTTGAGCCTGTCATATAAGCACAACATGGTATGATAGGAAGCCCATTAGACCACCATGCCTTGCTTGAACAATCTCTAGGCAAAACAGACCGACACAACACGAATAGCTCACAAGCCCTCACATGCTATGTCAGGCCGCCTATTTTGACATCCCTAATCCTAGAATGTGATTTAGTTTTTTTTCTTTTTTCTTTTTTCTTTGTAACCAAATTTTCCCGAGAAAATCCGGGTTCCATATCTTTTAGGGAAACATTTGGATTTCTCAAATTTTTTGGACCAAGTTGGATTGTGGGGAAAAAGAGATAAATTTGATCGGAAAAAGGTGAGAAAAGAAAAAAAATATTAAGAATTAAAAATTAAAGAATTTACGAAAACAACATATTTTTAAAAAATGACGTCTCATGCCACATTGGCACACCACATCATCATTTTTGTTATAAGAAAATATTGTAATTAATAGTAGGGGTATCCGACACAATTATAAAAATACTAGGGTTTTTAGCTCTCTAAACAAAATATGAGGAGTTTTTTCAAACATTTCAAAATGCAATGGTATTTAAGCCTCTTATTGAAAATTTAGGGCATTTTCCGGCCTTAAAACATACATTAAAAATATAAATACTCAATGTATTAATGATGACTTTCGGCCGCAAAAAAATATTAATAATTAGAGTAAATTAGGATTTATTCTCTTAAATACTTTTAAATTGTAATAAAGTTCATAATTTTGATAATTAAAATGTGCCCTCCATTTTAGAAAAACTAGAATGAGGTTTCTGTTTTTATTTAGAAAAACTATGACTAACCCCAAAATTTCATAAAAATTATAATGATCTTCCAAAAAATTTAATAATTATAATGAAAAAAACAAATTATATTATACCAAATTTTTAATAAACATGTTCCAAAATATTAACCCGGCTCAATATAACTCATTAGATTAAAAATTGGATTTTTATTTCTAACATAACTCCTTAATTTATTTAAAATATTTTTTACCCTAGTTTTTCTTATTTTTAAAATTTTTTTCCAAACAACCTTATGATTTTTAGCTGCCGCCAACAATCATCCTGGCGAGAAAAATAATCTGATTTTTTAAAAAGAGAAAAAGAAAAACGGAAATAAATATAACTTTTTTTTTTTGTAAAGTGCAACTGAATCCAATTTCTCGTGAATAGAGAGATTAAATTGATTTGGTCTTTGTGAAAAACTAATCAAATTGATCAAGTTTCTCATTAGAAAAAATCAATTTGATCGATCCAATTTTTTGTAAAAAAAAAAAATCAATTTTTAGGCGTAAAATCAAAATGAACCTACTCCGTTTTTTTGCGGGACGAACTTGGATGAACACGCTCAGGTTTCTTTGAATGAAGAACTGAAACAAACTCCTTTTAAAATTTTTCAGCATGAAGAAATTGAATCAAGTTTCCATTTTTTTCAAAAGAAATTAGATGGAGTTTCATTGTTTTTGTTTCTTCAAGAAATCAAGTTTTTCTTATTCACGGCAATGGTGGGTTGTGGCAGCTGAAAATCATGAAATTGTTTGTGAAAAGTTTAGAAAAAAAAATTTATGAAAAAAATTGAAATTAATTTAAATAAGTTAAAGAATTATTTAAAAATTAAAAAAATTCGAAATACAAATTTATTTTTTAATCTTATAAATTAAATTGAATTATATTGAGTTAAGTTAATGATGTGAGACTTTCGATAAAAAAATTAAATATTTATTATAATATTTAATATAATTATTAAATATTTTAAAATTTATTATAATTTATACCAAGTATCGTACAACCATAATTTTTTCAAACAAAAAGAGAGCCTTTATTTTAATTTTTTTAGAAAATCGAGGGCGTGTTGGCTATTAAAATTATAAAGGATTTATATTAATTATAAAGAAATTGGGAGGATAATATAATTATAATTACAATTTTGGAAATCTTATATACCAAACACGCTACGTAAATACCAAGTCAAATGAATCACCATGGGGTGCGAATCACCAAATCAGAACTCACCTCTGTTAGTGCCAAATGGTCATGGGAAATTCCTTTTTCTTCTCAAATCTACGAATCTCATTCGAAATGCATCAGATTTCTGCCACGGAATTGCTTCAGTTTCTTGTTTTTTCAACATTTTTAACTACCGTCTTTGAGTATTGGCAAGCTTGAAGAGAAGTTTGGCTCCAACCATTGAAATAGGTAAAAATCCTAATTTTTCCTTTCAGATTCTTTCTTCAGTTTACTCTAAATTTTGTCCGATAACTGGAGACGTGCAGGATGCGAATGAATGGTGATTTGAATCTTCGTTTAGTTTAATAGAAAAAATAAGTATACGTGATTTGAGTTAATTTGAAGACGGGTTTTGCTCAGCATGCGTAAATTTCTTCAGTTTACTCTAAAATTTTTTCCAATAACTGGAGACGTGAAGGATGCGTATGAAATGGGTGATTTGAATCTTCGTTTAGTTTAATATTAAAAAAAAAGGGCAAGTATTCGTGATTTGAGTTAATTTGAAGATGGGTTTTGCTCAGCATGCGTAAATTTGAAGGTCAAAATTGCTTTCTTTGGGTAAAGTGATCTGCGGCTAATTAATTCTACTAAGTGTGTTATTTCTTTAGATGAATTTTTTGTATTTTGAATTTATGAATTTATAAGGATTTATCAAGTGATAAATTATGGTAAGAGTAGAGTAGGAAAATTGAAATAGATGATGAATTGGGTATGACTTCAGTTTTAATTCGAAGTGGGTATTGTTAATTTGGGCTAATTTGAAGATGGGTACCACTAATCTGGTAATTTGATTTTGGGAATTAAGAAGGGAAATATATTAGGGATTCTTAAGATGGCCAATGGAGAAGAATAGGCCTTCGTTGTTCCTTCCAAGTTGATATATAGTTTGATATGTCATTACTCATGCCTACCTTTTTGGATATCTTGCATTTTTAGCTTATAAATGGATTTCATGATAATTTACTTAACTGGATTTGAAACAAAATGCTTATGAAGACAATTAAAAGATTGTATGAGATCGTTATCTGTGAAAATTTGAGATGATCCCTTGATAATGAAATGTACTTTGGTTTATAAAGTTAGGATAAACATATGTGGTTATATGATTCGATATTATGCCTAAAGCATATATTTACTCATGTGAATGATGATTAGAACTGCTCCTAAGAAATTGAAAATTGTTATGGTATTGTGTATGAAATGCATATGTCAGCTACATGCAGGGATATGTTCTTTGTTACATTTTGCTTGAAAAGTGCCCATTTTCGGATGTAGATATGATAAGTTAAGTTTGTTATGTGATTTTGTCAATTGATTCCTCCTAAAGGTATGTACATCATTATTTCGTTATGAAAGCCATTATATTATAAGGTGTCATATTAG
Source organism: Coriaria nepalensis (assembly GCA_027186245.1). Taxonomy (NCBI): domain Eukaryota; kingdom Viridiplantae; phylum Streptophyta; class Magnoliopsida; order Cucurbitales; family Coriariaceae; genus Coriaria; species Coriaria nepalensis. Next base: position 9,789,106 of record CP114486.1, on the reverse strand, counting down.
TATGTTATGAAAAGTGCTATTAGCTATTTAAAACTAAACTTCTTCATCGAAATTGTTGCACTTTATAATCATTTTTTTGGCATTAGATTCAATTAGATGCTGTACATACTGGCATATTTGCGAAGTTTGACAATGATAAACTTTACGTACGGCTTGTCACTTAAGCTGCATGTGTATGTATTTTATAACCTTGTGTTGTAAGTTTATTTTAAACATGTGAATAGGTGGCCTTGTGTTGTATCCTTAATTGAGTTCATAAATGGTGTTTAATTTTAGGTTTTCTTGTCCTTGGATGATGATCTTATCCTCTAAGGGTGTTTGCTAGTTATGATTCATTTTGGGTCATAACAACAAAACAGGTCAAGATCCAGGAACGGGCAAAGTTTCCATCTTTCATTTTAAAGAAAAGGAGAAGCAAGAACGGACGTAGTCTAAGAGAGTATATTGAAGACGGACATATGTCAATGGAGCCTCCACTTTTCCAGGAAGCAGCGAGATGCGACGTCTGCCAATGCAGTTTTAACACTTTCAGGCGACGGGTATATGATTTTTCTAAACTTTTTTAAATTGACCTAAAAAAGATTAAACTATTCTCGTTTCCCTCCCTTAAATTCTTTTATAATATGCAGCATCATTGCCGATGTTGTGGAAGGACATTATGCTATGAACATTCATCTAATCAAAAGGTATAGCCTGTCAAATTGGTCTGCCTTCCCTTTCCATAGGGTTTGCTTTCATTATATAAAAGAGATTTACATAGTGAGTGCCTGATTTCCAGCGCCTAAATGCCATACAAGGTAAGCATTTCCAACGTTATTTGCAGCCTAATTATCTGCTATATACAATCTAGACATAAAGGAAAACATCCCTAAAATAGCACAAATAGAATCCCGTAACATAGCCACCTTTTTTTTTTCTTTTTGTTAAAAAAAAAAATATTTTATAAGTAGATGCCTTTCCATTGACTACTCTTGTTCTTTTCTCCAACTCAGGCTTTACCACATTTTGGCATACATACACCCGTGAGAGTCTGTGCTGACTGTTTTAATGACTCTTCACTGTAAGTCAAATTATCAGTGAAATCATAGTGTATCTTTTCTCATCATTTAGGTTTTCTTCTCCTTAAAGTTTCTGAATTTTTCTTTGAAGCAAAATGGGATAAAAGAAAATGCAACAGCTTTGAAAATGACAATAAGCTTTGGTTGCATATAATGAGCAGAGAAGGATTTTGTCTATAAAGGTATAGAGAACTAGAGTTGAGAATGCCCGTTGAAATGGAAGGAATAAGTTCGGCTCGGTCAGAGATTTCTTCCAAACAACTATATAATAGTATATAGTGAATCAAAGTTGCTTCAATTAAAATTTGAAAGATAATGCCTACCCGATCCAGAATGATGAGACTTGAATAAATCCAATACCGTTCATGCATGCAAGCCTAGTGATCCTTGTGACTGTACTTATTGTAAACAACTTATATTTCTCCCCCCTTTTCTTCTTTAATGATTCTAAACAATCCCATGGCCCTGTTTGTGCTCAGATCTGGGAACAACAGCAACCCACAGCATAGTTTAGATGGTGCTGACCCTGTAGCGGATTCAATTTCCAGATTAGACATAAACGATGTTGTAGATTCAAAGATTGGACAAATTTCAGAGTATCAAGTTGCAGTAGCCTCTTCAGATTGCAAGTGTGGGATGCCATTATGCATTTGTGAAGCTCCATCCCCGCCTAAAGAGACACGGGTATAATAATTTCTTGACATATTCATACATCTTTATATTTCCTTTACTGCTCTACATCTTAAAGGGCCTGAACACTTTTTTGGGGCAGAAGGTATATACTTCTTCATCTTTTATTCAGACAAATCCAAAACCCAAGAAGGTTGAAACCAATCAAAGGAATAGAGCTTCTGCATCTAATAATAGACAGTAAGGGTCCATTTTGGGTTTAGTGAAGTTTACCAGTCCTCCATTTTTCTTCTTTTCTTACTTCCTCTTTAGCAAAGAAAAAAAAGAAGGGATTAATAATTATTATTTTTTGCCCTTATAATTGGCCTTTTCAATCACACCAAAATATGCAGTTCTGTTATTGTTCCTAACCAAAGGATCAAGAGCACATCAAATGATTCTCGGATGGATTATGAATGCAATGGGGAGGTAATTTTCTGAACCTTCTCATTTCTCAAAGACTTGATAATGGAAGGAAATTTGTGCTGTGGATTGCGGGTCAGCTTCTTATGCGTCTGTTTGCTTTAGGGATTAAGAGAGGCCATAAAGAATGGTGATACTGATGCTGTGAAGAAACTTTTGAGTGAGGTATTATTTCTGCTAAAACATTCATTTCTGTGTAAAATTTGTTTGAATGGCTTAAAACGTTGTCAAATTGGCAGGGAGTGGATTCAAATTACCGTGATAGACAAGGATCTTATTTACTTCATTTGGTACTGGCGTTTCTTTCTCTCTTCTTCTCCCTTCACCAACCCTGCCTCCTGTGAAAAATAAAATAAGATAAAATGATCATTGTCTGGAAATTTTCAAGCCTAATGTAAAGATTATTTGGGTGTAGGCTGCAGTATTTAATCAGGCCGATATAGTTTTTGCTCTCATTGAAAGGGGAGCAAGCCTTGACAACAAGAATGCTCAAGGTAACAAATCGTTCGACCTCTTAGATTTTACATTTTTAAAGATTCTTGTATACATCTAGTGTATGTAACTACAAGCACTCTGACCAATGAGAAGATGTCAAGTAGGATAGAGAAAAGAAGCAAAAGTGTTTTTTTAAGATTTTTTTTCTTTGTATTTTTCTTTGTATTTTTTTTCTTTGTATTTACTCATTGGTCCAAGTATATATAACTACATAGTCTGGGCTCATGCAAAAATGTCCAGGTATAGACAATTTACAATCCGCTACAAATAGGCATAAACGTCCCTTTTAATGTCTACTAGTTTAGTGGCCGGCTTTCTCTGTGGTTTTGAATTCTACAAATAGACAATTTACTCTGTGGTTTTCTTTCTTTCTTTTTTTTGTTTTCCATCAGGGGAAACACCTCTGGATTGTGCGCCGGTAAGTTTACAGTTCAAGATAAGAAAGTGGGTGGAAGGGAGTAAGCAGTGAAAAAGCCTCGCCCTAGCAATTGATCTTGAGTTATTATTGAGTTAACATGCAAGTGGCTATGTTGTCTTTGCAGAATTCTTCCCAATCTATATTTATGTCCTACAAAATGTTTGACTTAAGAGGCTTTTTCATTGAAAAAAAAAATTAAAAAAAAAAAAAATATATATATATATATATATATACTGTTATGTGGTTTTGTTTTATCAGATACACAACATAAAATAAGAAAGTTTTGTATCCTTGAGAAGCAAACAGCACATAACAGTTGGTTTCAAATATCATATTATTGTTCAATTAAAAATCCTTGGTTTACCCAAACTTCTAATACCATTAATATCCAACTTCTTGAAACGAACTCATTGATTCTCTGAAAGAGGTTCGTAGAAGATGGGAAAAGTAATATTTTACTTTCACGAAGGTGATGAAAATATATCTGGCTTGGTGGGGCTTCCTTGGATCCTTAATAAGGTGGCTATGATTCGGATTTATTGAGTCAGTTTATTAGAATAGATTAGTTCATTCACATATGATAATAATTGATTGAGAGCGGATCATCATAAGCCATGGTTAAACGGTTATACCTTGGTTTAAGAATGTAGTCAGCCTGGTAAAAAGAGGGTGTATTTCTGCTGGAATTGGAAGGAGATCCCAGGTCATGGTGAATGCGTTGTGTGAATAGCTTGTCAAGAACTAAGTCAAACCATAGTTCCTTAGTTCTAGAAGGATCTTCTCCCTAGGACATTATGAAATGAATGATCAAAATGGTCTTCGGAGTTTCAGGTAGAGGTGATTCATGTGGATTATCATTCTTGGGAATGAATTTCGTTAGTCCTGAGGGATTTAGTGCCTACGGATCACTGTTGTCTACCCTGCCTATCTTTTAATACGAGTTGTTCATTGCAAATCCAACAGATGAGATCACGTCCACATGTGCAGCTCATTTTTAGCCCACACAAATGCAGTTGGCTTCATTTTTTGCTGAGTTGTATACGTAGATGTGATCTCATCCATTAGATTTGCGATAGACAGCTCGGATTAAAGCGTTGGTAGCATAGACACAGTGATCCGTAAATAATAAGGTCCTTAAAAAAAAGAAAAAAAAAAAGAAAAATAACATAAATGATATATATCTCCATATATTAAAATTTCGATAAATTATTGGAATTAAAAAATCTATTAATTTAATAAAATATTAAATTATTAATAAAAAAATAATATATGAATTTTAAATTAATACTAAAAAAATTATTATTTAAATAATATTATTAATTTCTTGAGATTTTAGTCTAATTTTTTAAAAATATTATTAATAACAATTTGGGCCCATTTTATCATTTGAAAGCTAAGCGAAGGGTAGGAAATATTGACATTTAGCTTCCGTTAATAGTTTGTCGGAGGGCATAACAAAGCTCAGACTCTTTCTCCTTTTTTTCTCCCTCTATCTGACTCTCTGTGCAATTTTAAAGAAAATAAAAAGTCAGATAGCTCCGCCACCTAGTCCGAAGAGGACTAGCCAGAGCCAGATGCGGAGTTCATGGGTCTCCAACAAGAATAGAAGCTCGACTGAGAGTGTGTTGGTGACCAAGCATTGATGAGAGGAGTGAAGATGATGAGCTGGAGTTTTGAACTCAAAAAATAGAACTGTTATTTTCTTTACTTTGCTCTAAAAAATTTTTTATGTCATTCATCTTGTTTTAGATTACAAATACATATGTTAAATAAAAGAAGATTACATCAAAGATGGCTTCCATCACTATACTCCTAGACATGATTACAAACACAACCATGCTACTAATTAATGCAAACTAAAGCTTGACGATAAAAGGTACAAAAATCATGGTAGAAAGCCAAAAAACAGTTTGTTTTCTTCACCTCTATTGTGGTTAATATAACCAACAAATCTTCATGATCCAACAGTTTTCAATTTCTTCATAAAATATGATGAAAATGATCATTTAGACTTCATCCAATTGCTGGATCTTCAAAACACTGAATAGAATTTGAATTATCTCATTTGTTTGCACTTGAAGCAATTGAACTTGATCAAAAACAATTTCTGTAACTTGAGCCATAACTTGAGCTACACAATTCAAAATTGAATGATTCCAAAGCCCACGTGTCATATTTGATTACCTTCAGCTAACGGTTGATAAGTTAATGTCAAAAATAAAGCAAATAAAAATGTCAACTACTTGTTGGTTTTGCTCAAAATGTAGAACAAGCATTTTCAACACCCATCCATGCTTGTTTTGCTAACAACTCCTAACCTTGATTTGAAGAATTCAAAATTGAGCATCGGTGAATATGTCAGCATTTTGATTTTTAGAAATTCAATGAACCAATCTTATGTCTCCATTCTTAATCAATTTCCTAATGACATAAAATTTGATTAGAATGTGTTTGGTTTTGCTAAACTGAATTTGATTCTCAAAAATTAAAATGGTTGATATACTATCACAGTAGAAGATTGTTGGATCCTTTTGCTTGAACTCTAGATCCTTCATGATCTTCCTTATCCAAACTACTTGGTTGGTAGCAGAGGTAGCAGAAATGTATTCTGTTTTTGCTATTGATTGAGTAACTACTTATTGCTTTTTGGAACTCCAAAAAAACACCCCTAAGCCCTAAGTAATACATAAGCCTTCAGTACTTTCCAAATCGTCCACTTAGCCAATCCAATCACTATCCACAAATCAATGAAGATCCATTTCTTATTTCTTGAACTAAATGCCAAGGTCATTAGAACCTTTCAAGTATCTAAGAATCCTCTGTGATTTTGAGTTGGATCATGCATGAACCTTAAAAGAAGTCAAGTAGAATGCATGATGTCTAGCCGAGTATACATTAAACTCTCAATCAAACTTATGAAAGAAGTGGAATCAGATTTAGCAAATCCATCATTCTTGCTTAATTTTTCACCAGTAGATAAAAGTGCAGACATAAGATTGAAATCACAATAACCTTTTTAGGCTAAGGGGGAGGGGTAGTCCTAGCCTGGGCTTTGGTTGAGCCTAAGCGGGGGCTACTCTATTATCATGATGTATTTAATATTTTGTCCGAACACAAACTCATTTAAAATGGGCTAGACCGTGTTTGAGCAGGCCGAAGTACTGACCACAGTTCGGCCCATCAGTCTGGTCTATTTTAATAACTTGTGTATGATTTTGCCAAAATCTCATTCTTAATTACCTCCTATGTGGCGGGTACAGCCACACATGATTGCTGGATTCAGTTGGGTTTTGACAGAAAGAAGTCAAAAGGCCTAACCATGTGGTTTATATTTCAATTTGGGATAGTCCGTCCAGGGGAGAACTTTTATGTTTCATTAGTACAAGGACTAATCTATAGTTAACTAACAATTAGCAGTTGGAAACCGCTACTTCATATTTTCATATTTATTTCTCTTTATATTTTCTTTCTTCTCATTCCACATTCCTTCCCTCCCTTTCTAAATTCTCGATTTCCTATTCCTCTCCGTTTTGCCCATGGAGGAAGGCAGCCACTGCATCCACTTGCGGTAAGTCATCGGTGCGTCTATTTATGCATTCGAGAATGAAGACTCTCTACTACCTGCCCGCATTGGTAGCCTGAAGAAACTGTTTCTCCCTTTCTCTCTCTCTTCCTCCGCATCAGATCTCGCCCCCTGTCTCTCTTTCTCTCTGTTTTCCTTAGTGCTCGAATCCGGGTAAGTGATCTGCTTGTACTGTTTAATGCTTTTTGTGTCAATTGTTCAAGTTTTTCCTTGTTTAATTCCTTTGTTCATTGTATATCTGTTGCTGATCTTATGCTCTTGTTTTAGATCTGATAGGTGATTCCAACTTTTCGTTCCCGGTTGAACATTTAAATTATCTGTCGTCTCTCTCTCTCTGAGAAGGGAATTGGATCCATTATCCAAGATTAAAAAGTGAGCTTCCAATCTTATTAATTGTGCGATACTCATTTTTTTATAATTCATAGTTTCTGAAGATCATGAATGTGAGTGATAGTATTAGTCTTCTTCTACTTGATACAGATCTTGTATTCTGTCTATATAATCACTATTTAGTATAAGACGTGGAGGGTTTTGTCAGGTCAGTATAGAAGCTTTGATGTGTTGTGGTAAAGATGGACGTTGAACAAGTAGAAAAAGATTTAAAAGCCTTGAGACAATTATATAGACTTCTTCTCGATCCTTCTCAACAAATTGTAAACCCTAAACCCTCCTTTTTCATACCATTTTTTCAATTTCATCTCAACTATTATTTATCGAAATGGCTTTAAAATCTTGCGTTTTGTTCCCCAGTTGAATGAGAGAGCAAAATCACTGTTAAAGAACATGCTGGATGATGCTACAACTAAGGCTTTTGTAACCCAATCCAAGGTATGTTTAATTGGGATAAATTTTTGGATGAGCCGTGTTTATAGTGAACCAATTTTTCTTAACCGTATATGCTAGTTTCGTGCTACATATGTCATAACAACATTATATATGTCATAACAACATTATATATGTGTAAGATATATCGATCTATCATAGACAACAAAAATTATTTTTAATGTGATATTAATTTTTTTCCCCCAATATTACCAATGGAAAGATTTCTCTGAGCTTGCAAACTCCACTACACTCTCATTTGTAGATGTTGGGGTCTAATCACTTTGGTATGCTTGCCAAATCTCCTGTTTCTAATGTGAGCCTAAATTCAAGCATGGCCAGCAATGTAAGAACTTGGCCTACTGCTACACCAGCTCAAGTTCAACATAATCTCAAGAATCATAGGGAGTTGAAGAAGCAAAAGGAGGGTAAAAATAGTGATTTCTCAATTGACATCTCTGCATCAATCCAACGAATTGAATCTCACCTTTCAGCTATTATGCAACCTTGTAGCAGTATAACTAGAGGACAGTATGGTTCGGCTGCAGCAGAAAGTGGAGTTTCCAAGAAGCCCATACAGAGCCCAAGTTTGAAGCCCATTTTGGGACAGCAATTGAAGCCCATCTTCCAGTCTCCAGATTTTGTACATGGATTACGGGTTCCTTCATGTCAGGATGATTCTTCCATTGCACCTGTAATAGGCCATAATATGGCCCATTTACCAATGAAATCAAACCCAGCTGAAAATAAGAAAAAACAAAAAAATGAGGTGGCCAGGAAAGGAGAGCGGCCCAATAACAATCTGCGGCCCATTTTGGTAGATCCCCCTTATAGGAGGACTCATCTTGGCCCACGTAATAAGATCGTTCTGCCAAGTCAGCAAAGATTTGAAAAAGCCAGCTCATCAAGATCAGAGTCTTCTTCTTCTTCCAGTTGGACGACTGAACACAGTGGGGCCGGGTCCAGTAGTTGTAAAAGCGAGGGTCCCACATCAAGCAGATTTGTAGACGAGGGCTGTAAAATTTCTTTCTCTGATAAGAGTAGCCTGCGTAGCATTTCGACTACTCACAACAGAGAACATGGGAATGTGGATCCCACCAAAACACAAAAATCTTGTAAGAAACCAATCGGACGGTTGAGAAGATTTAAGAATAAGCTCGGCTTTATCTTTCATCACCACCACCACCACCACTACCACCACCATCGTGATGATACGGTGTGGAAGCAGGTAGGGAAACTATTTGGAACTAAAAAGGCAAAGGAGAATTTTTATAGTGATGAGAATAATAAGCAAAAGAAATCATTGGTCAAGAGCATGCCACATAAGCAGCCGGTGGGGCATTTCAACGCTCTAGCGAGAAGGATGTTGCGGCATGTTTGGAAGTCAAAAAAATCGAGGCCGTCAGTGGATGGTAAGATCCGAGGGATGGGACAGGGGCCACGTGGACATAAGAAGAAGGTGCATTGGTGGCAGATGCTTAGGCGTCACAGAGGAATAAAGCTCTCTAATAAAGGTCGTGTGAAATTAGGTAGTCTAAATAAAAAAGCACGGCTGAAATGATATTTTACAATAAGTTGTATATATGAATATAACAAATGTGAGCCCAAAAAATCACTGTCGTTGGTTTAAATGTGAGCCCAAAATTGGTTGGCCAATGTGTTACCTTTAAGGTTACCCAACAGGTTTTGGTTAGAGAAATCAGATTTGTACATATATTATTATAACCTGGATAGAGGTTAGAGCGCTCCTTCTCTCTTCTAGGCCAAACGGCCGCTCTCCTTTCTCTTGCTAAAACAGCGATCGGCATCTTATGGACTCCATTAATTCCGGTGGTTTGACCTCTTGATCTCTTGATTTACTCATCTTTTTTAATCTTTCTACTTGATTCATGTTTGATTTCAGTAGTTTGCTTTGATGTACTCTCTTAGCTACGAAATCTGGATTTAAGTCTTTCATATGGTTGAACCACTATGCTACTATAAGTCTTTCATCTGGGTTTAATACGAACAACGTAATACGAAATATGAGTTTAAGTCTTTCATCTTTCACTTTATGCTACTCAATATGCACATAATTTAACATATCTAAATGACACTTTTTTTAATTGGAAAATGAACATGTAGAAAAATTTAGATGACCACTTAGATAATTTTTTGAAAATAAACTTACTTTACAGGGAACCATTCAAACATTAGATGATTTTAGTTAAGTCATGATATTATTTTAATCCATTCAGATGACTCTATAGTAGTTAAGAATGCATTGAAGTATAGGGGTGATGAACCTAAACTTGACTTAGTTGTAGCAGGACTGAAAGGTAGAGAATTGGAATTAAAAATAAGTAAGAGAACCAATATAAACTTGTTGGTTAAAGAAAAATATGAAAAGAAGGATTCTAGTCAATTTAATAGAAATCCTAAGAAAAAAAAAGTAAGTTAAAAGGAACAATAATAAAGAAATTGGAAGTGTTATCATTGTAATAAACTCTATCATTTAAAAAAGAACTGTAATATTTTGAAAAATAACAACAAAAGACTATCTCAAGGAAATCATGAAGGAACTGAGGTTAATGCAACTTGCATTTTCGAGTTCCTAAACATTTCACAATATATTATTGTGACTGATTAGATCTTGAATTCCAGTTGTACATTCCACATGGGCCTAACTAGCAAGTTGTACAGTTTTCATGGGAAACAACCAAACTTATATGATCTTAGGGATATTACGATATCCAAAGTTAGATACATTCTGGACCAAAAAACAGAACCTAATATCTCTAGGAATCTTAGATGAAGGTGGTTGCTCATATATGATAGAAAATGGTATGTTGATTTTTCTAAAAATGGAAGACCCATTGCTCAAGGGTGTTAAGAAACATGGTCTTTACATTCTTTGTGCTTATTACTTTATTATGCTAGTTTCAATTTTTCACTTATTTCTACTAATCAATATGTGACAGAAAAGTGACACCTTAGGCTTGGGCATATGAGCCAAAAAGGCTTGGAAGTGCTAAGTAAGTGATAATACTTTGGTAGATTCTATTACTTTGCTAAGTTTGCATAAGGGAATTCACTTACTTAGGGATAGTTTAGAGTACTTGCACGCTGACTTGTGGGGTCTCAAAAGAGTTCAATTCCACGATGGTAATATATATTTTTTGTCCATTGTTGATGACTTGAGAAGAAAAGTGTGAGTTATCTTATTGAAGTAGAAGGATGAAATCTTTGATAAGTTTAAAGAGTGGAAGGTCATAGTTGAAAACCAAATAAATAAAATGGTTGAAAATCTTAAGACAGATAATGATCTTCAAGTTTTGCAATGCTATGTTTGACAATTTTTATAGGGAGAGTGGGATTACTACACATAGGACGATATCTAAAACTCCTCAAACAAATCGGGTCTTCCTAAAGGGTTTTGCGAAGAAGCGGTTAAGACCACCACCTCCTTAGTGAATAAGAATTCATCAACCGTTCTAGATTTTAAGTGTCTGGAAGAAGTGTGGTCAAGTAGGAGATCTAGTCTAGAACACTTAAGGTCTTTTAGATGTGCGACTTATGCACATAAAAGAGATAGTAAGTTTGATCCTAGATCTCAAAAGTATATATTCTTTGGATATGAATAAGGTACTAAGGGGTTTAGGTTGTGGGATAATGAGACTGTTGGAATAAGTGTTATTATTAGTAGAGATTTCATTTTTAATGAATCTATATTTCCATGCAAGTCTATTAACATTGATACATGTACTTCCTCCTTAGGAATGAGTTCTCCTATAGAGATGGAGAATGCAAACACTATTGTCCAAACTAGACAGTCGGAAGAGGGCACCCGTCTTGATGATCTGGCACTATATGACCATGTGTTTGGCATACCTAATAAGCCGGATTAAGAACTAGATACTACAAAGACTCTATATGAGTCAAATCATGATTCAGTAGCCGGTTACCAATTAGTAAGAGACCGAGAAATGAGGTTGATAAAACCTAACCCTAGATATTCATATGCGAATCTTATCTATATTGCTTTGGTTGAATGTGTTAAGGTTTAAGGAAATGAACCGTCAAGCTTTGATGAGGAAATGGAATCCTCGGTAAAAAGAAGAAGTGGGTGGATGTCATGGATGATGATATGGATCACTCAATACCAACAAATTGTGGCTACTTGTTCCAAGACCGAAAAAACAAAGGCTCTTTAATTGTAGGTGGATCTAAAAAGTAAAAAAAATGTATAAATTTTAACCCTTCTAGATTTAAGGCAAGACTTGTAGTTAAGAAGTTCACAGAAAGGGAAGGAGTGGATTTTAGTGAAATGTTCTCACCAACTCTTAGCACTAGTACTTTTTATAACCTTGAGTTAAAACAAATGGATGTAAAACAATATTTTTGCATAGTGAATTAGATGAGACATTGTATATGAGTCAACCTCTCGGTTATGTTGCTAAAAAATACCTCGAGCATGTTTTTTTATTAAAAAAATCATTGTATGGTTTGAAATAATCACCACAATAATGATATATTATGTTTGACTCATTTGTAGTGAAACTTTTGCATGTGAAAATTTTGTTATACACTTATTTGATGATTTATGTAGATGACATGCTTCTATTAAGTAAATCACAAACTAAGTCACATAAACTCAAGCAAAAGTTAAGTCTAAAATTTGATATGAAAGACTTAGGACATGCAAATAAAATCCTAGGAATGGAAATTATTAGAGATAGAAAAAACAACTTTCTAAAATTGAATCAAGAGTCATACTTTAAGAAACAAAGAGTTCAATTTAAGGTGGAAGGTTGCAAACCGGGTTCCCTATCATTAGCAAATCATTTTTCCCTAAGTAAGAAACATAGCCCTAAAACCGATTCTAAATTAGCGAAAATATAGCACATTCCCTATTTCAATGCCATAGGATCTATTTTGTATTTTATGATTAGTACTTGTCTAGATTTGTCTTTTTCAATCTCTTTATTAAGCATGTTTATGTCAAATTTGATTTAGTACATTGGAAAACATTAAAGTGGTGCTTGAGATATGTCACTAGCCCTTTTAGTTTGGGTTTACATCTTCATGATTCTAACTCTTTGAGTTTAGCTGGTTTTATAGATAGTGATTTTGCAGGTGATCAAGATTCTTGAAAATCAACCATCTCATACCAATTTCTCTTAGGCGGAAACTGTGTTAGTTGGAAGACCAAACTATAACCATTAGTGGCTCTCTCATCGACGGAGGCAGAATATGTGGTCATGACGGATGCATTCGAGGAGGCACTTTTTCTACAAGGCCTGCTTAGGGAAGCATGTATTGTAATCCCCCAATATTTCTAGACTAGGCATAATAAGGAGAAAATAAATTTAAAATTTGACTCATTAGTAAATTCTAATTCCCACATATACCAAATTTTAATGATAGAAATAGTAGGATATATTTTTATAAATTTTAAAACTTAATAGGGGCTTAAGTTTAATTAATAATAATAATAATAATAATAATAATAATAATAAAATTGAAGCTCCACGTTAATGCCCATTTGGCAACATAAGCATTATGTTTAGTTAGTCATCAAGTAAGTGTCATTCAGTTAGCATGCACATATGCTTAGTGGCATGCAAGTGGCAACATTAGCATGAGATAACTCTTGCTATAAAAAGGCTTCATGCTATAAGGGAATGAAGAAGTAAGTTAACGGTGGAAGAGAAAAGGGAAAGTGAGGGAAAGGAAAAAAAGGCAAGAAAGAGAGGAAAGGAAAAAGGAGAGAAAGGAAAGAGAGGGAAAGAAAGAGAGGAAAGGAAAAAGGAGGGAAAGGAAAGGAAGGGAAAGAAAGGAAAGAGAGAAAGATAAAAGTCAAAATCTCCGGTCAACCAACCTTAGTAAGTATAGTCTCACTGCAACATCCGGATATTGTTTGTTTATTATTATGATTATAATTATATTAATTAAGAATAATATTAATTATTAAGCATGATGACTTGGTTATGTATGCATTAAGATTATAATTATAGCATGCTAAGTAGAAGTGAAATATTATGATTACCATGATAGAAATAAGAATTATAACTAAAATGAACATAATATAGCAGGATGGTTTGATGATAGTACAAAATTTAAACATTAAGTGCATATGTTCATATTTCTAAAAGTTAATGTTATGTTAAAATAAATAAGAAGCATAAGCATGCATAACATTAAAGTGAGGTGTTACCGGGTCAAAAGAAGGATCGTTTGTCGATTATAAAGGACCCTAAATAATATTAAAGAAAATGTTATAAGCGGATCGTTGTAATAGTCATAAGCGGACTGCTGATTAAATATCAGTTAACATGCCGATGGTAGCATTCTCAAGGCCCAAGTGTGTAGAATGATAGAAATTTATGCACGTTAGATATAGGTCATAAAAGCACTAACTCACAATAGTCATAAAAAAGAATAGTGATATGAGTATGACACTATCCTTACTGAGCTTCTAGTTCATAGATGTCTACCTTGTGTTGTAGAAAATTACAAAGGTAAAGGGGTAAGCTAAGGAACAAGCGAATGAAGGCTATCAGTCCGTGAGATTGTACTTATGAGACCCGACCTCTAAAAGCAATGAGTTTGAAAAATTGACACTTCATATGTATATGTACGTATATGTATATTCAAATAAAGAATAAAGTATTTAAAAAATTTTGGGATTAGTTTTCTATGACAAAGACTTCCGCAGTATTTTCAAATTATTATATATATCCTTCAAACCGCTTTTGAAAGTAAAATTAATTTTAAGGAACAAAATTTTTATAAAAACAAGAAAAGGAAGACACCTACTAGCTGTATATGTTTCCCTAGAAAAGTATTTGATAAACTAAACAGCTAGTAGGGCAAGCATTACAGGTATTATGGATGGTAAATGTATGGTTTACTCAGATAGTCAAAGTGCAATCCACTTAGGTAATAATCTGGTACACTACAAACAGATAAAACATGTAGATGTAAAATATCATTTTGGTCATGATGTTATTGCTTTGGATACCATACACATTTCTAAAGATCCTACGGTGGAGAATCCTTTGAATATGGGGACTAAGGTTGTTACCGTAATGAAATTCAAGCTTGAATTTGTTACATATGGGGTGACACATAAAAATTGGGCGATTAGGGACTTTCGAGAATGACTCGTTGAGGTATGGTGATAGATCTATTTCAGACTCAAGGTGGAGATTGTCGCTGGTTTAAATGAGAGACCAAAATTGGTTGGACCAATGGGTTTTCATTTGGATTCCATTATAGCCCGATGGGTTTTTTCGCGATCCCTCCTCTTGCAAAAACGATGATCTACATCTCCCGGACTCCATTGATTATGGTAGCTTGATCTCTTGATCTCTCGGTTTTCTCATCTTTCTTAATCTCCCTACTTGATTCATGGTTTGATTTCAGTAGTTCGCTTTGATGTATTCTCTTAGCTCCGAAATTTGGGTTTAAGTCTTTCCTATGGTTGAATATGTGATTGTTTGAAAATTAAGCATGTATTGTAGCAGATCTAGGGATTAGAAGTATGTATGTACCGAACTCTATCACTAGTGTAAACAAGACTCTTGGATTCCGGAGCTCAAGTGGATATAGTTTATTTTGATCGATTTGATCTCGTATACAAACCACGATAAATTTCTTGTGTCCTTTTTTAATTATGTGCATGCTTAATTGCTGAGAAATTTTTCCAATAGGTTTCATTGTCATTAGTTGGCGTTAAAGAAATCGGCAAGTTGAAATGTCATAATCTAATGCTACAAAAATAAAGAAACCTATATACTACATGTTGATATGCATTCTACATCCTTTATTATAAATGAACATTAGGTATTCATATAATCCATGTAATTCGGATGGACCGCCTTTCGTCCCCTACATGTTGGCTTTCTTACTTTACTCCACTCTTCAAACATTTGTTTCCCTGATGAGTTGCATCACACTCTTTAAATCATACTTCGGTATCTTGATGAGTAGGTTCAATATGGGCACCCGATTCATGTGCAACATTAACTATATTCAAGTTCAAATGGATAATATTTTCCCCAAATTGATTAGAATATTCATTGATTGTTGGCCATATTTTTGGAAGAACCCCGTATTATAATATTGATGCGGTAAAATTATTGATGTGCCTAATTCGGGTTTTCGATAGCGTCATTGATGGGTCAGCTTCCACTTCACTAAATGTAGTTGACCCAATGGCATCAAGTAATGCGCTACAGTCAACTCACCTCATATTGAGTCCTTCCTCTTCTCTAGGATTGGTGTGGGGAATCCGCCACTAGAGGGAGATAACCCTTGTTTAGTTCATCATTTCGTTCATATATGGACATGTATCCCTGGTTAAAGGACCATTGATTCATAGCCAATGTTCTTGCCTCGGGCATAGAAAAGCATCTTCACCTATTGTCTGGGGAGGAAGGAGAAAAAGAATAGGCCCATGAACAAAAAAGAATTAGCCATTCAACCATATTACGGGTCGGAGATAATGCTAAACAACTACAAACCAGGGGCCTAGGTACTCCTATCACATTGGGTATGATTTTGCCATGTGAGAAGTTGATGGAGCAAATCATGGAAATTATGTTGTTTATGTTATAATAAGATTATCCATATTACAGCACTTAATCACATGAACACACTCTACACAGTACAACAATCACATTCTTAGATCTAAATACTCACAATTAGCAATTTTCACCATATATAAAAGAATCACAACTTCTAAGATCTAAAGATCAAACTAGAAATTAAAGAGTAAAAGCAAAAAATCTTAAATCTCAAGAACAGATTTACAGAAAAGATAAAGCATGCAAAGCAACCAAGCAAAACGGCGAAAAACCATAATTGCTTGTATATGAGAAGAAGAGGTATTTATGTGACCGAGCAATATTGGACGGTTGAGATATAACCCATCAAGCAATGATTCAACGGTCAAATTGCATCCATAAGACTCGGTTGGGAAGAATGGGTCATTGATGGTCTTTTGGGCCTCAATTATTTGGGCTAAACAAAATTAAATTTGTATATACTTTTGTATCAGAATCAGTCTCAATATATAATATATGATTGAATTAATTATTATATGTGTTCTGTAAAAAAAAAATATACATATAAATTTAAAATAATATCGAGTATCAAAATATAAATTTTAAAATTTTATTATATAAAAAAAATAATCACTAAATTTATTATATATTAATTTTGAATTATAAGCACATGTTTATACCGTCTTAACCAGTAATATGTATACTAAATTAAAATTAGTATCTTAGTAATAGCTACTTCTGTCAACCGGTCAAAGAGGCCCTCAAGAAAAATCTAAAGAAGAGTGTTCTATTTCTGATGAAGTTCAGGAGTAAATAAGTTGGTTGTTCCAGCACCAAGAAATTGGGTCGAACATATGACTTTGCAATTACAGTTTCAAGCTTTGTTATTTAGATTAGAATATTCTAAATGTTTTCTTTTTGTTCCAAGTTGGTTTGCGGGAAAGAAGAACATGTTTGTATTGTAGATTTCACTGTTCAATGTGCAACCTCTTAAAGTATTAGTTGTACTAAGTAATCTTAGATAAAACAAGGAAGCTTATGGAAAACCTCATATACTATTATGTCTTGCGATTTCTCTTGAAAGCTTCATTCAAACTTGTGTTTCATGCTTGTGTATATATATAGAAATAATTGAGTTCCATGTGGAGGGGAAGAAGCTAGAAATTAATGAAAATAGATGGAAGGGACAGCTACAAGAAGATGGAAGAAGAGAAAAGGGAGAAGGACGAGCTAGCTTCTAGCTATCTAGCATGATCTGTTTGTATATGTATTATCTTCATCCTTCAACACTAGGCAGACAGAAAGTGAAAGTAACAGTAGAATTTTTATGTGATTTAAAAGAGGAGAAAAAAAAAATTAAGAAAAAAAGAGAGAGAAGTAATTAGTAGTATGCATTAATCTGTGCAATCTCTTGGTCGTGACGTACACACGTACGCATGATATTATGAAACTTAATAAGAATGAATCTAAACGTGTAAAACACGTAGCTTCACTGATGATTTTGTTGCCATTAGCAGAAATATGGTGATTGTAATTAGCTCTTCTTAGTTTCGCAGAACTCTGAAACAAAACCCAGTTGTTTTTAATGGTATCCTTCTCAGAGACCATGACATTCTTGGTGACTGTTTTTTTAACCAAAAAATAATATAGTTTTTTTTTTTCTTTCCTAATTTGTAAAATTATTTAGAAATATTAATATCTGAAAAATTCCTTATTTATTTTTTTATCTAGCTCGTATCGTAGGCTACCGATAATTTCTATTAATATTTATTTTTTTTTCTAAACTGATTATTAATGCTTAATATCAAAAAATAATTTGTATGATTTTCGAACGCAAGACTGTATATATTCAAGTAGATATCACCTAAGGATGTGTGCATCACTAGAGCACCCTTCTAATTTCTCTTAATATTTTATTGACACTATGTTTTCAAATAAGATTGAACGCCACTACATTCATATAATCCGGATCTCTAGGAGACCTAATACATAAATATGAATACTCGTAAGTCATAAAGAGTACTAATTAAGATTAAGAAGAAGAAGAAAAAAAAAAAAAAAAGGTTAAGAAGCCAAAGAAGGAGTAGTAATTGTATTGACAATAAATACATGATGAAGGGTTTGTCAACAGAAAAAGTTGACGGTTTCCTTCTAAAAGACATCTAACTTTGTGACCACCCCATTTCTAACTCCTAGACCAAGTCTCTCTTCTCTCTCTTCTTCTTGTATTCTATAGTATAGTTTCCCAAGGAACGTCAGATATTCGTCATTACTTTCTGTCAGGACTGTAATTTCAATGCCTGTATAAAATAAAATAAAATAATCTGACTCCCAGCAAAGGTTCTGAGAGAGAAAAACAGCTGCCCATTTTCTGATCCGACCTTTTCCAAGATTTGTAACTGACCTTTCCACATATTTTGAAAGCCTCATTAATTCATAACATTCTCATACAAAACACACACAAACTATATATATATGTGTTTGTTTTATATATAATTTCATTTTGTCCATCAACATTGGATTATTAGAGGGATGAAGTTTATTGGGGAGGATGATACATAATCTGTCAGCTTTCTTATCAAAAGTAGTTTAGAGTGTGAGATTTAGAGAGTCGTAATTTTTTATATTTTTGTTACAATTTAATGGGGTAAAAATTAAAATGCATTTTTCTTACCATATATTCTGCTTTGTGCAGGTTTTCTAGTTTGCATCAGATACATACATGATGATGATAATTGTAAATTAGTAATATAGGAAGATGATGATTATCCATGCATCTACTAATTATAAACCCCGTGAGAGAGAGAGAGAGCGAGAGAGAGGTGAGAAAATGGAATGGCAAGTAATATTATAGTACGTACCTTCTGGCATGCCTACTTTTGGTTTCTCAGTTTAGAAAGAAAATAATAAAACGTTGAGCATCTCTATATCCATCTACGGCATACTTTCTTTCATTCACTCATTCCCAGATGTTTCAGAACCTTCAAATTAATTCAATAAAAAGTCATACATTTCACCTCCATGACTACAACTACAAACACAAAAACCCTACATTTAATTCAATAGTTACTTTCAGTGTTACATCCCACATCATCCTTCAAATCCATCGCTAAAATCAAACCCAATTTGTCAATCTACCATTTTTGTTTGGGTTTTCTTTTTAACCCAAAAGTAATGAAGTATATCTATATCTATTAACAGCCAAAATCATAATCATTCATGATAAAAGCAACCGAATATATATATATATATTTTTTTTTTCTTTTATTTATTTATTGGTATCTATGATCTCACTACTCAATTTTGAAAGTTGGGTTTGGCCAACAATATAAAAATAAAATTCAGTTGTTGGGAACTGTGGAATGACTATATATACTTGAAAACTGGAGAAAACATTAATACATATGCTGGTAAGGCTTCATTAAAAAAAAAAAAAAAGATAAAATACCCAAGAAAGCTAGGCCAAGAGATAGGGCTAGGCTAATCTATCAATCGGACAAAAATTTGACATCCGATAGGTTTTTTATAGTACGTGCTTTCTTGCCTGTGTGAAGTGAACATTCAGCTGCGGTGATGGGATCGATGATGTAATTTTCATAGTAATTAATTAAACTTTAATCATTTCACACGTACATGGATTTCGTTAATTATGCGACCTTTGTCTGTGTCTTGATTGTGTTAATTAGTTGTCATGTGCTCTGGCCTCTGAGGTTAAGATATTTTTTTTCCTTTTTCTGGTGAAAGTGGAGGGAGAGATCTCACGTCGGTAGAATTGAAAGTACAACTAATAATTACTATGTATACTCGAGATGAATAGTAAGACATGGAAAAAAAAAATTTTAAAAAAAATTCTACATTTTTGAGAAAAAGATCAGGAACAATATCCCATTTTTGTGCCAAAACTAACAACTTATTCCAGTTTAGAATATAGGTAGAAAAGTGCCAGGTAATGATCGGCTCTCAGAATGAAACTAAGAACTATATTTTTAGTTTAAAGATATGTTAATAACCAAGTAGAGACAGAGAGAGGGAGCAAAATGTTATATAAATGTAAAGGAATTATGCACAATGGAAGAAAGAATAAAAATACTTACCAGAAAGAAAGAAATCATAGTGAGCTATGATCAAGGCAAGATGCTGGTTGGGGGGAATGAAGCCTGGTCCGAGAATCATTTAGGAGACAAGTAATCAATCATACATACCATATATATATATATATATATATATATTAAATTTCCCGCCTAATAATATCCGGGAAATTAAAAATATATACGATAATTAACAATCCATTATGAACTCTAAATGACCTCGAGCCAGACAACATACCCCTCAACCCTTTAGAAACCCTTAACGAAGCACCTCCTACCTCCGAAAAGTTTGCATTAACAGCACGATCAGATAATGATCATAACTCAAGAGAACCCTTTTTAGTTAATTAATTATATAGTTGAGGGGAATGAAGCCTGGTCCGAAGCCTTTTTGTAAGTTAGAAGAACCCTTTTAAAACAGCCTCGAGCCAGCCAACATTCCCCTCAACCTCCCCCTTATCATTTTCGCCTCATCCTGAAAGAGAAAACCCTAGCTTGCCAGCCCACATGCACACCTTATATATTTATAGAGAGAGGGAGAGAGATGATACATAATACATTCTTACATGGACAAGTTGCTAATTTAGCTTATGCAAAATGGCACTTAACAACTAATGATAAACCCCAAAAAAACAGGCAGCTTTTGTTGTTCTAGTTTTACCTACTCCAACCCACGACCCAAATTATGTATTTGAATATTAATTGTTAACGAATATAATTGTTGGAATTTGGATTAGTAGGTTTCACTTTCATTCCCCCAGGTATTGTCCGTGGGTTACTAGTTATTACCTCCAATTGCCGGTCAACTAACCAGTGTGCTACCTGATATTACCAGTACATGCAGATTAAATGAAAGGCCAGTAAAAAAAATATTAAAAAAAAAAAAAAAAATGAACAAACAAGACAAAAAAATGGTAATAAAATAACACACTTGACATGAGACTGTGGTTCGCCTTTAATGCGATTCTTTCATCATCATTACCTTATTATTTTTAGCCTCTCCTACTTTTCAACCTCTCCCTCTTCCTAAATCCCAGCTAGACCCGCACGCCCCGGAGAGGCTAACTTTTGGCATTTGCTTTTTTGCTTCTACTGTTTTTTCATTAGTTGTCCTGATCTTTTTACTAAACAAGATCACGCTTCTCATAATTAGTTAAAATCATCATTTACTTGTAAGTGTTAAACCCTACCTAACAATTTCTCATTTCCAGCGACTTTTTCTTTTTTAGACGGGATTGATAATGTACAAAAATAATCAAGTGGTCACTCAAATATAGATACTCTTCAATGCAAAATTGATTGATAATTGTAAGTTTCTTGGTAACTTGATTCGAATTTGTACTTAATCTTATTAGAAAGTAAGGGGAATTTAATGTGACTTGAAAATACTGACATTAAATATACAAATAGGATCGATACAAGTCAATGCAGAAATCCATATTTCGGTTGGTTGATTAGCGATCGAATTCATATTGTGAGCATGATCACCTACCGTTAATAAATAAGTTAAACGATATATATGTAATATAGTTAATGCTAAAAGATTATTAAAAGGTTATGACTCAAACTTCAATTTCATTATAGTTTAGCACTATATACATAATATGGATAAATTTCTCAATAAAAGAAGTTAGTACTTTTAACAAACGACTCATATGATTGAACATACTTCTTGAGATTGCTATTTATGTAGATTGTATTTCTATAATTGGTTATTCACTTTTATGAGCTTTAGATCCATGCTCATACTATTTTAAACATGAGTTTCTTGCTAAATTCCTTTATTCCCTTACATAAATTAGAGTTATTACTCAATGATTTGGCCATAGCCTTATGATATGATGCCTCACTTTGATATTACACTTAACTGTTTTGAACTCTTTTATTACACTTAAACGAGATTGACCTATTGTCACCGAGCCCCCACAATCACTTTGCAGTATTTGCAACAATTCTTTGGGTCTGTCATGTTTCATGGCCTGGAAAACTGGGAAAACCTAGTTGGCAGGTTTTTCTGTAATAAAATCAAAGTTTATATAATATTTTAATATTTCGCTAGAGGCAATAAAATTCCCGCTTGTTGAAATGTCGTTGATTAACTGCTTACGCACAATCACGTAAGGTGAAAGAGTGAAAAAATAGGTCCACGCACCACCCTGCATGTCACTCAAACGTGTATCTATCACTAATGGTGGTGACTGAAAAATTAAATATATTATTTTTAAAACGGAAACATAATACATGTGTATGCTCTGTCAGATTAGTATTGATTAATTTAAAAATAAAATAAAAATATATATGTAGGAATAGGAACCGTTCGGGCACAATAATAATTCCCTAAAAAAAAAAAAAAAACCCTAAAATGTAGCCAAGAACAAAATTTCTGTGACTACCTAAAACTTCCCACACGCAAAATTTTCACTTTGAAACCCATCTCCGCCATCATCAGATGTCGCACCACCAGCCTCCGTTGTGACTGTTAGTGACCTTCCTTCGCCGGTGAAGTTTGCTTTGTAGAAGGTCGTTGGTGTGAACCACATTCTCTTTGAACAACTTTAATCTCTAAGAAAAATGGTATATTTCTTTGCATGTAGTCTAGTTGTAGTTTAAAGTAGTCTTCACTTTTTTCCAGCTTATTTTTTATCTTTCAATCTTCAATCCATGATTCGAAGTCACTAGGATGGGAATGTGGCATATGTGACTCTTTTTTACTGAAAATTCTCACTTTGTTCTTTCTCTGTATTTATGTTATATTTATGAAACAAGATCAACAATTCTAGTTTTAAAAAATGGCTTCTTGAAATTTGTAGCTAGTTGTGAGTTGAAATTTGTGGCTTATCTGTTTTTCTGGCTTGTTTGAAATAGGAATTTATGGGTTGATAAAATTTGTGGCTTGCTCTGTTCGTCTGATTTGTTTGAAGTTGCATGTTTACAAAACTGGTTTTTTGAAGTTGTTGATCTTATGATTTGGTTTGAGTATTAGTTTTGTAGAATTTGATGAAGTTTGTTTGATTGTGTTAACTTATCTTGAGTACTTGATTTGTGTGCTTTTTTCGAGGAGTATCAATGGCTCCTCAAAGATGACAAATCAAGGTTAAGGGTTCCCCAACAAGAAAGAAAGGGTGAAAAATAAAAGCAAGAGAGATCAGAAGTTGGTCGAGGTTGCAGAATCATCTACACACAGTCCGAATCATGAAGGTGATAGCCCCAGTGACCAATTAACTTTGGCAGGTATGGTTATAAGTTGTGGCAAATATGCTTATGGCTTTAAATATGATATTTTTATGTTTAGTAAAAATCTTTATTTATTATTAACTTTTTTTTCTGTTATGCAATTAGCATACCCAATGGCTCTGCATAGTGGGAAGGAGAGGGTTAATACTCATGATCAATCACAAAAATGTGGATCGGACAGAGGTCCTTCACACCAAAAAGTGTCACCTAACCAACAAAAGAGGCAACGAAGAAGAAGTTGGTATTAGGCGACGTTTTGGGTGAAACTTGATCGGAAGTTGCGAGGATTTATTGCGACTGGCTTGACGACACAGTAACCGAAACCCGAGTGGCACAGAAAGGTGATGAAGTTAATTGCTTGTATTTTATAATTTTGATTTTTTTACTACATGTTTAACTAACACATTTAGGTTACTATTATTTATTATATTTGTTTGCATGGCATACACGAAGACCTTAGCTAAGGAAAGAGGGCTAAGGAAAGAGGGCTAGTTTCGCAAGGTATACAATGTGTATGTTACACTTTTTATGTGTCGTTTAGGGTGTGACATTTCTAAATTACTGAATATAAATTTCATTTTCTTTTACTTTTTTTTGTTCTGTTCCGTTTATGTTAGAAAATGAACCAGCTTTGAGTTTGAGGAGTCTTTCGAAAGGTCAAAGGAAGAGGAAAGGCGATGAGTTGCAGTTCGAGGATGCCAATGATATGGAAAAAAAGAAGAAGGGGAAGATAATCAAACCTATTCAGCATGACCAACCGTCGAAAGAAGAGAGTGAGAAAGAGGAAAATTCTGAGCGTTATGCAAATGCAGTTCAACTAAGTAAGAAAGGACGTGAGATAAGCGAGGAAGCTAATGCAGTTGGTAAGGATTTTGAGTTGATGCTGTAGTGGCTCAAGTCCTGCAGTAGAATTGTCTACCGCTTTAGAAGATTATCTGAAAAAATATATGCCACAGGAAATAGTTATGAATAAGAAGAGGCCACTTTCGGCTATTGTTGCTGCTTCCCCTCTAAAAAAAAAAATCTGATTCGCATGGAAAAGAAGTAGATTTTGTTCAAAAGGAAAGCAAACCAATCTAGAAGATTGGTAACCACTTAGGCAGTATGCAGTCTACCCAGTAACAGATTAATTAACTTTTTCGATCCTACTCAGGTTATCCTTAAATGTTCATAACATTTTTTATTTAGTTTTTTTTCTCCAACCACCATTAAGCAGCGGGCGGTTGGGACACATAAAAAAAATTCTTCAACATAAGAGCTAGATACGAGGGCAGTTTAATACTTGTAAGAATCAACAAGGCAAATATTTCAAGTTCCTGGTAGACTTTCATACGAAAGGCTGTTACAAACTGGCCAAAAGAGAGGAAGAGTTCAGAGTTGTACGACCGAATTTGTGTATGTCAATTTGATGAAGAATACATCTATGGTTCTATTTTATTTTTCATTTGTTTGTTTGTTTGTAAGTGCTAACATGTTGTACTGTTTGTATTTGGAGTCTGATTTCTCGCTCATAAACCATCCGAAGAAAGACCGTCCAACAATCATATCAATATGTTCAAGATCGCGGCCAAAAACTCTTGGTACGCTTTGAAGAGGAGGTGGTTTGATGGGTAGGCAAACGGGAAATTTGAGGTGGCTTTGAAACTAAAACCACCTTTCATACCCCACATTCAATGGAAAAGCTTTGTACACAATTTGTTGATAAAGAGTGAAAGGTATAAGTTCTGAACTAATTTATATGGTTGCAATTAATAATAAATAACTAAATACATAATTTGTACTTGTGACTTTTTCTTTTTCTTTATTTATTGTAGACAATATCGGATCACAATAAGATAGCAAGGAGGGCAAAAGAATGCACAATACAAATGGGGTCTAGATCCTTTCCCGATGCTTTTTTGAATTCGGCTGAGCAATGTCAACACCGGGCTATAGACTAGTGACAAGTACAAGCAAGCTTATGTAAGTTTTTTTATTTGCTTATTAGATTTAGCGGTTGTATATGCTTAGGGTTAGAAACTGAAATTGATGTGCTCATAGTTGATATTGGTATAGGGCAGTACCTGTTGTTTGTATTTGTTGATCACTGTTACTCGGTTAATTTATCTGAAATTGGTCCATTATGGTGTGTATTTTATGTTATTATTTGGCCATTTGTATTTCATGTTGCAGGAAAGAATGGTTAAGTTGGTAGACGAAGGTGACGAGGAGGGAAATGTAATATATGTGACGTGGTATGCAATATATATGTGTATGAATGTACAGTACAAAATTTGTTAGTACCAAACACATTTCAGTTAAGTCCATGATATAGTTGTTGTTTTGATTGCATGTCTACCTTTATTTATGCGATGTTGCATTATGTTTAGAGGAAAATTACATGTAATATAGATGATTATGACTTGTACATATATTATGATTGTATAGATAAAATATTGAAATTGAGAATAATTATGGTGATTTGCATTTTATATTATGTACCTGGTATCTGTGGCCTTAAATGAATATGCTACATATATATATTATCAAATCACACTAATTTTTTTATATTACAATATGTAGGTGTGCAATAAGGGTATAAGAGTATGGAAAACAAGGCTTCGATTCTCGTTGTTCATCAACAGATGGAATCTAGCTCTTTGGAAGGGGTCAAAAACTTCTTATTAGTGGTTGCACTTAATTTAAACTGATATCTATTGCATACAATTAATTCCAGTCAATATATCCAATTCCTCAAAGCAGCATAAAACATTTCAATGCTTCACGATTAGGTTGAGTAAATTTGTTACATAGCATATATATGAACTCAATCAATTAGTAGTGATTTATTCTTTGGTATTAAATGTTATTATTCTTATTCTTTACATGCTAAAATATGTACATTACATCCGTCGAGCATAATATCATTATTTATATCTTAAAGTTGCATTATCAATATCATACTTGAAACCGTAAAGTAAATATGTAGTCAAATTTAAATGTAAAGTAAATTGAACCGTCCAATTGAAATTCGGTTTATCAATATCATACTTGCTTATGACCGACCATAAAGTCAAATTTAATGATGCATACATATTATTTACTTTACGGTCATAAGGATATCTGCTTTATATCAAGCTGATTTCGAAATGAGTAGTAAGTTTGTTTTAAACAAATTGGTTTTTATATTCATAATAATAGAAAGAAGAAAATAGGTGTTAAGATTGTTAGCACAAGTTTTATATATATGAATAAAATTTTAAGTGAATGAACAAAGAAAATTTATATAGTAAGAAAATAAAATGTGATACGGAAACTATAAATAATATGAGAGGAGGAAACATACTATATGGTAAAAATTCTGCAATATGAACTAGAGAGCTAAACTATAGGTAAGACATTGTAGCAATGTATAACACGGAAAGAAAATAGAAAGTAGGAAGAACATGATGTAGGATAATATATCTAGGATTTATCAATCTGTAACCAGTAACAGAAATAGCAGAAAATAGTAATGCATGAAAAAATAATAAGCAAAAAAATAAAATATAGTAATACATAAATAATAATTTGGAAAAATAGAATCTGCAAAAGTAAATTAGAGTAAATAAAAAATCAAAATACAGTAATATAAAAAATATTAATCAAGAAAATCAGAATAATAAACAGGATCTATAAAACTAAATTACGTAATAGTATATGTAAATGATTTATTCATTGAAACATGCAATCGCAAAATAGAATATTAAATAACATAAAAATCATAATATTTAAATATAAATAAAATTGAGAATGTAGTAAAAAAAACAAAAATATAAGGAACATAGATATTAGCAAACCAAATCAATGGAAGTAAAATTATGAGGCTTGTTATGCAATAGTGTCTTTAAAACATATTCGTAGCCTCACATCAGTGCCGAAGAATGGAGTCTGTCTCTTAGGATACAAAAAGATGAATAGCAGCGGCGCACTACCGATATTATTTTAGCGAACTCAAAAAGTATTAGAACTCTGTAACACTGGAAACTTAGAACAACTCTAAAGATGGAATGAAAACTGAGGGATAAATCATTTTTGGTGTATTTCCAAATGGAGGAAAGCTGCCAATTTGTAGACTCATAAACGGAGAGGAGGAGATGAATAGAAATTTAATCTGAGTTTAATTTAGATTTAAATATGATGAAACCTAAAATTAAATTATGCCCTTTCATCTTCGAATGTTTTGCATGAGAAAAAAAAATTATTTAGGAGAGGAGAAAACAAAAGGTGGGTTATGGCGAATCAGATCATTTTTGGGCTGACATTTGGCACCTCAGGTGCAGGTGCACACAAGCTAAGCCCAATTTGGTCTGGATTTGCACCCCCTTGTAGGCGCACGCAAGAGAGAGCATTCTAACTTATATTTTATTACTCATTAACAAATGTGCAGTTTTATATAAAAATTATCTCCCTTTATCCCCTTTCCAATATAGGATAAAATTTTTCTCATTCATTTTTTTCCATTTCAAACTATTCAAATAGTTGTATTTTGTGATTCAATTTCTTATTCACCTATTAATCATTTTGATCGTACCATATACCGATTTGAAGCTCTCACGGAGGAGAACCCGAATCAATTTTCACATTTCATTTACACGTAGTGGGCCCCACTTAAAATTGAGCATAAACATAGCATGTTTAAATACTAATTTTTCAATAATCCCTCACATGAATGAAATTGACGGATTATATAAAACATACATTTTTCGACATGAAAATATTTTTGACCTGGAGATAGAGTTCGACGGTTTGAAACCTGCATAGGATAGATAGGTATCAACTTTTGAATCTTCCATTGTAAAAGTACATTGATTTTACTTGCTAAGGAGTAGCCATGATGTCTTTGAACGATTCTACCGTTTATATTAATAATAATATACTTCATATAAGAGTTTTACCTAACACACTTGAGGTCTCATTGTTATGGTTATTTTGGCCTTGAACATCTACTTGGTTATGTAAGAGTTGATAAGAATTAAGTCCACATTGATTCCCTTAGAAGCGGCCCCACTTCTCTTTCATATAAGTGATTATTAATCAAGAGTAACCCATTTTACTCCGTTTGGATTTCCCGATGCCTAAGAATCATTAAAAGCATAGCTTATCATTTCTCTTACGGACATCACTGTTTCATCAGAAGAATGGATAGGAGGAGAATCTCCACAGTGATCAAATTAAGTCTTTAGATAATTAGGTTGTCTTTTTGAATCTAGATCTTAAGATTTCCACTCAATTAGGTTGGGTTTCCATTATATTGATTTCTTATTTCTTGAGCTTTAGTCTCATTCCTTTTGATGATTTTTCAACAAACTCTCTATTTAACCTTTTAATTAGTGGTTCTGTAGCTTTATCCATGGATAACTGTAATTGAGAGTAGTTTATTATAACTTTTTCAGATCAATTTATATCTTCCTTGAAGTTTTGATATTCATTAAGAAACTTTCAGACCATAAGATTTTATATCCTAACTCTTTTATCAAGTCGAGTTTTTATCAACCTCTTATTCATTTTCATGTTCTTGAGTATGATAAACTCTAGGGTTCATTTAAACTTGGTACATTTTGAACCTTCTCATAAATATATGTTCAAAGAGAATATATTCTTTCTATGGATTACCAAAAAATTTTGCATTCATTTTAAACAATGACCTTTTTTATTTTCTCGTGCAAAAGTTTGGTATAAAATCATAATCAATATATTTTAATCTAGCAAGCTATAGATTATAAAAATACAAGTAATTAATAAAATAGCTAGTTTTATTTTATTAATTTCTCAAAAGATCATTATTTTTCATTTATCTTATAAGCTTGAGCATCAACAAACTTTCCCCACCAAAAAAAAAAAAAATCAACTAAGCGGAGAGACCAATATTTGAGACATCTTGAGCAATGTCTGCCATATTCACTTCTTGGCTTGATTTATTCTTTCGGACCCTTCAATCCGAAGCTCTATGACCCACCTTGTCACAGTTGAAGTATTTCGCGTGAAACTTGGTTTGCTTCGTTGAGACTCCTTTTTTTGGTCTCAACTTAGACCATTTGTTGGTCCTTTTGGAACCCTGACGATATTTCATAACATTAGCCTTTGCCTCATGTTGAATATTCCCTTTGTTATCAAAATTTCGGTTGTCTTCTTTAATTTAAAGTTGAATAATTAAATTTTTTATATTCATCTCCTTTCACTTATGCTTAAGGTAGTTCTTGAAAACCTTCTATCCAGGCGTAAGCTTTTCAATAATAGCATCTACTTGGAAGGTTTCACTTAAAGTCATCTCCTCGGCATGAATTGTAAAATTACTTGAAGTTCTTGAACTTGACTGACTACAGTCCTGGAATCTACCATTTTATAGTCAAAGAATCGACCCACAATAGCCTTCTTGGTACCAGCATTCTCGGTCTTACATTTATGGTCTAAGGCATCTCATAGCACTTTTGTTGTTTTCTTTGTACTATACACGAAGTACAGAGATTCGATTAAACCGTTTATTATATAGTTCCAATATAGAAAGTCAGAATGATTCCAAGAATCAACAACACTTACTGCTTGTACATCATGCTCATTATCTTTAAGCACATGAGCACTTTCCTTCAAGAATCTCGCAAGATTCAGTGTAGTTAGGTAGAACAATATGTTTTACTACCATATTTTTAAATTATGTCCGTTGAATTTCTCAAGTTTTTCACCATGATTCACAACAAGAACCACAGAAGGAGTGACTCAAGTGATACAAGGGATCATCTTGATAGCAGCAGCTTATCGGCAACTTTCAAATTCTATTTATGAAATTACACACATATTGATATGAGTATCTTAGTGACTAAACGATTATAAATCATTCAAACTCGTAAAGGATTTAATAAACTATAACTAGTTAACACCCTTCAAAATAAAAATATTAAAAAGCCATTTCATTTTGAAATCGCTCTGAATTAATATCTACGAATTAATTTGGAGAGCCATCTAATTCAATTTCAAAACATTTTTAATAATGGTTAATCCTTACAAGATACTAACTATGCAATAAATATTCCAAACATTTACAAAGCACTATTAATTGAAAACGCTTATTCAATTAATTTGAAAGATTGTTATTAATTTAGTAATTATAAATTTAATAAACCATTATAATTAATTTTCCAAATTTATTATGAATTAAATTCAGAGCATTGTGTATTAAATTCTAATAGTCAAAAATCGGTTACACATTTTATTTTGAAAATTATTACGATTACTTGAAAATAATTATTAATTGTAAACGATCAATTAAATTTGAAACCGTTACAAACTTTAATTGTTAAACCGTTATAATATTTATTTGTAAAACCGTTACAAAATTTATAATACCAATAAATTGTAATATAATTATAATTATCAGTTATGCATCAATTGATCACACTAATAATCATAATATATTAATATAGTTTCAATTCATGCTTTAATCCAAATGTTATAATTAAACAGTAATTGATCTCTACCGCACACAATTTATGCAATTATAATTTAAGGGATAAAACATTTCAACTATTCTATAAATACAATCAAATATGTGCCCACATTAATCTTGACAAACGTTTCCACTTTGGCCTATTAAAATTTTACATCTTAATAAATATTTTACATTAAAAACAAATATTTTCCATTAACATTAATAAAACATTCATGCAAAGCCATTTCACTTTGAATTTTTCATTATTTTTCCGTTTAACATAGAAAACATTTAATGTAAAGAAATGTTTCATTAACATGTATTGTTTTATTATTACAAAGAAAGTGTTTCGAATTTGATTAAATTAAATTTGTTTAATATTTATACAGAATCTGTTTTAAGTTGTAGGGTATTATATATAGGAAACAATAAGTTTTATCAATCAGTAACTAGTAACAGAAACAATAGAAAATAGTAATCCATGAAAAAATAGTAAGTAGAAAAATAGAATATAATAATACATAAACAATAATCTGGAAAAATAGAATAGTAATCCATGAAAAAATAGTACATAGAAAAATAGAATATAATAATACATAAACAATAATATGGAAAAATAGAATAATAAATAGAATCTGTAAAAATAAATTACAACAAATAGAAAATGAGAACACTGTAATATGGAAAAATAGAAAATAGTAATCCATGAATATAGTAATACAAACAATAATCTGGAAAAATAGAATAGTAAATAGAATCTATAAAAATAAATTACAGCAAATAGAAAAATGAGAACATAGTAAATACTCTCCCACTTTATCTCAATTCCAATGTGGGACAAAACTTCTCTTTTATTTTTTTCCACTTCAAATCAATCAAATGGTTGCTTTTTAGGATTCAATTTCTCATTCACCCACTAATCATTTTAAACATACCACATGCTGATTCAAAACTCTCATAGAGAACTCAAATCAACTTTGATATTTCATTTACATGAAGTGGACCCCACTCAAAATCGAGCATAAACATAACAAGTTTAAATGCTAATTTTCCAACACATGAATTAAATTGCAAACCAGATTTTAGAATGAAATTTTCAAGGCCTGTGAAACCACATTTTCCTTAAAATAGATTCACCTCATTTATCGGTGTTAGGATACTTTGGCGTTTGTCACCCATGATATAATGAAGAATGAAATATATGTTTGCACCACCACTAATTTTGACGACCTTCTTAGTTCCTAAACGCTACCACACTCAACCTAAGACTTTAGAGTGGAAAATGATTCTTCAGGGAGAGGTTGATGAATTTCAGTGGGAAATTTCTCAAAGGAAAATTGTCAATTTATAAGATTTTTGTGAGAGAGAATTACAAACCAGATCTAATTAGTCATTAATTTAGATGAAACCGAAAATTGATTAATTTTGCATGAAGTTAATTTAGCAGTTTGTACTAATTTACGAGAAAAAAAAAAAGAGAAATTGCAAAATTCTGCTAAGGCAGACCGAGTAGATTTTGAGTTGATATTCGGTGCACTCAGGGCTAGGTGCACACGAGGCCCAAATTTTTTTGGACTGGATTCACACCCTCCTATATGCGTGCATGAGAGAAAACGTTTTATCTCATATTTATTACTCATAAACGAGAATTCCACTTGCTCCATTTCCAATGTGGGATAACTTTTTTTAATCTTATTTTTCCACATCAAACCATTTAAATGGGTCTACTTTGAGAATCAATTTCTCATTCACCAATTCATTATTTTGAGCGTACTATATGCCGTGTCTAAACTCTCACGAAAGAGAACTCGAATCCACTTTTACCTTTTACTTACTTGAAGGGAGTCCCACTGAAAATTGAGCCTAAATATAATATATCAATATGCTATATTTCCAATTTTATTTTCTTTCAGACGGATAAAGTTTCAAAGCATTTAATAGTCCCTCGAAAGCTATCGTATCATATCTTAGCATTGTAGAATGGAGGCTATGATATCATGTCATATGTGGAGATCCTAGTTCCTCCTTAGAAACGCTTTGCATGGGAGTAAGTTACATCACTCCACCTTGACTAACATGAAATGCATATAGGGCTCAATATGAGAGCCATTGATTAAAATAGAAATGATCTATAAGATGATGCATATTTTGGTATTTTCAAAATAGTTAATAGGTGAACGAGAAATTAACATTCAAAGTGACCCCATTGAAATAGAAAAAGTAAAGGGAAAAGCTTTTGTCTTACCTTGTAAACGGAGCAAATGACATGAGTGTTTATATAGTATTATCTAGTTATTGATGGGTAATAATGTAACAAAGAATACTCTCTCTTACACACGCACGTAGGCGGCGTAAATCCAGACCGAATCAGTGTTTGCACTTTCCATTAATTACAACGAGAAGTAAAGCAGGTAATAATTACGGGTAGCCTATTAAATTATGTAGCTCCCGGATTAATCTTATTTATTTTTTCTATTACTTCATTTTAGTTGAGAATTTAAACAAATGAAACTACCAATTAATTTGTATTAAAGAGGAAACAAAACAATTTTTTTCTCAATTTGAAAAAAAAACCCTCTCTCTCGCTTAACCACAGCCATGCATCTGTGACAGTTGCCTCTAGCCTCCTTGCTGCCATCCACTGGCAGCCCTGCCCGAGCCTCCTCATGTTTGATCATTCCTCTACCCCAAAAAATCTCACCATTACATCAAACCACCGGTTCACGCCCTCTCCCCAAACCTTGTCCAACACAAAAAACCCTAACCTAGACGCTTCTATTATCGCATGCACCAAACATCTTTGAGATCCTATTTCCCTGGTTTATTACGATCTATCATCCATTACAATGACTCTAGAAGAGCAATCCACTATAGTTCCTAATGTAGAGGATGGGCAATAGCAAGACTTGGACTCTCTATCTAGGGTTTTAAAGTCAGGCTTTATGCGATCTTATCCATCTACTTTAATGGAGTCTATGGTGCCATCAGCTATTGAGGTAGAGGTGATGTCTTTGAGAAAGAGGGTGTCCTTGCCATCTCTTTTACAGAAACAACTATAGCACAATCTATAGACTTGCTTGACAAAGCTATGGTTCTTCAATTTCATTCAGGTTGGCCTTCATTGGAAGACATTCAATCTTTTATCAATGGTGATTTGAGTTTGGAAGAAAAGTTTACTATATGATTGATAGATTCCAAGATATTATGTATACGATTCACTCTTGAGAAGGATTTATCATATGCCTTAACAAGGGAGGTTGCATCCATGAAAGGTTTACTTCATAGAATCCATAAGTGGAATAAAGCTTTTAATGCCAACTTAGATGTGCATTGTCTCCAATCTGGATTCAATTTCCCAACCTACCATTGAACTTCTTTATTCTAGAATTGCTCAAGCTAATAGCAAGTTCTATAGGCTCTGTCTTCACGATTGACTCCACCACCTTAACAATGACACGTCTCAATGCTGCTCGTATTTATGTAGAGGTTGATTCGTCAAAAGCTCTACCTTCAAGAATTTGAATTGGTAAAGAGGAAGGTTTTTTCCATAAGGTGATCTATAAGAGACTCTCATCTTTTTACTCTTTTTGCAATGTGCAAGGGCACTTATTTACTCTTTGCTGAAAGAAACCTACTACCACTACTACTGTATCTCAGCCAACTGTGGAGGAAGATACGGGTTTGTCTCATTCAGCAAGAAAGAGAAGATATAAGGCTAATAGGCTTTATAAGACATGTTAGCCTTCTTAAGCACCCTTTGTAGAGACACATGAAGAAGATGTTGAACTTGTCTTAGAGGAAGGAGAGGTTATTGTCTGTAAGGAGATCGTTGATGACCAAGAGATGCTAAAAGGGATGGGTAGGCACTGAACCAAGAGTTATCTTCTGTTTCTACTGGCCTAGATCAAAGTTAAGAAACTACTGGTATTCATTCTGATGGAGAGGTTGGTTTGACAAGAACCATATTTATAAGAAGATATGTCTCTATTGATCTAGCTACTCGAGGAGAAATTGTTACAGTCGCTAAGAAGAAGAATAATTCCAAAGTCACAAAGGTTGTCGGTACTTCTCGGAACACTGGCGGGAAGACTAAAAATCCGTTAAAATCTTAATCCATGTCAGCTGCCTTTCTTTTTTGGAACTGTAGAGGAATTAGTAACACTAGTTCTCTTTCTAGTTTGAAGAATAGGGTTTCAAGAAGGAATTTATAACCAATATCAGGAGGTAAATTTTGGTTTCTTTGGAAGAATTTCTGGATGTGCAACTGATATGTTCTCATAAGCAGTTCATTGCTTGTTCTGTTGCATGGTAGAATGTGAAGGTTTTACTACTGAAAGATGAGACCTCTGGGATGGTCTTAGATACTTGAGGAGTACTTGTCACTTACTAGTCATTTGGGGTTGAGACTTTAACATTATAAGATATCCTTATGAGAAACTAGGCAAGGTCCAGTATTTGGTGAAACAACCCATACGAGACTTTTTGGTTCACGGTGGTTTCTCTTTTAAAAGGAAGTGTTTATGTGTTCTACGTAGTTCTCTTAGAAGGAATTGATAAGGGAGCTGTATGTTGTGGGACTTTATGGCCACTTAGAACGAGACAAGACCATTAATAGTGTCAAGGAGCGTTCTTATTAGCCACAGTTGAAGAGGGATACATGCATATTTGTATAAAAATGTCTAGTTTGTTAGACTCGGAAAGGGCACATACATAATACTGAGCTGTACATGCCTATACCTATTCCATGAAGGATTTTTCCATGAATTTTATGTTGGATTTACCTCGAACTGAACATGGTTCTGATTATATTTTTGTTGTAATTGACATGTTCTCTAAAATGATACATTTTATTCGATGTCGCAATACTATTTATGCACCACATGTTGCTAAGTTGTTTTTTCAAGAGATTATTAGGTTGCATGGAGTACCTCAGTCAATCACTTTCGATCGTGATCCAAAGTTTATAGCTCACTTCCGATATGTTTGAAGCTATGATACATCACTCATCAATAGAGGTTGAAAAAGTTGACTTTTTTGTGATCATGTTTTTTGGCATTGACTCTTATTTCATTGGCTTCCCTATCTCAATTGAAACTTGTAGGATCAAGTTTCACTCAAATCGGATCAAAGGAACTTAAGTTAGGTCATAATGTGCCTTTTCAATTTTTGGTTGCTGCTATGGGAGGCAAAGCAGGGTTGGCAAGCTAAGTAGGAAGCCATTTCCTAAAAATCAAGCACATAGAGCCTTGAAGAAGCTAGAGCTAGTTCACTCGGATGTATGTGGACTAATGAGAGAAGCG
This sequence comes from Coriaria nepalensis, assembly GCA_027186245.1. NCBI lineage: Eukaryota > Viridiplantae > Streptophyta > Magnoliopsida > Cucurbitales > Coriariaceae > Coriaria > Coriaria nepalensis. The sequence continues at coordinate 9,753,023 of CP114486.1, read as the reverse complement.
TCATTGAATGGGAGCAAATATTTCCTCATTTTCATTTTCTGAAGGAAAAATCAGGAGTGTTTAGCATTTTTGTAAAATTTAAGAAGCAAGTGGAGACTCAAAGTGGAATGAAACTGAAGACTTTGAGGTCTGACAATGGCGGAAAGTACACCTCAAATGATTTCAAATAATTCTGTGAGAATGAAGGAATCATTCATCAATTGACAGTGCCTTACTCTCCACAACAAAATGGGGTTTCTGAAAGGAAAAACAGGACTATTATGGAAATGGTAAGAAGCATGATAATTGAGAAGAGAATGCCAAGGAATTTTTGGGCAAAAGCAGCCGACACTGCTGTGTACCTGCTCAACAAGTTGCCTACCAAGTTAGTGCAAGGCAAAACTCCTCATGAGGCTTGGCACAATGTGAAACCTTTAGTGTCTCACCTCAGAATATTTGGAGCTGTGTGTTTTTATCACATTCCAGATGGAAAGAGAGACGAAGTCTCTATGAAAAGTGAAAAGAGAATAATGATCGGTTACAGCACATAATCAAAAGAGTATAGGATTTTCTATCTTGATGTTGGAAAAATCTCTGTCAACAGAGATGTCAATTTTGATGAGGAAGCAATTTTCAAATGGGAAGATGAAGATGAAAGTGAAGGGCTGATTGACCATCTTGAAGAAAGTTAAGATCAAACTCCCATTGATGATCATGACGATGATAATGCTGAACCAATAAATCCAAGATACAGAACTCTTGATGATGTTTACCAAAGATGCAATTTAGCTCTAATTGAGCCTAGTTGCTATGAAGAAGCTAAAAGATATGAAGGATGGATGAAGGCTATGAAAGAAGAATTAAGAATGATCACCAAAAATCAGACTTGGAGTCTGGTTGAGAAGCCCAAGAAGAAAAAAATTATCAAGCTGAAGTGGATATTCAAACTAACGATGAATGCTGACAGCTCGGTAAACAGATTCAAAGCACGATTAGTAGTGAAAGAATTCTCTCAACAATATGGAGTGGATTATGTTGAGACATTTGCACCAGTGGCCAGACTTGACACAATCAGGTTGATCATTGCATTGGCTGCAAGGAAATCTTGGTCAATTCATCATCTTAATGTGAAGTCATCATTCTTGATTGGAATACTGGAAGAAGAAGTCTATGTCAAGCATCCTAAGGGGTTTGAGAAGAAATGAGAAGAAGGGAAGGTGTTCAAGCTGAAAAAGGCTTTGTATGGGCTAAAACAAGCTCTTAGAGCTTGGTATAGCAAGATAGATGCTTATCTGTCCAATGCTGGTTTTAGTAGAAGTGAAAATGATCATACACTCTACATCAAACAATCTGGTTCATCCTTACTCATAATCTCTCTATATGTTGATGATTTGCTCATAACTAGGAATGAGATCAATCTGATAAAAGAATTCAAAAAGGAAATGGAAGCTGAATTTGAGATGACAGACTTGGGATTAATGAGTTTTTATTTGGGAATGGAAGTGCTCCAATCCAAGAAGGGGGTGTTTGTGTCTCAAGAGAAGTATGCTTAGAATCTAATGAAGAAATTCAACATGGAATCTAGCAAATCAACATCTACTCCAATGGCTGCAAATGAGAAAATCAGAAGGAATAATGGTTCAATGAAGGTTGATGAAACCTTATTCAGAAGTCTGATTGGAGACTTGATGTACCTTACATCAACAAGACCAGACATCATGTATTATGTTTGTGTTTTATCCAAGTTCATGAACAATCCTTCTCAATTGCATATGGGGGTTGCTAAGAGGATACTTAGGTACCTTAATAGATCTATTTCTCGTGGAATTTTGTATGAAGGGGGAGAATTGAAACTAGAAGGATATGTGCACAATGATTGGGCAGGCTCTTTTGATGATGTTAAGAGCACATGTGGTTTTTGCTTCACACTTAGATCGGGAATATTTTGCTAGATTTCCAAGAAGCAAAGTTTTGTTGCCCAATCAATAGCTGAGGTTGAATATGTGCATGCTGCTCATGCCACCAATCAAGCTATTTGGATTAGGAAAATCCTGCTCGAATTGAATTTCAATCCCAACTCATCTACTGTCATATATTGTGATAGAAAATCTACTATTGCAATCTCTTAAAATCCAGTTTACTTTAGAAGGACAAAACATATCCTAGTAAAATTCCATGCTAGAAGAAAAATGAGGAAGTGAGGTTAGTTCATTGCAAATCAGAAAAGCAAATTGCAAATGGGTTTACCAAGCCTGTAGCTACTGCAAAGTTTGAGCAATTCAAGTCTAAAATTGGAGTAATGAGTAATTGTATCAAGGGGTAGTGTTTGAAGCTATGATACATCACTCATCAATGGAGATTGAAAAAGTTGACTTTTTGTGATCATGTTTTTTGGCGTTGACTCTTATTTGATTAGCTTCCCTACCTCAATTGAAACTTATAGGATCAAGTTTCACTCAAATCGGATCAAAGGAACTCAAGTTAGGTCATAATCTGCCTTTTCAGTTTTTAGTTGTTGCTATGGGAGGCAAAGTAGGATTGGGCAGCTTCAACGGCTATTTTTTGTATTTAAGCAAGTTTGGTATATTGATTAAAGTGTGTTGAAGCTGTTGGTAAAGTTTGGAAAGCTTTGAAATCGATTTGTACCTTTTTTGGTCAATACTAATGTAGTTGGTTGTTTTTTCTAGGTTTTTTGTTTTTTTTTTCTGTTCATTATCTATTTTGATTGTAAGTTGTGGAGGTATGGTGATTGTAAGTATTGCTTCTCCTTAGAATGTGGTCATTCATTGGTTAACTATTCATGTACCTTGTTTCATCTTTGTTTATATATTTAGTCTCTTACTTTTCTAATGAAAAACAGATTAGATTTTTATAGAATTTTAGTTGGTGTTCATTGTTTTCTTTTTTGCTCATTCAAAAATCTGTTCTTGAGGAAGAGAAAGCAAGTCTTAAATATTGTCTTTCATTTTTTTAACACGATCAACTTAATGGAAAACGTTTGAGGTTGAATTACAATTAATAGCACTGCCCACTCTCAAACAAAGGGCTAGACCAAAGTGGTGCATTTATGGGGAGAAAAATAAATAATGGGATCTAGCTTTGGGGCAGACAAAATTCGCGTATAATAGCATGACGAATTGCTCCACTAATAAATCACATTTTGCTGTTATTTACAGGTAGATTCCAGCACTAGCTGTGGATTTAGTAAGGGTGCCAAGTTATGTTAAGAAGAGTGTGGCTGTTGAACGATTGCTGAACAACATGTGAAGGTGATTGAGCAGGTGAAGAAATAGTTAGAGATTTCTAATGCAAAGTACAAAGCGGCAGCAGATAAACACATGCACTATAAGGAGTTGTAATTTGATGATATGTGGTTAGTCTTTTGGAAAAGGAACATGTCAGTAGTCAGAAGAAACATTGTCCTTTTTAGATTCTATGAAAGAATAATAACACTATTTATGTCGTTGATCTTCTTGACCATATAAAAATTTCTAAGACCTTTAGTGGTGTAGATATTTTTTAGTATGTTGCAAATGACGATTATCGGCTGTATCCTACTGACAACTCGAGGTTGACCTATATTTGACAAGTGAGGGTATTGAACTTCCTGAAATATTTATTTTCGGTCCTTTATCAAAAAACTTCCTCCTTCATGAACTACTTATAAAATGTTGCTAAATTATAAGAGGAAAGTAATAACTTTAGGTGACGTGATTGTTCATATAAAGATTGAGGAACAAGTAGTCAATAGAAAGAATCTTGCAAAACCCGCAAACTAATGAGTATACAGGTAATGCCAATCTAGTAGAGAATCTAGTTCTAACAACAAGTTTGGTAATAAAAAATGTGTCTCAGATTTATCAAGAAATGAATTTAGAAAAAGAAGAGAAAGTACTTTTTTGTGGGAAGCTTGAAATTATGAGTGCAATATAGGAAAAAAAAAAAGAAAAGGAAACCATGTGAAATCTAAAAAATATGCCTACCTTCTTAAGTCTCAGACTATTGTTGCTGTTATTTTAAAAGTAAACATAATCAACGATCCCCTATAATGGGTCATAGATTTTAGCGCCACTACATACATCTATGGAGATTGTAACTTGTTTGCGACATAAGAACTTGTTGAGGAGGAGGAAGTTCATCTTTGAAAGCACTCCCAGATTCTAAGATGGAAAAGGTAATGCTAACACCAAGTCTTGGAAAGAAGTTATGCTTAATCAAAGTACTCCATTCCATAATTTAGAAGAAATTTTATTTTTACTAACATGTTAAATAAAGAAAGAATGAAAATTCCTATGGAATATGGTAAAACAATGTTTTCTAAACAATGGGTGTTTTGGGGAAAAGAGTATTCTTAGAATGGTCTCTTTATTTTAAATATTGTTTCTCATGAAAAATTAATGAATTTTCTTCTTCTACTTGCTTTATTCTACTATTTTTTGTCATGTAGATTAAGTCATACTAATCTTGGTTATATCAAAAGAATGGAGCATTAAGGTTTAATACATGTAGCGATAAGTGTGAAACTTATTCAAAATCAAAATTAACAGATAAGTCTAACAAACATGTAGCAAGTAAATTTGAGAGCTTTATCTCTTATACATAATGATATATGTGATTTAAGGAACTCAATGTTAAGAATAAGTAATAAATATTACATAACTTTAAGATATGAATGTAGTCAGTATAGTAGATTATATTTACTAAAATCAAAAGACAAGCCCAAAGGGTTTTAATTAGTTATAAACTTGAAGTTGAGAACTAATTAGATGAGCAGATTAAAAGGCTTAGAATTATATATGTTGATAATATGTCTCAAACCATTTGTGAAGATAATAGAATTATTCATGATGTGACTACTCCATACTCATATGAGTCTAATAGAGTAGCTAAAAGATAGAATGGAACACTAAAGAAAAAAAATGATGAACTCTTTGAGAATTGGATCCGGTGCACCTATTTGCTTATGGGGAAAGCCATTATTTTTGCATGTCTTATAATTAATAGGCCCTACAAGAAATCTAGAAAGATGACTTACAAACTTTGGAAGGGATATTTTCCTAACCTTAGTTATCTAATGGTGTGGGGATGTTTATCTAAGGTCAGTCTTTTAGATATTAAGAGAGAGAAGATTGGTCATAAGACCGTAAAGTATGCATTCATAGGGTATGCTGAAAATACTATTGACTATAGATTTTTATCTTTAAATTATGTAGATGATACAATGCTATCAAACTCTGATAAAGTCTAGACATACAGACTTCTTCAAGCTATTTCTCATTTTAAGAAAAATATGCCACTAGAAAAATTAGAAAGATTGAGATGAAATCAGATCATGAATTCAGAAAAAGCAAAAGAAAAAGGAAAGAAAACATAATTGGTGATGATTTTTAGACATTTCTTATTAATAATGATCCCACAATTGGTAAAGCAATGACATCTCTAGACATTGTATTTTGGAGAAGATGGGTACTTGTTGATTTGTCTCGTGGTTGCAAAGCTATAGACTGCAACTGGATATTCCAAAAAAAAAATTTTGAAAATTGATATTTTTGTAGAAAAGTATAGAGCAAGACTAGTTTCTAAGGATTTTAGCCAATAGAAATGTATTGACTACTTTGACACCTACACACTTGTTGCTAGAGTAACCACAATTAGGGTGTTGATAGCTTTTGTTACTATCAATAATGTAGTTATTCAGAAGATTTTGGAATAAGAAATTTACATGATACAATTGGAAGAGTTTGTTGTTTTCGCCAAAGTGGTAAAATCCTTGTCTGATCTAAAACAAGCTCTCAAACAATTTCGTGAAAACAACAAACTCTTCTAGAGAGTAAAATCCTTATATGGTCTAAAACAAGCTCTCAAACAATGTCATGAAACATTTGATAATCCTATAGTTGAAAATGATTTTTCAATTAGTGATTCAAATAGGCATGTGTACTTTAAATTTTCTGAAAATTATAATACCATTGTTTGCTTGTATATTGATGATATGCTAATTTTGGGAACTAATTTAGACTATCAATAAAACAAAATAATTTCTAGCTTCTAAGTATGAAAATGAAGTACTTAGGAGATTTAGAAGTAATTCCTAGCAATAAAATTATATGAGAGGTCTGGGGGAATCCTTTTATTTTAATCTAATGACTATCTTGAGAAAATTGTTAAGAAGTTTGGAAATATAACTCTAGTTCATTATCTCTTTGTTTGATTCTAGTGTATACTTGAGGAAAAATATTAGTGACAGTGATTCTCAAATTCAATATGCTAGAGTAATTAGATTTTTGATGTATCTTATGAACTGGACTAGACCATATATAGCTTATATAGTAGGAATATTGAGTAAATATCTTAGAATCTTAACTATAAGCATTAAGAGGATTTGCTTAGAGTATTGACTCAAAAGTACAATGAGTTATGACTTGTACTATATAGGTAACCAGATTGTACTTGAGAGCTATTGTGATGCTAATTTGGTGACTGGACTCTATGGCTCATTTAGAAGAGGAGACGTTTCATAAGAATCATGTAAACATCTAGGCTTGTCAATGAAGAATCAATCATGGAATATGAGTTTGTAGCTTTAAAGTTTGTTGTGGAGAGGCAAAATGGCTGAGAAACCTAATGTTTGTATTCATTTATAGACAAAATTGATGCCTCTACAAAATGTGATAGCCAAATAACACTACAACCAAACGAGCCTAATGTGATGGCCGGTTAGGTCGGAACAAAATGTACTTATGACCCAAAGCTAAATTTTGTGACCCTCGCATTCGGTCAGATTATGTTCATAAGAAACATGTAGTCATAATCATTTGAGACCGAATATAAATAATTAAGTTTATTTCTCACTCCACTTCAGAATCTATCAAAAAAGTGGTTATTTTTGCTAATTAATGATCGACATGTGGCACTAGGAGAACAATATTATGTTGTTGTGACTTATTGGTTAGTCACAAAAAGTCATTTTTAACTGGTATGGTGGTCGGTGATTTTTTGTTGGTTACTCTGTTTGTTGTCATGTTTGAATATTTCTAGCCAATATTTTGGCCACAATTTATTATGGTATGTAGACATAATTCCTTTTAATTCCTGTGTTTCCTCTTACAAAATAATGTATAATTGAAGTAGATGTAGTACACAGATCTCAAAATTTTATTACAAAATTGTGAATATATTACTTGTGAATATATAACAAGTACTTATACTTAGAATTGCATAAACTATCACAATATCTACCAATATTCATGTTAGTTATCCAATACCACAGAACATTGTTCAGGAAAGCAACTAAAATATAAGACTAACTATATATGCACTTACCATGAAGCAACACAAATAAGCTAACACAATGTATGGAATAACCCCGCAAAAACGACATTCACTGCATGATGTAACCTTTAATGAAAAAAAATGCATACCTCAATTAGGGAAATGCAAATAAATTTTGCTCCTATTTGACCATAATTATCTATCGAAATAAAGGAGAGAACAAAAAAAGAAAAAAATATTTTCAAGTTGACCATAATCCGTACAAAAGGAAATCAGTCAAAAAATGTCAAGTGGGCTAAAGAATTGCAAGTATTAGTTTACAATTTCTAACTATATCACTAAAAGTAATAGATAATTAGCTTATCGGATCATTTAAATAGTTTTTTTATATAATATTTACCATACCATATATATATAGCTACCTAAAATAACTTTATTTAATTTATAACATTAACACATATATGAAAAACCATGTTACCTAATAATAAACATTGGTAGTGGTTATCCTGACCTATTTTTGTCCTTCAAAGCTATTTTTCAGTCACTTTTTCCTCCTTTGACCGATTTTGCTTTCTTCCTGACCAATTTCGGTCACTTTTCTAACCTTGACCATTTTTGCTTCCCCAACATCTACTTGTCGGTCACTCTACACCTCTTAGCCAAATTTCATATTTTTTGGTGACCAATTTGGATAAATACTGTACAGGAAAAATACTAAATCAATTCCCTTTTATGTGGGATTTAGTGTATTTTTTCATTGGATGGTGAGATTAACTCTCAAGAGAGTAATCTATAACTATCTTCCAACTACATCATTAATCTTTGTGAATCATTTGTCTCTTCCAGTGTTAACCAAATTTTCATGGTAAAAGTGCCTTGTATTTGGTTGAAATTAATTAGTAGTCGACCGAAACTTGTGTTTAATCAGTTATTTAATCGTTCGGCTTCAATCATTCATGTTAATTATCACTAATCGACTTGTATTTATTTTTAATTGGTACACTAATCATTTCATACCATGACTCCGGAAAATTCTAGTGTCAATATTTTTGTGTATAAATCCCGATTTATCAAATGAAATGTCTGATAGATGGTAAAAATTCTTTCACAAATTAATCCAAACATATTTCCTCTTTTCATTAAAATTAAGGGCTAATTAAATTTTTAGTCCATATTAATTTCAATTCTTATAAATTCATCCGTAATTCTCGTCAACTTTTTAGTTTCTATTTTGTCAAAATCAAACTTTTTAGTCATTTGAATAATTTACCAACAATCGAGCTAACATGATACTTTTTAACATATTGGTTTGAATAGTTAGACGACACGTGTATATTTGAATTTTTATAAATTTGACCAAAATTTGATTTTTTTTTTTTATAATTTTACCCTTAAAATTTAAGTATTTTATATTTTCTTCACTTTCTAATTATTATTATTATTATTCTTCATCCCACTCCATATCTTTGAACTCTAAGGATCTGGGCATATTAAGGTTTCTTTGAGACATTTTACTTTATATTGTGAGTTTGAAATGCCTCGAGGACAACTTTTTGGAGCATAACATGTTTTGGATTCTATTATGTAATGAACTCCAAGTTGTTTGATATATAGTTCAAACAATATTCGAGGCAACACTTGTCCGTCTAGATCTGTAGTGGCTCATTAAAGATCTATAAACTCTAATCATCTTTAATAAATTTAGTTTGATTTTCGATATGGAGCTCGAACTTAAAAAATTTGGACCTTAAGCTCCAGACCTTCAAACTCCATCGGCGTAGCACGGGCACATTTTTGGCCTACTAAGTTGAGGCATGGCACAACATGGCCCAGGCCTATTTCCAACCCGTCTTTTCAAATTCAATTTTTTTAACCCCTCTCCCCTAATTTTTACTCATAAATACTCTCATCTCCTCAACAATTTTCACACAACTTCTTTACAAAAAAGTTTGAAGTGAAACACACATATAACACTACCCTCTCATGGGTGTTATACGCTTGTTTCACTTGATATATTTTTTTTTTCACCTTTAATTTATTTATGAGTTATTAAGTTATATTATTTATATTTTATCTTTTAAAATTATTAATATTAACTTATTTAATAATTTATTACTCTTAACGATTTTTTACACAATTTTTAATTAGTTAACAATATACATTTTTTTTAATAATTAAATGCCTAGAATCCAGCCATGCACCATTTGGCCACCTAGCCTAGGTATTTCAATTTAGGAATTGCTTATAATTATGTGTGTCTTGCCATACCCGACCCATTTCTTAACGGGTCACTCATATTGATACCTCTATTTTAAACCATAGTTTGCAGGGTAGAATTATGCTCATCTCAATTTCAAAATTTCAATTCTTTTTAATATTTATAATGTTCACTTTTTAGTCAACGTGCAGTTTATTTTTTTTATAAATTCATCCTTGTGTAGTTACCGACTAACTTTTTAGTCCTAATGTAGTTCAAATGAGACTTTTTGGTTCATTTAATGATTTTCAAACCATAGACACTGATGTGACACACCGACACAATATGCCACATTATTAATAAAATTACATAATATTCTTATATACTTAATTTTTCATTATTTCTATTTTCTCATATACTCTAATTTGTTTGGGAAAAATTCAAAAAATTAGGGATAAAAGAAAAACCAAATCCAAATTTGTTTTTCGAGAAAAAACTAATTGAAATAATTTGATTTTAGAAAACAACTTAATTGATTCGACTTGGATATCTTGCAAAAAAAAATAAGACCCTTTTGATGATTTTTCTTTTTTTTTTTTAAAAATCATATTATTTTGATCTATTTTTTTTATGAGAAACCGAATTGGATTCCTTTTGTTTTTTCTTTTTTGTCCCTAATTTTTTTTTTCATTTTTTTCCCAAAAAGAACATTGGAGTATGTAAGAAAGTAATAATTAATTGGAGAGAAAAGGGAAAATAATAAACGATTAAGAATATAAGAATAAAAGGTAAAATTTATAATGATGAGGGATGTTGACATAAATATGCTACATCATAGTGGTGGTCAAAAGAGAATTAGAGGGACTAAAAATCCTATTTAAGCTACATATAGATTAAAAAATTTGTCAGAAACTATAGAACAACGAATTTATAAAAATCAAACAATATATGGATTAAAAAATGAATTAACCATATTTATTATTTAGGTGAATATCCTTTTTATCCCTAATGTTTCACTATTTTGTTTAATTTCGTCCTTAAGATTTTAAATTGTTCAATTTTGTTTTTAAAGTTTTCAAAAGGTTTCATTTTAGTCCTTAAAATCAAATTTATGTAAAATAAAATAATATCTAAAATCAATAAATACTATTTAAACATCTCATATTATCAATAATGTTAATATATTTAAAAATTAAAAATTATCAACTTCTTGCACTTGTAATGGATCAATGTTTTTGATAGACTTGTAATGGATCAATTACTAATCGGAAGAAAGTAGCATCTTAACTTTTTATTGTGGCAAAATGTAGACGCAAAAAGAGAATAAAAACAGACATTTTGTTTACCGTGGTTGATGAAGCTATTCTATTTTTGCCCCATTTTGATTTTCTGAGAACCGGGGGGGGGGGGGGGGGGGGGGGGGGGGAGGAGAGAATTGGCAGTAGTTGCTTTGTTGATCGGATGAACTGAGAATAAAATGATGAAAAGCGTAAATTTTTTTTAAGATTTAATTTACATATGTTAAAATTTCAAATAATTTTGATTTTTAAATTAAATTTTATCTAGAGATCTAAAGTTGTGTAAAAAAATGTATAAAAAAAGTTATATATATATCATATTATAATTTAAATTTTTTTAAATAAATTATATATATTTTATTTAATTGAGATCTATAGTAAATATTATATGGTCAAAGAATTTCTCTTGATGAATAGCTGGGTCAACTAAACAGTTTCTTCCGTCAAACACGTCGTGCCAAAGACGGCGATTATGGGATTTTTGATCGGGACCGTCAGATGGAGAGATCTAACGTCTACAATTAAGTTAAAAGGTCAAGAAAGAACAGAGCAGATAACAAAAAGAGCCCGACCAACGAGGTAGTGGGGTCCAGTTTCCAAGAGTCAACTGAGGGCAGCTCAGATTTCTGACCTCATCGTACGCTGGAAAAATCGAGTACCCAAATTGAAGTAGTGGGTCCCGTTGTCGCCCATTTTGTCCAGGCGAATTCGCAGAGGGACATCAGCACGTGGCTTTAGGGCCTCGGGCTTAGTGTGTACGGTTGATGAGGACATAAAGCGGGGCCCACTTTAGTTATGGCTTAGTGGCCTTGAACAGTTATTTAATTATTGCCTGTTTACTCTCATTTAGTATTAGACTAACGGATACCCACATTTATAAATCTCCATCTCTTTAGAATTAAGTGATAACTGGTTTCAAAAATTGCGATGATTTTCTCTCTTACTCTATTTACGAAATTCAAAATTCAAAATCTTTATGTTCCTTTCAAATACTAAATATAGGTTAGAAACAAAAAGGGAGGAATGTGGAAATTGTTAATTGCTGTAGCGAAACTCTTAAAATAAGGGGAGCGACAAATTGAAATATGAAAAATTCATTCTTGTACGGAGAGCGATTATCATATAAAAAGAATGACGACAGTTATTTGCACATCGTTCCTGTCATGTTCTATCAAACACATGTTTAAAATTTAGAATTTTCATTCTTAACTTTTATTAATTAATTCATTCGAACTCACAAATCATTCGAAGTCAAAATCTTTGTTCAAAACAAACTCCGTACATTTTGAAAAATCACAATAGCTCGAACTCGTAAGAATGCGAAAGAAGACAAACAAAAAAAAAAAAGGAAGATGATCTTTCAATCTTACTTGAACGAGAAACTAGAAGGTTAAAAATGGTGCCAGAATCAACATCGGAAAACTCTTCTTCGAGCAATCCGATAAGCATCCTAAAACCTTCTTTCAAAAATGATTTTGTGAAGGGGTTTTTGACCCATACAAATGACTCTATGAGTCGAAGGGACCTGTGAAGGGGCTTTCGAATCGTAAAGTTTACTTTACGGGTTGAAGGGTCTCGACGTGTGAAGGATTCTTCAACTCATAGTATTTACTCTACGGGTCGATGAGGCTCATGTCAAAGGATCTTCGATCCATAGAATAAACTAGCAATTATACTAGTGTGCTCTATGTCGAAATCCCTTTCACAATTCGAGACACTTCGACCCGTAAAACACATGGTTTTTTTTTTTTTTTTTAATATTGAAGTATTTTACTATTTATTAGCTTAAATATTTATGTATACAAACATTCAACTTTATAATTTACTTACTTTCAGGGTGATCAACCTCCAATCCGTCATTGACTTCAACTCGTAATCCATGATGGTCTCCATTTTAAGTTTTGTATTACTATGATAACAAAGCTAGAAGCTATGATAGCTGACATAAAAGAAAAGCTCACTCTACGATAATTACAGTTATTTATAGGAACTTGTCTAGGTGATTTTGTTGATGTGAAGGCAGATCTTACAAACTCTGGCCAAATTATAAATGTTTTCCTTCTCCGACGAGCCGAGTGTAAGAAGACGTACGAGTTGTGATTTAAGTAGAAGAAGAAGCTTATGTGGTTCGGTTTAAGGGAATTTTCCATGGTGACGGGGTTGAAATATCATAATTACCCTCCTTACCACATCATTAAGCGGATAGAAAAAGATAACCACCTGTTGAGGAAGTATCTTGGTAGGAAGAGTGTACAACTTTCAGAGTTTGCATGGAGATTAAGATTAATGTTGCCCCATGGACGAACGATGATGATGAAATTGTGAAATTGGCTTTTGTCTATTTCATTCAGAGAGTCATCTGAGCTCAAGGGAAGAAGAATAAGATCCGATAATTTATATTGAGCATAGCCAATAATTTTTTCCAGTTAACTAGTTACCCTTATGGTAAAGTGAGTTATGAGAAAATTATTCAAGCCCTTAAGAAGAATATTAAGGAGAAGACCCTTGCACATAGATACCGGAAGAAGACGCCAAAGGAGATGGAGAAAGAGGAAACATATACCTTAGATAGGTTTCTATTGGCTTTACAGGTTAGACTTTCTATTTTAATTTGTTATTTGGCTTTCATTTTGTTGAGTTACATTTCTTTATCCATTTTTTAATATGTAGGTATTTGCATACGAAGCCATTCTTTATCTTGGAAAGCGGGTTGTAGAATAAAGAGAATCTCATCCGTCAGATTTTAAGATGGTCATCTAGAGACCCACCCATAACTCATTAAATTATTGAGACTTGGATAAGGAAAAAACATGTAAGCATTTCTTTTATTGAATTAATTAAACTATTTTACTTTATCTTGATTAAGTATTGAATGACTTTTACCTTCATTTAATACAACCCATCGCTCAGGGAATCCTGAAACCAACTAAGAAAGAAGCAGCTCAAGAGTATTTATGGACTTTGGTACCTTTCGAGGATGAGGACGACGAAGTTGTAGACATGTTGGCTAGGGAATTGGAACAAGAAGGAGAAGAAGAAGAAGGAAAATGAAGGAAAAAAAAAAAGGAAGAAGAAGAAGGTATGAAGGGAATTATAACAATGATAAAAGTAAGTGTAAGAGGAACTATGAATTGCTGGAGAAGAAGATGGAGACTCTTTTTATGGATTGGATAGAGAAGTTCGGGAAGATGTTCATAGAACTAAGAGATGACGTGAATAATTAGATAGATGAGATGGATAAGAAGCTAACAAAGATGATGTGACCGCCTTTACCTGCCACATCTCCTTTTCTTTATCCCTATGACTCTCCACCGTGACCTATGTCTGATGTGTCTCTTACGATGGATCGAGCAATGCCAAACTTAGGTGAGGAAGATGTAGAGGATTCGACCGAGTCATATGCCCCACCTATACTTGAGACGAGACAGTGTGAGAGGATGAGGAGGCTTGATCTGACAATCATATCTCATTTTACAGACATAGGCAAAAAAATGAAAAATAAGAAGAAAAAAAGGATCGAAGGCAATGACACTCCTTACACCTAATAAGTCAAACGATATAGTAATGCCGACGTGATTAGAGGCCAAAATTGAGCCATAAGTATATATTTGAATTTATTCCATTTTAAATTATTTTTTTGTTATATATGGTTATGTCACTAGTTTACTCATCTTAATTTTCCCATGACAAGTCACTTGTCATATATTTCGATGGCATTCACTACGATACACAATGTTTTGAGAACATACTAAAACCTAAGTCATTGTTACATAGTTTTGTAAGGATTCAAAACTGATTAAATTTATGGATAAATTTCTTAATAATTTATTTATTTAATTTATGATTTTCTTTTTCTTTATAATACGTCGATGAGTTATGTTCTTGCTCTGAACAAGATAACAAAATTTCAATCAATTACTCGGCCAGCCTGCTGGTTTCATAGATTAGGTGTTCCCCTTATTCTCGGGAAATTATTAGAATATTACTTTTTCCTTTTTGAAAAAGGGGGACCAGCTAACTCATGTATGAGAAGTGGACTTGATGATGATGGATTATGTTGAGAGATATAACCCAGTTGGTGGTATCGTATGGAAGCACATGAACTGGCTTTACATTCCCTTAAATATCAAAATCCTCCATAACTTATCCAGTAACAAGTACTATAATAAGAAGATAACTGAATTGCTTAAATTTTTAAACATCATGCTCCTGTATCTATTGAAAAGCGATGAAATAGAATGCAGTCTTAAGCTATTTGAGATCGAGATGGTCGCTAGCTTGAATGAGGACATAAGCAATGTTAAAGGGGGTTGTGTGTACAGTCTTGATTTAATACTTATTTGTCAAGATAAAATATGTTTTTTCCGCTGTCAAATAGCATGTAATATTTATCACCGCCGTATAAATTTGTAATTGTGTAAATTTCTTGAGTATATGAATGCAAATATTAATCCTTATATAATTTTACAAATTCATGCTTATTACCTTTTATGAATTACATGTACAGTTCATAATTTTTGAATTACATCTTAAGCATCTAATAATTTTTTTAGTAAATATTTTAAATAATTTTTCTTCAAAATCATAGTTATCCATTTACCCAAGACTTGAATTTATCATTAATCGTAACAATAACATGACTGACAAAAATAAAGTGGCTTTGGTTAATATTAATTCCACTTTTAATCCCTACTATCTTCCTAATTCATTTTGAATCTTTAAAATTTACATTTGTACAATATTACAATTCTTTATTTAAAAAAAACAAAAAAAAAAATTATAAATTTCTATTTGAGAGCAAAAATGCCGAACTGTTTTCAAATTGTTTATATAAAAATCATATTCATTTTATTTTCCATGCCAATTAAATTTATACCAAAATAAAGCTTGTCCTAACTTCAGTTAATAATCTCAAATGGTCAAGATTTAAGACCAACCTCGAATTCTCGAAATAAATATTATATAAGGTATTTCTTACGGCCAGACAATTAGTCATCGAATAACTAATAAGCTGAGTTTTATAATATGAGTACTACAACTAAACCACCATATCATTATTTAACACAACAAATGAAGCGATCATCTTATCCTGGTTACAAAACAAACCTACTGAGCATGAGGTACACATACAGCTTCACTCTTGAGAAGGTAATGAAAATGATGGTAACATTGCGTGTTAGATAACTACTGCTAATATATTATTACATCAATTATTTCCAACTTAAAGCATGATGTACACAATTCGTTATCCAATAATATCCATTAACTTTATGCTTTACCATATTATAGTACCTAATTGTACATATGTTGACATTTTCTATAACTTAATTCTACAACCACATCCATCCATAAGACATGTTGATCTAGATTATCCCGTCGTCTAGTGATATCCGAGAAAAAACGTATGAAGATAGCCGATTTCATTATTCACGACTCACATATCATGTATGACTATAATGAATGAATGAATGAATGAGTATAGTGGAGACGAGTATAGAGCTTTTAAGACCTTTCTTTGTATAGCTTAGGAGTACTCAAGTATGGCACCTGTGTGATTGAACCCACATGATACTTGCAACGCTTTTACATTCTTTTCAAATTTAACCAACGTTGGTGTTATGTAGTCCACATCACTGCCATGGCCCTATTATACATAGAAGCGAATATCAAAATTACTTACCAAGTACGAAGAGTAAAGTTTAAAAAGATAAAATTGAAAGTGAACTGAAGATATAAGACAGATTAGTACTATTAATCTGCTACTATATTATTGTATCACAATTATAATATAATACGTGAAGTGATGATATGATGGCTGTGACATTCAGATAAAAGTATCTATCCAGCTTCCCAAATATAGTCATCGACAAGAGTGTGGATAAGATTTTATAAGCTCAAAAGGGGAATAAAATTTGGAAAATATGGTAAAGGGGTAGAGAAGCAAACCAGTTGTCCAGCAGAAGAATGTCCATCTACGGAAAATGTACCATAAGAACCTCCCCATCCCCATGTGTATACTTTGCCATCTGGGGGATCATACATATATTCATGCCACAAAAGTTCAGTAATGATAAGGAAATCTTACAATTATATCATTCTAAAAAATGAAAAATTAGGAAACATCAAAAGAATTCTCACCAGAGATTGCTGCAGTATGTTTCCAACCACAAGATACCTTTAAAAATGCACATTTGTCAAACGAGTTAGAACATAAAGTTTAAATCTGACAAAAGAAATTTGACATTGTATTTGGGATATCATATGTTGGTTGCTCAAATATACTGCTCAGAACTTTTCTTTTTCTAATCATATAGCATTTTCTTTTATAAATACATCGACTTTAAGGTGCAACTAAAAGCAGCTAGCAAAAACTAGTGAGCAATGTACACGAGGGAATTGTTGAATCAGAGCGATGTAAAATTTGTGACAGAAAGGGAATAGGCCAAGAACCTTACTAACGGGAGTTTTCAAGAAAGGACCTTCAACTCTTTCAGGTTCATGGAAGACATCTGTAGAACTGAATATATGATTCTAATTATCAACAGAGCACGACACTTTCAACTTCAAATAGCGCAAAAGAAGACAAAAAATAAATAAAACAAATTGAAGAAACGGGCAATAACAAGATCGATAACAATAGTAATAATAATAATAATAATGTTGAAAGTATTAACGGAATCTTAGGAATTAGGCTATAATTATGTGTCATATTTGAGTAAATTCCATATTTAGATAAATAGAGTAATTAGTGGTGTAGAATGGTATCTATAGGGATCTGTTATTTATTAGGTAGATTATTTTCCTATTTTGAATCCTAGAAGAGTCTATAAGTTTGTATAATCTTGCACAGAAAAGTTGAGTTGTATTATTTCATACCATTATTCTCGGTTTTTATGGTATCAGAGCAAGGTTATAAGACCCTAGGTTAACACCAGTTTGCCGCTGCCCTAGAAGATGTCTAAAGTCACCTCTGATCACTTCCCTAAGCCCGAGCTTCAAACTGTATGACACCCATCAGAAAACTCACCCATTCAGATGACTACAATTAGATTGAATGGGGATAATTTTCTTAGATGGTCACATTCTGTCCGCATGTACGTTAGGGGGAGAGGAAAAATTGGCTACATCACGGGTGATACAAAGAAGCCAGACTTGAATGATCCAACCTGTACCATTTGGGATGCTGAAAACTCAATGGTGCGAACAACTTCTGTTATCCTACTGCCAAGGAACTATAGGACAATGTTTCACTAATGTACTCTGATCTGGGGAACCAGTCTCAAGTTTAAGAATTAACCATAAGATTGGGGGAAATTTGCCAAGGTGAGGATTCTGTAACTAAGTACTTTAGTACTCTTAAAAGAATTTGGCAAGATCTCAACTAGTTCAACGACTATGAGTGGAAGTCACCTGAAGACTACAATCAATACAAGAAGATGGAGAGAAGAAAGTCAGAGACAAGTAATGTTAGGGAAGAAAGCTGCATATTTGACTAGAAGTATAAAAGGGTCAGCCTTAGTCATACTTAAAGCTCAAGCTAGCAGAAGGACCTACCAAAATCAACGTGCAGGAGACAAGAATAATCTGCACTGTGACTATTGTGACATGACACGCCATACAAGAGAAAACTGCTATAAGTTGCATGGAAGACCACCCTACGGTAGGATAAATAAACAAGGTGAAATGAATGTATCTGCGGCAAATGAGGCCGAGTCATCTTTGTTTGGTAAAGAGCAGTTAGATCACCTTCTAAAACTACTAAAATCCTATTCGTCACCTAATGCTCTTACTGGTTCTATGGCACAGACAGGTAGATATTCTATAGCTCTCTCGGCTCTAGGAAGAACTAGCTCTTGGATCATCGATTCAGGAGCTTCCGATCACATGACAAGTTGTTCCTAACTATTTGACTCATATTATCCACGTTCTGGTATAGAAAAAGTTAGGATAACTGATGGTAGTTCCTTACCCATTGCAGGAAAAAGACACATTAAATATTTAGAAAATATCACCTTATAATCAGTCCTACATGTCCCAAAACTTGCTTGTAACCTTCTGTCTGTTAGTAAACTATCAAAGAAATCTAATTGTTCCATTCTTTTTTCTCCTTTCACCTGTTTGTTTCAGGACCGAAACTCAAGGAAGATGATTGGAAATGCTAAAGGAAGTAATGGACTTATACTACTTTGATGAAACTGCTCTCGGGATTAAACAAGCTCAGAGATTAAGTAGTACCAAGTCAACCTTTGTCTCTGATTATATCATATTATGGCAAGATTAGGACCCCCTAGTTTTTAATATTTAAAACATGTATTTCCTGCACTATTTAGAGAAGTAAATCACTCAGAATTGCATTGTGAAGCCTGCCATTTAGCTAAAGATCATCGTGTCTCGTTTCCAATAAAAATATATTCTAGCTAGACCGTTTTACTTATTTCATAGTGATGTTTGGGGTCCATCTAAGGTCGACACACTATTTGAAAAAAAATGATTTGTTACTTTTATTGATGATCGCACAAGAGTATGTTGGGTCTATTTAATGGAGAAAGATTTAAAGATTTTTGTAAAATGATTGAAAATCAATTTCAAACAAAAATAGGCATTCTTAGAACAAATAACCAAACAAAATACTTTAACAAACGGTTAGGAACAATTCTTTTAGAAAAAGGTATTATTCATCATCAATCAACTTGTCGTGACATTCCACAACAAAATGGTATTGCTGAAAGAAAAAAATAGACATTTACTAGAAGTTACAAGAGCCATTATGTTTTCAATGAATGTTCCAAGATATCTATAGGGAAATGCTTTAATAATGGCATGTTATCTAATAAATAGAATATCATCTCGAGTTTGAAATTTGAAACACCTTTACAGGTTTTAAAAGGTTGTTTTCCCACAACCCGAATCACTGCAGATCTTCCTTTAAAAGTAGTTGTTTGCACTTGTTATGTATATATACCAAACGTTTTCAGGTCAAAGTTGGAATCAAAATCTGAAAAATGTGTTTTCTTGGGTTATGCATCAAATAAAAGGGGGTACAAATGTTTTAATCCAGTCACAAAAAGGTTCTTTGAAAGTATAGATGTAAACTTCTTTGAGGAACAACCCTATTTTTAGGAAAATGATTTTCAAAAAGAGAACAAAATGGGTGAAAATAATACTTGGGAAACTGTCTCTATGCCCTTAGTTAACTCTAATGAACATCTTCCTGAAATGCTGGTTGAAAATATGGAAACTAGTGGGAGTACTCCAACTCCTACTTCTACATTGCCAAATGTGATTGTATCAGAGACAAGGGTAGATGTAATTCCACCGGAACTAGAGCTTCTGGTTTATACCAAAAAACGGTTTTCCAAAAGTACTACAGCTCAAGTCATTCCTTCGACAGATGACCAATCAAATCTGCCAAGTAACGGTCCTACAACTCAGGTGAATCCTCCATCTCTATCTCTTGATAATTTGTTTGCTAATGATCTCGACATTCCTATTGCATTTAGAAAAGGAACCCACACTTGCACTCAACATCCTATGGAACAATACTTATCATATAAAAACTTGTCAAACACTCATAGAGCATTTGTGACTAGGATTTCAAGTCTGTCTGTTCCAAGAACCATTCAGGAAGCCTTAAGTGATCCGAATTGGAAATTGGCTCTGATAGAAGAGATGAATGCTCTTAGGAAGAATAACACTTAGAGTGTAACTAATTTGCCCGAGAATAAGAAAACTGTTCGATGTAAATGGGTGTTCATAGTTAAGTATAAAGCTGATGGAAGTATGGAACGATACAAGGCGAGACTTGTAGCCAAAGGATTTACCCAAACTCATGGTATTGACTACCAAGAAACTTTTGCTCTTGTTGCTAAGATTAACTCTATTCGAATACTCATTTCTCTCGCAGTTAACTCCAATTGGCCACTTCATCAATTCGATATAAAAAATGCTTTTTTAAATGGAGACTTACAAGAAGAAGTATATACGGATCTACCAACTAGATTTGAAGAAAGACTTGGGAAGGGTAGAGTGTGCAAGTTGAAGAAAGCTCTATATGGAGTTAAGCAATCTCCTAGAGCTTGTTTTAAGCAGTTTAGGGAAGTTATTAGGAGATATGGATTCTTACAAAGTCAAGCTAACCACAAACTGTTTTTTAAACATTTCACTGAAGGTAAAATAGTTATCTTGATTGTTTATGTAGATGACAAAATCATGACAGGAGATGACTCAATTGAAATCAGCAACTTAAAAAAGAAGCTTGAAGTAGAATTTGAAGTCAAGAATTTGGAAAAACTAAAAAACTTCCTTGGAATGGAGTTTGCAAGGTCCAAAGAGGGAATTTTTGTCAACCAACGAAAATATGTTCTTGATCTACTCAAAGAAACGGAGATGACCAATTGTAAGGCAACATACACTCCTACTGAATTGAATGTAAAGTTGAAGACAACACCTCCTAATGAAGTAATGGATCGAGAACGTTATCAAAGATTGGTTGGGAGACTGATTTATCTAACACATATTAGACCTGACATTACTTTTGTAGTAAGTATTGTAAGTCAGTTCATGCATTCACCAGGGCCTATACACTTCGAAACTGTGTTCATAATTTTAAGATACCTAAAAGGAACTCCGGGCAAAGGATTGATGTTAAAAAATGGAGGTCATCCTCAAGTTGAAGCTTACACGGATGCAGATTGGGCAGGTAATATAATTGACAAAAGATCTACCTTAGGCTACTGTACCTTTATAGGAGGAAATTTGGTTACATGGAGACGCAAGAAACAAAGTGTAGTGGGAAGGAGTAGTGCTGAAGCAGAATTTCACTCGGTAGCACATGGTTTCTCTGAAGTATTATGGATTAAGAAATATCTAGGAGAATTAAAGGTTCATACACCAACAACTATCAAAGTGTACTGTGACAACAAGGCAGCTATCTCTATAGCTCACAATCCTATCCTCCACGATAGGACAAAACATGTAGAAGTGGACAAGCACTTCGTCAAGGAAAATATAGATAATGGTGTGACATGCATGTCTTATATACCTACAACTAGTCAAACAACTTATATACTCACCAAGGGACTTCCTAAGGTGTTACATGAGAATCTAGTCAACAAACTTGCCATGAGAGATATCTTCATGCCAACTTGAGGAGGAGTGTTGAAAGTATTAACGGAATCTTAGGAATTAGGCTATGATTATATACCATATTTGAGTAAATTCTATATTTAGATAAATAGAGTAATTAGTGGTGTAGAATGGTACTATAGGGATCTGTTATTTATTAGGTAGATTACTTTCCTATTTTGAATCCTAGAGTCTATAAGTTTGTATAATCTTGCCCAGAAAAGTTGAGTTGAATTATTTCATACCATTATTCTTAGTTTTAAATAATAATAATGATAACAACAACAATAATAATAATAGTAATAATGATGATAATAAGATGCAATGTGAAGAATATGATACCCGGTACCGAGACAACCATTTTCATTTGAGCCCCAACTATACAGCTCCCCACCACCTGAAGCAACCAGGTTGAAAACATAAAAAGCACACAAGGATCAGAATCTCAAACAAAGATACTAGGATGAGAGAGAGCATTGTGTTGGACAGTTCCTGAAGCACCTAAATATCATAAGCTAACTGTCTAGTACTCAAGTATCAAAAATTCCATGTCTTTAGGAACACCTAACAGCGTTAGTTTTCCTTCAGACCTATGGGGTTCTCAAAGACTTAATGAACAGAGGTCCGGTTGCTCACATGGGCAGGAAATAACACAATCATTTAAATGTATTGAGAGAAAAACTTTACTTGTCACCACACATGTGTGATAACCACCGCATGCAACTTCTTTGCAGAATGGTAGTTTGCTGATTAATAATGGTATTGTTGCTTTGTTCATCACCCCGAATCCCTAAATCATTTGAATTGAAAATTTTGTTTTATGGCCAAGTAGAATAAAAGACGAAGTAGCAGAAGGATCAAGAAACTGGAAGATGATAGATAAAACCAAAGGGAAAACAAATTGGAGCACTTACTATTTTGTTCATTGCTCTTTCACCAAAAATGAAAGTAGAGCCATTTTCTGCAAAAAAAAAATTCACTGTCTATTGTGTCAAGGAGTTCAGAAATGCTACACCAAAGATATTGATATTTAATGACTCTGAAAGCTTAAGTTGCAAAAGAAATGGCCCCAATAATGCATATCATATTCACAAATGCCAACAGTATCATGAAAGGTAAGGGTAATGGTTACAAATACCATCAATACATGCAGAATGTAGCAGTCCAGAGGAAACATTTTTAACCTAAGCATTCAAAAAATAAAATTAAAAAAAAAAGAATAAAAGAGGCAGAAGACTAATATTTTTAATGCAAAACCGATGTGACCACGTAGTCAGAAACTGAAAGCTCCCCGTGTTAACAATACCTTGACCCCTTCAAGTACCTTGATAAGCCTTGGTGTATATTCACTGCATAGAAGATACAAGTCTAGAATCAGAGCTTAGCTGAATGAAACAAGATCACCTTGTCTGCACTCAAATTGTATCCATGATAGGGCAAGTCCTGTGATCAGTAGAGGAAGGGGAGAAAACTATTTTCATGGTTTGGAACCAAAGGACAACCTGGTGCTCTTTAAGAAGCCCAAAAGAGTTGACTTGTGGCCATGACCAAGTCTTCCTGACTCTCCTTCTCCCCAGCTTAATACCTCACCTCCACCTGGTGAAGAATATACATGAACAATGAAACCATAAGATGAAATTTGATCCCTCAGCTTCTAAATTATTGACAAAAAAACCTAAAAAATGTAAATATTTATGGAAAGAATCTGAGTTCTAAAAGGCTATCCATCTTCAGACCAGTGACAGCCACTGAGTGGTCTGAACCCAGTGAAGCCATTTTTATGTTGATTCCAGCTAAGCACTCTACTTTGGTAGGAAGAGGAACTGCTTTTGATGTCCCTACATGTCAGTGTGACAAAAATTTATTGATAAATAAATTTAAGAAGTCCATTGCAGTAAATATGATGAACATAGTTAAGACTGCAAGGGGTAGAGCCAAAAATATCCATTTAATTACAAAGCAAGTCCTTACTTTTTCCAAGGCCCAACTGCCCACTTGAATTCCTTCCCCACATGTACAATTCTCCATTCGCTTGAAGCAAAAACATAGATTGTGTTGGAAATAAAAAGATAATGTTAGGATTTGGTTAGAGAAATCTTAGGAGAAATATTAGGAAGAGATATCTTAGAATATTTTCCTAATGATATGAGATTGTAAATTAGTTGTTAAGATCTTACCATAACTAGTCTAGGGTTTCTAGTATATAAATACCCTATGTATGTAATCTGAAAATTATTAGAACAGTTTATTAAAAGCTTTCATGGTATCAGAGCTTGGTTCTTCTAAGGTCATTAACGGTTGACTTAATCAACCGGTGACCTCCATTCGTTTATTGCTCGGAAAACAGACCTCTCGAGAAGACGTATTCTTCAAATTTATAACAACATGGGTGACGATTCCTTGACAGTCATTGAGAGGAAGCCGTCGTCCCTAAGCCTCAATGAGAAATCCACCATCCAGATCACAACACATCTGTTGAATGGACAGAATTTCCTAAGATGGTCTCAATCAGTGAGACTATTTCTTAGAGGAAACGGAAAGATGGGGCATATAACAGGAACTACAACAGTTTGATCAAATATACAAAATAATAAGTCAAATTCCTACCTCTGGTTCAGGTTCTGATTTTCTCGCAAAAAAAGATAGTTTTCCCATAGCCTCAACTGTTTTTTCTAATCTAGAACTATGGATCATTGATTCTGGTGCTTCTGATCATATGACCAATTCATCTCATTTTTTCACCTCATATACTACTTGTCCCGGTAATCTAAAAATTCGTATAGCAGATGGGAGTTTATCTCCAATTGCAGGAAAATGTTCAATCACTATCTCAAATGATCTTACTCTAAAATTTGTCTTACATGTCCCTAAATTATCATGTAATCTCTTATCAGTTAGCAAACTTACCAAGGATTCTAATTGTTTAGTGAAATTCTATGACTCTTACTGTGAATTTCAGGATCATCATTCGAAGAAGATGATTGGCAGTGCTAGGATGGTTGATGGACTCTATTATTTTGATGAATCAACTACCAAGGGTGGATAAGCTCAAACTGCAAGTAGTAGTATTTCTATTCCTGTTAAAGACAAAATAATGTTATGACACTATAGATTAGGTCATCCTAGTTTTCCTTACCTTAAGCATTTGTTTCCATCGTTCTTTAAAGACAATAATGTTAATCCAATGTCTCTTCAATGTGAACCATGTCAATTATCAAAACATCAGAGAGCTTTTTATAAATCTCATTCCTATCAAGCTTCTAGACCATTTTATTTAATTCACAGTGATATTTGGGGACCCTCTAGAGTAACAACTATTTCAAGTACTAGATGGTTTATCTCCTTTATTGATGACCATACTAGGATATGTTGGGCATTTCTATTAAAAGAAAAAGTCGAAGCTGCTAAAAAATTCAAAGAATTCTATTATATGATTGAAAATCAGTTCCAAACACAAATCCAAGTTCTTAGAACCGAAAATGGCAAAAAATACTATAATTCAATCCTAAATGAGTTCTTGACAGAAAAAGGCATGCTTCATCAATCTACATGTTATGATACCCCTCAACAAAATGGGATAGCTGAAAGGAAAAATACACCTACTTGAAGTTACTAAATCAATCATGTTTACTATGGGGGTCCCTAAGTATCTATGGGGTGAAGCAGTCCTTACAGCCACTTATCTTATAAATAGAGTTCCCACTAAAGTACTAGAATATCAAACTCCTATAAACAAACTACTAGAAACATTTCCTCATATTCGGATATTTAACTCTTTATCTCTTAGAATTTTTGGCTGCACAATTTTTGTTCATATACACAAACACAATCGGTCAAAACTTGATCCTAGAGCTGAAAAGTGTGTCTTTGTAGGCTATTCTCCAAATCAAAAAGGGTATAAATGTTATCATCCTACGTTAAAAAAATTCTTTGTGAGTATGGATGTGACTTTCTTTGAAGACACCTTACTTTACCGAAAATTCTCTTCAGGGGGGGAGTAATTCTAGGATGGAAGATAATTTTTGGGAAACTTCAAACTCTTTACCTCTACCAGTTCTAAATATGCCTACTCAAAATGTCCCTCAATCTAGTAACCTATATGATCCTTCCCTTTCTATAGAATCAAATGTTATAGACTCTTTGTCAGGGGGAGAAAAACTACAAACAGTGCAGCAACCTGAGCTGCTAGTCTACTCTCGGAGGAAGCAGATTCAGAATAAAGAACCTCAACCTCCTACCTACCAAAATGTCTCTATGGATGATGATCTTGTAAATGAAACAGGTATTACAATTCCAAATGTTTCAAGTATTTCAAATCATCATGATAAAGTTGTTTCTACAAATTCTGATCTTGATATCCCTATTGCCCTTAGGAAACAGATTCGTACTTGTACCATGCATCCTATTGCTAAATATGTCTCCTATCATAGGTTATCTCCTAGCTATAGAACCTTTACTGCTAATCTATCCAGTGTTTCAATTCCAAAAGATATTCAGGAAGCAATGAGCCAACCAGAATGGAAAATGGTTGTATTAGAAGAGATGAGAGCACTTGAAAAAAATGACACGTGGGAGATTATGAGCTTACCTAATGGAGGAAAAACGGTAGACTGCAAATGGGTGTTTACTGTGAAGTACAATGCAGAAGGGAAGATTGAAAGGTACAAGGCAAGGCTTGTGGCTAAGGGTTTCACACAAACCTATGGAATAGATTACCAAGAGACATTTGCCTCGGTTGCTAAGGTAAATTCTATTAGAGTATTGCTTTCACTTGCTGCTAATCTCGAATGGCCTTTACAACGGCTAGATGTGAAAAATGCATTCCTTGATGGAGAATTAGAAGAGGAAGTGTTTATGGATTTACCACCTGGTTTTGAAGGACATTATGGAACAAGGAAGATTTGCAAGTTAAGAAAGTCACTATATGGCCTAAAGCAATCACCTAGGGCATGGTTCGATCGCCTAACTAAGTCTCTAAAGGGTCGTGGATATCACCAAACTCAAGCAGATCATACGTTATTTGTTAAACATTCTAGGGATGGTAAGATTGGCATTCTCATTGTTTATGTGGATGATGTGATCCTAACTGGAAGTGATGTAGATGAACTAGAAATGTTGAAAAAATTTCTGGCCACAGAATTTGAAATAAAAGACCTTGGATCTGTGAAGGATTTTTTGGGAATGGAATTTGCGAGATCTAAGAAGGGAATTTTTGTTTCTCAAAGGAAGTATGTACTTGACTTGCTTAAGGAAACAGGTTATCTCGGGTGCAAACCGGTTGAAACTCCTATGGAAGCAAACTTGAAGTTAGAGGCAGCAAGTTCAGATAGGATGGTGAATAGGGAACAGTTTCAAAGACTAGTGGGAAGACTCATCTACCTATCTCATACTAGGCCAGATATAGCGTTTGTAGTAAGTGTTGTGAGTCAGTTCATGCACTCACCTGGAGAAGAACACTTTGATGCTGTTTACAGAATACTCAAGTATCTAAAAGGTTTTAAAACCGGGAAGAGGATTGCTATTTCATAATCATGGACATGTCAGGATTGAAGCATTTACAGATGCTGACTGGGCAGGTAGTGTAACTGATAAAATGTCTACCTCAGGCTATTGTACTTATGTTGGTGGAAATCTAGTAACTTGGAGAAGTAAAAAACAGAATGTAGTAGCTAGAAGTAGTGCAGAAGCTGAGTTTAGGGCGGTAGCTCAAGGGATTTGAGAAATACTATGGCTAAAAGGGTTGCTTGAAGATTTAAAGTTCTCGAGTACTACTCCTATGACACTCTACTGTGACAATAAAGCAGCTATCAATATTGCTCATAATCCGGTTCAGCATGATAGGACTAAACATGTGGAGATTGATAGACATTTCATTAAAGAGAAGTTGGAAGAAGATATAGTGTGTATGCCATATATTCCTACAGATCAACAAGTTGCAAATATATTTACTAAAGGATTACAAAAGATTCATTTCGACAAGTTGGTATGCAAGCTGGGTTTACTAGACATCTTTGAACCAGCTTGAGGGGGAGTGTTGGAAATAAAAAGATAATGTTAGGATTTGGTTAGAGAAATCTTAGGAGAAATATTAGGCAGAGATATCTTAGAATATTTTCCTAATGATATGAGATTGTAAATTAGTTGTTAAGATCTTACCATAACTAGTCTAGAGTTTCTAGTGTATAAATACCCTATGTATGTAATCTGAAAATTATTAGAACAGTTTATTAAAAGCTTTCAGATTGTTATGGAAAAGAAACTCGAGAAGAGAAGACATCCCAAATTAAAAGAGGCTTGTATATATTTATCTGAAATATATATCAGAAATTCCCTTTCTAATCATGGTCATCGTCAACATGGATAAAAACACGAAGAGGAGGAGGAGGGTGCACTAAATATTCTTTTCTTTTTGGTTTCCACAAGAGACTATCTTTTATTCAATGGCAGTCCGCATCTAACATTTTGGTTTTGGTTTTTTGGTCCTAGGACAATGGTCTTAACATCTAGCCTCCGCGGATAGAATTATGTCATCCATTCCCAAATCAAGATAGAAGCAAAAGAAGACAGGGATGCTTTATATATACCTTCATTTTTCTGCTTCCATTGATATATATAAATCTCGGCATTACAACTAATTTAACTACTAGTCATTCTTCCTTAGTGTATGTGCATGAACTCACACCTGTAATGGCACAAGAATGATTATATCCGGCTGAAATTTGCACAACTTCCTTCTGAATTCCAGAAACCTCAACTGGTTCCTGTAACAAGACAAACAATGGAAATGTTGATAGTTGCTCCTGAATCACTCATATTTTCATAATACAAGCTGATGAATCCTAAATGTTCTTTGATTTAGCATAACAGAATGGATAAACCTAATTACAATGTACATCACAAATTCCTTTACACACTGCAACTAAAGGGTAAGGAAATAAAATTTCTATTGTAAACTAACAGAGAATAAACATAATTACTTTGACCATGCTGATCAAACCACATTTAACATATTTTACAATAAGAAAAATGGGTATGAAGTTTAAGGTATCACACGGTTGAATAACTTTTGTCATCTGATATCCCGAGCTGTCCAAAATCATTAAGACCAGCAGCATAAACACGCCCAGTTTCTGCCAAAAGAGGACAATTGTGAGGTTCTTCTACCTGTAGATGGCTAATACTTCATGGTTCATCATTGACAGTTGCTTTCTAGATTTTGAGGAAAGATATCTTCAGTCTTAAAAACCACTATGAAATAAAGTTAAAAGGGTATTAAGAATAAATAAATAAATAAACTTTTGACACTTAAAGAAAAATAACAAATAGCAATAATACAAAAAGTCCCATTGTATGTCAACCAGTGGCAGTGTTTCCCCAAGCGAAAGAAGTCCTACGGTCTTTGTAATGATCTTAATTCATGACCAAAATGTTCTCTGCATAATAATCAACATATCTTTTATCTTTTCTATCCATAACAAATTTCTCTCCTTGAAAACAAGAGGGTTGAAAAAATTGGTTAGGAGTGCAACAGGTACTGCCAACCCCTACCCACCTTAAATCAAGAGAGAAATGTCAAAGGATATTTTGGAAACTCTGAGACTTTCTGTATTATTATTTGTCATTATGCATATTGTCCTATTGCACATAAGTAATTCAAGTGATGTTTTGGTTCCTAGCAAGGTGATGTAGATGCAGTCACGGAGCAGCTTAAGAGTTTCTTAATCTTTAAGAGTTATTTATCTTCCTATTCATTATCAGTCTTTTTGTCTACCTATTTATTGAGGTATCGAAGAGTCATGGTTTTAATTATGTTTGTTAGTCTAATGGCTATAAAGGCCAGATTTGATTGAATAAAACAGCAAGTTTTCTAGAGTCTAAATTACAGTGTTGGAGAGTCCTTCATCCTTATATCAGAAGAGATTTTTTATAGAACCCACTTAGGATTCAGTGAGAGGCTGAATTTGGGAGGTTTTTATTCTTTTGGTATCAGAGCAAAGTTCGTTCCGAAGCAACTCCATTACCATGACCACTCGTAGTGGGCAGACTTAAAACTCCTCGGGTCAAGACCCTACCCAACCAAAAACTTTTCATCAAAGAAAAACCCTTGCTTCACTTGAGTCATGCAGCACAAAACCTTAACCAGGAACCTATAGTCATGCAGCAGCAACTCACTGCAGTAGCTCAGACATTGGATGCAGTGATTCAGAAGCTGATGTGATGGATGTTAGGCAAGGTCGCGAGGAGTCTCGTGGACCAAGGAGGGGAAGGTGTGGTAGGCACGGAGGGGATTGGGGGGAGGAAGGCAGTGACGGGGAGGAAGGCTTGGGATCGTGAAAGAAGAGAACCTTACCGGGGGGAAGGCGATCGAGGACAAAATGACCGACATGAACCTCTTGACGAATTGACTAAAAGAATGAAGGTAGAAGTTTCTGATTTCTTGGGAAAATTGGAACCAAATGCCTTCCAAGACTGGTTATGGCATTGGAGGACTATTTTGATTGGTTTACAGTTACGGAAGATTGAAGGTTCATTTTGCAAAAATGAAACTCAAGGGCACGCACGGGTTTGGTGGCATAGTGTGGAAGAACACCTTTGATGGTTATGGCATCCCCCAATCACCAACTGGGAGATGAAAGAAAAATTGAGAGAGAAATATCTGCCCCTTAACTACGAACAGACTGTTTATGAAGATATTCATTCTACATTGGAAGCAAGGTATTAGCACCATTGATCAATACACTTATCAATTTCACGAACTTACTGTCCGAAGCAGGTTAGTGGAGACAGAACTGCAAGCTCTCGCTCGATACCGTACTGGTTTGCGAACTGAAATTCAGAGGGAAATGCTTACTGCCCGGCTCCTTAGTGTTGAGGAGGCCTATCAGATGGCGTTGAGGATCGAGAAACAATTAGGTTCGACTGGACAGCAACAATTTCAACTTGCAGACACAAAATCTGCTCGTTCAACCGTTCATTCACCAATTAAATCCACCTCGCCAACTGTGCCATAAAAAAATACAGCAACATTTTCAGATCCGAAAGGAAAATCAAAGTATTTGAAGGCGGCCCACAGTGGTACGAATGCAAGGGATTTGGCCACTTTGCTGTAGTATGCCCCACCCGCGATAAAAAAATTAGCAATTGTATGCGAGAATGACCTCCTGGTAATAGATATTGTCGGTGAGTATACACACACAGGTGAGAAAGACAAAGCTTCATAGCAGATGAGTGCTTGGAAGCAACTGATTTCACTCCAATGGAGTATGGTGGAAAGGCCCTCAATATTATTATTGATAATGGAAGTGGGATGGATGTGGTCTTGGAGGTCGTTGTTGATCGATTGGGACTAATAAAGGAAAAGCGTCCAACGCCGTACTGAATCACCTGGGTTAATGCGGGAACACAGTCCCGGTTCAACATTGCTGTTTGGTCAAGTGTGCTCTAGGAAGCCACTATTCGGATGAAGTTTGGTGTGACATCAATGACAGTATGTCACGTTCTACCCAGAGGGCCATGGCTATATGATCGCAAGGCCTTGTACGACGGTACAAAAACATTTACTCTTTCATTTTTGGGGGTTGGAAGGTCGGGCTAGAACCTTTGAAGATTTCTAGTTTTGACTCACAAAAGAAAGAAATGGTACTCACTATACGTGAAGTGGGCAAGGCAGTGAAAAGTGGGAAGATGGTTCTATTTTTGTTAGGCCGAGAACCGAACAAAGAGGATGGAACCATGCCAATCGAGTTGGAAGGAAATCTCCAGGAGTTTCAAAATAAATGCCTGACAAATTACCCATAAATTACCTCCTATGCAAGAGATCCAACATGTAATTGATTTGGTGCCTGGAACTTCCCTCCCAAACCTCCCTCATTATCGCATGAGCTCTAAATAGCACGAAGAACTTCAACGACAAGTGTAAGATTTCTTGGACCGCAGGTTCATCAAGGAGAGTCTTAGCCAGTGTATGATCGCGACACTATTAACACCTAAGAAGGATGGCAGTTGGCATATGTGTATCGATAGTCAGTCAATCAACAAGATAACAATAACAGTAAAGTACTGCTTCCTCATTCAATGCCTTGATGACATACTAGATTTACTAAGTGGAGCGGTGCTATCACCAAGATTGACCTGCAGAGAAGCTATCATCATATCAAAGTTCGCCCCAAGGACGAGTGGAAGACTGCCTTCAAAACTAAGGAAAGGTTATATGAATGGTTGGTCATGCACTTCAGCTTAACCACCGCACCAAGCACGTTTATGAGGGTCATGACACAAATTTGGAAGCAATTCTTAGGCCAATTTGTGGTGATGTATTTCAATGATATCCTAGTGTTTAGTTGGAGCCGTAAGGAGCCAAGCAACATCTGCGACACGTATTGTCCAAGTTGAGAGATGAGCAATTGTACATCAATCAAGGAAAGTGTGTCTTCATGAAGTCCCAAGTTAATTTTTTGGTAATTATTATTTCTTGTCGTGGGATCGAGGTAGGCCTTCAAAAGTGAAAGCAATTCTCGAGTGACCAACATCACGATCTTTCTTTGATGTAAGGACTTTTCATGGGTTAGCAACATTCAATCGCAGGTACATACATGGGTACATCAATGTTACTTCCCCAATAACATAATGTCTCAAGTCAATCTTTTGTGCGGATTGACGCCGCCAATCGGGCTTTTGTAGAAATCAAAGAAAGAATATCAAAGGCTTTGATTCTCAAACTATCAAATTTCTCTAAAGTGTTTGAAGTAGCATGTGATGCATCCAATGTGGGGATTGGAGGGGTATTGAGCCAAGATGGACACCTCATAGCATTTTTCAGTGACATTGAATGAGTCAAGAAGGAAGTATTCAGCCTATGAGATGGAGCTTTATGCCCTTATGCAAACGTTGAAACATTGGCGTTATTATCTCATTCATCATGCGTTTGTTTTGTTTACGGATCACGACTTCTTAAAGCACTTACAATCACAAAGCAGGATGAATACAAAAAGCATGCCCGCTAGTTTGACTACATCCAACAATTTGATTTTGTTATTAGGCACAAAGCAAGGAAGGAAAACACGGTGGCAGATGCTTTGAGTCATTTGAGGCAATTAAGTCACAATATTCCAGGGACCTAGATTTTGGCAAGGGTTGGGGGGAGTTAATTGCCGATTCTACTCATTTGAGTGGCAATTATATGATAAAAGATGGATTTTTATTGTGAAATTCTAAGGTCTACATACCAGCTGGTTCATTTCGAGAATTTATTATTAAAGAACTGCATGGTGGGGGTTTGGCCGGACATTTTGGGCGTGACAAAATTGTTGCTCTGGTCAGAGATCGCTTTTATTGGCCCAAGTTACGTCGAGATGTCAATACTTTGGTCAATCGTTGCCAAAATTCCAAAGTCAACAGAATGTTGGGATTTACTCCCCGCTGCCAATACCCGAGCGGCCTTGGCAGGATATCAGCATTGATTTTGTTCTTGGGTTGCCTAGAACGTTGTGGGGTTCGATTCAATTATGGTAGTGGTTGATCGGTTTTCTAAGATGGCGCATTTTGCGCCGTGTAAGAAGATTTTTTATGCCTCCCGGGTGGCTGCACGGTTCATGACAGAAATGGTCAGGCCACATGGCTTGCCCACAACAATTGTCTCCGACCGCGACGTCAAATTTATGAGTTATTTATGGAAGACCTTGTGGGCCAAAATGGGAACAAAGTTGTTATTCTCAAGCCCCTTTCACCTCAAACCGACCGCCAAAGGGAGGTGACAGATCGGAGTTTGAGGAATCTACTGCATTGTTTAGCGGACGAACACACCGCTAGTTGGGATCTAGTTCTACCGCAAGGTGAGTTCGCCTTTAATAATTCCATCAACAGAACTAAAGGATGTTCACCCATTACGTTTGTACAGGGATTTCAACATAAAACTCTGCTGGACTTAGCCCTCTTCCACTTCTAAATTGGGTTAATGAAGCTGCTCTTGATTTCACTGATTATATGCGACAAATGCATGAGAAAGTGCGCCACAAAATAACAGTTAATACCGCTGACTATGCTGAAAGGGCAAACAGTAAAAGGAGGGAGCGACTATTTGAAGTTAGAGATTTAGTCCTCATTTGCTTGCATCCTGAAGGTTTCCTCCTGGCAGCTTTAGCAAGCTGCATGCCCGGAAGAGCAGGACCTTTCAAGGTCCTAAAACAACTGGGGCCCAATGCTTATGTCATTGAGCTGCCCCCAGATTATGGTATTAGTCCAATTTTCAATATCGAGGACTTAATGGGGTTCATCAAAGGAGATGTCGTAGACACCAATGTTGTGGAAGACCCGATAGTTCGAATACCACCCATGGCAAACCAACCTTATGACATGGCTGAAATCCTAAACCACCAATTCGTTTCCAATCGCCAAGGGGGTTACAACAAATTTCTAGTTCATTGGAAGAATAGACCTTGTTCGGATGCTGT
Source organism: Coriaria nepalensis (assembly GCA_027186245.1). Classification (NCBI taxonomy): domain Eukaryota; kingdom Viridiplantae; phylum Streptophyta; class Magnoliopsida; order Cucurbitales; family Coriariaceae; genus Coriaria; species Coriaria nepalensis. The sequence continues at coordinate 9,718,704 of CP114486.1, read as the reverse complement.
TTGGATGCAAGCAGAAGAAATCAATAAGCTTGACCCCAACCTGTTGCCGGAATATATTCACCGGAACTTGTCGGAGCCAAGTTCTTCTAAAGGAGCGGAAATTGATGCAGATTAACAGCACAAAGCAGCTTAAGTGTCTCTTAATCTTTAAGAGTTATTTATCTGCCTTATTATTATCTGTCTGTTTGTCTACCTATTCATTGAGGTATTGAAGAGTCATGGTTTTAGTTATGTTTGTTAGTCTAATGGCTATATAAAGGCCAGATTTGATTGAATAAAACAACAAGTTTTCTTCAGTCTAAATTACAGTGGTGGAGAGAGTCCTTCATCCTTATATCAGAAGGCTGTTAGAATCCTCTTAGGATTCAGTGAGAGGCTGAATTTGGGAGGTTTTCATCGCAAGGCCTTTTCCTTTCAGAAACAGGAGACATATGGTGATCTGTACACCATGATGATGCAGCCCTTACACAAGATTGCATATGAACCAAAGTGCTGACACCCAAAAGAACTCTTATCATTATTTTTATGAATAGGGTAGTAAGCAAGATCAACTAGTACAGCTCATAGGACGGTTTAAAAAGTGTGAACCAAGACATAATTTTGGATTTAATTCTATATAGATTGATTCAGAAATATTTCAAAGCAGACAAAATCTTTGGCTCCACAATCAGGTCCGCTAAAATGTGTTAGTTTGGCTCAATGTTAACTAAATCAAGCTTGAATTTACTACCAGTCTGTGAATTGAAATGACATGTTTGAAATATAATAAAAATATTATGAATTCAATTCATTAAATATTTTGATATGGTGCAAGAGTTTAATGAATGCCACCATCTTTAAGGTTTTATTATTGAAAAGATACTTTTTCAAGCATTACTTGGTAGTTTTACAAAATAAAATAAAGTATAATTTTGTAAATTTTGGCTTACAGTGCATTCATCTCTAGAGTGATTCCGATGCTAAGGTTCAACTCATCCTAATTACGTTCCAAATAATGGAATTGGATTTACCTTGAAAGGATTCCAATGCCAAATCAAATTTGAATGGCGAAAATTTAGCAATCCTTTCTACTTTCTAGGCTCCTAAAAGGATTTAGTAAGATTCTCGGACTCCTTCCTTCAATTACAGTTCTTCTCCTTATCATACAGTTCAAACCAAAAACAGAACCCAATTTTGCTTCAGTCGATCCATAGAGAATAGAAATCAACGAAAAACAATTTAACAATAATTTTACAGAAGACGCAGAAGAAGCGGACCTGTTAAGAAGAGAGTATGAGCTCCGCCACAAGCAATAGCTCTGAGAGGTTGCCGATCAAACGCGGAGCAAACAAGGGGCTTCCACTGCGAATCCAAGTTACCGAGTCCCAACCGACCGTAGTCTCCGTTCCCCCACAGCGCCGCGAATCTCCCTCCAGCTTCAGTCGACGTCAATGGTGAGGAAGAAGAAATCCACCTCCTTCTCGTCCTCCATATTCCAAATTTCAGAAGCTTCGACAACCTCCCTCCTCCTCCACTCCACATACTTGCCTCTCTATATCTCTCTCTCTCTTCAACACCAGTTCATCAACGCCATGAAGAAGGAGAACGATAGTTTGTTTATAAAGGAAGAAAACTCATGGCTTGCAGTGCTGCAACGTCTATTGCTTCGCTGGCGCGAAGAATATGTTGGAAGTTTCTAGTACCCTTTATTTCTTGAAGGACGTTTGGTTCGATTTCGGAATGATATGATTTTATTGTGTCTATATTTGTATTGAGAATGATTTTGAAAGATTGAAATTGATTTTATTTTTAATTAAAAAAAATTTTGGGTTAAAAAATAAGGATTTTATTATGAAAGAACTAGCGATAAAATTTTCCCTTGCCTAAAAACAGAACAGAACCAACGACAAAGCTGAAAATGGAATAAGAAAATAAAAGAAAATAGTAAGGGGGTAATTTGTTTGACTTCTATCAGAATGTGAGACAGGTAACTGATTGATTCTTTGATTATATAAGAAATAAATAATTTTAAATAATTTTAATTCTATATTTTGTTGATTATTTCGTCTGGTTATATATCATCGCATCTTCCAAATATTTTTCTTCATGTTCACACATTTTGGTATTTAGTTCCATCGCGTCGAAATCAGCTTGCATTCGAGCATTCTAAACCTTTTCAAGAGATCTTTGAAATATTTTTGCTGACAAAAAAATATTCCTTCTTGTGTGCGATAGACCTCCATACCAAGGACATACTTGAGCTACTCAAGTTCCTTCATCTGAAAACGAACTGATAAATTCTCATTCATTCGAAGAATTTCTACCTCATCATCACCAGTTATGATTAAATCATACACATGTACTAGCACAATAGCTAACTTTCCTCTATTAGCTTTGACAAACAAGCTGGAATCTGCAGCTATTACTAAATAACTACTTTGTGTTAGAAATTCAACAATCTTACCATACCATGCCTAAGGTGCTTGTTTCAATCTGTAGAGTTCTTTTCGCAACTTAAACACATAATTAGGATGATCAAAATCATGTAAATCTCCTGATCCAGCTCTCTATGAAGAAAAGCATTCTTCACATCAATCTGCCACAAATTTCAGTCTTTGTTGGTTGCTAGTGCGAGTAGAACTCATATAGTTGTAAGTTTTGCCACTCGACTAAACGTTTCATCATAGTCTAATCCGTATTGTTGAGAGAAACCATAAGCCACCAACTAAGCCTTATGCCTTTTAATCGACCCATTTAGATAATGCTTTATCTTATAAACCCATTTGCAAGATACAGGTCTTACATCTCTTGGTTTTGACACCAAATTCCAAGTTTGACTTTTCTCAAGTGCAGCGATCTCTTCTTTCATAGCTGTCATCCGCTTAGAATTCTATGATGCTTCTTCCAACATCTCAGGTTCTGTAACAGTTGCTTCTTCAACTATGGCCACATTAGCATATTTTGGATTTGGCCTTCGTGTTCTTGTTGACCTTCAAAGGTATGATTGTGGAGTTAATTATCTTTGTTCACTAGGTCCACTTTTTTCATCTGGTTATTGATACATGCTAGTTTTCCAAGGATGCTGAGTTACTCTTTGCTCGGCATCATTACCGTTTGGATCTCCTTATTCATCTTAACTTGGTTGGAGTTGAACAGTATGCTCCCCCAACTTTTGTTGTAGCTTGTCTCCAAAATTTCCCGTCTTGCAACACCTCATTTTCTAAAGACCACTAAGAAAATGCTTAATCAAATACCACATCTCGTGAAGTATAACACCTTCCACTTGCTGGATTGCAACATTTCCACCCTTTTCTCTGATTGTCGTATCAAACAAAGATACATCTAAAAGCTTTCTCGTCCAACTTGCTCTGTATATGATCAGGAACAAATACATAACATACATATTTAAATACTAGAAAGTAGTTAACAGTAGGTTTTATGTTCCACAATTTCTCAAAGGGTGAAACAAATCATAACTGTAGCTGAGGAAGTTTATTAATCACAAAGGCTACAATCCTTATTGCTTTAGCCTGAAACCTTCATGGTACGTTCTTTGCATGTAGCATACTTTGATGAATTTCTGCAAGATGCTAGTTCTTTCATGAAGCTACACCACTTTGTTATGGTGTGTTGACACAAGTGTGCTATGACGTATTTAACATTCCCGTAAGTATTGAGAGAACTCACTTGAGTTATATTCTCCCTCATTATCTGTGCGCAAACAAAAAATCTTCTTTCCCACTTCTCCTTTAACTAACTCTCTGAACTCTTTAAACTTTGAGAATATGTTAGATTTTTCTTTCATAAAGAAAATGCACACATACCTGGAGAAGTCATCGATAAATGTCACTACGTATCGCAAACTGCCAATTAATGGTTGCTTAACGGGCCGAACATATCTGAGTGAACTAACTCTAATTGTTCATTTACTTTAAACATTGATTCCTCGTATGACATTTGATGTGCTTTACCATACTGGTTTCTTGCATAGACTGTGTATGTTCGCACGTTAAGTTTAGGAAGCCCCTTAAGCATCGACTTCTTCACCATCACACTTAACTTGGAATAGTTAACATGACCTAACTGCATGTGCCATATATCTGTTGTTTCATTTTTTTCTTGTCTTGTCTACATATGCAAAGTCTACTGACATCACATAGACTGACTCTAATCATCACTCCTCTGTTGTTGGTTTTCTGAGATTTTGAGGTCATGATACACCTTTACATCTTGTGGATTGAACAAGACATAGTGGCATGATGATGTCAACTGAGCCACATATAGCCAATTTTTCTTCATTCTTGGGACATGATAAACATCTTGAAGTGGCACTAGGTTAGAATTATATCGAGGCGTAACTATCGTCTTATTGATGTAAGTTATTGGTAACCTTAAGTTGCCAGCTGTTACCATCACATGACTTCCCTTATACTTAGATAGGTTTTGTAGCTTTTGTTTATAACCCGTCATATGATTTGAGCAACCCGAGTCTATGATCCAGTCATTTACGTAATCAATCCGCTCCCGTGTTGTTACCGTGAGAGCTAATTTTTCTTCCTCGGTAGCAAATAATGCTTCGATGTCCTAACCATCTTTAGTATTCTCCTTAGAATTAGAAGTAGCAACATTACTCTCATCAGTTTTTTTTTCTTAGTCTAACAATCTTTCACCATGTGGCCTATCTTCTCACATTTGTAACACTCACCATTGAATTTTTTATTATTATTATGATTCTTCGAAGCTCCCTCTGAGCGAGAGCCTCCATTTCCTTAATGACTTTTCACCTTGTCGCCATCCTTTTTAGACCCATAACCAATGTGTTATTTGAAAGTGCCTCTACTTTTACTGGTGTTGAGCGCTTCCTCATCACCCTTTAGCGAAACTCCTCTCATTTGCTTAGCTATAGCTTTGTGTCCTGCAAGAAAATTTTCAAACTCAATAAGTGATGGTTGTGTCAGCCATCCCTGTACAGCAGCAATGAACCCTTGATATTCGGGTCTCAAACCATGGATAATTATTCTCTTTATCCTGGTTTTCCCCAATAGGATTTGTCTGATCTAACTCTGAAATTTCACGGCATATTGACTTCACCATGTGAAGGTATTGGAAAATCATCATGTCACATTGCGCCATTGATAGCAGCTCGTTCTTGAAAAGTTGCAGTCTTTTATCACTCTTTTTTGAAAAAAGTGTAACAAAAGTGTCTCATGCTTCCTTTGGTATTTTGGCATCTTGGATGTGCTCCAACATTTCTTCTTCAATTCGCGCCTTTAAAGCAAACATCTTTTTTCCTGGTTTAATTTTCCACTTTCGCAAGATGCCATTAGTATCTTCTACAGTAGATCGTGTAATTTCACCACCACCGATAACCTCTCAAAGGTCCTAAACTTGTAGGTAAGATTTGATTCCATACCTGTGTGTTGTAGTTTTCATTGTTGAGCTTATTGATTCCTCCAACTACTTGAAGGTCACCCATCATACCAACAATACTTCGACTATACCGAACAAGTTTGACTAACAAACTTCTCATTACTCAAGATAGCTCCACCAAGAACGATCCCTGACCGTCCTGCTCTGTTACCATTTGTTGAGTAGAATTTAGAGTACACAACTCAAAACTTACTAATATTGGACCCAAACAAGTAAACAAATTACTTGTATTATACCCACTCATATAATTTGAAGAGGAATAAACACTCAATAGAAAGTTCACAACTAACACTCATACTAAGACTATAAATGCTTATTTTTGGATTATGCCTAACCAAGTGCAAAAGAGGGTATTTATAATCCTCATCATGCAATCTATGTGACAACCTGCGTTGTTTGGATCCTCACACTACTATTTCTTTCTCTTATTCAAGAATTGGCGTAAAATTTTTTTTTTTATACACTTTATCTTCACGAAATCAAATTAAAAAGGTTTTCCTTTTTCTTTTTGAAACCTATCATAGTGTACAAAGTAACTACTCCTAAATATACATTTTTTAAGAGTCTTAATCAATACTTGGCGAAATACCAAAATACTTTTAATTACTACTATGTACAAAGTTTAAGCGGAAGCTATAAATCTTGCTAAGTCCCAGTATCCCTACCAACTCCATCATCACTGCACTCCCTCGGAAAGCTTGTCAAGGTAAGTTGCTCATTTGCTTACCCTTTGTGACTACAACATAAACGTAAGTCGTGACCTTTCGCTCAACAAACACAATAATATCTTACAAAACAGTTGTGAAATTCATACAAGATATGGGCATGTAATGTGTCATGACCTTATACTCATATTTCTTATCGAGGCATATTCTATTCTTACACTTTCTAATAGTTTCTTAATTATTCATCTTATTGGGCTTTGTGTATACACACTAGTTGAGCTCATGACTGTAAGTAGGAAAGTCGGGGGGAGCTACCCAACCAAATCAACCAAGGTCCTTTCATTTCATGCCCTGCACAAGCATTAACATAATCCCCTCTTCATTAGGTGCGGAGCCCGTCCTTCGAGGGTTGGTATAACACATCTTATTTTATCTTATATCTTATTATATCATGCACCTCTTATTCTCTTAACTTGAACGTATGAGGTAAACTAACATGATGTACATGAGGTAAATTAGCATGATGTACATGAGTGCATAAGTTGTTTTAAGAGTTCTTACAATAACAACTAAAATAAATCATAGCACTCATCATAAGCAATCATATCATGATTATAAATCAATTCATACAAGATCACCCATACCATCATTAAATCACAACGGGTTGGTTTCGAAAACAGTGCTTATGTTGCAGATGAGATTGTACTTACTTGGATTCCAAGCTTTTTTTTCTAAGGCGGTTACTTCACGAACGTTGAGTTCGTCATTCGCCTATAACATCCATACTTTAACTTAGCTAAGTAAAAGCTTACCTTTCTATGAGCTTTTCTATTTAAGTTAGTTAACACCTTTTCCCCTTATGTTTAGGAATTAAATTCCATTTCTTTACTTATGATACTTACTTGTTTAAACGAGGAATCTTTGTCCCCATTGTTTCATGCCTCGTTTGTAAAGCTTACTTATTTTCTTTGAATCATACTTGTACCATTTTCCTCATTCTAAACATTCTGAATTTTGAGTATCTTCTTCATAGATATCTTGTTTAAGTGTCCTAAAAATTTAACTTAAGATTCATACATTTGCCCTTTAAAAGGATCTATTTCGTTTTTTAATTTTCTGAAGGTTGATGGTAGACCCGTAGAGTACATCAACCTACCGTCGACCCATCGACCCGTAGAATATTTTCTTTGCATTTTTTAAGGTCGATGGTCGACCCGTAGAGTAATCTTCATCTTCTAGACGTTTGCTCTGTTTTTTTTTTTTTTTAAGATTTGGTTTTGTGTTCGATTTTCAATTTGGTTCTATTTGTTTCTTTTCCTACTCAGATTGTAACTTAATCCATCATCCTTAACTTATTTTCACTCAACCTACACGTTCTAATTCTCACATTGTTTCTTTGCAGATTTCTTACTGTTTTGGGATTCTTAGCACTAGTTCGGAAGGTGTTCATGCATGATGAAAAAGATTCATGCTCAGAAGTTGGAAAGGATGGAGATTAGGTACTTACTTAGTTCTTGATGTTGGTCATGCTGGATTTAGTTCAGCTTCATGATCGGTTCTGCTTACTGGTCGATTGAAATTCCTTTGATGAGTACACTGAAGTTGCATCTCCTTACAAGATTAGTCCTTCAAACTTCTTTTCCACAGCTAAATTTCACACCTTCTCTAAGCGTAGTTGCTTTAGCATAGCTGCCGAAGCAGTTGAGAAATTGCCCCCACACTTCAACAAGAATTTTTAACCAAACTCATCAACACTATTGTTGGTTTTGAAAATGACCAATTATGCATTAGGGGTAGAATTTTTGAAGATGAAGCTACACCTCTCCTTCCCGACAAACAAACATAGAGAAGCACTGTAAGCACAAGTAAACCTTATATTTTTTAAATCATTGGGGTATTTAAAATGTCAAAGAACCAAGAATCAAATGTTGTAATTTTCCTTTCACAATTGTCAACTCCAAAAAACTACATTTCCATACGTAATCTGTCTAGGAGCACATGAGGAGAACATGCGCCACCGATTCTTCGCAAACACTGCAAATGGGGCAAAGTGGAGAAAACTTCAGCTTCCTTTTCCAAAGTTGCAAGCTCGTTGAGAGAGCTCTCCACTAGAAATGTTTCAACTTTGGGGGCATAGGTTAATTCCAAATTACAATCCAAATATTAATGCAAATTGAAAGGGAAGATGCTAGCTTAAGTTAAACTTTTTTTAATACTTTATTTAATTTGGGCATAACTTGATTTTACTGAGTAGAAACCATCCTTTTTATAGGGCCAAATAATTTTATCAGGATGATGAATGGATAGGATAGGAATGTTCACAATAGCTTCAATTAGATGTTTTAGGATTGAATCTCCCAGAAATCCACATTCCACCATTTATTCTGGAAGTCTTAAGAGATCAAAAACTTTTGAGAGAACACTATGAATAGGCTGACTAGAAAAAGAGAGGTTTAAAGTCATCAGAGATTACCCATTACCAACAGACAAGATAAAGTTATTCTTAATATCTTCTCTGCCCTTATTAATGTTAGACCACACCAAGGGCCCTTAGAACCTTTTGCATAGAACCTTTTGCATCTTCCCAAGAGTTAAGAGTTTGGAAAGTAAATTCCTTTCAACACCGAAGCCCAAAGAGTCTTAGGATTATTGACCAACCTATATAATTGCTTTGCAAGGAGAGACTTGTTGAAACCTTCTAGATCCTTAAAATCGAGACCCTGACTAATTTAGGATTAGACTGCTTCTCCCAGGTTGACTAATGAATTTTCCTTTATTCTTTATGTTGACCACACCAAAAGGCAGCCACCATAGAGCTTATTGCTTTGCACAACTTTATAATGAGCTTAAACTCCGACACCACTTAAGTGGGAATAGCCATAACAACCACTTTAATTAGGACTTTTCTACCTCCATATGATAGTAATTTTTGCTTCCAAGATTTGAGCTTAGCTTGCTCATTTTTTTAACGCAGGCAAATGCCTCATATCTAGTTTTACCCCAAATATCATGGATTTCCAAATAGGAATTGAATTTACTAATTTCCTTGAACTTCATTATACCGTAAAGTGAGGATCAAATAGAGGGGGGCACATTTGTACTAAATACCGGACTAGACTTATCTAGGTTTACACCTTGACCCGAGGCAATGCATAAATTTTGAATAATCCTCATAAGACTCCAAGACTTCCACAAACAAAAAAAAAGGTCATCTACAAAAAATTAAGTAAGAGAGGGAATGACAAGCCTTAACAATCTTGAGACTTTTAAGCACCTTAGAATCTATAACTTTAGTAATCATATTCAAGAGAACATCTACAACAAGGAGGAATAAATATGGAGAGATATGATCCCCTTGTCTAATACATCTTGAGCGGACTATCTTGCAACATCTTTTACTATTAATTACTAAATTGTAGGATACTGTGGTTAGTCATTCCATGATCCAAATTGACCCAAGTAGGAGACAAAACCCAATTTGACCATAATCAACTTCAAGAAACCTCATTCAACCCTATCATAATCTTTATTTAAGTCCAGTTTGATCGCAACCCCAAACTTCTTGCCTTTCTTTCTTAGCTTAAGACAGTGGAACACCTCCTATGCAATAAGAACGTTACCTTGAATTTATCTTTTAGGTACAAAAGCTCTTTAGTTTTGGGATAGACATCATGAAGGAAAGGTTTAAACCTATTAGAGAGAACCTTAAAGTAAATTTTGTACATGCTCAAAATATAAATGTGGTAATTGTAATATAAATTGAGGTGTTAATCTCACAAAAAAATATCGTATAATAAAAAATAAAAAATAAAAATAAAAATAATCAACAATAATTAAAAAAAAAAGTGGAATTTAGATTGAGAATACAATAATAAACTTTATTAATAATAATAAAAGTGACAATATATCAAGAATTTCTTTCAAGCTTTGTTTTTATATTTCTGATTTTGATTCATAATTATAACTCAATTATATGTTTCACATCCCAAATAAATAATTTGAAAATATTTAATTGAAAACCATAAAAATCCAAATACAATTAATAAAATAAAACATTTTTTTTTAAAATTATGCTCTAACTTATCATATCTAAAATCAATAATATATTTAATAACATACCATAATAAAAGATTAATACGTAAAATTAAATCATCAGTAATAATTATAATTTAAATTATTTGTAAAAATAAAAACTGATTAAATTTATATAATAAAAAAAAATATAATTTATAAATTAAAAGGAATAATAAAAAATGAAAAGTTTAAGTTTAAATTTAAGGAAATCTAAAATTTATAAAAAAGTTAGATGTTGGGTTCTTTTAAGCTAAAAAAGGCTTTAATTGTCAAGGAGGTCATTTTCCTCGACAGTTCCAAGATATAGCCCTCATAGTTCCCGTGTAGCTATTGGCTAGCCGCCACTGACATTAACTAGAGAAAATTATTCCTAAAGAGTCTTCAAGGTTAATTCCCAACTGGCTAAGCCCACCACCCCACCTCCTCTTATATCGCCAAAAGGTTGCCTCCCCGGATCTCCTTTTACCGCCTTCCAACGCTCCTACCTCTCCCCTGTTTTCTTCCCTTCTTCGCTTTAACACCCTTATGTAACACTCGATTATTCACCATAATTCTTCAACATCTGTAATAAAAAGGAGATCCCATTGTTCAAGTATGTTATCATTAGACTGAGCTACTTTATGTATCTTCACCTTCAATCTATGATCTAGGTCCTTCTCTTCTCTCTTTCTTTTTAACTATAGTTCCTTGAAATTTCCAGCTAGAACAATTAACTTTGGACAGAACCCTTCTTTTACTGATTCATCTTCCTCATTCGAAGGGAGCTCTACAAAGTATCTCCCAACCTTGATCAACGCATTACTTTTAGCAGGAGTTTGCTTTTGCTCAGAATTAAGAGATTTATTACCTCCTTATTAGGTGTATTGGAACTCCCTGCATTAGATAGATGAGTTAAGCTCTTCAGTACCCCACCCTTTACTTGCTCCCTCACAACATTCACTAATATCTCCTATTGGTTAGGAATCTTCATCCCTCTTTTATCCAAACCAAGTTGGGCATTTGGAATAACATTCTCCTTCCCCTCATCATATACATACGCACAATCCTTCCTCCCAACATCCTTAACTCTTGAAACCTCTTCCCCTGCTGAAACTAAACCAAAATTACCATCCTTATCCCAATTGAGAATGGGCCATCAGACTCCCAACTTTGAGCAGCCTTGAGGTGTAAACCAAATTTGGGACAAGATAGGAATTGATGATCCATATGTTTTTCAGCTTTGCAGGAACGAAAGCTATGTCCAAGTTTCCCACAAGTAAAACAAAAATCTAGCATACACTCGTATTTCAATTGTGTCCATAGGACCTAGATTCCAATGGGTATAAGATTATCAAGTAGTAGAGCCATAGACTCTTAAGAAACTTTGGAAATTCTTTCCTCATTATCATCTTCTTACTTCTACCAAACCCCCCAGATTCCTGTCGATCTTCTCTACGCAGGCCTTATTGATAATGTATTGTGGTAGATTATAAATCTGTATTCATGTTGGCAGTCTAGAAAAATCAAGATCCGACAAACCTAGCTCTTGGTTCCATCTTTGCAAATTAAACACGTACACCATCACTAACCAAGGGCTTTTATGCAAAGCTCTTCCCAGTTCCTCCTCAGATTTAAAGACAATAGCATAAAAAAAATTCATTCCAACCATTGTGATTGAAATTGTTTTCTCTTCCTCTCACATGCCCCTAAGTATAGCTATAACCCTCGTTTTGTTTTGCCTCTTTTCTGCTACTATTTTCCCCACTAGAGTGGGACTAGAATGATTCCCTTTCCAAGGTAGATCCTCCAAATCTATCATAATTTCCTCTTTTTGTAAATTCAACAAACTTATTAAGAATGCTAAAGAAACAGGGTGGAACAATATTCACTATTACAACCTTGACACCATCACCGATCGTCAAACCTTTGACACATATCTAAGAACATGATACTGTATATACAATTTCTCAATTTTTTAAACATTTAATACCTTGCTATAAATACCTTTACTATTAATACCTTGCTATCACACTATAGGAACTGAAATCAGAAAGGAAAACTAGCCCAATAGACTAAGATCCAAACAAATTCAGCTCAATGAAATAAATCGAATTAGCAGGGTGTAACGGCTACAATTAGAAGAAGCAGGAGCCGTTAGATCACCTGCAAGAACAGCCGTAAGATCAGTATAAAAGAGACATGAGGAAGTCACGTGACCAAGCAAGCAGCCGTCAGTTGAGCCGGAAAGAGAGAGAGAAGCAATTCGTTAATTCACACAATTCAGCTACTTACTTCCCTATGGTAGACACCTAAGCTTACTAGATGATAATCACTCATTAAAGTCAAGTAAGGAGGTGGCAAAATTGAGCACCAAATTAGCCTTCAAATTTTCCCTTTCATTTCTTTCTCTTCATCATATTTTCATCTATCTCTTATTTCTCTCGAGGGCGAGCAGACCCTTAATATTGAAAGACAAAATCCATACAATCTCTATTAAATTTGAACCACACTTACACTTCTTCAAGCAACCATTCAACAAGATAGGAAAGTTGAATTGCTTACCGCCATTAATCTTGGTAACTCTTAACCAACCTCTTGTGATTTTCTTATGTTTAGACCTTTATTCATGCTAGGAGAATGCTAAATTTAGTTAGTCACTTGTTAAAATATGTCCAATGAATAAGTATGCATGATGGTCTAAATTGTTACTATAATCTGGAAAATGACAGAATGTTTTGGTCTATCGATTAATTAGAATTCTAGAAATGTTTGGTACATAATAAAATTATAATGTAATTCTATTATGAAACTACACCCTTTGGCCTTTTTAGAAATTCCAAGAACACCCAAATCAAAATTCTAGAGGGCTAGCAATAAATTCTTGAAGTTGACATTGTTCTGTAAAATGAAAGTGTTGGATTTGAGCAATGTGTTCATATAGATTTTTTACTATGAAGATGACCATGGTAATCTTAACATTTTATAGGGATAAACTAGAAATCTAGATCTACACAACTATTTAAGGCCTGAAATTTTGATCTAAATCTAGTATAAATCAGTAAGCTAACTTAGAACAGGGTTCATTTAAATAAGAAGTTTGATGAAGTACAGCTTAAGTTCTACTGAGTCAACTTTAGTGAGTTGTACCAAATGTGAAAGAATAGAATGCTATATTTCCAATACAAAATTGAGAATTTCTTAGCATCTCCGCAATAAGATATAGGCAGAACGGTAATGCTGAAAGAAAATAGGTGTATGTTTAAACAGTCTTGGAACAATTGAGGTTTGTTAGGTTAAACAAAAATGTGTTGAGTTAAAATATTAACAGAAGCTGTGAAATTTTTAATAGGGGTACCATAAAAAGCCAAGAGCAATATTACTTCTAAATGTAAGATAGGGTCTCAAAATACAACCATAAAAATAAAAAGTTAAATAGAGAAAGATCCCAAAGTACACTATCAACCAATTGATAGAACTAAGAGTGAAAATTTGAAAATCAAACAGAGTTATGTTTTATGATATACAAGTATCAAAACCTAGGCTAAGAATTAGAGTTAAAAAGCAGCTCCAAATTTTGCCTTCAAATGGTATAATGAAGGGTATGAATCAATAATTAAAAATGGTGATTTGGAGTTGTAATGTTTATATGAGGTATATGTGAACCTTAAGAAGAGGTGGTAACAGTTTCAGGTGAAAATAAAACTCGTATAATGAATTAAGAATTTTCACAAAGTAAGTGTTCAAATTAAGGATACTAGAATAATAGTAGATTGTGTAATTTAGAAAGAAAAAATTAAGAATACTAGAACAGTGTTAGATTGTGTAATTTAGAAAGATCAAGTTAAAGTTACTAGAATAATATTAGATTGTGTAATTTAGAGAGATTAATGGATAGTACGCTTTTAAGATCAAGTTATAACTGTAGTCCTGAATTATTTAAGGTTGTCATGTTTACCGGCTTATATAAGAATACAAATTTCTTAAAAAAGGATTGTAGTGTATATAAGCCAAAATATTTGAAGTACCACCATGTATGTTTAGATGTAGTGCCCATTTATGATGATCATCTAGGTCTTTCTTGCTCTCGGATATCTTTATTTTTTAATATAATTATAATTAGAAAAATAATAGAAAAACTAAATTTATACAGATATTAGATAAATGGATGAATGGACAACCATCCACTCTACTCATTTTATTAATAAGTTTCTAAAATTTGTCAGTTTAGTCTCCTTACTGTTTTCAAAATTGTAAGTGTTCTCAAATAAAGCCGATCAATGAATCAAGAACTTGAATTTCTCATGATCAATAAAGGAACCAAAGTAAAACAAGTAAGGAATGAATTCAAAGGCGAATTTCAATTCTATTTGAAACCATGAAAATCCGTTTCAGTCATGCTTATTTATGCACATATTGCTCAAATTATCACTACATATATTTAATTAGTTGATATGACGAATATTTAAGATACCTAATAATCTATATTAATATTTTTTAGTGTGGTTTTAAATCTATACAACTACGCAAATCTGTGATATAACTTTTTATGTAATGTAGTTTTTAGCTGCTATACGAACTCAAGAGTGCGCGGTTGTCGGGGGCTCGCAGCGCGTGTGCTCTGCTGTTAGGGGCTCTCAGCGTGCGGCCGCTGTCGTGATAGTCGGCGTGCCCCAAAATCAGTTGTCAACATTTTAGCTGTTATAATTCATATCTCAACTAAGAATTTCATATATCCAATGAATTTGTTTTGAAGAAGAATTTGGCGGTATATAAATACATAATTAAATTTGATAAGAAATTATAACTATTAGGATAAGTGGTGATGCCTAATTAGGAAGCCTAGACCAGTCCTATGGGATTGGAAACGGGGTACTAGCTGAGTTGACTCATCACCATCATTACTCTACCGGGTCACACACTTACTCGGTCATATAAAAAAGCTTTTAACCCGTTAGGGTCACTAGTCTTTTACGTCTAGTTCCTTAATCTTGCGATCTAAACTCACTCTCATGCTCTGGTTTTAGGACTTGTCCGCCTTCATGGTTGTGTTGTGATTATCCATGATTCTCTAGTTTGATCTTGATGCTTCTGGTTTGAAGATATTTAACATTTCCTTTTCGTTGAAAGTCTACAGTTTGATTTTTGGTTTAGAAACTTTGATCTGAGTTTGTGATCTATGGTATAATTTGTACTGTTGTTGTTTGTTATCTTTGTATATATACGAACAAATCTATAGTGTTATTGTGTCTCCGACGGTTTTTCAGGAGCTCCATGAATGTAGCTTTCTAGATATTTATAGACAACAGTGAGGTGAACTACTCTTTGTATTCTGTTTTCTCTACTCTATTCACTCATTATTCTGCATTTTTAATTTCACATCAATAAACAATAACTTTATGAAATTAATAAATGGCAAGTTAGCCAGTAGTTGCAATTGGCACTACACCACACATTTTATTTCATCTCATCCCGTTGTGCTGGCTTACACTACTACTTGTAATACATTGACGACCCCTTTTCATCATTGCAATGCCTATTGGCTAAGGGGGGGGAAAAAAAAAAAAAAAAAAAAAATTCATAGTCGTAGCGATTCATGCCACTCATTTTCCCCATCTTCCAGGTAATTTGCGTTAGACAACATTAATATGCACTACTCAAAAATAATTTCAAATTTATCCCAACTTCAGATAGACATTAAATTAAAGAACATTTATGTGGACATTATTTTGGGGAAATTAATGATAAGCCTCGTACCGAAACCTAGCAAGAATATCAATGGAACCACCCAATCCAAGCGACCGCCTAGATTGGCCTCTAGAAAAAGAAGAGTAATAAGGCTAAAGGTATAAGGATTATTAATTTGAATTTGTAACTAAAAAAAGGTAATATTGTGTAGTGGTACAAAGGATTCATTACTTATAATAATAAGTCGATTTAATCTTCTTTTTTAACTTAATTTTTTTTTCCTATTTTTTTCCTTATTCAATATTCCACCACTTTCTTGGATATTCGGCCATTAACAGATATCAATTTGCATATTCGGCCATTAACATACCTAAGGCATTGATTACAGAAAATCTCTAAATGGTGGACTAAATTGGATAAACAGAGAAAAAAATGTTAGTATTGAAGACCTAAAAATAAGTAAAAATACTGAAAAAAATCTAAAAAGAAATTCCAAAAAAATAATCTAAAAAAAAAAAAAAAAAAAATTGTCCAGATTCCATTGTAGTTAGAATAGTGAGATATTCTAAAGTTTCAGTTTATAACGAATAAGTATATTATTAAGAGTCTAGTGATTAACGATACAGATTCGAAAGATCACAAAGTCAATAAGTACTTTTGAAATTATTTTGAGAAAATTAATAACCATATATAGAATGTTTGGAACTAATCAAACGCCAAATACACTGTGTTCTTTAATTTCAGACTATTTACTTACAAGATAAAAAATAAAATAAAATAAAAAAATAAAAAATAAAAAATGCAAAGAAATTTAATCATAAATCCATGTATAGTTGTGGTAAAATTTTACTCTAGTGAAGTTATACCGATATTTTGGGCCAAAAAAAACAAAGGGTTATACCGATCTAGTCCGTTATTTGATTTACAAGAAAGAATTCATGAATTCTATAAAAATTAATGTTAATTACACTTTTTTTATAGAAGGTACTTTTTCATTCATCATTTTATTCAAAATTGATGAGAAAAGAAGATGCAGTAGAAATTGAGAAACCATTAAATTGGCAACGAAAAAGGTATTCTCTCCTTTTTTTATCTCTATGATATATATTAGTTCTTGTTATGGGTACCGTATACACATACATAAACCGGAAAACTCAACAAGAACGGAAAGATACAGAATTAAGAAGATGATAACTATGGTGCTGATTTTTATAAGAAGTACTCGACTCCCTCTCGATCCTCCACTGTAGATTGAGGAAATAATCGACCGAGCAAGGTAGTCTAAGCGGACCGTCTGTATGGTAGCCGTAAATCTCGTGAGCTTTCTCCAAAAGCCGGTTGAAAAGAGGATGATACAAGAAAGATATGGGAATTATAAAGCGTTGAGTCCCATAATCTTCTTCCTCTAAACCAACTTGAACTGCTAGAAACCCTTTCTTCACCTTCGACTTCTTGTCGTCCTGCATGGTGGTTGGTTGATTGATTTTCTAGTTCTTTGTTTTTGGAGAGGCCGAGAAGGTGAGGGGCGATTAATTGATTGCTTGTTTGAAGAAGGAGAGGAGAAGTGCGAGTGAAGAATATGTGTGGTGAAGTGTTATATATATAACTAAGCAAGAGGAAGGATGAAGATTCTAAACTCTAAGGAGAAGTGGGTATTGGATTTTTTCTTTTTTTCTTTTGAAAATTAATTAAAGAAGATTAAATATTGGTGAGGGTACGTATGGCAAGTTTATACTTGATACGGAATCTCTGTTGAGTGGGGTTTCTGGACGTCACTACTACTTTTGTGTAGCTTTAGAAAATAAAATATGGTCCTTCTCTTCTGCTGTCGTATGTACAATTGTACAACTCACTATTTTGTTCTGTGAGAACACTTGTGGTAGGGAGATGCAGATAAGAAAATAGTAGGTTTATTTACAGTACAACCGTGTGGTTAGGAATCTTTGAATGAGGAACCGAATTTTCAACAGAAAAAAATCAGTTGATTTTGTCTCCAAATGGATTAGAATATCAGCTACAAAGTTATATTCTCTAAAAACATGATCAATAGTTATTAAAGAATGAGAGAAGCCGTAACTGAATAATATTCTAAAAGTGTAAAGAGGTATCAATTCGAATAAGATTTACGGATGACTTGTATGAGAGTCATAAAATCAAATTCAACAATGAGGAAAAGATAACGAAACTACAGAGCAAGCTGAAGACCATAAAACAAAGTAAAAATTTATGCATGAAAGCTATTAGTGCAAAACAGAACCTAATAAAAAACAGCTTTAACGTGCCCTTCATAATTATGAATAAGACCACCACCCTTGCCTTACCACATTGACGCAAAAAAGATCTATCAACGTTTAATTTAAAATGATCTAATGATGGGGTAACCCATAAACAAAGATGTAAATGACGCATCTATCTCTTTGATCGAATAGTTCAAAAATCTATTCTTAATTTGGATCGAGTTAGGAAAAAATGTGTTACCATCTATCTCTTTGATCCACTTCTCTCTGGACTTCTACTTCCAAAGAATTTCGTCCTAAAGACATTTTTTATACTCATCAGTAACATTTATTAATTTAAGATGGAAATGGACTCTAATGTATAAGATGGAAATGGACTAGTCCAATTGGTCAATTGGAATGTGTGTGATTTTATTCCAAGTTATTTGATTGTATAATTATTTCTTATATACTTATTCAAGTAAAGGTAATGTTTTTTATTTGTTATAATGCTTTTTTTTTTTTTAATAACGTGAGATATTTTATAAACATATCAAATTCATTTTTTTGTCAAAAAATTGATTCGATTGACTAAAAAGTTAGCCAATGATTACGTATGACTGATTTTGTAAAAATCTAAGAAACTAAAATATAATTAATCTTATAATTAATGACTAATTTAGCATATTACACGTTTTAAATAAAGTACTTTTCATTCATCATGCGTTCAAAATTGATGACAGTATAAGATCAATAGTATATCTATTCCTATCAACTTTCCTCACTATCCTATGGACAATACAAAAGAGTGAAGGGAAAAAAAGAAAAAAGAAAAAAAGAAGATGCAATAGAGAGTGAGACACCATTAAATTGGCTATGAAAAAGGTACTCTCTCCTCTTATCTCTATGATAGATATTATGAGTACAGTATAGACATACATAAACCGGAAAAGATCAACAAGAGTGGAAAGATAAGGAACTAGGAAGATGATAACTATGGTGCTGATTTTTGTAAGAAGTACTGGACTCTCTCTCGATCCTCCACCGGAGATTGAGGAAATCTTCGACCGAGCAAGGCAGTCTAAGCGGTCCGTTTGTATGGTATCCGTAAATCTCATGAGCTTTCTCCAAAAGCTGCTGGAAAAGAGGATGATACAAGAAAGATATGGGAATCATAAAGCGTTGAGTCTTATAATCTTCTTCCTCTAAACCAACTTGAACTGCTAGAAACCCTTTCTTCACTTTCGACTTCTTGTTGTCTTGCATGGTGATTGGTTGATTGATTTTGTTGTGTTTTGGTTTTGGAGGGAGGATGGGGGAGGGGGGGAGGGGCGATTAGTTGATTTCTAGTTTGAAGAAGGAGAGGAGAATTGCGAGTGAAGAATATGGGTGGTGAAGGGTTATAAATAACTAAGAAAGAGGAAGGATGAAATTCTAACTTATTAAAGAAGATTAAATATTGGCGAGGGTACCTCTGCCAAGTCTGTACTAGATACGGAATTTCTGAACGAGTGGGTTTTTTGGACGTCACTTTTACTCTTCTATAGCTTTCTATTTTTCAAAATTTATTTATTTATTTATTGTTATTTTTCAAATAAAATGCGGCCCCTCTCTTTTCCTGTCCTATGTACAATTGTAGTACTCATTGTTTTGTTCTGGGAGAACTCTTGGGGTAGGGGCATGCAAATAAGAAAATAGCAATAGGCTTTATATTCAAATAAGTACGTAGATTATAAAATTTTTTTAAAAGGGGAAAAAAAATTTATATTCAAATTTCAATATAAAAGATAATTAATATCTAAAAATTTTACAAAATGTAATTTATATCCGAATTTTTAAAAAAAATATAAATAATATTTATTTTATTTATAATTAATAGAATTTGTCAGCATATAACTATTAACTTTTTTCAAAATTAATCTAGAATTAATTAATTATTTTTATTTTTAATTCCAAAATTTTATTTTATATAGTTTTTAATCCATTTCATTATTATAAGTCAATTTTTATCTTTTCATTCCTTTACGGTGACCTCCACAACCATATCGCCTCTGCCTCTACCGCAGTCAGATTCCTTTAACTTAATAATCATTCTGTATCATTATAATTTTTTAGTTTTTTTCATTTATGTTCTAAGAATTTTATTTTATTCTATTTGTATCAACTCAAAATTATTTAGTTATTTATTTATTTAACTTTCATCTCCGATATTTTAACCTTAACTAAATTTTTCAGTTCCGTCCACCATTGCTATCACAACCGCCACGGCTATTGCATTCATCTCTCCTGCACTTATCTCTCCAGTTTGGGTTTAAACCAAGATCTCGATTAAATTGGAATTGAATCTAGATCTCGATTGATTCAAAATTGAACCCAGATCTCAATTGGGATTGAACCCAAATCTCAATCCCATCTAGGTTTGTTTATATAGGTAACGCTTGAATAGAAAATGTTTTGCACAGTACGTGAAAATATGATTAGAAATATGTAATTATATATTTTAAGTTCATGTGAAAATTTTATAAATAAATATATTGAATTAATGAAACCAATGCTAACCCAACCACTCTATTAGCCAACCCGGCACCAAGGCAACTGCTCCTTCCCACCCCAAATGGTATATAAATCAATACCCTTCATCATGACCATCAACATTTCTCTTTAGCTTGAAATTTGTAGAGTTCACCCAAATCAATGGGTCCCTATGAATGGCACATACATTGACCATTAGAATTGTGTCTTTGTCTACATCAAAACTTTCAATAGTTGAGATCCTAGGTATAATTTAGTGGTATATTTTACTATGTTTTGAATGTATTTAGTTTGGGTAGATTTGAGGGGAAGTGGGAAGGGAAAAAAAACCATAAAATAAAAGAAAAAGAAACTGATGGGCGCTTGGGGAAGACAAAGGGCATGTGTTTAGGGGATTGAAGGGAAAATGGCATTTCAGTCGGTGCGTAGAAGCAAACAAAGTTTCAGCGTGCAATATCGACCGAAATTAACACAAACGAGTTGGTGTGGAGCAGTTTTTCTGCACCACTCTAAGAAGAACTAGTTGTCGAAGTGGCCAACTTCTAATCGTAATCTACATAATTTTATTTACTTATTTAATTTTTTATTTTTAAATTTAACTCTTGAACATGAATTTGAGGAAAATGAATAAGAAAAATTCTCACTTTTCTCTCTAGGAATTTCAGCGAGTACGAAACGAATTAGGCCCCTTCAACTTGTTATTTATACTAGTTATCAGGGTTCTCAGAAATTCCGTAAATATCTCTAACTATGACCTACTCAACTATTGAGTTTGAGTTTCAATAAATCAAGTCATCGATGGGTTAAACTCTATTGATGTGAACGGCCATGTATGGAAATTTAGCCCATCTTACTATAATAAACACTTGATTGATTAGTTATGACATACAAATTTCATGTACTCGTTCTTGTCCATTAACACATAATGACTTTCCGGACATTTTAATAATTACTTAAATAGCCTTACATTATTATTTTTAATTAAATTGCTATCATTATTTAGTTATGCTAGTAGAACTACAAGATATTAGATTAAATAAATTTATAATTTATAATTTTACCTTTATACTTACATTATTGATAAAATGAGCATTTTACCCCTAAAATGAAAAGTTTGTTTTCCTTGTCCTCAACGAAGGCTCAACTAAGTTATTTTAAAATTTAAGTGTGTGACCAATCAGGTTCTACATTATGTTTTTAGGAGAATCTCATAATACTTTACGATTTTATCAAATCTCATATTAGATTCATTTAACTATAAAATGTTATTTTAAACTAAATAATTAATTCGATCATCTTATGATTAATTTGTTGAGTTATTTTAATAACCTAATATGGGAATTCAAATTAGTAACCATTATAGTTGGACTTCCATTATAATTGGGCTAATTAAGTGATTTATCATAGTAGAATCCAATAAGACATCTTATTCATAATGGGCTTTGTAATGTATAGTACCCAATAAAGAACCTGATTAGGATTAGTGGGATTTTAGTCAGGTTGTCTATATAAAAAACCTTAGGGGTTTTGGTCCCCAAGACATTTCATTCTATTTTTCCTCTTCAATTCTACATGTTTGAGAGAGACTCATTAAAAAAGATAGATTAGTATGTACAAGACCTCATACCCATTAAAATCTTGATAGTCTATATAAAGTTTATGTGATTAATCTAAAATATATGTTTGTTCCAACATAATTAACTTAAATCTTTAGACTAAGATTAACTCTTAAGAAAGCATTAAGGTCATTCGTGAGATGATAATGTATTTATCTTCCAAAAGAACTTATAATGACTAATCAATATACAATAAACAATTCTTACATTTTATAAATATCTCGATTCATCTTATGCCATTGTTTAACTATCAAAACCTAATAGACGAATCTTATGAACTATTTACATCTTTAATGAACAAAGATAATCACTTTACTAAAACTCATTTCACATCATTCTACTGCATAAATATTTAATGTTCAATTAGATGACTCACTCACTATCTTCATGTATAATATCTTATACCTAATAATTCATCCTTTGTAACCATTGGCTAGGGTCCTTTTATATAATGCAAAAGCATAAAACCTAGCACATAAGATATTATGGTGATCTCATATCTGAGAATCATATCTAGTATATTTATTGAATAATTCTTATTAATATGTAATATTCTTATCATTAAGAATTATCTAATGATCATGTTCATGTACTTTACCATGAACCCACATACTTTTCCTGATGTTCATCTAATGTCAATGGTCATGAAATTAATCATCTTAAACCTTTAAGAGATAATATATATGATAGTCTATCCAGATTATCGATATATTCTTTTAATAATTCTATGATTGTGAACAATTTGTATTTTTAGTTATTAAATAACTTGTATCTCAATTATCATGATTTCTATCATTATCTCGAATGTATAATTCAAAATAATGAATTGTATTATGATATGTAATCAATATATATAATATATTATTTCAATATAATTAATAAATATAATAAATATGTGACTTATAAAATGATAATTATAATAACTTGCTAATATTTACATCATTACACATAAATAGTACATTCATATGAGTCAAAATCTAATTGACTTGATGACCATCCGCCTAATGTAATCGTGAAATTTAAAGAATTGTTCTCTTTTGTCTATTCCAATTGAAATCCTCACAATTTATAAGTTTGTGAAACATTTTGGGCGGCTCAAAAGATTATAAAATACACAGATTTGGAACTCACAAAATCTTCTATAAATTCTAATAAATCTATTCGAATTCCTATGTTTAAAAGTATTACACACTTGTAGAAGATAACCTTTACTTTTTTAGGGAGGTAGGCTTAAGAGAGAGACCCCTTCCATAATGCTGTGACGACCAATACGAGTATACGACTCTTTATCACCATATTCAAAAGTCCATGATAGAAGGCCCTACCATTTACTATAATCTGTAGGATCGACAAGTCAATATAGATCCTGCAATCCAGCCCGTCGTACATGCCATCTTTCTTTATTTTGGTGAACTTGTCGTACTCCTTTATAATGCTGTTTATCTACAATCGACTTTTCCCCTTTTCTACAATATCTTTTATTTTCAGAATTTCATAAAAGCCTCGGAGGCAATTAATTAACCAGTGTTGTCATACTGAATGGTGTGTCATATTCATGTCACAAATATTGTTGCAGCCATCCAAGTTGCTTAAAGTTAAAGCAAAAAGCTAATACTATCGACCCCACTTTGTGGTTCAGAGACCACTTCAATACGTATTGATTCAAAAAAAAAAAAAAAAAAAAATTTATGAAATTGAGTAAATTAGATTTTATTCCTTTAAAATTTTATTTTATTAAATTTAAATCTCTCAATCAAATTTTTGAAATTATATATCTATATTTCTCTAACTTTCGTAACCAAGATTTAGATTCTTGATTTGTGCATTCCATTTAAAAATTAATATATCCAGTCAAATGCGTAATATATAATCATTATAAACTTCAATTTAAAATTTTAATTCATTTTAAAACTACTTTGATCTAAAATAGGGTGAAAAGTGAAAACCTTGATCTAATGGTGTGAAAAGAAAAAGAAGAACAGAGATCTGAGTAAGTAAGAAGAGAAGAAGAATAATACGAGAGAAGGGAGTGGAGAGAATAATGAAAGAAAAAAAAAATGTATATATTAAGAAAAAAGGATAAGAAAAAGATAAATCTCACGAAAAATCAAAAGCGGGTTCATAAATTGTTATTTAATCAAGTTTAGTACTACGTAGATGTTGTCTCCTATTTGGGTCCTTGATCTATAAACACTCTTATATCCTTTTAAGATTCATCTTCTTCTTCTTTAGAAGTTTTATTTCAGTATTTTCTATTGAGAATTTTAGATCTTTAATAATCATATGTTTTATTTATTTATTAAAGTTATTTTATTATTTATAGATATTTCAATCTCAAAATCTTAGTTATATCAATTTCATGCTCCAAAATATCATTAAAAAAATGAAAAATAAGAAATTTATGATATTTTATTATTATTATTATTTTTAAAAAGTTTTATTAATTTGGATATTAGTAATACATCTTTTGTATTTTATTTATAAAGGGGGAAATAAATGAATTAGATAGAATTTTTATGAGTTTATTTCCTAAATTGATAATATTTATTTTTATTTTCTTAAACAAATCTTAAGATTAAAAAAATATAATTTTAACGGTTAAATATTTTGAAACGATCTATATAATAGTTTAAAATGGAGTTGAGAAGGCTCATATCCATAGGAAACCGGATTGACCGATCCATTATTTTATGTAAGTTAATATAAAAAGTAGTGACTTAAGTTGTATTTGGGAAAGTTAAAAAACTATAAATCTAATTTTATAAATTTAAAAGACCTAAATCTAATACTAATGCAAAATTAGTATTTCAATTTTGACGTAGGAATATATATATATATATATATATATAGAAATCTTTTTGCCATTAATGTTAGCCTCGCAATGCTTACATATTTATTATAGTTAAAGACAATGATGATTGATGAGAAGCAACGAAAGTATTGAGCGGTTGTCCGTGAATTGTGTGATATGGAACACGTTGACTTTATTTATAGCAGGACATGTTGACTCTGAAGTAAACGAGTACTGTTTTCTCTTAAAATTTTAACGTTGTTTTCTCTCTCTCTCTCTCTCTCTCTCTCGATCATGAAAATTAAAATTACAGTGTTAATGCTTTCAGTACTATTTTACCCTTTCAGAGGTATAAACTAGAGATATCCCATTTGATGGCTGCCGACTCGAATACAGCGTACATGGTCCGCCACTTTATGATTTGGAGCACTACAACATACGATGAGTTTTTCTATAAACACATGATTTTCAATTTATTTGACTAAAAATAATTATTAAAAAAAATAAAAAAATTAAATGTAAAGTAAATATGAAATTTTAATTATTAAAATATTTAATTCAAATTAAAAAATGATTTAATAAATTTCACTACTTTCATACATCATTCGAATTACTTTGTTTGGAAAACAAAAATAACAACTAACCATTAGGATAAGCATAAGAGAAGAAACAATGAATCAAACTGAAACTCTGTTTCAAATATTACGCAACCATTGATATTGATATACTCACCCCGAGACCCTACTGATTTGCATACAACCACTCCATTCCTATAATCATATAATAAAATATTTTTTCTCTTCAATCCCATTTTTCTCAAATATATTTAGAATATAAATATACTTAAAAAAGATCTACGTCATTAATCTCATAATATATATTATATAACTATATATATATATTTCATTCAAGTATATACATATACACCATCTAAAATCTGGTTCCAACATCAAAATTAAGTTTGGAAGCTAGTAACGAAAGAGGAAAAGAGAGAAAACATAATTTAGAGAAAAAAAAAATGTAAATATAATATCACTTTGATGCAAACATAAAGGTACTCAGTGGGTAGGTAACGACATAGATGAAGAATTTTCAAGTAAATTTAACTTATCCTAAATCGATCAAGGATAATCGTAAATATCAACTCATATTATATTACTTAGTATATCAAGTTTTGTTCGGATTACGAAGATAAGAGAGTCCTGCTATATAAACAGTAAAAGTTTTGATTGCCATTCATTTCATGCTCAGGTCAGCCAATGGATGGCATGCGAATTCATTATCCTTGGACAGAGCCACAGAGGTACATACAACAAATGTAATCGCAATCACATCCCATGTTCTGCAAAATGCTAATTTGAGAGGACTTCAAAAGGATGGTAAAAAGAAGAGATATGATAAAGGGAAGAGTGGTCGGTGTAATAATTATGTAGATCATCATCACATAAAGGTGTAGAGAGGATAAAAGTCGGTTTACTTGAAGTTTGTGCCGTACGTACGTTTTCATTTCTACACATTTCAATTCAAATAGGTTTCAATTTCAGTTTACAGAAACACTTTAATCAAAAGGTTTTCTCAAACGTTTAAATTCCTTAGAAGATATTAAAGAGCAGCGTCATTAAACGTTACACAAGGCACAAATTATGTGATTTGGTGCATCCCCTAAATGTAACTATATTAGCTATATATACCTGAAAGAGGAAGCACAAAAACAGTGCACAGCGTATAATGTTGTCATATAGTTTCGGGTCACACTACGCTTTTTAAAAGTGTTGGGTCAGTGCATGTCAGGTCTCTCGCCATTAATGGACCACATCATGCCTAACATTTATCATATGATTTTTGAGACATTAGCTCAAGCAGCTATACAACATCATGCCTAACCTTTATCATATGCTTTACTGTATACAGTAGACATGATATATACTCTATTAGTGTTATTGCAAGCAATATATATATATATATATATATATATATTTATTTAGGTTATATAGTTTAAGCCTATAAAATATAACTAGAATCTACTATTTTAAATGTTAGTTTAATTAAAATATTAGTTTGATAATTTTTTAAAAATAAATATTTATCATTAGTAGAGAAAACAACGTACGTTAATTTGATAAATGTATCAAAGTGAAACTTAACTTAAATCCAACCATCATATATTATCATGAACTTGTTGCACTTTCATGGTAAACTACAATTTCTATATCGTACCATGTTACAATAAATTTTTTTGAGTGCGGAGATAAAGATACACATATTCAAAGAATCTTATTAGGCTATATTTAACATACCTACTTAAACTGGAATTTGGATAAACTTAAGTTTATTCTAAATTGAAATGTAGAACGACGTTTGAGAAAAAGTTACTTTTAACTAGTAAAAAGAGTATTTAAGTTGGAAACTTGATTATTTGAAAGTGAATTATCAAAAAAGGAATTATAAAATAGGTGTGAGAAATGAACTTCTAAACCTTTTAAGTGATCGGATCGGACCCAACATGGGTGAATGGGACGGTCGGATTTCACGCACAAATTATGAACTTGATTAAGACCAGAAACACCCTAGAACGTTTGAAGGGCATGCTTGATTAGGAGTAGTTAGGCCATAAGGCACTTACTTCTTGTTCCAACTTTCAAGTCAACGACTCAACTAGAAGCATGGTCCAACGGGCCCATCGTGCAATGGTAAGACATCCTGAGGAACGGGAACCATTAATTAGGTGGCATAGGTACCTAGGTATGACCGACCATGCCCTAATAATTACCATTTACAACCGACCAGTTACAAGTAGGGAGAATCTCCCACGAGGAGAAGATGTAAAGCAAATCTAACTCAATGCATGTGACGAGATTGAGTTTAGTTATTCTCAAGTGTCAACTCTTCGTAGAATATTCATTAGTTCTATATATATATATACATGAATATATTTTAATTTTAATTAATGATGTTAAAGAAAATATAATATATTTATATTTTGAAAATTACATGAATTAAAATTAAATAAATGAAAAAATAATGGACAAATAGATAATTTCATTTTCATCCAAATACTTTTGTTCGAGAAAGAATGGATGAATCGATTTTTCATCAAACTATGAATTTAAAATTATTCATACTTCATCATAAAATTGGACCAAAAAGTTAAATAAACTATAATTTTATTCTATTCTTACTTAAGAAATAATATCAAACATGACCTAAGAGTTAAGCTTAGGCATGTAATAATTACTTCCTGTGGAAACTTTCAATTTCCTACGACTTGTCATAGCCATTAATTTTATGAAAAATTATTGAAAATTTCCTATATGCCTCAATCTTTGTCTCTTTCCTCACCCATTTTCAAATAAATGGAATCATAAATATAGAAAATTAGGAAAATTATGTAATATATAATAAAAGTTGATTAGATATAAAATTATGTCAAATTGTTAAGGTCAAATTTTTAAAAATTTAGGAAAACCCTAAAACATAAAGTCATAAATTTAAAATCTTAAAATATAAAACCCCTAATTGATAATAAAATCGAAAATAAAAATACAATGCAAATAAAATTGATAAGATGACTTACTCTTTTTGTTTCTATGGATTGTGTATTACATTAAACATATTCAACTAAAATTATCTAAACATGTTTTATATATTATATACATACTTTTAGGATAAATCAATATAATGTACGTCAATATAATGTATGGGACTATAATCTGACACTATACTATAAATGAAATAATATATATTTATAATAATTATGTTGTAAATACCATACTCAATTCTATATTAAAAGGTAGTGCTTCATAGCAACTCATGCTTTTCTAGTTCAACAAGCTTTTATGCAGTCTTTTGATTTGCTTTTAAGAAAACATTAATTAAGTATAGTAGTTGGTTGTCTTTGCTATGGCTTAAGCAATGAAGCATGGTTCTTTATGTACTTTTAATGATGTTTCATTTTCCTTTATATTGTTTAATATTGTAAACATTATGTTCATTGGAAAAAAAAAGTTTATACAACAACAAAAAAGAAAAACTTCAGTCTCCTCACTCTTTGCTCTCATTTCCTCTCAAACTCATTCAAAATTCTAACATGGTATCAGAGCTGATTTCTTAAGTGCCTGTTGATCTTCATACTTGTTATTTATTTCAATTTTACCAATCTAATCACGATCTCTATTCAATCCCAAAAATCTAAAAATATCAAATCCCATCAAGTGGCTCTACGATCTCCACCAGTATTTAGAGTGGAAAGAAGTATCATATTGAGAGTGACAAAATGCAGAAAAATTTCATTGTATTTGATCTATGGGAGGCTGTAGAAGAAACCTATGAAGCTCTAGATGATGGATCATCTCATTGTAAACCAGATCAAATTGATAAGGAGAAAAAATAGAAAATTTTCAAGGCAGTGACCATATTGCAATCAGCCATCTAAAATGAGATGTATACAACAATCTTTGGCATTAAAAAAAAAAAAGCTAAGATAGCATGGAAAATTCTTCATAAATAATTCCATGGATCTAAAAAGATAAGAGTAGTGAACCGGCTACTTGCAAAGAGGAACTTTAAAGCACTAAGAATGTGAAAGGATGAACCTGTTCAAGCTTATTTTGATAAGCTTAATGAAGTTTTAAGCTAGCTGAAAATGCATGGTGAACATATGTCAGAAAGCGCCAGCATCAAGAAGGTACTTATAAGCTTTGCAATCAAAATTTAACTCCTAGGTTGATGCAATAAAAGAGAGCCAAGATCTTTCCACTCTCAGTTTGGGTGAGCTTACTAGATCTCTAGAAGCTTTTGAAAAAACACATGTGAATAGAGTTCAAGCTATGACTGAATGTGCTTTCCAAGCCAAGAAAAACAAGCCTTGGAGGAAGAAGGATCAAACAAGCAGCTCAAGTATGTATTTTAAGAAAAGTAGAAGAAATAAGCATACTTGTTCCATTTACACATTTAAAGGGCACTTTGAAGATGTTTGCTAGAGTACAACCAAGCCTCAATGCACTTACTTTAAAAGGTATGGTCATAGTGAGAAAAAATGCCAAAAGAAAAGGTTTGAAAGAAAGAAGAATCAACTTCATCAAGCCAAAGCTATTGAGGAGAAAGAAGAGCATATGTTTATTGCACTGCCTTTAAGAAATTCTAGCATAAGGAACAATGGCTTATTGAAAGTGGTTGTACAAGCCATATGACTTTCAACAAGGACCTGTTTCTCAGTCTCAAAACTTCCTTCAGAACCAACATTACTATAGGAAATGGAGATGAAGTTGTGGCAAAAAGGAAAGGCTCAATATCAGTGGAAACAAGTCAGGAAAGTAAGGTAATCAAGAATGTTCTATTTGTTCATAACTTAGATCAAAATTTACTACGTGTAGGTAAAATGAGAAAGAATGGGTATTGCCTGACACTTCAAGATGAACACTACATCATCACTGACTCAAACACAAACATAGTTGCCAAAGTTAGAATCAAGCATAATAGCTTCTTTCTAAATTAGAAGAGGAACAAACACTTTGCCATGGTGACCAAAGAAGATGAATCCTTATTTTGGCACAAAATATTTGGCTATGCTAACCTTATGAAGCCGAGTGCTCTGAACAAGCAAAATCTAATAGAAGATTTTCCAGAATTGCAGACTTAGAAGGATATATGTGAAGGCTATCAACTTGGAAAGATGAAAAGGAATTCATTTCCAACAAATTCATATCGTAGACCCTTTGAGAAGTTAAGAATTGTCCACTCAAATGTTTGTGGACTTATGCAAATTTCATCTCTCAATAACAAAAAGTACTCTACTGTTTCTTGATGATTTAACTCGATTTGGTTGGATTTATTTTTTGAAAAGCAATTTAGAAGTTCTGTCCTAGTTCAAGAAATTCAAAACTCAAGTAGACGCTTGAGTTGAGAAGAAAATCAAAGTTATGAGATCAGACAATGGAGATGAATATACATATAATAAATTCACGTTGTTCTGTGAGGGGTATGGTATCATTCATTAGTTGACAGTGCCATATGCACCTTAGCGAAATGGAGTGGCTGAAAGGATAAATAGGATAGTGATGGAGATGACAAGAAGTTTGTTGTTTGACAATGAAGTTTCCAAGAAGTTTTGGGCAGAAGCTGTTGCACATGGTGCCCTAAAAACATATAATAAGTACAATTTTATGAAATTAATAAAAGTGACATTTTTCTATATAATTTTTTGAATATGTTATTATCTAATAATGTGTATAAATATCATAAAATTACAAATTCATTTATCTAACTATAATCTTGTATTAGTACGATAGGATTAAGATTATAGATAATGAATTAAATTATCCGTAACATATTAAAATATGGAATCTTTAACTAATGGTTGCTAGTATGGTCCACTAGCATTATGAATGCAAGTGATCTAAATTTGGATCATTAAGGTAGATAGACATCTTAGTGAAGATATTTTATATAATTTGATTATATAGGTCAGGACCCGATATGAATTAATTCTTTATTAACATACCATTTTCCATAAAGAATTTTATTCATATCAATAAATGATCATATGTAGATCAATCTAAAAGGATCATATGCAGATCAATCTAAATAATGAGTAGTCATGAACTCCTGTTTATGTTAACTAGATCTTTTGATTCACTCGTAACGCTTTGTTTGTAAAATAGGCCAAAGACTTTTGTTTTAGAGGTTCATTGGGATAAGCAGCTGCAACATGATTTATAGATATGGAATCTAAACTTCTTCATAGAAGATTGTATATTAGTTCCCTTAAGCATTAATTCTGAAATTGAATGGTTTTGAACTCAAATTTATAATTAAAATTATAAATTGATCATTTACTGGTGGATTAATGGTACTTAAAGATAAATAGATAATTATAGAGATAAAATGATATTTTGACCAACTCTAATTACGTATCAATTATTGGCGGATTAAATTGCATGTAATGACACTATCAATGGACTACTAGAGATTTGTCAGTAATTTGTTCTATAATTGCAAGAGTGTAATTCCATATTTTTAGTAGACTAATATTGGTATTAATTAATAAGATTTATTAGATTAAAAATTTTAATTAATAGTATATGTTTATGGTCTTAAAGTCACCTCTATAAAACACTGTATGAGGTAAAAGTGACAAAAAGGTAGAGAAATGGCTTATTTGTAAAGAAAATAGTTTTATGGTGCAAATATATAATTGTGAGATAATTGGTGTTAATTAGAGAATTAATTAATTATAATATTTATTTAAATATTATTTTAATGAAGTGAATTTCGAAAATCATTTTATAAAATAATAATATATTTAATTTTGAATTAAATATGTTGTACAATATTAAGTTGTTATGAGATATTAATTTAATATTAAGATTAGAAAATTTAAATTTAAATTGGTTTGAAACACTAATTTAATATTCAAATAAAATATGATTTAGTTTGAAATAGATAAGATTCTATTTTAAATTAAATTTGAAAAGATTTGACCAAATCAAAGAGATCACTAAAACATATCTTATGATTTTGTTGTTATTTAATATTACATTTGAATTATTAATTAAAATTAATTTAAAGTATTTAAATGAAAAATAATATTGAATAATCTCCAATAGAATTCTAGAAATACATCATATTCTAATTATTTAAGAAAGAGAGAGGTGGATGATGAGTAAACATGAACTAAAAGAAAACATTATCATTTTTACGTGCTTACACACATCTTAGTGTGTTGATGATCGACTTGGAAAATCATGATGTGAGTCTTAACGATCGACGTGCGTGGACAAAGGTATGATTACTCCTCTTAGCATATAAGGTTAATTTATATATATAAAAGATCGCTAAATATTTTTAGAAAAGTTTTGTTATATATCGGGACAAATAATCGCTTCCGCTTTGAAACCTTAACCAATTTTCAACAATTAATATCAAAGTAGTCTTTATATATATATAGATTATTATTGTGTGGTATTCATGTATTTTCATATATATGAGATATGGATGTTGAATGGATGTTTATGTTATTTGAATGTATGATTAATATAATAGATCATTAATTATATAGTGATTTTGAGTTTAGAATTTCAATAATTTTCCTTCTCCAGATTTTGTGTAAGCCATTATGGGCCATAGGCTTTTTTGTACAATTTTTTTTCGTTGTAAAATTTTACACGATAGGGAGGAAGAAGAAGCCTTATGGCGGGGCTCTATGGACGGCAACCAGCGGTGGCGGCAAGGCCACCCTCGCTACGCCGCGCGACCAGGGAGCAGTTCGTGTGGACTTTCTTGTAGTTGCTGCAAGCCATGGAAATGTTTTGCGGTGCGCCGCTTTAGGCAGCAAGCTGCGGGACAGTTCTGCAGATCCCGCAAGCTGCGGGAATGTCCCACAGTGCGCCATAGCAAGCAGAAGGGCGCATGACTATCTTGCAGTTGCCGTAAGCTGTTGAAATGTCCCGCAACATGCCACTGTAAGCAGCAGGCCATGAGACTGTCCCACAGTGTGCCACTGCAAGCACAGAGTCACAAGACTATCCCGTGGCACGCCACTGCAAGCATCCAGCCAGCGTGCGCGGCTGCAGGTGACTACGGCTGTTCAAAGTCGTCGCCGCCGCCTATGGCTTGCCTTAGGGTACCGCGGGCTTCGGCTTATGGTGGTCTAACGATTTGGGTCATGGGTTCGATCCATGATCTTCCCAGTCAATGAGTTTGACCCATTAATTTGTGGCCCAAAATATTATATTTTAAGCCCATTCACTTAATTTTTGATTTTGTTTTTTGAAAAACAAAATTGCTTGTTGGATTTGTAGGGATTATGGAATTTATCTTGACTTAAATAATTATTAGTTGAGTCCAGATTGAAGTTGGAGCAACCTTAGGGAAGATTGTAATATTTGGAGCCCTTATGTAATTTTTATTTCTTTATTTGTATTTTTTCAAAGGTTGTAATTTTTATAAACACCCAACATTACCCGGTCCATTATATCTATTTATTTATCTTGATGGATTTGATTGATAACATATTTATGCATTAATCAATTACATGTCATATATGAATACGCACACAATTTTATTTTAAATCATGCTTGTCGTGAGTAGAAATACTATTTATTAGGATTGTCCTATATGTTTATGTGATTTATTTGGTGAAAGTAATTACGTAAATGGATTAAGTTTTAAAGAGTTAAACTTGGTAACCACACCTATTAAAGGCATAATGTTAAGTTAGGCCTTAAATAATCAACTTTGTTAAAAATAGTTTTATTAAACTTTTATGAATGTAACTAGGCTATTAGCTATAAATTAGGTTAATCTAATACAAATAGGCTCATATTGAGATATGAATTAAAAAGTTTAAATTGAACTTAGGCCCAATAGGATTGGTATTTATATTTAATAGGATTCCATTCACTGATTAATTAAGTACTAATTAATTTAGAATTAATTAGTACAATTTTAAAATATAGGATATTTTATTAAAACACATGTTTTAAAATAGTGAGTGGGAAAAGGTTGATATGAGAATATAACCTATGGTCTCATTTATTAGTACAACACTATGAGATATGGAAATGGTCTCAAGGCGACTCTATTTTTTTCTCTCTAAGGAAGGTTTCAGACCTTATAAATACCAATGTTGACTTTTTAAAAAGTTGGGAAAAGTGATGTATTTCTAACTTGACCGACCCTAAGGCGGCAACTTTTGAGTTAAATCATGGATTCCGAAATAATGAGTTACACTCACAAAGACATAATTAAGCTTTAAGCGGTTAATTGTGTCTTGACCAAATAAACAGTAGTTTATGAGTAAAATAGAAAATATGAGATATTTTAAGTTGTACTTATAGGTTTGGGAATATCTCAAAATTAATTTGAAATTAATATTACCAACCCTAAGACCGCATATTAATTGTTGAGTTAATTTATCGTAGTTTATTAATAAATAATTTTATGTATTCTATTTGTTGTGTTCATGTATCATATTTACTATTCCGAAACTTTGATATTTGTTTCAACTATAATGAATCATATATGTTTTATTTAATTTCAGCAATCATCATGTCTTCAATCAAGAACCCCATTACTGATTTTACTCAACGAATGCAAATTAATTGGTGACAATATTATGAAATGGAAATCTAACTTGAATATGGTATTAATCCATGAGAACCATAAATTTGTATTGATTGAGGAATGTCCTGGAGAGACTGCTGCTATTGTTGCCCATAATCTACTAGAAAAATATGACCATTGGATCTAATCCAATAACAAGGCCAAATGTTACATGTTGATGAGCATGTGTGATGTTTTTAGGAAGAAACATGAAAATATGGAGACTGCATATGAGATATTGGACTTTCTCTAGGCCTTGGTAGGGCAACAATCCAACAAAAGTCATCATGAGGCTACTAGAACCTACATGAACGCTAAGATGAAGAAAGAAGTTTATGTAAGAGATCTTATTTTGAACATGATAACACGATGCATGAGGCAGAATACATGAGGCTACCATTGATGGGCACACTCAATTAAGCATCATACTTAAGTCAATCTCATCTGTATTTATTGCATTTAATACCAACTATATTATGAACAAATTGCAGTACAACATGGCTCTGCTGTTGAATGAACTGTCGACTTTTGAGACCCTTAATAAGGCCAGGTCTAAATTGGGTGAAGCAAATATTGTTGAACAAAAGCTGTTTTCTAAGAACAATAAGAGGATGAATACTAATGGTGAGGACAAGAAGGCAAAGAAAGTGAAGAAGTCACTTAAAGGGAAGGAGAATAAGAAGAACGACAACTCCAAGAAAATATAAGGTAAGAGAAAGTGTTTCCACTGCGGAGTTGATGGCCACTGGAAGAGAAACTGCAACATGTATCTCTCTAAGCTGAAGGAGAAAAAGGAAGATTCTTAGTTTTGTTAGGGACCTTGCTATTGGTGAAGTGACGATAAGAGCTGATAATGGTGCGATCGTTTAAGAAAAAGAAATAAGAGCAGTCTATTTAGTTTTTAGCAGTACTTATTTTGATTTAAACAATTTTTATTTTATTCCTGAATTTTATAGAAATTTGATTTCTTTATCTATGTTGTATGAATAAGTTTTTGATATTTCTTTTATT
Organism: Coriaria nepalensis; assembly: GCA_027186245.1. Lineage (NCBI taxonomy): Eukaryota > Viridiplantae > Streptophyta > Magnoliopsida > Cucurbitales > Coriariaceae > Coriaria > Coriaria nepalensis. The sequence goes on along the minus strand of CP114486.1, from coordinate 9,682,625 downwards.
AATAATGAGATCGTTATTTCTAAAAATTGTTTTGACATTTGTCATACAAAATAAACTAACAGACTCTATTTGCTTAAATCAAATAAAGGATCATTAAATAATTCAGAATTATTTAAAGTAGCAAATCCTAAATCTTACAAACAATAAAAAGTTTCTTAAAGTGATAATACATATCTTTAGCATCTTAGGTTAGGACATATCAATCTTGATAGGATAAATAGGCTGGTAAAGGATGGTTCTTTAAGAGAGCTAACTGTTGGCACTCTTCTAGTTTCTGAATCCTGTCTAGAAGGAAAGATGACTAAGAGACCTTTCTATGTAAAGAGCCAAAGAGCAAAAAAAACTACTTCAGTTAGTACATAGTTATGCCTGCAAGCTTATAAATGTACAAGCAACAAAAGGTTATGAATATTTCATCACCTTCATTAATGATTATTCAAGATACAGATACATATGCCTAATCCAAAGAAAATCTGAAACTTTTGGAAAGTTTAAAGAATTTCGAGAAGAAACTAAAAAACAGTTAAGAAAATCACTTAAAACACTATGATCACATTGAGGAGGTGAATACCTTGATTTTGAGTTCAAGGATCACTTGCTGGAGCATAGTATTCTATCCCAACTCACAATACTTAGAACACTATAACATAATGATGTTGCAGAAAGTAGAAACAAAACCGTTAGATTTTCTACTAAAAATCTGTAACGTTGTGGACCACTAAATGCTCTACTAGATCTACAAATCGTTTATGTACTATGAGGTATCATAATATCCTCTTTTAGAGGTACCTCAGCCAAAAGTTGGGGAGTAGTAGGATCCTCGATCCAAATGTCATTATGTGTATCTTGAACTTCATCAAGTTCAATCTTACTCTCACTATTCCTTTCATAAATGAATTCCTTCTCTAAGAAGACATCGTGTTTAGAAACCCACTTTTTGCTTAGTGATAAAATAAATGTAGTATCATAAAGTTTCTTTTAGAGACTCCATAAAATAACATTCTTGGATCTTACCTCCAACCTTTCTGCTTCTTGCTTCTTGACATAAGCATGACAGCCCCATACGTGAATATGTTGAAGGCTTTTTCCCTTATGCCTTTCTATATTTCATATGGTGTTGAAGAAACAGACTTTGAAGTTATCACGTTAATGATGTAAGAGGAGGTTTCTAGAATATATCCCCAAAATCACAAAGGTAGATTGTTAAAGCTCATCATGGACCGAACCATCTACAAGAGTCCTATTTCTCCTCTCAAGCATGTCATTTAACTATGGTGTTTTGGGAAGGGTCCATTGTGAGATTACACCATTCTCCTTCAGTTAGCCAAGAAAATCGTGGCTAAAGTATTCATCACTTCGATCTAATCCAAATATCTTAATACGTTTGCCTAGTTGTTTTTCTACACTCTTTATTCCTTAAATTTCTCAAATTATTCGAATTTATGGTTCATAAGATAAATGTGACTGAATCGTGAGAGATCATCAGTAAATATGATGAATTACGAAAAATCACCTCTAACAAGAGTTGACATAAGCATATATATATTAGTATGTACTAGTCTTATAAACTCGATTTGTCTCTCTTCAATTCCACTAAAAGGAGATTTGATCATATTGCCTAATAAACAAGATTTGCAAGTTGACATTGATTCTTAATCGAATGGATCTAAGTATCCATCTTTATGCAGCTTTTGAATCATTGTTTCATTGGTATGACCTAATCGACAATGTCATAGTTATGTTTGAATCACATCAAAATTTCTCTTCTTGGCATATTCAATATGGAGGCAAGTTTCTTTTTTCAAATTGAAGACATATACACCATTATTTTAGAAACCACTTCCATAAAATAAACTATTCATAAAAAAGACTTACAATATTGTCCTTGATGAAGAAGACAAATCATTCCTTATCAAGTCTAGAAATGAAACAATAATTTGAATCAAAGATGGTGCATATATCATTGTCTCAAACTTAAAACTAAGCTTGAAAGAAAAACTAAACTATAAGTGCCTATAGCTAAAGCAAAAACTCTTAGTCTATTTCTAGCTCATAGGTCCACTTTACCTTTCTCCAAAAATATTTTTCTACTTTTTAGATTCTGCACATTATTACAAATATGAGAATCACAACTGGTATGAAATACCCAAGTATATGAATCATTGCAAGAAAGGTCAACCTCAACCACGAACATACTTGAAGTGGCATCACTATGCCTTTTGAGATCTGTAAGACACTTCTTGCAATCTCTCTTCCAACGTTTAGGTTCTCCACAACGGAAACACTTTTCCTTTTTGATTTTCTCGATGAACTCCTCTTTGAAATTACAGAAGTTCATGTCAACTTTAACCATTTAACAATTGCTTACAAATGGAGTGAACGAATCAGAGAGTAATTGTAATACTAAGTCAATCATCAACTTAGTATCTATTTATGAGCCTAGACTCTCTAGCTCGTCAATGTAAACAATCATTTCTCGCACATGTTCACTAACAGAGGTGCCTTTGATAATCTTTATCGAAATAATGTCTTAGATAACTCATACCAATCCCTTCGATTATCATCATCATATAAAGCTTCAAGGTTATTAATAATCTTAAAAGCATGGAATTTCCCAAAGTACTTTTGAAGCTCGTCTTTTATCGATGCAAGCATGATGCATTGCACCTCATTATCTTTCTCTAGCCACTTATTTCATACAACCATTATTTCAACATTAGATCCCTCAAGCGGGACTTGCAAGATTGACTAATTCAAAACATCAAGCAAATGCTCATATCTGAGAACAATTCTCAGACTTCTATACCAGTATCTAAAGTTGGTCCCAACCAACTTATTTTGTTCAAGAATCAATATCATTTTATTAGACATTGCAAACTACAAAATACATAGATATAAAATACAACAACATAAGCAAATATGCGGAAAGTACTAGCTACAAAGAATTTCAAAACTCCTATAAAATATTTAATATTTCCCACTATTTTATTATAAGTTATATTCACCTTCTTAATATAAGATGAGAAAAGTGATTTTCCTTGGTGGGAAAAAAGATCCAATCACCTTATTATATCTCCTATGTATTTATAGCTAATCATAATAAAATGAAAAGTAGTAAACACCTTTGCATTAATATCTCATATAATTCTCTTATCTTACCTATAACATTACTCAATCACGCATTTCATGTAATAATAATATACATTCATACTCATACAAATATAAGTCCTCACGTGTCCATGGCCTTCATATATCCATGCAAATATCACATAATATTTGGATGGTAAACTATGAAACAATTTCACAACCAATTTCAGCTCATGCATAAACATGTTAAAATAATTTTAATTATTCATATGTTATTTATTGTTTTATCTCTTGATGCAAGTTTATGGAACTCCAAACTAGTCAACTCTTGTTTACTTCATTCTAATCATTCAATAGCACAAGTAAATAATCAAAATGTCATTTCCTTTACTCTTTAAGGATACTTGCTAAAAATGTCGACTTTCTATATTTGGAAAATTTCCAAATTAGGTCGTTTCCAAAATGGTATTTATTATTTAGGAAAGTTTCCTATTTTTGATCAACTTCTAAACTTAAGGAAACATGCCAAAATAATTTTCTAATTAAATTCACCAAAAACCATTTAAGGTAATTTAACTTTAAGTTTGATAAATACAAAAAATATATATAAACAATTTATATTACCATGCATTATCATCAAACATATATATAATCATCATTATCAAATTAAAATCAAATTTTAATCAATTAATTTAAAATATTAGATTTTAGAAAAGTAACAAAAAAAGGGAACCAAATCTAAATAGGGTTGTCCGTGACAACAACTTGCCGCCACCCCTACAAATTGCCGCAGTAGCATATGGGGAGCCACCACAAATGGTCAAGCGCTGCCACTTAGTAACTAACTTAATTATTAATGATTAATTAACTTTAAACCTCCAAGCCAATATTAACTTGTAAAAAAATGTCAAGACTACCAGAGAGAACATGTTATGACAATCGTATATTACAATTACAATGCTTCTATCTCGCTAATATTCCGATTAGTCATAGAGCATAATAAAACTGTTAAACCATTAATAGACAAATCATATGAACTATTATACCTTAATTGAACATTGACAATTGATTTATAAAAACTCCTTCCAAACAATAGAACCTTATTTGAAATACGGAAACGATGGATTCTGTCTTGACCACTCATAATATGTCTCGCACAACACTTCATACCCAACAGTTCACCCCATTTTCACCCATGGCTAAGGTTAATTGGAATGACTTCAAAGTATGAAGTCCAATACACATTGAAACTATGGTGTCTTAGGTCGGAGGATCACATGTAAAATAGTCACTAGATAATTCTCATTAACATTTAGTATTAATTACTATTGAGAATTATCTAGTGACTATTTTACATGTGATCTACTATTGAGAATTATCTAAGTGTCACGTTCAGCATCCTTAGTCTCTACTAAGCGTCCATGCAATCATCATAGTGTTACACTGACACTATAGGGGATGAACTACATGATTGTCCATCCAGATCAATCGATGTCCATTCTTGAGATCCTATGATAATGAACCGTTTGTATCTTTAGAAATTTTATTAACTCAAATCTCTACTCGCATGATCTCTATCATAGCCTCTATAGTACATAACTCAAGATACTGGACTTTATCATGTTATGCATTTATAGAATACATAATATTAATTCTAATAAAATTAATAAACATGATAAATAATAACTAACTTTTATTAAAAAAAAAATAAATTATACCTTAGTAATATTCACATAAAGATAGAATTATATTAAATATTTGTCTTATCGGGTCAAACTCCGATTAGCTTGACGGACATATACTTTCAGTTAGAATAAGAAGGGAAACAAATAGTTTCTCTCTCTCGGTTCTAGGTTCTTCATGCTTGGATGGTATTTGTCTCCATTGATTCACTAAGTCTTGGTAAGCTTAGATAGTTTATGGTAAGATCTGATTTTTTGGTCTTGTGGAAGGTTTATCCTTTGGTGAGGTTTCGGTAGAGAAATCTCAGGTGTGAAATCTCAAGTGATAGATCACATTGTGATCTTGGTAAGCTTGGATGATTTCTGGTTGATCAAATTGGTCTTGTGAAGGTTGTGTTTCCTTCAGTGAGTTTTTTTCAGTAAATGAAATCTCGCGTTTAAAATATCAGATGAGAGATCAAGTACTTGATTTGGAGAGATTATTTTTGTTCTTGCTTAAATGTTCTATTATTACATGGTTTCTTCCTTAATCTTTGACTTTGTTTACTTTCTAGTATGAATCTATAGGATTCTTTTAAAGGTGGTAATTCCTTTGGTTGAAAATCTAGGTTGAGGTTTTCAGATGAGAGAGTACAGTGAGTTTTTTACTCTTGTTTTTGGTGAGATATGCTCTTGGTGAATTATGTCCTAAGAAAAGTATAGAAATGAATATTCCTAGGGATAGATAGAAAAGACAGCACCTTGACAATTATATCAAAAATCATATTTGATGTAGGTATCTTCTAAATCTGAGGTGTTTTAGGTTGAAATAAAGTGAGTCTTCCATTAGCTAGTCACCTTCTCATGAGTAAATCACAAAGTCCTTAGAATTATCAAGAGATAGTACAAATAGATAATATACTAATTTTTAAATTCATATGGTTGGTCATGTATAATTATTAGATCAGATTTTTCATCTCTTTATTAAGTTGATTTATTAAGAAGATATAGGTTTATGTTAAAACCGAACAATGACCAATGTGTTGGCTTAAAGGGTTATTAGTTGTAATTCTTTGTGATATTGGGGTTTTAAAACTCTTCTAAGTGGACTAATACTTTAAATCTAGTATGTTTTTGTAGTTTCTGTTTTATAGGTGAAGGGACTTGAGGAAATGGATGATTTCTCGTCAATTCCTACTTGGTGGAAACTGTACAAGATGAAAGACTGCACTACAACCGATTATTTCACTCTCACAGATTGAGGTGGAGCATATAGTCTTGAGGAGGCGTTCAAGAAGGCTATATAGGTATAAAGGGTTTTCTCAAACAAACAGGATCAAGAGATCTGTTCGTATACTCATATTTGAGTTGCTAGGTTGTCACAGTAAGTGGACCTATTGGATATAGGGTGACAACACTAAATTTTGGCTATGAGGGATTACCGAGATTAGAATTGTGGTGGCATAGTGATAGAACGGTTACGGACTCAAAGGTTGAGATTCTTATTTGGATTTAGGTTGAGCCCAAAACCGGAAGCCCAAGTGTGAAAACACGTGGGTTCCGTTTTGGCTCAAACCCGGAACCCAACTTCTCTAACCAGGTCATTTAAACGGTTTGGTATATAAGTGTTATAACCTATAAATATGTTTGCTGCCTTTTAATTTTCTGCACTTAATATCATCTTGCATAAATCTGTCCAGAGTTGATGAAACTGGTTTTTGTCTAAAATTGAATTAGATTTAGGTTTTTCAATTGGGTAAAAAGAAAATATTGTCATATAACTTACAAATTCTCAACAGCTTTTTTATCCTCAAGCCTTACGCAACTTCTTATTTAATGTAAATAGCCAAGAACTAATGTAGGTCAAGTAGTTAAGAATTTAAGCAAAGTAGATGATGGTGTACAATGTGAGAAACCATGACGCATTTTCAGACATAATAAATTAATAGTTGAAAAAAGCCTTTTTGCGAGAATTATAATTCAACAGAAGAAAATGAGGATGATGTTCGGATTGTGTAATTAGCATCAACAACCTATAAAAATATTTCATATCTAGTATGAGATTTTAGCAAGTACCAAAATTTTGGAAAATGAAAACAAAATTCAAGACTTTACTTTCTACTTCTTCAAGAATAGAATCGTGAATTAGCAAAAAAAAAGTTAAAGTCTATTTTTTTTATGAAACATTCAATCTGATTTTCGTTAAGAGAGTAAATACAATAATAAAGTTAGAATAAGGTACATGAATAGTTAATCATTAAATAGTTATTCTATAATTAAGATAAACACTTACAATCAACTATGTCTACAACACTTAATATCAAAAACTAGAACAAGTACAAAAATCAGAAAATCTAGAATTTGCTACCAACTACACTGTCACGACCAAAAAAGGTATGCAAATCCATTCCAGTGTCATCCGATCTTTACCATAGCTTCAACATTTTTAAACAACAAATCAAATGTGTTTGAATACAAAAACTAATCGTTGGAATAGCTAGCTTCATTTTTCTTCCGTAGCAGTAGCCAAAAATAGAGAATCCGATTTAGAATTCAACTTGAGTTTCTCTAATCCAATCAGTATGAAACTTGTTCCCACATATTTTAATTGCGTAAGGAAACTATTGGATTGAAGATAAATGCCAAAAATCATGCTAATTCTATTTGATGAGTTGAAGTATCGTTACTTCAAACACTAAAACTGTATTGTTTTATTAGATATAATAACATTGAAACAGCCTACACAGACAAACTACGTACTCACGCCATTTCTTTTTCTTTTCTTCGTACTCACAATTCATCACATTGTGTAGGAACAAAAGATATGGTCTCTTTAACAAGATCATGAATCACCATCAGATTCTGCTGCTGAATATTACCAAATATAGACATATCACTCGAACTTGCCATGGCCAAGCACATCAATCCTATACTCGAGTCGGCAATTATATAATTCTCTGCAGGAAATTCCAAATCAGCCCCTTGGAAATGAAACGTCAGTTTTGGTACGGAAACTTCTTTAGAGTCTGAAGGCAAATTAAAGCAAAGATCTAACCCCGTAGAACTCGAATTACTGACCGGAAGTTTTGTTTGAGAAATAAACTCTTTCTTGAGTAGTTGAAAAGCACTGTCTTGTATATAAGTTAGTGTCGTTCCAGAGTCTATGATCAAGCCACCATTGCCGTCATCATTGAGATCAAATGTTGATTTCCTTATAGGCAAGCGAGAGTCACCTACCGTTATCCCTTCAAGAGAAAGATAGTAAAAGGACGGTTGAGCTTGATTTTTAATCAAAGGGGTTGTTTTGATTGCACTAGATGTGCTCTTATTCACACTTGCTAGTGACCCCATTAAAAGTGTACTAGTTTTTGAGTTCTCAATTGATGTTAAGCAATATGAGAATTTGGGCTCTTTCAGTTGCATGACCAAAGACAAAGGCCCACGTCCGAGGCCCACTAGCCCATCTCCTTGATTGAACCCAACTCCTTCATTATCATTCCCACATCCAAACCCTAATTTGGGGATGGAAACCTTGTCGCTAGAATGATCACCAAAAGTGAAGGTCTCACTCGCTAAAACGCCTTGTGTGGAGGAATAATCACCATATGAGTAGAAATACTCGCATCCATCATCACATGTCGAAGTGGGTAGAGCTGAACATAAGGTATTAAAGCATGATAACTTTGAAAAAGTAGATGACTTCTTTGGATTGAAAATGGGTGTTTTTTGATCAAAGCACTCCACACAAGGCTCGCACTGAGTCCATATTAAGTCACTTCCAGTATCCACAATCGCCGAGAAACTTTTCGCTGGAGTTCCGATCCCTAACCTCATGAGAAATTCGCCGTTTCCAGCAAAAACCGGAACCTCAACTTTGGTTTTGTCCAATGAGGTGGCAGCTACTTTCATAGCATTAAGCCTTTGCAATCTATGTTGCCCTCTCTTGATTCCTCTTTGGAGACGCTCGAACTTCGTCAAGTTTTTCCCGGAATCAACATGTTTCAACGTGACACGAAAACCGGATTGGGGTAAGTTAGGGTGATGATCAATAGCCCGTCTTGAAGTTGAACATGCCGGGTTGATACCAAGCAAGAGCACAAGTGATAGAGCAAAAAAAAGAGACGAAAATGATAATACTACTAAGGAAGCCATAAGGATGTGATTATGTGAATATATTTGTTGATCGGTATAGAATAGGGATGAAAATGGGATAGAGTATGGAGGGTAATATATAAAGTTTGTGTGAAGACAATATCCTATAATATCTAGATATTGTTACGGTTAGAAGATGTAGGGAAACATTGAAAGCTTTGGTTGGATTTGAACACGTTAGACTGATGGAGGAGATATGGAGGGTTTTCTAAAGAGGAGAGCAAAGGGTTGTGAATGAAAAGAAGTGGAAGTGGAAGTGGTGTCTGACCAGTAGAATCGATCATGTAGAGTAAGGTTGAATTAAAAGAGAAATGATTACGTACATGAATGGATGTGAAGAATATATATACATATAGAGAAGAGGAGGGGGTGAGTTGTAGTAATAGTAGGACAAAGACAAACGAACTTTTAGGCGAAGGAGGATGAGCTATCTGCGTAGTGTGCGAGATAATAGTGGCGGGTCCTGCGTGGTTGTTGAGGAAAATGATAGCTTTCATCCAACAAAAATTCTGCAACAATTTTGTTGTGAATGTTGGGAGAAAAATTATCAACGTTTTTGCCACTCTCCCACACGTACGTTTTTGCTTTACGAATCATTCCCTCTTTGTACTACTGCATCCTTTTAGGGTTGCTTAATTTTTATATCGTTACTCCAAAACCAACAAAAATATCATGATTTTGATGAAACACCATTAATCTTCAAATGCACTTCAATTTCTTAGGTATCTAAAACATAGTCATGGACCTATCATAAGTAGAGTTACACTTTACTAGCGAGATAACTGCGGACATGAGAACATAAAAAGATGTTGCCTTCATATTTCGATCCACCTAAGAAAGAAATAGATCGGTACTCAAATTATTTGAGGACTTTTTTTTTCTTCTTTTTTTCTAGGCATAGATCTATCCAATTGATATTAATTTATGGTAAATGCATGACGTTATTATTGAGAATAGTGTCATTTGGGGACTTGAGAACTTAATATATATATATATATATATATATTATGGAGACGAAAGAACACAAAATTAATTAACCAATAGTAAACAAGTTGGTAACCAACCGCATTCAAATCACAACAAAATATTAAAGTGTTGTATACTTCACATATGCATTTGACATGTCTAACAATGCATGTTTAGTGGAAGTTTATGACTCGTCTGATGTATGCAACAGTAAGAATGGAAATGGCCAAGTTCGATACGGCGAGTCTCCTTAATAATAATTAATTATGTAATTGTCTACACTTTTATTCGCTTTTCAATTCTCTTGATACTAACATGTTTATTAGCTGATGGAGAATATTTCTTCAACTACCACACTATGGAGAAAAATCAGAAAAAATATGATCATGCTTTTTCTCTCCTCCCTTCTTCACCTTTTTTTACTTCTTGTGTGATCTAGTTGCTGACATTCATCTAAGTTTTTAAGTAAGGATCTTGATCATTTTCATCTTCTTTAGATTTCTTCTATTTTATAAAGTTTTCTTTTTCTTTTTGCAAGAAGCATTTTCAGTGTTCTACCAAATTTTTAGATCTTAAATAATAGTCTATTTTCCTTATTTATCCAATCTATTCAGCCATTTGAACTTATTTTACTCTCAAAATTTTAGGCATATCAATAATAAGGAATGAAATGCCATAGAAAAGACGAATGACTTAGATACCTATGGTGTTTTTTATGACTTATTTTCTTTTTGTATTATTATTTTAGATATTTGTACTAGATTTTATAAGTTTGTTTAAAGGGAGATTTGGATTAGGTGTAATTTTTAGGAGTTTCTTTCCCAGAAGCATAGATGCTATATTCTTGATCAAATCTCAAGTTTTAAAGAATGTAGTCATAACAAGGAGTGTATGTACACTTCAAAGTTTAGGAGGCTAATATTTCATCTTATCAAATGAGCTAATTAATCTCATGTGAAAATATTAAATCTTAAATAAATAAAATCAAATTTTTTTATTACAGTAGTAAAAAATTAATTTAACATTATTTAATTAAATTTTCTTTATTGAACTTACTTTAACCAAAATCTTTAAATTTATTAATTTAAAATCCAGCGATTTCAAATAAAATAGATTAGCTTAGAAAATTAGCTTCCCAATCTTGTACACTTCTCATATCTTTTGGATTTATTTGAAGAATTTAAATTTATAATCATGCCCTATATGTATATTTTTCTCTATTTAAATGAAACCTTTTATTTGAACCAAAAAGAGAAATTAAATAAATAAAGATCATAAAACTAATAGGGGACTTGGTCAAAGTGGAACATGTTCACATATCCATTCTTCCTCCGTTCAAGCATCCTTGTCCTCAAGGTGAAAATTATAGATGTGCAAAAGTCATTTTTGGTGGTCTTTGCCACCGAACTGACTAAAATCATACCAAACTTAGACAAGTTTTTACCTATGTTAATTTTTTTTTCATTTGGTATCAAATTTTACTTTAGTTTATATAGATATGAGCATATTTTAATTTACGTGATTTTTTTTGGTGCTATGATGTTTATTTGAAGTTATCGTTAAAATGATACGATAACTCAATTATAAAAAGGTTCACTTGTATCAATAGTTAACCAAGTAATAACCTAATTTATTAAAAATATTTTTAAAATGAGGTTCAAAGTTTTGGATCTTTTTCAAGTCAAACTCTCCTAGCTAATCCGGGATTCCAAATCGGCCAACTCTAATTTCGATAGAATAGTAATTATGACAACACGAGCTTTATACATAGCATATAATGGCACAATTTTAGGCATAGCGAGCCCTAACCCTTCATTCATATCTATATGAAACAACTCCAACGTTTTGTCATTCAAAACATTGAATTAATGCAGCCAAGTAACCATTGTTGCCAAACCGGGTTCCAATAAAATTGTGTCAGGTCAAATTAACCCGGAAGTATATAAATCCCTCTTACCCAGACAATTAGGGCATGCCCTCATTTTTTCATTCTCGTTGCTTTTTGGTTTACGGTGCAATCTCTCTCTCTCGTCTCTCTCACGATTAGTGTTTGATCGATTGCTTCATTGTTACTTGATCTCTGGTATATTCTTTGCTCTTCTAGTTGTTAGGATGATTTTGTGACTCCTTTCTTAGAAAACCTATGATTGATTATATGTTGGAAGTTTTAGATCTGATGTAACGCCCGCCCTACTAGCTGTTTAGTTTATCAAATACTTTTCTAGGGAAACATATACAGCTAGTAGGTGCATTACTTTTTTGTATTTATATAAAAATTTTGTTCTCGAAATTTTACTTTACTTTCAAAAGTGGTTTGAAGGATATACGTAATAATTTGAAAATACTGCGGAAGCCTTTGTCATAGAAAAGTAATCCCAAAACTTTTTAAATACTCTATTCTTTATTTGAATATACATATATGTACATATACATAAGAAGTGCAAATTTTCAAACTCATTGCTTACAGAGGTCGGATCTCATATGTACAATCTCACAGACTGATAGCCTTCATTCGCTTGTTCCTTAGCTTACCGCCTTACCTTTGTAATTTCCTACAATACAGAGTAGACAATTTATGAGCTAGAAGCTCAGTAAGGATAGTGTCCTACTCACATCGCTATTCTTTTTATAACTATCGTGAGTTAGTGCTTTTATGACCTATATCTAACGTGCATAAATTTCTATCATTCTACACACTTGAGCCCTGAGGATGCTACCACCGGCATGTCAACTGATATTTAATCAATGGTCCGCTTATGACCGTTGCAACGATCTACTTATGACATTTTCTTTAATATCATTTAGGGTCTTTTTTGATCGACAAACGATCATTCTTTTAGGAAATTCACTGCCATTATCACTTCTAATGACCTTAATCTTCATTCCAAATTTAGTATCAACATAACTGTAGAATGATTTGATACACTGTCTTACCTCCAATTTATTTCTTAACATATAGATCCAAGTGTTTCTAGAATGATCTTCAACTATGGTAAGAAAATATTTAGAACCATCGTAACCTAAAATTGGATTAGGACCTCAAATATCACAAGGTATGAGTTAGAATTTCTCTATGGATCTAGTTGGGTTTGAAGGAAAATGTAGTTTATGAAAATTTTACAATGCATATATATCATATGAATTTTCTTTATTGAAAGTCAAAGGTACATTTAGAAGCTGAAGTCGAGATAAAGAAGCATGACCAAGGCGAAGATTAAAAACAGACATGTTTATCGTAGGTTTTTGAATAAGTGGATTGTTATATGCACAAACTAAAGCTGCAGAATCATCTATGTGAAGTTCATAGAGATTGTTCCTTACTTCACCCCTCACAATCGTTCTGGAGTCTATTAGGTCTTGTATCAAACAATAAGATGAGTAAAAAAAAATGAAAAATCATTTTCTAGAATCAATCTTTTGGTTGAAATAAGGTTAAAAGTGAAGGTAGGAATACATAGAACATTGTGCAGAATCAGTTTTTTGGTCAACTGGATAAAACCAATATGGCTTACTAGAACCATTTGATTATTAGGTAATCTGACTGAGAATGTTGCATAAGGATTAACATTAGTGAGAAAAGATGAATGGCAAACAATGTGAGCAGTGGCCCCTGTATCTAGTATCCAAGGTATTTGATAATATGAATTTTGAGAACATGAAAGGATTGAAACAGAATGACATGAAAAGATTGATTTGATTGTTTGCATCATGTTGACTTGTGGGGTAGTAGATGATGACGCAGATTGCCCTTTCAATAGAACCATCAATTGTTGGTATTCATCTGTAGAGATTGAATAATGTTCTTTTTTAGATTCTTGACCATTAGATGTTGTAGATTGAGATACTAAGAAAACTTTGGTGTGTTGTCCATGTAGCTTGTGTCCCTCTAGAAAACCGTGAAGTTTGTAAAATTTGGCCTTGATATGGCCAATCATTTTACAATGCTCACAGGTAGGAGACTCAGAATTTCTTGCTTTAAAACAGTTTTCCAAAAAAATGTATAGTAATCTTGCATAGACTACAAAATATTTTTTGCTTCTTTGTGTATTTGCCTGATTTATTGAGAAATATTAAATTTCCAGAAAACTTCTTAACTGCCATGGTAGCAGGTTCTGGAATTGTGATCTCTAATACAGTAAGTTCTCTAGTTCTCTCTTGATTTCGAATTTGATTGTAGGCTATGTTCACCCTAGGCAAAGGATTCATCAACATGATCTTATCTCTAGAGGCACAGTAGGTTCATTTAACCCTATTCCTTTCATATGGGTCCACTAAAACTTTTAAATGTCTACACGTGCATTCTGGAATAGTCTCATATTCATCCAATTGTGCCAAAAGTGCTCGTAATTCTTCCCACAATTCTTGTGCATTACTGATGTATGAGATGCTTGACCTAACCTCAGTGCTAATAGATTTTTGAATTCAGGAAACGATCATGTCATTACATCATTCCCAAGCTTCAACTAGAATTGCTTCTTTACTAAAATCATTTAGATCTGTATTTTGAGGTTTGGGGAGTTTTTCATTAACAAAAACAAATTTATTTTTGGCTGTAAGAACTCTTTTCATTGCTCTTAAACACATTTCATAGTTAACTTTGGTCAAGAGCTTAGTGATAAGAGTATTCAGTGGGTTGTCCCATTCTCAAGTTGATAAGGATTTGTGGGTCTTGAAAAATTTGTGAAGAAATCTATTTCATCATAATTTCTTTTCTGTAACTTAATTTGCTCAATGCTTTTTCCTGAAACAATTTGATATTTCATTGCAGAGCTCTATACCATATAAGAGTATGAATTTCAAAATGGTTTCTGGAAGAAGAAAGTTCAGGGAAGAAAATGAAGAAGAAAGGTTCGCTTGTTTTTTTTTCTCTCTCTTATTATAACTTATACTGTACAAAGGAATATATAGAAAAATTGAGCTAATGATACTGTGACACCTAGAAGGAATAAGAGAATAAAAACAAAATAGAAAAATATGCCTTCGGGTGGTTTTCATCCAGCAGGAGAAAACTCATTCTTCAGGGGCAGCTGAGGTGGCAAGTGGAGGTAAGTATTCTTCCTAAAATGTAGCCGTTTTGCAATGATTTGTTTTCATGGTCATTTTTCTTCTCTGTTTCCATTACTTGATTTGAATACAATGAGAACAATAATCAGGCATTCATTCAATTCATTAACTAACTGAATCCGCTTACAAGGCTAACCAATTTCCAACGCTCTAACGGCTTTCTCATGCATGCGTCAATGGTTGCTCAGTTAACTTCAACTCGAAATGCCGTTTAACCACTTTTCCTTTGATCCGACACCTAGTCCCTTAATGGAATTGGAGCTCCAGTTAAACATTTGGGCCTATACTTCTCAACCCGGCCCATAACCGTATCACATACTCTATGGCATTTCTATAGTTTCTTTCCTCACCTTTTTATTTATTTATTTATATTTTTTAGTGCGGTATTTTCTTGTCTTTGTTGCCGTTGAAAATTTGCTTATTTTAATTTTTTTGTATCAGTACTACTAGCTTTAGGACTAGATCTGTATTACAACCTACTATCTTCAATCTTAATAAATTTAAAACAGGGTTTTATAAAGAAAAAATAAATAAAATAAAATCCCTCTTATTTTTCTAATTTTCTCCCCCAATCACCCACCCCTCACTCATTATCTATTTCAGGTTGCTAGGATGTACCGGTGGTGATGCAGTCTTAATTCACAAACAAGCTACGACAGCTTATAAAGCCTTCTCCTTGACTTAATTCGGATACACTACTAGTTTACATGCAGAAGCAGACGCTAAAACCTTGTTTTAGCTTATTTTTAGCTAAAATACTTTCTATCTTGTACATTCTTTAGCAAAGTCATATAAGAACTTTCTAAATATTTCATAATAGGGAATGGAAACTATCACTTTGGAAGATATCGTTGGTGCCCTAAAGACTGAGCAAAAATGAAAGAGTAAAGTGGATAAGCATACCGGAGATAATTTGGTAATTAGGAAGACTAAACATTAAGGAGTTCAATGGAAAGCAAAAGGGCAAAGTCTTGTGGTGGCAAAGAGCTGGCAAAACGATTATTTTCTAACAAGAATAAGGCTATAAAAATATGAATGTCTTGATTGTTATAACAAAGCACTCTCATAGAGAAAGGATCATGGATACATGTTGTTCATTCCATATGACTTGACTTCCAATGAAGGTGGGTTTGATAAATACAAGAAGATCAATGGCAGTTAAGTTTTATTGGGGAACAACAAATCATAGTTAAGTGGTTGTCATTGTATCAAAAAAGATCAAGACTCTTATCTGATGTGGGGCATGTTCGTGAATTTTGAAAATATCTATCTCACTAGATATACTTGATTAATATGACTTTGGTTAGAAGTGTAAAAACGACACCTTAGGGATTCTAAAGTGTCACTAGTCGTGATTTTAAGGAAGCACCATGATTTGTGTATCAACAATAGTGGTGGAACCAAAAGAAAACTCTTTCGACTGCTTATAGCACAAGGGGCTTAGTCATGTTAGTGAAAGAGATTTGTAAGAATTGAAAAGGTAAGGGCTATTTGGTTGACAAAAGGTAAATGATTTAAAGTTTTGTGAGAATCGTAAGTTCGTGGAGAACCTAGTAGCGAAAATGGCATTTTAAAATTTTTGGATCCCAAAGTGAACTAAATTTCAACTACGAACATATTATATTATTTAAATAACATAATATAAAGATCAAAATGGGAAACTATCATAAGAACTGAAGAAAAAATATGATATTTACATCCCATATGCTTATTAAACGAATTCCTAAGAATATCTTCTTCTCTTCCAATAGTAGTTACACGAGATTGAAAATTTCTTCAAGAAAAACTACGAAGTAATCCAAATATCTTGTCACTAATTTCTCTCAAAGATTTTTCTCGCATAAGGCATAAACACATGAATTGGCTAATGATAAGTATTTTATTTTACATTATTTTTATCTTATTTTATCTCATAATTTTATCATAATTTTATCTTATTTTCTCTCATAATTTTATCATATTTTGAACTTCTTTGCTCTTTATTTGCTTATTTTATCTCTGTAAGAGTTTTGGTATAAATATATAACAAGAAGTTAAGGGTAGCAAATAAACACATGGGGGAGTTGAGTGCAATAAAGAGAAAATTAATAGGCTTGAAGTAAGAAAAATCAAACAAATGATAATTGATTGTAGTAAGCCCAAGAGGGTAGAGGTTCGGCCCATGAATGAAGCAATGGTCAATGGTCAATGGTCAATGGTCAGCCTAAATTGAAGCTACAAATGGAGGGCTTCATCACATTAAATTAATGAAAAGGGGGCGCTGAAAAGAATCAGGGAAAAAAAAAGAAAAAAAATTGCTAAGACCTACAGCGAAAGAAAGCAGCGGCGAGAGGAGGACTAAAAGAAGGAGGAGAATAAGCGATTAATAGTCAGCTCGATTTCATCTATTTCACTCTTTACTTTTTCTTTGTTTAACTTTTTTTTTTTTTTTTTTTTTCATGAATTTAGTGTTTTATTTATTTATTTAGTTATTATGAATAATTAAGCTTTTCTTTCATTACGCTCGATTTCAAAATTTTAGATATGACTTTAGTTAATTAATTAAAAATTTATATTTTTTTTAAAAAATTCATTAATATCCAATTATTTATAATTGTTATAAATTATTATCATATTTATTTAGAATGTAAAATTCGATAAATATGATAATAATTTAATTACTTGTTTAGAGTTTTAATTTATTTTATCAAAATTGTTTAAATAAATATAGTAGCTCAAAATAAATAAACTGAACTTGTATATTTAATTCTTGATTTAACTTATCTTTTTTGATTGATTGCTTTCATCAAGATAAAGTCAGAAAGCTTGTTATAAGTTGTTTAATGGAAAAAAATTAAGTCAAGAACTTGTTTTTACTTAACAAAAAGTTAGGAAAAATCAAAATAATTGAGTTTTTGATTATTTTTAAGTTATTAATTTTAAAAGAGAGTCAACAATAATTCTAATTAATTGGTTTCACCTCCTTATTTAGTTGTAGTGAATGATTTTTTCATCATTATTTTATCATAAATTATCATCATTTAAAAATATTTATTTAAATTCATTTTTTTATTTTATATATATGTTTTCTTTATTTGCATATAGTTAAATCCAAACCCCCTAAGTTTTGGGTCATTTTATTTAGTGTGTCTTTAGATTTATTAGGTTTAATTAGATTTTTTTTAATCGTATTTTAATTTAAAATTAGTTTAGAGTCTTGTTTTAGATGAGTTTATAACATAAAAATTGTAACGCCCTGATTTCATATCATTTACTTAATAAAAATATACTAACCATTATCATTAGATCGGGAGTCATCATATATCAATATAACCTTAACGGAAATTCGGTAGACTTTAAACTTTTATTTCACAACATATCTATAATTTTCTTAGCATATTCATAAGTCGGCCTCATATATATAGCACACACCAATTCCAACTTCATAATCACTATTAGAAAGTGAGTGATTTACCCTTTTGTTTATTTATGACATGGAAAACTTAAAATGAGCTATAAAGCTTAGCAAGTAATAAACATACCTAAACTATAGCATTGAAGGACACACAGAGTATAAACATCATAGACACATATATCATGAACTCTTAAAAGTAGTCATAATAAGCATCACTTATTTCATCATAAATTTAATATAAACATTATCATTATAAGCATATCAAACAGTAATTCTTTTTATGTGTGTTATGCATGTCTTAAGTACTTTGTGCATGTGCCTTTTTACGTATTTGGGCCTAGTGATGATGAGCAATAGCTTTAACTTTAAGCATGCGATTGATTTACAATATTTTAGCTTTAACTTTAAGCATGCGATCGACTTATACTATTTTAACTTTAACTTTAACTTCATGCGATGATATCTCATAAACCATCGTCTTACATCATTTAACTTTAACTTCACGCATTAATATATAAAGTATCACCGTCTTATAATATTTTAAACTTATATGCTCATCGCCATTTTTATAAACATGTCTACGTGTTATATGGCATGCTCAGATGCATGCAACATGGTTAACTAATAATATTATGCTCATCATCATCATATATTAAATTCATTAATATAGAGATTAATCACGTTTACCATTATCTTTATATTCATTTATACCTATTTAAAGCATAAGCATAAGCGCACACATATATAACACATTCAACATACATATTAATTATACATAAAGTTAACTATATTGTATAGGGCTTATTAGTTACTTGAAATATGAGCGCAACCTAGTTTCTACTTATTTTATTAATAGTCCTAGGTTGTAGACTATATTAAAAGTTTTCCATAAAAGTTTGAGATGTTGGAAATTTACTCTACCTCTTCTTTTCTCTCTTTCCTTTTCCCTCCTTTTCTTTTCCTCGCCCTCTTCTTCTATTTCCTTTTCTCTTCCTCTCTCTCTCTCTTTTCTCTCCTCTCTCCTTCACTTTCGTTTCTCTCTCCATGCTTTTGCCATAAGCTGAGGTTTATTTAGTGCAATTCAAATCCCATTATCACGACACGTGTATCGATGATTTATGAGTTATTAGGATGATTAAGCATGAAATTTGACAAGTGGCTTTTAAGTGATGACTAATTAAAAAATTAAGATGTTAAGTGCTACTTAATGTGGCATCATTTAATTATTCTTATTCATTAATTTAAATCAAATTGAATTAAAACCCTTCTAACTTTAATAATTTCCAAAAGTTCCCCCTTCTTATTCCTTTATGATACTATGCATAGTAGAGAAATTAAAAATTGCCTAAAAGACCCATTTTATTTCTTTTATTATAGTTTTGAAAACTTTTTTTATGGGTTTACGTAAATTGGAAACAATTTTCTACAGAAATGACAATCGCTTATTACTCTATACTGTAATTAACAATATTATTTTTATAAGGATTTAATCAATACGATTTTTATTGTATCAATTTTAGCGTTATGCCGCTGATAATTATTTTCTCTATTTATATTTTATGTTTTAGCATTTCTCTTACTTAGTTTTTCATTTTGATTTTTAGGTGGTTGTTTAATGCATAAGGAACAAATAGAGGATTCTATCAAGCCAAAATACAACTTGAGACTGAAAGGACCCATTTCACCTTCACCATCGGTTCCCACTTCACCTAAGTCTTCACCATCATCAAGTGGTTCTAAACCTGACTAGGAAACTATGGTTGCACCCAACTGTACACTCAGGGAATTAGCGGCACATATTATGTACTAACAACTTTATGCATTAAGTACCCTTAATTTGAGGTTACTTTTGAAAGCAAGTCGGGCATGATCCATCTTCTACCAACACTCATGGTTTTCTAGGGAAAGATCCAAACAAGCATCTTTAGAATTTATGTAATATGTTCAAGTATGAAACCAATTGGCCAAGTAGAGTTGAGATATTTTCCATTCTCTCTAACAGATAGTGCAAATGAGTGGTTATATTACTTTCTATCTGGTAGTGTCAATACTTGGAATGAGATGAAGAGTATTTTTCTTAAGAAATATTTTTCCTATATCTAAGGCTACAATCAACAGAAAAGAAATCAAATTTACATAAATTGCACTAATCAAATTGTTGGTAGAAGTCAACACTTAAATTGTTAGGAACGGCTGAGACAATGTTGGAGATGGAGATTATTCGGGATAGAAGGCAAGGTACTTTGTTTGTGTCTCAATATAATTATCTTCGAATAGTTTTGGGTAAATCTAGCATGTCCAAGTCAAAAGTGGTTCAAACATCACTTGCCATTCATTTTGAGTTATCCACACGGTTATCTCTGAAGACTGATTTGGAGAAGAAAAGCATGGAAATGATACCTTATGCTATTGTTGTGGGAAATCTCATGTATGCAATAGTTTATACAAGGTTAGATCTAGTTTATTCGGCTAGTTTTGTGAGTTGGTTTATGTCTAATCCGATTAAAGAGCATTGAGAAGTAGTGAAGTAGGTACTTCAGTAGGTCAAAGGCACTTCATATGTTGTTTTTCTCCATAAACGGCTAGAGGGTGATGGTGCCAAGCTCGTGGGATATATTGAAGTGGATTATGCACGGGCCTTGGCAAAACAGAGGTCCTTGATCGGTTACTTACATCTTCACTTTGTTCGTATGCACAGTGAATTGGAAAGCACAACTACAACCTAGTTGCATTATCAACAACGAAGACCGAGTATATAGCCGCCATTGAAACTGTTAATGAAGTGTGGTTGAAGGGATTGATCTGTGAATTTGGGATTGTGCAAGATAAGGTGCAAGTATTTTATGGCAAAGCTCCATACATTTGACTGGAAAATAAATGTTTCATGAGAAGACAAAACAGATCGACATCAAGCTACATTTTATCCAAGATGTTGTCTCATGAGGGATTCTTTTGGTGGAGAAAATTCATACGGATGAAAACCCATAAGATATGATGACTAAATCCATGACCAAGTTCAAGTTCAAGTATTGGTCAACATTGCGGCAAATTCCAACAAGAGGAGATAGTTGGTGGGCATCTACTATGATAAGCTTCTTTTTATTTCGGCTAAACTTGACTCAAGGTGCAGATTTGTGAAAGTGTGGTTCAAGTTGAGTCATCGGTTTTAGAGTTTTCAAGGCCTTTAGGGTTTTACATGGGTTTTAGAGTTTGAATAGGTTTAAGGTTAGCATTTTTTGCCTATAAAAGGATATGTAAAGAACTTAGAGGCACATAGAAAATAAGAAAATAATGAGATATGGAGAAAAAAAAGCTGTGAGAAAATCGGAGAAGGTTTTGAAAATCATAAGAAATTTTTTATAATCTACTTTTCGTAAACTCTTAGAATATAGTAGATGGACCACCATTGTTGGAAGTATAACTTCACGTTGAAGTTTGAACTATAGTAAAAATTTTGTCTTCTTCTTTACTTTTCCCTGCTTTGAATATGCTACAACTTTTCTGATTCCGATATAATTGCTCCATTGATTGCACTAAGAACTATTCTTATATGTTTGCTTGAGTCTATTTTAACAACGTAAGCCGTACTAAAAACTTTGATCACTCCATTTATCATTGTTTTAGATATTACAGTCACTCAAGATATGTCAATTAGAAGGAAGATATATCAATTATCTTTATGATTTAATCTATATCACCATCCATATCGACGTTTCATGTCAAATGAAAAACTACTATGGAAGATTAAACACAGACAGGTCTGGAAAAAGACCTGACTTTATGCCATTCCTATGTTACCCTTTTTCCTACTATCTATATACAAAAACTTCGGTTAAAACATTTAAGAGTAAAGTAGTTTATGATTTGATCTAAGATGTTAATTTCTAAACAGATTTGTTCTTGAAGAAAAATCTCTTATTCATCTTGCTTTGAACAATTGTATAGCTTCTTGATCATGAGTTGATTCTTCAGCCCAAGGAAACTGGTGAGACAAGAGTGAGACTTCTTGTTCCCTTACCTCTTCAAGTTGAACCCATTCTTCCCATCTCTCACTCAAACCTACTCCCTGCAGCAATTCTACAACTTCTGCCATTGTCGGACGATCTTCCGGTGAACTCTGAGTACAAAGCAATGCGACTTGAACAATTGTCTCCACTTCTTTTATATCATAACTCTTCAAGTTCCTATCCACAGTGTCTCCAAGCCTCTTTTCTCTCAGCAGCTTCTTGATCTGTAATCAACAGGTCGGATATTAACTTATGTGAGTTTGGCTAAAATAAATCCAGTTTGGGCCATGAAACTGAGAAAGTATCTACTGCATGAGTTATGCAACCGACGTAAGAGGAGATGGTGAGTCCCATGTGGTGGGCTCCACTTTGCTCTTTTCCCATTGGTTTCATAAACGTGATGTATCAGATACTTTTTCCATGAAGCTACAGTTTGCCAGAAAATAATGAAAAATATAGTTTTGGAAAACTTTAGTTCACCCAAATCCCAGTTTCAAACTCTAAGCGAATGCGTCCTTATAAATTGTACTTACATGATCCAGAAGAAGCACGTCCTCCTCCTCATCAAGACGGGATAAATCTATTGCTCTTTGACCAGTGACAAGTTCAAGAAGAGTTATACCATAACCGAAAACATCTGTTTTTTCCGATGACTTTCCAGTGGACAAGTATTCCGGGGCAATATGGCCCATTGTTCCACGCACTTGAGTGGTGATATGAGTCAAGTTTGTATCGACCAACTTTGCCAGGCCGAAATCTCCAAGAACAGCTTCGAAATCCTCGTCTAATAAGATATTTGCTGCCTTAAGATCACGGTGTATGATCTTCGGATTGCAATGCTCATGTAAATATTCCAGTCCATGGGCTGTTCCAAAAGCGATCCGTTTTCTCGTGGGCCAGTCCAAACCTTTTTGCCCTGGTTTTAAATCTAGTATATAAAATAAAAAATAGAAAAAATGAAAAGTCGAATTAATATAGAAATAAACTTTTATATAAATACGGTAAATCAAATTTAAATATAATCTTATCTAAAAATCCAGTTTCAGAAATCTAGTTCTAAGGTCGCTAAGACAGACTGACCCTAAGGTATAAATGGATACCTCGCAAGCGATATGCAACACTAAGATTTTGCATGAATGGATAAACGAGGACTCTCTCGGAAGAGGTGGTGCAAAACCCAATTAATCTGAGGAGATTCCGATGAACAGCTACACTTATAAGTTGAACTTCTCTTAAGAATGCAGCCTCTCCACCTGGGCTATTATAGTCGGTGAGGCGTTTCACGGCAACTTTGGTGTTATCAGAGAGGACACCTCTATACACCTTTCCGAAACCGCCTTGTCCTATAATGTTGGTTTCACTAAAGTTGTCCGTAGCATGTTGGATCTCACGCCATGAGAACTTTCTAAGTTGCCCATAAGAAATTTTACGATCATCTTCACCTGAATATGTTTTAAGTAGATACTGCAAATTTTAGTTTCACAAACCAATTTATAACCTCAACTACAGTTTCAACTAGTTGATCCAACTACGTCCTTATATGGACCAAAAAAGGAACTGGAAAGTGAATGGAAATATTACCCGCCACATCAACGAATATATCCTGTTTAAACTTGTTAGCATAATGACATCGGTATGTAAAGATGGCCCCAATCAAGAGGAGGATAAAGACACCACAACCTAGAGAACTTGCAATTACTCCAACTTTTGATTTGTGTGTAGACACTGCCAAGATATGTCTCGACAGTTGGTTACATATAGAAAGCTTTAAATTTTTAAAAGAAAGAAAGAGAGAGTAATAGACCAGAATGAGGAGAGCCGGGAAGACATGGTCTCTCCAAGCTAGAGCCGCAAATCAATTGTGTTCCTGTAAAACTGTTAAGCATACTCTTTTAGATTAAAAGAAACAAAATGAACAAAAAAATTTAGTAAAAATTCTAACGAGATATTTCCCTCACCCCCTCCCCAAAATTTTAATGGGCGGAAAGAACACCGGTTAACAGCATACACCATTTGTTTCGAATCAGACAAACAAGTAGTAAGGAATAAAAGTTTAGGTGAAGGTATTTCAATAAAAAAAAAAAAGGCTTAGAAAATAAGAGTACTTGAATGTAGGAATTGAAAACAGCTGAACTGGAATTCTTCCTGTCAAGTTATTATCAGAAAGATCCCTGCAACCAAGCACAACGAAAGAATCATGTCTTGTATCGAAATCGATATTCAAAACAAAATTGAAGAAAGTTAGACATATAATTTGAATAAATGAATAAAATTCCATACAGCTCTGTAAGTCCAGAGATGTTTGTAATCGAATCTGGAACAGACCCAGATAGGTGGTTCCCCTTCAACACCCTGAACCAAAAATGACATTATAATTTTACTCTGTTTCTTTCCTTAGTCCAGAAAGCAGAATCAAGCGGATAGTAATATAAGGAAAATATGAAGACTTACAGATGTTTTAGACTAGAAAGTTGCCCCCAAGTGGAAGGTATAGAGCCATAGAAATTATTATTAGCAAGATTTAAGTTCTGGAGATTAGTCATATTGGCAAGATAATCCGGTAAATTACCCGATAATTTGTTATTCTGCAAATCCCTGCATTATGTAAAATTATTACTCTAGTAAATTACATTTAGTACGATATAATATGGGGCGCAAAAATATCAAAAACGATGACAACTTACAAGTTAGCCAAGAATTTGAGTTTGGTTATTGAAGATGAAAGCCTTCCTGTAAATCCGTTTGAAGCCAAGCTCCTACAAGTTAATACAAAATTGAACAAAGGTTGTTTAAAGCTAAAATGATCCTAAATGTTAAAAATGTGTGTATAATTCTGAGAAGATGAAACTTACAACGATATGACCTTTCCGTTTCTACAAGTTACGTGGGACCAGCTAAAGCAAGGGCTAACAAAATGATAATTCCAATCTGTTATTTGGTGATTGGAATCATTGAGGTCTAGTAAAAAATCCTTTAAAGCTTCACCTGAGCGTTTAGATTAATGATGATTATCAATTCACAAGAACATTACTATTGAGGGATGAAAAATATGTATACCCTAAACACGTCTAAACCGGAAATTATTGATAAACCGAAAATTCTTTGTTGTGAAGAAATACCAAAGAAATTGAATTATCCAAGACATATTACCACAAACCGATAGTATTTAAGAGTACCAAAATTAACAACCCATGATTATTTCTTAAGAAAGAAATGGGGAAGAGACTTTAACTTTATTATACCTTCTACATCAGGCTCTGTGGATGAATAGCCGGTTTGTAAAAGTGATAGGAGCAATAGCCAGATTATGATGATCATCTTTCTCAGAAATTCTGCACAATAAAACATACTGAGGTTACTCACACACACACACAAAATTAAAAACTAAAGTTCAATATTTAAATAAGCAAAATTTCTAAGTCTTTCTAAGAACCTTGTCCCTAAGAACATTAAATATGTATGCCATTTTACGAGACTTGAGCCCCATAGAAGGGAAAATACAGGGCCCTGCGGCTAGTAGTTTCTGGGTAAGTTTTAGTCATGATTAGTAATCTAAGATGGTATCAAAGCTTGCATGAACTGTTATTAGATTCTTCAATTAGTTAAACACGAATAGCCAATTTCTCATTATAGTCAACCAAATAGATACAACCCAGCCATCAATCAGTTTACCATGACTTCATTCATCAATTTTACAGTGATATGATTTACTTAACACAGCTTACACATGCATCTTACCCATATAGTTTAACCAACCAGAAGCAGTACTAGTTTAAGTTACATGCAGCAGAAAGAAAAGTACAAGAAGTTTTCATTTCAGGATCATAAAATTCATCATATTCAGTAAGCCAATCTCTTATGTCTTAAGAAAAATAAATTAAAAAAAAATATAATATAATTATCCACAAACAAAAAATCAAAACCTATGAAAATAAGAAAGCAAAGCTCTGCACAAAATATTAAAAATAAAAATAAAAAATTAATGAAAAAAAAAGCTTACTGTTTTCAGCCATGGTTGTTGCTTAAACCCACTATGAATCAAGAAGTAATTGCTGGAGAAGCACAAGTTAAATAATATCACCTTCATAACTGCAATGATCGTGTGGATTAAGTGACCCATTAGTGCAAAAAGGGACCCACAAAAGTGAGACATAATATAAAGGAAGGAAAATGAAAGGTCGTGCGACTCTATGGAGGCCAATAAGGCAGTAAGGCAGAGAATATAGAGGAGGAGGAGATGGAGGTAGAGAGAGGGGAGCTGCTACTTGTTTGTAATGTTTGAGTAGTGGAATTGAGAATGAGAATCACACCACTAAGCAAATCAATGCGTCTCTTTTCTCTCACTACCACCTTTTAATTATAATGTAATATAATAAAACTTGTCCTTATAACAACTTAACTTTTATTTTCTTCTAATTAATAATATATTAGATTTTTTTTTTGTTTAATGCTAAAAGGTTGGAGACTTGGAGTCAAAAGAAGCTTCTACTTTAGTTTCATATTTTAATTTTTTACAATATATTTTCCATCAGGATAGCAACTAATCGGAAAAAGAAGAAACCCAGATGGTCCGATTTAATAATAAAAAAAAGGGCAAAGATGATGGGAGTAATCTGGTGATATTTGGAGAAGACAACTGAAAAGATATTTGGACGTGTCAATATCAACCTTGCAGAAAAGCATAAACTGATCTCCATTCTCAAGTTGATGTATATAA
Organism: Coriaria nepalensis; assembly: GCA_027186245.1. Taxonomy (NCBI): domain Eukaryota; kingdom Viridiplantae; phylum Streptophyta; class Magnoliopsida; order Cucurbitales; family Coriariaceae; genus Coriaria; species Coriaria nepalensis. The sequence continues at coordinate 9,655,577 of CP114486.1, read as the reverse complement.
TGTAGAGTCGAATACAAGGGGACATGATTCTGTTCCAAATTCTGCAGACAAGTGGCGACATTTATAATGTGAAATGAAAACTCGCAATATTTCTGTTTTAAGTCTTGTTGTATACACAATCTTAGACATCTATCGAATGATGATTTTTCAAATTCAATTCTCCTCCTTCATATAATATCCCAAACTTGCTAGCACCATATATATGAACTTGAGTAGGATTATATGAGAATGGTGACAAAAAGCTAACAGAAGTTTCATCCACCCTTCCGAGTCGTGTTCTTTTCCAAGCTTTTCATTGGCAACCAAGGGGTAGAAACTGATTTGCTTGAATCTATCTTGAATTTTTTAAGCAAACCTCTAGCATATTTTTTTTGGAGCATATGCCTGTAGACAATTGAATAGCCTCCGAAAAAGAAAAATGATTAATCTAGATCAGTTATTTCAAATTCAAACTCCATTTCATTCTTGAAATCTTGAATTAGACTAAGTTCATTACCACTCACAAGCATTTCGTCAATATAAACTGAAATTATTAAGATTGACTCACCTGATTGCTTGGTGTAAGAAATATGATCAATTTCACTTCACGTGAATCATGAATTGCAGAGATGTGGATCAATTCTGGGAACTTGTTTCAACCCTTATAAAACCATTTGTAACTAAAAAACTTGATCTTCTTCTCCTTTGATCTCATACCCGTATGATCCATGTTAGACTGTTATATATTTAATTAATAATCTTTTTACAATAGGGGTAGTTTAGTCTTTTCGTATTCCTTTTATTTGCCTATCTAAAGTCTCTTTGGTGCTTGTGTACGTACCTGAGGTTTTGCACTTAATAAAAAACTCTAGCCGTTTGTTCTCCTTGTTCTCCCTATTTACATTAATTAATCTTACAATCCACATAAACTTCTTCAAGAATTTCATTCAAAAAGATGGCTTTACATCAAGTTAGTGAATTGACCAACTTTTTGTGGTAGCAATGGTGGTGAGAAGCCTTCTAGTATCCAATCTTACTGGTGGTGTAAGAATCTGTAGTGTATTCTATTTCATATTGTTGAAAGTACTCTTTTACAGCCAATCATACATTGAACTTGTTAATAGAATTATCATGATTGATCTTGACCTTACATATCCACTTTAATCCAATAACGATTTTCTTGTTTGATAAAATGATATTATGATTCAGATGTTTATTTTACTCTTGGGGTAGCAAGAGATTGGTATTGGACTTCGTATTTTATTGTAATGTGTATTCGAGATGCCTATATATATATATATATATATATACATGGTGTTAGACTTGTTTAAATTGTGATGTATATAAGGTACCTCTTGAAATGCCCTTTGTGTAATAAATTGTAGATTGCGTATAAACCGAGAAGTGCTTCAGTAACAACAATAACCATCTGAACAAATGTATTACTAACTATTATTGATGTCACAAATACAGAGTAGAAACAAATGATTGAAACATCATTTTATTTTGATGATCATAAGAGTCATATTTAACCTAAAAATGACTTTTGTATGTATTCAATTTACATAATAAACTACACATGTCATATTATATTTGCATAATCTTGTGCCATGTGTCAATATCCGAAAAATACATATAGACAACTCTTGTGTATAGTGATGCAAATTGAAGTCACAAATAAAGTAATATATTTTTAAAAAGTAGTTAGAATATATATAAATTTGTGACTATGGTATCGGTGTCAATAGGAAATTTAATTAAACATGATGTGTTGTACTATAATTCGTGAGACGAGTGCCCTATGTCACTGACCGACCGAGTTACATAAGGTTAAAGGTCACTAGTATACAGTCACAAATTACTATCTTTGTAAAAATTATATTTATACATAATAATGTAGCTAATGCCACATGTCATGTTTTAATTAGTGTTGCCTAACTCGTGGCCCAAATCGGTTAACCCGATTGTGCTACGTGTAATAAGAACAAACCATTATGTATCAGTTTCTGACAACATGGAAAACCATTATTGGCAATCCACCATGTCAATTTTTTATTGCGTGCCAAGCAACTATGACACACAAGTTAAATAAATTCAAATAATATTATCTATTTGTAATAATAAAATATGACATCATCTTTTTATCATTTTTGTAACAACAATAATTTATTTTCGACGGACTTATCCTGACCATATTATTCATCGCTTTTATTCTATTTTTCACAACAACAAAAACCCACTATTTATGACAACTTTATGCGTCAAGCTACTCAGTTATTTTGTACCGTGTACTTGAAATAGATTTGGTTTATTATGTGTTTTGGTAAATAGATATGGAAGTGCAATTAGGTAGGGATGTGATTGTAAATAATCGGTACGAAGCAATGGCTTGAATAATATTAGAAAATTTTGGTAAATTAGTGGTACAAGTTATTGGTGAAACACCACAAAAAATTACCGCTGTATTAGCGGTATATTTTAGTTGTACTTGAACAAGGTAGAAATTTAGCAGAGAAGTTTTATCACGATATGTATTTATCGAATCCATGACCGACGTGAGAATTACGTGACTAAAGATATCTAGAGACAAGATACGATGAATCTGCAATTATATAATCCTCACAGCCTATTTTCTTACTTTCTTTCAAAAATAGAATTTGTGAAATATATCTAAACTCAAGAATTTTCACACATCATAAAACTAGGATTTTCAAAGCTATATATTCAACATGTATCGGTCGGCAACTGTGTACAAAATTCATGCTAAAGTAAGGTTTGTATATACAATACTTTACATAGAATTGTACCTTACATCATTTAGCCAACTATACAGTGGAGATTCTATGTTTACACCAAAATACATTTCACTAGATAGAATGCTACCCAATGATTGAATGGGCAATCGTTGTGCAATCCCCCTGCAGGGCTCTATCCTCTCTAATCTGAAAATATTTACAATAACGAGAGAAATGAATATAAAACTCAATGAGAGATAACTACAATACATTAGGAGTTTAAAACCGATAGATGACATCCACCGAAACTATTTCAAGCAATTCACTTTAATAAAATAATATTGATTCACCTCAATTCTTGATAAACTCGAATAAAATCAGTTGCAATATCAATTTTAAATACTTAAACTTATTCTCATAATCAAAAACATCAAATATTTAGTCAATCTATATAGATAATAAAATCAGTAAGTGTAGGATTCACGAGGTGGCTCCCGTAACACATTGCTCCCACTAACACTTTCACAAGAACTTTAATATGATGGGCCATTACAGTAACGTCTCACCGATGTTTCCTCTACCCGTAGGAAGATATATATAGGAGTCATCTCCTATAACAATGCCATAGCTTGCAGGTATTCATAATCTAATAACAAAGAATATGTGTACATAGTTCAGCAAACCCAATTCTAGAATGAGGTTCTATCACAAAACCTCATGCATTTCAAATCCATATAATACATAGTTTACCAAACATAAAACATCCATTCATGAAATCCTTATTTCCACTTAATCACTTTCATAAAAAAGTGTATAGAGCAAACCATGAAATAGCGTAAACATATTTTATTCATCTTAAAACCATTGAAAACCTACATGTTGTAATTATCAAATCACATTTAGCCTTCCCTGGCTCTAATAGTTCAGACTTTGAATGGCGTTGAAGGATGATCCTCAAATGGTTCCAAACACCAAAACACACAAAGATGGACAACGTGATCATTAGAGAGGTCTAATATAATTCAATTAACTAAAATTATTAAACTACACTTCATATCCCTCTTTCAAGTTCTAATTCTACTTAAAACACATTGTTTAATTTTAAAGTATTATTGTTGTTATAGCAGACATTGACCCATCACGTCATCAACCACGTCGACCCGTCGACCCATCGAGTACTTCGTATGTTGGAGGCGTTGAGTGCATCAACCCATTAAGCCGCCGACTTCCTTGACCCCATAGAGTACTTTGCATAATAGAGGCGTCAAGTACGTTGATTTATCGACCCATCAACCCGTCGACCCCATCGAGTTCTTCACATACTAGAGGCATTGACTGCATCAACTTGTCAAGCCGTCAACCCTATGAACCCTTTGCATATTAAAGGCATTGACCCATTCATATATTGAAGGTGTTGACCTCATCGACCCTTTCACATATTGAAGGTGTTGAGTACATCGACCCTGCCTTTAGACCTTTACAGATTTGAAATGTTACTAACTAATTATGTTGTATGAACCTTGATCTATTATAAAAAAAACTAAGGATCTCGAGTATAATAGAAGTAACGATTCTTACTAGAAGTAACCTTCCGTGGTATCTTCAAGCTTCAAACTAAAGATAAGGTCGTAGTTTGTAAGCTTCAGGATCCTTATTTTCACCTTCAACGATTCTAGATTATGGAGGACGAAAGGAATCCTTAGTTTTTACCTAAAATTTCGCAAAGGGTCAGAAGATGTGATAAATTTTCTAGCCACTGAAGCTGATGAGATCACATGTATGAAGTTCCAGATGGAGGTTAACTTCGTAATTAATAATTGATACATGTATGGTTTCTATTGATAACCAATAAATATTTATTCATGCTTATCTCATAATATGAGAAAGAGAAGGGTGAGCTAGTGAAGCCCACCACCTTTTCTATTCTTTATTGTACTGTACTATCATAATATAATATACTTATTATATTAATATTATTATTAGTCTAATGACTTACATACTAATTCCTTATGCACAAAACTGAATGGGCATCACATTCTCCCCTCCCCCTCCCCCCGTTAAAAAATTTGGTCCCCGAATTTCAAACGCTAGCTTGAACCATGAAAACCTATGCAATATGAAATGATATGCATGAACTGAACTAGGGTCTAACCATTTTGGCTGAATAGATGAGGGTACTTCTCCCACATTTCATATTATGCTTTCCACATTGCTTCCTCGTAATCATGATTACACCATAATACCTTCACTGAACCTACCTCTTTGTTTCAAATGTGTTTTACTAGACAATTAATGATCTTAATTGGTTATTCCTCAGATAACATATCTTCTTTAAGTTGGACTGAATTAGTTTGTCACACATGTGATGGATCTGGTAGTTATTTCCGAAGCATTAAAACATGAAAAACTGAGTGTAAATTTGTAAGGGCTGGTGGCAGGGCTAATCGATAAGCCATTGCCCTAATCTTCTCTTATTATTTCAAAGAGCCCTATATACCTTGGACTTAATTTTTATTTCTTACCAAATCTCATAATACTCTTTGTTGGTGAAACTCGAAGAAATACAAGATCACTAATCTCGAATTGTAGGTCTCCTTATTGATTATCCGCGTATGACTTTTGTCGACTTTGTGCAACAGATAACCTTTCTCAAATCAACTAAATTTTTTAATATGCAACTTAAACTAATTTTAATCCTAAAAGCTTTCTTTCACCCACTTTAAACCAGCAAATGGGAGATCTACGCCTATGTCCATATAAAGCCTGAAAATGGGCAACCGTCATACAATGTACCAAAATAAAAGACTCTATCTTCTCTAATCTAAAAATGTTTACAATAATGAGAGGAATGAGTATAAAACTCAGTGAGAGATAACTACAACACATTAAGAGTTTAAATCTGGTAGGTATGTCAATTCACTGAAATTGTTTCAAGCAATGCATTTTCATAAAATAATATAGATTCACCTCAATTCCTAATAAACTCGAATAAAATCAGTTGCAATATCAGTTTTAAAGATATACCTTACAATACTTATACTTATTCTCATAATCGAAAACATCACACATTTAGTGAATCTATATAGATCATAAAATTAGCAAATGTAAGCTTCAAGAGGTGGTACCCGTGACACTTTGCTTCCACTAGGAATTCAAGAGGTGACCCCTATGACACTTTTTTTTTGTTAGGAATTCAAAATGTGTCCCCCATGGCACTGTGTTCCCTTTAACACTTTCACAAGAAGTTTAATATGAGGGGGGCTATTACTATAATGTCTCATCACTGTTTCCTCTACTCACGGGACGATACATATAGGAGTCATCTCCTATAACCATACCCTGCCTTGCAGGTATTCACAATCCAATAATAGAGAATAATATATGCACATAGTCCAGCAAACCCAATGCTAGAATGGGGTCCCATCACAAAACCTCATGCATTTCAAATCCATATGAGAGTTTACCAAACATGAAGACATATTCATGATTCTTAATTCCAGTCAATCACTTTCATAAAGAAATTTATAGAACAAAATTATGAAATAGCATAAGCATCTTTTATTCATCTTAAAACCATTGAAAACTAACATGCTGTAATTATCAACCCACGTTCAGCTTTTGCTGGCTCTAATTAGTTCACACCTTAGATGGTGTGGAAGGATGATCCTCTAATGATTCTAAACTCCAAAACATTCAAAGATGGACAACATGATTATTTAGAGAGTTCCAACGCAATTCAATTAATAAAAATCACTAAACTACACTTCATATTCCTCTTTCAAGCTCTAATTCTACTTAAAACACATAGTTTACTTTTATAGTCTTAATTTTATACTTTTATACTTATATATTCCTCTTTCAATTATTGTTATAGCAGATGTCGACCCCATCGATCCCTTCGATCCCGTTGACCTAGTAGAGTACTTCACATACTAGAGGCCTCGAGGGCATCGCCGACCCATCAACCCATTGACCCCTTTGAGCTCTTTGTATACTAGAGGCGTCGAGTGTATCGATCTGCCGAGTCGTCGATCCCTTTGCATATTGAAGGCGTCGACCCATCGATCCATTCATATATTGAATGCGTCAACCCTTTCACATATTGAAAGCGTTAAGTAGATCGACAATGCCTTTGGACCTTTACATATTTGAAACCTTACTAACTAATTACAACGTATGAACCTTGATCTATTGTAAAAGAACTAAGGATCTCGAATACAATAGCTGTGACGATTCTTACCAGAAGTAATCTTCATTGGTATTGTCGAACTTCAAATTGAAGATAAATGTCACGGTTTGTGAGCTTCAAGATCCTTACTTTCACCTTCATTGATTCTAGATTATGTAGGATGGAAGGAATATTTTTTGCCTGAAATTTCGCAAGGGGTCAAGAGAGGTGAGAAATTTTCTCACCATCGAAGTTGATGAGGTCGCATTTATGAAATTGTAGCTGGAGGTTAACTTCATAGTTAATACTTGATACATGTATGGTTTCTATTGATAACTAATAATTATCTATTCATGCTTATCTCATAACATGAGAGAGAGAGAAGAGTAAGCTGGTGAAATCCACTGCCTCTTCTATTCTGTACTGTATTATACTGTCATAATATAATATCTTTATTATTATATTATTATTATTATTATTCTAATGACCTAAGAGATTGGTTCATTATGCTCAAAACTAAACGGATTCACAAGTTCGATGGCATGACGTGGCCAAATGCGACACCATATTTAGCTATACCAACGTCCCACAAACATGTGCTACAAAAAAAAAAAAAAAAAGAAATTCTGCCACTAAAATTCAGGTAATAGTTTATTGTAGGCGGGCTTGGATTGTGCCGTTAATCGGCCCCGCTAAAAGTTCAACAGCGGCACATTCATCAGTAAGCGTACCAAAATGCGCCGCTCAGTCAACTGTTTTTGGTAGTGTCCGATCTTTTAGATTAATTTGAATCGATCATCATTTACTTCCTCCATTATTTTCTTGATAAATAATGATTTAGAGTCAATTGATCATATGTTGGTTGGTATGTTAATGCATATCTTTTTTCTTTTTGGCCAAAAATGCATTTGTTCGTATCATGATTTATGAAGGATGTAGCTTCATTGAAGAAAAGACACACTGCTCCAAGACAATAAGAAAGACAGAATCGTGCGTAAACAATATGAAGAGTGGCTATAAACAAGACGCTTACCGAGTTAAGACTTCTGCAAATATGTAACCGAGAAATGAAATTTAACAAAGAAAAGAAAACTAGTTACAGAAAAAAACCATCAAATGCACTAACAAAGCCAAAGTGAAATATAAACCACATAATCGAATCTGAAATATATCTCTCTTCTAGACCACCTGAGGGGCACCAGATGCAACCGAAACCACTGTACTTTTGTACGTATCCATCTGGGATTAGTACCATGCCTTGTATTATCATACTTCTCCACATCACCCCAGAAGGCATAAGCCTCTTCGCCATGAACTGCATCGTCTCCAATAAGCAATTCCTCTTCGCCCATTCTCAGTAGGACCATAGTTTTTATCACTGCACATGTAATAGAAGTAACCACAATATTCCATCCAACCATAAACAAGCCACCCACTATCTGTTTCCCAATTTGCTTCCGGCCGGACCCACCATAGATGCTGCCCCTCAAGTTAGTTACCGGCAAGAAAAGAGCACAAAGTTGGGGCTCAGCAAAGAGTCCGGTCAGAATGCCACCCAAAAGTCCGCCACAGCATGAGTGTGGAAGACACCTAGCGTGTCGGCTACTTGTTAGAGGAGTTTGGATTTCTTGTGGAGAATCGTCATGGTGAACCATGGGACGCTTCCTGATAATACTCCCATGACTATGGCTGCCCATCATTGAACAAGACCTAGGATTTTATTTATGGCATGATCGAAGTGTGGAAACGAATTAGAAAAGTGAATAGTTTCCGTCAGTTAATCATTGTCACAGTGCAATACATGTTGTGATAGCAGTGTAAATCTGTAAGGATAAAATTGTTGAGTAGAAGTTTTTTATACGTTATTTTGGTAACTACTTCAAATGCTTAATGGTTATTAGTTCAATGCATATAATAAGTTTATATGTTATTATTACAAGAAACTAATTAATTAGAGACTTCGATATACGTGAGAGCTGATTGTTTAAATAAGTTAAGCATTACATAATCAAACCCACAATTTCAAATGAACTAATGCAAGTTTTCTCGCTCAAGATAGTAATTCGATTCTCGCCCATTACCCAATTCCTTTTCCCTTTTTCTCAAGCCAAAGCAAAACTTTTTTTGGGCTGGTCGTGTCTACGGCTACGGTAGATCAGTTTCATTGAAAGAACAATAGTTAAGGTTAAGTAGAGCTTCTAGAGTCTATAAGAAATAGAAAACTTCAACCGATACTTTAAAAAGCAAACCAAATTGTACCCTTAATTATATTGAGAAATTTTTGGTGGACAATGATTATGTTAGATCGATCATCTCAACCGGCGTGTCGGTTTTACACTATCACATTATATATCACATTAATATTGTATATGATTAAAATAAATCGGCTCACTATAAACACAATCTAGTTAAATAATCTCAACCGTAATAGTTCTATGTCAAAATAATAAAAAGATAAGCAAACCATATTACGTATCCAATACGCAGCGGTGATTCCAGCAATTCCGGCAGAAACGTGAATGACATAGCCTCCAACATAATCCATAACACCCCATTGAAATAAGAACCCACCACCCCACAAACTAAATGTCCCTACGTTATAAGAAAAAGTCAACCATAACGGCACAAACATCATCCAAGCAATGAAATTCATCCTTGCAAGAACCGAACCGGCAAGCAATATCACAACAATCGCCCCGAAAACCCCCTGATACCAGACCATCGTCGCCATCGGATAAAGCAGTTCTATCATTGCCGTTTCAAGGTGCCATTATTATAGTAGTGAGTCAACACGGGCAACTCAGCCTGTGCGAGTAGAAACTTCTGGCTTAGTGCGGGACCTGCTTTGCCCCAAAGTGGTAGGAGCTTGTGTCTGAACGACATCATGTATGCCCATGTGACCCAATAGATAATAACCGCAGCAAAAGCATATAGAGCCATAAAGCCCGAGTTTACAGCCCATTTCTTCTTGACAATGCTGCCGTAGAGAATGACCAGGCCCGACATGGTTTGGAGCCTGATAGCATGGCAGCTATCATTTGCCATGCGTTGTTGCCTTTGTTGAACCATTCAAGATCTGAAGGGGCGGTTTGGTAGGTAATGGAACTAGGTTAGCTGCCATGGCTATCTTAGCCGGAGAGCTAGCTTTTTAATGCTCTCCCGAGCTATTGAGAAGAAATAGAGGGCAATGTTGAAAAAAACTTTTTGATTAGTACTACTTATTGAAGAATAAATCTCCCAAATTGTCACAAACTGAAACTTCTATGTCACCTTTAATATCGCGGGCAGAAGAATAGAGTGAAACCACTCTAAAAGACATCTGCAAAAAAAAGAAAGGAGACATGCAAAAGGTCACGTTTTGCTTAATGAAAAAGCAGTGAGATAAAAGGAAGCGTTTTGTTTACCGCCTCTATACAAAACGCATGGTATCATAGAAAAGGGATGACACATCAGCAAATTCTATTTTAGAATTCTTTTCCTTATTCTTTCCTACATGTATCTTTCTTATTGGTTGTTTCCTTTTATATATTCAAGCATTGTAGCCCTAGCCACAATAACGAATCAATACGGCATTATCTTTTCCATCTTAGATTCATCTTTCTCTTATTTTCCTTTTTCTACTCTTTTCCTTTTTTTGTATTCATTCTGATATTATACCTGGGTTCATCACTTTATGATATGGTATTAGAGCTAATATGACTACAGAACGACGAAAAGAAAAACAAGCAACAAAAGAATTCAATTCCCAAACCCCTAATGAAGGAGAATCATACATCTTCACTAAGAGAGCTTAATGAAATATATTAATTCTGCTTAATTTTTATTCAAATCGAAGTCTCAAATATATGCAGAATTTTAATACATTGAAATTCTTAAATTAATGCTGAGTAATTATGTTAGCTGAGTGACTGCAGTGATGGGAGGAAAATTCCGCTGCGGTTTGAACTTGGGCAGTGCCCGAACCATTCGATCCCATTTGGGATGCAAGTAATCAATTGCGCCACATCTTCAAGTTTGGTCTCTGGTTCGAAGACAAGATCTAAAGATGGATCTCTCCGCTTTGTATCTTGAGTACCGGACCAAACTCTTGTGATTCGACATTTTTTACTTTATGAAAGGGTTTAGGATGCTTACACTTCGGCATATATTACGCGGGCATTCTAAGATTCTCGAAAATCCCAGAACCATGAAACCACAAACCATACTAATCTAAAACCCAAGTACTTAAATCCATCAAACAAAGATGGGCATCTTAAGATGCCAATGCTGACAACCACACAATGTGTGAATCAAATGACCCCTAAAAGAATTGGCAACAACAAACGAAGGCATAGTATTATTACATTGACAAATTCTCACAAGGATTAGCCAGTAACCATTAATCTTCAAGAATATAAGTTACAACAGATGAACAAAGAAACACCTAATGTACAAACCACCTCATCAAATCTTCCGAATACCAAGAAAAAATAATTAAGAAAAAAAAACCCTTTCCTCGATAACTAGAAATTTACACATCCTTTGAACCCTACGAAGTGCAAACCAATTTCCACCATCGTCTCCAAGCATATATCTATTACTTTTATTTTTTTCCACTAAACCCAAATTTTCCTTTCTTGTGACAAAGCATTACATCAACAATGCACATACTCATCAGGTAAAACGACGGTCAAGAGAGAGTACTTAACTCGAAGAGATATCTTCCCCCTCTCAACATGAAGCTTCGCCCCAGAAACAACCCAATAACCCGGTGAATCCTGTGGGCCCCTCGTCATCTCCGAAGTATCAACAAACCTTAAAAGCTTAGGCGCCTGAGTGGGGACAGGGGGGCCACCGGGATAAACGGCAGAGTTTATATTCATATCAGCTGGCTGAGGTGATGGGGTGTTGGAAAAACGGGAACTAATCAAGCTCGAGATTATTCCGGATTTCTGAACGATGCTAGGGGACCCATCCCATTCCGGCTGCTTGATAAGAGTCACTCCTAAGACTTTCAAGAAATGGAGGCGGAGGACTAGCACTTTCTTTATACCAGTGTCAGAAATCTCGAAATGTGCTCCAAAGACAATAGAGAGATTGTCTTCACTCTCGATAGGTGCGGTGCAGACATGGGAGAAGCTCTTCCATTGGACTTTTTCATAGTATCTTCGGTCAGAGGAAGGAAGAGAGATGTTCTTGTTGTTGTTTGGTTTATCGAGGAGCTGGAAAGTCTTTGGCATTGTGGAGAGGTGTTGTAAGTGGATTGCTAGGGAATTGCTTCTTTTTCCTTCTAGGTATAATCGGAGACCTGTTACTGGTTTCTTATCCACATCAACCTGTTTTGCATTTTTGTTTAAGAAAAGTTGAGAACACTGGATAAGAGTGTAAATGCCTAATTTCAACACTAGATAACAGAATGTTAAGATAAGCAGGTGCCTAATTTCTTACAATCTATCTAGTCTCTTCTGAGACTGAAACTATAGACAGAATAGGCTATTGCCGTTTTCCATGACTATGCAAGTTTAAAATGCCACAACTCTTTTTATGCTGTTTTCAACTACTATTCTTTTGAACAGGGATCAAGAGAAAAATCCAGAATAATAGGTTAGTTTAAGAAAAAGAATATTACCGGAATTGTATTCACATAGAGTTTGGGACCCATGAAGCTAAACTGCAAAGATGAACCGTTCTGCATCTTTCTCTCTGGACCAAGAGGAAGCTCGCCAAATACCGGGGCCCACTGCCGTGGCAGTTGGAACTCCAAAAACTGATGCAATTCTTCTAGTGGTGGCTTATCTGAAATTGAGAACAATGTCATTAAGATTTTACACTTTCGACAAAAAACTAAATACATAACAAACTTGTAAAACTAGGGGAATTCTTTCTAAGGCCAATCAAACAATACCATCTCAATTGTTGGCTGACAAAAAAGTTGTGTGATAAGAATGTGGGTGTGACCCCCATCATGGATGCACTTAGAGAGCACAAGAACTTCTCCCTGAGAGAAACCACAATTTTATTCTTTCATGAATCTAAGGATGACTAAAGGAACTTAAAGCTGAAGGGACTAAGATTACATGTAACTACTGCAGTTAAGGTCTTGGATCCCAGGGCCACCACGGCCCTGATATATGAGACTTCTAAGCAGTTATGCACAAAATTTTGTGGCATAATTATCAGCAACTGAGATCCAGATTGAAGAAATGGATAAAGCCATTTTTGGGTGGCCTGTACCGTTGCATAAACATGAGATTGCAACAGTTGGCTACATTCCATGGACAGTTTCAGCTACAATATGGATAATAAAAGACATGATATATTATCCATTTATGTGTTGGGTAGCACAATGCAGACAATTGATTTGAGCCAAACACCAAGATAAAGAAAGGCATCAACTACTTTTTCCCGACTTATGAGATTTTACTAAGTTGGTGTGACGTACAACATACGTGAATTATAGTTGACTCCGCCAAAAGAGATATCCAAAGGCTTTTCCTTAATCTTTATCCAGCTTCTTATTTTTAGAGAAAAAGAAAAAAGGGCAAATTACATGTACATCCCTTGAGGTCTAGCGATATTACAGGTGGATCCCTTGTGATTTTACAGATTACAAGTGGATCCCCTCAAGTTTACCTTCGATTATGAATAACCCCTAAGTCAACTTGGCAGCGTTCAAATCGGAAATCAACCGGTTTTTAATTACTATTTTATCCCAGAAATTTATCGATTTACCATTTCAACCCCTAAACTATTTTATTTTTTGTTTTTCAACCCAACCTCCATGGATGAAAGTCGAGCTCCGATTTGAACATTGACAAGTTGACTTGGGGGATATTCGTAATCTAAGATAAAATTGAGGGAATTCACTTGTAATCCATAAAACCACAAAAATCCACCTATAATGTCACTATACCTCAAAAAAATAATGCTACAGCAAACAGTTTAATGATCTACAGATTCCTCTTTCATAAAAAGATTTTGTTCTACACTCTGTATAGAAATCTTGATTTTCTTTCAATTGGTTCACATTTTGAAGGAAAATTATTAGTGAAAAAGTTGATACCTCCAAATGAAAAAGTTGATACCTCCAATTTTTTTTCTCTCGAAATCCATCCTAACACGAAAACTTTGTTTTAACCAGAAATCATGCACATTATATGTCCTAGTTCAGCACGAGAGATGAACTGCAAAAGTTGCAACTGAGAATAAAATTTACACTTACAACGAAGATACAGATTAATGGCGTGAGTTAAGAATCCACTCCCATTAATTCCACTCAGTAATGATGTGATTGGGACAAATGACATTGAGATGACATCAGGGTCAAACTGAACAGAGTGGCACCACTCATTATGGGAAAGCTTTTTCTTCATGCTTCCACCCTTTCTCTTGCACATGAACTTCATATCTTGCAACTGAATAAGTAAAGACCATATAATATCAGCAATAATTGATAGAAAGTAAAAACTCAAGAGACAATAGATGAGGCCATAAGAGAAGGTGACTCTAGATCACCATGGATGAAGCAATAGAGTCGACATCTTACACGATATCACCATCGTGAATATCCACTACTCAGATAGGGAAGATAATTTTGATGGGATGGTTTAATGAGTTAAAATACAGATTCATTGGGTCCAAGGGAAACCCTTGAAGAGAAAAGAAAGATCTTATATTTTTGGTGTTTCTGACACAAATAGATATCTTATATTTTTTGGTGTTTCTGACACAAACAACTATAGACATAATCAAAATCAATGGAAAACAGCCATGATGTGTCAATCAGGATTTCCACCCAAAATAGCAACTTTAAGTGATCATCGTTTTCCCCAAAATCATACCTCTAATAGGGAGTAGGAACTAGATGGCAATGTGTCCATGAAAGTCATTCCATGTTCCTGGATAGATTGAAATAAAATAACACAAGTTAAGGTAGTTTCAAACAAATATGTTGCATCTGATAAAATTGCCAATGTCAAGAATTAAAATGAGAAAAAAAAGAAGAAGATATATATAAGCAGGGCAATGACAGCATAATCAATGAAAATGTAATTTGGAATTCATAAGCAGAGAGCGATGACAGCATAATCACTGAAAATATAATTTTGAATACATTATATCTATCCAAATAATTCATTTCCTAATCAGAATGCTTCATGCATCAACTAAAAAATAACATTGTTTTCAGCTTTTACATTAATATATCTCTTAGCATTGACCATTGGCCTAACCTCAAACATTAATTAAATACATGACCACAACTAATGCTAAATTGAACTCACAAGCAAAGGCTGAAACCTGAAACTAAACAAACCTTCTGCTTGTAACTGTGCTTTTCATAATTTACGCTATCCTTCCCCGATACATTTACAAAGATCTTATCTGCCATATCCTTCAATTTTTGCTGAACTTCAGCAGGTTGGAGAGGTGATGCATGCTGCTGTTTCATATATATGACATCCTTTCCTCCCATCTTTACACCAACTATAACATGGGTACCATACTTCTCAATAAACCTGGTATTAAGTAATAAAATATAAATTCAATCCGTTAACTAGCCAGGATGGTCATTAGTGTGCCTAGTTGTGGTTTAATGATCCGAAGTGCTAGAAAAAAGTTGTCAGAGATTATTCACCCAAAGAAAGTAATGTCTAAAATGAAAAAACAATCGAGGCACGCAGAATAACTGCTTTCAATTTTCAGTGAGCCAAAGAGAAAAGTTTAAGACCAAATTCAGATCTGAGTTAGCTTCTTTCTCCTATCTTCAAAAATTTACATGAATTGATCCAAAATGCTCAGCAATTTTTACGTTTCAACAGTTTATACTGTGTGCCATTGGGGTAAGGAAGGCTAGTTAGAATCATCAACACAAAGAAAAGTTAAGGATGCACATGACAGAAAAAAAATCCATTATGAAAAGAAAATGGACTACTTGAAGAAGTTAAACATATAATTATGATTTCATTTTATTGCAATGCTAACCTCATCTGAAGGATAAAGGTATAAAACCTCACCTTGCTAATGAAGCAGGATCCCAAGAAGAAGGTACGGCTTGTTTTACATGATCACGGAGAACCACCTGAGATTTTTCTAATGCAATGTTGTAAAGGGTGATCAGAACACCGTCAAAAGCAAGCGATTTAGTGTTTGCAGCATCTTTCTGCCAACCAGCTGTAAATTCAAATGCAGCATTGAAATGTCCAGAGGGAATTTTTCCAGAGAGTGATAATTCCTGGTTAAATTGCTCCGACATCTAGAAGCAGACATAAATAATACAAGTGAGAACTAAGAATCTTGCAGCAATTCATATAGTAAGTACTGTAAGTTGCTGTATGCGTGTGTGTCTATATACAGATATGCTTCCTCTCATTGGCACAACAGAACTTGGTTTAGCATTTTAATTTGGGAAACAGCGGTTTGGAAAACTCTTAACCATAAATACATGCTTTTAAAACCAACTTTGGCGCAAAAACTCAAAAAGTGCACTTTACAAAACCGGTTAGAGAAATGCTAAAGGAAACTAGCACAACTGACAGATGAGCGCAAATATTGGCAGGCCCCCAAGTGACCAACTAGCTAGTTCCATCCGTCCCCTTTCTGCTCTGTTAATACTTAATTGAGTCTATTTCCTTATAACAATAAAACTTGGTTGAAAGTTATAACATCTCATATGACGCTCTCAACCAAAAGAAAGGGTAATTCTAAAATAAGCCTAAGGATCAATGATTCATTCAGTTTCTTACCTTCATCAAGTAAAGAACGAAACTTAGACGCAACTTTTGACGAGCTCCACAAATGTTTACCAGTACATGAAAAGGAAAATGTGCTTAACTTGAGCAAAATCAAGGCGGCCTACCTGTTGGAAAGAGAGAACATCAGAACCGAACCTCGTCCGCTCCCCTTTATCACATTTGATAGATTTGGGAACTCTTGGAACTAGAATCCCTCCCGGAATCACCATATCACGGACCTTACCATCATCGACGGCGATCAACCTCGACTCAACAGAGCTCCTCTTACAATACTTCAACCTCAAATCCACGGCGAGATCATATCCAACTCCAATCGACGCAACCGCTTCCTCTACGGCTCTCTGTGCAGCGTTCGTCATCTTCATCATTTCCTACTCTGATAATGACTGCAACAGTGCAATAATCATCACCTCCATCACGATCCTTTTATCGAAACAAAATCCTTTTTCTAAGCACAAAATCCCAAACGAAAAGTCACGAGCCACCGAAACAGATGGAGAGAGAGTCCGCCTCGAGGTGGTAGTAGATAGAGAAATGAGAAGAAGAAAAAGGTAATGACAATCATAGAGAGAGGAAGAAGAAGTCCAACTATCATTATTAAAGTGATTCAAATGGGCAGCCGCTCAGTAAAAGTTACGATATTTTATATATATGATATCATTGTTTACGTGCACCAAACCAGCATCGGCTAATGGCAATGTCCTTGTGGCCCTTGGTCAACTCTGGCGACTTGAAGCTTGTTCTCTTTGAAAAGGACATCACCTAAGGTTGACCGTTGCTTTTAGAATGTTTAGAGATATTTTTCACGGACTTGCCATTTGCCAACTAGACATGTTAAGATGAGAATGGTGAATCTGATATGTTTTTTTGACCTCTTTCCTTGTTTTGAGGGGGAGTTTGACTTTTGTCTTAAATCTAAGCAATATTTTTTATTTCTAAGATTTATGGCATGTCGTTTTTTTCATAGAACTCTTCATCAAGTGGAATTTAGATTCTTAATTGACATTTAAGAGCCATACACGATTTATATCGAGACTTCTTAATTATCCATTTTTCAATCAATAGAATAAAGAAAAATAATAATTTTCTCAATTTAATTATTTTTAAGGTGATTATAAGAATAAAAATGTGATCAAGAATAAAAATATAATAAAAATTAGAATAATAACTTTTTTTAATATCTATTTGATTATTATGAAATAAGTATACATAAAAATGAGAATTTTTTATATTTAAAAATTATCTAAATATCATAATAAGATTTAATAAGTATATAAAAATAAATCTCGTATAAATAAATAATTATTTTGATTCTTACTAAATATATATATTTATTATGTGAGAATAAAATAATAATTTTTTATTTAAATAATAATAAAAAAATTAATTTTACTTTATCATTCATTCAAACTAAATAGTGAAATAAAATGAATTTTCATAACTCTTACATCAAAAAATCAAACCAAACATATCATTGAGGGCAAGTTTGGTTTAATTTTATGTAGTAATGAGAATGAAAAATGAAATGAAAGTGGGAATGATTATTTTTTTGATATTCACTTGATTATATAGAAAATGAGTATGAATGATTGATTTTGATTCATTTTCACATATTTGGTTACTTAAAAAAATAGGTGAAAGTATTGATTTTGGGTTAAATTTGTAAGTATTTATACGACTCAAATTCACTTAATAATAACCATACCCCTCAAATTACTTACCCTATTTACACCAAACTCAGATTGTGATTTTCCATTTTTTACGTTCTCATCTTCTTCCACTCACACATGGAATTTTCTTCCTCTTCCAAACAACTTCTACCAGTTCCTCGACGTAAGTAGCTAGTTTGGTTTGAATTTCTTCGTCCCAGGCATTAAATTTATGAATTTTTTTCACTCATCCTGACAACCATCTTCTTGTCATTTGTTGGATTTCTTCGACTTGAGTAAGGGTTAGTCGAATCTCTTCATTTGATGAATATCTTTTTGTCTTATGCCTGTCTTTTGGATGCACTCTTTCTTCTTTAATCCGAAGGTTCCTCCAATTACTGGTGTCCAAAAATCCTCCATGCTACTCTATTCCATTACACCGTTATTTCCTTTATTATAAGGACAACAATTAACAATGTTTTATTATAATCTATATTATACATGATCATTAAACTATAAAATATTTCGAAAAAAATATTCATAACCTGCTATTTAGAATTTCCGCAAAAAATAAATTTTCATAACATGCAATTACATGAAAATTTGATATCCAACATTCGTAAACTAATAGCCCAAGCTAAATAAATACTTTTGCCAAAAAAAAAAACTAAGGCTAAATAAATTTAAGTACTTAACATGAAACTAATGACATCGAAGTGTTGATGCCAAGATTGTGATTTTAACATGTGGCACATAACCGTTGGAAGTAGTTAGTTAGTCGTCCAAAATAGTTTGATCGTCCAAGAATGGCCGAATATCAATCCATTCGGCCAATAATAGAAAAGTTGGATAACCGTCTCATGATCGTCTACTTTTTTGACAATAGTAAAATTTGATGGTAGTCATGTTTCTAAATTATTCTTGGACAGTTTATTGCCTAGGGGTTTGCCTCGAAATAAGGAAGGAGTTCCATAACAATATAAAATTTTGACTCATTAAAAGCTATCATTCTACCAAGAAGAAATGAAATTTGGCCAAGCTTAAAGAGGGGCCTTGAGATGAGTAGTTATTTCCTTAAAATAAGGATACTTTGACCAAGTAAAAGGTGAAGGCCTTCCTCACCAAGTAAACGAATCCAAACATCATTCAAACCACATCCGAGAATTAGACAATAAAGAAGAAAGAGAGCAGGGATAGAAGTGCGTCCCATTGGCCGAATTTTTACCTATGTATCATCCAAAGTTCCTTGCTAATCAAGTAAAGTGGACTGGTCATCCTAAAAGGCCTGTCATTAAAGCATGCTTGCCGATCAAGTAAACTTATCGCTCAACAAATGTTCGCCATCTAAGCACTTAAGAGCTTAAGATTGCCTGTAAATAAAGATCTTGGGTAGGAGAAAATACATAACAACAACAAACCAACATTGATCCAACATCAATCAAAAAATCAGCTAATGCCTTTGTTTATCATCCTTCAATAGATTATCGACTAATTAATTCTCCTGAACAAAATTCAGTCTTGATTATCATATTCCTTACATTGTGTGCTAAGATATAAATGGACATTCCTACTTGTTCATAGATAATCATATTTTTTGTGTATTTCAATCCGCCTCTAGTAGTAAGCATCTCACATAATTTTGAAAATACAGATCTAAACATTCTACTGTGGTTATGACATACTTCATCAATTGTATATCTTCATTATCATGATTTTCCTACTACGATTTAAATCTAAGATATACCTAATACATAATGAGTTGTTTCTAACTTCTAGGATTGCCTTTAAATTTTTTTAACAATGGAGTTAACAAAGTGACAAGATGCAAAAATTGTATGAAGATAATCAAGGTAGTTATCCATTTTCTTCTTGCCAAGCTTAGACTGACATTCAAACAAACTGTGAAAACATGGAAGTCTATATCACAACCTTGAAATATAATTGAAAAAACATATATCATAGTGTTGATGCAGATTTATGTTCAGATAAAGGGATCCATTACCCCCAGTATGTCCCAAGATCGAGCGTAATGCATAAAATAAATAAGGAGAGGTTGGGGTGATGGCTAACACACACCCCTCCGACGATCTATTCAATTAGGGTTTCTTTTTAGAGAATTCAAAAGAGATAAGCAATAGTAGGTCTAAAATTATATACCTCATTAGTGTGTTTACCATCCTTTTATACCTTTGGTACGAGGAAAAAAACCCTAATGAGCCTTTTACCTATCAAACTTTTTTTGAGCCCACTAGCCTCAGAGTAACCCATTAGGAAGATGCTCTTATATGGGTCAACTGGATGCATGTCTCCTTAGCCTTATTTCGTAGTTTCCAAGGAACTGTTCTATGAGCCCATATATCTAAGGTTGACCCTGATGTTCCTATTAACCTCATCTTCAACCTAAGCTTCATCGTACCTGAGTGTCATCTCTTTGACAGAGTTCCAGTCTAGATGAGGTTGAGGTGTGTGATAACTTACCACTCAACAGTTAGCCTATTATCATGCAGTCAGAGGTGACGAGAATTACGTGACATTTGTCCTGACTGTTTGTCCCTCCTAACATCTCATGTTGTAAACTACGAAGAGGTGATGAGCATTACAAACTTGTAGCTTTCATACTCAATGAGGATGAGAAAGATGACCTGCTGACGAACTACGACATTCTTCATGTTGTAAGCTTAAGGGTCCTATCTATTAAGGAGAGGATTCCACACCTGGGGGCGAGTGACCCTTCCGAGACAACCATTTATCCATTAATGTATACCATCAATTTCTAAGCCCCTCCTCATCTTTTCATCCATGATCTTCTCTTCTCCTGAAAAATTCCACCAGGCCAATTAATGTCGAACGCTAGAGGACCATTCGTGGGTTATACATACTCTTGTGGGAGGAGACCCAACACCAACCTTTGATTTCCTTTCTTCTTTCCCTTGTTGGCCTTAATCAGGGCATTCATGGCTAGTATTGGAAGGAAAGGTGGTGTGTGTTAACCGACACTTAACAATGTCCCCTTTATTTATGTAAGCTTCCTTCCACTTTCCATCAAACCTATAAGGGATTTTATTTCTTCCCTAATCTATAACTAGTAGGGGATTTAGTCCTAAAAAAGTTTATTTTTCATAGGTACTCCTAGAAACTTCTTAGACCTATCTAATAAGGATGAGGTTGTCTGGAGGGATATCTTGGCTAAATCAGATAATCAACGGTACTAAAGTTGTACTCACCCTCACCCGTCTTATTGCTTATGGGCCTATTGTTGGGGAACTTCCTATGGAGGTTCATCCCCTAAGAGTACTCCGCTAGATGGATGAGTCCATCATTGAGGCTAATGGTATTCTTCTTCTGCTTCATCATTATTTTCTTGTCTTCTCGACTTTATGTTTATTTTCTTACTAACTGTACTCATGGCTTTCTGTAAAGCTCTCGAGGGCGGAAGTTAAAGCTAAGACTGCTTATAATCTTGAAGCAAAGCTGAAGCTGAGGGAAGAGAGGAGAGCCAAAGAAGCACCCAACTAGGAGTAAGTCCACTGCTATTGTCGCCAAAAAGGCCAAGGTTAATTTCCTTGCCTTAGTTTCAGGCCCTCAGGCTCTACTCCCATACTTATCAACATATGCTCCTCAGGTTCTTCCAAAGACACTAAGGGATTATTACTATGTCGCCTCCTCATTCACCTTTTCACTTTCAACCATCTCTAGACCTACCACCTCACGCTTCATCTTATGACGCCGCCACACCTGCTAATTAGGCATCTTGCATCGCAACCATGCTCACCAAACCTAGATAATCAGCGGTGGTTACAGAGTCTCAAATTTTAACCAAGGCCTTTGTTGCATTCAACTAGTAGATTCCAAGGTTGATGTTGACACCAGAGGTCTGTTAGATGTCTTAGTTACCTCCATATGAAGTGCTAAACATACTCTACACAGCTTATTCCTAGTAACTACTTTTCATTGGTTTTGGAAATTAGGTTATTTTTTGCTCAAATTTTTTTTGGCACTTTTTCAGAATAAGATGACGGGTGGCTGCTTCCACCCTCTCTTGCTCTCTTACAGAATATGTCAAACTCTGTCAAGAGAATAACCAACTAACAATAGGTCAGGGGCGGAGAATACCAAGTTGATTAGAGAGCTCTGTGATGCAACTTAAGCACACAAGGTGACCACTACCGAGCTTGGTTGGGCACCGGAGGAAAATATCGATAGATGATCCATTGATGGAGCCTTATACTAATAACTACAAAGCGATGTCGAGGTGGCTGTTTGAGAAAAGCATAAACATGTAAGTTATTAATTTTCTAAAGATTTAGTGTTTTGGGTCTTTATACATAGTGTAAATATGGTACTTTGTTACTTTTGAATCACATGACCTATGTGATAGGATTTGATGGTTGGACATTGGATCAAGTATGGTTTGAAACCATTACCATTTCCGAAGAGTGACTAAAAGGCGGTGTAAGATTTATTCCATGTTTATACATTATCATTAATGTTGTTTTCCTTGTCTTTTATTTGTTCTAATTGTTTTTTACAGCATGTAGATGACTACATACACTTATTGAAGATGCGTTAAGCCACTTTCCCTAATGTCCTTAACTAAGAAGCAATCTTTATCGACACCCCTAGTATTTACAACTATTTTGGGATAATACGTTCAAGAAATTGAACGTTAAAGAGAGAGGAACTTTTATTTTTGATGTAGAAACTATAATGTACAAGTATGTTATTTAGAATTATCCTATAGAAGGTCGTAGATGGACCATGGTTGAGCGGATATACATACCATACAACTACTCGGGAGTGCATTGGGGTGCATTGGTTGTCGATATAAAGGCGCGATCGATATATATTTATCATAGTATGTCAAGAAACAAGATTTGGAGTCGTAAGTTTAGGACGACCCTCAAACTGATATGCATAACCATATCTTACCTAATAAGGATCATGTGATTTGAGTTCAAAATGGAACCATTTATAATGGAGGTTCTCAGAAACTTACCTTAAAAATCATACGGATAAAGGTAGGGATTGTAGAGTTTACATGCTGAAGTATATGAAGAACCATCATTTAAGTCCTGCACTACTTAATGTTAATGACTCTAATATCCCGCTATTCGGCACCTAGATTGCAACTGCTATATATCAAAGATACTTGAACATTAATTAGGTTGGATGTATAAATGTCAAACTTTCGAGTCAACAATTAAAAGATTACACATTTATGATTCTAAGTGTAGTATTTACACATGATATGAATGTACAAAGGTTAAACCTTCGAGTTAACTATTGAAAAATCACACCTTTATGATTATGAGTGTAGTGTTTACACATGATATCAATCTATAAAGGCCAAACCTTCGAGTCAACTATTGAAAGATCACACTTTTATGATTGTAAGTGTAGTGTTTACACATGATATGAATGTATAAAGGTCAAACCTTCGAGTCAACTATTGAAAGATACTTGGACATGATATGAATATATTAGGGCTGACTAGAAGGTTTGATCTTTATACGTTCATATCATGTATAAACACTACACTTAGAATCATAAAGGTGTGATCTTTCAATAGTTGACTCGAAAGTTTGACCTTTATACATTCATATTATGTGTAAACACTACACTTGAATCATAAAGGTGTGACCTTCCAATAGTTGACTCGAAAGTTTGACCTTTATACATTCATATCATATGTAAACACTACACTTGAATCATAAATGTGTGATCTTTCAATAGTTGACTCGAATGTTTGACCTTTATACATACATATCATATGTACACACCACACTTATAATCATAAAGGTGTGACCTTTCAATAGTTGACTTGAAGGTTTGACATTTATATATTCATATTATGTATAAATATTATACTTAGAATCATAAAAGTTTGATCTTTCAATAGTTGACTTGAAGGTTTGACATTTATATATTCATATTATGTATATTAGCATAAATGTTTGATTCCTAATTTCCCAATATTTTAATAATGTAGACTACATTGGGAAATTGGGAATCAAAATAGAACCGTCTAACTTTCTCAATTTCCCAATGTAATCCATGTTATTACGACATTAGGAAATTGAGAATCAAAATAGAATCATTGAACTTTCCCAATTTCCCAATGTAGTCCACATTATTAAAGTATTGAGAAATTGAGAATCAAAAAAACTGCAAGAGCTCACCTATATACATAACAAACCATGGAAAATATAATACTTGTAAACAAAACAATTTAAATCAACAAATTCAAACAACACTTTCAATAGTTAACAAACCAATAAAATATTCACAAACACAAAGTAACCCAAAGTTTTGGCCTTTATATATTCATATTATATGTAAACACTACACTTAGAATCATAAAGGTATGATCTTTCAATAGTTGACTCGAATGGGCCATTGACTCGTAAAGTAAACTTGCAGTCATGCTACGATACTCATAACTAGTAGTTTAGTCTATGGGTCGATGACCTCTTTGACCCATAGAGTAAACTAACAGTTATGCTAGTTCATGAATCGATCACACTAAGAGCACAAATTTAAGGACACATCAATAACTACCAAATGTAATTCACACAAAAAAATTACAGAAACTTTCAAACTTTGTACAAAACTGTAATTTCCCAATGATATATCTTTTAAAATGTGGTATTGGGATCAAAAAAACTTGTTTCACACAAACAATTACAAAAAGTTTCAAAATTTCTACAAAAACTATAATTTCCCAGTCATATATTTTCAAAAGGTGGTATGGTTGTCAATGTGTTGTGGCAGCTAGATGAATGAGGCTCTGACATGTAGTCTTATTATGTCCATAAACCCTACATTTGCTACACTTCTTATTCCTATTTCGTGGAAATTCACCCCTACATGGTCTACGTCTCTTCTTCAGTCTTCTATTTTGTTATGAATTATAGGGGGTTCGACAATGATTACCCGAATCTCTGGTGGAAAATCGCAATCCCTCTTTGATGGTATAAGATGTATCGATTCCGTATATGCTTGCCTCCAACACTCAATCGTGTAGTGTATTAAGCATAAGGTGTGAGGTTGTATCACCCAGTTATTTATGGCCAGGTAATTCAGAACTGCGAATGAATGAATGCATGAGAGTTTATCCACTTAGAAAATCCTGCATGTGCAACTCTTCTCATGTAAGTCTATCATATTACTACTTGAGGCAGTACTAACCTCATACTTTGAGTCATTCATGTTGCGTACCTTCATCCTCAATGATTCATTTTGTCTTCTCGCTAACTCATTTTCCACCTCCGGAGTAAGTGGGGTGTTTGTTAGATTTGCCTTGCATCTATGCTTATAGAACCAATTTGTCATCATACTCCGAATTTCATCTAGAAACACTATTATTGGATGAGCACACGCATCCAAGTATTATTAGTCATTATATTGTACGATCACTAGTGAAATATGCTCTTGCCAAGTATTAAAATCCACCCGTTTCCAAGTAGGTTGCAACACCAGGATGTTGGGCTCTAATCTCATTAAAATATGTCTCGAAATCTTTAATTATGTATGATTTGGCCACCTGGTGAAATAGATCTAAAATTCCATGACACTTAAACTTGATGTTATTACTAAGGTGCCACTTGCAAGTACTGTGATAAAGCAAGTGGATAAATATCCCGTATTGCGTTCTCTATACTTTTCGCCCGATCTGACACAAAAACCAAATATGATGCATTGGAAATCAAACCATGTAGTTTAGTCAAGAACTATTTCCATGATGCTTCGTTCTTTGTATCGACTATAGCCCATGCTAGTGGATAAAGATAGTAATTACCATCCTATGTTGTTGCGCATAAAAATATGCCTTTGTACTTCGACTTTGAGAAAATACCATCAATGCTAATAACCCTTCTCATAAATCTGAATCCATTTATTACTGCTCCAATTGCCATAAAAAAAATAACGAAACCTATTATTAGCGTTCGTCTCAAGGGCTTTTACAGTCTTCGGATTAAACATCTTCATCATGGTCATGTATAACGGTAAGTCTATAAGACTTACGTCGGCTGTACCACGAATGAGGTCATGTGCAATAGATCTTGATTTCTATGCCTTCTAGCAACTAATGTGTAACCTTATATCACTTTGGATGACATCCACAAGAAGTCGCGCTTTCAAAGTCTAATTATGCCCTCAGTATTTTCCTTTCACATACCGTCCTATCATAGGTGTTGTTGCTTGCCGATGCATACCTTGCATGTGACTAACATTACAGGTGTGATGACAGTTATACTATCGAATTAGAAAAATCAAAGCTTTTTTTTTTCGTGGTGGCGCGGATTCACTACTTGCAATTTGGATCAATGTACACCATGAAAAACATAGATTTATTTGACTTCGTCACCTTCAAGTGATAATTTATTGCCATTGCATAAGAATAAGGGCTTTTCTTCAGTTCTTCCTTAGAGGTAAAATATTATTTCACATAAAACTCCCCTCCAAGTGCATAAGAGGATATAATTGGAGCAGAAATATTTTCACCGCATGTCGAATGTTAGGTTGTAATTGGAATTAGAATCTCTTCATTTTTAATTTCATCTACATAATGCGTTGATCGCCTAATAAACGGGGATGCCTTTTCAATTGGTATTTCACCTAAGTTCTCATCACCCCTTGAATATTGCGCCATTGAAGCGCTAATTTTCTTACCCTTGATTCAGATCCCCATCTTCGTAATCTGATGAGTATCACAATCATCCACCATTATTTCATCCTCAGCACCAATAATATTATCTCCATCCCTATCACTATTCACTTGAACAAAGTCATCACAATCATCATTATTGTCATATCTATCACTAATGTAATCAAATTCATAAAAATCATCATAATTGTCATCAATATTATCGTTAATATCCATACTATCGACTATGTCTCTACCCACTTTATCATGAACAATAGGAAGCGCATGTATTTCATGGTCACCACATGAACTGTTATTTGTTTTTGGTACCAACTTCAGATACAAGGTAGAGTCTTCATCTTTAGATTGCAAGTGGCACATAAATCCTTTTACGTTCTCATTATTTCTTATAAATAGTGAGAAACATACCATTTTACCTACGACAATTGCAAATTGCATTCATTTTGATCTACATCGAAAGAATTATGCACAACTTCCAACAATTCTTTATACGTGATGTTAGATTCGATAGAAGCTCCAAATGTTCCTTTAATGCTATTTGCATGCCAAAGGAATGAATTATCTTTCTCATTCCACTCACCATCAAAACATAAAATCATGAGAAAACTTTTCATTTGTAAAGAAAGAAAAACAAAAATGAATTTTGTACTCTTAAGACATTGGGAAATTGAGTAAGTGTTTTTTTTGTGTTAAGTTTTTTCAATTTCCCAATATACTCTCTTACTTACAGTAAATTGGGAAATTGAGAAATATTTTTTTTCTATTCTATTTCCCAATTTCCCAAATTCCCAAATTCACTCTCGTACATTTAGATATTGGAAAATTATGAAATATTTTATTTTTATTTTGTTATGTTTCTCAATTTTTCAATTTACTCTCACTACTTGTTATGTTTTATTTTGGAAAAATTTTGAATTTTGTTCTCTTTTTCAATTTCCCAATGTTTTTATCAATAAATTAAAAATGAACAATTGAAAAATTTGGAAACACGAACACAACTTTTTTTTTTTTCACCTTTCCACATTCTTTCACTTACATAACAATTCGAAATTTTATTACAATCACTACTTGAATGAAATGCCCAAAAATAGAGAATTGTCCATCACATTTTCATAAAAAAAGGGAAAAATGTGGGTATGGACCTACCCTAAACTCAAAGTTTTTTCTATCTTAAAGCTCTTCACATTCGATTATGAACCTCATATACGATCTATTGAAAATTTAAAGTTGATATGAACGAAAAATGATAAGAAATTGAATATAAATCACATCCCATGAAGGAAACATGATTTATGAGGCAAAAACATATCGTTGATTATCTTAATATGGATGAGAATAAACTTATATTTTCACTTAATATTTAAATAACATTAAAATAACCCTTCTTATCAATTTTTTCAAGAATAATTTTATCATTCCTTATTTATTTTATTCATTTTTTCTTTCTTAATTATATTAAAATAATATCATAAATATAAATAAAAAAATAAGTTAAATTTATAATTTTTTTACATACTTAAAACTAAAGGGCTCTTTTTTAAATGCTTATAAACACTGCGGCCTACACTGATTAGTATGATTAGAGCCAGGTCTACCACTATCACCGGTTTTCACGCGTTACCCAATTTCTTACCTGTTTCCACTTTCCTCATTTTCAACCCCTAAGAAGAAGGGAGAAAAAAAAAATCTCAGAAGTTCTTCTCCAATTCTCCATTAATACACCTACGTTCAATCTCTCCATCTCCATCCGATACATTTGCTCGCATAGCAAGCGTATACAGTCTCTCTCTATCTCTCACATTAAACAGAGTAGTTCATAACTCATCCTCATCTCGTGGCCAACTGTTGCTCTTGACGAGATCCTCTTCCATCGAACCTCAAACTTGAAGAACAGCTCTAACGCTAGGTAAGTCCATAAATTCCTGTTTGAAACTCTGATGCTGATCCAGAACTCAATTTCTCCTTAGTACTCGTTAGTTTTACTTTGATATTTTTTTTGTAGGTTTCTTATTTGTGGATCGAGGTTATTCACTTTGATTTATTGGAATTTGAAATCATTTTTGCATTTCGAATTTTGAATACTCTTATGTCTCTTGTTTAGAGGTTTAAATTCAAGTGGTTATGTGATCAGAAGATCTTTATATAATGTTACTAGCATTTTCACGCTTACAAATTGATGAAGATTTGTTGAAGTTTTGATTCTAAGGCTATGTAGGATCCTATTTAGGTCTTAATTACTTTTTTTTTTCTTTCCTTACCCCTTAGAATTGGGTAATGACCTTGTTAAAAATTATTCAATCAATTTTCTCCATTTACTTACCATTGTCTCATTGGTCTATTAAATTTCTATAAGTACTTCTGAAAATTTGGAGCCAGCTCAACCAGTGTCAAAGAACGAGAGTCAAAGAGAAATTCATCTTGGAGTAATATATAGAAGTGTGATTACTTGAATTGATTAAATAAATGTGTTGATGTATATAATTGTCTCTTTTCAGGAGGAAAATGACATGGATAGATTTCTAAAGTGATCCGTGAATATTGAGAAACAGGCTACCTGTTGCCAATGGCAGAGCTGGTAGGTGAAACTAGGTGCCTTTAAATTATATCTAATCTTTATTTTATTTTTTATATTATTTTTGATGGAATAAGATTCAAACGAGTTTGATACTTTTTTTTGTGTTAGTCTTTGTAGAATTTTTGGTTCTGCTTCACTTGCTGCATTACTGATTCTTTTCATCGACTGTTCAACTAACACTGAACTGTGTCTTTCCTTCAGGCATCAAGGAAACACTACTGCACCAGTGGAAATATACATGGGAAAAAGAAGATTGATGAGGATGTATAATAAATATTTGCTATAATCTTCCTTTTTGCTGTCCATCCAGTAAGCTTCAATGCTTTGAACTGAAGTAAGCTCTCTCTCTGATCTCTATCCTCTCTTATCTTTTGCACAAAGCTACTATCTTCTTTGATTTTTCCTTTCTTCTATGCATGTTAGTGTGCACTACTGTGTTTCTGATACTTCTCTAATTATTCTTATGCATACCAATATAGGTGTCTCCTCACTAGCCGTAGACCCTCCATTCTTTTGTACTTACTGGGATTATGAGAATATTTTAGTAAACTAAAATGTTAAAAGAAATTTATTGTGGCACCGACCACTATTTTCCAAAGTAGTTGAGCTCGTGTCATGTGCCGCCTCACATATTTGTGTAACTGAAATTGTTCTTCATGTTGGTGTTGACATTTATCAGCTCATAACTAGAGGAGCTAACCAGTTTTGCTTCATCAGCCTATGTGGTTCAAGCTCTCTTGTATATGAGGTAATTCTTGTTTCTCTTCTATTTCAATTTAACGATAAAACTTGTGCATTTTGGTACAGTCTTTTCAACATGCCAGGTATCTCTTGATGCATTATGCTCTTCTTAGAACTGCAATTTCATATTCAATCATTTGTCGGGTTTAATTTCAAGGCCATTGTGGTTGTTTAAGCAAGATGGTGCTGACCATGTCGTTTATTATTTAAAAATTGGTTCTTAGAACCTTCATGTGTAGTAACTTGTACGGAAAACTTAGGGTCAGTTTTAGTTTTGCTATCATAAAGATTTCTTTTCTTTTCAAGGGAACAACTGAAGGGGAAGTTGCATTTCTTATAATATAAACTTAAACTTAATATCTAGCCAGTCTGAGAAGGTGGAGGTAGGGAATCAAAGTCCTGATTGACCACTCCCTTGGATTTGAAATCCTGACCAATTTTTAATTTTGTTTTTCTCTTTTTACTTTCTCATTTCATTTCAGGAGCTGGGGGATTCATCTTATTCAACAACAGCAAGACAGTCAATAGTCAAAAGTAAAACTGTCACATATATAAGTTAATAGCAAGAAGAAGAGGTTTAATCATCAAACAACATCATGCATGCTCGTCATCGTGCTCCTGGTAATGTGTATCGGTCAACTTCCACTTCTATGTCAATGGGCCTACCTCCCGCTCGAATCTCACCAGAGGCTTCGCTTAGAGGGCATGGCAGTGGTCTTTATGCCTCTGAGTACTGCAACTTCAATCGTCCTCCTGGTGGGTTTGGCCGTGGCCAGGGCCAGGGTTATGTCAAATCATTTCAACCACCACGAAGGCTTGGAAGCGGAGTTGGTGACATCTTCATGGAAGCAGGCCGACTTGCTGCCGAGTACTTGGTTTCTCAGGGGCTGTTGGCTCCGAGTGCACTCTCTGGTAAACCCCAAAATGGGACTGCCTTGAAGAAGGAACTTGCAGAATTTCAGGAATTTAGAGGTTTAGAGGCAGATGGTTTGCAATTCAGTAGGAGGAGATTATCTGATGAATTTTCCCCAACTGGATTAAGAAATCAAGTAAAAGGGAGAAGAAGAGTTTCGAATTCTTATGCTTTTGATTGGGATGGTCGGGACTATGGTAGGAGTGAATCTTTTCAAGATAGCTCAGCTAGAGCTTCCTCTGATATGGAGTCTGATAATAACTCTAAAAATAATGTTTCAATAGATAATGATCAGGTGGCTGTTAGTGAAGGTGTTGGAGATGATTTAAACAAGCTCAATCCACCTACTTTTACACAAAAGAGTGAAATTGCAGGTGATTCAGAACCAGAATTGATTAAGTACCCTGTGCATCAAGATGTGGACTTGATGGGTGCTTCTTCCTCGGATGTAGGAAAAGATATCCCACATAAGAATTCTTGTGATCTTGGAAAATCAAATTTTGAGACTGGAGAGGTGAAAGACAGAATCAGTAATGGTGAAACTGGAAAACAGTCTGTGGAGAACTTCTCTGTTCAGAATAAATCTGTGGAAAATGATGCTTCTGATGAGGGTGAAACAGATCTGCTTGCATTCACCAGATTGATTAAGGTCCCAACGAAAATCCGATCTTCATTGACATTCAAGTGCTCTAAGAAAGAATCAATTGCAAATGTTGCAGAGGACAAACCATCAAATATTGACCCTCAAAGAAAAGATGGACTTGTCATTGAATCTCTCGATGACTCATCGTTTGATGATGTACCAAATAAAACTCTGAACTCTGAAGTTTCTAAATCTCTGTCCACTGAGGATTCTGATATTGTGGAGGAATTGTATCCTAAATATGGTTCTGAGGAGGGTAAGTGTTTAAGGTCCCAATCTTTGCCTAGGAATGACCAACAATCTATCCAAGAGTTCTCGGTTCTAGGAAGAAGGAACTCCATGTTTGTGGAAAGTGGTCAGAAACGAGCTTCAGAAGAGAGTGATATGAGGCAGGCAATGAAAAAACCGAGAGAATGGATTTCCTCTGTGGTTAGAGATGAAGGTAGCTCCTTCCCCATGTCTAACTTGGGTGAAAAGAAAGTGAGTTTAGAGGGAGCGAGAGTTTCACCTCCTAAGGAAGTGATCTTATCCGTTGATCATGAGAACCCACTGAAGAATTTTCAGTTTTCAAAAGCTGGAGGTGAGCAATCTGTTGTTCTGTATCCACATGAAAAGCAGCTTTTTCCTAATTCATTTAAGATCTGTGACCTTAATCTCATGGAAGCTTCTGATATGCGTGGGCCAGAGAGACATGAAAACAACCAACTTCTTGGTTTCCCCTCTATTTCGGAAACCGAACAAGAAGCAGGATCTGTTCATATTTACTTGTCAATGAGTAATAATAAGCACCTGGCTGTTAGTAAAGAGATTGAAATAATCGACTTAGAGAATGACTCTACCCCAGAAGAAAAATCCTTTGATAATTCGGAGAGAAAGTAAGTAAAACTTCTTGTTTCCAATTTGATTAATTGGATTAATTTCTCATTTGATTAATTTTCCTAATATACAGGGAAAAGACTATATATAACAACCTCGAAGGCTTTCCTAACCATGCTCAGAGCTCTGGTGATACCACAGATGCTCAAGATGGTTACAGACTTATGATCTCAGAATTGCTCGGATCTGATTTTCCCAACTGTTCTTCAGTTCCGGGAGAGATTAATTCCATGCAAACTGAAATGACCCTTCATAATGGCGAGGTACTATCTTTCTAAATGCTGTACATTTCATCATTAGCTCTATGTGAAGACTACTTTGATGTGTTTCATTGTGGACAGATTTTTTTAATGTATCTGTACTAGGCTCTTTTGCCTTCACTCCAATCGAGAATGAATAACAATATTTTCTTCTTCTTTTTTTTTTTTCTTTTTTTGGTTTATTATTTCAGGGAGCTCTTGCAGATGATGATTCAATATATATGTCTCTTGAAGAAATACCATTAAGTATGTTGGACATTTAATTTATATATTTTATTTTCTCCCATTTTTGCCATAGTTCTGTGGTTTAATCTCTGCTAAGCTGTTTGTTTTATAGAGCCCTTACTGATTCCAGACATATATGTTCATCTTATAGCATGATTTTCTATAGCATAATGCACTTCCGCTAAGTGCTAGTACAATACAAATGTATTTTGTGAGACCATGATGGTCCGGTTAAATCTAACAAAAATAAATCCTTGCTGACAGGGGTTGCCTTTTTGGAATCTTGTTTAATTTTTGCGGACACAAGTGTATTTTAGATAAAGTTTGTAGGTCCAAAACTTTAATTTTAACTAAACTGGAATTTAGTTTTCAACTGACATTAAAGGTAGCTGAACAAATGCAAATGAAAATCATGGAATTTTGGTTTCAGTATTCGTGTCCTATGTCTTTATCATATATGTATATATATAAAGAAATTTCCTTGCAATAACAAACACTTGACCAGGAGATAAGCTGTCTGATCTGTTTCCTAGGTTTTCCTTGGTTTAATCTGTCTTCGATTCTATTCTGTAGCTTTTATGCCGGGCTGGGAGCATCACCCACCACAAGAGTACGGGAAGCCCTTTTGAACTGGCTACAGGTATTCATCAAGCTCATGATTTGTCTAAATCCCTTGGGATTTGATTTTATCTGATTTGCCTGATAGAGATATACAAGTAAATGTTCTAGTTCTAGTGGTAGGATGTTATCTGCAATAACCAAAATGTTGGATACATTGATTTTTGTTATAATTTTTATACATCTTTCTGCTTCGTAGTAAATTAGAAACATAGAGGAAAAAGGGGTTATGGCATTGATCATGAGAGTATGTTCGGAAGAAGGATAGGGGAGGGAAGCGAACTTAATCTATTATAAATGAGGAGAGGGGATGAGAGGTAATATAAAGTTTCCTTCCATATGTTTACTAGGATATATTTACAACTGTCTTTTTAAGATAGTTCTTATTTTATAATTAACGAGGTTTATTATAGTAAAACATATATTCATTAATATATATATATATATATATATATATATATATTTCCTCATTCAAAAATCAACCAAACACTGAAATTTATAACTTTTTTGTAAAAATATTCCCTCCCTTTATTTACTTTGTTTCCTAAATAAATTTTAAGCTTGCAAGGTGTATTTTTTTTTTTTTTTGGCAAGACTTTTTAAGTATAATAGAATCTTAATAAATAATACTTTTTTAATTAATAACCTCTTTTTTTACCGGAAGATAATATATTAAATTAATAATTTGTTAAATTTATCGGATATATATATATTATAAAAATTCATATAAGTATGTAATATATAAATTAATAAGTTTTTCATAAATAGTGTATTATGAGGTATTTATAAAATATGATTTAATCACTTATTTTTTTTTCTTAAAATTTATATAAACTTGGATTTAATTTCTAATTTTTCTTAACAAAGTAACAAGTTCTAAAGTAGTTTTCTCATACTCTAATAAAAAATTAACTAATTTCATCGCTTTGAGAGTTTCTTTTTACAAAATATGATCTATAATAAAACTATTATTTTCAACTTCAACATCTTAATCATTTTATATTACGCTCTCAATTATTTGCTTATCGATCAACATCTTCAAAGTTTTCTTATTTTTTTCATGGTAATGAAAAAGGCTTTTGATATCCATTTCATTATGAAAATTTAATATTTTAATTATATTTTATAATTTTTGAATAAGGAAATCTGCTTGGGGGGTCTTGATAAAGAAGAATAACATTGATAAAAAAAAAAAAACTTAATAATCAAGTTATACATCATTTATAGAGTAATTAATTTGCTTTTTTTTTTCCTTATATGTCATAATACATTATATATATTCCATTTGAATTATTAAAAAATTACTCACATTCTCCGTGAAACAAAGTTATTAATTAAAAGCATTACACTGAAGACTTTTTAATAGATAAAATTACTAAATCATACGGACTAGTGTCACATATACACAAATAAGATGTGTAGACTTTTTGAAAAACTTCTCTCACGGATGTATTGATTGTAGGTATGGTCGATAAAATTCTATAAGCAATTAAATAATTAAAAAAAATCTAATTATTGAACATGATTCAAAACTTTAATCAGAGAATAAGAACATAAATAACATCAAATGAATGCTATAGACTAATATATCACGAAATAAAACGAGTCCTTAAAATATCATAAATATACCCAAAAAAAATTTATAACCGAACCTAAAAAAATTGGAGTTGTAGATAATGTTTGGGAAAAAATGAAGTAGAACAGGGAATATTTTAGTATGAATTGAAACCCCACACCTATTATATATATAAGAGTTAAACTAAATATATTATGATTTTTTTATAAAGAAAATTAAAAAGAGAATATGAAATTATGGTATTTTGAAAAGGAGAGTATCCGAATTGATGATAAAAGATAATTGATTAAAATAATTTTAAATTTCCAATGCATTAAAGGAATTGTGGGGCCCCATAGATTACATTAATAGCTTTTGTTACATTAAAGGAATCACTGTTTGTGTTAAGTATCATATTAACAAATTGGAGTCACCACTCCCATGAATTGCTAAAGATGTTACAAGCCCAAACATTTCAATAGAAAAGAAAAAGGTTGTCTTGTTTATGTTGGTAAATTTCTAGAAACAAGACTTGAAACATGTATGAATATATTTTTACTGAAAATGATATTTTGACTATCTCGTTACTTGTTGGTTTTGAATGAAAACAGTTTTCAACGTATGACAAGTCTTTGTGAAATTGCACCAAATAAAGTAAAATTTTGCTTTTGATTGTATGAACATTTTCTGAGAGTAGAAATTCAGAAAGACGATGAATTGTTTCGCTTCTCAAGATTTCTTTATGTATAGACAAACTAGCCATTTGTTGGTAAAAAGTTATACTATTTCACCAAGAATCCAAAAAGTTTGATCCATGGTAATTAATTGGAAACTGTTGCAAATCTTCAAAATGCTAAGTGCATCTAATAAGTGTCAGAAGTACCTCCCAGGCCATGCATGCTCACGCGCATACACGTGCATGTGTAATTCCCACAAGATTACCACCCATTAATTAATTATGATGGATATCCGGGATATGCAATCACTTATTAAATATTTAATAGTTTTCTAAATTTTTAACGTGGGATATATTTATGATGCCCTTTCACTTTCCTTTTCCTTTTCTTTTTGTCTAAACATAATTCCATTAATACCCCACGTGGTTAAACTTAAATGAAAATTCATCTACCAGAATTTAAAATGGTGTAAGTACATGAAGTAAATCTTTTGATTCAAACTTTATGTTAATGTAAGTATCACAAATTTTGCCGAAATCACATGTAGCTCAGAGCTTTTGATGCAAACACAAACATAAAAAAGCAGAAACAAAGATAACCTCGCATCAATAGTGAAAGGGATGTTGTGACTCACTCTCAACAATTAGAATTGCTCCAATTAACCATAATCTCTCCAAAGAAAGACCTATTCAAATTCCAAAATAAATTTTTTTTTTCATCCATAAATGGGTTATATATGGCCATACAAACGAATCAATTAACCGAATTCTAAGCTAGAAATAAGGAAAATAAAATCATAACAATTAACCTAATTTTATGCTAACAAATAAGGAAAGATACAAGAAATTAATATTATAATATTTTCAAAATCAAATATATTGATTTGCATTAGCTTTAAACCCATTATTATTTTGCAATAAAACCGGTGATACCATATATATTTACACATAGTTTATATATTCCACATATATCTCGCTTAATACTATTATAGTCGTGTGCTCATCATGATTCATGAACTTTCTTGAGAGAATTCTAATTCTCATGAGAGGTGACATCACTTATGTGTTCATAGAGCTAAAGTTCTTCTAGTATCTTTGTTACACTTAAGATACTTGACACATATAGATTGAAATTTAAGAGTTTGATAAAGGCAACCGTCAACTGCAACAATGAGCATTATACATCTCAACTAGAAGTACATTTTTTTTAGTGTTGAAACACCCTCCACTTAACAATGACTTATTTGTACCATAGGAACTTAATATTAGTCATTTCTTAGTGTTAAGTTAGGTTGTTGTTGGATTGTCCCACATCGTTTAGGGAAAAGACATCTGGTTGTTTTACAGGTAAAAAATTCTCTCCTTCTTTACAAGGCCTTTTAGAGAAAAAAATAGTTGGACTCGAAAATTTAATATGACATCATAGTAGGATCCAATAGATGTGTCCATACTCCATTTTGAAAAAAGTGTCCCTTACACATTGTAATACTTTTTTGCCTTACGGAATGGCCAACCCACAAATAAGGGGGATTGTTGGACTTGTCACACATCGTTTAGGGAGAATATATCTAGTTGTTTTATAAGTAAAAAGTTCTCTCTTCCTCTATAAGGCCTTTTAGGGAAAGAAATAGTTAAAACTCTAAAATTTAATAGTTTCCACCGTTGGTAAATCTTAGTCAAGAGTTTCAATCTCCTTCCTCTAGATGTAGATTTTGCTAGTTCTCTTGATAGACATCTAGTAAATTGATTTAGGCAAGTGTTCACTTGATTTCACAAAGGTGATGACAATATTTCCACTTTGAATTAATTGTCTCGCATAACTATGTTTGAGACTAATGTATCCTGGTTTCCCATTATACACTTTGTTATACGCATGAGATAGAGTGGTTTGACTATCACAATTTATAGATATAGTAGATAATTGCATAAGTATTTACTACAATGGTAAACAATTACAAGCCTTATATGTATTTGTAGCCACAAAACTCTAGTTTATATCTAAATCCCAAAATTGTTTCTAAAAGTTTTCATATCTAACTATTCCAGAAAGCACCTACTATTTCAGGAATTTGTATTTCAATCATTACAAATCAGATTGGGGTGTTCTTGATCTCTGTAGAAGCTTTGTGTCTAATTTCTAGATCAAATTTCTTATAATTGTATCACACATGGAGTATTCTCAAAATTCAGTTACACTATCATGACTCAAATTTGAATAATTTCCAGTTCTACATCAACCTATTTAAAAATCTAATTTTAACTATTAAGAGTTGTAATTTGATCTTAAGTTTTTGTTTATTTGATTTACCATTTTGGATATTTATCTAAGATTGTATATCTTTATCCTTCTATATATATATATATTTATCATTTCTTATCTTCCTTCATCACTCTTCATCATTCCTTCCTCGTTCTTCATCTTTCCTTTATAATTCTTCATCCTTTTTCGTCTTTCTTCATCCGTCCTTCATCATTCCTTCCTCGTTCTTCATCTTTCCTTTATAATTCTTCATCCTTTTTCATCTTTCTTCATCCGTCCTTCATCATTCATTGTCCTTTTTCATCTTTCCGATTTCACAAGTTCAAACAAATTACGACCTTTAGATAATTATCCTCCCAAAATGCTAAATCACAACTTCACATAAAAAGGTTAACCAAAATTTGTGTGAACTTGTGAATTCATAATGTTTTCCCTATTAAACTAGGTAGAGTTTATTCACTACCGGTTTACCATGAGCTCGGGGGTCTTACATTTATCTACCCCCTTATATGTCATAAAGTAGCTTCTTCCGTCTTACTACTCCACCATAGTACCTTGATTAGTGATATGACTTTTTTTCTAAGTATCTTCTCTTTACGATCTAAAATTTGCATGGTCTCTATTCATAGGATAAGTCTTAATCGAACTAAATGGCTTCGTGTTCTAGTATGTGTGAGGGATTGGGTACGTATTTTCTTTAACATGGAGACATGGAACACATTATGTACTGAGGACATTTCTAGAGGTAAGGTGAGCTCATAGCCTTTCAAAGTGACAAATGCACTTGCATCATTTATGGATTTAATGAATCAAGTGTTCAAAGACTTTCTTAATAAATTCATAGTTTTCTTTATCAATGACATACTGGTGTACTCTAAATCAAGAATGAGCATGAATACCACTTAGAGGCTATATTACAGACAGTGAAGAAGCAAAAACTTTACGCCAAATTCTCAAAGTATGAGTTCTGGTTGGACTAGGGGAAATTCCTTGGGCATGTAGTGTCTAGAGGAGGAATACCGGTTCATTGAAAGTTGTATGTCTATCAAGCCAATCAGTTAGACCCGATGTGACATATAGATTTTAGTTGGACAATCGTTTTTACAAATAAGACTAATAAGTGATTAATATATTTGATATATTTATCACTAATATAGACATTTATTATTTATCATGCTTATTATAATGTTAGAAAATAATATTATATATTTAAATACATATCATATTAAAGTCTTAGAATTTTATGTTATGCACTTGATCAATCATTATGATCATACTAGTTGAGAATCAAGATGCTTAAAGCTTAGCGACCTGAATTGTTTATGGTCATAGAATTATCGAGATAGGACATTGATAATTTCGGAAAGACCATTACATGCGTTGTCTTCTTAAATTATTAGGAATGGTTAATCTCATAACCACTGATATTGGCAGAATATCTGGTTAAGTTTGGGTGCTTAGTGGAAGATCACTATATAACCTTATACTTGGGTTCTATACTTTGTCATTATCCTAAAACACCCTAGGCAAGGGTGAGGCTAAACCATTGGGTATAAAGTGTCAAGTATCAAGGTTGTGAGTGATCAAGATGAAATCCATCACTTTAGTACAAAGGAGAGATATATCCTATGACACAATATGTTTGTCTATGTAATAAAATATTTGCAATGTAGTATGGTAAGAAAATAGAGTTTTCTGTAAAGCTATTGTCTCAATTACATAGACAGATATTAAACATATGATTTGTCTATTGGGGTATTAACAGTAAATCATGGCGTAGAACGAATCAGGAAATTGGCCAGATGGAAGAATATTAATAACACAGTAATAGTCATACATGTTCTTTTAGAAGAAGTTGTAAACTTCTCATCTCACATATAGCTTTGACACTTTGTTAGAAGTCAATCTTGGTTTATATGGTTTGAGTTGTTAATCATGAAGATAATTAAGTTTAACTGTTTAGTTTAAAAGGAAATTTCATAGTGAAACAAGTCCAATCATTAATAGGATAAAATCATGAGTCATGTACTCAATCCCACTCTCGATTTGTAGAACCTAATCGGTCATACACAAATGATTAAAAGTAATTCTAATTGTATGTTCATTTACTATAAGAAATCAAATTTATTAATTATATTAATTTTTTTGTTTTATATTATAAGAATTTAAATTGATTAATTAATTTATTCTTGATTATATGAATTTGTATTGATTAATGAGATTAATTGGTAAATTCATATAAGGTCCATTTTGGGCGAATTTGACTTTAAGGAGTTAAAGAGCAATTTGTTAATTTTATAAATTAAACTTTTATCAATTAATTATAAATTAATTAAAAAGTTAAAATTGCATTAACACACACACCAATGGCCGATCACATGTATAGAGATACATGTGACACACTTCATTATTTAATTGATATATTAATTAAGAGTAATTATAGTAATTAATTAAAGTGAATGGATTATTAACTTAAAGTATGGACCCTAAAGCCTAAAGAGCATGGCCGGCCATTAGATGGCGGGCACATGCTATGTGGTTGATATTTATTTAATTAGTAGATGGTTATGAGTAATTATTATAGTTACTAGATACTACCGAAAAGATTAATACAATTAAAGGATTTTGCCACATCCTCAAGAGTCATATATAAAGGACCCATGAGGCTTTGAAAAATCATTTCATCCTCTTTCTCTTAGAATTGCCAAAACTTCTTTAGAGAAATTCATGTCATCCTCCTTTTTATAGTTTAAATAGTTCATAAGTAAATGACGTAAGCGAGAAAAATCCTCAAGAGAAAATTAGTTTGTATGGATCAATTTTAGAGGCAAGATACCTGGATTGCTTCATAGTTCTTCTCAAGTGGCTCTTCAACCACGCATAACACCAATTGAAGGAGGAGAAGGCGTTTGTGAAGGATTCTGTAATCGTATAGGATGTAAGTAAAGATTCTTCCTTAGTTCTTATAATAGTTTCATGCTTTGATCTTTGTACATCAGTTTAAATAGTATTACATGTTCATAGTTAAGGAATTGGTTCGTACCAGATCAAAAATTTTAAATTATCATTTCCACTGTTGGATCCGGGACTAATTAATAGGTTCTTCATCTTTCTCATCCTTCTTTATCTTTTTCTTATCATTCATCACCTTTCGTTATCCTTCTTCACCTTTCCTTTATCTTTCTTAATCTTTCTTGATCTTTTCTTAATCATTCTTCATCTTTCCTTATCATTTTCAATCGTTCTTCATCTTTCTTAATCTTCCTTGATCTCTTTTTATTTATCAAGATAAGTTTTGATCTACTCTAGATCGATCTAAATCGATCCTAGTTGACCTAATTGATCAAAGCCAATCTCAACTGATCTTGATTGATTCTAATCAACCTAATCATTCTAAGTCCACTGACTAAACTATTTGGTTAATCTTTTTATGTGAACTTGTGATCTAGTATTCTAGGAGGATAATTACCTGAAGGGCGTGTCATACCTATAGACAATACGACTCACGTAAATCTAGAATTTCTTAACTGGCCGGTAGAACTTATTCTCTACTGGTTTAGCGTAGTTAAGAGTTTGTGGGGTCATATATTTCTTTTTAAAAGTGTATGCATGTCAAGCCACTCGGATTTGTTCAATCAGGTCATATACTTTATGAGATTCAATCTTGATTGTAAAACTTATCAACGATATTAAATACTTTGTATTTTAATTTAGCAATGAAATATAACATTTAGTTATTATAATGTTAGATATAATAATGTTTGAATATATTACATATTGCTTGCATAATAGATTCCTGAATTTTAAGCAATGCACTTGCAACTGTGATAGTGATCATACCTGTTGAGATCCAAGTGGCTATAAGACTAAGACTCAAGCTTTTGTAGTTGTAGGATTGTCATTATTACATAATGATGATCCATAAATATTATTACATGTGATATCTTCTTTTTATGAAGAATGATGTTCTCATATTCATCGGTGTGGGAGAATATCAGATTAGGCATGTAGGTGGTTAATAGAAGATCAATCACTAAAGCTGATCACTCGACAAGTCTCAATACTAATGATAATGACTGTTAATGAGGCTTATCAAAGCGATTGTAGTATTTCTGGTTTCAAACCTTAGATCACCATAATACTGACATATGAGATATCATGCTTTGATATCATTCAATGTGGCTCTGGCTAAGGGGCACTAAAAAAGGTGAATAATTTGGAATGTTTTCTAATATGTGCATATTGTAGGGTGATAAGATGTGATTCATCACCTCATTATCAGATGATAAATTATATGAGTGATGTTCTCTATGCAACAAGGAATCTTTGTGAAGTAGAATGGTTGAAAAGGAGTTTTCATAAATCCATTATCTCAATTATATAAACGATCACATGATTCATATGATCGTCTATTAGGGTTTATTAGTTGAACCAAGTCTTAGGACTAACCAGGATTTTTGCATAAATGGAAGATCATTCTGGTATGGTAATAGTCATGATAGGTTCCTTGACCTTCTCATTACATGGGTGGCCATACGTCTTATTAGAGACTAATGTGGATTTGATGGTTTAAGGTTAATTAATCATAGAGGATGATTGAGTTAACTATTTTACTTAAAAGGTGTTTTAAGATTCAAATGGTTCAATCACTAAAATAAATAAAACTCACAAGTTGTTGTGGGGCTCACCTACCGGCATAGTGTATAGAATATTAGGTCACACACATTAAGGATGATTAGATCTAGGTTAGGATATTAATTTAGAAAATTTGACTCGTTCTTACATAATTTGATTTAAGAACTTAGATTATTACTTAGTCTAATTTGTTAAGTTTATATCACACTCATACTATAAGCATATCCAAAGTGTGTCTTAGATTTAATGTAAAATTAAATAATTAATTAGAAAAATATTATATTGACTAAATAAATTATTAAATGGAGATTTAATAAATATAAAGTCAAAAATTACTTTTTGGGTCAAAGGAAAAATTTTAGTTGGTCATTAAAATATGAATGGGTCTAACCGGGCCTATATAGTAAGGCCCAAATTAAAATTTGGACTTTAGTGAGTGAAGTTTGATTTTAATTAGGAATTATTAGTTTATTTTATTTTTATAGAAATCAAGAATTAAAACGAATGAGGTGATAAAAAAATTTGAATCAAGAATTAAGAATTAAAACTTGAATTATTTGTTTATTTTAACACTTGTTGAAAGGATAACGAGCCTCGGAGGCATAAGGCTTATGTTCTTATAAAAGGAATATTAGAGCCCTAAGGCTCTCCATTCTCAAGTGTACTGCCCATAGGGAGAGAGAAAAAAAAAATATATTTTTCTTCTAAATCCTTTTTACTTCCAAAGTTCAATCTTCATGAGTTGAGGATTGAACTAGAAATTAAGCGTTAGTTGTTAATCCATGTGGATACTTGTAGAGGTTGGGTGATGGCTCCAAACTAAATAGGCAGTAGTGGCAGCATGGTGGCCGGTGGTGGTCCTAAGCGGCGGTTGGTGGCGGTTCCAGTGGAAGTGGGTGAAAAACTATCCGGTTTTTGGTGGAGTGGCTACTACATATACTCATTTCCTCCTTCCCTTTCTCTTGGATAAATTCCTAGTTAGTGACAAAGTTAAGAATTATAAATTGGATTTTGGATGTTTAGAAAAACATAACATACTCTCATTATCATTGAGGTATTTGCTTGAATCCGATACCCGAAAGCATTGTCTCAAATGTGGCATTCCATTCCAAGTGAAGATTCATGACTTACACTTCCCTTTTATAAAAATTGAAATTTGTT
Organism: Coriaria nepalensis; assembly: GCA_027186245.1. Classification (NCBI taxonomy): domain Eukaryota; kingdom Viridiplantae; phylum Streptophyta; class Magnoliopsida; order Cucurbitales; family Coriariaceae; genus Coriaria; species Coriaria nepalensis. The sequence goes on along the minus strand of CP114486.1, from coordinate 9,611,509 downwards.
AAGTCTGTTACTCATCCTTTCTTCCCTACGATTGACTGAGATTACTCATTGTCTTTCTCATGAGTTCCCCATTCACATATATCGTGTTGGCGATAGTGTTTCTTAGGTTATCTTTCTGTAGCAAGAAACTACATTTGCCTAGCTCTGAGATATATCCTCAGGAATTTGGTTACACATATTACCACCGTCGAGTTTTTTACTCTCGGACTTCTTACATGATATTCTTATGTTGTACATAATTTATGTTTATATATTTTTGAAGCATCTTTAATGTCTCAGTTTATGTTATGTAAATATTATTTAATCATCTCTCCCTTTTAAGTTGCTAAATGTTCCTATGAACATGAAACCCTTTGAAAGCCAAGGTTAAAGTTCCATACTTTAGTAATTCAAGTTTTAAAAAAAATATTTACCCTAGAATTTCAAAGTTAAAGTAAATGAATAAACGGTCCGAATAGTGCGGATAGGTGCCATCGTTATAGTGGTACCACCACTATAACATCGCACTTTCTCAGCAAGATCATCAAGTAAGTTAGATAGGTTACTTACCCTTGGTGCCCACAACATGGAAGGTAAAATATGAACTTTCACTCAACAAGTACAAACATACCTCACAAAACGTTTTTTTTATAATGATGCATATGATGCATGAATCCCTATTCAATAACTTTCTATCTCATCCAATGCTCATCTCAAGACTCTTTATATCATTTGCTTTCACTTTCTAGTTCTTTTGTGTTTAGGGCTCGGTGTATGTACCAAATGTTTGCAAGACCATTAGAAAGCCGGGAGAGCGATCCTAATAGAACGTTAAATTTTGAACTTACCCAAGGTTCAAATCATGCAATGTAATGAAATGGGGATCTGCAATTTCGCCCATACAAAGCTTTACATAGAGCCATCCCAATGGACACTTCGAAGCTATTGGTGTAGGAGAAATGTATTGATTCCAAGTCCCCTTGAAGTCTAAAACTTATGCCTGAACTATATCTTCCAACGTCGGAATGATCTTTTCTGATTGACTGTTTGTTTGTGAGTGGAAAGTCATGCTAAACTTTAGCTTTGTCGCAATTTCATATTGCACACTATTCCAAAAAGCCGAGGTGAATATGCTATCTCAGTCCGAAATCATCGACAATGGCACTTATTGTGATTAGACAATTAAGATTATGTATGTATAGAGATATCATGATGACTCTAGATAAAAAGAAATTCCTTCTTGATAATATTAAGCTTTTAATCTATGTAAGAATGCCTTAAATAATTCCTTCCAAGACGTTACATTGAATTCAATATTAATCTACCATTTAATCGGCCATGGACATATAGAGGTTAGTGATTAATTATGAGTTTATTTCTTATTTATAGGTATAAGATGCAAATGATCGCAACTATTATAACTATGTTCGGCTATGGACATATAGGGAATAATAGTTTCTGTAGTTGTTATGTCACACGAACATAATGGGTTAAGCTTAACTAGAAGGAATGGCTGGTTACAGAAATGTGGGACCATGTTCTTTTAGAGGCAAGTAAAGGAGTTATATGTGTGTAATTGCGAAAGGTGTTTCACTACCTTACTTGTTATTATGGTTGGTTATGGCCACATGTCAGACCATAACATTTGATGTGGAGATCCTTTACCCACTATGAAAAATTAGTTTTTCCCATTCCATTTAAAATGGTGAAGTGGATTGTAACAAAATAGTGGGAGAATAAGTAAGATTAAGAAGTCTCTTAAATTTAGTAATTAATAGATTTTATTATTTTACTTATGTTATGATTTTGTTTATTCTCATTAAAACAAAAATGGTGAATGGTTCATCGTGTTTAATCCTAGAACAAAAGAAGTTAATTTGATCTAACTATAGAGATTTGCGTAGATACTTGAGAATAGTTATCAAATATGAAAAACTTGCTAATGTTGTTACCCAAGGTGTCACGTCTGCACCCCTAATGTATGTGGATTCATAACAAATAGTCATAGAAGATTAAAATATAAATTCATGAGAATATATATGGAAGGAGATAAGATGGAAAACAAATAGACATAAATATTATCTTTTGATGAGATCAAAGATATGAATATCAATGTTATGAATTTCTTCAAATATACCTCATTGAGAATAAGATTCTCACTCAGTGAAGTCCTCCTAAAATGTCATATGTGATGATGTTTTAGTATGGAGAAATCAAACTATATGAGATCTAGTCCATTATGACTTACACACTAAACACGCTTATGTCAAACTTGACCATGACCTATAAATCACCACATAGAAAGAGAAAATACTTTTCTATAAATCCGCATCAAATGATTCATATTAGATATGGATAGACGGAACAATATCATAAATCCGTATGAGGTATGAAGATGATCACTTCTTGCTAAAAGTATGATAAAGATAAGTTAGAGAAGATAAAATAGATCTTAAATTTGAGGGATCTCCCTAGTTTAGACTTGGACATATCTTCTCTAAAGCACATTAAGCTAAAATGAGTTTTTAGCCGAAATACTATTTTCCTAGAAAGAGTGTGACTTCTAAAATGACAGTAGGAGTAAGAGAAAACTTCAATCAAAGATAAGTATAAAAAAAAATTAACAATTAGATTAAGAATTATAGTTCATTAGATTCTCACTAAAGACGAACTTGCGAAAGAAGGAATTGTGATTCATCAATATAAACTAACACTTGATGTATTTGGATATGAAAACTCCACGTCTTTATTCGAAATAAGGACTTAAAAGTGTATGGGGTATATGCTAAGGTTTTCATATAGAGACATAAACTAGTTGTGTTCCAAGTTTAATCTAAGGATTTAAGCAAGTATCCGAGAATAGGAAATCTATAAATCAAATCGTTTGATTTCAAAATAAAGAAGTTACATGTAATGTAATTTTGAAAAATTGTTTCGCTACCTTGTATGTTTATTATAGTTGCTTTGGATATGTTAGACCATAATACTCGATATAAGGGATCCTTTACCCACTAAGAAAAATGAGTTTTTCTCAATTCATTCAAATGGATTACCTAAGTGTATACAAGAGCTAATGAGAGTAATACAATGTTCATTGTCTGAATAGCTACTCATTAAGAATGATGTAGTTATATTACAAAACGTCTGTGTGGTTATCGAAAAAATTCTCCATGAAAGATATGGGTAAATCACATTTTGGCTTATTAATTAAAAGATCTATAGAGATAGATTCAAAAGGTTTCTTGGCTTAACTCATTAACATAATACTAAAAGGTCTAGTACAAAAGCTTTCAAGAAATGTCATGGAATCTTACTCTTCATTGGATGGAGAGAGAATGCATGAAATATATAATCTATTATTAATGCCAAAATTATCAATTTAGCCAAAATCAAATAATGTGGAAAAGCTTTGAAAGAAAGGAAGGAAATCAACCAAGAAAAGGACAAAATTAGCCAAATAAAGTCCCAAAATAAGCCGACAGCCTGTTAGATCGGTCCGCCACGGCCGACCGAGCCATGACTAGTCGCCCAAGAGGTGGCCCACTAGTCACGTGTTCGGACGATTGAATTAGCCATCAGACCGTATTTTCTCCTTGCTTTCAAGCCTTTTTTGACGTTTTTAGGGTTTTTCAGCAAAGCGAGAAGATATTTTGATGCTTTCAAAGGCATTGCAACAAAGCAGAAAGGTATTTTTTCCAAATCCATAGGTATTTTATCAAATTGAAAGGGTTCATCCGCAAATAAGAACTAATATTTGATTGATTCAATGGACTGTTAAGCCAATCCAAGGGTCATATAATAAAGAGAAGAGGCCTTGTGGCTTATTTATAGGACTTTCCAACAAAATAGCTATTTTTGAGAGGTTTAAATAGAGAAATCAGATTTTTTAGAAGAGATTTTTCCAGCATTAGGAAGCCTCACCGACCAAGAAAGGGGACTTGTTACTCAAGTATCCTAGGCTTACAAATAAAGTCGTTCGTTGAAGGGAAAAAGACACAGAACAACAATCCAACCAACATTGATCCGCCGGTTCATCCCTCTCGGCCCAAAGCCTAGAAAATAATCCTTTGATGGATTTTTTGTTGCTCAATAGGCCTATTGCTTGCATGATTCATCAAGTATTCCTGATACTCAAACACTCAACTCGCCACATAAATTCACAATCCAAATTTTAATTCACCCTTCAGTAGACTTAGTGTCCTAGGCTAGTGTAACCCGTTAAGCATTCTAATGTGTTTCTAATTTAATACAATGAATTTATTTTACTACACCATTTAAATTAATGCACATTTTATTTATCTTGCCTTTAGTTTATGTACAATATATCTTTCTACACTTTTTCTTTGTGTCCCTACTTATTCTACACTTTAGTTTATTAGAATTTAAAGTGCCATTCTTACATCTTTAAAGATTTCCTACTTTTGGCATGCCTGCACTCTACATTTTTTGTTTGGATAAACAATTGCATTTTGCAATAGTAATTTCCCATTCGTCATGCATTCATAGAATTTATACATTAATAAATTGGCACGCTTGGTGGAACCTATTGAGTAGCCATAGCCTCAAAAATTGTTGAGTTGATAGTGACTTGCAAAAACCCTCTAGTCCACAGCCACCTGGTTCTAATCCACCTTAGGAGTAGGACACTGCAGAAAAGAGGTAAACCTGGTAGAGATGAGCCAACAAATGGATTAGGAGTAGGACACTGTAGAAAAGAGGTAAACCTGGTAGAGATGAGCCAACAAATGGAGGAATCGATCGATGAGGCCGACTTCACCCTACGTGCATCTAGCATTCGGTCAGCTTGGGTTATCTATCATGGAAGCTTAGTTCAGAAGCTCTCTAATGTTTTGATTGTCTGACGCCTCGAGAGAATGGACGAATCAGATGCCCAGATTGTTGAAAATAATCATTATTGTAGGGGAATGCTTCAATATTGTAGGAGAATAATCATTGTTTTTTAAGATTTATTCCATCGACAAGAGCATTGTAGGGGGTAGATTAGAAACCCCCACGCTGTCCAGGATAATGGTATCATGGCCGAGAATCAGCCGATACCATTGATGATCGGCCGATATCAACTATATAATATTATACACGATATCAACGGTCCCGCCATTTTATAGCTGCTTCGGCTCTGTACCATAGGCTATATCCCGATGAGATTGACCATGGACCTTTCCTTTTTAGATATCGAGTTCTAGATTTCACCTTATTTTTTTAGACAGCCCAGATCAGTCAACCGTATAACACATTGGCCACTTTACCGTTCAATGCGATGCCATGAGGCAGGTGGAAACAATTGGCAATAGGTCTAACTATTCGCCAACTCCTTAACTGGGCAGGCTTTCATTTCGTATATTAGGCTACCTCCTAACTTAATAAGGACTTGGTAGGATATGAAGCAACACTTCCATACCAAATTCTATCGCCCTCAACCATAAGTTACAATAGTTGATTTGTCTGGATTATCCTAATGAATGGGTGAATCAACCGAGGCTTTCTTGTTGCGGTTCAAAGAGTTAAGGAACCAATGCCATGTAGTTCAGGCAAAACAAGAGTTTTCCAAACTTGTCGTCAATGATATGGACATAAAACTCCAGAAGAAGTTCGGAGGGATAAAATTTCGAGACGTTTTTAAGTTGTCCACTAAGCCGGCTAGATACGAAGGGCTGTTGAAAGATGAGGTCTTCAGGAAAGGATTGTCAACGATGGCCTACTACTAGGAATCCAACTATGACTTGAACATTGCCAAAATAATTAGGTACAAGCCACTTAACACTTTCAACTCTTGGCAAGTCTTCAAGCTATGAGACGGTCAAGATGAATCCTCATGAGAAGAACAATGCCTTCTCATTTTACCTGAACAAAGTGAGTGAAATATTCAACATTTTGTTGAAGATTCCTCTTTACCGCAAGTTGTCATCGGCCGATGAGTTACGAGGTAAGGATTATTGCAAATATCATAATTCTTACTATCATTGGATGAATTATTTCTTAGTATTCTGGCAGCATATTCAGGAAAGAATTGATAAAAGACTTAAGTCTTGGAGAGCCACCCACTATGGTAGTTGATTCCAATCATTTTCCTACAAATACTAATGTTGTCATGGTGATTTGAGGTCTCATCTTGCCAAAATGATGGGATGGATCGACTGTTGCCGACTGCATACTGACTGTTCAAAGCCCGTTTGGGTCAACATGCGGAGTAGCACCACAGCAGCAGACCAAAAGCTTACCAAGTCTATATGCCTACAAACCGGCCGAATTGTCCACTCAATTGGCCATCCTTATGCTCTCATTTCCGATCATGTATCCATCAAGGCGATGCTTATGACTGAGGTGACCAGAGAGATAAATACTCAATTAGTCAACTAAACAATTACCATTATGATTGGCCAAGCGGTCCAAAGACGAGCCTCTCAGTCAAAGATTCACCGACCATCCAGAAGAGGCCGAGAATGATCGTTGCCCTAAGGCTAATCCTGTCAATTTGGAAATGGCAAGAGCATTCGAAATTCTTAAGAGGCAACCAACATACTCTTAAAGGAAGGAATAACAATGGCAAGAGCATTCGAAATTCTTAAGAGGCAACCAACATACTCTTAAAGGAAGGAATAACAATGGAAACGGGCATCTCGGAGGGAACAACCTATCAAAGATAGCAAAAATAGCAACTTAGCAAGAAGCGGATTATCTTCGTCATTTAAGACCTTGAATATCATTCTAGATGACCCACTCGAGGGAGAACCAATCCAGTTTGATGATCTGCCAGAAAATGCGCCTATCCAGTCGGTCAACCAAGGAGAAGTCGATCCTCTTGATATGGCCAACAAGATAGCTGATCTGATGGCCTCACACACACTAGAGCTCAAGGCTAACTTCACTATAGGAGTGTGGGTGGCAATATTTTATAAGGTTGATTCTAGTCAAACAAGGGGTCCTTCTAGTTAAGCAACCGATTAATGTCGGCTAGGGTCTCATAATGAATAGTACCTCTAACAGCCTAAGCAATGGGTAATCTTAGGAATGCCTCAATGCAATCCCAGGTGGCCGATATGTCAAAAAAAGTGAAGGAATCTGGCTGATGGGTTGGACGGCCAAAAAAACCGACAAGGGTCGTCGCTATGATCTCCTTAGGATCAACCTTTGTAGTACCCAAAGAGAGATCAATCAACTATTAGACAAAGAAAATATAAAGTCTACGCCAAAAGATCAAAAACTTCAAAAGGAGATCAAGGTTTTAGAGTCGGGACTCACCTAATCGGCTAACTACTCTACAATAAGGTGCTAATCAGTAGCCATAACATCTGACGTGGCATGACTCCCACATCTATCTCAACATCGGTAAAATTCAACTTGGGATGCCCCCCAATCAATGAAGATGAAGTACAAGTTGGAACAATCAATTTTATGCGCTTGCCCTAGGGTTAAGGGTTGGGAAGTGAAAGTATAACCAATGTTGAAGCACAAAGAAGGCCCCACCAGCCATAGGGAAAGGTCAAGCCACCATTTCACTGTAGCTTGTATACAAAAGGCCCAAAAGGAAGGAGGCGAGGAAAAAACGGTCGCCTCAAGTAAGAGCAACAAATAGAAGAAGAAGCTCCTTGACTGATGACCGACTAGGCACACATAGTATAAAAATGCATATGAGAACCATCATGAAGGCTATGTGTTCTCAATTGGTCGACATGAAATCTCTTGTGTTGGCATGCTTGATGATCCAATGGTCAGTTGCGTGGCTGTCTGTGTCAACTAATGGTGGGGCGGCCATCAAGCTACCCCAGGAAAAAATTCAGGGGCGACCATCAAGCAAAGTAGGTAAGTATTTTTACCAAATTTAGGGGTATTTCATCAAATTTGAGGGGTTCTTCTACAAAGAAGAGGTGAAGTTTAACTAATTTAAGGGAGTTTCAGCTAATCCAATGCTCATATTACAAAGAGAAGAGGCCTTGTGGTTTATTCAAAGGACTTTCCAACAAAATAACTATTTCTTAAAGGCTTGACAAATAAATCAGATTTTTGGAAGAGGATTTTTCGGAAATAGGAAGCCTTGCCAACAAAGTAAGAAGACTTGTAACTCAAGTATCCTAGGCCTATAATTAGAGCCCTTTGCTGAAGATAAAAAGACACAGAATAATAACCCAACAAACATCGATCAAATGAGTGTCCAAGACTAGTGTCACCTATTAAGCATTCTATAATGTTTTTTTTGGGTTTGTTATCAAGTCAGATTAATTTTCATTACACTAACATATCATTAATTTAATGCAATGAATTTATTTTACTTCACCATTTAAATTAAGCACCTTTTATTTATCTTGCATTTTATTTATATGCTCTTTATCTTTATGCATTTTATCTTTCTATTATTAATATTTCGGCACTTTATTTTATTGCAATTTAAATTACCGTTCTTCCATCTTCGAAGTCTCCGTACTTCTAGCACACCCACACTCTACACTCCACACTTTGTCATGTATGATATTTACGAAATTAAATATTGTTTATGCTCCAAGTGTTACGAGCATGAAAATAAGGAATTTCATTTGAAAACATTAAAATGTGGTCAAGAGCATTATATCGTTCTTGAGAAAAACTAAGAATATGTTCTAAATCTACATAGATTCTTGATTGAAATTAAGGTTATCACACTTAATTTTTCAATCAAAGAAATGAAACTACATTATGTTCTATTTTTTGCTAATTGATTCAATCGGTTAGTTAGAAAAGTTTCAAGCGAGAATCGATTGATAATCCAGTTAAGAAAGAATGAATGCATTACTGTTATTTAGGGAAAAGAAGTGTTCTGGTTTAATAGATTCAAAGCATTATTGATAACGTAGTACTGTTTTACAATAATCAAATGGTGCACAGTGAAAGTGAAAGAACTAAGGTCTCATTAGAAATCCAAACACGTATTAATCATTGTCACTTTATCCGAAAAATTGTCAAAGGAGTTATAGAGAACATAAGAGAATTGACAATAATATATCACATAATGGATCCACAAGCTAAGGAACTTCAATAACATAAGTTTGAATCATCATCTTGATAATATGTGAATAAGATTCAAAAGTGATTGAATTTAATGCAAATGGAAGATTGAAAGTATAATGCTTGTTAAGTCAATTAGGTGTGATATGATATGGATAAATACTTACAAGAATCAATCTTGAATTATATAAGTTATCAATATAAATAAATGTGTAATATTTAATAGAGCATATAATAATCTATCATGATGTTATAATATTATAAATAACAAATTGCATGCATGATTAATTGCATAGCATACTTCAAAGATTCTCAGGTCTTACACATACACTTGGAATCATAATAGAGATCATGCTTGGTGAGATCTAAATGGGTATAAGCCTAAAACCCAAATAGTTTGTAGTCATAGGAGTTTCATAATAGGATAATAACAATTCGGAAAAACTATTACATGTGATATCTTTTTCTTAGGAAAAATGATGTTTTCATAATCATCGGTATTGGAGAATATCATGTTAGACATGTAGGTGAGTAATAGAAGATTAATCACTGAATATTATCATGAGACAAATCTCAATGGTAATATTAATAATTGTTAGTGAGACTTGTCAAGTAATGATTATACTTATGATTCTCAAACTTGAGATCGCTACAGTCCTGCCTTATGAAATATCATGCTTTGATATCATTCTTCGTGACCCTACCTAAGAGTCACCAAAAAGATGAACCATTGAGCATGTATTCAAGTATATGCAGTCTGTAGGGTGATAAAATGGAATTCATCATCTCATTCTTAAAGGATGAATCCTATGAGTAATGTACCTTATCCGACAAGGAAATTCTTTGCAAAGTGAAATGGTTGGAAATGAGTTTGCACAGATCCATTATCCAAATTTTCATAAGGGGAATCAAGTGATTCATAAAGTCAAGTCTAGTAAGGATTAACATTTAAACCATGCTCTAGGACTAACCGAAATATTTGTAATAGATGAAAAGATCATTCTGGTGCAGTAATAGTCATGACAAATATTTGTAACGTTCTTAGAACTTCTCATTATACGGGTGTCTCATACACTTTGTTAAAGGTCAATGTGAGTTTGGTAGTTTAAAATTAATTAATCATGGAAGATGATTGAATTAACTATTTAACTTAAAATATGGTTTAAGATTCAAATAGTTCATTCACTTATATGAATAAAACCCACAAGTGGTTGTGGGGCTCACATGCTAGCATATTGTAGAATCTATTAAGTCACAAACATAAAGGACAATTGGATCTCAGTTAAGATCTTCATTTGGAAATTTGATTTGTCTTAGAGAATTTGATTTAATAGTTAAATCATTAATTAGTTTAATTTGTAATATCTAGACCACACTCGCACTACTAGCATATCCAAAGTGTGATTTAGATTTAACTTGAAATTAAATAATTAGATAGAAAAATATTACATGCAGATTCAATAAATATAAAGTCAAATTATATTTTTTGGGTCAAATGAAAAAACCCAGTTGGTCATTAAAGTATTAATGGGCGAAACTGGGCATATATACAAATGTCCAAATTGGACTTTACTGATGTAAGCTTAACAATAATTTGGAATTGTAAAATTTCTCCAACTATAGTAAAAATTTTCGGGCTATGGTATAAAAATAACCGAGTTGGCCCACGGTGAAACCCACTTAATAAGTTGATAAGTGGAATCATGTAACCCCACTTGGAAGCACATGAATCATGTGTTCCCACTAGCAAAAGTGGGAAACATGAATTAGGGGAAAGATGTTTCCCACTCATCTATTAATGATGACTTTTGGCCATTTGTTCAATAAAACAACTCTTTGATTAGATCAAAGAGTGACCGGCCATTTCATTAGGGAGAGAGTGAATGAGATTCATTTTCTTTCTAACCATCTTACCATCATGTTCCTGTTCCAAAGGTTGAAATCACATGAGTGAAGATCAACTTAGAAATTAATCAAGAGTTATTGTTCATATGGATACTAGTAGAAATTGGGTGACGGCTTGGTTCGATAGAAGAAAATGGGATTATTTGAGGTAGTTTTGCAACAGTGGCATTGGGTGGTGTACATCAGCAGACGGTGATTCACGACAGTGGTACATGGTGGCTCAAGATGGCAAATCATATCAAAAGGTGAAAACCTTGCAATTTTGGAGCAGTAGTTGCTCGGTAAACTTCTTCTCTCATTTGAACATTTCTTGATTCATTTTCTAGTTCCTTGATTAATTAGAAAATGTAAGAAAGAATTCCATATGGATTTATATTTATATGCCTCAATGCGTATTTTGGTGTAGTCCAATTGGATCGAGAACTCGAAAGTCAAAATTTAAAATACAAATTCAACTCTGGGTTCAAGGAGATCCAACGACTTAAAGAGTTAAGGCCAACATTTCACCCATAACTATCTCTACACCCGCCTTGTTCATATCATTTTGTAGTGGTTGAGGCAGGGCATTAAGTTCCATCAATGTTGTTGGAGACTTCGACTTAGCGCATCAGCAATTTTATTCGTCCTTCCAGGGTGATTGAGAATCTCAGAGTCGTAGTCTTAACTAACTACAACCATTTTCTATATCTCATATTGAGCTTCTTTTAAGTAAAAATATACTTGAGACTTTTGTGATCCATGAATATCTTATAGCGGCCCCGTACAGGTAGTGTTGCCATATCTTTAAGACAAACAGTACCACTGCTAGTTCTGAATCATAAGTTGGGTAGTTTCCCTCGTGATCCTTCATTTCTCTCAAGACGTAGGCTACAACCTTCCCATCTTACATAAGAAATGCTCTTAGGTCTATCCTTGATGTGTCACTATAAATTGTAAACCTTATTGCTTCAATGAGTATGGTAAGAATGGGCGCACTGGTAAGCCTCCTTTGTTCACATTTATCCATCCGCTTATACTTCACTTTCTTCTTAGTGAGGTCTATAAGCAGTCTTGGAAGATTGGAAATCCCTCCATAAATCTTCTATACTAACATTATTATTTCAATGGTAAGAGCAGGCTATTTCATTATTATTTCAATATTTGTCGGTCGATTAGTATTCCTCCTCTAGACACTACATGCCTTAGGAATTTCACCTCCTCCAACCAGAACTCACACTGAGAATTTTGCGAAAGTTTTTGCTCCTTCAATCTTTGCAATACTGCCTCCAAGTAGTGTTCATGCTCCTTCCTGGATTTAGAATACACCAGTATATCATCGAGAAAGATAACCAAAGATTTATGAAGAAAATCTTTGAATACTTGATTCATTAAATCCTAAAATTATGTGGGTGCATTTGTCAATCCGAACGGCATTATAAACCTTTAACCATGCTAAATCAGTAGTGAATAAATCCTACCTGATTAATTAAGAAATATTTTGGATTTACGTAAGTCCTATCATCTAGATGCATGACTCGACCTTCTAATAATTATCCTCTCAAACTGTTATATCACAACTAAATGGAAAAAAGGCTAATCAAATAGTCAAGGTTGAAAGACTTAGAATAATTGGATTGATTAGGACTTATCAAGATTGATTAAGCTTGACTTGGAGCCTATTAGATTCGGTTGGGATAAATCAAGAAAGATTAAAAAGATGAAAAAAGATGAAGGATGAAGAAGTATGAAGAATGATGGTGAAGGATGGAAAAGGATGAAAAACAAAATGAAGAAGGATGAAGGAAGGATGAAAGAAGATGAAGGAGGGTAAAGGAAGATTAAAAAGGATAAGGAAAGATGAAGAATGATAGAGGAAATACAAAGAAAGACAAAAATAGACAAGATTAAGTAAAGCAATAAAATCGTAATTTAAATAAATAATAATAATAATAATAATAAACAAGCACCTAAATGCAAAAGGTGGATGACTGGTAAATACAAGTGTTGTCACATGTAAATTTAGCATGTTAACATGCTGAACAAAATAATAACACTTAATTTAACACCTCTTACCACCCACTACCATTTTTGTTGTAAACTCCCAACTCATACCTTTCCCTTACTTCATCTACTCTCACCAATCTAAAAGCCTTGGTCAGGGAGAATGAGAATCTTAGAATAAGACTAAATTATAAGGTATGATCTCTTAATAGTTAAAATTAGACTCTTATATATGCTGATGTTGAACTATAAATTATACACATTCGAATCATTATAGTCTAGCTGAATTCTGGGAATCCTTCATGCCCGATTAAGGAACACCAATGTTATTTCTAGAACCTAGACCCACAGAGCTTTCCATAGAGGTCAAGAACATTCTAATTCGAGTTGTAATAACTGAGACAAAAGTTTTTTTAGTAGGACAATTTGTAAATGGAGGAACTCAAACTGTGAGCAGTAGATGCTTTCTAAAACTTTTAGTTATGAAAACTTGAAGGAAAATTTTAGAATTTTACAAATATTAACTCAAGTTCTGTAGCTATAAATACATATAAGGCTCATAACTTTTTAAAATTAAAGAAAATACTTATGCAACTTTTAATCTGGAACTAAACTTTAAGTTATCTTAAAACCATAAAGCAATAACACCAAGTTTGAAAAGCTATAACTTTAGTTCTATTGATTCAAATTAAGCAAATCAATAAAATATGAAAGATTGGGATGTTAACTTTCAAATGAGACAGGCTTTTGAAATTTTTGAATGCCCTACGCCAATATATAGGTAAGAGAATGAAATCAACCATATTTAGTTTCATTTTCAGACAGTTTTGAGATAAAATATTTTTTAAGGTCCAAATGTATGAGGCTTGGGCTGAAATTTTAAAAGTGTCTAGTGAGATTGTGTATGTGGATTTCATAGAATTTTGAGAATTTTACGAGTTCTAAGGTTTGAGCAATAGCCATCAAAATACATCGATAGGAATAGAGGGATAAATAGAGAGAAAACCTAAATTACACAGTTGAGACAAATGAATTAAAGCACAAAGTAAATAATTGATTCTTAAGCTAAAACTCTTGTAAAAAATTTTCAGTAAAATTTTATGACCCCGAGAGTTCCTTTCCCGCCAGATTCCATAAACAATTGCAGCGAACATCAGCCTGAATTAATATACCGATTAATATACTATAACGATATAAAATTTCGATCTATTTATTTATAAAATATATGTTTATCAATAATTACTATCTAGACACTTATAAAAGTGTAACTAAATGTGTACCAAACTTAAGATCAATAGCAATTGTGGTTTATAAGATACAAACATTAAAACTAAGGCTAATTGTTGAAGAAATGAAACAACCGTCTAATTCTACCATCAAGGGCTGCACATAAGGGTCCAAACTCTCAAGTCAAAGAATATATTTATGGATGAAATTGATTTGAAGATGATCATGAAGTCTTATAAATAATAATAAGGGTTTGAAGCAAAAGCCTTCCTCTAATTAAGACAAGATAAGTTAGAGTTGTATAGCTTATAAACTAAAGGAATAGTAGAATTTCTAGTAAGTAAAGTTCTTACTAAGTCTATAAATACTTTTTTTGATAGATAAACAATCGACTCAATGTTCAGAAAGCACCCGAAAACCTTTCTAGAAAAGTCCGAACACTAGGTAAGTACAAACCTCACTTATAATATGAAAAATATTTTTAGTGATTGAATGACTTAAGTGTGTGATGTCTTTTTGTAAAGTTGGTGCTGCTAAGTGAATTGACTTCAGATTCAAAAATGAATGCTTGCTTTTGTATGCTACATGATGGTATGTAATTCTTATGAGTTTGCAGTTGTCAGACACTTGATAAGCATAGTAGACTATTTAATGTGACGGTTAAACTGATAGTGTTTATCTAAGATTTCTAAATTGGCATGCACCATTTAACAGTTATGCATTTAAGTACATCACAAACGTGTTAGGGGATATTAAGAGGTATAAATGGCATAGAGAGAGAAATAAAGTAAAAAAAGTAAGCGACGTACCAACTTCTCGAAGAAATGGCATGAGGCCTAGTGACGGGAGGGTTATCTCAAGCTATATTAAATCTTGTTGAGTTTAGCTATGACCTTAGGAAAGTTCAACTTGGGTTGCTCCCCCGACTTCTAACCGATCGCGCACGCAATTGGTACGTATACAGGACCCGAAATAAAAAAAATTAAAAAAAAATGAAAATGAAAGAAAATTATAATAAAAAGTTGAGATGAGCTAAGAGATATAAAGTAATTGAATAAGATTTGTGGTTCATTTGTATCATTATCTTTAATTATTTTGTGAGTTATATTTGGACGAAAGTTTATGTCTTATTTTTCATATTTTAAATACCCTCTCTAGCAAGGGAAAACACCATATCTAGCTTCCCCGATAGACTTCTCAAGGAGATGTGATGTTATAAGGGTGGTAGTGGTACCAAGACTCAATTATGTTGTTAGAATTATGCTCTAATAAGTATGTTTGATGTTTATATATTTTTGAAGCATTTTTATTGTCTCATATTATGTTATGTATAATATTTTATATTCGACTCTCTTTTAAGTATTAAATATTGTTATATATTTTGTTATGTATAATATTTTATTAAAGTAAGTCCTTTATTTATGTAATCCAACTTTTGCAACCCTAAACAAAAATTTCTCTAATTTTATGAGTATAAGGAAGTAAAGTAATAGTCTGAACAGTGCGGGTGTTGACACCAATTTCCACTGCGCTGGTCGGCGGCTTAAAAAGGAGGCAGTCGGCTGGGAGGGGAGAATCACATGTCATTCCAATCCCAGGTTTAGTGCATCAATACTTTTGAAAGTTGTGGTGGAGCGCGAGCCTTCTAGAAGTATTAAAGTATTTCGAAGGAACTAATTTAAGTGAAGTTTGTAAATGACGTAAAAGATAAAGAAAAGTTGAGAAATGACAGAAATGATATATTAATAATTTAGATGAAAACTCATAAATGATAAGAAATCTTACTATTGATAAAGTGATTGAAGCAGAACAAAAAGCTAAAAGAGTTCTAATATTCTTCAATATGAAATCTACTGAGTAAAGAAATCAATAAATGCACATGATAGCTTCAAAAATAATGAAAAGAAAATGAACACTGAAGAAGCGTTCAAACACATCATATAGGTCGGAGTGTACATACATTTTCCTTTGTTAGTTGATCCCCGAATTTGTTGAAAACCCCCTTGAGTATGTGAAATAGAACTCCTTTACTAGAATGTCATTGGACTAATCAAAATGTCTTTCTACTTTGCTAGAAAGTTCTTGAAAATATGAAAAAGGATAGAAAAACAAAGGAAAAACATGGTTGCACAGCCAATTATATTGTGCCACCACATGACTGGTCAGCTGAACATAAGAGATTGGTCTTTGGACGGTCGGCCATCCTTTCGCCGACCAGCAATGACTAGTCGGCAAAGAGGTGGCAGATTGGTCTATGGAGGGGAGGCCATGTTTATGGCCTATTTTAGACTATTTTGTCTTCCTCTTGGTTAATATAATTGATTTATTTTAGGGATTTTTTCCTGTCATTCAACATTTGCAAAAATGATAATTTTGGCATCAACATCGAATCATTACATTCTTGACACAATTGTGTTTTCACTATTATGGCACTATACATTTCTCTCATTCTGCAAGAGTTTGAAAAGAATTTAGCCCAATTCAATTCCCATAGAAGTGGCTCTACTTCTCTATCAAATAGGTGATTTATTAATCAAGAGTAGTTTGTATTAATTTGCTCATATTTTCTAATGCTTAAAAAGCATTAAAATCATAGCCTATTATTTCTCTTACGAGCATCACTATTTCATCATAAGAATATATAGTCTTTTACATAGCCTATCCTCATAGTGATCCAATAGAGTATTTTACAACTAGATTGTCTCTTTGAAACCTAGATCTTGAGATCTCTAGTCAACTAGGTTGGTTTTCCATTATATCAACTTATCTTTCATGAGATTTAGTCTCATTTCCCTCGATGAATTTTCTACTAACTCTATTTAACCCTTTGATTAGCAGATCTGCAATATTATCTTTTGATTTAACATAATCAATATTGATAACCCTAGTAGAGAGTGATATTATTAGTATTATGGCTTTGAGACATATGTCTAGACTTACCATATACATATTGCTCTTTGATAGTACACAACAATGTTTCGTGCTATCATCGATAAAGATAATAAAATATTTATTACCACTCCTCATTTATTTTTCCACAACACAAGTTTAACATTAATGTGTTGAATTAATACGGAAATAGGATGTGTGATCCATGTTAATTAATACACCTAAAGATATATAATTAACTTGTCTTAATCTACCATTTATTGATTAAAGGACTTAAACAATGTAACCAAGGAACTACCTGTAGTAAACTCGGACCTTATGGCCATTACATTAAGATTCTAGAAAGCAAAGAGTAGGTTTTGGTATATTTTATAAATTAGAATAGGATGTCAATTTATAGGCTTTAAGTAAAGAGTCGGTTACATATAATTAAATAAAATTAATTAACCAAAATTAAACAAAATTAAAAGCCAATTAAATCTTAAATTAATCTAAGAGTTACATATCCATTTAAATTCACCCTTTATTATTTTTTTAATAATATTATAGTTAAGATAGGCTACTACTATATAACACTACAACTCTACTATTAGTTTTTCTAAATCCATCTAAATCCGTGAACCTTTACTTATATTCTGTATGTAATCTCTATAGACCAGATTATCTACAACATATAATAAAAGACACTCATGTATTCCATAACAACATATAATAAAAGACACTCATGTATTCCATAAATAAATTACAATGCTAACGTTTGCCCACAAAGATTCTTATTAAACGATAAGGAAAGAAGTCAAAAAAAAAATTAAGTTTATAACTCCAACAGTGGGAACATATTGGAGACTTGGTTCTTTGATTTTCTTAAGATAACCAAAAACTCTATCAATCACCTTTCAATGTTCAATACTCGGTACAGCTGCAAATGCTATGTCTACTCTTGTACACTATGCAACGTACATTAGACTACATATAACACATGCATATTCAAGTTGAGTCATTGCTCATTGCTTTTTCCTTGTTCTCATAAGTCTTATACTTGAATCAAATGGAGTATTTACCTCTTTGATCTTCAGATGAATGAATATAATGAGATTGATTTAATACATAACCCCCACTATTGTGTTTCACTTTAATATCTAAGATGGTGTCCACTTATCCAAGATCTTTCATCTTGAATGTGGAGGATGAAACCCTCTTAGTTTCAATTGCACCCATCAGATCATCACTTAAGATCAACAGATCATCAATATAAAGACAAAAGAAATGATGTAGTCATCACAAAAGTGTAGACATTTATCAATAAAGGTATGTCTAAAGCAATTTGAAAGAATGTTCATGTCAAACTTTTCATGTCATTGTTTCGGTACTTGCTTAAAATCATATGGTGATTTAACTAGTTTTCATTTTTATATTCGTTCCTGGGTAGACTAAAATCTTTAAGTTGTTCCATGTAGACCTCCTCGTTGAGATCATCATTCAAGAATGCAGTTTTAAAATTCCTTTGATGAATATAAAGGTTATGTCAAGCTAAAGCAATCAATATTCTTATAGAAGTTATTCTAGAAACAAGCGCGCATATATATCAAAATAGTCAATTCATTCCTTTTATCTAAAACTTTTTGCTACTAATCTAGCCTTAAAGATTTGAAGAGTGCTATTAGTATGGTTTCTCCTAAATACTCACTTACAACTAATCAATTTTGAACATGGTGGTAAGTTAATTATTTCTCAAATGTGTTAGACATAATTGAATCCATCTTATCATTATTGCCTCTTTTCAAAAAGCATATTCTCAAGAAGTCATGATAGCTTTCTTGTATATTTTGGGATTGTCTTCAATTTGAAAAACTATAGGACTTTTCCTATAGGCCTCTTCTCTACTTCTTTCTACTAAGTATAAGGAAATGAGTTGAGAATCACTCCCATCAAATCCTAATTCTTTTGCTTTTCTAACTCTTTCACTTTTATGAGATTCAATTTATTACTCAACAACTTTTGAAGGTATCTCTATATTCTCCAACTTTGGAAGTAGTTTTGAAAGCTATCATCCGAAGACAATAGGTTCTAAAAAAAACTCAATTTCTCTTGATACAATTATTATATGGTTTATAAGCCTTTATGTTTGTTGTATATCCAATAAATTACCTTTTATGGCGTTTGGACCTAATTTGGTCCTCCTAGGATCTGTGTTCTTGCAATACGCACAACACTCACACCCTTTAAAAAATCCAATATTCGGCTTTCTTCCTTTCCACATCTCATACAGGGAAATCTTACTCTTTTTTAAATAAACTCTATTAAGAATATTACGTGTTACAAAAATAAAATTAGGTCATCTCAAGAAATGTTTTATTTTTTTTTTCAGCTAAGCCATTTTATTGAAGTGTGAAAAAGGTTTCATTGGTGAACAATATTGTGTTCCTCACAAAAAGCATAAAAAATTATTCTCCATCTCTATCACTTCTGAATATCTTAATCTTTCTCCCTAATTGATTTTAAACTTCAGCTTTGTTTAAAGACATTGAAAGTTGCATCTTTATGTTTAAGTAAATAAATATATGTATATCTAGAATAATCGCTTATTAAAGTTACGAAATATAGTTTACCTCCTCTTGTTAAGATACAATTTAATTCACAAAAGTCACTATCCACTACATCTATTTGAAATGTCCTCTCAATTATGAGATTTGGTGCATATTTCATATTTTTTGAATTTGCTACTATCAAATGATATTAAAACATATTTAATCACTTTATTAATTATGCTAATACCTACATGCGCAAACCTACTTTGCCATTTTTTAATAGAATATGAATCAACAATATAAGTATAACTATTTGAATTTTTTTTTATTACACATAATTTCATTATCTCATCTCTAGAATAACGCTTTCCTAATGAAAGAGTTATTTTTGGACAAAATTAATAACCTAGATTTATACACATATTTAATTTCAGGTTTTCCTAATAAACTACCACTAACTAAATTCATATTCATATCAGGAACATACAATATATTAGCTAGTGTGATCTCTCTTTAAGAAGTAAAGATAAACTCAATGCTTCCCAGCCAAGTATCTTGAAATGACTTTAATTTCTTATTTGAAACTTTTGTCCATTCCCAACTTCTTCAAAAATCTTGAACAAAAATTTGTGATAAGAAATGTGCATTGTTGCACAAGTGTCATACCACTAACCTTGAACTTTTCTTTGGATAACATTGATCTTGCTCATAATAGCTATAATTTCCTCTTATGTGGCATTACTTTGACCTACTTGTTTTGTTTCTTTCTATACTTAGAAATTACGAACAAAATGCTCAGATTTTCCACAATAAAAAACAAGCATTTTTTTTTTTAATTTTCCTTGATTATTTTTAGGACTAAGTAAATTCACTTTGTGATTTTTGTTTTCCCCTTTAAGATGGCTAGGCCTTGCCAGTATTTGCCTTTGAGGTTCCAATATGGAATTCCTCAATTGACTTGTCTCTTAAACATGATTCTTCCTCAATGCAAAAATTTTTTTGAATCCCTTTTTAGGAGTAATCTTCTTTATTGCAGGGAATCTTATATAACATTGATATCCACTAATTTATTGACAATGACTCTTGCAATACATGTTTTTGAAGCAGAATAAGTTTTTTATCAAGAATTTCGAAATCAAAATACTTGGATATTAAGAATTTCTTAGTTGCCTTGTCCTTGTATTCTAAGTGCACCTAATAATCCCGAATCCCAAATCAAAATACATGTCAAGGGCCCTTAATAATCCCACACGCAAGTGTGACTAAATTACCACTCATTAATTTATTATTATTACAAATATTTAGGATATGTAATAACTCATAAAACATTTAATTGTTTTGGAATATTTGGAATATATGATAGATATTTACTGTGTAAATATAAAAATAGTCAAACTGAATAAATTAAGAAATATAGATTTGATAGCCGATAGTTTCTTATTCCTGCACCTTAAATTCTTTGATATCCGGTAAAGCTTCTCTATATAAGAGAAAACCCTTGTAACCCATTTGACATATAGAATTTGCATATTATTCTAAATTCTAGATGGTATCAGAGTAAGAACGATTCTTGTTCTCTACATAACCTACTAGACGTCTTATACCTTCGCTGCCATGTCCAACATAACCTCGAGATCAACCCTCCATCAACGACAACCAGATGAACAGCCTCAAGTATATATGACTACTACAACAAACCTCGTCCTACATGGGAACCCTGGTTGAAGTTTCATGGAGAATCAAAAAATTGGAAAGGTAACGGACGAGGAGAGAAATCCAACCCAGCAAATTTATCGGGAAATGAGACTACACTAAGTTCATTGAACAAATAGCAGATTGATAAACTTCTTAAACTACTAAAATCTAATTCATTATCTAGTACTTTTAATGCTTCTCTTGCTCAAACATGTAGTCATCCTAATGCTTTATTTTGTTCACTAAACTCAGTACAATGGATCATAGATTAGGGTGCTTTTGTCCATATGACTAGCTTTTCTCATCTTTTTCCACATATTCTCCTTGTTCTGGTAATGAAAAAAACTAGAATTGCATATGGTAGTTTCTCACCAATTGTAGAAAAATGCCTAACAAAAATCTAAATAATTATTGATCTAAAGTATGTTCTTTATGTTTCTAAACTTACATGTAACCTTTTATTTATGAGTAAACTATCCAAAGATTCTAATTGTTGTATTATATTTTTTTTATTCTCGCTGCATATTCCAAGACCAGAACTTAGGGAGGACGGTTGGCGGTGCAACACTAATGAATGGTCTTTACTACTTCGATGACAACTTCTTTAACAATAAATTATCTCTAGGCTTTAATGGTATCAATTTAATGTTTGTTCGTGATTGAATAATGATTTGGCATCTTAGGTTAGGATATCTTAGTTTTCCTTATCTTAAACATTTGCTTCTTAATTTATTGAAGAATGTGGATTGCTCATCTTTTCAATGTTAAAGCTCTGTTTTGTTTTTTTTTTTTTTTGCAAGAAGTCATCGTGCTTACTATATCTCAAAACCATATGGTGTATCAAAACCTTTATATATGATTCATAGTGATGTTTAAGGTCTGTCAAAAATTGTCACTTTATTTGAAAAAAAAAAAAAGGTTTATAATTATTACTGATGATCACGGACGATTATGTTAGATATATTTGATGCATAAAAAATCTGAGGTGAAAATTTTGTTCAAATATTTTTATCATATGATTAAAAATCAATTTCAAACAAAACTTGGCATTCTTCATAGATAATGGAACAAAATACTTTAATGAATGTTTAGGAAATTTTTTGAAAGAAAGTGGTATTCAACATCAATCTACATGTCATGACACTTCATAACAAAATGGAATTGCTTAAAGGAAAAATCAACACTTACTCAAAGTTGCTCGTGCAATCATGTTATCTATGCATATTCTAAAATACATGTGGGATGTTATTTTAACAACATTATATTTGATTAATATGATGTTCACTCATGTCTCCAAATTATATTACTCCCTTATAAAGCTTCAACACCATTTTTCCTACATCTAGATTACATGTAGATCTTCCGCTTAAAGTTTTTGGTTACCTAGCATATTTCGATCCAAACTTGATACTATAGCTGAAAAATGTCTTTTCATTAGTCATGCACCAAATAAAAAATGGTATAAATAGTTTAACCCTATCACGAAAAAAATCCATTTGAGTATGGATGTACATTTTTGGAAAATGCACCCTTTTTATATAAAAATTATCTACAGGGTGAGCTAGGAAAAGGAGAAGATAATTTTTGGATAACTGTTCCACTACCTAACATTATTGTGGATACCATATTTTCTCCATAATTTCCAAATTTTTCGTCCATACAAGAACATGAACTACTTGTTCAAGATATTGAAAATAGAAGAAATGCTAGACAACATGTGCTAAACAGAGTGTAGGAATGTTTATATATAATAAACATAATATAGTAAACAGTAATTATGAAAATAGTGATGCTATAAAATAGAATAGTATGTAAAATAGAATTTATAAGAAATAGAATAGAATAGTAAAATGGAACAGAATAGAATCTGTAAAAAACATAATAGAATATAATCTGTAAAAATAAAATAGAATAGTAAAATAGAACAGAATAGAATCTAGAAAAAATAAATAGAATAGTAAAATAAACAGCATAGAACATAACAGAAAGAACAGAACAATAATAGAGAATCAAACCGAGGCATGTTATGCAACAGTTTCCTTAAAATAGATTCACCCCTTCATGTCGGTACAGAAGGTTGAACGGCGTCTATCTCCCAGTATACAACGGAGACGAATAGTAGCGGCGCACCACCGAACTATTCTCGATGAACTCAAACAGTGGCTCGAACTCTACCATACTAGAAACTTAGAACTCTAGAGGAGGAAGGCAATTAGAAGGATGAGCGATTTTGTTTTTGATTGTGTGTTTTCAAATGAGAGGAAGATGTCAATTTATAGGCTCATGAAGGGAATGAGAATTAATTTGGGTTTAATTCAGGTTTAAATATGGTGAAATTAAATTTCATCATTTCATCTTCAACTTTTCATCTTCAAACCTTTCATCTCCAAACCTTTCATCTTCTACAGAAGAAGAAGAAAAAAAATATCTAGGAGAAAAACAAAAAGAGGCCCAAGGCAAACCTGGTCATTTTTAGGCCGACATTCGGCACGTTCAGGTGTAGGTGCACATGAGCTAAGTCCGATCCGGTCCGGATTTGCACCCCCCTGCAGGAGTGCGTAAGAGAGAGCATTCTAACTTATATTTTATTATCCATTAACAAATGTGCAATTCTATATAAACACTCTCCCACTTGTTCTCCTTTTCATTGTGGGATAAAATTTCTCCTTCATTTTTCCGCCTTCAAACCATTCCAATGGTTGCACTTTGAGATTCAATTTCTCATTCACCCATTAATCATTTTGAGCGTACCATATACCGATTCGAAGCTCTCACAGAGGAGAATCCGAATCAGCTTTGACCTTTCGTTTACATGAAGTGGGCCCTACTCAAAATCAAGCATAAACATAGCATGTTGATATGCTAATTTTCCAACAATCCCCCACATGAATGAATGAAATTGACGGATTAACTAAAACAACCGTTTTTCGACATTAAAATGTTTTTGACCTGGAGATAGAATTCGACGGTTTGAAACCTCCATAGGATAGGTAGGTATCAACCTTTGAACCTTCCCTTGTAAAAGTACATTGATTTTACTAGCTGATCAGTAGACATGATGTCTTTGAACTGTTCTGCCATTCATGTAAATAATAATATACTTCACATAGGAATCTTACCTGACACACTTGAGTTCTCATTGTTATGTTCATTTTGGCCTTGAACATCTGCCTGGTTCTGCAAGAGTTGATGAGAATTATGCCCAAGTTAATTCCTTTAGAAGCGGCCCCACTTCTCTCTCACATAGGTGATTCTTAATGAAGAGTAACCCGTTTTACTTTGCTCAAATTTTTAACGCCTAAGAATTATTAAAAGCATAGCTTATCCTTTCTGTAATGGGCATCACTGTTTCATCATGGGAATGGATAGGAGGATACCCCCCCATAGTGATATAATTAAGTCTTATACAACTAGGTTGTCCCTTTGAACCTAGATCTTGGGATCTCCAGTCAACTAGGTTGGATTTCCATTATATTGACTTACTCTTTCATGGGCTTTAGTCCCATTCTCCCCTTGATGATTTTTCAACTAACTCTCTATTTAATCTTTTGGTTAGCGGATCCACAATATTATCCACGGATAATTATAATTGAGAGTAGTTTACTAAAACTTTTCCAGATAGCCTTCTTGAAGTTTTAATATTTATCTTCTAACAAGAAAATTGTGGACTATAAAATTTTATGTCCTAGCTCTCTTATTTATTTTCTTGTTCTTGAGTATGATAAATACTAGAATTTGTTTATACTTTGTTCATTTTGAACATTCTCATCAATATATGTTCAAGGAGAACATATCTCTTCTTATGGATTAAACTAAGAAGTTTGACATTCATTTTAAATAATGACCTTGTTTATTTTCATATGTAAAAGTTTAGTATATGATCCATGTTAATTATTCTGCGCATAGAATCATAATTAACATATTCTAATCTAACATGCTATAGATTATAAAGACACAAACAACTAATAAAATAGCTAGCTTTATTTTATTAATTTCTAAAAGATCATTACATTTCATTTAGCTTATAAGCTCGTCTAACAAAATTTTCCCACTTTTAAACAAAATAAACTAAGCGGAGAGATCAAGGTCTGAGACATATTGAGCAATATCTTCCACCATATTCGATTCTTGGCTTGATTTCTTCTTTGGGAGCCTACAATCCGAAACTTTGTGACCCATCTTGTCACAGTTGAAGCATTTCCCTTGAAACATAGTTTGCTTCTTTGAGATTCCTCCTTTTGGTCCCAACTTAGACCATTTGTTGGTTCTTTTGGAATCTTGAATATATTCCACAACATTAGCCTTTGCCTGATGTTCAATCTCTTTCTTATTGAAATTTCGCTTATCTTCTTCAATTCGAAGTCGAACAATCAAATTTTCGATATTCATCTCCTTTCACTTATGCTTAAGGTAGTTTTTGAAATCATTCCATCTGGAAGGAAGCTTCTCAATAATAGCAGCTATTTGGAAGGTTTCACTTAAAGTCATCCCCTCGACATGAATCTCATGTAAAATTATTTGAAGTTCTTGAACCTGGATTGACTACAGTCTTGGAATCCACCATTTTATAGTCAAGGAACCGGCCCACAATAGCCTTCTTACTACCGGCATCCTCGGTTTTATATTTATGGTCTAAGGCATTCCATAGCTCATTCGCCGTTTTCTTTTTACTATACACGGAGTACAGAGAGTCAGTTAAACCATTCATTATATAATTCCGACATAGAAAGTCAGAATGATTCCAAGCATCAACAGTATTGACTGCTCGGACATCATGCTCATCATCTTTGAGCACATGAACACTTTCCTGTAAGAATCTCACAAGATTCAGTGTAGTCAAGTAAAACAACATCTTTTGCTGCCACTTTTTGAAATTATGTCCGTTGAATTTCTCAGGTTTCTCACCATGGTTCATAGGAAGAACCACATAATGAGTGACTCGAGTGATAGAAGGGGTCATCTCGATAGTAGCAGCTTGTCGGCTACTTTCAGATTCCATTTCTGAAATTATACACACATTGATGTGGGGGAGTATCTTAGTAACTAAACAGTTATAAATCATAAAAACTCAACGAAGAAAAACTGTAAACAACCTTCAAAATAAAATATTAAAAGCCATTTCATTTTTTAAACCATATAAATTAATTTTGCACTAATGCAAATTAATTTCAAACCATCACAAAATAACTTTGAACCATTACGAATTAATTTCAAACCAGTTTGAACTAATTTCAAAATTGTTATAACTTTAACTAGACATTAAAGGTTTATTCAATACACCTTTATAATTAATTTCCTTAATTGCTACAATTAAAATCATAGAATCAATAATCAAATGTAAACTTATTACAAAATAAATTTGTGAACCGATCAATTAAATTTGAAAACGGTTACATATACATGTAAACTGAAAAAAATTTTAATTGGTAAACTGTTACGAACTTAAATTTGGAGCATTTAAATTAAATTCTAATAGTTAACAATTAATCAAAATCAGATACATATTTTAATTTCAAAATCGTTACGATTACTTGGAAAACATTATTAATTGTAAAACGATCAATTAACTTTGTAACTGTTATAAACTTTAATTTTTACGCCATTACAATATTTATTTGTAACACCATTACAAAATTTATAATAAATTATAATATAATTATAATTGTCAATTATGCAATAATTGATCGCACCAATAACCACAATATATTTATATAGGTTCAATTCATGCTTTGATCCAAAATTTATAATTAAGATACTAATTAATCTTTATTGTACACAACTTATGCAATTATAATTCAAGACATATAAACACAATCAAATATGTAAACTCACATTTATGTTGAAAAAACCATTTCCACTTTGACATTAGAGTAAATCTGTTATATTGATATTAGAGTAAATTTGTTTATAATTAAGATACTAATTAATCTCTATTGCACACAATTTATGCAATTATAATTCAAGACATATAAACACAATCAAATATGTAAACTCACATTTATGTTGAAAAAACCATTTCCACTTTGACATTAGAGTAAATCTGTTATATTGATATTAGAGTAAATTTGTTTATAATTAAGATACTAATTAATCTCTATTGCACACAATTTATGCAATTATAATTCAAGACATATAAACACAATCAAATATGTAAACTCACATTTATGTTGAAAAAACCATTTCCACTTTGACCTTAGAGTAAATCTGTTATATTGATATTAAATCTGTTATAGAATTTGACGTTACAGTAAATTATATTAACACTAACATAGAAACGTTTAGTGTAAAGAAACATTTCATTAATGTATGTTGTTTTATTTATTACATAGAGAATATTTCAAATTTGATTAAATTAAATCTGTTTATTATATATATAAATGAATCTGTTTTAAGTAGTAGGAATGTTTATATATAATAAATAGAATACAGTAAATAGTAACTACAAAAACAGTGATGTTATAATATAGAATAGTATGTAAAACAGAATATGTAAAAAATAGAACAGAATAGTAAAATAGAACAGAACAAAATCTGTAAAAAATAGAACATAATATAATGTATAAAAATAGAATAGAATAGTAAAATAGAACAGAATATAATCTGGAAAAAATGAATAGAATAGTAAAATAAACAGAGCAGAATATGAAAACAGAACAGAATAGAAAGAACATAATAGTAACAGAGAATCAAACTGAGACATGTTATGCAACAGTTTTCTTAAAACAGATTCGCCCCCTCATGTCGGTGCAGAAGGTTGAACGGCATCTGTCTCCCAAGATACAACGGAGACTAATAGTAGCGGCGCATCACCGAACTATTTCCAGCGAACTCAAACAGTGGTTCGAACTCTACCACACTAGAAACTTAGAACTCTAGAGAGAGGAAGGAAATTATAAGGATGAGAGATTTCGTTTCTGATTATGTGTTTTCAAATGAGAGGAAGATGTTAATTTATAGGCTCATGAGGGGAATGAGAATTAATTTGGGTTTAATTCAGGTTTAAATATGATGAAATTAAATTTCATCCTTTCATCTTCAACCTTTCATCTTTAACCTTTCATTTTCAACCTTTCATCTTCAACCTTTTATCTTCAACCTTTCATTTTCAAACCTTTCATCTTCTATAGAAGAAGAAAAAAAAATATCTAGGAGAAAAACAAAAGATGCCCAAGGCAAACCAGGCCGTTTTCGGGCTTATATTTGGCGCACCCAGGTGCAGATGCACACGAGCTAAGCTCGATTCGGTTCAGATTTGCACCCTCCTGCAGGAGTGCGTAAAAGAGAGCATTCTAGCTTATATTTTATTACTCATTAACAAATGTGCAATTCTATATAAACACTTTCTCACTTGTTCTCCTTTTCAATGTGGAATAAAATTTCTCCTTCATTTTTCCTCCTTCAAACCATTCAAATAGTTGTACTTTAAGATTCAATTTATCATTCACCCATTAATCATTTTAAGCGTACCATATACCGATTCAAAGCTTTCACAGAGGAGAATCCGAATCAGCTTTGACCTTTGGTTTACACGAACTGGGCCCCACTCAAAATCAAGTATAAACATAGCATGTTGATATACTAATTTTCCAACACATAGATACATCACAGGCATGGGGAGAAATACCACAACAAAACACTAAGCTCTTGATTTATAGTTGGAAAGGAACAAGGAAGAAGAAAGACCATCCTATCATTCTAGTACAAGATCAATCAAAATTTATGAGAAAATGGATCCTTGGATATTCTAAGTAATTCCACTATGCGGTCAATTTCGTCTCCTATTATGCGTTCTAACAATGAATTCTCTAATCTTAATATTTATATAGCCATCAGGAAAGGAGTTATAATGTGTACCAACCACCCCATTACTAACTATTTATCCTACAAAAACTTTCCAACAATCATAGAGCATTTACCTTTACAATTTCTATATTTTTTTGTTCCGAGAGACATTAAAGAAGCACTCGACGATCCAAATTGGAAGTTAGTAGTTATGGAAGAGATGAATGCTCTTAGAAAGAATAGTACTCGAGAGATAGTCGATTTTCCAAGGGACAAGAGAATAGTTGGATGCAAATGGGTATTTGCTTTCAAATGTTAAGCATATGGTAGCATAGAAAGATAAATGGAAATACTAGTGACAAAAGGGTTCACACATACCTTTGGGATATATTACCATGAAACCGTTGCTTGCTCCAGTAATAAAAATAAACTCAATTAGAGTCCTACTCTCTTTAGAGGTTAATTTTAATTACTTTACACCAGTTAGATGTTTAAAAAAAATGCTTTCTTAAATGGAAACCAAGAAGAATAGATGTTTACGAGCCTACCACCTAGATTCGAAGGAAAACTTGGTCATAGTAAAGTCTATAGTTGGAAGAAGTCTTTATACAACCTTAAACAATCACCTAGAGCATGGTTTGAATGCTTTGGGATAACAATAAAAGGCTATGGTTACTGTCAAAGTCAAGCAGACCACACTCTATTCTATAAGTATTCAAAAAATGAAAAATTGCTATTCTAATTATCTATGTATATGCTATGCTCTTAACAATTGATGATAGTGCTGAATTGGTAAGATTGATGAAAAAACTTGCTGATGATTTCAGGATAAAAAAACTTAAGTCCATTGAAGTATTTTCTCGAAATGGAATTCGCAATATCTAAATGAGGTATATTTGTAAGTCAACGCAAATACATGATTGATTTGCTTAATGAGATAAGGTTGCTTGGTTGCAAGGCTGCTTAAAACCAATTGAGCCCAATGTGAAGCTGCAATCAGCCAAACCCAAGGAAGCAGTGAACAAAGAAAAAATCAAAGACTTGTTAGAAGACTTATTTATTTGTCTCATACATGCCCTGATATAGCATTTGTTGTGAGTATGGTAAGCTAATTTATGCACTCATCAGGACTAAAACACTTTGAAGCCGCATGAAGAATTCTAAAGTACTTGAAGGGAAATCCCGGAATGGGACTTTTGTATCAAAACCATGAACATCTATAGGTGGAAGCTTATATTGATGTGGACTGGGTTGGAAGTGTTATTGACAGAAGATCAACTTCTAGCTACTGTACATTTGTTGAATGGAAATCTTATTACTCGGCGAAGCAAGAAGCAAAATATGGTAGCTATGATTAGTGTAGATGTTGAGTTCAAATCAGTACCTCGAAGGATTTGTAAAGTAATGTGGATTAAAAGGTTACTAGAAGAATTAAGAGTTTCAAACTCTTCACCAATGAAGGTCTACTGCGATAATACATCATCAATCTCAATTGTTCATAATCATATCCTTCATGACATAACAAAGTGTGTGGAAGTAGACAAGCATTTTATGAAGAAAAATATTGAAAATTAACTGATTTGTATGCCATACGTTCCAACTACATATCAAATAGCAGGCATACTTGCAAAGGAACTTCCTAAGAAGAGATTTGACATTCTAATTGGCAAGCTAGCAATGGAAGATATCTTGAGACTTTTTTCCTTTTTTTTTTTTTCTAAAGGTATGGTTGTATGTGAATTTGATGGATATAATTTTGCTTTTTTTTTTTATCCCAATCTAAAAGATGCAATTATTTAGCTTCTCAATTCAAAATCAAACCAAACTAGATTATATTGTTCTTATATCCATCTAAGATAAGTAATTTGAATACTATCTTTTAACTGATTAATTAAAATTATATACATATTAAAAAAACTTATTTAAACAAAATACTCTCAATTCAACAAACATATTATATTATATTATATATACTTAAACTTATATTAATATTCCAAAATAATATCAAATACATAATTAAAGTTAAAATATACATAATTGACAATTGATAATTTGACCTACTATATTATATATATATATATATATATAATTAAATATATAAATAACATATTTGGATTTTTATTCATAATCTTAAAAATATTAATCTATTATACAATCTAACTTACTAGATAGCAGGAATCTTCTCCTTCAAAGTAGAATTATATTGGATGTGAAGTAACATAAATTGACTGTTTTAGGGGTAAGAGTATATTTTCACTCTTTTTCTTCATCCTTCTTAATTTTTAGTATCTTAATTTTCTTACATTGCTTAAAGCCGTAAGCTATATCCATAAGTAAGTAAGTAACTTTATTATTATCATTATATTCGGAATTTATCATTAAACATCATATAAACACATCCCTAATTCGTCTCAATGGAATAATAATGAACAAGTGTAGTGGCTTAAATGCAAAATAACATAACTTGGGGAGAAAACGTGAAGATGTTTCTTCCCTAATTTAAATATATATTTAATAAACAAATAATAAATATAACGGAATATAAAAAACACGAAACAAAATTTGAGGACCGGCCTGTGGCCGTGGCCTCTCTCTCTGTCTCACTCCTCTAGCTTTCTCTTCGACATTTTCGGTACTCCTCAAACTTCCCTCACTTTTGTACGATTCTTCATCTCTCTCGCTCTCTCTCTATCTCATTCTCTCTCTTACACTCTCTCTAGATCTCCATTGTATGCTTTCGACTGATTTTCCTTGAGCATCTCTTCTTCAT
Source organism: Coriaria nepalensis (assembly GCA_027186245.1). Lineage (NCBI taxonomy): Eukaryota > Viridiplantae > Streptophyta > Magnoliopsida > Cucurbitales > Coriariaceae > Coriaria > Coriaria nepalensis. Next base: position 9,579,757 of record CP114486.1, on the reverse strand, counting down.
TTATGCGAGTTTACTTCTGGCGGGAACCGAATTAGCACATTTTTCTTTTTATTTAATTTTTTTTTTTTGGCTGCTGCTTGCTGTTTGTGATTATTCTGTGTGAATGCGTTAATGATTTCATGAGCTTAATGCATGCTTTTTGCACTCTACAGATTCATTTAGATGGTTGTTCTATTGCTTGGATTCTCTGATTTTTGTGTAGATTGTTTGTTTTTGCGGATCAGAAACACAGAGTGCATTCTAGGGTTTTTTTTTAGGGTTTCTTGTTTCAGCTCATCAGAACTTGTTTTTATTTTTTTCGTTTGTAGTTATACTCGATGAATGCTAGAATTGTGTACTTTGGATTTGGGATGTGGGATTTTTTTCTTCTTTGCGGAGAGGAAGGGGATCTGGCGTGAACATATATGAGTATTTATAGTAGTCATTAGTGCTACAGTCTTTGTGCATTTTATGATCTAAGTGGTTGCTTTAAGATGATTTTTTCCTTTTGTTTATCCGGGTGCATCTTCTCATTACTAAAGAATTCCAAATGTTTAGGATTTCTGAATAGGCATTTGTATGATGGATTTTGTAAGTGGGTGGTTGTTTTTCATGAGTATGAATTCCAATTACTTTTCATGAAATAAGCATGTGGGTTCAAGCCCTGCTTATAACTACAATTTTGATCTTAATTGGCAACTCCTAACATTTGAATCCTTATTCTATGAACTGCACATCTCAAGCAAGCATGGAGATCTTAACTGCTGTACGTCTGTGCCTTGTTTGATTGCTAAGAAAGGGAGCAAGGGGATATCAATTTGTGCATCCAAGGTCTCGTAGATTGAAAAGCCATCCTATCTTATAGTATTTAGGCTACATGAAATGTCTCTTTTTCTTCTTGGGTGCTCTTTTTTCAAGCAATCAAGAAGCGATATATGTATATATATATATATATATATATATATATATACACTTATATTTGGTAGCACTTTACTAATTAGAAATGTAACTTTGAGGACAGCAATTAACATTTTACTGAAGTTTTTTTTTTTTTTTTTTTTTTTGCCACAGCAAAGTAACCTTCAATATTGTTGGCAGCATAATGCCTCTACTGAAAAGAAAACATTTTTCCCTAGCAGAACCTCCTAAAGATCTAGAGGATCACGAGTTTGTGTACCAAGTTCGTTACACTAAAGAGATATTTCGTGATTATCAGTATCCTTTTTAATTTCTCGACATTGATGTTTTGTTTTTCTTGATTTCTTTGTATATGTTTATGCAGATAATAAAAGGATTATTAAAAATTCTATATATCTTAATAATCAGTCTAGATTTCTCTATGGTAGAGAAGTTGGGATGAAATTTTCGTATTCTCATTTTTTTTTCTTTTTTTTTTAATTACCTTGACATGGATTAGAGAGTATTTGAACCGGATAAATATATATCGCCAGAGAATTTGGATGTGTAAAGGCACTGGAAAAACCAACTTAACTTATGAAGAGGCTTTGGTATCTGAAAAACACGCAACTGAGAAGGCTCAGCAGTTTCCCAAAGAGCTAATGTCACCTGTTCTGCATATAATCCAATACAGTAAGAAATAAACATCCATCTTAATGAACTTATGTTTGTCATGTGATAAATTTAACTGTGGACAAGTAAGTGTGTTCCCTATACACGAATGTGCAGTTTATTCTATTTTTCAAGTAGGAAATTCTCAACGAACATAAAATTCTGTATTTTTTTTTTTTTTACTTTGGTGAATGGTGCTTACTTGCATTTTTTTCGTCCAATGAACATAGGAGTATGGTTTAATAAGATTTAGGCTTTGGTTGTAATATGGTTTCCACATTGTTGAGCACTTTGTTTGGAGTTAAATCTGAGGTAGATCATTATTTCATCAGAGAATTACTATACTTTTATACACGTTTTTGTTGTTTCTGACATAAATATACCTTTTCCTACTGTAGCCACCGTTCTTTAACTTATAGTGGACTAAAAGAACCAAATTGAGAGAATGATTTTCGTCCCGAGCCAGTTAAAACAGACTTCTGAGACAATGACGAAGGGTGTTCATTAGTATATTTTAATACTACTGTTCAGTGAGGGGAAAGACAATCTAACTTACAGTACATTTGAATATTGTTAAGACTATTCCACTTCTTAATGCTATAATTTTACTGTATAACTATACTCTAGGAGCAGTACTGGTGACCACATTTGTGGATTAGCTTGAGGCTGAGAAACAATTATTGTATACTCTGCTCCTAGAAGAATGAAGAGAATCTTTAAGAATTGTTGTGTGAAAATAATTTCTAGGCTCTCTGGGCATGTGGCTAAGTATTTTGACTTTAATTTTGACCATGAGAAACTTATTCCTCTAAAGTGGTGCATGTTTTGGAAGAACCTTCTATTAATTCTTAATATGCAGGTATGCTTTCATTGAGAGATCTTGCCGACACAATAGCAGCATGGTTGAATGAGCACCTTTTTGTGGGCGCTGAGTTGTATGGAAAGAAGAATAACAGGGTGTATCCCTGCAGAATCTTAAAAGTTCTAGAGGAGGGTAAGGATAAAATTCAATATGAAGTAGCTTGGCTTGACAAGAACAAGAAAGTGAGGGAAAAGTCTTTTGTAACTCGAGAGGATCTGATACAGAAGAAGCCTTCTTTTAGTAGGGAGGTTTTGAAGTCCTTTATTCGGGAATCTACATACCGTAGTGCTCCTTGGGTGCTTCATAATAAGCTGGCACGAAGCAATGGAATCTCAATTGCAGTTCCAAATGAGTTGAGAAGCAAGACTTTCTTCCAGGATGGATTGCTAGTCAATAAGAAGAGAAAGAAAAATATGGTTGATTAGAAAATGAAAATTTATGCTCATTTACGTATCTTAGATTTACTCCTAGATTTACTAGATTGCCATGACATCTCATATTTTATCCTATACAGGAAATAGAAAATCTTGGCGACAAGAAGAAGAAATCAGAAAGGGAAAATAATGGTTCGACATCAGAAGACAATACTAAGGGAGGTAGGTTTAAATATCTAAGCAAGTTTGGTAAAGGAATGTTTTTATCTTCATTTTCTCTTGGCAAACTATACGTTTTGCTAACTTACCATTTTCCTAAATTCTATATACTTTTCGGTGCGGGGTGGTAGAATGTCATATTGTTCTCTCTGTGGGTTTTGAGATTGCTATCTGTTCAGATATCCATCTGTTCAAATGCTTATGACTATACAATTTGCAGAAGAGGTATGGCCAGAGGAAGAAGAAAGTATCAAATATCCAATTGAAGATCTGTTGGTGCAGACAGGTTCAGATGATCCATCGTTAGCTCGTCGCCCTTCTCCATGCAGGGCCTTTGATCTTCCAATGGACTGTGTTGGAGATCTATTAATGATATGGGATTTTTGTTCATCCTTTGGTCGGTTACTGCACTTGTCGCCATTCTCTCTTGAAGATTTTGAAAATGCGATTCACCACAAAGAGAGCAATTCGATTCTCCTAGTGGAATGTCATTCAGCTCCTCTTCGGTTGCTCTTGAAAGACAATGGTGAATATTTTTCAGCTGTTCAGAAAAGAAAGCGAAAAATAAAGGTTTTCCAATCTTTTTTTTTTCTTTGTTTGTTATCCGTTGTCTGACTAGAACAGAAGAAGTTGACTTGGTTTAGCGTCATTTCATATTTGCTTCTGTATGAGTCTAAGTGTTGTTCTGTTTTTGTTCAGATAACTCTAATGACTTGGACAGAGTATTTGTGTGATTTCTTAGAAATGATCAACATTCCTGAATTAAGTACCAATATAGCTACTATTAAGCGAGGTCATTATGGGCTTTTGGATGCACATGCCAAATTGGAAATCATGCGTTCATTGGTTAATCAAGCCCTTCAGTCAAATATATTTAAGGAGAAGTTAGATGGTTTCATTGAACAAAGGCAAAAACTTGGGGCAGTTAGAAGAGAGGAAGCTTTGGAAGAAGGCAAACAGAGACGGGTAAATAAGGAATGCATGACGTCTGAGCCTGTTGCAAATGGTAGAATGAATGGCCATAATTCTGAGAGTGGAAATAATGGAGCTGTAAAGAGTGGAAATGGGGAGATCATTTCATCTGAAAGCGATGATGATGCACTGCTGAAAAACAGGTTGGGATTCTCATTTCAAATTAATTAGATAGTTTATATTTATTTTTCCTGAACCTTTGATTCTATAAAGCTATTTAATGTACCCCTCTTTTCTGCTTTAAACAGTGAGAGCAAGCATTTGGATGCTGCATCAAAGAAAATAGCCAAAAAGCAGAATATTGATGATGAAGTTCTTGCTGATAGCATGAAGTATTCAGCTAGGAAGGGAGCAAAAGAAGACAAAAAGAAAGCAATTGAAACGAGTACCAAAGAACAAAGAGTAAGATTCATCTTATATTATTTCTTTTATGTGAAAGGAGTGTACCTGCATATTTTTGTAGCTCATTATGACACACTTTCTAACCCAGAAAGAATATTATGAACGGGAGATGGAGAAACGACCTATACGGACCAATCCCTTGGGTAAAGACAGATACTATAACAGATACTGGTGGTTTCGGCGTGATGGGAGGATTTTTGTTGAGAGCTCTGATTCCAATGAGTGGGGATATTATAGTAGCGTGGAAGAGGTATATGAAATTTTCTTATTAGTGTATAAAAACTTATTTTGGAGATATCATGGTTCCCACTTGGACCCTTTTTTTGTCTTAAATTCTTTTCATTTTCTTGTGTGTACAGCTTGATGCATTGATGGGTTCACTGAATTGTAAGGGAATAAGAGAGGATGCCTTGCAAAAGCAGCTTAAAAGTTTCTATAGCAGAATTTGGTGAGTTGGGCTCCAACTTTTCAACTTAAGACCCCATTTGCTTCAGCATTTGATACTCCATTTAGCAGGTTTTAAAATGCATTTCTTGAATCATGGTGTGAATTTAGATTTGAGTGGATGTGAGCAAGTTTAGAGGGAAACTAGATATATATTATACGTTTAATTGCATTGAAATTGGTTTTTTTTTAAATGCTAGAGCGAACCAAGCCTAAAATCCGGTCCAGAAAACTCCAATTTGTCCCAACTGCAAAATCCAGTTTATCTCAGGAATCTGACCGAATTATAGTTTGAAGTTTATCTGAACTCTAGTTTCAACTGCCAAACTAAATAGACTTATAAATTCTAAGGATCTTGCTTTCTTAGTATCCCTTATTTACTCTTCAGCACTGTGGAAATCACTCCCCTTATTGATCATGTAAATGCAATACATGTCTGGTACTTTTGTTTTGAATTTTGGTTCTTTTCTGTATCTTCCATGGAAGCGGCCTAGTTTAAATGCCTGCTTAGCATAGGCCTAATTCTCACAAATTTAAGTTCATTGCATTTTCGCAGTCTGGAACTCCAAAAGCGCTCGAAAGACTTGGACAAGATTTCCCTGGAGGATGAGTCTGTGCTGAGAAGATCTACTCGTGTGCGGGCCCCACCGAGGGAGAATCCTGCTAATGCTTTCATCAGTTATGTTAACAAGTGGAAGGAGGACTACTAACTCGAAAAAGATTTAGTGTATAGGCTGAAAAATAATTCCATTAATCAATCATTAGGATAATAGAAGGTAGAATTCTTTTTTGGTAATTTTTGTTCGCATATAACCACATTACTCACCATAAGAAAGCTGAACTTTTATTGTAATGCTCTGCTAAATTGGTGGGAGCATGTTGCCCGCTGAGCAGCGGTGAAAGGGGGTGTAGCAAGGGAAAAGTAATGGGGAGCGTAAAGCGGTTTTTTTTTTTTTTTTTCTCCCCTTCTCTCGAGGGCTTAAATGAAATAGGCATGTATGTATCCATTCTTGACTTCCAATTGTTATGGAAGAGCAGATCCTTATTTAGCATTAAAGATTTCTATTGAGTCAAAAACCTTCCACCCTCAAATTAGTGTCTAAAGTAGGTAGACATGGATCGGTTAAAAATCGAAATTCAAACTAAATTAAAATAAGTAAAAGATCGGGATGTCTAATCCAAACTAAATCAAAATGAGTAAAAAATTGATATGTTATAATGGATGTGGATTTTGAAAATATAATAACCAGCATATGTGGATATCGATACAACCTGTAATTATACATTTATATATATAAACGCATGTCATTTATATTTATTGTATTTTATTGCATAATATATATATATATATATAATGTAATATGTCAAATTATCAATGGTCAATTATGAATTTATTAAGTATCAAAGAGTTGAATTATGTTTGAGTTTGAATTATATATTTGCTATTATTTTGGAATTTTGATACAAGTTTAAGTATAATTTAATATATTTGTTGGATTGGTAGTCTTTTTGTTTAAATGAGTTTTTTTTTTATTTTAAATATGTATATAATTTTAAATATTTCAATTAACTGGTTAAAAAATTATATTCAAACTACTCTTCTTGGATGGATAAAAGTCTAAATATAACTTAGTTTGGTTGGTCTTTTATTGAGAAATTAAACAACCGCATTTTCTATATTGAGAAAAAAAAAATAGAAAAATGGAATCCACCAAATCCATGCACCACGTGCTTGTTGCGCGATGATGCCAATTACTAATGGGACACTATGATTAGAATCCATGAAGTTAGAACTATAATTTGACCGGACTTTTGAAAATTGCTAGAAGAGAAGTATATAACCACGACATTGTTAGAAGAAATGGAGAGAATTCTCGAACTTGCAAAGGGGTACTATGTCAATAGAAGAATTGCTAAGAAAGTTTGACGAATTGTCCAAATATGCGCCACACCCAATGGCTACGAATGCATTGAAAGTGAAGCATTTTAAGAGAGTCCTGAACCCCGACACTCGCAAAGATTTAGAAGTTGCGGACTTGGACGACGCACCATTTTCGAAGGTAGATGATAAAGCTATAAGGATCGATAGTGCACGAAAGATCCTAGAAAAGGAAAGGAAAGAAGCTATCGAAAAAGAGAATAAGAGCAAAATGACTGCAGGAGTACAGAGCTCTACCCAATCCTTAGTACCAACAGTCCGCACAAATCAATAAAGCTTTGAACCGCAATGGAATAATAGAAAAAGGTTAGGAAGTGAGAGTTTCAAGGGTTTTGGAAATCAAAACCGAACTCCGAAAAGAGCACAGAACAAGAAGAGTAAGGTGCAGGGCTTAAAGACTCAAGAAAGATCATTTAGCCAATGCAATAAATGTGGCAGAAACCACACTAGCGAATGTAAGGCTGGGATGGTAGGATGCTACAATTGTGGACAACCAGGGCACTTTGCTAGAGACTGCAGAAATCCAAAGAAAAGTGAAGACGAACAAGTGAGATCAAATGCAAGAGTGTTTGTGCTCACTCGAGAGGAATCTGAAGCGAGTCACTCCACTATAATATTAGGTCAGATTTTGATTTCTGATAACCCTGCATTAGTTTTGATAGATTTTAGTGCCACACATTCTTTTATTGCTTCGAGGTTTGTTAATAAGATTAAACAACCTCCAGAACACTTAGCTGAGATGTTTAGCACAACGCTACCAACAAGAGATGTAATGATGTCATTCTATTGGCTGAGAGCTATACCCTTGAAAGTAGGGGATAGAGAATTTTTCGCAAATCGTGTACTATTAGATATGCAAGATTTCAAAGTCATACTAGGAATGGATTTCCTCTCCAAGTATAATGCTACGATCGATTGTCGAAATAAGAGTGGTATTCAAACTACAAGGAGAGGAAAACTTCGAATTCATTAGTGATTCAAAGAGGAGGCATATTCTATTGGTATCAGCAATTAAAGCAACGAAGTTGCTAAAGAGGGGTTGTGTTAGATATCTGGCTAGTGTAGTGGATACTAGTAAGGAACAACAACTATCGCCTGAGGATGTTCTCGTAGTTTGTAACTTTCTTGGAGTTTTTCCAAAAGAGTTATCAGGACTTCCCCCAAACCAGAAAATTGAATTTGAAATTGAAATAGACTTGGTACCAGGAACTGCACCAATTTCAAAAGCTGCACATCGGATGGTGCCAACAAAGTTGAAAGAACTTAAAAAATAGTTACAATAACTACTTGATGAAGGTCAAATTCGCCCAAGTTTTTTGCCATGGGGAGCACCTATGCTATTTGTGAAGAAGAAAGATGGGTTGATGAAGATGTGCATCGACTATAGAGAGGTTAGAAAAGTAACTATAAAGAACAAATATCATCTACCAAGGATAGATGATTTGTTCGATCATCTCTAAGGGGCTTTAGTATTATCAAAGATTGATTTGAGATTTGGATATCATCAGTTGAAAATCTTAGGGTCGGACGTTTCAAAGACGGCCTTCGAGACACGTTATGGGCATTATGAATTTCTTGTGATGCCATTCGGACTGACCAATGCCCCAGCCGCCTTTATGGATTTGATTAATCGGATGTTCAAAGTGTATCTAGATAAGTTTGTCATTATCTTCATCGACGATATTCTTATCTATGCAAAGTCTAAGGAGGAGCGTGTAGAGCACTTGACAATGGTATTTCAAACACTAAGATATCAGCATCTTTATGCCAAATTTAAGAAGTGTGAATTTTGGCTTGATCAGGGGTCGCTTTCCTAGGACACGTTGTTTCTAAAGATGGGATTTCAGTAGATCCATCCAAGATAGAGGCGGTAAGTAATTAGTGTAGACCAAAGAATGCCTCAGAAGTGCAAAGTTTCCTAGGATTGGCGGGCTATTACATATGATTCATGGAAGGATTTTCCAGAATAGCTACTCCACTCACTTGACTCACTCGTAAAAGTCAAAAGTTTGAGTGGATGGAAGCTTGTGAAGAGAGCTTTCAAAAGCTAAAGAAAAAGTTAATGAGTGCTCATGTTCTCACTATCCTAGAAGGGGAAGATGGATTAGTGATATATAGTGATGCTTCCAAGCTAAGGTTAGGAGCAGTATTGATGCAGAATGGGAAAGTAATTGTATATGAGAAAAACTACCCAACCCACGACCTAAAGCTTGTTGGAGTAGTATTCGCTCTAAAGGTCTGGAGACACTATCTTTATGAGGTAAGATGTGAAATCTATACCGACCATAAAAGTTTGAAATATTTCTTCACAAAGAAGGAATTGAACATGAGGCAGAGATGGTGGTTAGAACTGGTAAAGGATTATGATTGTGAGATATGGTATCATCTAGGTACGGCGAACAAATTCGTTGATGCCTAAGTTAAAAATCCTCGGCTAGCCTTGTTGAACTATTTGCATTACCATAACCACTACAAAGAAAAGTGTGTGAGCAGCCTCGAAGCCTTAAGACTGAAAAAGCTTAAATAATCATTTGTTGCACTATTTCAGGAGTAACTGAAGTTTGAGTAGCTGAATAAGCAATAGTCGAGTGATTTTGAGGTCACATGGTACATTCTTTGATATTATGTAGCACCCCTCCAATTGGCTATGTTACTTATCGAGTTACCTCTTCGAAAACGATTATTCCTATTATTAACTTAAATATTACCCATAGGGGGCGTTACCTACTAACTCGGAAACCTTTTAGTGAAATTACAGAGAAATTTGAAACTTTCTAAAAACTCTGTTTTAATAACTCTCGGCAACAGAATAAACATAAAACATAAGATTATCTATATAATCTTTGATAATCTTTAGCATTATGTTATCAAAACAAGTCATGCTTTTTGAAATTTCTCAAAATGCATTAAAAGATGCATTTTCAAAACTTTAAATTCTTACTTTCCTATCTCCCCACAAGTCGATCCCATATGTACTTCACACCAGGTTGATCATGCTTCACTTACCCTGTTTTGGAACTACTGACTTTCCTTTCTTATACTCACCTACAAACACAAGCAACTGTTACGAGCTAAAAAGCTCAGTAAGTAAAAGTTTTATCTCACATGCACAAAACATAATCAAATACACTTTCAAAACTCGATTGAATAGTTTTGTAAACTCTTATAAATCTTTCTATGCAAATGTGATAGTCTTTCTACTATGGGCCCTGAGGATGCTGCCACCAGCACTTCTATGGTCTTCTATGACCAAAAATATCTTAGATCAGCGATTCTGCTCAATCCGGCCAAATCAGATCACATCTCGGATTATCAACCTCTCTTAGTTAGACCTAATCGAGTAAAATCTCTAGGGTCAACAAATCCGCTCAGTCTCCCTTGACCAAGCAGCGCCTCACTATAATGTTATGCTTATGTAATGTCAAGCATCACACTCATCAATCAAAGCATAACACTTCTCTTTACTGCTTTTGCGTAAAAACTAATATAAACTCAATTCCAACATGCTTTATTAAAACAAAGCACCGCATAATCAATTCAATGTTCAGCATGCTATGTTGCATTCATAACAATATCATATATCTCATGGTGAACAAATAGTGAAAAGACTTGTATTGTAACTGAGACTTTACTTACCTGTAGTATGTTTTATCTTGGTAGGAGCTTACTACAATCCTTCTAACTTTAGCCAACTACTAACTTAGCCAAACTTGTGTTTTCATCTTAGTAAGAACTTCATTCCCAATTCTACTTAAAAACACATAATTTTCTTTAGGTGTCAAAAATTATGTTTATGCTACAGTACTCGTTGACCCATCGACCTATTGGGTATTTTGAATACTAGAGGTGTCGAGGCGTCGATCATGCCGACCCCTTTGACCCTGTCAACCCCTTTGTATTTTGAAAGCATTGACCCTGTCAACCCTTTGCATTTTTTAAGGCGTCGAGCATTCACATTTTTTAAGGTGTCGACCCTTCTCCTTTTGAAGGCGTCGACCCTGCCCTTTAATTTTGACATACTCGAAATTTTGATTTCATACTGATTTCTTATACTTTATCAATTCTACTCTTAATTTTGACTTATTATACATGAACTAAAGATTTCGAGTACAAGGGCAATGATGATTCTTACCAGAATTTATTCTGAACTAATATGCTCTATTTCGGACGAACTGCTCAGCATCGTGTCTGTACTATGTAGAATTTCTACTTTCGCCCCCGTTGATTCTCGACTATGGGGAATGGAGGGAAATTTCTACTTTCGGTTCGAGATTTCGGGTGGGTTAGGGAAAGGAGAGAAATTTTCTAAACACTAGAGCTTCTGAAATCGTAAAACTGTACGAATATGGTAGTAGGGTTATTAACTTCTTAATTAAGGTTTTACTACATGGATGGCTACTGTTGAACCCACTACCTCTATTTTTCTCTTCTTACAATTATAATATAAATTTTATTTTTATATTATAATTTTCGTTAGTCTAAAATTTTGAAGACTAAATTTTATGTGGATTTCTCTCAATTCCTTTTTACAATATGCTCAAAATTTTGGTGCTAACTATAAGGAAACATTTTCCTTAAAAGTATTTAGATTGCAACTTTGTCTAATTACAGGAAGTAAAAAAATTGGATATTACAAATCCTTCCAACTTACAAAAGTTTCATTCTCGAAACTTAAAATAACTATGGGAACTTAGCTCTCATATCTTCTTCTTTTTCCCAGGTAGCTTCCTCTGTTTTCTGACTTTTCCACAAAACTTTAGCTGAAGGAATAATCTTATTCCTTAACACTTTTTCTCTCATATCTAATATCTGCACCAGTTTTTCTTTATATAACCAATCTTTTCTTACTTCTACCGGTTCATGCTGCAATATGTGGGAAGGATCTCAGATATACTTTCTCAGCATCGAAACATGAAATACATCATGCACTTCTGATAAATTTGGCGGCAGAACTAATTTGTAGGCCACTTTATGTATCATTTCAAGATCCTTGAAAGGTCTAATATAATGATGACTTAATTTTTCCTTCTTCCGAAATCACATTATTCCTTTCATTAGCCTTACTTTAGGAAGACTAGATCATCTACTTGAAACTCAAGCAATCGTCTTCTCCAATCTGCATAATTTTTCTGACTACTCTGTGTTATCTTCATCCTTTGATGAATCTTTTCAATTGCTTTTGTTGTGGCTGGAATAATGTCTGGATCTATCAGCCTCGTCTCTCCAACTTCATGTCAGTGAATTGAAGATCTGCACTTTCATCCATAAAGAGCTTCATATGGGGGGTCATCCCTATCGTAGCTTGATAGCTGTTATTATATGAGAATTCTACTAATGGTAAAAATTTACTCAATGAGCCTTGAAAATCTATCACACAAGCTCGTAACATATCCTCTAAGATTTTGACGGTTTTTTCTGTCTGACCATCAGTTTGAGAATGAAAAGCTATATAAAATTTCAACTTTGTCCCCATTGCTCTTTGCAAATTTTTCTAGAATTTTGCGGTAAATCTCGAGTCTCGATCTGAAAAAGATAGAGATCGATACTTCATACAATCTTACTATCTCTTGGATGTAAAGTTCTGTAAGTTTCTATAAGGAATACGTCACTTTCACTAGTAAGAAATGGGTTGATTTTGTGAGTCGGTCAACTACCACCCAAATCGAATTATACCCTTTGGTAGTCCTTGGTAATTCGACTACAAAATCCGTGGCTATTTGCTCTCATTTCCATTATGGAACTTTAATTGGTTGTGGCACCCTTGTATGTCTTTAGAGATACCTTGCTTCTTTGACAAGTGAAATACTTACTTACAAACATTAACACCTCATTTCTCTAGGCCACCAAAAGTGTTCTTTTAGGTCTCTATATATTTTTGTGGCACCTAGATGAACTAAATAGGGCATATTGTGACCCTCGTTCAATATCATATTGAGGACACACAATCTTTCTTTGAAGCTAAGAAGTCTATCCTTAGAAACATTGAAATCAAACATGTTTCCTTCTATTACATCTTGCTTTATCTGTTTCATCTCAACATCCGCCTCTTGTACGCTTCAAATATCCTCAAGAAGAATTGGTTGAAGATTAAAAGCTGCTAATTGTCTTATTATCATTTGTATCTTTGCTTCACACACATCTCTTTGTAGTGGTTCTGGTAATGCACATAGTTCAACAAGGATAGCCGAGGTTTCAACTTAGGCATCCGCGACTTTGTGGCACCTAGATGAACTGAATAAGGCATATTGTGACCCTTGGTCAATATCATATTCTTTAATTCTTCATTTTTAGGGACACACAATCTTTCTTTGAAGCTAAGAAGTCCATCCTTAGAAACACTGAAATCAGATATGTTTTCCTTCTATTACTTCTTGCTTTATATGTTTCATCTCAACATCCGCCTTTTGTACGCTTCGAATATCTTCAAGTAGAGTTGGTTGAAGATTCAAAGCTGCTAATTGTCCTCTTATCAATTATATCTTTGCTTCACACACTTTTCTCGAAGAGGTAACTCGATAAGTAACATAGCCAATTGGAGGGCCGCTACATAATATCAAAGAATGTACCATGTGACCTCAAAATCACTCGGCTATTGCTTATTTAGCTAGCGTCACTCCTTCAACTGCTCAAACTTCAGTTACTCCTGAAATAGTGCAACAGATGATTATTTAAGCTTTTTCAGTCGTAAGGCTCCGAGGCAAGCAGACTTTTTCATCTCATTTTTGCCTTATTGATGATGCATCCAATCATATGATTAGTTCTTCTGATCTTCTATGAAATATTTGCCCATATCATGGTATCTCCCATATTCAAATAGAGTCATATACCTATTAATATTTTTGAGAATCTTAATTCCTTATTTCGTGATATTTTTATGTCCCTACAATTATCTACTAATCATATCTCTGTGGGTCAGTTAGTTGATAATAACTGTGATGTCTATTTTTCTCGTGGTGTTTGCTTTCTACTAGATCAGGTGCCGGGGAAGATACTCGCAAAAGGGTTTAAAGTTAGGAAATTGTATGCATTATATTTTTTTGTTCCTAATTATTTATATTTATCTTGTATGACAGTTAATAATAAGAGTAAAGTATGACACAAATGTTTAGGTCATCCAAAGTCTGTTGTTGTATCTCATCTTTTAAATTCGGGTTTATTAGGTAATAAAGAATATATTTCTTCTTCTTTCTCCTTGGGACTTTTGTACTTGCAAATTCAGTAAAAGTAAGACTTCTATTTTCATCTCATGGTAGTCATGCAGACAAATGTTGTGATATTGTATGTATTGATGTATGGGGCATCACACATATCATTTATCACGCACACAATAAGTATTTTGTGACATTCATTGATGATTTCAGTCGATATACTTGGGTATATTTTCTTTGTGCCAAATTTGAGATTTTTTCTATTTTCAAGACTTTTTTAGCCTACGTTGAAAGACAATTCTCTACAGGTCTTAAATTTTGGTGATATGATTCTGGTGGGGAATACATGTCCTACGAATTTCATGCCTTCTTATACCAAAAATGTTATTGTCTCTCAATGCACATGTCCTTCTAGTCCACAACAGAATGGTGTTGCCGAATGAAAAAATCGTCATCTCTTGGATGTTGTTCACACCTTATTGATTGAGCCTTATGTTCCTTCTAAATTTTGGATTGGAGCTTTATCTACTACAATTCATTTGATTATCTGAACTTCGCCACAGATTTTACATTTTGTAAAAGTATATGCCCCTCAAGCCACTTGGATCTATCCTCTTAGGGCTATACTCTTTTGAGATTCAATCTTATTTGTAACAAGTTATCAACGACTTTAATACTTTTGTATTAATACAATGAGCAATTTTATCTATCATTATTTTATTATATTGTTGGAATAATAAATTGCATGATTATGTCTGAATGAATGCATATATATGTTTTCATGATAGATTCTCAGATCTTATGCAATACACTTGGGACCATGATAGAGATCACGCTCAATGAGACTCTAGTAGCTATAAGCTTAAGATCCTAATTGTTCATAGTGATAGGATTGTCATAAGAGATATTGACAATCTAGAAAGACTATTGCATGAGTTATCTTCTTATCGTAGGAATGATGTTCTCATAATAGTAATAGTAAATACCAAGATAGGCATGCAAGTGATTTAATAGATTATTAAATCATTGAACGTGATCACTTGATGAGTCTCCATGGTAATGATAATAATTGTTAATGAAAATTGTCCCATGGTTATAGTACTTATGATTCTCATACCTGAAATCACCATAGTATTGGCATATAAGATATCATACTTTGATATCGCTCCACATAGATCTTAGCCAAAGGCCTACTAAAAGGGCGAACTATTGGGCATGATCTAGAGTATGTGCAGTCTGTAAGATGGTAATATGGAATCCATCATCACATTATCATAGAGGTAAATCATATAAATGATGTACCTTATGCAACAAGGAATCTTTACAAAATAGTATGGTTGGAAAATGAGTTTTCCATAAATCTATTGTCATGTTTGCATAAGGAATCACATGATTCATATGATCAGTCTCCTAGGGTTTAACAATTAAATCATACCCTAGGACATATCAGGATATTGGTAAGATAAAAGAATTAGTTTGGTATATTAATAGTCACTACAAGTTATTTTTGGGGTTACTGGATCTTCTTAAAGGTTTCGAGTACTTCTCATTACATGGGGACACATACACCTTGCAAGTTTTTTTTAACATTTTTTGGCATTACATTTTCCATGTTTTTTTAAGAATTTGGATTCAGTCCAGACCCATACTGTCCGGACAAATCCAAATCAAGGGTTGGGATATCAATCATTATCTTTATTGTTATTAGATCATCGAGGGAAAAGAGAGTATACAATTTACATATCCTCTAATATAACTATTTTCTTTGAATGCACCAGTGAAATAAAATGTACAATATATGTATGCTTATGATTTCATTTCCTTCAACCTTTTTCTGTGTAGATCCATGTAGATTTTAGATTTGAATTCTCTGAATCTCAATTAATTGAATCTTCTACCCCTAGTATTATTCGAGACGTTCCGTATATGAGCCTACATTCCAAATTTGAAACTTGCTTGAATTGGGGTCAATTCTTTTGTCTTATTAATATCCTATCTCTCTAGTTATCCCGACATTAGTGAGGGTGGTTGTAAATCAGAGGGTTTAGCTTGGTTTTATTTGGCACCTAAATGGGCATTCAAATTGGACCGAACCATTTGTTTAACTATTATTCACTTATTTTATAGGAGATAAAAAAGAGATTTGTGATCCCATAAAAAACATCAAGATGTTAATTTTATGTTGAGGTCGTCTATCTTGTAGGAGTACTCTAATTATCGATTCCTAGGTTTTATAATAGATTCATAAACAAGAGAAAGATTGCATTTAGAAGTTATCTTTCAAGAAACCCTAGATGTTGTTGGAGTAAAGGATCATTAACAAGGGTGCAAAGGTAGGAAGAGCATTTCCCTTTTTCATAAGAACTTATGTACTAAAAACAGTAATATCTCCAATTATAATCCTTCTAGAATATAAAATATATCTTTTCATACGATCCCCGTCATATATTTTTCTACTAGCATTTTCAATTATAATCCTAGCTCTATTTTAAATTTTTAAATGCATGCCTACAATTATAGTCCTTCTTTTTCGGGGTTATGACGTATATCAGAGCCGGCAATTGCAGGAAGTCTCTGACAACCTTTTGAGATAGCTTTTTAGGAGCCTGCCTTTAATGGGTCCCTTTAAAAAAATAATAATAATAGATAATAACAAACAAATAAATATTTAACTCCATTTAATTATCTTAAGAGGAAAGGAAAAGGGAAGGCCTGAAAACACTCTCATATTACCTGTTAAGGGAAACAATAAGGAAAGCAGAGGATTGAGGGGAAGCAAGAGATTAACAGAAAAGAAAAAGGAGAAATTAGAAACTCTAATTCTGAGTATAAATGACTGACAATGGTACTATCTACAAGCAAAGGAAGGAAAGATATAATTCACTCCAGTGACTTGAGAAGCCTAAATAGAGCAGCTGCTTCTCTTATCCTCGAGAACTCAATGCAGAAAGCTTGGACTTCGATGAATAGATCTTTTACTGCAAACAAAAATATTGAAATCACTTACTGCAGCACAACTCTTTACCTTCCAAAAATATTAAGTTTCAAACATGTTACGAGCAATCCCTAATCTCTATTTCGGTATCAAGTTGTCATGTCATGCACTGTTTCCTAATTTGTAACAAGCCCCTTCTCATCATAGTTGTCCGGCTTCTTACAGTTTCCAAAGTACAGATTAAACAGACACATAGGCCGAAACTATCACCACTGTCATCTACTATTATTTCAAAGAAACTTCTGATGTTCTATACGTAATGGGCATACTCCTGTATTTCTTCTGGGTTGCATTAACTAGTTATTAAATCAACAGGAAGAGAGAAATTGAATAACATCCAATGAAAAAAGGAACTCACCATTTATGATGTTATTTCGGATTAGGCTCTGCAGAAACACACAAACAAGTCTGACCAGTCTGTTCTGCATGTACTTGTCCTGGGAAGAAGATATGTTATTAGCAGGTAAAATTAAGTGTCTGAAAAAATCAAGCTTGAAATAAACAAAGTTAAACATCTGTCCAGAAAGGTTCCCCAAAATTTATTCTGGATCCCCAATTTAAAGTCCGGTTTAATCAAAATACCATAAAACTCTATTTTGAGAATAATACACTCCAGGAAAAGGTCAAGAGGTATACCTTTATGTTCTCACAAGATGATATACAATTAGTTATATACAAGTGTATAAACTCAGAGGGAAGTTCCACAGCAGTTGTAAGCCTATTGACGACTTCCATAGAGTGTAAACTCATGTCCATATTGACAAGCACAGTGAAGTACCTGCTCAACGAAGTAATAAAGGGATCGCCTCAGTTGATGCACAAAAACACACATGCACTAGAGAAGAAAAGTCATGGAATTTCATACTCTGCAATTTCTGGGGAATTTATAAGCCTTGTTAGAACCTCTACGGCGATAAGAGGATTATTTTCTACCAATTCCTGTTGATAAGATTGGAGAATTTAAGAATAAAGGAAAATAGGTTTGATGAAGGGAATAAAAGTTTTTTGGGAAAATAGAAGATATACTGAAAGCTTTCTTGGTGTCAGTCCACAATGATATACGAGCTTCGGGTCTTTGGCTAACTCCATCACAACTTGCTGCAAAATGAAGGGACGACAATTCATTTATTCTCCCTTCATAATGAATAACTAAACAAGAGAAAACAAACTATGAGCATGCAAAGCCTTGACTATGTAATTAAAAGTGATTATTCACTCCAGACAAGAGACCAATGTTTATACCATCAAAACTTGCTATGTCAGAAAAAAATGTGCTTATAAAAACACAACTAAGAGCTCTTGCAAACATATTTTTTACCAAACATAATTTATCTCCTTTCTTTGAGCAATTCCAGTGCGAAAATGAATTGTATTATCACACACAAAAATAGCTTCAACATTTACTAGAATCTCACGCTCTAATGAATCATACATAGAATCTATGGTAACTCACTTTCTTTTCACATAGCAATATTGTTAAGTTACCGATTGTCCTAAAAGTTCGAACTGTTAAGAAACGGACCTTAACTATGATATCTATAGACTCTTAACACTTCCCCCCACATGCAAGCCCATAACATATCCCTTGCATGTGCAAACAAATGGCAAACAAGCCCGAGAAGCATATCATATGCAGAAATAACAAAGAGGGGAGTAAACATGATTTGAACCCGAGACCTCAACTCTGATACCGTGTTAAGTTACCAATTATCCTAAAAGTTCAAAAAACAGGCCCAACTATGTTATCTACCATTGAGACTCTTAACAAATATGTCAAGTCTTAGGTGTCGTTCTAGTTCACCTTATATAGGATTCAATGTAGCATGTAGTACTGTACTCAACTCCTTTCTTTCTGAGACAAAAACTGTACGTACCACAATCAAGATAGATAACATTTTTCCTTTCTTCCTCACCTTTCTTCCTCACTTTCCTAGTTTCCTTCAGTTCCTTGCAAAAAGTATTACCTTATCGAAGCCGACTCCTATTATTCTAAGGAGAATCCTTTTTCTCCACCTTTTTTCATGTCCATTCAAGAAATACCAGCGCAATGTAGAGGCACAAACTCATTCGCTCAATTTTTTGGTCCCCCCCCCCCTTTGGCAAAATTTCAACGAAGTTATAGCTAAAGAACTTTCGAACAAGTAGGTAACCTTCCGTCAACAGGTGAATTAGTCTATGCTTATCCTATACTACATAGGAGAACAAGTAGCAATTCATCAATAGGGCACATAGAGTTCACAACGCATTTACGCCAAGACAGCATGGGAGTTAATGGACCTTTGTTTAAGACTCCATATCATGACACGCAAACATAGTCACTAGTCACTGATGAATTGTTTGATTCTAGCATCCAGAAAATCAAGAAACCGCATTGATTCATGCTCCAAACCTTGCAGCCCTAAACATGGTTCATGACTCATGATCATTTGAGATCCAAAATGAAAAATTACCAACCCACTTGCAAAGAACCAATCTCAAAACACTAACAGAGATCCAGAGAAATAGACAAGAAAGATGAAGGAAAATATAATCAACAGATCTCACAATCACAAGCAAACTTAACCAACCAATGAAATTAAAATAATATGATGACCCTATTCTCAGCCTACCTCTTCATACAGTCTAGCAATACGTGTACTGAGCTGTTTTGACCATATCATACATTACAGCACACAACCTAATAACAATCGTCTGGAATTATGGATACATGACAAACAAAGATGCAGGAATACAAGTCTATTTATAAAAAGAGGGGGAGTGAGATCATCCTAAGGAATTGCTTAATCATAGAGTTTATATAAGCACCTCTTGTTGAGTAGGAGCTAGTGGTCCCTTCAAAGCTTTTGCAATTAAGTCTCTT
This sequence comes from Coriaria nepalensis, assembly GCA_027186245.1. Taxonomy (NCBI): domain Eukaryota; kingdom Viridiplantae; phylum Streptophyta; class Magnoliopsida; order Cucurbitales; family Coriariaceae; genus Coriaria; species Coriaria nepalensis. Next base: position 9,559,994 of record CP114486.1, on the reverse strand, counting down.
ACTGCTGCGCCTCTACTAGTGTCAACACACATTCCATAGTCCCATGCAAGTTCATGGTTGTCATCAGGGTTCAGCCACACAAGCTGAAAAGGGCTTTACAACCATAAATCAAATGTGATACAAGCTATACAAATTAATTATATGTAGGGAACTATCAGAGATCTTACCTCCCCATCCTGTATCGGGAGCCTTGGCGGAAGAGGTCTGATCCACTCAGGACCCATTCCTTCTGGCGACAAACTTGACAACAAGCCAACCACTGTATCATCTCTATCTCCATATCCAAGTTTAGATTTAACTCCAGGTTGCAGGTCAAACCTGAACAATACCATGAACCACATGAGCAGGATGAAACAATGAAATTTAGCATATATAAATAACGGAACCCATGTAGTACGAATGAAAGCCTTCAGTTAAATTTTGAAATTGAAATAAAATAAAATAAAAAGTCAGCCATACTCTGAGGAGTTTGCATCACAGCCACAGGGTACATCAGGGTCAGGCAAGACATTTCTAATTGAACTATCTTTAAAAGTGCACTTATATGGTTCCGATTGAACTTTATTATCACAGAACCGCAGTTGCAACTCCTCGCGTAGTGGGAACGCCTGATAAGAAAGTGATCATCTTAGCAGATCTTAACAAAACTAATACACCATATGAATCTCTTTCACAGCCTCACACGAAATTGCCTACATAAGGAAATCAACGTATACTAGTCTACGTAACTTACATGCAATGCTGGATCAAAATCTTTTATATAATCTGCAGCAGACTGCTTAAGAAACTGCAAGAACAAACCGTTTCAGAAAGGTACACCGAGAGAGAAACATATATGAAGATATAGGAGAGAGACCGAATACAAGGGTGAATATTATGGTGATGAATACACAAATGACTTAATGTTAAACCAAAATGTCTCCATTGTAACATACAGCAAAAAATCAAATTCCTGCCAGCAGAAGCACTAAACATCTAACTGAATTCTTTGGTTGGCCAAGATTTAACTTGCATTGCATTGCCAAGATTTGACCACATCTCTATTCTACAACTGGGGATTCAGAAGATCTAATGAGCAGGCTGACACAAAATTACATAAAACATGGATGGGAATCTATATCCATAATTTGTGGCTAACATACCTAAATTGATCCCAAAAATCAATTGGTAAGCCATATCAACAGTAAAGATATTTTGTTATGGAATCATTAAATTATGGAAATGTTCATCATCCATTAGTATGTCCAATAGAATGTCAACCTTGGTAACAACAGAGTACAATAAATTGCTCAATCCCTTGCTCAACTCTAGAAAAGAATGACTAAACAGAGAGAAGAACCTCTTTGCCACTAGTAGAGCCATCAGAGCCTAACAGCCGAAGTATAAATGCCCTCTCATAGTTTTCTGCTTCATCATTACAAGCAGCCTGCATTGTGAGAATACAAAAAACAAAGTACAAAGAAACAAATGATACAGTTGTTAAGTCTCTTCTATATAAGTCCACATGAGAGGCCAAAAGTATTTGGCAATCAAAGAGTAAGAAATTCACATGCATTTTCATGTAAGAAAATGGTGGCATCAAAGAGGATATATCCAGACTATTTAGAAGTAAAATATGCCTAGAACCACAAGCCTTCAACAGTTAAAATTAACCATCTTTCTTGTTTTGAACTGTTATTAGAATTTTCCTTAACCATGACTTAAGCAATTTGCAACACTTTCATGTTGCAAATGGATAGTGTTGGTCATCTTACTTCATCAGCATACCCGATAATTGGCTGATTCATGGACCCAACCAATGTAAAACAAATAGTCCCACAGAAATGTTCAAGCACCCAGAATAGAAATTATCTTTGAAAAACATAATAATAATATAGTATCTGACTGAGAATCAAATGGCTTGGTCAGCACTTTCTTACATTAATAATGAGCGATATAAAAGGATTTGCAGAAGACTTCTGAGAGGAATATGATTGATGAAGAATAGAAAAGCCAACTAATCGTTGAGTAGAACTGAGCATCTTCTTGTTCTGCCGAATTAAAATAACAAATCAGCACTTGAGATTAAAATCCTCAAGAAAATGGTCAATAAACCACTTGTTGCAAGAAACAAGTAAAAACCAGAACTATTAGATGCAATTGGAGATGACCATAACGCAGAATACCGAATATGATGCCCCAATCACAACCTCTTAGACCAGAGGCCATAACTTTGAATCAGGATTTAATACTTGTCAAAAAAAAAAAAAAGTAAATACAAAACAACTTAGATGCATAAGAAAAACAAATAAAAGATAAATGCACAAATAATCACAATATGCAACTAGCACACAATGGAGTGTACAGTGAAACCCTAATCTAAACCCGATGCTCCCCGGAGATGAAGAAAGCCCCTAAAACCAACGAAAACCCCTAAATTCCAGGACAAATTCGAAAGCACAAAACTAAATCAATCCACTTACATAGAGAGAGGGATTTACCTCGAGGAGAAAAATGAGAGAAGAGCATGCGATAAAGCGACGGTGAGAAGGAAGACTAGAGTAGAAATCAGCGAGAATGAGATCGAAAGGACGTTGATCTCCGCCTCTGAGCAAGGCGTAAAGTGTATGCGATTCTTCCACGCTCAGAAGCTTCATCATGTCGCTTTCTCCTCTTTCTTCTTCTTTCTTCTTCTCTCTTCTCTCTAACCGTACGGCTGAGATTGTGATCCAAAACGCACATTTCAGTGCTTCAGCTCGTTGAATTTTGACTCTAAAAAGGCTGAAACCCAACTTCAGTCCAGCCCTGAAGAAGATCCGCTTTTAGGGCCCAAATTGGTTGATTGGGAACAAAAAAGCCTAAAAGAGTTGAGCTGCCGAAAATGAAAGCCCAAAAGTCATTATAATGTCAAATTGAATGGTATTATGATTACTGGCCCACCCACATCCATAAACTTAAATTTATACTTTTAAACAATTAGAATGAGAGCTGTCGATCCGGCCGGTGCCCGGCAGTCTGCTTTTTGGGCCCAATCAGGATTTAGAGAGTCGTGTTGGGCACGGATTGTAGGGGTGTACTGTGTTTGGGCACCACATTGGCCACGGTGTGTTTAGTCCTCTTATATACATTGTACATTGTACCTCATTTTCTCCACAGGATAATACAGTAATTTTAATTCTATCTTTTTCTTCTTCCTTCATTACCCAAAAATATGGGTTTATACCCTGTTTTATGGTATCAAAGCATCTGTAAATGGCGGAAGGAGTAAGGAAATCTTTTAATACACAGACTAAGACCATCCAAATCCTAGAAAAATGATTATAACGAGTTGGATTTCTTTGCAAATTTTTCAAAACCAAATAATCCTTACAGAATAGAACAAAGTGACAGTCCACAAATTATGTTGGTCTCTGAGCTCTTAACTAAAGATAATTATGAAGTATGGTCAAGAGCGATGAAAAGAGTCTTAAGGGCTAAGAACAAGCTATTTCATGTCAATGAAAAATTAACTATATCAGAAAGAATGGCTACAGACGCAGCTTCTATCAAAAAGAATGGCTACAGACGCAGCTTCTATTATTCACAAGATAATATCATAATCGAAGCATGGAAATGTTGCAACGATATGGTAGTCTTTTGGTTGCAGAACTTTGTTAGTTTAGATATGAAATCAAGTATTTCTTATACAAGTAATGGCCAGCAACTTTGGCAAGAACTGTAAGAAAGATTTTCCCAACAAGATGGAGACTCATTTGCTTAATTGAATCAAAATGGAGACTCATTTGCTATTTATTATGGTAAACTTAATGGACTATAGGACTAACTAGATGCTTTTGAACCCATCTTTGAGTACACATGTGGACAACTACAAGTCCCAGTTGAAGGTTATCATAGGGACAAAGTCATAAAAAATGTTATTGGACTACGTGAAGAATTTTCAGCCTCTAGGGATCAAATTCTACTCCTAAATTCCCTTACCAACAATCGACATAGTTTATAACTAAATGCAAAAGCAGAAGTGAACTCATGATCTTACAACTACCAAAATCAATTCTACTGAACATGTTGATATGACTGTCATAAAGTTTCCAACACAGAATCGAGGCAATACAATGTACTTGGGAAAAAATAAAGAATACATTAAAAAACAAAAGACATTATACAATTATTATAAAATCATTGGACAATCCAATTGACAACTGCTTCAAGACTAGAAACTCAGAAGCACCTGTCTGTGAACATTGCAAAATGATATGATATACTAGGGCCAAATGTTACAAGTTATGTAGGTACCCTGAATGACACAAGTTCTATTCTCCAGCTAAAAGTCCTACTTTATCTAATCAGGTTTTTGTTCCAGTTATTTCTAAACAAGAAGAGCCTCCACAATTCAATTTTTCACAAGATTAATATCAATAAATCCTCTCATTACTCAAAGGAAAATCCACCTCTACCACTCCACAAGTTAACATGAATCAAAAGGATCATAACTCAGTTTATACTACTACTACCATTTCATGTCAATCTGTTACAAATTCTACTTGTATTCCCTAAATCTTGGACATAGGAGCCACTAACCATATCATCTATAATTCTTTTTTCTTCACTAAGATAATATCTACAGTGAAATTCTTTGTCCTATTACCTAATGGTCAAACTGCATCTGCAACACACATTGGAACCATTCAAGTATCTAAAGATCTTAAATTACATGATGTCCTCTGTGTTCCTTCTTTTACCTTCAATTTAATTTCAGTAAGAAAACTTACTGAGTTAATAAAATGTTGCATTGTTTTATATCCTTCCTATTGCTTAATTCAGGACCCTTTGGACTGAAGGATGATTGAGAAGGGTGAAGTGAAAACAGATTATACCATCTCATGCTAGGAAACAACTCCATTGCTTTAGTTAAAAGTGTCTTACACAGTTCTATTTCTTCTAAATCTATGGTATATGCATCTCATCATGACTCTCTTGCGTTATGGAATCTTAGGCTAGGTCATGCATCCTTGCTTAGGTTGAAATTTTTGAATGTTCATCTTCAATCCAATAAAAATATGTGCAAAAGCTAGACATCACAAATCCCCATTTCCCAATAATCCTATAAGAACTAAAAGACTTTTTTATTTAATCCACTATGACATTTAAGGACCAAATTCTATTGCTAGTCATCAAGGATACTTATATTTTTCTCACCATTGTTGAAGATCACTCTCGAAACACTTGGGTTTACATGGTTAGAAATAAATATGAGGTTAAAACTTGTATCCAGTCATTCTATGCCTATGTTTTGACTCAATTTGAAATTTCTATTAAAGCTCTCAGAAGTGATAATGGCAAAGAATTTGTTGTAACATATTTCTATAACAACCTTGGCATGATTCACCAATGCTATTGTGTAGAAATTCCTCAACAAAACAGTGTTGTAGAAAGAAAATACCAATATATCCTAAATGTTGCAAGAGCCTATCATTTTCAATCCAATCTTCCTCTACAATATTGGAATGTGTTCATACATACCTTTATTTTCTTAATAAATAGAACCCTCACTCCCTTACTCCACAATAAATCATCCTATGAAGTTTTTCTAAATAAACAACCAAATTATAATGCTCTAAAAGTTTTTGGATGTTTAGCTTATGCTCCCACTTTGAGTCAGGGCAGAAAGAAGTTTGATACTAGAGCTAAGAAACATATTTTTCTAAGCTATCCTTAGTGTCAAAGGCTAAATCTATTTTCATTTCAAGTTTTTAAGCATGAATTCCCCTACAAAAACATGTCACAGATTTTGGATTCTCAACCATCCTTTATTCCTCTTACTCCTCTTATATAGAATGATCTTAACACACCTTCTAATCCTTTACCACCCTCGAGTCCCACCATAATCCCTATTCCAACACGTACTTCTAACCCCCCTTCTCCTATACCGAATATAGAACCAGCTATCTTAGAACCCGATCCCTCTTTCAGACACTCTCAAAGAACCAGGATACCTCATACACATCTATCAAACTATAATTGCCCTACTTTAACTAAAGCACACAGTTGGTTTTCTTCACTTTCACCTCTTCAGTCCCTTCCCAAAGGTAATTCTAAAACTCTTTATTCCATTTCTAAGTATTTGTCTTGTGACAAGCTTTCAGGGTCATTTGGTGCTTTCACTGCTTATATAACACTTTTGGTAGAACCAGTTACTTATAAGGATGCTATTCTAGGGCCAAATTGGGTTCAAGCAATGCAAACAGAGTTTCAAGCGATAGAAGGAAACAGACTTGGGTTCTCACTAACATTCCTTATGGTAAAGTTGATGTGGGGTGTAAATGGGTTTATAACTAAAATATAATTCAAATAACTCCTTAGAAAGACATAAAACTCGCATTGTTGCTAAGGGCTATACTCAAATATAAGGTATTGATTATTAGGAGACTTTTTCCCTGATTGCAAAGATCACTACAGTACGTTTGTTACTAGCTTTGGTTGTCATTAAAGGCTGGTTACTCTATCAATTCGATGTATAAAGTTCATTCTTACATGAGGATTTAGATGAAGATATCTACATGAAAATCCCTCAAGGATATGGAAAAGCTTTTAAGCCCAAAGTTTGCAAGCTTTTAAAGAGTCTTTATGATCTTAAACAATCTTCACGACAATGGTATGCCAAATTCTCTAACTCATTGGTCAATTTTAGTTTTCAACAATATAAGGTTGATTAGTCTTTTTACTAAAACATCTCAACATGGTTTTATTGCTATCTTGTTTAGCTACCAATGGATCATAATTCAAAATTTAATACTATTGATGAGGTTCCTCTACAAGATCTTACACATAATAATATAGTAATTTTAATTCAATCTTTTTATTCTTCCGCCATTGTCAAGTTTTTGACTTACTAAACCAAACATATGGATTTATACCCTATTTTAGACGATGAAGAGATGCTATGTATCTTGATGAGGACAAAGGTGATCACACAAATGACGTTTTCCACAAATTAATTGCACGAGAACTGTGGGTCGGAAGGAAGAACTTTTTACGTTTGATTGGAAGTGGAAGAAGGTGCTTGCTCTCTAATCTCTCGGGGTGTAATATTAAGGTAAAGAAGAAGTAAAGAGGAAAATAGAAGAAGATAAAGAGTCCGAAATAGAAATCGAATTTTTAAAACCTAATTTAAAATCTTTTTAGGGCACAGGGTTTAAGGCTCGTTCATTTATAAATAGTCGGAATAATGCAGTATGAATTAATGAAAATCTTATCTAGATTTTTATTTTTTTTATTTTTTTAAAAAATTAATCTAATAATTATAAGTTTATCAGATTTTAATTATTAAATTAGAAAAATAATAATTTAATAATTATCATTTAATATCTCCTATCCGCAAACCATAATTCTCCCCCAACTAAATTTTATCTATCAGACTATCATTGAAAACTTATTGGTCTTTGCCGAAAGAAAACAAACACGAATCCAATGAATTCAGCGAATTCTGACAAGAATGGCTCCTCTTTGCTCTCTTCCCCGTCTCTCACCAGCAAGACCCGCCTCACTCTCGCGGTAATGTCGGCTGCCACTGACTTTGTCATCATAAACCGACGCAACGGCACCATAAACCGACGTATCGCCCGCCTCCTTGAAACCCATTCCCCTTCAAATCCAACTAAGCCAGTCGATGGCGTCTTTTCGTCCGACGTCGTTGTCGATCCATCTATCTGGTTCCGCCTCTTCGTCCCCTCCTCCTCCTCCTCCTCCTCCACATCTCTCCCTGTCCTCGTCTTCTTCCACGGCGGTGGCTTCGCCTTACTCAGCGCCGCTGCTCATTCATATAACGTCGTCTGCCGACGCCTCGCACACCAGATCCCCGCCGTCGTCGTTTCCGTCAACTACCGCCTCTCACCCGAACATCGATTTCCCTCCCAGTACGACGACGGTTTCGACGTTCTTCAATTCCTCGACCAGAAACTCTACTCCGTTCTCCCTTCGATAGCCGACGTCTCTAACTGTTTCCTCGCCGGCGACAGCGCCGGTGCGAATCTCGCTCACCACGTCACCGTTCGCTACTCTCGTGAAAAACAGCAGTTCCGATCTCTCAACGTCGTCGGATTAATTTCCATCCAGCCGTTCTTTGGAGGAGATGAGCGAACCGAGGCTGAGATCCGGCTGGATCCAGGTTACATAGTGACGATTGCTCGCACGGATTTTTTCTGGAAGTTGTTCTTGCCGGAGGGGAGTAACAGGGATCATGCGGCGGCGAACGTGAGTGGGCCCAACGCAGAGGATATATCGAAACTGGAGTTTCCGAAAACGATGGTGGTGGTTGCGGGATTCGATCCGTTACAGGATTGGCAGAGAAGATACTACCAGTGGTTGAAGCAATCGGGGATAGATGCTGAGTTAATCGAGTATCCAAACAGTATTCACGCTTTTTACTTGTTTCCGGAATTACCCGAATCTTCTCAGTTAATAAGCCAAGTCAAGAATTTTATTGCCAACACTTCTTCATCATCCAAAATGTAATCTATATTACTAATTAGTAATATATATTTTATTTACATCTTTTAATTATAGCATCTGGGAATTAATTAATTATAATTATTATCATAATTAATCAGTATATTTATGCAGATAATAATTATTAAAAAAAAATAAAATAATCAAATCTGATTATTGATAAAAAGTTAGTTATTTTTATTAATTTATTCTAAGCCATTTTTCAATTCTCCATTTATAATATGATTCAAAAGACTAAAATGAAATATCTTGAAATTATTAAAAAATGAAATTAAACCGTTTAAAAAGTTCAGTAACAAAAATTAAGTCTATATAATATATATATATATATATTTTTTAAAGAAGGTCGAATTCTAAATATATAAAATATTATAAAATTATATGGTGTATTTAATTTTTAAAATTTAATCTTTTTTTAACTAAATATAAAATTAATATATATATTAAATATTGAAAATTGATAGATTTTATCTAATAATATAATAAACATTCATCATACCGCAGAGCTTCTTCAACCTCACACCACAATTATTTATCTAATTTCAATTATTTAACCTTCCCCAAGACCCAGCAATTATGAATCTGCCAATGCATTAATGTATTTCTTGTTTTAACCTTTCAATTTCCACCCGTATCGTAGCACATAAAGATGATACTCTTAAGAGTTACAGTTTGAGATCATGACACCCAGAAAGAAATACGACTACTCTACATAGATGGGTTCTATAAGGAACATGTTATTAAATAACATAAATATCTAATTTTGTCAATAGAATGCGGTCAGTTTCATAAAATGGTAAAGTCACCATTTTTTATATTTATTTAAAAGAATTTAGAAATGTAGTTTTATCTTTATGTTTATTTCATTAATTAAAGAAATATTTTATTCCATGAAGCCGAAAAACATGAAAAATTTAAAATAAATAATAAATAATAAATAAAAAATAATAATAATAAATAAAGAGAAAGTAAAGATGAAACGCTGGATTAATATTAAATGCGCAGAGGAGGGAGAATGGTTGAGAGTTGGGTGAATACTGATAGAGTTTGTTCGGTAAGATTAAGAATATATGAGTAATTGTAAAATTGAAAAACAATATATAAATATATATATATATATATATATATATATACGACTGATGTATATACTATTTTAAAGATTTTTAAATTTATAAAAATAAATATAATATTAAATTTATTTATAAATATAATTTATCTATTAAATTATAAAATTAATATGAAAACAAAAATACATATATATATATTTTAGGTAGTAGTAGCTTTGTGAATAAATACTTAAGAGTCAGGACCAGACAGCTGTCATCTGACATCTGATGTCTTGTCAGATGACAGAAGACAGGCAGTATCATAACATAATTAGGGGATAGGAGTTCGACGTACATTAAATCATTTTAGATAAATTGAATATAAATATAAATATATATTTAAATTATTGAGTCAACTCTCCTTTGACTTTTGAATATGAGCCACTTGCTTAGCAATTTATCATCAAAGAATAAGAAGGAAGGAGTTAGAGGTGTTAATCGTGTGAAGAGAAAAAGGAGAAACTATTAAATCGGACTATATATATATATATATATATATTAAATGGAAACTGTATTACTACTACTCTTAGAATGTATTTGTTTTAATAAGATACAAGTCAATTCATTCATTCATTCATTCATTCATTCATTCATTCATTGTGATATAAAAATAAATAAATTATTTATCAAAAGATGGCATAATGAAAGTTACAATTTATGAAACAAATAAATAAAACATTTAATAAGAGAGAAATGCAAAGGTAAAAAAGAGGGATATATTTATTTATTTATTTATAAAATATTACACAAGTCATGTTATAAAATATAATGTTCAATCTTAATGCAATACTCTTTTTAATACTTAATTATATTAATATAATCAAATATACCTTAAATTATTCAATTACTTTTCTTATTCCTGTTTTTAAATTTTAAATTATGATTTTATTATTTAAAGTATAATATATATATATATATATAAATGATCTAATCTACTCAATTAACTTTTTTTTTTCTTTTTTTTTTTTTTTTTTTAACATTGAAATTTCAAATTAGGGCCTTTCTTTTTATTATGAGAACCTAGACCGTTGCCTAATTTATAGGGCAAGCCGACCCTGAATCTTATGATCATAACTCTGAATATTCAAAAATCAAATTTAAACTAGAGAGGAGAGGAGAAAGCTGTATACTAGCCAGGGGCGGGGAGACATACAAAAACTACCAAAGGGAAGAATATGTAATATAAAAATTAGGCAGGATAGATGTATATTTTTAAAATTAAATTGTTAATTTATAACTATTAACTACTACATAGTACCTAGCACCAATTCAGCAGCATCTGATTGAGATACCTTGCAATACTAATCAAACCAAAATATACAAGAGAAACCACCTATAATAATCCATGTACATAGTCTTGTTACTATCTCGAGAATGCGTTCAGAAAATAGCAACTAGGTTAATCAACATTCGAGTTGCAGGGAATCAGTTTAACCATATACTCAATCAATGGTGATAAGAAAATGCATAGATGCCACCTTGATGTTTCTTATGAAAGGAGCTTTGTAGTAGATATTAGTAACCAGGAGAAAAGAAACAGTTAAAGACTCACCATGCTCATCTGAAATTAACTCAATCACACACAATGCTTAGTCGAATTATATAATTAAATTATATTGATTCAGAGAAAGTGAATTATACCCCATTGCATGAAAGATAATTTGTTTGGTAATAATAATACATTCATCTCATTAAACACAGTTTTGAAATCATACAGTGAGAGAGCTTCATTCACTCCCTTTGACATTTATAATAGAGAACTTCAATTAAAGTTAATAATTTCTATCTCTACTTTCAAACAAGCAGTACGAAGGCAACCAGTTATTTATTTCAATTACAAAAACAAATTTCCAATAAATTGATCGAATTAGCACTGCTCTTCAAAACTCAATACCATGGATAATTATATGTTTGTTATATAATTTCATTAAGGAATTAGATTTTTATTTGCAACGTACCTCACTATGGTGCATGCTGCTAGAGGCTGGGCCTTGGGAACACCTTCAATCAATTGTCAACAACCAAAATATCCCTATCCAACAAAACAACAGGATCATCAACTTCTTATGAATAATGTGTTAAAAAGTAATTATGAAGTAAAGCCAACAGTATACTTTCTCTTGAATAGGTTGATGAGTCCATGGCATTGAAAATTCAAGGATGAGGCCCTTAAAAATGAAACTCCTGGAAGTTACTCCAGCATTACTGGATTATACTGATTACGGTCTCTCTTAGCTCACTCATCTACCCAACTTTTCAGGTGCTTTCCTCCTTCTGTCCATATCTCTTCTCAAGCCCTTTCACATTTCACATTGATTTGTCACTGCCACTACAATTCTCATTCTTATAAGCTCTACTATTGGACATTAAGGTTCTCCAATTGTTTAAGCATGTCATCTCCCGTCTTTTTTGCCAAATCATATCCCTCTACAGAGTCTCCTGCTTTTGTTGCTATCCTAACATACAATGAACAAAGAACCTTAAAACGTTCCGCAACATCCAGTTCAGTATCTTCAATATTCTGGACCATAGAATCTCTAGCTTTAAGCGTCCATCTCTTTAGAACAAACATATCCGGGATAGACTTGATATCTAGGATGTCAAAAATCTTCAAAGCATGACAACATAAAATCCCAAAGGTCTCAAATTTTCTACAAGTACATTCTACAACATGTGTTGACGGGCTTACCTTTATTTTGACATCTCCCTCCTCGTCAACAATACCAACCACATACTCATATAATGGTTGACTTTCATCACGAAATTTTATATAAGCAGCTGTGGTCCAATCATACTCATCTTGAAAGGCATTAAATATTATAGGGGTATATATACGACCTGCATGTCGAATGATGGGTGATTTCGGAAATCTATTTCCCAGTTGTTTATTCCTCGAGTCAATTTCAGTCTGTACCTCATCATGCCGCTTATCATTGATCATCCTCTCAAAATGCTTGAAGAATTGCATAATATGAAAAGTTGACCGCACAAAGTTCTCCAATTCCTTATAAAGACTTTCACTTAATTCCGTACTTTGCATGCCAATAGTAAATGTCTTCTTCACATAACACTTTGCCCACTTTTCTTTTACCTCATATAAACTATCTAACAACGAAGGACATTCAATTGGGTAGTCATACCGTAACTTTTCCCAAGCTTGATCAAAATCAGACTCTTCCTCAAGATGAAACATACATGCCTCGAGATCTTTAAGAAAGCACGATCCATCCTGCATCAAGTTTCCCAAGTGTTTTCTACCAGTTTGCATGATATTCCAAGCACACAATCCATGCCATGTCTCGGGAATCACCTCAGATATTGCCATCCCAATGTTAGGATCTTGATTGGTAAAAATGGTAATCGGCTTCTTTTGTCCATGTACTTTCAAAAAAGTTGAAAACAACCATTTAAAAGATTCCATGGTTTGATCATACAAAAGTGCAGCTCCAAAGAAAATAACTTGTTTGTGGTGATTCAAACCAACAAATATACCAAGGGGTCTATACTCTTTATTGAGGCAATATGTAGTGTCAAAGGTTATCACATCACCGAAGTGCATGTAATCTATAATCATCTTGGCATCAGCCCAAAATATATTTGTTATGTGTTCATTGTTATCAAGTTGTAAAGAGTAGTAGAATGACGGGCTCTCCAAGCTTTTCTCCTCAAAATATTGCAACAAAATACTAGCCTCACCGCATGCCATGTCATGTTGACGTTTACTTAGGAGATAATTTTGATCAAAGCCACGGTTCTCTCTTCCATCCATCTGCATGTTCATCAAATCATACAAATTTCCTGGAAAAGTCAGAGGGTGGTTGTGCTCTTCAACAAAACAATGACACTGATATTTTCCACTATCTAATAGCATAACCCCCATTTTTGCTAGGCAAAAAGTTCTAGTCTCTGCTCTTGGACTCTTTACATTAACATCTCGCTTGTCTTTTCTCCTAGTACCTTGCTTGTTACACACAAATCTTCTTGAAGTAAGAACAGTCCGATTCTTTTTACTTAAGTTTCTGTATTCTCTCCGAACACTAAAACCCATCCGCACTCCATATGAATTATAGAATTCATAAGCTTCAGTCTCCGAATTAAATTCCATGCCAATTTGTGGCTTCCACTCGGGAGTTATGCCACAGTTATCATCCTGAAGTGTTGTTAGACTGTCCATTTGTCTGTTCTTGAGAAAGTTAACAAAAAAGAACAGACATAACATATATTACATACAGGGACAGAAGGATGTAAACATTTTATGCATAGAACTTCCAAAATTCAAAGAAAATTCTTCATCATGTAGGCACATGATGAAAATAATAGTTCTCACAAAGTTAAACCAACATCGATTATCACATATTTGAGATCTAACAAGGATAACTGATCAAAACTTGCTTTACAAGGAAAACACAACAGTAGAGAAAGCATGTCTACTTATTTAAAAATGCATCCTCAGATATTTTACTCACAATAGCCGATATTGACCAAAACTTTGTTGTGCTAGACAGCTATAAACCAGCTTAAGGAATTCACCATGACACACATTAGAAATCGCAGTTAATTTGTTGCCCTTTGTTGCATTAAAAAAACTGTACTTCTCAAGGTCATAGATATATGCCACCTTACAAGTATCATCATATATAATGTATAGCACAATATTGAAAGGTCGTTATACCACTTTTAGTCAACCAAGCAAACTTTAGAAGATTCCAAATTTCCCAAGTGAAATTTCCAAGGGGATATTTGTTCTTTGAAACTTAATAATCAAGGCAATCTTACGAAACGATAACAAACCCCATTAAAAAAGTAGGTTTTTGTACCTGCTTTCTACACTCATATTTCAAGACACCTAAAAATATTATACCGTAATGTCTGCAACTTTTTCTTCTTCCATCTACATATTACTATCATCACTTCTTCCATCTCTGCAACTTTTTCATTTATTTGATTCCGGAAAACCCTAGGAAATCATCCAAATTATGTACCGAACACTTACTAGACTTTACTTACACTGCATCACAAAACAACCTGACAGCCAAATTAAATAATTTTTAGGGTTCAAAGGACAATATGAATCAGTATTTGATGCGTACCTTAGTCAGGGATCCCTCGAAGCTGGAGATTTTGAAGTAATGCGAACCTGAACCTGGAGCAATGGAGCTGGAGGGATGAAGAAGAAATCAACCGGTCGAGTTTGGAGAAGAAGGGAGATCGAATTAGGGATATAAAATTGAAGTATATTGCGTCGATGTGGAGTGAATATTGAATAAGAGAGGGGATTAGAGCGACATTTTGGAGAGGGAAACGGTTAATTAAGGGCTGCAGCAAATAGGAGTGAAGAACACACTGTGATCACTTTTTTTTGGGGGGGGGGACGGAAACCGTGATCACTTGACTGATATTTTTGTATGGGTTTTTTCTATTTTTCGGGGGGGGGGAAACTACTTTGATCCCTATGCGTTACATCAGATTTCAATTTGAAAAATTTTGTGAAAGTAATTAATCGCTTTCATGGCAGAGTTTTGAACCCGTTTTCCAACCGTTGATGTCGTTGTTTTGAGTTTGAGAAAGTTTGATTCGATGATCTGAATTATATCTCATTTAATCTTACTTTCATAAATTTTTAGAATCTTTGTTACAATATATTCGTTATTTCATTTAACCACTACCCTTAACTCCATTATAACCGATTTGATTTTGGGTGGTGCCTTCGGTAGTGGAAATTTATTTCAAAGAAAGATCTTATGGTATTTAATTTCTTTCTATAAAATTTGATTAATATTCTTTATAATGTTTGGTAATTTTTAATTTATTCGAAGCATGCATATCTTGAATTATCATTAATATGGACTATTTCAAATACATACGAGTATGGTTGTTATAGAGATCTCTTAACTTTTGAATAATAACGGATTTATGTTAATGTTTATTTGATTTCATTATTATAATCTTTTTATTATTTTTGAGATAAATTCTTAGAGGGTTAATTATTTTTTTTAGTCTTGCTCGAGGACTACCAAAAGGTGTGTTGGGGAGAGGGGGAGGGGGGGAGGGGGAGGGGAATTTGATAAGTGTTAATTTTTTTATTATTTTTATACTATTTTTTCTCGTGATTTTACTAATTTGTTATCGAGATAATTAAACTTTCGATTATTTGAGGGTTATTAAATTTAAAAAAAAAATGAAAGATAATTTTAATTAATTGATTTAATTTTATATTTAGTGGTAAATAATGATTTCTTAGCCAGTCTTTTTTATTAATTTCAATTTTTTAATTTTTATTCATTTTAAATTTTAGTCACTTGATTTTTCTTCATTTTACTTATCTGTCTAATCCAAATCTCCCAAATTTTGAATTGTCTTTTTAGTGTCTATTTAGTTAGGATTAGTTACGTTTTTAAATTTAATTTTAATTAAATTAGTTTAATTCAATTAATAACTTATAAATTAACAACAATCTTCTACAGAAAAAACTCTTACTTCCTACTATAAGTTTGCAACAACTAAGGAATTAATTAGTATGATTTACCTTGTATTAAAATCTTGAACTATGTTTGATTATCAATTATATATTTGATATCATTTTGGAATTGATAATATGTTTTGGATTAGTAATCTTTTTACTTAAATGAGCTTACTTTTTCATTTTTTATTTTAAATATACACATTATTTTAAATAATTTAATTAGCTAACTAAAAAACCATATCCAAACTATTATTTTAGATAGATAAAAATTTAAATATAAACTAATTTAACTTGACTTTAAATTGAGAAATTAAATAACCGAAATCTTATGAATTAGGATAAAAAAAATTACAAAATCTAATCCATCAAATAATTTTAAGTTACATTAGGAAAGGAAATCTAAAATGATTTGATAAATGTGGGAAGCAGACACTTGATTTGGTTCAATTTAATCCTCACAGGGATGCTATAATTAGTCCGAAACTACTGAGTGAAAACAGGTCCAACAAATCATGTTTTACAACTTTTCCCATTAGAGCTAACTGGTCCAAATCTAACATTTGAAGGAAAAAACAAAGTGAAAGAAATCGCACAAAAGAGGACACAATTTTGAAGCATGTAGCACCCCAAATGAAAGACCGATTGAACCCTTGCACAACGCGAAGCAGACTAGCTCTAAAGAGCAAAAGCCCTCATTCCAAAAGCACGAACAATTTATAACTTCAACAAACTTATCAATCGGGAAGTATTTGCTCATTGTCAGCATCTTCTGCTTTCTCGATCTGAGGCTTTGCAGGTCCAGCTCCTGGTGCCTGCTTCTTCTTAATGCCACTCACTATGTCATCGATTCTGAGGAGCATGCAGGCAGCTTCAATGGCTGTCTTAAAGGTCTGTGCCTTGACATTATAGGCATCCCATATCTGGCAACAAAGGATAAAGTACAAATCCAGAGAAGGAAATTTCAATTATATAGAAATTGGACAATGTGATAATATTAAGAGGCAATATGCTGGGATAGCAGTGGGACCTACTCAATTGAAAAGGAAGCATTCAGTTGTTAAATTCTCATTGGCTTGTTTGAACAATGTGATAATACAATAACATGGTATACCCATGACATAAGATAATTCTTCAGTGATAAGAGAGGAACACGTACTAGAAAGGTAGAAAAAAAACGTTTCATGAGAAGGAATATGATAAGACTAATCAAGCGGAAGATACATTCAAGAAGACAGGTTCCTATAAAATTGAGAGCAAAGACTAATTTTCCTACATTAGCTAATTGTGCCTATATTATGAGATTATGTTGTGCCTTTTACAAGGTCAACCGCGAATAAAATAAAAAATAAAATATAAAATCCCTTGTTCCCATTAAAATAGGTACTCCTACAGTAAGAGTGATTTAAGAGTCCCTGCACCAAGAGGAAGCTTTTCTTTACCAAAGATAAAGAAGGGAAGAAGTGAAAGAGAATACCTTGCGCTCTTTCATGTCAGTGATTGCACCTGTGTTTCCATCTATCCCAGTCCATGCATTTTCACCATTGGCATGCTAAAGAAATTGAAATGGACAAATCAGGAGAGAACAGATTAGGGCATATTATAGGTTAACAGACATCCCATTATGCATCAGTACTTCAGATCACTTCTTACCTTTCCTTGAAGGGCAGTCATGGTCCGGATCACATTTACACCACAGTTTTGTGCCAAAGTCCTTGGTATGGCTTCAAATGCAATGGCAGCAGCTTCATAAGGCCACTATACTCCGATCACAAGGAAAAATATATAAAAAATAAATAAACATATAAATTCAGGTGCTATACTTCAAACCTAAAAACTTGAGATAATAAAATATTCTAAAAAACAATATTTGAAAAGTGAGGACCTTTTCTATGCCCTCAATAGATGAACTCTTCTGTTTCAGAGTGGCAGACACGGTCAACTCTGTAGCCCCACCTCCGGGAAGAAGTTTCGGATTTTTAATTATGTTTCTCGCCACAGACATGGCATCCTATAATGCAAGAAGTTTTTAAGAATGAAATAACTTCAAAGGAAAATTATCTTAACAGTTAACTTACATCATTAATTTTACCTGCAAATTTCTTTCCACTTCGTTTAAAAGATCTTTGCTGGCTCCTCTTAGAAGAACAGTACAAGCTTTGGGGTCTTTGCAATCAACAATGAATGAAAAGAACTCATCCCCTATCTTTCTAACTTCAAACAAACCGGCACCAGTACCAACATCAGATTCCTGTAGTTCATCAGGTCTGTTCACAATTACAGCTCCACATGCCTTGGCTATTCTGTTATTGTCTGTTTTCCTCAATCGCCTGATTGCAGTTATGCCAGCTTTGCTTAGATAGTGGCAAGCCAAGTCACTAAGACCCTTCTCTGTAACAACTAAGTCTGGTTTGAACTTTATAATCTGTGCACAGAGGTTCTCAATGTATTCTTCTTCCATTTTCAAAAGGACACCCCAATCTTCTTCCTTGACCAACTCAGCATTAGTTTGGTTCTCACCTTTCTTATATTCAAGGGGACAATCCAGAAGAATTATACGTGGGTTCACAATCTTTCTTCTCATTTTTCCTGGAGCAATAACATCTTTATTGATCATAACTCCCTTCAGGATTCTAGAGTCTTCCAACTGACCACCAGGAACCTTCTCAACCTTGATATATTTTTTAATATCAACCTCTCGTAATCCTTGGCCAAGATCAACACCAACTGTTGAAGTAGCATCAATTGCTAGATCCTGCAAAGACCAAATATGTAAAAATTGGGATGTAGTTCAGCTCATTGCAGAATCAAAGCTCACTACCAACCTAAAGAAGAATAATATATGCACCATCCCCACTACCCTTCTCTAAAAAGGGGAAAAACCCAAACAAAATCTGCATTTTGATGCATATATATTTTCTTTGATTATGACATAGTTTATCAAGAAACCACTCCCGTGATTTTGACAAACCAACTGTAATATTACAGGTGATACAAAAGATAAATGAAAAAAAAAAAAAAAAAAAGGAAGATTATCATCAGCAAAAACTCTCAATAATTATTATATCTAGGTTGATGAAGGCTCCACTTCCTTTCATTTTTGATGTGGTTTACAGATGACCTAGTGCTGCAAAGTTCAAGTCATTGCGATTGAAGACCCAGGCATGTCTCTTGAGAGAGAGAGAGACTTCCAGCTTAAATCTTGAAGCACAGTTTTAACAATGCTATATTTGCTCCCTTAACTCCTGATATAGATAAACTAGTTCGATCAATTACTTACAGCAATTAGATCTCCAAATTGACTCGTAAATTTTGTGCCAATGCAACTTTTGACCAGCCCCAACATTGTAGCACCTGCACATGGTTGTATAAATGAGTCAAACAAAACCACCAAAGAAAGAAACAAATAAAATAACATCCAACATGGAGACTTGACATGGACAAGATGTAAAAATGGACAAACTGACAGGAAATTTGAGTGGTAACATAGCACAAATCGAAACAATACTCTACATTGTCATTGGGAAAATTAGAAAACACAAATGCTAAGTCAGCTTTAGATAAAGTTCAATAGATAGTGACGCTGGAATACAGTTGAAAACAGGATGGTGAGGGAGGGAAATAATAATGAACCCTTTGAGAAGATTTAGAGCTAACTAAGTGGAAAATAAAAGTGGGATAGTGGATGTGAACCTGGACCACCAGTCCCAAGTAAGTTATTAATGCTCAACTTAATAATCCTTACTACTACCAATTGGTTGGTAATGGCACAAAAAGGTATTGTAATATAATTGAAGTACCTGTTGAGAATTTTAGAGCTAACAAAGTGGAAAAGGAAAAGTGGGACAGCTGATATGGAACTGGGCCACCTGGCCCAAGCAAGTTATTATTGCACAACTTGATACACCAGAAAGTGGTATTGCAATATTAGCACACTCAATTAAAGTCTTTATCATCAACATAATATGTTTTTATAATTCAATTTTGATACTCAATAGAAGTAATAAGAAAAATCCAGACCATGAGATATAACTATGAAGCTCGGCTATTGTTACGAGCATTGAGCTGGCTACATTTTTATTGGTATCAATATAAATAATGGTTCAAGTTCCCTTTCATGACTAGAGGCCTACCCTTAATAGAATTTTAAATGCTTTTCATGCTATGAAAATACAATTTAAATACCACAAGTCCCAAGAAAGAAAACATTTTCTTATGTTACGCGAGCGAAACAAAGAGAGAGGAGGGAGGGAGGGAGGGAGGGGGCTCAAACCAATCAGGCCATCCAACTATCCAAGGACTAAAAAAATGACCTCCACACACACTTCCAATAAAATGGAAACAGACAGAATATCAAGGTCGTAGTAAAAGACAGACAGCTGTTCAAGAGACTTACGATCGTTAACATCAATAGACATTGCTATTTTGTCGAGCACAGCAATTGCATCCTCCAGTGCTTTATTGTAGGCTATAGATCAAAAAGGGTTGCGTCCATTAATTAAAGCCATAATTCATACGAAAGAAACAAAGCAATATTCAGGGATTAATAACATTACCACGACAAATTACTGTAGGATGATAATTTTTATCAATGAATGTTTCGGCAACATGGAGCATCTCACCAGCTTCAGATAATTAAATGAAAGAAACAGAGACACCAAATAAGAAACAGAATAAACATCTACAAACAAGAAAGCAGATTCTTCACTTATTGATGTTTTAACCTCATGATTTAAGAGCTATAATCACTCATACAGGATCACTTGGTTTAACAACACTCGTGAAAAGAAAGAATTGAACGCGTGAAAGGAGTAGGTCAAAAGAAATGTTTGGCTGCAAAGAACAATCCACATAAATGGTCCGCGCATACCAAGGACAATGACAGAGGTTGTTCCATCTCCCACTTCCTCATCTTGTGTGCGGCTTAGTTCAATCATCGACTGTCACACCCCAAGGCCATGTAGAATAGAATGACAAAACATCAGCAAACGAAGTAATGGGAGATACGTAAGGTTTAGAACTGCAGGAATCTAATTGAAATAAAACAAATAAATAATGTACAGAGTTGAATTTCAATTAAATGTATTAGGGAGAATAAATGCCTTTGCTGCTGGATGTGAAACATCTAACTCTCTCAAAATGGCATTTCCATCATTGGTGACAACAATTCCTGTTACAGAAATGGATAAAGATTGAGAACAGAAACAAAGAGAAGAAAGAGAAAGGGATACTATATATTCACCCCCCCCCCTAAAAAAAAAGGAAACTAGTAGAGAAAATAACGTGCAAAGAAATTATTACAGCAGAAAATCTTATGCAAGTTGCTAAACTCTTGGCAACCTAACTGAACATTGATATCTTAAGATACTTGAGGGACTTCAGACCACCCTTCCCAATATCTTTAGCCAAATTGACTGAAGCTAGTGTGAAGATTTTTTCTTTCTTCTTTTTTCCCCTGCCAAGTGTTCTTATTTGTCCAAGAAAACACTTCAGAATCTTAGGAAGAGAAAAAGTAAACCATGAGTTCTGATTCTGATAACCTTCAATTGGGAGCTTATTTCTAAACACAAGGGTTCTTTTACTGACAGAGTAAAAACATCACACTCTTTCGTTTTATCAGTTTAATCGTATTCAATACTAATTACTCAATGCAATTTTGAATCTTTTGACAGTAAAAAAGCCTTCAACTATTGTTACCAAACACTTCAATAACTTCTCACTATTTTCAGCTCTTTAAGAAAAATAGATAAACTGCTCTGAATAGATCATTGCTACGAACAATTTAAGCATGCTTGAACTTTCAACTCTTTACGTCAACTATTTTTCTACCAATGCTTCCTCACTTGATTTCTTGTTATAATATTCCTCATTTGTTCTCTCTCCTTCATCTCATTCTTATAGTGAACTCAATATTTCACTCGCTGTATCACAACCTCCTCCCTCTCTGTTTTTTCCGTGCAGAATTCATCAGCAGACCTTTTTCTCTCTACTTCCTTGCTCCATTTTCTTCTTTTGCTCTTTTCATATCTTTGTTTCTATTGTGCTCTATTCCTTACAGTCCGGTCCTATTATTATGCTTCTAGCCATGTATTTTAAATTCAAATCAAGGTCCCAAATGCTTTTTTGCTTCCAGTCTTTCTCACAATTTTCTGCAATTATAACCTTGCTCTCTTTCTAGTTATGTTCCTCTCTTCCTCACTACCTCTAAACACAAAGTACATACTAAGTATATCACAAGAAAAACCAAAAATGAACCAATTATAGAGTAATCTAACTCAACGGTCAGCTCTGGCTGCAAAAAATGCGACAGGGTATTGTGTAATTTCAAGCCTTAAAAGACAGAGACTTAGAAGGAGAAAAGAAAGTACCTCCACTAGCATCAAGTAACATCTTCAACATAGATCTCGGACCCAGTGTTGTACGGATGATATCGGCAACAGCCTGTGATGAAGTAACACCACAATGTTATATTCACATCAGAAGCAGATATAGAAGAAATGTATGTAAGATGCTAAAGATCTACCTTAGAAGCCTGAATATTGGCATGTTGGACCTTCCTCCCAGACTCACGTTTCAGAGAATCCTCTGCTCCATTTCACCCAAAAATAAATTAATAAAACAGAAGAAATCCAGAAATAAAACGCAAGAATACTAGGAGATGATCGAATCAAAACTAATGATGGAACAGAGAAAAACGGATCAAAACCAACAAGAAAGCGAATATGTAAAAGAAAGTTATACACGGGGATGCAGATCGGAGAAAAAAAAGACGCTTGTTTTGGTCGAAATGAAAGAGAAAGATAGGAAAATGGAGAACAAATGGACTTACTGAGGACAAGAACGGGTGCGTGCATGATGAATCCCTTCTGCCCTTACCAGCAAAACCCTAAAATCAAAAACCCTTTGAACACAGACTCGAGAGCGGGAGTGAGAGAACTGAAAAGAGAGAGAGGTTTTCAAACTTACGCACCGCAGCCACTAGAAAACCCTCGAGACGTCTCTTCTCTTCCCTCTCGATTTTTTATTTTTTATTTTTTTTTTAAATAAATAATTTTACTTCTATATGTATATATGTATACTATACATGATACATTCAATCAGGTTTCTGATACTGCATAATTAGGCGTATTTGTTTAACTCTTAGATGATTTATCCTTTAAATGTGATTTACATGGATTACCATTTATAAGATATCATATTAAGTAACATACTTTTAGTAAGCAAATTACGTCAATTTTGGTATGAAATTGTACTCTATAGTTCTTGGAATTAAATTAAAAAACAGATTAAAAATCACAAGATAAGAAACATACAGTATAATCTTAGTATATTAAGGAAATGACTGCGGTAAAATATTTGGGAGGTTATTAAAAACATGTTTCTTATATAATCCTATTCTCTGTTTTATGTTTTTTCCATTAAAATATTAATATTGTCAGAAAATGTTACTTTAGGTAATGTAATATAGAGTCAGTTGTTCATGACTAAACACTAGTATTGATAAGTAAAGTACAACATTTGCTAGAATTTGACTCTTGTAGATCGTCATTACATAGTATATTCTCGAAAGAAATTGTCATCTTCGTAAAACGAAATATTATTTTGATTCTATAGGAGATAAAATTACTTGAAGAATTAAAATATTTGCCTCAATATTTGAACCTGTATTTAGAAATGCAAAAGAAGGTAGTCATATGTTATAATTTCTTGCGTAATCCTATCAAAATTTGTGTAGTTTATAAAAGTTGCAACTATAACCAAAACTAATTGGTTGATAAAGTATGTGTGGTAACTATAATAGTAAAATAGTATAATTATATGTGCTTCTATTATTTTATGTCTCAATTGTGTGATAATCAACCTTGTTCCATTACACATTCTAAGTTTCTGATTTACATTTCTTAAAAGTATCATAGATATTTCAAGTTTTTAACTCTAGATTATAGTTAGAAATTTTAGGAAACTTCATTGTATTTACAAATTATATTGGATACATAATATCTTGATCAACAATGTTTGATATGGAGTTTATAAAGAGAGTTTCAGATGAGATATGATTTAGCTTCACATCCTGTTAATTCTAACATATAGTCATTTATCTCATCTACAATATTATTTTCTTAGTGTTAGAATTGATCTCTACTTCAGATAAGTTATATCTAATTTATACTGGCCAATTGAAGGATAAGTGATATAAACTATTTACATTATTTCAGAATAAATTCTCTTGGAATTTTCACCCATGATTCCTCATCTTCACCTTCTTTTTGGAATTTCCGATAACGTTCTATTACCAATTTGAAGGACTCATCTCTTAAATTTTAATAGTCGACTAGTGGATATTGAGTCTTCTCTTAATATCATATTTTTTTTATTAGAACAAAAACCTTGTAGAAGTCTCACAAATATGACTATTTATCGAGAATTGCTCAACATCCTATCTATTCCCTTTTGGAGCGACTGGTAATATCTGTTTAAAATATTCTCTTAATAGCATTGTTTTCCTATCAAAATGTTTATTCATGGCTTCAGGATTGTTTGTTGATAATATGTCCCTAAAAGAGCAGTCCACTACTTCAAATGCAGATTTATAGTCCATTGATGCTTCGTCTTATATTATTAATCATGTTAAACATATAAGTTCGGTAAGTTGACTTCTTGCTTTCTGTCGCATGTCGTATTTTCTTGAGAATTAATAGGGATTCTAAATCTATAATAATCTATGCGACCCCAGGAAGTAAAAATGCAGTTACACTAGATGATGCAACATGAAGCACAATATCCTTCTATGATCGAAACTTTGTGATTATTATGTTGTATAGATATGTATTCTCAGTTTCTCAATGCCCATAAATTAAAAAATAATAATAATAATTCTCCTTTATTATTGTTCGTTGATTATGTAATCACATTCTAAATATTTTTGTAATCATCATTAAGCCCCTGATACAATTTTTCATATTCCACCCGCATCTCCTCATAATTGTATGGCGTCTCTTCTCTAATTAGATTGTTGGTAAGTTGTTTTTATCAATATTGGATTTGGCATTGGCATATAGTCGAAATCCTTTAAAGATTTTCCATTTTATATAAGTAACTTTTCTATCTCAAATAAAGTTTAGTTTTGTAGTTGATCGTCCATTAGGTCTAATTATGGATGTTGAAAATCTTTTTTATCGATACAAAATATGGTTTGATAAGATCTTCCAATTGTGATCTAAAACTATAATGGTTAGAGAACAAAAGGATCGTAACATATAAATTCCCGAGGTGACTCGCACTTGCCCAATGACATACTTCTAACATTGCTTCATTCCACTTTTTATCTCCATCCAACAGGCCTAGGGTATAACATGCTGACTTGAATGTTGGGTGAGTTACATTATGAACTATACGGATTTCTTCAAAGCTTTGAGATCTACGAATGATATTTAACAATATCTGTAGATAATAAATTTCTCCAAAAGTGGAGTAAGCATAATTAATTCTTCCAATTGTTTTTTCGAACTTTCTCTACTTCTAGGTTTTTTGTGGTTGATTTCATACAAATTTTCTTGGAAAATCTGCATAAGTGAGTGAACATCAATCGAATCCATATGCATCTATGATGTAAACCTTGTACATTTGACATCTTCCCTATGAAGCACAGACGGGTAGGATTTACGAATATCTAAATGTCAATGGGTATTGATTTTCAAGATGAAACGATAATATTTCAATTGCTGGTACTCGATAATGAATACCAAGTTTGTAGATTCTCTAACACGCTTCACATGCAGAGATGTATATACACTTGAGATAGTTTTTATTTCATCAAATTGAGTGATGTTTCTACTATTCGATACACGATCTTGTGAAATGTTCTCTTCGACAACAATTGTAACTCTATCCGGACTCTTGTTTATGCATTTGAAAAGATATTTAGTGGCTTTTGATTTGTTACACTTCTCTATGTTTATATGGGCTTGATACTTGATCAACAAATCAATTTATGAGGGATAACATATTCTCTATTAAGTCTTGCAATCTTTTTCATCAATTGTAAATCTTTTTGGGAATTTCTTACTGCATATACCAGTGCACAGAGCACGTATATTTGCTTCCCCACACAGTTCGGTCCATGCATCATGAACTGCGGTACAACAGCATATGCATCAATCCATTTTGAAGACTCTATATTCAATATTTGGTCTATCTTCCAATTTCTATTCCGAAATTTCATTTACGAAGCATTAATCTCAATCCGTTTTTGGATTTGTCGTGAATGTAATAAATGCATATGGGTTTCCAACCCATCTATATATTTCCATAGCATCTTGATAATTTTGAATCATATATTGTGGACCTCCTGTAAATGTAGCAGGAAGAACTATCATTTTTCCTAAATATGTAGATGTTGTATCCCCTCGAAGCATAGCATCACGTACGTTGTTGTACAGTTTTGCTCATAGTTGCGGTTGGTTTCCACGAACCCACCTGAGTCTTTCTTCCTCAATGCCGATGTAAGTATCAACTATATATTGTTGGAATAGACGACCTCCTCGAATGAGTGTTTGCCTCTCACTTCGTCTGTGCTGAATTTTGTAAGCATAATACTCTCTCATAGTTATTATATTTCTTTTTGTCATTCGTCTTCCAATGTTAGTTCTGTAAGGGATTCGTTCGTCGTAACCATCTTCTCCGAAAGAAAATGTAATTGGATTTTGCATAGTCATAAACGATGGATGCAAATTAGTTATTCTTTATAATATGTTAGATTGATGTTCGACTACTATATCCCTCTCGCCATTTGTTTCCGATAGATCTCCTCCGATCAAGGCAACAATCTCAGAGGATGTCAAACTATTATATTGTAGTGAATTCCTTCTTCTATTGCCTATTAGCTTAATTCAAACATGAGATAATTAAGTTTCAATGAATTGATCCCTTGATGTGCAAAAGGCTTCTGCAAGTTGATTGTGTGTATCAAATATTTCAATTAATCTTTGAACAATAGATTGGTCAATACTATCACATTGATTGTTTCCCATAATTGGTTGGATCCGATTGGATACTTCGTTTTTCATACCGTAAATGTATAACTAAGCGAATTTGAATTTCGTCCATCAGTGGGCAGAAAAGATTCAATCTTGTAATGATTTTGACCGTATATTCGAGAAATATAGGGTCCATTTCTGCCATTGACACCATTATCTATCTTTACAGCCATAGATGTAGAAGTGAACATTAAATTATGTATCCATATGTTCTCTCTCTAAACTTTGTGGATCGTTTTCTATTTTTATTGGCAATTAATTATTTAAGAAAGGTCAAGCTTTGTGTAATTGGTGGGAGTTTCATTTTTGCCTTCTTGACAACATGTAGAGTATGATGCACGTTCATCATACTAGGATAAAGCATCACATCCAAGACATTCATATGATGGTTGGCTAAAAGTCCGCGGTGTGAAAAGTTTTCCTACAAAAAGATTGATTGAAATTATAATTTGGCTAATGAACTTAACATCATAAAACTAACTCAACCTTGTTAATGAGCCAATGAATAAGAAGAGGATTTCAATATTCAAATACTTATGGACTTGCCTTTGTTGAAGAATTTGTAAAATGGTTGTTGCTTGTTTGACCATCATCTTCATTGAAACGATTATCTTTGTAATCAACATCCATCAAATATTAGATTTTTTGACTATCATCAAATGCATAAGATATAAATATAATTATATCTGAATGGTTCTGTGTTCAATGGTGAGGTGGAACAATAAAGAAGTATGGTATCTGATATCAAATAATGTGATACTTATATGCATTGTACTTCTCAAGAAATTTTCAGTTTGCTTGTCCCTTGTTTTTTCATCTCCATCAGTGTAATAGTTATGTATTTACTCAATATCAAAGAATGTTAAGTACATACGAGTGAATTTTTTGAAGTTCCAAACGATACCTATCTTTTCAATGCAAGACACTTATTACATAAAAGCTCTAATTAACTCTGCAAGTTGTGTTTATCGAAAATTAAAATTTCACCTTAATGTTGGAACTTCACTCTTTTTGTCGCAACTATCTATCATCTGTCAATTTAGATCCCATTGGTCGTAACTTCTTACGATGGGAGTTGCATGATACATAATACCATCCATTCTCTAACTTTATCTTCATGATGAAATAAAATGTATAAATTTATTATTTTTCATTGGTACCAGTTGACCCATTTTCTCAGCCAAAGCAAGAATTTCCTTTCGGTTCTCTTATTTGTGGAAATAGTTTCAGCATTTGACCTATAAATTTGATATGATTAATTTCTCTACACTTTTTATTGAAGGAATCTGAAATGCAATAGCAAACACAAATGTGATAGTCATATCATGTGTAGTAATTATAATCTAAATGTGGCAGCATAATTTTATGTTTGTATAATTATGGTCATAATATTTTCATGATTTAAGGATCGATATAACTTAATAATGTGATATTTAGAAAAAGGTTAGTAATATGGCAACACTTTAAAACCCATTTAAGGTATCAACGAATAATAAAATACAAATCTTCATTTAGTTTTTTTTTTTTTTTTTTTGTTGATAGAGCATTCCAAGTGCATTTGGGAGAAAGGAGGAGGTAGCATTATGGCAACACTTTCATCGGATAAAAGACAGAAATGGCCTCTTAGATACTACACGTACC
This sequence comes from Coriaria nepalensis, assembly GCA_027186245.1. Lineage (NCBI taxonomy): Eukaryota > Viridiplantae > Streptophyta > Magnoliopsida > Cucurbitales > Coriariaceae > Coriaria > Coriaria nepalensis. Next base: position 9,531,267 of record CP114486.1, on the reverse strand, counting down.
AAAGAGAGAAGAGGCAGTATACGGCCATTGAAAAGGGGTAGACAGTTTGTAGAAGATAATGGTTTGGTAGAAGGTGATATATGTGTCTTTGAGCTTACGAAGAAGAGAGAGGATGACATGATACTCAAGAGTTAGCATTTTTCATAGTTAAAGATGTGCATATGTGCTACTTTAGTAGTAATTATAGGATTATTAGCTTTGGATGAAACCTTGATGTCTGCCACATTTTACATATTTATGCTGTCGTTTTCCGGCGTTTGGTTTTCAGTGATTGAGAACTAGGAAAGTGCTTCGTTCATCTTTTTTCTTAGTCTGATCATCTTTTGTTCATGTGAATTGTGTTCTGAAACTTTTTTTTCCTTCACTATAGTGCTCTCCTTCTAAACGAGGCTGTTAAAATGTTATATGAAGCAAAGGTGAAAAACGTAAATTCACAATGTGACAGATTCTGTTCGCTATGAAGATGAAATCTTAAAAAGTTTGAGATTATTTGCTTAGCGCAACATTTCAATTTCCAAATTGAAATGTATTTCTGTTTGAGCCAATTTGATCATGGTATTTACAATCTTTTAAGTCCCTGTTTGGATTGCACTTCCCCCCCCCCCCCCCCACCAAACAAAAAAAAATAAAAAAATAAAAAAAAGAAAAAAGAAGAGTGATGTTCCAGATTGTCCAGTGTATCTAGAGAAAGCGCATGCATGTGCATACTTCTATAACAAAGAACGCCCTTTTCTTTTCTGGTGAGAGGAAAGAAACTCGTACAACAGCAAAATTACAATCAAATGCTCTCATTCCAGCTTTTCACATAAACATATTCAATATAGTAGATGGCCACCAGGGAAAACTAAGTAGCATAAGGACTTCTCGTCTCGATTTACGATCCCGGCTTTTCCATCTTTTACCCAAACAATATAACCATTCTTTACTTGATAAAGAATAAAACTCTGTTGCTTGCTTTCATTATTTAATCAGCCCTGCAAAAGCCATAGTAGTAGGTAGGGCGAAAAGAAACTTAATATCTAGAGAACAATGATTAGATAGCGGCATTTTCTATTAGCGGCTATACATACCTTTCTTTACTTGTTAAATAATAAAAGCCTCTTCTTTCCTTTCCTTCTCTCACCAGCCTGCAAAAAAAAAAAAGGCCAATAGAAGTTATAACATTGGTATAACCATGAAAAGAAAATGGCTCTTCACTGAAGACTCGCTAACATATATACCTTAGCATCACAGAACAAGATTAACAAAGCCAGAAAGACACGAAAAACGATCTCCTTTATCAAAAAGTGCCAAGACCAAACCTTTTTAAACCCTCAAAAGTAAATGAACGTTGTTCTACTGCTTAATAAAAAGCCTCATGGAGAGTAGTAAATCAAGTAGAACAATCCAGCGTTTAGTAAGAGTGACATCTACCATCAATTTGTCAAGGGGACACGTTGGACTTACCATTTGTTTTAACAAAGCATTCTTTCTTTTATTTGTTTCTTCTTAAATTTATGAAGGGAAAAACTTTTCAACATAAGTATCAAGTGAAGCAAAAATTCCAAAGGGACCTCAATCTGATAGAAAAGGGATGGGACATAGGTATTCTAATAACCCCGGTTTCGGATGTTTGAGTATGAGAAAACTCTATACATTGACAGTCTATTACTAGTCATTGATACATATACAGATACTTAAGGTGTCCCTCTTTTTCAAGGAGGGCTTATACTGATATACTGTTTCAATTCTTCATACAATGTTTCATGATTTATTAATATATTCATGGCTCAGTGCGGAAAGAATTTCTAGTGGCCTACTATTAGTAGTACATTTATTCAAGACGGAATCAAAATGCTGACGGAGATTAATTTGTCAAACATAGGGAACCTCTTTTCTTTTATTGTATCCTCTCTACCAACCTGTTCTTCTCTCTTGATAGACTAACAAATCTCTGCTTTCCCTATCCCTCCATACCTTACTTGGTAAATTAAATAGTTAAAAAACTATAAAAATAAAAATAATAGAATCAATCTCATTCATAGTAAGAGAGATGTAGAAAACAGTAAAAAAAATGAAAAGCTATACCTTCACGATGAATAATCTCAACGTGAGCACAATTGTATCCCTAGAACTGCAAAAGCACAGAGACAATGATTAGAATTCCAAAAAATTGTCTAGCAATCCATCACACCATAAAAGACCTATCACGTTACCTTTTCACATCAGGCATCTAAAAGTTGACGGGGTAATATCCAGTGGTACATGCAGAATTTGGAAGAAAATAACAGTTGAAAATACAACATGCAGGTACAGATACCTCGAGATTAAGATCTATCTCTTATTTCAGTCTTCCTCCACCATTTTCTTAAGGATACAGGTATATAACATTTCATACCTATTCATGTTTTACCAACGATTATGAATTACTAACTATTTCTAGGCTCATAGAGTTAGGAAATCACACGGAAATGGCTGGGAGAAAGAGAGAAAGGGAAGAGGGGGGCTAAACATCAAGAATGATCAATCTCCATCTCTTATAGAGAAAACTTGTTCCAATAATATAACAGTGCAAATATACACTATATTTACATGACAAGAAAGGGTAGAATTTATTTTTCCCTGATATTTAGAACTTTCTAACTCACCGGTTACTATCCATGGAGCTATCATCAACTCGTAAGTGATGCACGACACCACCAGAACTAGTTATTATAAACTCTCCGGGAGGCCCATAGGGGATTGTAACCTACATGAAAAGGAACTATAAGAAAATACAATATTTGATTCTTTTAAGCATGAAAAATTACTGGCCAAAGTACATCTAAGTTAACTGGTCGAGGAAGTCCTTGACCAAAAAAAAAAAGAGTAAATGGCTGAAGAAGGTCCAAAGAACCAAGAGTCTGAAACATCGTTGAAAATTAAAATGCTTTCTTCTTAGCTAGGACAGTTGCTTCTTAAAGTTGAGATCGAACACTTTAACCAATATGTTTGCACAAATGGATATAGATTTGATTTTAAAAGTAGCATATATACAGAGAAATTCGTCACAGCGACAGGTGTGATAACTTGTGGGAGATGTTTTCAGTGTAGATACTTAGTATTGTACCAATTAATAACATACATCTGTATTGCTTCTATCCGCACCTTTCTCCATCTCTAAATCGAGACGTCTAATTCCATAAAATTCACACCCCCAGCCCAAATACCTTTTCATATTCCTACATTAATTACGGAACGGTGCAAATATGTAATAAGTCCACAAAAGCAGTTAAGACAGCTCCTATAAAGTTTCATTGACATGTAGACATGCCTTCACTAGATAAACCCTCGAAAATAGAGAACAAGTCTACCACGAAAGGAAAAAATAGACAACTGTGCAAACAAAGAGCAGACAGTCAAGCTTTTCTCACAGACTACCAGAAACAATTAGGATGTCTAGAAATCATACACTCATGTTTGGCGAAAACTTGTCAGTGAATACAACTCCACTAGGCCCACTACCCTTAACACTGTATCCTTCCCTCTTGATGGCAAGCGTAGCTGGTTCCCACAGTTGAAGATATCCAGACTGCAATGGAAGACATGGAAGATGCATTGAAAATGAGAGAAATTATTGAAATTGACAAAGAATTGAGATCTTAAAATGCTGCTATGATCAGCTATTATCATGACATTTACAAACTTTGCTAGTGAAACCATACCGACAAGGATACTTTATATGAAGCATGACCAGCAGAATTAGTCTTCTGTATGTGGTTGATCATATCAGGATCTGTTAAGAATGATAAAAGTTTTAATGAAAACCTGAAGCACAATAACAAACACTCAAAGATGTAAAATGTTCAAAATTAATAGTGGTGTTACACCAACATAAATTTAGGGCTGAGGGCTGACTACACTTTTCCCCATCTTTAACCTGGTTTAACTTGTCCCTCATAGCTTGTTTTAGGACACTTAACCTATTCAGAACTAAAGTAAAATTAAGTAGAATCCCCACACACCCCCCCGCCCCCCCCAACCACACCCCGCCCGGAAAAAAAATAAAAACCCCTTTTCTGTCTCTCTTATTGTGTGCCCGACATGTTGGGAAAACTGATTATTAGTAAGATCAGACTTTCCACTGATACAAACAATTGATCAGGTTAGTGACACACCAATAGACTTATAACCCAACACTTCAATCATTTTTCAGATGCGCACAGTGTGTATATTTAATAGCAGATAGAAGAGTCAAAGATGCAAGATTGCTTAAAGACTCAGAAGTATTTCATTAGCTGTAATCCAAAAGGGTCTTCAGGTCATAAGCTGCTATTAAGGGCAGGATAAAACTAGATTAACCTAATGAGGAAATTACTCAGGAGTATAAATACAATTCAATACATTATCCTCTGCTGGTGAGATCTCCGAATCTAGCTAATACAAAACCTTAAATTAATAGATAGTCAACTTGTACAGATAAAATCTACAATTTAGGATTTAAAAATAAAATAAAATAAAAAAATAGTATCATTTGCAAGAATATCTAAATCCAAGTTGAATTAAGACAAGATTCCTAAGAATTCTTGCTCCTAAGAATCTTAATGCAATTGAACAGAATGCCTGCATGGTTCATGAAGAATCTTGGTGCAATTCAAGAGAAAGGTTAAAATGATATCACAAGCTATCATCAAGTGCAAGTGTGACTTTGGTCAAATTTCTTACCACAAACAATCTTTCTGTGCTCATTGGCGAAAACTGTTACAAGCTCCCCCTACAATCAGAGAAAAAGCAAAACGTTTGATTACAATAAAGCAGTTGATGACTAATATGGTTGACTATCATTTCAAATATATCCCAAAAAGTCCCCAGGAAATTAACAAGCAACGAAGCTACAATCTAATACACAAAGCATGACTCAACAGGTATTTTACGGTAAATTTATGCTAATATCAAACTTCTGGCCTGATTTAAAATTGCGAGGCATGTCTAATTTTTCTTACTGGATTTCTGTAAAGAATATTTACAAATATCAGACATCCTGTCTATGCATTTAGAATCTAGTATGCAGCAGAGCATCTATGTTGCTATGTGCAAATAAAACTTTACCTGAACAATTTGATATATGATTTCAAATCTATATTTTTCAATACTGGACCTTAGACATATATACTAGTCCCAAAATGCAACCTCTAAAAATGAATTTTTATTTGTCTCACAATAGCCTGGTCCAAGTATGGAAGGAGTGCTACCCTTCTGAACTCCCATGCTCAACATCAACCCCACCCACTCACAAAAAATTACTAGGAGGATAGAAACAGAAAACAATGTGTACAGACTCCCAAAAATATGCACATAGATATGTCTTTTGTAAGTCAGAGACAGTACCTTCCTCTTCCTATTATCCAGAGGCTGAACTTCAATAGCGAGGTATGCTTCAACATCATCCGCATTAACAAGATAATTTGGTTGCTTAGCTCCTATGAACCAAAATACAATGAGAGCAAGACTTTTGGATCAAAAAGCACAAATATAACTTTAAAAGAGGAGAAAAATGATACCCTCTATGTAATTAACAGATCCATCTTCTAAATGCCGTACCCACTGGTATTCACAAGTTAATAGAAAATTATGGATTAGTTTGACGGTTTAATAGAAAAACCCTAACAGATTTTTTCTTATGCCCTTATGAAAATTAAGCAACTATAATCAGTGAAAGGGCCAAAACCAATGTTTAAAATAAGGTAACAATATTGCACCTCAAAATTACAACTGGTAGTTCCATTAATAGAGTATCCGCATGCTTGGAGTTCCTGTCCTGGAAACGCTTCGCCTGAGATTTGGAGCCCCTCAATTGCCGGTAATGGATCATCATCAGCAACTGCATATGAAAATCCAATCAATATGAACTAATAGCTACAGACCAATAATAAGCAAATTAATCCTTAACTGTTACCTTCAGAAACTGATGAAGGAGGTTCTTCAAGGACTGGAGCCAGAAAAGGAGAATAGGAAGAGCTAGGATCGTCGTGTGTGGCTGTGTATCCTGCATTCCAATTTGATGGGGGTTCTCTCTCATTTTGGTTGCCATCTGTTTCATGATCATCCATATCGCTGTTGCTAACTGGTTCACGAAACGTCACCTGCTTACTCGGTTCTTCACCATATTGCGTGGAATGTGCATTACCCAGCACGTCATGGGGAGCAGGACTCCTGGTAAGCAATTGATAAATAGGATCAAGTTACAATTAGCAGCCAAGAGAGGGTGTTGGATCCCCGGAGAAAGAACAAACCAAATTGACAGAAAGCAAGAAACAAGCTAAAATTCAAAACTTTCTAATGCATGATCTGATTAATTTCGGTTAAACTGGATTTTTCGATACATGTCTGAGATCAGACACTCCTCCACCTACCATCAAATTCGCCATTTCTCTGCCACAAAAAAGAAAATTGAAAAGGAGATATTATGTGCGGGAGTGATACAGAAAAAGAGTTTGATTATGATAATCATTGGTATCAAAAGAGGCTTATTTTAGTCATAGTATATAACGGTGATCTACTAATTTTCCATTTCAAATGTTTGGTTTCTAATAAATCAAAGCCATGCATTCAAGTGTTTCTCCATTTTACTTTAGTATTTCCTGCCTTCCAAGTGGTTTAGGATTCCTTTAATTATATATTTCTCAGTCTTTAAGGAATCTTATTCAATTTACAAAAGAAAATTTTGTATCTAGCAATGTCTTTTGCCAGCTCCATGCCTAACTATCTTAGGAAAATTCTGTAGAGATAGCATCTGAGAGTGTTATCAGTATTGAATAGTCCAACAAGTAAAATAAAAACAGTTTCTCAGAAGGCAAATTCCCATCAAGGATGTTACTCCACACTGAAATCCGTGTCTTCATAGTTAGTTTAAAAGTTCGAAAACTGCTTATTTCTTGGAAACCATAATCATGCAACTTTCCGACTGACTAGTAAAAACTTGTCCCAAACTGAGAAAATACGGGGGAAAATGCAAAAGAAAAGTAGAGAAGTTCACACTATATAAATGATAGACTAAAAGATAAAATGTGGTGACTTAATTCTGATTTGAAATGCAAACGTTGATTATTTGCAAACATTATATAAATGATAACCTAAAACATTAATTTTGAGATACTGCATGCATGCACGGTCATTTAGCATAAAATACAATGAATACAGAACCCACCAACAAATGGAGATGACTGTAATTGTATTCATGCATAGTAGCAGTCTCCATTTGACCAGGCTCACCTGCTTGCCATAGGTGAATATCTCCCCAAGTCATCTGATTCCGGATTCCGTAGAGCAACACTGGCCAAACCACTCGGATGGCGACCCAATATATCCCACTCTGCGGTTGTCTGAGCATCAGAAGAAGAAACTGGTATCTTTCCATTGGAATATGATGGTTGAGAAACTAGTTCAAGCCCATGTTTGTTCTGAAAAAAATTTACGAGTTAGGGGAAAAGAAAAAAAGAGAGAGAGGGGAAGAGAACAATGACATACTGAATTTGCACCAACGGGGTGAGATGGTGATTGAGGTGCATAATTTGAGTGGTTCATGTCTGAGCGCCAAGGTCCCAGTTGGTATTGTGACTCCTTCAACTTCGACTATGCCCAAGGTGGGAACACAATAATCAGCAAGAAAAAAATAATAACATTATAGACATGTACAGCTAATAATAATGATAATAATTAAGTTATAACAGTGCAAAGTACCTCTGTGAGCAGGAGCTTCTCCTGCAAATGTTTAAACAAAACCTGGTAAAAGTACAAGTTCATCAGAAAGTATTTCTTGAATATGATCTTTTACAATTAAAAGGCTTTGAAGAAGAAAATTCAATAGCTAAAGCGGCCCCTACTTCCTCAGGCAAAGGCCTCTCAATATAAAGCCTCAGTCTATCGCTCTTAAGATTAGGTATAAAGTATAACAATTAGTAACATATGTCAATGTAGCACACAAATTGATGTTCCAATCTCTTCTTGTCATTTCTCACCACTCTTTTTTTTTTTTACTTAAGAATGTAAAATCAATTGCAGCTGTTAGTCCAAAAATGTCATTTAAACAGAAATTTCAAATTTCATGACAACAGTCAATGAGGAAGTGAGTAAAGATTGACTGCAACAAAGAAACTAGATAAAGATAATAAGGCGAGAAATGCTACTTTAGTTTCCATATTTTACTTATTTTCCATTTGACCAGCGTACCTTTTTTGTGTCAATTTAGTCACCATAAGGTTTAAAATGGTTCCTTTAAGGACAAAAAAAATGTTTAAAATAGATGAGGGGCAAAACTGAGACAAAACATATATTCGAAAGAGTATTGAGAGATTCAGTAGAGAAAGGGACTACGATAATAACTTAACAAGGAGGAAAATGAAGGTAAAAAGAAAAAGAAAAAACTCATTTTCATGTGCTCTCATCTTAACTTATTAGCATAAGGTTCTAAGATCCTATCACATTTGTTGTCATAGTCACTGTTTAATGATGGTAGGGCTCGTTAAACTTCTATTTGAAAGCACAAGCATATAGCATGAGGAATTAAGGGGTGAAGTGGAAGTAAAGGACAAGCTAGCCTGCGAAAGACAATTGGAAATATGTAGCAATGTAGTCTGTCACAAAAAAGACCACATTATATGTGATTATGACTGTCTAACAAACTGCCACAATAGGTGGGGAGTTCAATATGACTATATATCAAGGGGATGGCAGTGCATTTAAGGTGAGCCATTAGATTGATATCTATTCCAAAGGGCCAGGGACCATTTCTCCGCCAACTCCCAAGTGCCCCCAAAACTCCAGAATCCAAATAATGTTCAACCTCCCCTTGGACACCCTTGATAATCATCTCCCCTCAAAAGTGTTATGTGAGATTCCTTTGAGAAGTTGTAGAGAACTCTAGGGAAAATTTAGTCTGACAAGTGACTAATTCCACTGGCCAATGCACATTCTAAGGTCGTGCTACCTGAAGGCATTGTCAAAATCCATAGTCACATTCTCCCAATGAACGGACTGAGATGGACAACATTTGTTCAAAGAGCTCAGTGTGTGGATGTAAGATAGACACAAGTTAAGTTAAAGAGAGACACACAAGTTAAGTTAAAGAGAGTCTGTATCATAAGCAAAGTTAAATGCCAAGATTAAGTAGAACCCCTCTTATCACATTCACAAAACTCTTCATCATCTATTATAGGACAAGGCATCATATTACCCCAAGAGGGAGTATGAAGATATGCAACTATTTTAACACCAGATTTGTTGATACTAGATCACAACTTAGACAGTCTACAATGAAGATATGCCAAGATTTTTGTCTACTTACAAGATTTCTCAGAGAATAGCAGCAGTATCAATTGCAAATATTACATGATTAAAAACATTCAAGGCTAACCTTAACATTGCTAACAATGGACTGAGCATCAGGAACTGGAGGCTGCAGGGAATATTCTTGAAGAAGAGGCAGCAAAGATGAAACATATGTCGATCTCTCTTGTTGTGCATCCTGACAGAACCAGAGGAGAACCTTAAAGTTACCATAATTCGGAAACTCTCTTTTCAAGGGAATAGAACTGCCAACTTAAATTGGCTAATATTTTATTCGAGGCGCAAAAACCATGCATAATACAAGAACATTGACAGATACAAAATTCTATGGCTGAAGAAACGAACCTGCAATGCATACGTCAGACGTATGTTTTCCTCAATTATGTCTTGTCTGTATGAGAGGGCTTTTGAAGCAGCATCAACAAGGTCCTGTTGCTGCTGATCGAAGGCCTAGATGCAACAAGACAACCACCCACCCCCAAGAAAGAATTTTTCAAATGAGAAAGAAAAGAGAACGAATTTGGCGAGGAACAAAATTCTTCTTACCAAACGCATGTAGGCAATCCGCTTTTCCAAGACATACTTTTCATTACGAATTTGTGCCTCCTATTATATGATTAATGATTTCATTAGAATAATTGTATATAAAAGGGTTTCTAGACCATGTATTAAGACAACAGATTAGTCATTTACCTTGACAGAATAATCAGCCAGATATTTCCTTAATTGCATAATTTCTTCTTCGTGTTCCTGAACCTTAACCGTAAGATCCTAGAGAACATGAACTCCAGTCCATAAAGGCTATTATACACATACTTGCACACAAAATAATAATAATAAATTTAAGATAGCTATAATCTGGTCTTACCTGCTTCCAAAGGCTGTTTGGATTATTTACTTCAGCCACAGGCATCATTCCATGTCCAAGAAAATTAGTTTGTTGATCATATTCTCCTTCCGTCTGGGTTCTAATATATCTCAAATTCTTATTATATGACCTTGAGAAACGGCATTATAATCACAATATGCTGAGAATCAAACTTGGTGTGTGTATACCTGCTTGGGAGTGATGGCATAGGCGAGAAGAACGGAGAGAAACCAGCATTTTCTGCAGGTTGACTTCCAGGAACTACATTTAACAATCCATTGGTCTTGCTACTTCCTAGACCATTGTCATTTTGAGCTTTGGACAATCCATCGGTCTTACTACCCACCAAGCGAACTGGTCTAGAAGCTCCATAAGATCCATGTTGATCATTATCAGTCCATTGATCGACCAAATTAGGTTTTTGCACTATTGATCCATCAAGTTTCTGCCAAGAAGTGCAAGTTGACCAGATTTTAAGACCATAAGAATTTATATGTAAAGAACATACTAAATAGACATGAAAGAAATTGGCCCCACATAAAAGCCTAGGATTCTGTCATAGACCACAATCTTACATCAAAAAGGGATTCGCCAATGAAATTAAAATTCAGATAATATGTACAATATTAATTCAAAACAACCAGAAGGCAAATCATTGGACACAATCATCACAATGAAAAGGTAGGTCTGAGATAGACTGTGAACTAATAGGTTCGGGTTTTAAGGAGAAAAACAAGAGGCAGAAAATCCTTTCAGCAATTGAAATCAATGAAACTTACATATCTTTCCAGTTCCTGCATCTTTTCCTGAAGTTCGATCCTCAATCTAGTGTTTTCTTCTACCTGAGAAGAGTTAGATGGGAGCACATCAGTATTGAATCTTAAAAGCCTTTTTCAGTGAATGGACCACCATACACATGTGATTAACAGGATCAAAAAATGGATTTAATCATTGCAAAATGCATCAGTATAGATACATGACCAATTATCTGGTTGGAATTAAGTTAAAAAATTCCATTAGAAACCCAAACTTCTGTTTGGGCCTTTGAAAGCCTAATACATCCAAAAGGATGTACCAAAAGAATTTCTGTGTTACCTCAGTTTTACTAGACTCTGCTTTGTAACAATATACCAGCCATAAACATAAACATATACATTCAATTACACACTTTCATGAAAAACAAATGCTAGAAAATCAAATATATGACAAACAACTATATAAAGCAAATTCATCCCCAAATTACAGGAACAAGATAGGATCAAAAGCAATGTCAAAGGACCTACGCCACTAGTAACGGACAAACTAAGTATGGCACCTAATCATTGAGCTATAAGCCTTAAATTCCTTGCTATCCTTCCAAGATTCATTGAAACCTCATGATTCATGAAGAGAAATTAACACGACTTACAGTCTGAATATAAAGAACGAAACCTGGTTTGTCAGCCGTGAATTTTATCGTAATCTCAATTCTGGCTATGATATAGCAAGAGTCCATTTTGACAAAGGTGACAAAACAAACATATACGAAAGGTCACATTATAATAGTCTGAAAGAAGCAGCTGAGACCCCATATAAGTCACATGGTTTAAAAAAATTGATCATAGAGAAGTGAGCGGAGGTACCTGCTGCTTGATAGTAGCTTCAGCTGCTTCAACGGCTTTCATGACCTGAAACAAATTGGTATCACTATCGTTACGGATGTGATTGTTTAACGATCGCTCTGTCCCAACAGTGGTGAGGTCAAGTCCTGAGAATTTATCCGCCAATGATTTCCCATCAAAACCATTCTCCATCTTCCGCTTCACCTATAACTGATCCAATCAACCTTTACAATCGACAATCACATACACAACAACTGCAGCAGAACTATCACCAATACTAGTAATAATACTCGAAGCAGCACCCCTTCAGGCTTATGCCGTCCTACTCTAAATCCTAGGGTTCGACATAGATGGAGGAGGAAGAAGAAGAAGAAAAGGAATGAAAACAAAAATCACAGGTAGAGCAAGAGTGTTATAGAAACCCTAAGAAAGGTATGGAGAGTAATAAAAGAAGCGCCAATCGAATGAAGACGATCATGGAGGAGGATCCAGTGATGGCGGCCTTTCTCTTTTTATTTTCTTTCCCCTCTCTCCCCCTCTCTCCCCCTCTCTCTCTGTATTTTCTATTCTCTGCTATATGTCCTCTTCTCGCCTTCTTTGGATTTTTTAAGCATGAATATCATTTGCGCTTTTTGGTCGGCATTATTATGAGATTCTCTCTTTTCAATTATTAATTATTTAATTAATTATTTAATTAATTATTTAATTAATTATTAATTATTTAATTAATTAATTATTTATTTAATTAATTATTTATCTGTATATGAACACTGCCTTCCAGGTCCGTCCAGATGGGCTTCGGACCCTTAAAAAAGGAAAAAAAATGATCCGTGCCTTCAAAGAACAGATACAGACTCTTTTTGTTGTATTTAATTAGTAAAATCATGTCACTGTGTTTCCAAAATGGATACTTCTATCAATTGGATTGCAAGTTGTTTTCTTTTTCTGTTTTTTTTTTTTTTGGGGTATTCTTGTTTTTTTTAGTGAAGGATTTTAAATTCTTATATTTGATAATGCAGTTTTCTTTTTCGTTTTTGAAAAAAAATATTTTCATATATCTATAAAAAAAAGCTTCTTTTTTTTTTCTTTTTTTTTTCTTTTTTTTTTTTAATCATTTTTTAAATTCTAATTTTTTAAAATTCAGACACCAACTAATAATAACAAACAAGTTTATTAATTTTTATTTTTTAAAATATGAAAATTTTGATATATAAAAACAGTATCAATCATTCATTTCAACCCTTCATTTATTTTTAAACCCGTGCGATGCACGAGAGTTATTTTATTAGGTTTTGAATTCATCAAAATTTTGGTTAATATATATATATGAAAGAATTCTAAATCAAATGAAGTATATATATCTTAAAATAAAATATATAAATAAATTAGTATTTATAAAGATTGAAAAATATAATTTTCTATAATAAGGCAGAAAATTTATAATATGATAAATATGAAATTCAAATAAATATTATACTTTCCATTATACAACTTCCTAATCAATTCGTACCCAATTATAAAATAATTACATTACCTAAAATTCTTATAACACCACTTAAATTATTTAAAATAGAAGTTCTAATTTCCTTATATGGTTATATTTTTTAGTTATCAATGTACTTTAAAATGGTTCTATTATCTTTTTATCAAATGAAAAGTATTCTCGAGCCGAGTCAGAAGTTATACTACCACCTATTTATGTAAAAATATAAAATAAAATATTTTTAAAAAAATGAATAATTAGAAAAATATATAAAATTATTTTCGATTCCCAAAAAAAAAAAAATTGACCAAAAAAAATTAAGATTAATAATTTGAATTATATTCTATGATATTATTGAGAGTAACTACAATTAATATATATAGGAAAACTAATATAAGTAGTTATCCATAATAATTGGGGAAAAAAAATATATACAGAGGTGTTTAGATTTAATATTAAATATATATATATATATATTTAAGCAAAAGCTTAGTAAGTAATTAGTAAGATCTAGTCACTTATTGAAATCTAAATACGTAATCTTGAAAACATGTGGTTATCTAATCTTTTGACCATACCCAGAATGACAAATCACTAAACCAATTCTTTATAATAAGAATCAATAACTTTCACTAAATCATGTTCTATAAGATTGAGATATATAACACATATGTATAGATAGAGAGGCTGAGAGGAAGAGTACCAATTTGATGCAGCTTTTTGAATGCATAAGCACTTGGATAATTGGCATAGGAAGCCGCTCAAGGTTATGAAGGTACACCCTAGACTACAACAAAATAGACAACAATAACCAACTTGATCAACAACAATCCAATCATGGGTAGATAGTATTTATGGAATGATATGATAAGAAAGATCAATCTCAGGAACATACTTTCTTCGATGTCGGAAGTGCCACACGTCATGAAATCTCAGATCTCGAATATGGTCATGGAAGCACAAAAGAAGCAACCTATAAGCACCTCAGGATCTACAACAACTTCCAAAAGCTCTTGTTCCTAAGCACATAGAGGAAGAAAAGAAGAAAGGAGATTAATCAAAAGCATAATCACGTTGATCCATTCCTCTAATGCAATGCACTGGTCATACCATAATTCAAATCAATGGGCATATAAGGAAGAATAGAAGATCTAGAAGAAAACTTTGAGGAGAAAATAGGAGAATGTATTAAAAAAAAAATAATTAAGAAAGTATAAAATATATGAGTATTTATAGATTCTAAATTCTTCGAAGTATAATAAGTTCCTGAAATTTCTTAGAAGAATTACGATTCAAATTCTTCAATGGATGAAAGTAAGCAAACGGTATTGGAGGTAATGAGATAGAATACATGAATGAAGCATTAAAATCCAAGAGAGAAAAGTGAGAACTTGAGTACATATGGCTTTTGCTTTTGATATCTTAAGCCTTGTTAATATTTTAGTAGAAGAAAAACTTTAGCGATGGACACAACTACATAACCTGCTAGAACTATGGCCAAATAGATAGCCACATCGTTGACATTCATTGGCATATCAATTGCAATTACAGATCTTGTGTTTAGCATACTTAGTTAATAAGTTATTATACCGCTTAGATTGAACAAAATCAGCTTCCAAAACTTCAATGGTGAATTTAGCATTTCATTTATGAGAGACTTGTTTTAAGCTATAACGAGACTCGCTAAATTTGCAGACCATGTTTTTTCCCAAACCAAAAACACTATGAAGAATTTTCATGTACACCTCTTCAAATAAATCACCTTATAAGAATGCATTATAAACATTCATTTGGTATAAAGACCAACCATGCATGGCCGCAAAACTTAAAACACTAGGGTATATGATCATCAAATATGGAAAGTGATGTTAGAATAAGTAGGTGAGTGAGATGATTACAACAAAGAAGAATGAAAAGGAAAAATATTTTCTACAAAATGGACATCTCGACTTACTAGAAACTCATTAATTTTGAAATTGAGCAACCTATAACCTTTTTTTTGTTTGAACATATCCCAAAAAACACAAGGAATAGATCTAGAAGAAAATTTATCAAGAGTACTTGATGAAGTTACATAACATAGGCATCAAAAAGTTTTGAAGTGAGAAATATTGGGCGCACGCTTTGTTATATAAAATTTCATAAGGAGTCTTGTTGTTTAGTGTATAAGTTAGAGTCCTATTAAGAAAATATGTGGTTGTTAGGATGAAATACCTCCAATGATTGTCAGGTGGGTGGGATCGAAATTTTAGAGACTTTGCAATAGTGAGAAGATGACGATACTTCCTTTTATCCCTACCATTCCATTGAGGGGTATATAGACAAGAAATCTCATGAATGATTCCTATAGATATAAGGAGAGTATAACAATTAGCATTGAAAAACTCTAAGCCATTCTCAGATCAGAGTAAAACAATTAGCATTGACAAACTTTAAGCCATTCTCGGATCAAACTCTTTTAACAGTGAATGAAAATTGTTTGAATCATGGTTAGAAAGGAATTTATTCGTTGCAATGCTTCATGCTTAAAATTTATGAGAAAGGTCCAAGTACTTTTAGAGAAATAATCAACTATAGTTAGGAAATATCTACCATAAGAATTTTATAAGGTCCCCATGTATCCAAATGTAATAATTCAAAAGGAGTAAAAGCATGAGAAGAACTTATAAGAAAGAGAGTTCTAGTTTGTTTAGAGAAGGAACATATATCACAATGAGGAATATCTAGGGGAATAGAACTAAAGCTCATGAAGAATAAGTTAATACAATGGAAATCCAACCTAGTTGACTGGAGATCCCAAGATCTAGGTTCAAAGAGACAACCTAGTTATATAAAGACTTAATTAGATCATTGTGGAGGTTCTCCTCCTATCTAGTAAGAGAAAGGATAAGCTATGCTTTTAATGATTCTTAAGCGTCGAGAAATCCGAGCAGAGTAAAATGAGTTACTCTTAATTAAGAATCACCTATGTGAGAAAGAAGTGAGGCCGTTTCTAAGGAAATTAACATGGGATTAATTCTTTTCAACTCTTGTAGAACCTTGCAGATATTCAAGGCCAAAATAATAAGAACCCAATTATATCAAGAAAGACTTATGTATGAAGTATGTTATCGTTTACATGAACGACAAACAGTTCAAGGATATTGCGTCTACTGATCAGCCAATAAAGTCAATATACTTTCACAAGGGAAGGTTCAAAGGATGATACCTACCTATTATATGCAGGTTTTGATCGGTTGAACACTATCACCAGGTAAGAAACGTTTCAATTTCAAAATTATCTGTTTTATGATTCGTCTATTTTCATTCATGTGGGGGATTGTTGGAAAATTTGAATTGAATGGAAAGTTAAATTTTTGATTTCTTTAAGAATTAATTTAGCAAATTAATATATATTAATATGTATTAATGTAGGTAATTAAATTCATAATTAATATTATGAAATAGACATATTAATGTGCATTAATATCTCTGATCAGTTTTCTCCACATGAAACCTATAAATTGACTTCCTCTATTTTGGAAAAATTATTTAGAAAATGATTTCCTCCTCAAACCCTCTTTAGAGTTTTAAGCCTCAAAATGACAGTGCTCGATAGCTTAAGAGTTCGCCGAAAATATTTGGTGTTCTAACCGAGTATTCTTTATTCCGTTGTATCTTGGGAGACAGATGACATACATGTCGAATCTGTTTTAATGACACTGTGGAAGTTCACATACTTCAGAATTTTCCTTTCATCAATTTGGTTTGTGAATCTATATTTTTTATAATTTTATTCTATTTTACAATATTCTCATTTTTATTTTTATTAAAAGTTACTATTTCCTATATAGATTATCTTATAGGATACAATAACTTTTAATAAAAATAAAATTGAGAATGTTGTAAAACAGAATAAAATTACAAAAATATAGATTTGCAAATATTTTCGAATACTAAATATTTCCGGTGAACTCTTAAGCTATTGAACACTATGACTTTGAAATTTAAACCTCTAGAGAGGGTTTGAGGAGTAAATCATTTTCTGAATAAAGTTTTCCAAAAGGGAGGAGGCCAATCTATAAGTTTCATGCGGAGGAAACTGATCGGACAGATTAATACACATTAATCCATCAGTTTCATAAAATTAATTATGAATTTAATTGGACATATTAATAGATATTAATATATATTAACTTGCTAAATTAATTATTGAAAAAATTGAAAATTTAATTTTCCATTCCATTCAAAAATTTTCGTTAGTTAGTTCAGTAGTTGTGGTGTTTATACATGATCCACCATTATTATGGAATGTAGCTTTCTTTAGAGAAAGGAAAATAGAGGAGTGTGGAAAGTTTTTTAATATAAAGTAATGTACGGAATTCCACTGTAATATCATATTAATAATAAAAAATAAAAACTTTGTAATTAGCTTCTAGAAGAATTTATCCAACAATTTATTAATATTCCCAACTTATTATCTTATAAACCATTTTACAGTGGTTTCTATTCTAAACTTATTATCCTATTTAACATTGTACACTACATAATGCAGTAAGTTAAAATAGTTTCCGAACTCAAAATCATATTAAATTATTTTGAACACTAATTACTGTGTTTGAACCTCTCCCACACATCCGCTTGTATGTGTTTGCATTAATCTATATATAGGACCATCTTCTCCCCCGTTGGTATTAACAAGTGAAAATCTCATTTCTCTCCTATCTCTCAACCATCTTCTCACCTCATAAAGTTTTGTTGAAGATCTTAAAATTTGGTATCTATTTTGATAACGGCATTTTCAATGATACTTATCTAGTGACATAGTGATTCTTGCCATTTTAAAAGTTTGTATCTCATTATTGAAAATACGTAGATGAGTTCCCAGTTTAAAAAAAAAAAAAAAACAAGAAAGTTAGAATGATATCAAGGTATTAGGAGGTACTTGCCACTCTTGTTAAAGTGTTGGCTTGGCTTATATACATCAGATTTATTATATCTTAATTCCCTTATTGTGAGAATTACATAAACCGAGTGAAAATTTACAGACATCTAATTTACTGATTTTTTTTTTTAACTGTAATCTAGAAGTCTCCGAACAACTATCGGTTATTATCCAAGTAATCTTCCACCCCCAATACCAAACTATCACAAATATCAAAAATTATAAACTTCCTAAATGATGACCGTTCTTTAGCCAAGAAAAAAGCCGATATATAATTAGTGACAAAATAAAACAAAAATAAAAGTATAATATATATTAAGAAACTTTTGAAAGTAGGATTTATACTAAAAAAGAAATTTAAAACTATTAATTAAACCCAATTTCATTATTTTCTTTAAATTTGATCATAAATTAAGTATTTCTTTCTATTTTTAATCACATAATTTTATTTTCACACTTATTAACCCACTTAATTATTCTAAATCACTCTTTTATCTTCACATCCATTTACTACTACCTTCACTGAACCCTTCGTCATCGATTACCGTCATTGAAAATAATCTAAAGTTTTAAATTTAACTAACGAAAATTTTAATTTTAATTTTTTACCCTCCGCCGTTGTCGCCACCCTCCACCGTTGGTGGAAAAGGGTGGTGGTGGTGGTGAAGGACGGAAAATAAGTTCTTTTATCTTAGTGGTGGAGAATGACAGCAGCAACGACAGAGGAAGCTGGTGGAAGAGATTGTGTTGGGTTTGAAAAATAAAAAATAATAAAGTAATATCAAAAATGTGAAAATAAAATTTAATAGTTTAAAAATCAAATATTAAAATTTTAATTGGTTAAATTTATAATTTTAGATTATTTCTAACGGTGGTGAAAGAGTTAGGAATGTACTGGTAAAAAATGTAGAGATCAAAATTTGATATAAAATAATAAAATGATAAAAAAATTGAGTATTTAATTTATATATTGAGTCTTCTTAGTATAAATCATATTTTAATGTAAACTCCTATAAATTTTTGGCTACATATAGTCAAGATAAATTCTACTTAGTTAACTACAAAATTTGATATTTAAGAGATTTTGTATAACACTCTTCTCAACTTAAAATATAATATAATGTATATTTACTAGGCCAAATCTATAAACATTTAATCTAGTAGAATTAGCCTAAAATAAAATATATCCTAGCCCAAACACTGGATAAATTATGTGTTCAATACATGCTTAGTTAGGTTAGTAGCTGATCCCAGAACTGTTGGATTTCAAGAAATTCTTACAAAATAGTACATACGTCAGGTAAGTATAAACCTTACCTACAAATGAAAATAATTTTTGAAACTTGATGAGTTGTTTCTAATGACTGCATGTTTGTTCACGTTATTAATTGATTTATATTCATGAAATGATTGACTATTATGAATGTTATAATTCTTATTGTTGCTGCTTATAGAAAACTCTTGAACAACATATGCACTCATGAGTATCATGCAAAGTTTACCTCATATTTCATGTTAAGAAATTAAGAGGTATATGAAGATAGAAAGAAATGAGATAGAATAGTTTAGTATCGTACCAATCTCTCGAAGGAAAGGCCGAGGCTTAATGCAGAAAAGATTATTTAAAGTTATGATAATACATGCCAAGGCTTGCAAAGATCATAGGCAAGTTCAGATCAGGTTGCTCCCCCGTCTTTTTATTGGTCAAGCGCTCAACTAGTACGTACACATGACCCAATAAAAGGAAAAAAATAAGAAAGTGTAAGAAAGAGTAAGATAAAAGTATGTAATAACTTTTACGAAGACTATGGGTTTTAAGATTATTATATATTACATGTTTCATACATCATATGCATTTATAACTATTTTGTGATTTATGTTTGTACTTATTAAGCGAAAACTCATGTCTTACTTTCCATATTGTAGGTACTAAGGGTAATAAACTAATCTAGTTACCATGTCAAACTTGTCGAGTGGGTTTGATGTACGAGGAGGAGGTAGTGGTACCAAGACTTAGTTATGCTATAACTTATGCTTTAGAGTTGTAAATAAGTAGTTATAGATATTTTGGTGCATCATAAAACCCTACCAATGTTTTGCGAAATTTTGTGTAAATATTTTGAAATCTCATAGGAGACACTTGTACGTTTAGTAGTAGTATTATAGCAAACCTTTTTTTTTAATGTATGATAGATTTCGTTACTAATCAAGAAATCTATTTAATAAAGAAAGTTTTTAAAAGCTTTTTTGAAACTAAGTCCGTAGTGGGAAAAAAATTATTATTTTAAGAGGAAAAGTTTAGTAAAGTAATTGTTCGAACAACGTAGGTTGTTACATTTAAAATTTTAAAAATATGAATCACACATTTATTTTTATTTTGATATTAAATTATATTTTAACTAAGAAAAAAGAAAAAGAAAAACACGATCCAAAAATAACTATGTGTTGTAAGGTTGAGCAAAATACAATTTTCGGTAAAACTGAACCAAAATCAAAACCACAACTGACTCATATTTTCACCAATTTAGTCATAAGAATTGATCGAAACCGAACCGTAATTAGACCGGTCAGTTCCGATCTAAACCAATCGATTTTTGGTTTTTCATATCAATTTATTTTTCATTTCTACTCAATTATATTATGATGTATATAATTAATGAGCATATATTAATATTATGATATATATAATATATTATTATTTTATAAAGTTACCTTCATTTAATATTATTTTTTTTTAAAATTCAGTATTATAACAAATAAAAATATTATTTACCTTAATATTATAATTAAAATAATATTAAAATATATCATATATTCATAATCTATAAAATTAATATCATCAAAATATGCATAAAATAGATCAAAATTTTTTTTATATTAAATGTAGAAAAATAATTCACTTATTATAAATTATTTTATTTAAATAAAAGTTCTCAAATTTATATAAATATAATAAATATTAAGACAAAAATTAAGAATTATGAATAATTTGAAGTTATGATTAAAAAAAAAAAAAAATTCAATCCGTATATTTAAAATCGACTGAAACACTTATAATTAATTTAACTGAAAATTTTTCAATCGATAGACTCATCAAAATAAAAATTTATCAAACCGATCGAAAATTATAGACTCCATCGATACTTTTTCTTTTTTTTTTTTCTCTCACCGTACTGTGTAATTGCTCTAGTAAGGGCCCACCAAAATGCAGTCACGGGCCCACCAAAATGTGGATTTGGATATACATCCTAATTGTATACTCTTTTTTTTTTGGTGCGCTTCCTTGGAGTCGTCTAGTTGTATTATTTAATGCCCATTCTTCTTCAAAGATCATCTCGTCGAAGAAAGGACGAAGAAGAAATATACCGGAAATGGCAGCTGCTCCCCTAATTCGCAGAGCTATGACCAGAAATCTCCTCTCAAAATGTCCATTGTCGATCCTCCTATCATCATCATCTTTGTTGAGTCATACTGGCCTTAGTAACGACAATAACAATCTGAGTTCTCCTCCTTCAGCCTCGTTCCATTCCGATGCAGCGAGCTCCGGCGGTGCTCTCCCTTCCTACATGCGCGGAGCTGTGTTTTGGGAGCCTAATAAGCCCCTCACCATCGAAGAGTTTCACATGCCCCGTCCCAAATCCGGAGAAGTTCTCGTCAGGACCAAGGGTTCTGTTTCTTCTTCTCTCTCTTTTTTTTTTTTTTTTTTGTTGAAGATTGTATGTCAATGTAGTGAAGGCTGTTCGTCAATTGTTAGCGTTTCTGAAATTGATTTAACATCTATGAAATGCAAATTGCAGCCTGTGGAGTTTGCCATTCTGATCTTCATGTTATTAAAGGAGAACTTCCATTTCCTAGCCCTTGTGCTATTGGGCATGAGATAACTGGTGAAGTTGTTGAACATGGGCCACTTACAGATGCCAAAACTGTAGAAAGGTCTGAGATGATTTCAATTCCTTTTCATCTATTTTAAGTTACTTTAACCTTTTTTTTCTTTTTTAAAATAGAAAAATATTTTCATGATCAAGGTGGGGGAGGGAGGGATTATGTTTTACTATCTAAATTGCCTCTATTTCTCAGGCTTCCAATTGGGTCCCGTGTCGTAGGAGCTTTCATCATGCCTTGTGGTAACTGTTCCTATTGTTCAAAGGTATATTCTTATGTTATGATTGCTCCTCTTGAGTTTTTGAGATAATGCTGCATGGAAGAAACGTGTGCTGCATCAGTTTTGATCTTTTAGTAACTGATTTTAAAATAGGGCCATGATGATTTATGTGAGGATTTCTTTGCTTATAACCGGGCCAAAGGAACTCTTTATGATGGTGAAACTCGGTTGTTCCTCCGTAAAAGTGGTAAATATGTTTCTACTGCTAGCTATTATTCAACTGCAAATTTCTGATGCCTGCGAAGCAGACAAGACAATGTTGTTCTCCTTTTATTTTCTCGAGATATTTTCTACCATTATAGAGGTTTATTGTATGATCTCACTTTCAGGACTGATAACTCTTATTTTCTTATGCATCTCTTTTGTTTGAATTATCCAATTTTTATGTCATAAACTGAGTAAAACTGATTATGAGGAATACAAGTTGTCATTAAGATGCTTCCTAGATCTATTTCTGTTTTTCTTTCTCTCTGGTATGTAGATTGTCTTGCCCATGTCTCACCCTAATTTCATTTACTAGTCATGGCACGGATTTGATTTTAATAACCCCCTGTTGAGCTGTTCTTATATTTCTAAGAGTGGCTGGGGTTTAACATATAACAGCTCTTCCCTTTTCATTGATCCTTTCTTTTTGTTGTAATTTTTGTTATCTTTTAGGAAAAAATCTTGACAATGATCTTGAACTCCAAATTTTAGTGTTGGGTTATAAAAAAGAAATGCTCTGTTGTGTAGGAAAGCCAGTATACATGTACAGCATGGGAGGGCTTGCTGAGTACTGTGTTGTCCCAGCTAATGCATTGGCAGTTTTGCCAACGTCATTGCCATACACAGAATCTGCAATTTTAGGATGCGCAGTTTTTACTGCTTATGGTGCTATGGCCCATGCAGCACAAGTGCGCCCAGGGGATTCCATTGCTGTGATTGGAGTTGGAGGTGTTGGTTCAAGGTAAAAAAGAGTAAACTGTTCTCCTTATCAAATTCCTCTTTCTACTATGTATAGATTATTTGGCACTATGTAGTCCATGCTATTAATTTATGAGAGTGGTTTACATCCGACTCTTAAAGGTTAGTGAAAATATACTAACAATCGTTGTACAATTTACTGAGTGCATCAAATCCTTTAAAAGTTTGAAACAAATTACAGTACTCATTGTTAGAGCAACCAAGGAAACCAAAAATATAGATCTTGTTACATTGGCTGTATGAGTGAATTTAGTAATGATGTTAAAATGCAGGGTTGCATCTAGCAATTTCCACATGCCAATTGAATGGGACTTTTTATAACATCATTGTACTCCAGTTGTTTGCAGATTGCGAGAGCATTTGGTGCCTCTGATATCATTGCTGTTGATGTTCAGGATGATAAATTGCAGAAAGCAAAGACGCTTGGTGCTACCCACACCATTAATGCATGTAAACAAGATGCTATCGAAAAAATAAAAGTAACTATTTTTTCCTTCAGTGTTTCTAGTGTGGTATGGAAGCACCATGTCACCGGTCAATTCTTATTTTGGCATCAATTCCGAGATAAGTAAAATCATATCGAGTCGTACACCCAGTCATACAATTGGCTTTCGACAAATGCAAAAAACATGCTTTACACTGCTCTTTGTCACACTTGATACTAAGATTACATAATTCTTGTCTTTTCTATGTGTCAAGAGAAAAAGTATTGAGTTTCCATAATGCCACACATCTGATTTTTAGGCATGCTTTTATCCCCAACCAAATGAAAACGTTATAGGCATCCCTTAGAAATAAATCAGCTTAATCATTCCAATTTTTATTTAGATGCTCACTTGTTTTGGACAGGAAATAACGGGTGGGTTTGGTGTGGACATTGCCGTGGAAGCCTTGGGAAAACCACAGACATTTGAGCAGTGTACACAAAGTGTAAAGGATGGAGGAAAAGCTGTAATGATCGGACTTACGCAAGCTGGTTCGGTGGGGGAGATAGATATCAACCGACTTGTTCGTAGAAAGGTGTGGTCTTGCCTGCTTAGGAATTCTGATCTTTTTAATACTGCATTTGATTAGCTAATATCTAGGGTTTGATAGAGAAATAGAAAGAATAAGAAAATTAAGTGGTTTAGGAATGAGATTTCTTTCTCACCTTGCCGGTAGAAAGGGAATCATCCAACACTTATTTTGGGAGAACAGGCAATCATCTGACAACTTTTATCTTCTGGCCAAATGATTAAAAAAAAAACTTTTATATCTGGAAAAGAAAAAGGGAATTGAATTTATAAGGGGAAAGACTGATTTGCTCAGAGAATTGCCTGAAAAAGTAATGTGGTTGAGGCGAGAAATGGCTTGATTTACCGTTCTGTTGGGGGAGTTGGATGAGCTGTGATATACAAGTTAGGAGGTTCGAAATTTAGGAAAGATGCAAAGCTTATGCGCTCATTGAACCTCAATTCATCACCATCTGGATTCTATTCTGGTCATGTGGAGGTTTCCTCTTCTCGTCACAAGGATTCCTCTCTTGGAACCATGTCAAAATCATATACTTCTCCAAAGAAAGCCTTTGACTGATGGTTTACTCTCATATATATATATATATATATATATATATTCCCCTCTATAAGTTCTTAATCAAATAAAATAGTCTTCCTATCTTTTATCCAATAAACCTTGGCAATCAGTCAGCACATAGCATATTAGTTGGCTATAATTATACCACTTCTACTGTTGTTTTTCAGTGCACTTTTGTAGAGTATTATTTTTATCAAACTCTCTTTTTCGTCTTCAAATATTTCATGATCCAGATACAAGTTATTGGGTCCTATGGAGGGAGAGCTAGGCAAGATCTCCCAAAGCTCGTTAGATTAGCAGAAACAGGCATCTTCAATCTCACAAATGCTGTTACGAGAAAATACAAATTTGAGGAGGCAGAGAAAGCATTCCAGGATCTTAATGAAGGCAAGATCCTTAGTCGAGCTGTGGTTGAGATCATGTAAAAAGGTACATTATTTACTCTAGTGTTGCCCCCCTCCTGTAAAAAAAATGGTACTCTCCAGTTGAGTTATTTACAATAAGATTCAAGTGCCTCCTTGTTGCCTTCTTTGTATCTTGTTATGTTATAATTTTGTCGCATGCATTAAACCAAAACGGATCTTGTGAGTTGTGTCGGCTTTTGATCTTTGGAACGAAGCCAAATTGGATATATAAGTTAGACAGCGTATTTCGTACAACGATGAGTTATTGATTTATTTCACCACTCACCAGCTTGATAGCAATTATAGGGATTCATTCGTTTGAGATATTCTGTCTGAAAAAATCCGTGCTATGCCGCTGTATTAGCGAATAGGGTTAAGCATTTCTGTCCGACCTGACCAATTCCCCAGACTCGATTGCTCGGATTTCAGATCTGACTGCCCGTTCTCAGTTTTTTTTTTTTTAATTTGCCTTTGTGATCATCAAATATAATACCATGCTGATGAAAATTGATTTTAATTATAATTTCCTAATTATAAAGGCCTTTTATACATACCACATCATAAACTGTTGTAAATTGATTTTGATTATAATCTCCTAAATTTAATCCCAACTTCGTTTCCTTTTATAAACCCAATCGCAGTTTCCTATAAAACGTTAGGTTTCGTAATCGACTCTCTATCTCTCTCTCTATAATTATAGACTCCTACCTACTACGTAAACAAGCAAAAGTTAGCTCCTTGAAACAATGGCGATTGAGACTAAGTGGTCGGACCTTCATCAAGACATCCTACACTCAATTATGAAAAAACTTCAATTCATAGACGTCATCCGCTTCCATTATGTTTGTTTGAAATGGTATTCCGTCGCACGAGAATTTACATCCACACCATCTCTTCACAATTGCTCGGTTTTTCCAATTTCACGGCTAATCAAGCTTGCTACTGGTGTTCAAGGCAGGCTTCCTAGTGATTGCCAAGATCAAACTTGTTATGATTCCAATGCTATAGGGTTCCAGGAAAAGAAGTTAAAAAAGAACTCATTCCAGGCTGCATGATAGTTTCTGTGTTGGATCTTCATATGGGTGGTTAATTATAGACAAGAACGCGAAATTTCATCTTCTCAATCCGTTTTCAGATGCTCAAATTGAACCTCCAGCATTCCAACCTCTTTCGAAAAAAGGTCCCAAGTATATCAAGAAAAACCTAAGAACTTTCTTCTGGAAAGCCATTTTGCTATCGGATCCATCTAAAGAGGGTAAGAAGTGCAAGTTGGTGATAGTATATTGAAGCCTCACTACGCTATCATTATATGACAAGTTGGAATGGAGAAAGTTAAGTAGAAGAAAGGACTTAAGTTATTGGGACTTTGTAGTGGTGCGCAACTATCTTTATGCCTTGGTTTCTAAGCGGGAGTATCGCAAGTCATTTAGCGGCTCACTTGAAGTGTGGGATTTTCAATATCATTCCGCACCTCTTAAGCGCTTGGATTTTAAGTTTACTTTGAATGAGAGATGGAATAGTTATCCAGTGGGGATAGGATATCATCTAGCATATTACTTGCTGGAAGCAGAGGGTGACCTACATCATAGAGAGGATGATTATTTGGAGTCTAACCGAGCCTCCGAGACATCAGAAGCATAAATTTGATCTAGAAATGAATAGATGGGTACAAATTGAATCTTTAAAAGATGATTTAGTATGTCTAGGGAGAAACAGCTCGGTTTCGATTTCTCAAAAGGATTTTCCAGAATTGAAAGGAGATGCATTTTACTTTGTTGATGAATATGGTTTGAAAACAGGACCAAGACACTATTTCCCAATCCGTGGTGATTCGATAAAATAGTAGATTCTTATTAAAATATATCCTTTTTTTTTGTAATGGCTTGATAATGTCTTAATTATGTGCCAAGGATGAAATTGAAACTTGTTTTGTAACGTGGGAACGCCTCCAACCCTGCGTAATCTTACGAGTACGTTAAAGCAATGCGGAAAAAAGAGGAGATGACAGAGGGCTTTAACTATTCTCTAGAAGGAGATTTATCGAAATACTCTCAGATGAGAGACATAGGGTTTGGTCTTGTTCCAAGTTTCATAAGAAGTCATATCCTTCACTGATTTAGTTAGTAGTTTGCTTAGGATGTAAATTGTTATGTTGGCAGCTTCTGCTCAAAATTTCTTTAATATTTGTTTTCCAAACAACATGCTTATTGTCATCTCCATAATAATTATATTTTTTCTCTCATAAACTTCATTTTGCTGAGGATTGTAAGGAAATGTAAGCTAAGGCTTTAGACCATGAGTTTCACATAGAATTTTGAAAACAAGGGAGGTATATCCACCCCTATTGTCAGATCTCAAAACCTTAATCTTCTTCTCACTTTCTGTTTCAACAAGATTCTTGAACTTTTTGAATATAGAAAATACTTTTGACTTTTTTTTGAGAAAATAAATCCAGCAATATCTTGACATATCATCAATGAAAATTAGGAAGTATTTGCTTCCATTTAGAGATGATACCTTGAGAGATATACAGACATCAGAATGGATTAATTCAAGCTTTTCTTCAACCCTTATAGTTTGATTATTGGGAAATGGCTTCTCTTTCATTTTCCTTAGCTCACATCCTTCACAGAGTTTAGATTGAAGTTGAATCTAAGGCATGTCTTCAGCAAGCCTTTTTAAATTCAGCTTCTGAATTTATTTGAGGTCAAAGTGACTAAATCTCTTATGCCATGTCCATACATCCTCTTATGCCATGCCTTTTTAACTACCTAAAGCTTAATTATGTTTTTGTGAGTGTAACCCGATATTTTGGAATCCATGACTTAACTCGAAAGTTGTCGCCTTAGAATCGGTCAAGTTTGAAATACATCACTTTTTCCTATCATCTTAAGAAGCCAGCCTTCGTATTGATATGGTCTGAAACCTTCCTTAGGGGGACGAAAACAAAGCCGTCTCGAGGCCCTTTCCATATCTTACAGTATTGTACTAATAATGGAGACCATATATTATATTGTCATATCAATCTTCTTCCACTCACTATTTTAAAATGTGTGTTTTCATAAAACATCCTATGTTTTCAATGTAAAAATAATTAATTAATTCTAAATTAATTACTAGTTAACAAATGAATATAATCCTATTAATTGTAAATACCAATCCTATTGAACCTAGGTTCAATTAAACCCTTTTAATCTATATCTTAGTATGATCATAGTCTTATTAGGTGAACCTAATTTATAACTAATTGACTTAGTATATTCATAAAAGTTTATTAAAACTCTTTTTAACAAAATTGGTTATTAAAATCCTAATGTAAATATTTGACTTTATAAAGTGTGATCACTAAGTTTAACTCTTTAAAATTAAATCCATTTATGTAATTAATTTCACTAAATAAATCACATAAACAACTAGGACAATCCTAATTAATTCATGTTTCTACTCATGAGATGCATGATTTAAAATAAAACTGTGTGGGTATTGATGTATGGCATGTAATCGACTAATGCATGAATATGTTATCAGTCAAATGAATAAACATAAATATGCTGCGGACGAGTGAATCAAATGATCCAGTTGATATAAACAAGAGTTCATGACCACTCAAGATTCAAATTGATTTGCATATGATCATCCATTGATATGAATAAAATTCATTATGGTAAACGATATTTTAATAAAAAATTAATTCATATTGAGTCTTTTCTTATATAATCCAATTATATAAAGTATTTTCACTAAGATGTCTCTCTACATCAGTGATTCAGATCTAGATTCATTGTATTCACAATGCTAGCGGACCGTACTAACAACCATCAATTAAAAATCATATACTTTAATATGTTGTGGACAATTTAATTCATTATCTATAATATTAATTCTATTGAAATTATAGTCACATAAATGAATTTGAAATTTTATGATATTTATATATATTATTCGCTAATAATACATTCATTACAATAATATAGAAAAATATCACTTTTATTATTTTCACAAAAACAATATTCATCACATGCTTTCAGGGCACCATGCCCAACAAACTCCCACATGACTTTAAAGCAAGTGAGGCATCTCCCTCATCCCTAACAATTGCCCTATAATGTTTTTGCTTTTCTCTTTGTCTAGCTTGAGTTGATTCATAATGAGATTTGCATCTTTAGCTAGTGGATCATAACCTTGTTCTACTACTTCCCCTAGATCGAATACAACAAGATAATTTTGCATTTTTTCACTCTAGATGTTATACCCTTTCCTATTGAAAATAAGAGGGGATGGTAAGCTCATTTGGTTTGGATTAGACATGTTATAGATTTTGGTTTTCTAGTAGATTGAATGAGGTTTTGTTTTAGGTGACGAAGTTGGAGAAGGAAGTTAAACAAGCCTTTAAAAGGTAGGCTTTGATATCATGTTTGATTTCTTTGGTTTGTTGCAAGTGAGAATAAGATTAATTGAATGAAATAATAATTAAACAGAGAACAATGTTTTTTATGTAAAAAAATAGAATGCATTTCATTTTAGAATTACATCAACATATAAGGAAGAAAAATGAAATGATTACAAGTACACTTACAACCGTACTTAAACCTAAAACAAGCAAGCTGAAAGTACTAAACAACATCCATTATTATGGCTAATTAAAGCTTAGATAAAAGCATGAACTAAAGCAACCTTGAAGTAAGCCTTATACCAGAAGGTGTACTGTCTATAACAACTTTTGTTGTCAAAGGGCATTTCTATCTAAAAAGAGTTCCAAGCATTTCCATGACTTGAAACCAGCTTCCATATAAGCAGAGGCATTAAACAAACTTGTTAGAATGATAAGATTGCTTATAAGATTCAATTTTGGCTTATGACTTATTCTGCAAGAAAACCATAAGAACAAAAACATTTGAGATAGAATTAAGCATAACTTGAGATAGGATGAAGCATAACTTGAGATAGGATGATTTAATTTGAGTGATTCCAATTGTTACAACTTGGTTTCAATGAGATCTAACTTATGGTATGAGAGTTAACGACATAAAAGCAAGAAATCCAAAAGTCAACCCTCAACTCAGATTATCAAACCAAGTATAATTCTAATACTCTCAACATAATACTTTCAAATAAAAGCAATGTTTTCCTAAATATCACCAAGTCGTACAAACAAGAAGAAAGCAAACCATTAATACTACCTCAAGGCTCTAATACTACCTTAAATGCTCCTTAAATGCTCTTCAATTCTGGCAATTTCACCAACCGCAAGCAGAGAGAGAATCCATTAGTGGTGATCTTTTCATCTTCTTTATTATTTGCATCTTCTTCGTTGAACGGTGCTTCAATTATTTCATCCAACTTTGCACACTTTGAACTTCAATTTCTTTCAAGTTAGGGAGATGTGCAAAGGATGTTGTGGTGAATGAATACCTTCTTCATCTCCGCACAATCATGCACAAGCAATCACTTAAGCTTCGGAAAGGTGGCAAATGAGGTGTGGCATATGAGCGGAGAAGAAAGGTGACATATGAGGAAATGTGGCATATGAGGTGTGCAAAGGTGGCACATGTGCTCTATTCTCGTGCAATCACTAACATAAAGATATTCTAAATACGTTAAGTTATTATTTCATAATGAGACATTACACAAACTTGTCATGTCATTGCAATCGATAACAATTAGTCTCTTGATGTCTTTAGGAAGCTCAAATGCTACTCCTTCGAGCTTATTATGACTAGTTACATATACTGGTTTACCCAATGTCTCACTAATATCAATATTAATGTAACATATTTCACCCAGCCGCAATACATAGTAGTTGCTCCTTCTAATCTGGTTCATATGTTTAACATATTCATTAAAATAGTCGGTACTGGGAAAACCGCTACTAACTCTTTCCAACCTTTTTAACTCGTCATGTGCACTTACAATCCTATAACCCTAGGGCAACAACAAGTGTTCGAGATGTACAAGTTCACATAAAATTTCATAAGGAAATAAATCTAAATCTTCCATTCCCTGAAGATTTAGGTATATTAAATTATCAGCTTTATCAAATCCTTTAGTAATGTTTCGATAAATGTATATGAAAGGTCCAATATAATTAGAGCAGTAGGCTCTACTAAGGAGGGTAAGTATTGTAATTGTCCACAACTTTTGAGAGACAAAACAATGAGTTTTTCAAACTTGAAATTGTCTCAAGCGAATTTCTAATATTATAGTAAGAAAAACTAAGAACCCTAAGCCTATCTTGATACCGAAAGAAAGAATCAGGTATCCCTTTCTCTAGAAATGAGTATTTGAGTAACAAGATTGAAATACTTGGACACGGGAGAGACTTGGGAAGATCAATTTCACATTTCTGAGTTATAATGGTAACAACTTCATAATCTTCTTATGTCCATTCCTCATCTTCCCAAGAAAAATATTTCAATCTTATATCAAAACTTACCATGAATCAAGAACCAACAATCTAAATTATCATATCTTTGATCAAATCATTTATTTTGATAAGTTTCTTCAAACTAAAGTCTCCAACTTTTTCTATTTGGAGCAAGCAAGCTTGTTCAAGTTTGCTCAATATAATATGACTTTCATAGACTTTTTACACATGAACTTACTTCTTTATGCTAAATACGCCTTTACTAATAAATATCCAAATCAATTCCTCTATTACTATTTGAAAATCTTTAAGATATAATGCATATTATAGAAGAGATTCTTGCAATTTTAAATCATTCAAAGGATTATAGCTCAACATTAATACTGGAAATACATCATCTTGCATACACATCACACCAACTTTTGATTCTCTCAGATCCTCTAATAAACTTCTCCGCTCATAGATTTCATTAGCTATTTTCATACTCCTTGCTAATGTAATGATTCCGAGTGGCAAACCTTTACATTCTTTTACAACAAGCCTGGTTGTCTCTTCTATATTAGGAAGAATGTCACACTCTATGTTTTTGACAAACAAGTTTCATGCTTCCTCTTTAGGAAGAGGGCCCACCTTGATAAAGTTGTTGCACCCATTTCTTCGCAAATATTGGTAGATCAAGTTGTTCAAATCAGCTTGCATCTAATCTTTTTTGAGATTCCTACTTTCCTTAGATCCATATAACTTCACATATCATCAAGAACCAGTACAAATTTATCTTCTCTCTCCAAAGCTTTCGCCAAGACTACAATTCTTATCACATTGTCATCCTCGCTCGAAAGATTTACTCCTAAGAATCTTCGAGTGTTAAAACTAGAAAATTACTCTGATAAATTTTCAAAGGAAGACAAGTTAGAGGTAAGAAAAATTTCTTTACTTGCTTGCTTGAAAATAAATACAATGACTTGAACTAGTATTTATTCTTTACTAAGAATAAAGAGTATTATAATATTGAGTGAATATGCTTTCCCAACTTTTAATTTATATTTTCTTGTATTGCACGTGTCAAAAACTTTAGAAGTTATAACATTGAATAATATCATCTTGCAATCTATGTATGCCATAACCATTTGAAATAGTGACTCAACACACACTTGGAAACTTATGAATTTTTTAAAACCTTGTTATGCACATTCTTAACCAGTGTGGATTTTCCAACACCCTCCATGCCTTATACACCAATCATCGAGAATTGAGGAACTCGTAACGGATCGTCACGAGACATATCTAACTCATGATATTAGATTGACCCAAATACCTAACTCACGGTATTAGGAGACAATGTTTTTGACTCATAATGGTAAGAGACCAATAATTTTTGTTAACTTTACTCATAATTCATTAGTAAATGTTCTGCATTATATAGCAAAAGAACATAACAACTGATAACTAATAAAGAGGAAAAACAATCTAAAAGATACTACTTGATAAACTATGAATATTAAAAAATACTACTAACAAATCTAAATAAGTCTACTAAGATACTAATGATAACCAAATACAAATAAAATAAGTAAATGATAATTAGATGAATATTAATTAACTGCATGTAGCCCAAATATAGCTACGTGATCACGAGCCTTAAGTTTGCATCTCGAGTTTGATTACTATGTCTCGACCCATCTTTCTCATGCGATCCATTATTACTTCCCCTTGAAAAATGAACCTTGTCCTTCGCTAGTTCGGCGCTTCTTCCACATGTACGATTCTATCATTTGCCCTCCCTTTGACATGAACCTTATCCTCAAGGTTCTTAAAATTGGTAAACGTGAAATCTTCCAATTTGGAAAATGACAATGTATTATCTCTTGGTTGTTGACTATGAGGACTTCTAAGTTTAGTAATTACACCTGTTAATGTAAGAGTGGAAATAAGAACTAGATTTTTACTTTTGCAAAAATCTTTTATGGCTTCAGAAGTAGGTTTTATGACTACCGTTAGCTTCCCCATCCGTAAATCATTTTGCAGAATAAGATTTATGACTATCATTGGTTTCCCCATCTTTTTAGAATCATTCTTCAAGATATGATTTGTGACTATCATTGGTTTCCCCATCTTCTTCTAATCATTCTTCATGATTTTTTTTTCTTCTAAGCCACTAATACCTTCTGGATCTTTGCTTGGCTAATGATAGACCTTTCATGCAACAAACATATCAATTTCTTGATGCGTTTGATTGAATCTTCAATTATTTTCAAACATTTTCTATTTGACATGACGGTGCTCGAACCCACCCAAGAATCAGATTGCTTTGATACAAATTGATGAAACTCATACCGGATTATCACGAGATATATCTAACTCATGGTGTTAAATTGACCGAAATACCTACTTCACAGTGTTAAGAGACATTGTTCTTGATTCACGGTGGCAAGAGACCAATAACTTTTGTTAACTTTATTCATAATAATTCATTAATAAATGTTATGTATTACATAACAAAGGAACATAATAACTGACGTAGGCCCATTATAAACTTGGAATTAAATTCTCAACATTTCTAGAATGCATCTAGGGTGATGTATGTGGGCACATATATCCATTATGTGGGCCATTTAGATATTTTGATAATTTATGATTTTCATAAATGCATTTGCTAGATGGTCACATATATGTATATTATCTACTCACAACTAGATATTTATAAGATTGTGGCTCAACTTATTTTATTAAAGAGTATAAGGAATATATGTTTAGATAATATTGGAGACTTTACATCTTAACCTTTTAATGCTAGTGTATGGGTATAGATATTGAATGACTAGTAGCCCATGTTCATAAACAAAACGATCTAACAAAATTATTTATCAAATGCCTCATATTAATAGTTAGATCACTACTTTTGAGAATAAAACTTCTATATTTGGGAATATGTTATCTTTTATGCATCAACACTTGTACGCATCAGGTTAATAAGTTATCATAAATTCTCCTATTTACAATTGGTTGTTGGTTATGAGTCAAATATCTACCAAATAAGAATACATGATGTGTGGTATATTACTTCACCACGACACACTTTAATAGATCCTCAATTAGGGTTCATAATATATGTTGGGTGTGACAATCCTTTCATAATTAGGTTATCGATTGAAAATGATTTCACCAATAGATTTGCCGACTATTATTTAAATAGTAAAGTTGTTTAAACATTAGGAGAAGAAAATAAGCAATTAAAGAAAAAGATTCCATAATATTAATTATCATAATCTCATATTGATATTCACACAAAGAAATATGAACAAGAAGTTCAAAAGATGATTTAACAAAGAAATATGAACAAAAAGTACAAAAGATGATTTATAGAAAATCAAATGCCAAATGAATTTCCTAACCATAAAATTGTAACCAAGTTACATATACTAGCTCCAAGTACATCAACTCAAATTATTGTCCCAATAGAACAATATGTGAGTATGTTATAAAGTTAATATAGTACCCTTGAAGCATGATAGACCAATTAATTCTAAAGAAAAATTTCTTGAAAAATAAAAGTATTCGATATCCAAATTATGGAAGTGAGTAC
This sequence comes from Coriaria nepalensis, assembly GCA_027186245.1. NCBI lineage: Eukaryota > Viridiplantae > Streptophyta > Magnoliopsida > Cucurbitales > Coriariaceae > Coriaria > Coriaria nepalensis. Next base: position 9,496,040 of record CP114486.1, on the reverse strand, counting down.
TTATAAAGAGACCAAAGACATAACAAATCATAAAATCCCGGAAGAGGTTTAGGTACCTGAAAATTATAACGATAAAAAAATCTCAACAAGTTATGTCATTATAAGGAAAAAATGTAACCTAAATTAAGCAGTTCTCGACAATATTTTTAAATAGTATAGAATTTAATAATATGAAAAAAAGTGACGATCTTGAACATAAATCAATCAAGGAATATCAACTTAAAAGGGAATTGATCAATATATAAAAATATAATTCTAGAAGAATTGAACTCAATTGTAAAATATGAGATATTTCTTGACTTGTAGTGAGAATACTTGAATGTGTAAAACTAGTAAGATGCAAAAGTATATTCTTATGAAAAATAAATGAGAAAAGTCAAACTCGAAAAATATAAATGAATTGTGATGGATATGAAGTCCTAATATCTAGTTATGAAGATACATATCTCTTGGTGGTGGATTTGTGTATTTTCAGCATCTTATTAGTATGATAAGACATTAGGACTCAATGTTTGTTTAATGAGTGTAGTTACAATTTATTTATATGGTCCGTTTGATAATGATATAGTTCAACATCTTATTTATGAAAATTCTTAGAGAATTTAAAATGAACGAAGAATATAATTCAAATTATTGAGAAATATATTCAATCAAATTACATATATTCTTGTATGGATTAAAGCAATCAAGACATATGTGGTATAATCGTCTTAGTAGATATTTGTTAAAAGAAAGGTATAGTAATAACCATATATGCTCATGTGTTTTTATAAAGTAATGAGAATCTGGATTTCTTATTATCGATGTGTATGTTGATGATTTGAATATTATTGTAACTCTTGAAGAAATTTCAAAGAAACAATTTGAAGAAAGAGTTTGAGATGAAAGACCTTGGAAAATAAAGTTTGTCTTGGCCTACAAATCAAGCATTTAGCAGACGGTCTTCATTCATTAATCAACTTATATAGAAAATATCCTTAAGAAATTTTATATGGATAAAGCGCATCCATTGAGTACTCCAATTATTGTTCGATCACTTGAAATGAAAAAAGATCCTTTCGACTTCAAAAAGATAATGAGGATACTTAATCTTGAAGCACCATATCTTAGTGCAATTGGTATAAATATATCTTACTAATTATACACTACCTTATATAACATTCTTTGTAAATTAGTTAGCAAGATACAGTTCTACTCCAACAATAAAATATTAGAATCGAGTTAAAACATATTTTTCGTTATCTCTGAGGGACAATCGATATGTGATTATTTTATTCATTTCAATCCATAACTAGTTGGTTATGCTGATGGATGATATTTATTTGACCTACACTAAGGTAGATCTCAAATATGTTATTTATTCACATGTGGTAATAACACCATATCATAGAGTTCTATTAAGCAAACATTAGTTGCAACTTCATCACTAGTATTTCATTAAGCTAGTCAAGAATGCATATAGTTGAGATCGATGATCCAATATATGCAAGTAACTTACAGTTTATCTTCCAACAATTTGACCCGAACTATATTGTACGAGGACAATACCGCATGCATATTCTAATTAAAGAGGGATACACCAAAAAAGGCATAACAAAATATATCTCACAAAAGTTCTTCTTTACACATGACTTGGATAAATGTGTAAATGTGCAACTTCATCACTAGTATTTCATTAAGCTAGTCAAGAATGCATATAGTTGAGATCGATGATCCAATATATTCAAGTAACTTATAGTTTATCTTCCAACAAAGAGACCCGAACTATATTGTACGAGGACAATACCGCATACATAATCTAATTAAAGAGGGATACACCAAAAGAGACAGAACAAAATATATCTCACTAAAGTTCTTCTTTACACATGACTTGGATAAATGTGATGATATCGACGTCCAAAAAATTCGCTTGAAAGATAACCTAGCATATTTATTTACTAAGGCACCAACTACAATATTTGAAAGATTGATTCACAATATTGGAATACATCGACTAAGAGACTTAAAACGATATTTCATCAAATGGAGTAAATATGAACTGCATTTTCTTTCCCTTAATTAAAATTTTATCCTACTTTATTTCTCTGATAAAGTATTTGATGAGCAGTTTCTAATATGTATCATATACAAGAATAATATATTCTTCTTAATTTACTATGATTTTTCTTAGTTTATATTATGGATATTCAAAAGAGTGTTATAAATATATTTCATGAGCGGGTATCTGTTCTCCCTAATGCTCCATTATACCTAATATCTCCGCCTTCTATACTTTACTTAATTTTCCTTATGTTTTATCTATTATCTTCATCTTTATGAGTTTATAAAAAGCTATTGTAAGTAATGAAATAATTAGGTAAGATGACAAGAAATGAAATGAAATGAAAGTTCTCTATAACTCATATTCTTATAATTCTCTTGTTCTTTTGCTTTGTTTATTTATTCTTCGATTAAGTACATATTTTACAACATAAATCAAGTTCTTTTCATTTTTTTGGTTATATTTTTCTAATTTTACTAATTAAAAATTGAATTTAAAAAAATCATAAAAGTTGGCTTCAAATTGTCAATTAAAGGTACAAAATATATAATTATTATTTTCATAATATGAAAATAATAACTAACTAAGACTTAAAACGATTATTTACCTCTAAATAATAAAATTTAAAAACAAAAACAAAAACCCTACTCCTCAGCACGCAATCAAAATATATCCTCTTGTGAAACCTGAAAGGCTAGAAAACCCTAGAATTTGGTTCTTCACGCGATTGGTATCAGGAAGCTACGTTTCTTGCCGGAGACAAATCCATCGGTGAGTTTGCTTTACTTTCGCTTCGACTTTAGTTGAATTTTCTTTTGTTAATGGTTATTCATGCGTTGAAAGTTGAAGGAAGTTAAAAAGAAAAAGAAAAAAAAAGGTGAAGAAAATGGGACATAATTTTCGAATATTTTCCTATTTAATTGCGTTCTTATTACACATTTTGTTTGGTGCCAAAGAATATATTACTTAATGCAGTCTAGTGCCTCGAATTTCTTCGTTTTCTTTTGGCTTAAAAGTGAGTAGATACTCTTAAACATAGTTTATTTTGTGGAAGGGACAAAAAAAGGTTTGTTGATTAATCGAGAAAATATGATCAAATTTAGAGATTTGGTGAAGATGGGACCTCAGAATTTATTTCCTTTGTGAAGTTTACTTTTTTATTTATCTTCGTGGGTTAGGTTTCTCAGTACTAACTTCTGTATGCTGGGTAACGGCTATAGTTTTCTGAAATGCAATTATGATGGGTGCTTAAAGAAGATGCTTTTAAGTGTAATCTGGTGCAACTGATACCCCATTTTGGCAGGAAAAAACACCCATTATGCAATTTATTTCAATCAATTGAAATGTTTAATCAGGGCTGTTTAAGCTTATAAAGCATGGATCAGCACCTTTTACAATTCTGTTATTCTGTAACTGCAAACAGAAACAGAAATTTATATTTTCTTGGATCAGCTATATATATTTTTCTGGTCAAGATCTCTGAAGAAGAAGATGGGATCACGTTCAACGGAGACCAAGTTCTTGCAAGAATTGGTGTTGTATGCAGCAAGCGCAGCTTTAAGTTGCTTGGTGTTGTTTGCTGGGCTTCGTCACCTCGACCCCAATCGCGAGGCATCAAAGAAGGCCCTCGAGCACAAGAAGGAGATAGCTAAGCGCTTGGGGCGTCCTCTCATTCAGACGAACCCCTATGAGGTATATCTGCTTTCCTTTCCCTATTTAAATAGTATAGTACTTCCATATTTTATTCTTCTTCTTTTTTTTTTTTTTGGCTTTACGTAGGATTAAACATGTTGTGTTGATTTTGCATGGTTTGGAGTTTTCATGGTGAATGGGAATGGAATCACATCTGTCACCCTATTTAGCATTAGATAGAATTTGTTTTAAAGATTCTAAATTTGAAACTCTTGCATTTGGATTTTTATGTTTCTCTCACCATGGAAACATATAATCCAAGTTGGTATTGCTGAGGTAAGAGTGAACTTTAAGCTCTCCCTTATGTCGATGAATGAATATCTCAAAAAGAATGCACTTCCTTAGATTACCATGGAATGGTGGAATATCAATAAGGTTGAACATCAGCTTTTAATGGTGGAATATCAATAAGGTTGAACATCAGCTTTTAATGGTGGAATATCAATAAGGTTGAACATCAGCTTTTACTGCAATCAAACTAATTTTAAGAAGTTCTCAGTTGTTATGGTGGAAGAAAAGCAGGCTGTATCGTAAGAGTTTTGTGACAACAGTCAATGGAACTATGTAACTGCCAGCCTCTTTTTGGTGCACGGAGAAATTGTTTCCTTTCTGTACTCAATTGGAATGAGAGATTACAAGCCTGCTTGGTCACTGTTTTTGCTGTTTTGATTTTAAAATGTGTTTTTTAACTTGGACCTGATTAAACACAATAAATTAGTGGAAACTGAATGGTATAGCTTGATTTAAAAAAAAAATCGAAAAGGCAAATAACGTAAAAAAAAAAACTAAATAATAAAAAAAATAAAGCTATTTGGGTTGGAATAGAAGAAGGCGAAGAAAATAAAGGATAGAAGAAGAGGATCATGAACAGAGATATTTTCACCTTGTTCGAATTTATTCTTGTTGGGAGCATGTTGGTAGCGTGAAACAGAAGACGGAGAAGATGAAAATGGGAAAAGGCAGATGCTAAGTGTGAACATACGAAACATGAACCGTGGAAATGTGTTTTATTTTGGGCTAATGTCTTTTAGAACATCCCAAAACATCTTTAGATGTTGATGTTTTGGAGATGCACCCGATTTCGCCTGGGCTCACAATACATTCTCTGGAAATTTTTTTAAAACTCTAGGCCCAAATTCAATTATACAATATCTCTAGGTTGTTTTTGTTTTTAAGCTCCGCAAAACAAAAATAAGAATGGTTATCAAGCAGGCTCTGCACTATTCACACACATTATCAGCTCCTTAAGTGGATGCTACTGTGTACTTCAATCCAAACGCGAAAATCGGGTCCTAATATGCATTCGTATTCTTAAGGCTTTACATGTGTGTGTTTGTTTCCCTCTCTTAAAGGAATAAAAGACTTCTTACATCATTTTATTACCCCATCTTTCACAGGATGTCATAGCTTGTGATGTTATAAATCCTGATCACATTGATGTAGAATTCGGTTCTATTGGAGGATTGGAGACTATCAAACAAGCTTTGTTTGAATTGGTGATACTTCCACTAAAGAGACCCGAGTTATTTTCATATGGCAAGCTTCTTGGTCCCCAAAAAGGGGTCTTGTTATATGGACCTCCTGGTACTGGAAAAACGATGCTAGCAAAGGCTATAGCAAAGGAGTCCGAAGCTGTTTTCATCAATGTTAGGATATCAAATTTGATGAGCAAATGGTTTGGTGATGCACAAAAGCTTGGTGAGTTCATAATTAATATTCAAATTCCACTATGTCAGTTGGATTAAGGATACCCTCATTTACTAGTGCTTAGAAAAATATATTTGGCTAATTTTCTAATGGTTAAATGGAAGATGGTTTTATGATAAGACATCATGCTTGAAAACTACAGCTTCACATAAGATTTTGGAGATGCTAAAACGTAATCTAAGGATTTGATTTTGGGTGTACAATGCAGTGTTGTTTGAGACTATAGCAGTTCTATTATGCACTACTTATATTGGTCTATTCGAAAGTATTATGAGATTTTGTTTCTCTCATTTTGGATTATAGAGGCAATACTATAATTTTAACTGTTTCCAAGGTTGTATGAGTTTCCATCATAATGCATTATTAATAAGTGAATTTTGAGGCACTTCTAAGTGACCACTTTTTAATGTACACTTGGGTTGGTGCGACTTCTTTCATGTGACATCTTGAAAGGCTTGTGCATTCCCTCCTGTCTATGGGAACTACATAGGCATCGATGAAAGATTAATGGACACAATTATCCAAGGGAATTCAGAAGAATATTTTATTGTTGGGTTGTTGACTAATGCAAATTTAAGTGTAGTTTTAGGAGTTTCCGATGTCTTGTTGTTTGTTTTGGGTTGCTCTTCTCTTTGAGGTGTTCTTTTTTCCAACCTTCTTGGTAGTAGATATCTTTTCGGTTTACATTTTTTGTTTTCCTTCAAAAAGAAAGCTTATTTAAGATATCTATTGACTAAAAAGATGCTATTTTCATACTCACACACAGATATACCTATCTTAATGCCTTGTTGACTTACAAAGAGTGTAACATAGATGTATGAAATGTGTGATATCGATTAGGAATACCTCCACTGATGATGTCGTTCGACATTGGATTTGTCCACTATTTTCATGGCATGTTTGATATGCTTGATTGATTGACAATCTGAAATTTTCAGTGGCTGCTGTGTTTAGCTTGGCTCATAAACTTCAGCCTGCCATTATATTCATTGATGAGGTCGATAGTTTTTTGGGTCAGCGGCGCAACACAGATCATGAAGCACTAACAAACATGAAAACAGAGTTCATGGCACTATGGGATGGATTTACCACAGATCGTGAGTTGTACTTGAGCCTTAAATATTTGTAATTCTCCTTATGATTGCAAACTGTTTTTGCTGGTTTACAAGGGGGTCAAAATTGGTGAATCTGGTGTTCTTTGATCAAGAGATATTTAGAAGGAATTTGATATTAATTAGCTTTATATTGTTCTTATAGAAAATGCTCGTGTCATGGTTCTTGCTGCCACCAATCGCCCATCCGAACTCGATGAAGCCATTCTTCGGCGCCTTCCTCAGGCATTTGAAATCGGGATACCTGACCGCAGGGAGAGAGCAGCAATATTAAAGGTTATTTTGAAGGATGAGAGCATTGAAGACAATTTAGACTATGACCACATAGCTAACTTGTGTGAAGGGTACACGGGTTCTGATCTTCTAGAGTTGTGCAAGAAAGCAGCTTATTTTCCAATCAGGGATCTACTAGATCAAGAGAAGAGAGGAAGAAGCTCGCCTGTAAGTATATTAATGATTTCGCTCATCTCCTCTTCCCTCATCGTAGGTTAATTGTTATTCATTTTAATAGCATGCGCCGGTTATTAGCATACCTAAGTGTTCGGTTATGTTTGGAATGTTAAAATGTATTATAGAAAAATACTCACGGCAGAAACTGCATATCAGTAATTCTACATCAAAAGTCTAATACTTAAAATATCATAGCCTACCCATCTTAATTGACTTCTTTGAGATTTGTAATGAAACATACATTTATATAGGATTGACAGATGATTGTACGAATTCTTTTTGATGGTTTGAATGCTACTTAAAAAATTTGCGGGTGCAATTCTTTTACCTTAGGCACCAAGACTGTTGTCACAGGCAGACTTGGAGAATGTGCTTGCCACATCAAAAAAGACAAAGGTTGCTGCTAGTGAGTACACAGGATTAAGCTCTGATCAATCAGCAGCAGGGTGGCCAAGGCAGAGGGAGGCTGGTGATTATCAGGTTCAAGCAGCAATAAGTGAACTCTCTAAGCTTGTCGTTTCCCAAATCTTGAACATTCAATCAGATGATCAAGAGCAGCCTTAAAAATCCTTGACACCTTAAATATCCTTGACATCCGACACAGACCTTTCGCCTGAGATGTGTAGCAGCCTTTTCTTTCCTTGTGATTGAAAATTATGAGACTTGTATGAAACTCATTGTGAATGAGCTGTTTCTCACCTAGGGCTGAGGTTTTGAAACGATTACAAAAATTATACGGTTTTTTGCCAATATTGTCCAAATGTTAAATGTAGGCCAACTAAAAGGTGGTTCATGATGGTTTTTGTGAAATGTTGACTGTAAGTACGAGTTAATGGGTGGGACCATGTGACTATGAATTTGTATCCTCTCAATTATAAGAGGTATGAGTAATTTCAGCTAGCGAAAGCTGGAACAAGCAGCAATTAATTAGAACATATGATTGAGACATCCTTGTACGCGGCATGTTAGAAGTTTTAGAAGTTTCACTTTGTACGCGGCATGTTAGAAGTTTTAGAAGTTTCACTTTCATATATAGAAAATTATATTTGTGATTGTGATTTATTATGTAACTGTCTGTACGTGCTTAATCCATTACATAACGTATTAAGCAGTTTTTGGCTCAAACGAGCTTGCGATTTTCATGACCGGACCAAAAAATCCGAGCGGGCTAGGATGGGTATGCGGGTTATGCTGGCTTGCTGGTCATTTTGGTATAGCCCCTTAGTGATATAATTTTCTCATCATTTTAGTTAATGATATACTAATTAAACATATTAAATAGGCAAGCGAAATCAACATTAGTATACAATAAATTAAGCATTAAACTTTCATTTAAACACCAATATTTTACTTCAACAAATAGCTAGGCAGCTTTATTTGCTACCTACCTATCCCTTTCATGTACCAGTTCACATTACTAAGTCCCAAAAAATGGTCACCAGACTCGGCATTCAAGTTGAAAAAGTAGAGAAGAAACCAATACATATGTGAATTGTGATGATCGTCTTTTAATTAAATTTGTTTATAACATTATTCATGATCTAATATCCTTACTTATATGAGGACTAAGCAAGAGAATGAAAAACAGATAAACGATTAACTTCATGAATAATGATTAAAGAAAATATCTTACCAAACCATTATAGAATTTCCATACCCAGAAAGAACTTCATCAATCCCAAATCAGTAATTTCAAATGCTGATTTCATCTTAGATTTGAATGTTAGCACAACAATTTAATCATTCCAGTGATTAACAAATCATCAACATAAAGCAAGATAATTAGAGTGAAAGTATATAATCTTTTGACATACATAGTTGTATCACGTGACCATACACCATGAACATACAAAAATGTCTGGAATTATAGTGCTTGTAGAACTAAAGCACTTTGTTTTCTATAGCAGAAAAATAAAAACAAAGTACTATGTTTAACAGTTGTAGGGTGCATTTTAGATGCTGAAAATGGTACCTTTTTCCCATATCGTAAGGGGGAAATATAGCACGCTCAAAAAAATCGAAAGATGAAATATGCTAACTCTCTCCACTCCCAGAATATATAAACATAGATATGGATAAGGCAAAGAGAGGGAAAAAAATGAAAGTGCATATAGCTAACGCATCACATTATTGAGTAAGCATAAGGATTGTCGTCGCTGAAAAGCAAAGCGACATCATCATCGAAAGCAATGGGGATGGAATAAACCGCCACAGTTTGAAAGAAAGTGTGAACACTAGTAGAAGTAGTGTTTCTGCTAAGAGTATCGGATTAGTGGTTAACAATGTAACTTAGGTGTTATAAAATGGATATGATTTTCTGAAATGGCAATGGCTGATTGACTGTCACAATGAATGACAGTTGGTAAAGATTGAATGAATCCTAGATCAGCAAAAATTTTCCTACTTCATACTGCTTGATTAGTTGTACCAGCAGCTGCATTGTATTCAGATTCTGTTGTGAATTGAACTACTATCCTTTGCTTCTTAGAACATGAGAAAAACACCCTAGATGAGAAATTGAAGCAATACCTAGTTGTGCTCTTAGAATAATCTATAGAATAAGCCCATCATTGTCAACATATCCCAATAATTGAGGCTCACCTTTTTCAAACGGAATTCCAAAATCTAATGTACCCTTCAAATATCTTAGAACTCTTTTGGCTACACCAAGATGAATCTGACTTGGGCAGTCTATAAAGGGCAGTCCTTTAAATATCTAAAGCCTAAGGTTGTAGCAGGGAGCTGTTTGAAATAGCTCCCTACTCTTTTTTTCTTTTTTAAATTTCCCTCTCTATTATTTTTCCTATAATACCTCTTAAATTATTTTCATAAATCACAATTCATAACTTAAAAAATCATCTCTCAACTCTGCATTATTTTTCCTATAAATACCCCCCTCAAATTATCTTCATAAACCACAATTTACAACTCAAAAAATCATCTCTCAACTCTCAATTTTTCTCTATTTTTTTTTACTAATGTAAAGTCCCAATTATTAATTTTACAATTCTTGATTCTAGTCTCAAGTTCCAAAATCTAATTTCAGGTTGGTTCAATTTTTCTATTTTATTGTAATGTGTTTTAATCTTTATTATTATTATTATTATTTGTAAATTTTATCTTCCAAGTTCTAACCATTTTAATATATATAGATATATATATATATATATATATATATATATATATTTTTTTTTTTTTTTTTTTTTTTTTAATAACATAGAAAATGAATAACTTGGACAACACGCATGATTTCGGAGGCCAGCCATAATTGTCATTTTATAGTACATGATATATGAAATTGGACAAAAGTAATTTTCCAAATATAGACGAGGTTCACAAGAATAAGGTCGATCTCGACGATGAAGTAACAACTACATCGAGTATAGTTGCTTCTACAAAATGCAAGAAGACAACGTCAAAAGTTTGCCTTTGTTTTGACGAGTTATATAAGCCAGATGAACACGGTAAATTAAACAAATATATTGTACGTAAGGTATGCAAAAAGACTATAAATGTTACTGGAATTGGTGGAACTACCCACTTAAAACGTCATAAAAAAAGATTTATTAGAAAATACATTATATATATTTATTTAGTTATTTATTCAGTGATCAATATTTATATTCCAAAATTTAATCATCAAAACTCCAAAATACTTATCCTCTTATTTTACATATAACATAGCTAGTTTCTATGTACATGTCAAAACATAGGTTTTCTAAACTTTCTCATAATATATCCAAATATTTTTCTTTCCTTATCCTTCTTTCTCACATTCAAGGAAACATTTGTGTACTGAGTCTAAGTGGGTATGGGATAACCCTAACATCCCATGCATTGGTCTCTAGAAGGTGGTGGTAGTTCCCTGTCAGGGTATTGCATATCTTCCTTTTGAAAGGCCACCTAATTTTCTTTCTCATCTTCGGAGATCTCCGGACTTTCTAGGTTTATAGGGGATCACCCCTTGCGATTCTCCTTTCCCTTCATTATGCTTTCTCTCTCCTTCTATGGGCATTCTCTTTCTCCTTATCCTTCTCTATCTCCTCCAAACTACTATGAAGGAAAGTATTTTTTACATCAAATTGTTCTAGTTTCTAATCCAAGTTAGCTACTAATGCTAATAACATCCTTATGATATTCATTTTTTCCATTGGAGCAAATATGTCCTGATAATCAACTCCATAAGCTTAAGTATATCTTTTTGCTACAAGTATGGTCTTACATCTATCCAGAGAATCATCATACATGTACTTTACTGTGACATTCACTTAAATCCCACATATTTATTTTTTGCTAGTAATAAGTCCACAATATTCCCTATTTGACTTCTCTAGTGCATGTATTTCTTCTCTCAGAATAGCCTTCCATTTCTCATTACATAATGCATCAAATAATGTATTAGGAATTTTTATAGTACTTAAACTGACTAGAAAGCTTTTCTATGAAGGTGAGATTTTTCAAATGATACAAACTTTGCTAAAGGATAGACAATTGTTTTTGTGCATTCTCTAATGTATTTCTCAAGAACAATGGGAAGATCAGGATCATTAGTTAATGGAAGAGAATGGTTAGAATATATATTTACCTCATTTCTAGGAATAGTTGTTGAGACTTGAACTTGAATAGGATGAGAATCTAGATCTCTTCTTCTCGAATATACCTGCATAAATTTTATGAGTCTCACAAAATTTTTTATTCTCTATCACGAGCTCAATAGAGGGTGTAGGTATGATTGGTCAGTGGGTATAGTTTGTGCAGATGCCTCAATGGATTTAAATTTCTTATAACACAATACATTTCAAATTTTATAACCAAAAATTTTAAAATATCATCTTTTTATAATTTACCACCAAACATATCATCATTTTAAATACAAAATTTATAATTATTTTCATATTTTCTAAAAAAATAAAAATTATGATTGCGAATGATTTTTTTTTAAATTTTTTTCCTGCATGAAGTTAAAAACTAGTTAATAAATAATAATAGTAGTAGAAAAGAAAAAAAAGGTTAATATATAAGAAATTCTTAACGTTTACCGTCCGCGCCGAAAAAAAAAAAACTCCTTGTGACGTACGCAATCAAAAAAATTTCCCTCTTCCGCGTCTGAAGCCTGGAAGTCTAGGAAACTGAAACCCTAGAATTTGGTCCTCCTCGCGATTGGAATCGGAAAGCTAGGGTTCTTTGCTGAGAGAATCATTCGGTGAGTTTTCTTTACTTTCACTTCTACTTTAGTTCTATTTTCATTTCTAATGGTTATTGATGCGTTTCATGATCTTCAGTTGAGAGTAGAAGGAAGTTCAGGAAAAAAAAAAAGAAAATGAAAAAGAAAGAAGAATAGGACTTAATTATGGAGAATTTTCGATTTTTTTTCTTGTTTATTTGCGTTTTATGAATTCTACTTGTTGCCAAAGGATATATACTGTTTGGGTTTTGATTTTTGTCCCTTATGCTCTTGTGCTCGAATTTCTTCTCTTTTTGGCTCAGATTTTCTGTACAGTATTTTACATTGTTTTCTGCTTAGATTTTACTTTTAGTTGAAGATTAAGAGAAGTATGTGAAACAAAGAAATGTATAAATTGCTTAAGTTTATTTACAAATATATAGTTCGAAAGAAGAATTCGGTTTCTGGAAAGGATTAAAAATGGTTTGCTGATTATACTTGAAAAAATATGGATCATATCTATAGATTTGGTGAAGATAAGACTCTAAATTGAGGAATGCCTATTTAATCTTTGTGAAGTTTACTTTTTTGAGTCGTCTTCATAGTTTAGGTTTCTCAGTACTACCTTATGACTGACTGGGTACCGGGTATAGTTCTCTAAAATACAATTAAGCTAGCTGTGAAAAGAATAAATTATTAACAGTAATTTTTGGTGCAATTGATACCCTTCTGTCAACAATCAGCCAAAAAGAAAAAAAAAACCCTGTCTGAAATTTATTTGAATGAATTGAATCATTCGTTTAGGTTTTTTTTGAAGTTTACAAGTCATGGATATGGAAGCAGGTTATCAAATTTTAAAACACGTCAATGAGATGTATCGAAAATGCATCCTATAGATGGTGTGGTGATATTATAATGTCTACGTTCCTTACCTGCTGTAAAGAGTCAACTGCTTTTGTTAAATTTTTTCATGTGAAATAGTTGTAGAAAACTGTTCTCTGTTTCAGTCAATTATGATTTATTTTATAATTCCATCTTACATTTAGCAGTCTTCGACCTCTAGCTGCTATTAGCAATTCTACCTTTATTTTTCAGTAACATCTAGATAAAAAATACAATGATCCTTCGTCAGAATAGTAATAAAAAAAGAATAATAATTTTTAAATATAATAAATAACTTTCATATCTGAATATGATAAATGAAGTATCATCAAGTGTCAATCATAGGTGATTGGGATGTGGGTGCGGCTAGAAGTATTTATGGTTTAAATCACCCATCTCAATATTAATTTTATTGTTCTGGAAGGTTGACTTATGAAGTTAGATTTTATAACCATTTCTGAGGCTGCTTTTTTTTCTTCCCCCCTTAACCATCATGGTTGCTTTTCTTCTCTACTTTTTATCCTATGTGAATGTAAAATATTTCCTTTTGGTTGAGAACTGGGAATGATCATGCACTTTGTTCTTATTTTGGAATGAAGACAGTTGGATTTAAACGGCTCTCAGTTGGGGTAGTTTAAGGTATGTCTACTGACCCTAATGCACCAATGAATTTTCTGGATGAGGATGCTTCTTCGGGCTCAGGAGATGATCTGAACATGTTAGATGGACACAACAAGCGTCAAGCAGGGACGCCACTGAATTCAGGTCGGCAGAAGAGAAGCCGAAAGGCTACTGGAGATGCTATTGTGGATGCTATGCTAGAAATAGCAGCTGCTTCCAAAACAAGGGCAGCTGCAATTATGAAGAATGAGGACCGATTTTCTATATGTAAATGTATCAAAGTGTTGGATGATTTGCGAGGGGTTGAGCAACAGATATACTTTTGTGCTTTGGATTTATTCGAGAATCCCAACATCAGAGAAACTTTTATCTCTCTTAAGAGTGAGAAACGGTTGCCATGGTTGAAGAGAAAATGTCTTGCTACCTCTAGTCAATTAACATGACTGGAAATATCTTTTATTTTTCATTTTTTCCCACCAACGTGCCGTGGTTTCTTATGATTAGGTTAGATTTTGAAAGAACGCTGATGTGTATAACTAGTTTGTATTACCATCAATCTTTGAAACTTCAGTTTTATAATATTAATGATATTTGGTGGTTTACTTGATACTCTTTTGTTGGGATGTTGGTTACTTTTGAACTTATGAGATGTGATTGAAATGCTCTCAAGAGTAGGGCACTTCTTATACAAGTAAATGATCATCTTCTGTTCCGTGTATGGTATTGTTTATGTTATATCTGCAGATACATCAACAACCATTATGGAAGATGTTGATTTAGAATTGGATGAGATGGAACTAGTTGCAGCAGCAGCTGGATATTATTATTATAGTAGTATAACTAGGCTGCCTCATCCTAGTTCATCACCTGATGGAGGTGGCTTTATGACAGAAGTGCTGAGTGGATCTGATGATGTTTGTCGTGAAATGTTTCGGATGGATAAACACGTATTTCACAAGCTATGTGATATATTTCGTCAAAGAGGCATGCTACGTGATACAGCTGGAGTTATGATTGAGGAGCAGCTTGCAATTTTCTTAAACATAGTTGGTCATAATGAACGCAATAGAGTCATACAAGAAAGGTTCAGGCATTCTGGTGAAACTATCAGCCGTCATTTTAACAATGTCTTGAAGGCAATCAAGTCCCTTTCACGTGAATTTCTGCAAAACCCACCCCCCGATACTCCACCAGAAATTTTAAGAGAGACTAGATTTCAACCATATTTTCAGGTATTATCTTGCCATGTTCTATGGTTTTATATGTGTGTATATATATATATATATATACATTTTGTAATTTCGTTAATTTTACTCATCCCTACTCAGGATTGTATCGGAGTAATTGATGGAATGCATATTCCTGCGCATGTCCCAGCCAAAGATCAATCAAGGTTTCGTAATAGGAAAGGTGTTTTGTCTCAAAATATTTTAGCAGCTTGCACTTTTGACCTGCAGTTTATATTTGTTTACCCTGGATGGGAAGGCTCTGCTGCTGATTCACGTGTCTTAAAGGCAGTCCTTGATGATCCTGATCAGAATTTTCCACGAGTTCCTGAAGGTATATATATCATTGTATTAGCTATTGATGGAATATTTCTCCTTTCCTTTTTTAATTTTAGAGATTCATATCTAGTTATCTAATATAACAACCAATTTAATACTTTTCCCAGGAAAGTACTATCTTGTTGATATGGGTTACCCCAATACGGAAGGATTTATTGCCCCATATCAAGGTATCCGCTACCATCTTCATGAATATAGAGGTGCGAATCAGTTTCCTAGAAATGCAAAGGAGCTTTACAATCACAGACACTCCTCTCTTAGCAATGCCATGCAAAAGTCTTTCCATGTGCTTAAAACCCGTTTTCCTATCTTAAAAGTTGCACCCCAATACGCATTTCGTTTGCAAAGGGACATTGTCATAGCTGCTTGTGTTATTCACAATTTCATCCGGAGAGAGGATAGGAATGATTGGCTGTTTGCTAGTGTCGAAGGAATAACAGTGGAAGAATTACCTGATTTTGATGAATACCCTGATTTGCAATTGGCTACTTCGAAAGAAGAACAAGTTGCTTTCTTAGTCCGGGATTCAATAGCTACAACTATGTGGGACGACTTCTTTAACAGATGGGATAGGTGGTGAGATGAAAAACTAGCTGTGATTGGTAAATCCTTATCTAGTGGTTTTTAATTTAGGACACTAATGATTTTGCTGAGCTGACTGTTTTCTGCCCTCTTGCCAGGTAACCTTCTCTTTTGTTTTTAATTTAGTTGGAACTGGGTTTAGAATTTCATGATGTTTTTCTCTTTGATTTTTGGGAAGCTTTTGTGCACGACTTAGTTTAGTTTTTTGACATAAGGTATATACTGTAAGCATCTTAATGCGCGCTATAGAATCTTAAATTGACAGGTAACTTGTATTATAGTTTTGACAACCAATCCAAGACAATGTAGGTAAGAGAACTCGTGCTATTTGGGAGAGCATCTGAGTTTCTCTCATGTATTTTGTGATTCTGTTTCCTCAAAAGGTGTGTTTTTTTTTTTTTAAATATTTGGACGGAATCTTGATTTTGTCCATTTCCATTTTGCATATTCCCAAAAGGGTATTGTGTACACCTCATTTTAAAAGGGAATTGTTAATAATAAGAGTAGATCATATGTTCAGTTTCCACACGCTTCCTGAATTATAATAATGTTGTATAATTCAAAAGATGAATTGAGCTCTTTTTTGTAAACTAACGTTTACAGAATGGCGCTCCGATGTGGTCAAAAATAACAACTTTATAAATTTTATATTTACCCCAAGTGTACAATATTAATTTCATAATGGCCCCTCTTCATCAAATACTTGCTAAAGTGAGTAGTGAGTTCAATTTTTGTTTTAATTTTAGAGAGATAAATAGTCAAGTTAATGGAGAGAAATTTTGGTAAATTCAACCATTTTGTACGAATGAAAAATTCCGTAAAGCTCTTGTACTTCGTATATATAAATAAAATAAAATAACACTTAGATGCATTGAGGTAAATTTTTATTTAAAATTTTAAAAATTATAGATGGGTCTCTCATTTTAACTTCAATAAGCCCAATTATATGTTGATACCATATCTTACGGTCAACTATTTATATTTGTATAATAATGAATCTTAGAACCATATTTATGCCCCCAAAAACATGTTGAAAACTAACTAAAGACGCTTCAACTTTTAGAAAGGGAAAATTATATTTATATCTTTTGAGGTATAGTAATATTACTGGTGTATATTTTATGATTTAATGAATTATAAATAATCTTTTAAGCTTGAGCTTGAATAAATAATAATATATAAATAATATTTTTAGATAAAAATAATAATTAAAAATTAATTAACTATATTAAAAAAATTAATTTATAAAATGATTTCTTAGTTTAAGATAAAAATTAAAAGATGTATTTATAATTTTTAAAATCATAAAAAATTCATCTCTAATATTAATATCCCTTATTTTAAAAATCACTCCTCCGCCAAAACATTACAATACATGATGTCAATGTAGATCTTCTGGACATCAGCAAAATGACAACTCGTTTTTTGTCCACTTCACTTTTTTTTATCATTATAATGTTATTTTATTTATTTTAACCCCTTAAATACTGACAGCGCCACCCTTGCATCCACTGCTAACTGATGTCCACCACTTTCTCCGACCACTGCCGCTGCACCACCATCGTGTGGGCTGATTTTCCTTAGAAATTGGATCCAGAACTTATTTTCCTCTCTCCATACTACTCGACCTATCCATAAACTTCCCTTTTCGTACCTGAGAAAATTTAGGATATTATGAGATCTAATTTCTGATCTTTTAATTTTTACGGACTCAACTACCATCTAAGTTATGCGATTCATATTATTTAGATCTGGAGAGAGATTTTTGGTGATAACGATTTTGATGATAGTGGTGAAATCGAAAAGAAAAAAAAAGAGTAAAAAATTTAATGCGAGTGAGTGGTTAAAATTTTAATATTATAAATTAGTGGTGGCGGTGGCGGCTGCTAAGGTGGAAATAAAAAATAAAATCTTAAAAAAATTGGTTAAAAAATATTAAATTTGAGTTAAAAAGAATAAAAAAAAATATTAATTAGGTTAAATTTAAAATTTTAATAATTATTTAATAATATATGATATATATATAATTATTCTATATATTTTAAATAAAATTAAGAATTTGTTATAATTTAAATTTAAAATTAAGAATTTGTTATAATTTAAATTTAAAATTATATTTATATTTTTTAAATATTTATTATAATTTATACTTAAATTTTAGAAGCTTCTCCTAATTCCCCATGAAAATATTCAATGATAATGAGTTATCTTTTAAAGTTCGTAGCGTCTTTGACTAGTTTTCAACATGTTTTGGGGATGTAAATTTTTAGCTCTTTCGAATTTGATTTAAGGAAGCAAAGTTATTAAAAAAAAAAAAAAAAAAAACTATTAACATGGCAATTTTTTAAAAATAAATAATAATTAGAATCAAACATTTTTTAAATAAATTGAAAAGGAATGGAGATTCTCATTTATTAAAACTTAAAATTTATTTAAAAATATTTTAAACTTAAAGAATAAATTCTAAAATATACTATAGACCTTTTCACTAAAAATTTCCTTCTCAAAAGAAGTTCATGAATTTATCCAATACCATAACAAGTTTTACTCAACTTTATGAAAATCTAAATCCAAACTAAATAACATAATTATTGCAGAAGATGCCAACATGTATTAAGTATATAGTTTCGGATAAAAGAGAGAGATTCATTTATAATTACTAAATTTTTTTGGACAGCATAAATGCCTAAGACTAATACCACATGTTGTAAATATGCAATCAAAAACTTATAACAACTATTAACCAATCACCAATTAACATCCAAAATTCAGTAACGACCAATAAAGAAAATATTATAGAGTGATTCTGAAACTGCTTTGTAACACTTCCCTATGCGATATTTTGGCTTGAAAAATATGGGCAACTGCTTTACAGCGGTTGTATAGCAGTTTTGAGGCTATTTCTATCGGCGGAATGTCACGGACTGTCTCACTTGATAGAAAAGGTGGAGGAGGCTTCATGGAAAAATGTAGAAACTTTTAGACTTCTCTAGAAGTCTATAACGTTTTCTACACATTTGTGGAATTTTCTAAAACTTTGTACATTCTTTTAGTTTCTTATAAAATAATAGATATTTGTATAAAAATCTCTAGAAGATAAATCATTTCAAAGTGAGAGTATACATAAAGATGAGCCTTCCTCATTTGAAATGTGATTAGATTGAGTTGATCTTGACTACCTATTTCAAAGTGAGAGTATACATAAAGATGAGCCTTCCTCATTTGTAATCATTCTCAAATATTAATATTCTAATACAAAGAGTTCTTCTAACTTAGTATTCTTCTAAGTCTTCAAACAAAAACCTCTTTGCAAGGTTCAATTAGGCTGACTTAGTTACTCGGAGAAGTGTCAAGTGCCACACGAAGCGTCTAAGTTTGGATTGAAACTTTACGCACGTAGCAAGCTCCAATTATTCACCTTGAAAGATCCAGATAAACTCGAACAATACCAAATGATACCTTGCGGTAAGTATATTATTAGTACCAAAATTTCAATAATATATTTACCTAATATAAATAAAATAAAATAAAATAATTATAGAATAGTAAACCGAGGCAAGATCGAATCTCTCCCCTTTCGCAATAATTTTCTTAGTGTTCCAGGTTATTGAGCATTGACTCCTAGCATTCAAAGGTAAAACCTTCTGGTGGATTGCACGGAAACTACCGGTCTGAAAGTAAATCACCAAAGCGTTGCTCCAGAAAATTCTCATACACAAAAAGTTAAAAATGGCAGTAGAAAAATCTAGGGAGGAGAAGTAGAGTGCAACCCATTTAACCATCTACTATTTATAGGTGGTGGAAAATAGATGGACTCTTGGTCAATAAGGAATGAACCATTTACTATTAACTCTCCTAGATATTAGATTCAATCTTAATATATATATTTTTTCTATTTTTATATCACTATATCTTAGTATATAATTGACTGTAATTTAATTATATATGAAAAATATTATTTTTGTCCAAAAGTTCTTACGGTATCATAACCATAAGGCAAATTTTTTTTTTTGGCCTTCTTGCCGTTCTCAATGATTTTTTTAGCCTTCATCACCAATCTAATCACATTTCATGAATATTCAATATGTTTACATTATTTTATGACCTTTATCGCTAATATGATCACATTTCTTGAATATTCAATATGTTTATATATCAACTAAATTAACTACGACTGCATAATTTGAGGAGATTATCATCCCTCATCAAGTGTCTGGTGACCTCCAACATATTCAATTGACATACAAGTTGAATGGAAAATAATTATTTGGAATGATCCCAATTTATCTTGGACTGACTTAACGGGAAAAGGGAAACAAAGTCATTTCCTAGAGAGATATGGTCCGAAGGCAGGAGTTTCAAAATTTGCAACATGGGAACGAAGTTGATTCGTGGATTATGTCATGGTTATGAAATTCAATTCACCCTGACATCAGTGAAACCTGCATGTTTCTGTCCATAGCCAAGGTGATTTGAAATGCTCTTACACCTCTCGACTGGTTCTAATAGCTAACCATGCCGGCTCTCATTAGTCATTTCTGCTTCATATTTATTTGCCCGCAGTGTCGTATCACTCTTTTGTCAATTTAAGACGACACGTCGTCTCAGGATCTTGGGCACTTACAAGCGAGCCGGGCCCAAACCGCTTTCAGATTATATGGCCCATGGCTCATTTCCTTCACGTAACGCCCTAAGAAAGCTTTAGAAGTTAGAAGCAAGCAGGAAACAAAAATGGCGGATACTCCCGCTGCATTTCGTGGTCAAATCTCAATGCCCGTCACTTCCAGGTTTTACGTTTCTTCTTCTTCGGCTTCATATTTTTTTATTGGCTTCCAAACAGAACAGCTAAAGAGTTACAGACTGCACTATAATTTGTTTTTCCTTATGGTCCTTGTTTTCGTTGCTCTCTCTCACTGAAATTTTTAACCGCAGGCGATTGAGAGCCTTCAAGCGGTGGATGAAATCTCAAGGAATCGAATACAGCGATGCTCTGCAATTTACAGATACCGACGAGGACGGAATCGCTGTAAGAGCATTGTGCGAATTGAATGAAGGCGATGTAGTTGCTAAGATACCAAAGCGAGCGTGCCTCACCATTAAAACCAGCTGTGCAAGCTCCATGATCGAAGATTCCGATTTGGATGGTTGCCTAGGGCTTGCAGTAGCTATCATGTATGAGAAAAGCTTGGGAGAGGACTCCCCTTGGGCTGGTTATCTCCAGGTCTTGCCTGATGAAGAGTGCTTGCCCTTGGTTTGGAGTTTAGGTGAAGTGGATCAGTTACTTTCCGGAACAGAGCTCCATAAGGTATGCTCACTAGTTCCTGCTATTTTCTCCCATTTGCTTGTTTGAGATTGTTATGGCCTTTTTTCTCGGCATTCTGAAGGTGTCTTATTTTCAGAAGCTCGTTAAATGAATATAATCAAATGTGAGTTTCAAAATTTGGTGTGTGCTTTACAGAAGTTCCTTTTTTTTCTCTTTTGCTTGAGTGATACTGTGATTTATGATTGAAATGACAGAATACACATTGTGAATGGTCGGGTACATCTTTCCTTAAGTGAATGTCGGATAACATAATCTTTTTATCTGGATTTTTGTTAAAACCTTTTGCTTAACATACTTGTGCCATTACCTAGTTAGGAAGGATTGCTATTTGCCAACGGCTAGTTCACTATAGCTTCTGATCTGGGACAGAGGGTCGAACTAAATTTATGAATTTGTGAAGATTGCTTGTAAAATGATTTGCCTGGCTTCTGTCTTCAGCTCCCATTATTTTCAAGCTCCTTTCTGTTGATATGAATCAAGAATGTTATTGAAGAGAAATTATGTTTTAGGAACACCCCTTACTTTATCATTGACCATTTCTTTTACACTTTTAGACAGACAGTGAAAGAAGATAAAACTCTCATCTATGAGGATTGGAAAGAGAACATTCTACCCCTTGTGGTTTCAGCGCCTATGTTGTTTAGCCATAAATATTTTGGCATTGAACAGTACTTCGCTGCAAAAAGCCTCATTGCTTCTCGATCTTTTGAAATTGATGAATATCATGGATCAGGAATGGTTCCTTTGGCAGACCTGTAAGTTATCATTCTTCTTACCTGTGCTTTTCAATTTTTTTTTTTTTGTCTATTTTTTTGTGGATGATGTTTCTCGAATATGTGAATATAGTAAGCTGCAACTAGATTTTTCTCACTTTTCTCTGTCTTCAGAAATTATAACTCATATTTAAAAGATGTCAACAACAACAATAGAAATTACATGTTTCAGAATTCATCTTAAATATTGAATAATTTGGCGTTCTGTATGGTAGCTGGAAGCTGTTACTGCTGAAGATCTAGAATTATTATTATTATTTTTTTAAAGAGTTGAAATTAATTTTGGGGTTTTTCCTTTTTTTATTTTTTTATAAGAAAAGTCCATCAATTTATGCAACATGTCATATGTTATTCATGCCGTGTGAGGCATGTTCTTGGATCTGACCTCTCTTTTATTATAAAATGAATGAAAGTCAATCAGAAGCTTGACACTTCACTGACTCGTGGAAACTGTTTTCTCTTTGCATGACTTTCATGGAATCCAGCTTTAATCACAAGACAGGTGCTGAGGATGTACACTTCACCAAAGTATCTGCTCACATTGAGTCGGAAGATAGTCCTTCACACAACAATGATATTTATCCTGATTCTGGAGATGAAGGACAAATTTGTCCAAATTATCCTTCGGACCAGGCAGAACTGAGTTCTGATCTGGAGATGAGTAACCCTGTGATTGATACTGACCTGGAGTATTCTGTTATGGGGGATGACCCCACAGTGCTGGAGATGATCATGGTGAAAGATGTCAAAGCTGGAACCGAGGTACTCTATAATCTCATTATGCATTTTGGTTATTTGGATTACATTAGGAATTGGTATGGCAGATTTTGGATTTTAAGTGTATTGTTTGATTTCATTGAAGAGGTGTTTTCCTGTTGAATATAGAAAAGACTCGATTTTATTTCTTGAAACCTAAATTTTATTTCTTACTTTAAATTAATTGCCTCAGAGGTTACCTTGGCTTCGCAGCCTGGTTAATTCTTAATGAGATCATATACCTTACAATTACATTGGAACATGTGAGATTACTCATGCATGCGGGACCTATTTCCTCATGTGTTGAAAAGCCATTACTCTTCTTATCGGATACTAGGAATATAAATTGCATTAGATTCACTATCAATTGTATACAAGCTTCAAGATTTCTGTTGCTGGCTTTTCTCACTCATAGGGCTCTGAAGTTTATTGGTTGACTTTATTAGACTAATGTTGGCCATTTAGAGTGTTGGCCATTCTTTAATGTGTAGTCTATATTTCTTCACATTTGTTCTGAAATTCCATGCATCTATCAGATTTATCTAAAACCCAATCTGTATAAATTTCTTGCCTTCCAAAAATCTGTCTTGTTTCATAAAAGTTTTTGTCATGGTGTAAAAGAGATACCTTCTCTTATCTAACCTGGTCCTCCTCTATCAGGTCTTCAATACATATGGCTTAGTAGGTAACGCTGCACTACTTCACAGGTATGGGTTTACAGAACCAGATAACCCATACGATATTGTAAATATTGATCTGGAGCTTGTCCTTCAATGGAGTTTATCTCAATTCTCAAACCGGTACAGTAGAGCAAGAATGTCGTTATGGAGAAAATTGAACCACTATGGGTTTATCACAGAAAAAACTGAATATTTTGAAATATCTTACGACGGAGAACCACAAGTAGAGCTCTTGATCTTATTATACATCATATTACTGGCTGAAGATGCATATAATGAAATGGATGCTTCTCTGTCTACTTGTGGAAATTTTTCTGGACCTATAAGCCCCTCAGAAATAATGAACAGGAAATTTTTGTTGACAAAGAAGGTCCGGAAAGCTCTTCTGTCACTTGCTGATATAAGGGAGGGTTTGTATGGTTCAAGTTCTTTTGAGGATGATGTTGAAAAGCTGAAAAGGTGCTGTAGAGTTAGAGAGAGAAAGGCTTACCATTCTTTGATGTTAGTGATTAGTGAGAGGAAGATTCTTGCAAAACTGAGAACTTATGCTGGTTTTAGTCATGACTCGTTTCGAACGGTCAAGCGGGCCCACATGGTGAAAAGGCTGAGAAAGACTTGATGATTGAAGAATTCATTTATGCTGAAGTCGAGGCTTCATATTTGTTTTTCACACAAATGTAACTTTTATTGGATTCTAAGTTGAATGAAAATGCCCTTCATTATTGTCCGTGTTATCGACTTATCTTTTTCATTTCTGGACTCCTCTACTCCTTTTAGGTATGTGGTAAAAAATTTATCAGACTTATCTTTTTCAGTTCTCGAAGAGTCTGATTAGCAATAATTTTTAAAATTAGTTTTTATGTTCATATATATATGTAGGAATCTGTTAAATTTTTTACCGTCAATTGTATTTGGTAACTCTTTTTTTTTTCTCTTAAAATTCTTTTTTTTAATGATCAAATATTAACGGAAGTATAAAAAATAATTTCTATTCTTTCAACTATAAAAATAATTGAAAATATTATTAAAAAATTCAAAAATAAAAATTACTGCTAATTAGATTCGAAGATGCTGATATTACCCGTCAATTAAGCATGTCAAGCTATAAAAAAAAAAAATAGTTAAAATCACAATTGCATGTAAGTGTAGGGGTTTGTCGAGTGGTTACGGCTTCATCTCATATCTCATATCTCATAATATGAGTTTGATATTACAAGGTTTAAGACTCTTGACAAAGAGGAATAAAAAAAGTAGGTCGAGATTAAAATAAAACTTATATAAAATGGGTAATGGCAGTTCGAAATGTGTAATTTCAAATTGAGATAATCATTTTTCTCAATCCGAAATCCTAGATAATATATTGTATAACTCTTTGTTTGTGAAAATAAATTCAATTTTTTTTTTCAGGGAGATAGATCACCTAAACTTACTCAGATCTTGAAGTCTGAGGATCATTTTTCTTGCACGTTTACTGATCGTTTGAGGCTGCACGAGGTAATTTCAGAAATTGATAAGAGGATTAATTGTAGATAGAATGAAAGGTTTAGGAAATCATGTTTTGGCCACTTCATGAAAGTTAAAGAAAGGTTTTCATTCTCCGCCCAGTTAGTCAAAACCCTGATCTTTCATCAAGCTGAGTTCGCAAAGAAATATGCGGCATGGTACATCATAAATGGTCATCATCTTCGTTACTCGATCAAAGAGTTCGCTCAAATTTCTGGACTGTCACAAGCCACCAACCTTATCTCGCAAAGTAAAGAAAAATGCAAAATTCCTAAAGTACTTTTTCAAAGAGAATGAGAAGATTACATGTGGTGAGCTTATTGAGATTTTTTAAAATACCTTGTATAACTAAAAGGCATGAAGAAGATCTTGATGATGTAGCAAAGGTAGAAGAATCACAATACAAGTTACTATTGCTCTACTTCTTGATTGTTGGCCTCTTAGGTATTGTGAGGAGGCACTTAATTCCAACTCAATATCTATACATGGTCTCTTACCTTGAGTTCTTCGATAGCTATTCTTGAGGTGAAGTAATACATGAGAGAACCATCAGATACATCAAGAGAGACAAACTCCTGATGAAGTCCAACAAAACTGTAAGTAGAGAAAAAACAGTTGTTGAGAAGTGAGATATACATGGTTTTTCGCTCGCCTTCTAGGTAATTAGTACTCTTAGTTAGATTTATTGTAAGTTATATCTCCATGTAATTACTTAATTACCTATCTAATTATCTAATTAACCGACCTATCTAATATTTTTTTAATAATGTAGGCTATAGTATATGAAATCTTACACCCATCAAGGAGAGAAGAGTGAAAGCCCTATATGACCAGCTTTAACATGTTCAATGATGAGGTTGAATATGTTGGAATAAATCGTGTGGTGGCTTTAATGGATGCGACAATGGAATAAATCATACTATTTGTTAAGTTTGAAATGTTGGTCATAATATTATTTTTTATGTCTTGTTCGAGTGTTGAACTAAGTTGTTATTATCTTCCTCGTACTATCGAGCAAGACTACAATTGAATATTCACGTGCATCCTTCAATGCAACATTATACGATTCAAAATTATTAATTGTCATGATATTGTATCTAAAACTTTGGAAATGAGCTCTTGACTAGTGTTCAAAACCAATATCTTCTAAATACATTGCCACACTAGGATGCAATACTTTAATCTCATTGAAGTACTTATTGAATTCTTGTAGTCTATATATGCTTTGGCCCTCATCTTGAATTGAGAGACTATTCCACCACACCCAAGTACTTAGGGCATGAGGTATCTTTTCTCGAAGCCTAGTCAAGAACTAAGTCTAGGATACCTTGATCTCCAAGTCGATTATAGCTTATGCTATTAGATAGAGTTGATTGTTACCATCCTGTACGGTTGTAGTTAGAAAAGTACTTTTGTATTTGCACTTTAAAAATGTCCTATCAATACAAATAACCTTTTGCATCAACCAAAACCCTTAAATGGATGCCATAAAAGCCATGAATTCTCTATTCGTTAAAAGTGCAGTTAGAATCTATGGATTTACCATTTTCATTACAGTAGAGTAACATGACAACATTGTATAGCTCTCCTTCGCCGTACTCCAAGCTAGATCACGTGCAATAAATCATACTTTTAATGATTTTCAGTAAGTAATACTTACCTTGAGATCATTATAGACTAAAGTTTTAATAATTTTCGGATTAGGACTCTTGTTGCTTCCACTATAACTATTCATCAAAGTTCATCAAAGGGTGAACAATGTCGTCTAATTACTAATGGGAATACTTGTCAATGTTTTTTATGCAAGTAGTCAAATTTACATGTGTGTTGATCCTTATAAGTTTGAATTTAGAAAAATGAACAATCTTTCTTTCTCATAGCATGGCGCATCCATTTGCAATTTGGGTCTACACAACTGATAACATATGTAGTCTTACTCAACTTCTTCCCTTTGAATTCAAAATCCCGTCGGATTGCATGTATATGTAAACTCATCTTTAGCTTCTTTTTCTAATAAAAGAATTGAGTGCGATAAAACTCATCTCCTCTTGCTTGGGAAGAAGCAATCGGGAGTAAATTGCTTCTAAAGCCAAAAAATTTAATACTCGATACCCCAAGTGTTAGGAAACGTAGGCATGCACATAAAAGATAAATGCAATGAAAGTAATATTTAAAATTTATTTAAATCATATCCTAACATACATAGATTTTTGCAAGATCGATCATACAATAATTATATCACATATAATCTTTTTATAGAAAATACAATAAATCCCATCAATATTAAAATTAAGATTAGGTTAAAATGGATACCTTTCTTCTTGAATAATTTGATACAGAACTCTTCTTTGATAAGATGAGAAGTGCTCACGTGTTCGCCCTCTAATCTTAATTTACACGATTCGTTTCATACAATTAAGTTTCTACTTAAAATTTTAACTCATGAAACAATAAGTTTGGAGAAAGGAAAAAGAAAAAACTATTTTCTTTGTATGAATTTCGGCCAAAATAGGAGTTAGGAAGTTTCTTGAATTTGACCAATCTAGGGTGCTATTTATAAGGCACCATTAGGTATAAGGTTTGCTTATCACTTAAACTTCTAATTACATTAGAATAATTAAATGGGTCCGAGCCCATTTGCGTTGGCAGGCCACTATATAGGTCATACCTATATATATTTTAATCAACTTTTTAATTAATTTAGCCTATGAAATTCTATTAATCCGACCTATTAACCATCTAATGTCTGATTATTAATAAGAATCTTTAGGAGATTTTTACAAGTAAATAAAAGTTCATATGTAACTTATTAATATCTAATTAAATTAATGTCTTCCCTTAGTTGTGCTAATATAACTATATGACATTAAATTAATAAATTAATAATTATCATTTTTCCTTTATAGTCAAACTATAAGTTAAATTACCATTTTACTTCTAAAATAATTTTGGTCCCTTTTTTCTTTATTTTTTTTATGAAACTTTGATTCAGTTACTTTAAACCTTATGTGTATGATCGATTAGGTTCTACATTATGCCAGCAGGAGGAATTCACAAGTAATTTATAATTTTATTTAATTCCAAGTTAAATTCGTTAAATTTAAAATTATATTTTAAATTAAATACTCAATTTAATTATCTCATAATTAAATAACTTTAAACCTTCAAGTTAAGATTGAGTTCTAGAAAAGTGTCACGACTAGCTGAAAGATGAGAAATACCAACTTTTGAAAGAACATGTTGTGACTATAGTATGTTTACAATAATAATCATTTCATCTTACCAATATCTGATTCGTCCTAGGACATGGTTTAACTCTTATACCTTAATAGACAAATCATATGGATTATTATATCGCTATAAAGATATATTGACAATGGATTTATAGAAACTCATTTCATACCATAGTACTATGTAGAGATTTCTTGTTCAATAAAGTATATAATCCATATGACTTTTTTCCAAACACAAAAGTGATGAATTATCTCTTAACCACTCACAACCTTTTCACATAACACTTCATGTCCAATAGTTCACCTCTATGTTCACCCATGGCTAGAGTTAACCTTGTATTTAAGGAACTAAGTTGTCTAAATTCTGAGGATCATATGTAAAATGGTCACTAAATAATTATCATTAAGAGATAATGTTAATTACTTTTGAGATTTATCTAAGTGTCACGTTCAACACCTTTCGTCTCTACTAAGCGCACATAAAATCGTCATGGTGTTCCTCTGATACTACTTGCTGTAAGATCGTCCATTCTAATAATTAGGTGATAAACTACATAATTGTCTATCCAGATCAATCGATTTCCATTCTCGAGATCTTACGATAATGAACTGTTTGTATCTTTAGAGCTTTTAGCGACTCGAGTCTCTACTAGTATGATCTCTTTCATGATCTTCAGAATGCATAACTCAAGATACTGTATTTTATTATGATATGTATTTATAGACCATATAATATTAATTCCAACAAAATTAATAAACATGATAAATAACAACTGACTTTCATTATGATGATAAGTAATGTCTTGATAATATTTGCATAAAGGTATTATCACATAAAGTATTTTCTCTATTAGGTCAAAATCTGACTGGCTTGACAGACATATACTTTCACCAGGATAAGTAGCAATAGGAAAAATATTGGCATATTTGTCATTGGTGTCGTCTTCAATTTAATTTTTTGGTTGTGGTAAAACAGGTGGTGGAAAGTCAGGAACCGATATCAGATCTAGATCCTCTCAAGCATATAAAGTATCAGGTTTATCAGAGGTAAGTATTACTAAGCCCCCTCACAATCATCATGGTGTTCAACGACACTACTAGCTATGAGATCGACTATCCTAACAATTAGGTAATAAACTATATGATTGTTTATCCAGATCAATCAATGTCTATTCTTGAGATCCTACACAACGAACCATTAGTATCTTTAGAGGTTTTAGCGACTCGAGTCTTTATTAGCATGATATCTATAATAGTTTCCAGAGCGTATAACTCAAGATACCGGACTTTATCATGATATGCATTTATAGAACATAAAATTTAAATTTCAACAAAAATTAATAAATAT
The DNA here is from genome assembly GCA_027186245.1 of Coriaria nepalensis. NCBI lineage: Eukaryota > Viridiplantae > Streptophyta > Magnoliopsida > Cucurbitales > Coriariaceae > Coriaria > Coriaria nepalensis. Next base: position 9,466,608 of record CP114486.1, on the reverse strand, counting down.
GATAAATAATAACTGACTTATATTACTGATAATAAATAATGTTTTGGTAATATATGCACAAAGATAGTATTACATAAAGTATTTTCCCTATCGGGTAAAAATTCGATTGGTCTGACGAACATACACTTTCACTAGGCTGAGTAGCAATATGAAAAATATAGGCATATTCATCATCGCCTTCGTCTTCAATTTCATTTTTCGGTTGTGGTAAAACATGTGGTAGAAAATTAGGAACCAATATCGGATCTGGATCCTCTTAAGCATATAAAGTATCAAGTATATCAGAGGTAAGTACTACTTTGTCAAAGTAGTCATCCTAGAACTACAATTACCACATTCTTCATCCGTTCTTCCACCCCCGTCATTTTCATCCTCATCCTCCTCTCATCTTTCATCTCATCCTCGTTCTCTTCATCAACCTCAACCTCGGAGTTAATAATATTTCTCTCCACATATACATTTAGATATCGATCACTACCATCATCATAACGCATAAAATTATCATTTTCATTATTACCAACATTAGGTATTTGACGTCACTCTTAAACATGAATACCACTTCTCCCTTCGGGATCAATGTCAGATATAGTGGAGATGGATTGGATACCGAACAAGCATGGACTTATGGCTTCATATCTGTATGATTTAAAAAAAATATTGGATGAGTGATCGATGAGAATAACAGCTTGTATGCTATTTTCATACCAAATTCATTAGGATCAACATAGATAATATTATGGAAGACCTCTAATAGCTCACTAAAATTGACACTTATTTCAACCGCAACACCCTTCCACTCTTGTAAGCCTTTTGAAATCCAAGATTTCGATGGTTTTGATGTCTCATCATCATCTTTCCATTCCCCATAGCATACGGTTATGAATATAGATGATATCATTCTTGAAAAATAAATAATTTGAGATCAATATCTTGACCTAAAAAAAATTCTAATTCTTATAAATAAATTAAAAAACATCCTGGATCGCAATCCTGGACCATCATTAATTACGGTCCAAGATTTCGAACCATTAATCACTGTGATCGAAATTAATTTCGATCCAACATTTCAGACCACTTAACACTATTTTGAAACAACACCCCGAAATTAATTTTAGTCATTGTGTCAGTTCAATAATGGTCTGAAATTAATAATAACGGTCCAGTTTTTTTGTTTATTACTACTTTTAGATCTTCGCCAAATGGAGGAAAAGGAGCATTATCAGGTATGAGCAAAATAAAGGACCAAAATTGAAAAAATAAACTTCACGATATATATATACCCACTAAAGACAAAGCAATAAAAAGATCGAAAAATGGAACATGTACCTCTGACGGTGCTATTCGTATTTGTTAGAACAATAATACTTATTTTTCTCTGACGAAAATCTTTTTTCTCCGATGAAGATCATTTTTCTCCGACGAAGAATCGAGCAAATCGAAATAATGGAAGTAAATCATTAGGTCTTCTTTGTTTTTGCCATTGGTGTGTTTTCTTGATAGAGAAACATTGATGATGAGAGTGAGGGAGGATATAAATATTATTTTATCCTTTGTTTTTTATTTACTTATTAAATACAAATAAATAATAAGAAAAATAAAGTAATTTAACAAACAAAGTCAAAATGAGGTTAGTTGACAAATTTTTTTTGACATAGTCATTTAACTAAACATTCCATAATTAATAGTGCTTTGGCAAAAAAAGAAAAAAAAAACATATTGCTTGATATTAATTTAAAAGGTGACGTCAGGTATGACATCACAAGAAATCCGCTACCTAATTCGGCAACAAAAAAAAACTAAATTACCTACCTCAACAAAAACGTGTTGTCGACTTGGACAGTTTGTATATAGCTGTCTTCCACAACGACCGCCCCTTCTCCGTGTTTTCCTAGCTTTGATTCATCAAAGGGGTGCAAAAGAGGGAAGGTAGAGAAGAAATAGCATCTCTAATGGCGGCGTTGAATCAGACGTTCTACATATCGCATGGATCGCCCACGTTGAGTATAGACGACAGCATAGAAGCCAGGCATTTTCTCAAGTCTTGGAAGGACAAGGTGTTTTCTCATCGACCTAATTCGATTCTTGTCGTTTCTGGTCACTACGACACTACGGTTCCTACTGTTAATGTCGTTTCGGGCACTAATGATACCATTTACGACTTCTATGGCTTCCCCGACGCCATGTACCAGGTATCTCTCTCTCTCGCTTTTCTGTTTTCCCCCCTTATCATTATATCGGACGATGATTGTCATGAAAACCCTAATTTCCGTTTGTATCTTCATTTTTATCTTTTTTTTTGTTTTTTATTTTTTCTATCACAGAGGTTAATATACTGATAACCATGATCTTACAAAATGTCAACAGAACCAATATGAAGAAATGAATTAACAGCTAAAACACATAACGGGGGAGAATTCGGATGGGTTTTGATGGGTACTAATAAGATCAGGAGTGGCAGTTGGTTTTGAACAGAGATATAGGATTTTTGTTAATGTTTGTCAACAATTTATATTCGATTATGGTAAATATCTTGGGTTGACTATAAGGATGTTCATTGTGGGATTGTTTTCTTTCATCTTCATTTCTGAATTCATTTGGAAAACATGAGTTTTAGAATTCATCAGCCCCACCTGGCACGTGACTGGTAGTTGATCGTTGTTCTGTGTTTTGTCAAGCAATGGTACATTGATCCCTATAACTTAAAACTTAAATCAGTTATGAGGCTTATCCTCTTCTGATGTTATTCAACCATATGTTTGGGTCCGAGGGATATCATCTCTTCCCCTAAATCTGGATTACTTTCTGATTGAGGTTTGCCCCTTCATATGCTTATAATATTGAACGTACGGAAGAAGCACTGCTTGAGAAGTTCCAAGCGTTTATATTTGTATATTAATTTAGATAATATTAATATAGTTATAGTAATCATTATTATTATTCGAGTTGGTTTATCTTCTTTCTCTTATTTCCAGCTCAAGTATCCAGCACCTGGAGCTCCAGAACTAGCAAAAAGAGTGAAAGAAGTTCTTATGGCATCTGGCTTCAAAAGAGTCGATGAAGAGCAAGGACGCGGGCTCGACCATGGAACATGGGTCCCGCTTATGTTCATGTACCCAGAAGCTGATATTCCTGTATGCCAACTATCCATCCAATCAGATAGGAATGGAACATATCACTACAACTTGGGGAAGGCATTGGCCCCACTGAAGGAGGAAGGTGTTCTCATTATTGGCTCAGGAAGCACTACACATAACCTGAGAAGCTTGAGCCGTAAGAACAGATCTGGCGTTGAGTCTTGGGCCTTGGAGTTTGATACATGGCTAAAAGAAGCTCTTCTTGGACAAAGGTAATGATGATTATTTATTCTCCCTTTTGTTTGCTCTATTTTACATTTTGACTTAGTTATGGTGGTCCGGGGAGCTTCTGGAGGAGTTTTATCCCTTGGAATTCTTTGATTTTGTGAAATTGTGAATAAGGAATGGCATGGGTTCTTTTGACTTTGAATGATTGAATTACTTAAGGTCTCTCAAGCATAGCGACACTGTAAATCACTAGTGTACACAATAATAGTGTTTAGTTCAACTGTGGGTTTTGTCCCTAATAATCTATGTCCACCACTTTTAGGGGGTTGATGCAAAGAAATTTTCGTATAATCTTGTATATTTTGATTTTGATTTCATAGTTTTGTTATCACTTGAGTTTTGATCTAAATGATCGATTATGACATATAAGTTGACTTTTATGGAGTTAAAATTTTGATTTCATAGTCGTAACTTTTAAAAATTTGATTGGTAGTTAGTTGTTTTCATCTGCCTCCTAACATTGATATATATGTGTTTATGGGGAAAAGAACATCTTAGTTCTTTGACTTTATGAATTTGATTCTAACTATCTCTAACTATCACCTATTTGTGCACGGATTCATAGGCTAATTATAGAGATAAAGAAAGGTGGAGATATTTAAGATTTTTGAAACTATGAAGCTCTTAAGTTATTGTTTATAGCTTTTATACTAAACCGCGAATATAAGAGAGATAATTTAGTCATTCAATCACACTTTTGTTGATGAAAATTTTGTATCTTGTCTAGATATGAAGATGTAAATCAGTTTGACAAGAAGGCTCCATATGCAAAAAAGGCTCATCCCTGGCCCGACCACTTCTACCCATTACACGTGGCAATGGGTGCTGCTGGTGAGAATGCGAAGGCTGATTTAATCCACCATAGCTGGGACTATGGTACTCTCTCTTATGCCTCCTACCAATTCACAGCTCCTACCAATTGAATTTCCAACTGCCAAAATGATTCAATATGGTATAAGTTCTTGCCATAAACCATTCACAACTTAAAAAAAAGATCTTCCTATAACTTTACTGAATAATGAAAAGGGAGATAGAATTAAGCCTTTATGTAATATTAATTTGGAATGTGATGATAGAAAGGAAGATAGAACTGTGTACAAAGTTGTGTTGTCCATTTTGTGTTAATATATATACTAGTTTACTAATCCGTGCATCCACAAAAATATTTTTCGATAGTTTATAGATTAAAAATAGCGTATTGCGTGTATAAATTACACTTATCTTAAACATGCTATTAAATTGTGCATTCCTAAATTAATATACACATTTCTTAAATTAGATCGTAGAGATATATTCTCTATCTGTTTTTCTTTTCATTTTCCCGAGAAACCAAACATTTTTACTTCTTCGTCATCTTTCACAATTCTCCACGATTTCCTATGATTCTTGCACAAAATAATTCGATTTCTCCATCTGAATGTCTATGTAAATTTCTTGCTTAACCTCTCCCAAATTCATTGATCTTCTCTTCGATGACAAACTTAACTCTGCCTTCGGCTGACAATACTGATCTTCCGTCTCAATCAACAAATCAGTTGGTGGATTTCTCTCATCCGTTGTATTTGCATCCTTTAGATTCATCTGGTACTAATATCATTTCATTTTAATTGTCTGGCACCAATAACTATACCATCTGGTCTAATGTTATGATCAATATTTTAACAACAAAGAACAAAATTGAATTCATTGATGGAACTTACACTCGTCCAGTTGCAGATGTGATAACTGAGGAGGAGCAACAGAAATTGCCACGATTTCTAATAGGCTTGAATGAAGGATATAGTCAGGCTCGGACTCATATCATTATGATGAAACATCTGCCAAGTGTAGATGATGCATTATCGACGTTAACTTAAGTATGAGACACAAAAGACTCTTAACAGTTCTTCCATTTATGAATCAACTACTTTAGCCTTCTATGCCTTAATACCTTTAGGCAAAGCTCCTCTTTTTGGACAAGTAAACAACAGATGGAATGTGACCATTGCCACAAGAAAGGTCACATGCGTGATTCTTGTTATAGGTTGATTGGCTTGCCCTCCACTTTCAAATTCACAAAGTCCAAGCAGCCTTATAAACCATATTTTGCACACTATGTTCAGAATAATTTTCCCGAGCAAGGCTCTCAATCAATGTTTATAAAAGATGCCACCAAAACTCCCATTCATCATAATGATCCTCAATTCTTTACCACTGAGCAATATCAGCAGATCCTAAGTCTACACAAAGAATCTGCTTCTTAGCCTCAAAATCCACTAATGGCAAACTTAGCAGGTACACCAATTAGCTTGCTTAGTCTATATTCAGAATCAAATTGTTGGATTTTAAATAGAGTTGCTACAAATCACATGACTCATCACTTTTAAAATGTAACCTCTCCACAATCATGCACTTCAATCTTTTTATCATCTATTACATCATCAGATGGAACAAAAACATTTGCCACACATATTAGATTTGTACATATCTCTAACCAAATAATCATAAACAATGTTCTATATGTTCAAAACTTCAAATACAATTTGCTTTCCATTTCTCAACTCTCTCATGATCAGAACATATATGTTGCATTTTTTTCTCAATTCTGTATTTTTCAAGATCTTAAGGATGGAAGCAAACACAAGGACTCTACTACCTGATCTCCAGTGATCTCTATACTTCATGTTCTGCTAGTTTTAATTCTAGCATTGGCAATGTAATCAAAATAGATCCTTCTATGAGGTTAACTTGTAATTCTTTCATGAATAAAAAGTCTATCTTTCACTCATTATATGTTTAATCCAACTTTGATCTTTGGCATAAACAATTAGGACATATTGCATATTCTAATATGAAAAATGTTCCTGGCCTATCATACTCTTCTAAACATCCCATTTGCTCTATTTGTCCATTATCAAAACAAACAAAGTCTTCATTTCCCATCAACACTTCTAGAGAATCTACTTCTTTTTCTCTTTTGCACATCAATTTATTGGGCCCCTTCAAAAATCCAACCTACAATGATTCTAGATATTTCCTCACCATAGTAGATGATTATAGTAGGGGGACTTGGATAATGCTTTTAATAAAAAAAAGTTCAATGTTCAAAGCCATTATTGAATTCATTACAATGATCCACACTCTTTAGTTCAATGTTCAAAGCCATTTCAGATTAGATAATGCACTTGAATTCTTTAGTTCCGCCTTTACTTAATTCTTAACTTCTTTAGGGATCATTCATGAATCCTTATGTTCTCATACTCCTCAATAGAATGGCATTGTCGAAAGGAAAAATAGACACCTTCTAAACATGGCCAAATCTCTCAAATTTCAAGCTCATCTCCCTAATAAATTTTGGGGTGATTGTATCCTCACTTCTTGCTAGCTGATAAATAGAACTCCTTCCATTTTAGTCTTTAAAACCCCATATGAACTTATTTACAAAAAGCCACCCAACTTAGCTCATATTAGAATCTTTGGCTGCCTTTGTTATGCAACTAACCTGGTTGCCAATAACAAATTCTCTCATAGATTCATTTCAGTGTATTCCTAGGATACTGCCATACTCAGAAAGGATATAGGCTAATGAATCTTCATAATAATAAATTCTTTGTTAGCAAGGATGTACCTTTCATTGAATCTCAATTTCCCTTTCCTGTTTCTTCTTACCATATTACTCATTCTTCTACACCGTCTTCATAATCTATTGTAACACCTCTTGTCCTTTTTAATGATTGTGACAATTTTCCCATTCGTTTGTCTTCTATTCCCAATGATACTCCTAATATTCATGTTCATAATCCAATTGTCATTCATGATATGTCTGTTCTTGCCATTAATATTTCTAATGCTCCTGTTATAAACATTGATCATAGCTTATAAGAGGTCACCACTAAGGCCAGGCAGGGTTGTCAAGCATCTAAGTTAGAGAGCTGATTATGTGACTTTTGCTACCACATCCTCACTCCAATCTGCTTCTTCGGATCCATCCTCAGTCACGTACCCCAATTCTAATTCCCTCACTTATAATAAACCCATCTCTAAACCTTTTTTTTTCTTTCCTCGCAAATATATCTTCTTTGAAAGAACCCACTCCATACAAAGAGGCATGTTTAGATGATAAATAGAAATAAGCCATGCATTTAGAGTTGGTTGCATTAGATAAGAATGAGACATGAGATATTGTAGATCTGCGCCTAGATAATAAGGCAATAGGGTGCAAATGGGTATACAAATTAAAGTTGAAGGCTGATGGATCTATTGAAAGGTATAAAGCCATATTTGTAGCCAAGGGCTATACACAATTAGAGGGGATCGATTACAATGAAACTTTTTCACGTGTGCTAAGATGGTCACTGTTAGGACCATCTTAACTTTTGCTGCTCAACATCATCGGCCATTATTTCAAATAGATGTCAATAATGCCTTCTTACAAGGTGATTTACATGAAGAAGTTTATATGAAGCCTCCTTAAGGCTTGGAAAGTCTAGGAAAATCAAAGGTCTGGAAGCTCAGATGTTCCTTCTATTGCTTGAAACAGGTTTCCAGACAGTGGAATGAAAAATTTACATCTGCCATCTTGATGTTGGTTTTCAATAATCTAAGGCTTCATAAGGATGGCCATACTACCATTCTTCTTCTCTATGTAGATGACATAGTTCTCACTGGTGATGATCAACATATGCTTGACAGAGTCAAGTCTTTTCTTCATAGCAAATTTCAAATCAAAGACTTAGCCACCGCCTCACCTCGTCATCGCTCATGCTGCCCCACCTCATCATCATCGTCGTCGCTGCCCTATTTTTGAAGGCAACAATGAAGGTAGAGTAGCATGGTATCATCAGTAATGATAGAGGTGAGGAGGCAATGACAATGACGGTGGAGCGGCGGGTGACAGCAACCACAATGATCATTGGAAGAGAATGAAAGTTAATGGAAGAAGAATGTGTCAAATTTTATTTAATAAAAGTGAAGTGGAGTTTTTTAGAATATTTTAATATTTGTCTCTTATCTTTTCTACCTAAAGGTCAAAAATAAGATTAAAATAAAAATTAAACAACTCAATTGAGTTAAATGAAAGCCAAGGAACAAAAATAGGAAAATCACGTAAATGGGGGGACCAAAATAATGATCTAAGTCGGCCTAGGATTATTAGTTGTACCTAACTTCACTTATGTTAATGGATCTTGTACATCTGCTTTTAAATCATTTGGCTTAGCTGGGGATAGATCTAATTGATCCATAGTTAGTTCTTCATCGTATTCTTCTATTCCGCCGTTAAGGTGCTCCTCTATTTGCCAGGCTGAATCTTCCTCTCGACGGCCGCCTCCCCGGTGGGCTATTGATCGCAACCTATTATTGGACTTCTTCGATTCTTGATTCAGCCAAGGGATGTCAAAACGGGACTAGTGCTAATGTTTGATTGTCCTGCTTGCTACCTTGTGGTTATGATGACGAGATGAATGTTAGTCTATGAGTAATATGTAAGTGGAAGAGATAATTTTTGTTTACAAAAGATCCAATCCAAATCATGGATTAAACTTATTGACATACACTAAGATCGATTATACAAATATACATCAAATATATATATTTAACGTAAAGCATGGAAAATCCTATGATACTAAAAAGATTTATAAAATCTAAGAAAACAAACCAATCTTATTAATAAAGAACTGAACAATTGCCCACTTGGCTCTATCATAATACAGAACTAAACAATTGCATAACCGAACGAACCTTCTTCATCAAGCTCGAATTCCATGAGAAAGATAAGTGCCCATGTATCACCCTCGAACCATAATCTATACGGTTTGTTTCGCTCGATTTAACTTGTATTTTAAGATTCATCTCATGAATTGAAAAGTTAAGGAAAAAAGAATGGAAAAAACACTTTTCTCTCTAATTGATTTCGGCTAAGTCTAATTATACTCGTTGTGTATTTCAACTAGCACCAAAGGAGAGCTTATATAGGGCTATTTTGATTTTAGGTTACCATAAAATTAACATAAAACTTTGTCCAAGTCAGTTATTGACTTAGTTAAATATTCTATTATTCTAATTTAGTGAACATTGGGTCATTACCCAATACCTATGGTCGGCTATGTAGTGGGTTTGTGACTTAAAATATTCAATCAATAGTTTAATTAATTTAGCCATAAAATCCAATTAAGAAATTAATCCATTAATCGTTTAATATGTAATTGTTAATTATGAACCTTCATATAATTAAATAAATAGTCCCAATATAAATTAATAATTTCAAATTGAACCAATTGTTAGTCGATGGTTCCTTCTCACACCATGGGGTTGATTTCATTTTTGAAAAATGGACCCGTGGCATCCGGACTTAAGCGATGAATTACTAAAGATACCAGTTTGATGCTATGCTTCTCAAGCATTCAGATTCATAGACATTTAAAACTTATCAAAACAAAATATTAAATGGAGAGAAGAGATTATACTAAGCCCTTAATCTTCTCCAAGTTCTAAATGGAACTTCACCCTTTGACTCCTTAACCACCACCGTCGGACCGCTGTATCGAGGCCGCCATCGTTGTAGTTCGCATACCGCCGCCACTACCTCATGGTGGTCCCTCACTATACCTGGTCTCTATTCTTAATCCACATAGTCGATAACTCGAATGTTAGATGGTTTGAATGATTCAACTCTTGAATCAAACAAATGAAGAAGAAGAAAAGAAGATACAAAAATTGTTCTTCCTCCATTTTCCTCTATTTGGGCGGCACACATTATGAGGAGCAGCCCTAGGGTTTGTGCCTTTATATGAGGCCATTTTAATTCCTATTTATGGAAACATTAAAATAATCTTTTACTTCAAAATTAAATTCTAATTTTATTCGATAAAATATAGACTATAATTTTGACCTTGTATATGGGTTCATTTAGGCTCATTAACACTTTAATTACCCAACGTATCTTATTTTGGCCTAAAAAATATTATATGACTTTATAATAATCAAATCTCTATTTAATAATTATATTAATCAAACTAATATTTCTCTAATTAATTATTTAATTTCTAATTAAATCTAAATTACACTTTGGTTGTACTAGTATTGTGGATGTGACTTAGACTTAACAAATTACTGTTTACTTTTAAATCAAGTTCACCTACACAAGTCAAAATTCTCTAATTTAGAATCCAACCTCAATCTAATCAACCCTTAGTGTATGTGACCGAATAAATTCTACATTCCCACAGTAGGTGAGCCCTACAACAACTTATGAGTTTTATCTATTCTTTACGAATAGACCATTTAACTTTGTTAACACTTTTTCAAAACAGGCAGTCAACATTGCCAATCTATATGATCAAGTTGACTTAAACCACCAGACACACATTAGCCTCTAACAAGGTATATGTGCCACCCGTGTAATGAGAACTACGAAGAGTTTCCGCAAGAATTGTAGATGGCTATTATTGTACATTACTAACCTTCCATCAATCGTGCTTCGAAAAAGTCCTAGGATATGATTTAATAGTTAAACTCTTTTAGACTTTTCTTTATGAATGTCATAAACTTCTTATACAGTTAGACAATGGATTTATAGAGAAGTCTTTCTCTAACCATACTACATTACATAATGATTTTTTTCATGCATAAGTTATATGACTCATAGAAACACCTCTTTTAATACAGAGGTGATGGATCATTTCTTATCACTCTATGGACTGTATATTTTTAAACACATGCCCAACAGTTCAACGTTTTAGTGGCCTTTGGCTAGACCACGTGGAGTGATGTCAATACATGATAACTCATATGTCAATATTGTGGTGATCCCAGATCTCAGCATTATAGGTACAATAGCCACCGACAAAACTTATTAATAGTTTCTTATTATTACCATTGAGTTTTGTCAAGTGATCACGTTCAGTGATTATGTTGTCTCTTCTAATCACTGACATGCCTATTCTAGTGTTCCCCAATACTAATGAACATAAGATCCTCACTAATCCATTTGAAGAGAGTAGTGTATGTAATAGTCTCTTTGGATTGTCGATCCCCATTATGACAATCCTATAACTATGAGCTATTTCGATCTCATCCTTTCATGATCTCTATCATGAATCCAAGTGTATATCTGAGAATCGAGAATCTATCAAGTATGCAATCAATACTTTATATATACACATAATTTTTTATTTTAAACCTAAAAATATCATGATAGACTATATATGCTCTAACTGAATGCTATGCAATCAATTATGTCAAGAATTTATACAATTTAAGAATGATTCTCATAAGTGATGACCCGATCAGGTCATACTCAATGGGCTTGACGGACGTACATTTTCAATCTCCCACTTGCACTAAAGCCAATCACTTTAGTGAATCTTATTGATATCTTTTTAGGATGGCGATATAAACTTATGTTAGGGAAGTCCCTTAGTGCGTGGATCCAATATGTAATTTATTGTTAATTCCTTTTCGTCCACTTTTCCAGAACTTTTTTCAGAATAGACGTATACGAGGTAGTTTGTGTTAGGATCATTGATGAGACCTTGGATTTTTTGTTTTCGCTGAGTATCATATGATATTGTAGTGCTATGTTACTTATTCGATAATACTATAAATCCTTATAAGTTCATTCATGAACTTCTAATCTAATCACACCTTTCACCTCAAAAACAACTATACGTTCAATTATGTTGTTAATTTAATTTGGTGGTTGAGGCTAGGTCTGGAGGTATTCCAATCTACCAACATTATATGAAACTGTATGTGATTTTATTCTCTATGATTGAAAATTAAAGTCACATTAGAAATTCTAATTTCAATCTAGAATCTCCATAGATTGAGAATATATCCTTATTTCTTCTCAAGCACTACATTTTGTTCTTAACCGCATCTTTCATGTTGTCCAATCAGATTCTTTACTTCATGCTCATAACACTTAGAGCATCAGGGATATCCGATTTCATATATAACTTACATGACTTAATCTATAGTCTCATATAGGCTGTATAAGTTCATGTGTTTCCTCTTCTTTCATGTCTTGGATAACACGTTTTAAAGAGTAAGATTTCATGACATTCCTTATTTTGTCATTTTCCAAAATCTTTAGTACTAAACTCTTTAAGTACTGAGTTAATGTACGTAGCTTAGGTCAAGCCTAGCAAATCTTCTAAATCTATCTCCATATATTTCTCCAAAGGGGTGTTTTACCCAAATTTTATAGAGTAAGTTTTCGATAATCACATTTTGGACAATTGACATTCTAACTACTTTAATCTCATTTAGTTAATTAGGTGATGAACGTGTTTAGCTCCAACTATCTCTTGTATACACTTTAGGTAATCTACACCGATAAGTCAAACAACTTTGACTTATCACTTAGATTTTCTTTTCCACTCGCAAGTATGCTTTAATCATTAGATCAAGCTTTCGACACAATATCTTTGTGCCTTTCTATATATGAAAGCCTTTAGGTTGTATCTCATGAGGAATTGAGACATCTTTTCATAAATTCATGCAACAAGTATGAAAGTACACATATAAATCAAAATTCTTTCTTTCAAAGATTCCTATTAGTGAAAATTTTAGTGATTAGGATTCTTAATCTAATTGTTATTTCATGATATTTGAAATTCCTTTCAAATATTCTCTTGCTCGCACTTTCCTTTTAAGGATAATAGTCTTTAGGCTAATAGACTCCTCTTTTAGCTTACTCAACTAGTAACATATCACAAAATAATATTCCATTTTATTTCTATTTAATCCACATCATGCTTTTAATGAAGACTAGTCATCATCATGTCTCATATGGTTACATGATTTTATTATCACTATCCATATCTCATATGGATCATATCCATGGATTTAAGAAAGGATCTGACTCACTAATTTTGTGGTGATTTCTAAGATTAGGCCTAATTGGGTTATAACATATTTAGTGTGTAAGTCACATCAGATTATATCATACATATCCCGATCTCCCCATAGCGAAGCATCGTACACTTATGATCTTCTAGGAGGATTTCACAGAATAGGAATCATTTTCTTATTAATGTATATATTAAGAAACTAATCACATTCATATTTTATCATTATGATCTCATTTAAAATTAATACTTCTATCATAATTGTTTTACCTACCTCTATTCCTTATTTCCCTTTCCTCATATGTTCGGTTGCACTTATGTCTTCTCAAGATTATAAAACTCGAAACTCTAGATATGGAATCGATGGGTAAAAACAAAATTCTTGTTTTAGTATTTATTGTTATCATTCTACATACATCATCACTATGTATTAGATGATATAATATGATTAATTTCTCTTTTAAACAATTTAAATGATATTTGATCATTCCCAATGTATAAGCTTTGCTTACTTGTTGTTGATTCACAATAATATAGATTTAAGTATCCATATTTACTATAAGTTTGTTCTAAGCTATTTTGTCTAATAAACTTTCAATAATAGATGCTATACCATTGAATAAAAAGGGTGTCATCTCCCAGAATATTAAGCCAAAAGGAAATATTTCAAATATTTTTATAAAGATGAGAAGTTATAAAATCCTTTCAATAAAAATTACAACAACGTTCTAATGGTATCATAATAAAAAAGTTTAAATTGTTTTTTGCATAAAACAAAACAAAATAAGACAAAATCTTGAGTGAAGAAGTCCACGGCTAATAATGCAACCCTTTGCCTCATTTCTCACTTGTGAAACAATTCACTTCATTTCTTATGCTCTACATATTAATGAAAATATGAGTACCTGCTTGAGTGGTATCATATACCAAAGTAAGACTTGCACAAGTGAATAGCTTATAACATACCCGAAGTCTCCTCTTGCTTCTTCTTTGAATGAAAAGTAAGATAAGTCTTACAAATGTGCTTCCAATGGCTAGCTTCACCACAATGAAAACATTTTCCATCTTTGCCACTTTCTTTCTTACCCACAACCCTTTTTGCTTTGAGATGTACACCCTTGATTCGTTTCTCAAACTTACCCTTTTCTTTTCCCTTCTTAGCATGGTGATATCCCATATACAAATCGATTTTTTTCTTAGATTAGAGAGAACTTTCAGGTGTTTATAGCATTTTGAGCAACTCATGAAGAGTATGTGTTAACCTATTCATGTAATAGTTCAAAACAAATAACCCAAAGGACTCCGAAAGGATTGGAGAATTAAGTCATTCAAAAGCTCATAGTCCATCCCAAAGCCTAGACCTTCTGCCTTCTTTATGAGTCCAATAATCTTGAGGACATGATCTGCAACAAAAGATCCCTCAGCCATTTTCATACGGAAGAGCTCCTTCAAAGTGTCATACCTTTCGGTATGACTATCCTCTCCGAAAATCACATCTAGGTTATTAAGGATTTAGATGGAAAACATCTTCTTATATTTCCTTTTAAGCTCATTTGACATAGACGCAAGCATAATGCATTACGCTTCGTTGTCTTGGAACAATCATTTTTTCGAAGGGGCTTTCTCTTCGGCACTAGCTCCCTCTTCGGGAATAGTTATGACCTTTTGAGTAAGAATGTTAGAAAGCTTTTCATGTCTAAGAACTATTCTCAGTTGCCTTCATCAATCTGGATAATTAGCTCCTACTAACTTATTTTGTTTCAAGATTAAACGTAACGAACTATGCGTCATAACTGTTATTTCAAAAGAATAAAAAAAAAATGATGCAGAAGTATTCTAGTAAATTATATCAACTATCCAAAATTAAGATACTTATTCAACTTTGGTCATGCTCCCACTATTTTATTACAATTCACTTTTATCCTATGAAGCAAACCGGGAAAAACTCTTTTTTCCTAGCGGGTAAAGGACGCCTATATCATGTGTTAAGTCTTACGTGTTTGTAACCAACCAATACATATAAGGTAACGAAAGCACTTTTCGTACTTACATCTCATGTAACTTCTTTACTACATGTAGTAAAATATGATCTCACGTGTCCGTAGCCAACTGTATCCTACTAGCTAAGCTTAATCTAAAATGTTCTATGTGACATAACAAGCACTCAATATTAGTATCCTCTATGTGTCCATAGCCAGATGTAATAGGAATGTTGCAATCCCAAAACATCTCATGCTATTATTGCAACTATTACAATATTAAAACCACATAACTCACATGTTAATAACACATTAATCCATGTGTCTATTGTCAATTAAATGAATTACTAATATTGAATTAAGAGTAACGGGAAGGAACCATGTAAAACTTTCTTACATGGCTTACAAGCTTAATATTATCTTTGAAGGGATTTAATTTTATTACTCTCATCAATGCATGTATACATGATTCTAGCTCTTTTCAATGTAATGAGAACATACAAATGAAACATTCAAGCATAGATCATCATAATCATCCTTATTCTCATTCAACGGTTGAATAAATATTCATGTCAATCCATTAAATGCATTTTATGTGTTTTGAAATATTCATGATTTTATCATCTCAAATTTAGTTTTGAATGATTAACTCTTTAATCAAATCAATTATGTTTGCAGATTATTCATTTAAACAATTTTATTAGATATTTCTCAACACTTGGAGGATATCTATATAATCACTAATTTTAATTAGAAAGTGCAACCTTAAATATGATATTTTTCTTAACACTTTAAGAATATCATCAAAGATGCTAACTTTCTTTGTATTTAATAATTTCTCAAATTGATATAACCTTAATACTTTAAGTATATCAACAACATTGTTAATATTATTAAGCCTGAAACACTTTCAAGATTCCATGAAACAATTCATACTTGTTGAAAATTTATCTTAAATTAGAACCTTTTCTAACTCAAGAGAATGAAAATTTATAAGTATTTATAATTTGATGAACTCTTTCACCAAACCATAAATGCTTATTATGTATTGATTATTGAACCCAAGTATGATGCATTCAAGTCATTTTAATTCTCATAAAAATATGAATTTTACTTCGGTAAAATTTGATTCTATGATTTACATACCTTGAATTTAATAACTTACAATATTTGCAATTTATTAAATTTAACCCAATCATAAATGCATACAACCCAAAATCTTAAATTAAGAAAACATTCTGGACATTCCAAAATTTTTTGAAATTTAATGTTCGAATGATTTTTTAGACTTTCAAAGCCCAACTAGGCATATTAAGGTCCAATTTTTGGAAATGGATTTTCTTACCCATTAACTACCGGGCGAGTCAGACCCATTCATTAACGATTGGGGATTCCATCCCTACATGACCATGGTTGCCCATGGGCCATTGGCGGTGGCCAGCGGTGGCCTGCTGCCAACCCGCTGGCCAGCCGTTACTCATGTCAGCGTCATGATAGCTGACTCACCTAAATATTCTAAATGATTACCTTTTTGTTTTCGGGTTCAAAAATCTGAAAAGCAAACCTAAAAACACATTTTAAGTCATGTTTCTAAAATTTCAGCAAACATCAAAAACACAAAATTAGATAGATAAGCCATTTCATCACAAATTTCACATAGATGCATCTCATATATTATGTCTAGAATTCCAGCATACAAACTGATGCTTTGATACCACTATTAGTTGATGGTTCTTTCTTATACCATGGGGTGGAATCTATTTTCCAAAAATGGACTCATGACATCTAGACCCAAGTGACGAACTACTAAGGATACCCACTTGATGCTATGCTTCTCAAGCCTCTGGATTCATAGACATTTAAAACTTATCAAAACATAATATAAAGGAGAAAGAAGAGATTATACCAAGCCCATAATCTCCTTCAAGTTCCGTACAAAACTTCACTCTCTTTCTCCTTTACTGTCGCCACCGTTGTCGTTGCTCACATGTCGTTGCCACTTCCTCATGGTCCCTCACTATCATTCAGTGTCTATTTTTAGTCAACACAGTCGACAACTCGAATGTCGAATTCAGATTTGAATGATTTAACTCTTGAATCAAATAAATAGAGAAGAAGAAAAAATAGCAAGAAAATTGCTCTCTCTCTCTCTCTTCTTCTATTTGAGCAGCACACAAAATGAAAAAAAAAATCCTTGAATTTTGTGCCATTATATGAGGGAACAAGCATCTTGGGTCTAAACCCTATTACGCCTTTAAGGCCAGTTAATTAAATTTGCCATATTTGAGTTTCCCGTGACTCATTTTAATTCCAATTTCTAGAAAAATAAAAATAATCTTTTATTTAAAATTTAAAATATAATCTTACCTAGTAAAATGTAAACTTTAATTTAGGCTTTGCTCGTGAGCCCATTTAGGTTCATTAACACTTTAATAACCCAACAGACCATATTTTGACCTAAAAATACTCTATGACTTTATAATCATTAAATCTCTATATAATAATTATATTAGTCAAAATAATATTTTTCTAATGTATTGTTTAATTTTTAATTAAATCTAAATCACACTTTGGTTATGTTAGAAGTGCGGGTGTAACATAGAGTTAAAGAATTAAACTCATTAATGATTTAACATTTTAAATCAAGTTCACTATGAACAAGTCAAAATTTTCCAATTTAAAATCCAACCTCAATCCGATCAACCTTAGTGTGTGTGACTAAATATGTTCTATATTCCAGTAGCAAGTAGTTCTTATAACAACTTATGAGTTTTATCAATTCTTTACGAATTGACCATTTGACTTTGAAAACATTTTTCAAAATAAATAGTCAACATGATTTTTCTCTATGATCAAGTTGACTTAAACCACCAGATACATATTGTTCTTTAGAAAGGAATATATACCACTCGTATAATGAGAAGTACGAGAAACTTCCACAAGAATAGTAGATGACTATTATCGTACCATAATGACCTCTTATCAATCGTGCTTCTAGAAAGTCTTATGGTATGGTTTAACTTTTAAACTCTTTTAGACTTTTTTTTTAATGAATATTATAAACTTCTTATATAGTTAGACAATGGATTTATAGAGAACTCTTTCTTTAACTATACTACCTTGGGTAAGGATTTTCTTAATGCATAAGTTATGTAACTCATTGAAACACCTTCTCTAATATAGAGGTGATGGATCCCATCTTTCACTCTACAAACTGCTCATATTCGAACACATACCTAACGATTCACCCTTTTAGTGGCCTTAGGCTAAGACCACGTGGAGTGATGCTAAAGCATGATATTTCATATGTTAGTACTGTGGTGATCTCAGATCTAAGCATCACAAGTACGATAGTCACCAACAAAATTTATTAACAGTTTAATATCATTACCATTGAGTTTTGTCAAATGATCACATGCAGTGATTAGGTCTTTACCGATCACTTGCATGTCTATCTCAGTGTTCCCTAACACCAATGAACATGAGTTCATCAATCTTCTCTTTGAAGAGGGTAGCACGTGTAATTGTCTCTTTGGAGTATCATTATTCCTAGCACGATAATCCTATAACTATGAATTATTTGGATTTCAGACTTAACCAACTTGGATATGATCATTCCATGATCTCTATAACAAATCCAAGTATATGTTTGAAAATCAGGAATCTGTGAAGTGTGCAATCAATACTTTATATATAAAAGCAAGTTATTATTTCCAGCGTAATAATATCATGATGTATTATTATATATGATATAAGTGAATGTTATGCAATCAATTATATTAATAATTTATACAATTAAAAATTGATTCTCATAAGTGACGACCCAATTAGGTCATATCCAAGATGCTTGACAAGCATACTCTTTCACCAATACCATCTAAGTTGTGCTACCAAGCATGAAAATAATTTAACAAATTAATAAATTACCTTTTTATTATTATAATCTAACTACAATCTAAATGAAGGTCTTACACTTAAATTAAATTGGTCTTAAATATATAAATATATAACTTCTAATTTTATTTTATTTTAATTTTATTTTATAACCAAACACTAAATTAATATATATATAAATTATATAGGAGATATATAAATTTTACACATTTTACTTGTTTATTACAACATATTTTGATAATTCATATTTACTGCACAACGAAAGCGAAATTGTATATTTTAAGCATCTCAATTTATGTAAACTACAACACCGCAGCCCCATAATTTGAAACCTTATTAGCCGATGTTAACCTATATTTTGTCCCCCTAAATTTCAAACCTTAATTTTTTTCCCCTTTCTTTTTCCTCCTTTTCATTCTTCTTCTTCCAAGATTGGATTTTGAAGTCCAGGACTTCGTCCATATTTACAGGTCTTCACCCACGTTTCAGTTTCGAAGTCCATAGTTGCAGGCCTTCGTCAAGATTTCAATTTCAAAGTCGAGACCCTTCTGAAAACGAAATAAAAAAAACGACTACGAAAATTACAATCGAATTAGAAAATAACAAACGAAACATTCGAAACCCTTACACGAATTTGGTCAGAAACTCTGGAAGAAGAACAGTTCGACTAATGAGAAAGGGGAAGAAGAACAAAGGGTCTGATTTTCGTGCAAGTTTAGAGAGGGAAGTTTAAAAAATTACTTGAGCCCCCAGCATAACTTATTTATTACATAAAAGATCTGCATAAATTAAGTGAGAATTTGAGCGCATAATCCATTTAGAAAATATATTTTAGAGTTTAGACTCATTATAAAATTTGTTAAAATAATTGTCTTATTTTTATTTTTTTTAATAAACAAAATAATAATTTATTAAAATACTTTTATAGTTCGAAAGTAAAAAGGAAAAAAAATAGAAGCTCAAACACTTTTGAATATAATTCGAATCGCATAAAATATTTAAAATCTTAACTTTTACAAATTCTTTTATCAAATTCACCCAATTCGAAATCCTTAGTTTCACAAAAGTTAGCAGTCGACAAAATCTAAAGAAAAATATGAAGCAATGATTCGCAGTCGAAAAAATCTGAAAAAAAAAATCCAAAAAAAATCGAAGTTAACACTGAAATGATAATGAAATATTGATTTCATTTTTTTTTAAGTTATTATATTCATTTTGATTTGAAATTTAAAATATTTATAGTGTTCGGACCATCGATTAGTTTATAATGTACTGCTCGATGGCTATACATTACATACTTTTTCAGTGAGAAATTACTTGCACAGGAGTTGGTCTATACTTAAAGCAATTTATTTATCTGAGAACTAAATGGATAAGAAAAAATTGAGAATAACCAAAAGGGAAGAAAATCTAGAAAACCCTAAAATATAGGAAAAAGGAATAATGACAACAAACCTCAAATTAAATGTATGTTTTCAATTTTGTTTAAGATGATTGAGAGAACATGATGGGAGTAAAGAATTCATTTTTCTCTTGGCTTCTCTAATAAGAAACAAGGAGTAGAGATTGAAATGTTTCTTTTACCTTCTTCACTAAAGAAAGAGACGTAGAGGTAAAGAGAGGAGAAAGAGGGGGAAAAAAAACCATAGAGAGAAACAATTAGGGATTTCTAATATCTTTTTTTTTTAAATGTATTCAGCAATTTTTTGTTGAATGGTGTATTCTTATTGGACATTAAGTAACACCCACCAAGGATATTAATGTGTAGTTTACTCCCACATTCAAACCAACCACCACATATACATCTAATTTCGAAAAAAATTTGTCCGTACATGCAAGGAAGAGAAGACTGCAATGAGAATCAAATAATCAAACACCTAGAAAAGGCCTCACATGTACATTGTTGAGTTTCAATTGATTTTCTTCTTTCTCGGAGAAGGAATAGTGCCCCCTCAAATTATCAATAACGCGTACTCTGACCTCACTGACTACAAAACGCATCAGACAACAGTAAACAAAATTACAGATTTAAAAAAAAAAAAAAACTAAAAACAAAACAAATGTCAACTTGTTCATGCCAATAATATGGTCTTGGTTTCTGAAGACGTGACAAGGATTTGATGTTCTTCCAATCCCAAATTGGACACAGCGAAGTATTCTTCTTCTTGACATATTCCAACCTAAAATTCAGTGTCAAAGCAGCTTGCCATAACCTTAGAAACCATAGACCTTGCAAAAGGTATGTAGCTCAAGCTATACCTGTTCAATGCAATTCAAATAAATCTGGATAACTTGTTGCAAAATCAGGAGAAATAGATGGGTCGATTACAAAGACATTATTTGATAGGACTATTACAACGTACCAAATAAGCCCGCCGAACTCTAAAATAATTGCCAGGAATGTCAAAAGCTTGTTGCGAACCTGTTCAATGGCAAGTTAAATAATTAGAATGGAAGACTGGTCATTGATTTCTTAAATGAGGACAATAATCGTCAAACAAGAGATAGGAAAATGGTCAGGAAGTCAGAAATCAACTTACATAGAGAGAGGAAAATAAAGCAATGATTATACTACCAAGGAATAATGCCGTTGCGTAAATACGAACAGGATCGAGCATCATTGTGAATTGTCGTTTAGGGCCTATGAGAAATGCTGTGCTGTCACATGAGAATCCAACTTAGCATCCAAAATACCACACAAGCTAAGTCTAGAAAAATTTTATAAGCACTAATCAAATATATGTGGTTAAGGCTAGTTAAGGTTAGGGAACAGCAAGGTGTTCTTATTGATCAGTTTATGAATTGGAGATGAAAATATTTTGCTAGAATTATTTGATGGGAGAGAAGAAAACTAAGATACTTATGATAAAATTATAGCTCGTTGTCTCTCACAATATAAATATTATCATAATCCTATCTTCTAAAACCTGGGAAGACATGACCTAAATATGCAAGCCACTTTCAAATAGTAAGTGCCTTTGTTTTGTTTTATTTTTTTATTTTTGGCCAATAAAGAGTAAGTACAAAAGACAGGTCAAATAATAAATAGGTTAAGCTATAATAGATGCTAATAATAATACTACAAAGCAAGGAACTAATATAAACTACATAGCCATAGCAAAATCCGGTGTAAATAATGTGGAGATCTGAAGACAAACCTTCCAAGTGAAAGCAAATTGCCCAATGTGAAAGCAATTCCAAACTTGATTGGATTGAAGAAAACGAGCAGTGACTGTCTCATGTAAAGAGAAAGGCATGCACATTAGTGCTTTGAAGACCATCAGTCTGTATGAAATAAAAGAGTTGAGCAAATATATCTGAGACTCTTTTCCTTTGTCCTGAAGATTATAATATAAGTAGAATTCCATCTAGCTTCAAAAAGCTAAGTGAAACAGGAAATACTGTCAACAGATTAGTGCCGTTCCATTTTGTAAAATTTCAAAAACCTTCATCATAGCATGCACATGTACAAACAGGACAAATATCATAACAATCGGACAAGAGAGCCAATAGTGGTTAAGTAACCTATAGTGGTTCAAAATTCAAATTAATGGCATACAAAGAGCTGATTCTCCAAAACAGGTTGTTTGATTCCAATGGCTAAAATTTGCTGGAGCACAAAAAATAAGTTGCTACTCAATTTACTTGGACCATACAGTCCATACAGCAATCTATCATTAAATGAACTATCTTTTAACAAGGTCACAAGTAGCTCAAGAGAAAGCAAGATAGGAGTTTCAAAATACTTTGAATATGCTTAGGACTTAAAAGAGAGAGACTCACTGGCATGGACATTGGCATTGGCATTTCATTAAGGCTATTCTAGTAATTGTTGAGTACTAAGCAAGGTGCTGATCAGGATTTGAATATGATCAACTAGGTATTGAGTCTTTTGACAATATAGGCAAGCGTTGGAATTTCAATATTCCAGAATAGGCAATTTGCAGTGGCCCATGTTTCTCTTTTAATTTATTTTATTTATTTATATTCCAGACCTTGTGGGTTATTATAGAGGTTAGTAGGTTGTGCTGAGGTTGATAGTTTCCTAACTAGATATATAATAAGTTTAGGTGGCATTTGGTATTAGTTCTCCTATCCCTCAAACACGAGGATTCTTGAAATTCTGGTTTATGACATGTTGATACTCATTGTTAGAAATACTGAAATGATGTGGGGTTAAGAGAAGAAAGGGACAAAAGGGGAGAAGCTATAGAGAGGGTGAAATGAACAAACAAGTTCATCACAGATTCATAAGTATTACCACCTAATGATGTTGACGCTACTCTTTTATAGGCATGAACCTTATTCACTAGATAGAAACAAACAAAAAATAAATTCACGGGATAAAAACAGATTATGAGATATAAGGCTCAATACATCCAACATGGAATAGGATATAAGGCTCAGTGTTGTCAATTTCCAGGACAGTGGTTAGAACAAGAGTATATAACTAGATTATGAGAATTTCAACCGGAAGACTACTCGCCTTGAGGCGCTAGGCGCCCTTGAGGCGCTAGGAACCCCCAGCATCTGAGGTGCAAGGTGCTAACCTAGGTGCTTGCCTGGTTGAGGTGAGGTGCTATACCAAAATACATATAATATATAATATATAATGTAGTTATTGAAGAATCGCCCTTAAGATTTACAATAAAATTGGCTAACAATATTTTTTCCAAGGTTCTCAATCACTACATTATATCATTATATAATGTAAGAGACTAAATTTCTTATATATATTATCTCAATTTGTTTTGTGATAAAAATTATATTGTATATATCATTCTACTCTTTAGCTCATACAGATGGATGTTCAGCAACAATATATTCTACAAAAAAATAGAAAATTAAATGTGATAAGTTAAAAATATATATATACTAATAATTTATTTTAATTGAATTGAAGTTTATATATTTATTGCCTTAGTAGAACATTTGTGCTCACATTAAAAAACTAAAAAGAAACAAATGAATTATAAAAATATGTCAATCATAACCAGCAACTAAATCTCAAAAATATCCGATCACATTTAATCTTTTTTTTTAACAGTCCCTCTTATTGTTTCTGATATATATATATATATATATTACTTTCTTTCAACTTTCTCTGTACTGTTTTTCCTTCTTCCTCAAGCAGAAACGAAAGAAAAGAGGGATTTGCACCAGGAGCCTCTAGGGCGCTTCTCGCCTGAACATAGGCAGGTCGCCCACCTCAAACCAGGCAAGGTGCTCCAGCACACCTCGCCTAAGTTCCTGGTGCGCTTTAGACGACATTGGTCCTAACATCACTAGATCTATAACTAAAAAAGTAGGTTGGGCCTTTAAATTTAGGGCCTCTACGCTTGAATAGCTTTATGGCCTAATATATAGAATTTATTTGGGGGTCAAGTAGAATATGGAATCTAGCAATGAACTCTAATTATTTTTTCCTTACCTGGAAACAGTAACTGAATATGATATATTTATATTAGCAATGAAGCTCAAACTTTCGAGTTCTGAACTTACCAATAATACACAGGTCAAACCAGCAGAGAAGCATATGGCGAAACCATAAAATCTCTGTCCAACAAAGAGAGAGAGAGTGAGTGAGAGAGAAATTATGAAATGTAAGTAGAGAGAGAGAGACTAATACATTCAATAAAATAATCAACAAAACAATATATGCAATGAATGCATCCAAAATAAATAAATACAGGATAATTCGATAGCAAATGAAAACTGCAAGAGACAAACATCTGGTTCTCTGCATATACCCCCAGTTGCAGGAAAAGGGGGGCTAATGGTATAGCAATTTTTAGAAGTAATGATAACCTAATAATGGTCATGCACAAATGAGGCAACAGGTTAACTATTTCCCTTTTAACCACCACACCATTATCTATCTACTTTTAGTTCAATGTTTCACTTAGGGTAATCATTTGTTTCATCACTTGAATGCAAAGTAAAATTCCATGTTTCCTACATCAATCCTATCCTATCCTATCTATCAGCCTGATAGCAGTCACTGATCCTCCACGGAAATAATAATTAGAAATCTATGTGACTTATATCAAACATTCAAACGCTCCCTTCTGTTTAAGAGTTTCCTTAGCTATTACATCTTAATATCTGTATGATAGGTCCAGAAAGTTTTAATGCATCTTCCAACAATTATCTACATTATAGAGCTCTAACAATATACCTAGCTGATTAAAAAGTTTAAATAGAAAAAAGTTTTATTTGGAAAAACAAGAGAAACAGTTTAAAGCATCCCCTGCGTTTATCATAGTTCAAATCCATGAAGAAATTGCAATGTTATATTTATATACTAAGAGCATTACACATGTACATTAAAGCTAAATGATCTAAACAAAAATGCTTACAGTTCTATCCTGAATCAATAAATTACTTATGAAAAAGGACTGATTACACATTAGAGATTAACTGTGTAAGAAGTTGACAAGAAATTGTATTCAACCCACACACGATATATAATTTTTTAAATATGTCACATTATCATACATTTATGGGGCGTCTGGTTTTCTGCATCTGATTGTGATAAAAATATTTGAAGCACTATATTATACAGCAATGGCAGTACAATGGCCAGGCCCCAAGATGTATCTGTCTCCACAAACAGTCAAACACTAATTTATGGCCGCATTGAAATGGTAGCTTACAAGTAATAGGTTAAAACCTTAAAGGAAAGCGGGTGAGGGACCTATTCTGAACATTATTAGCTTGTTGCAACATTATATTATTATTGTCTGAGCTAGAAGCTGCTTACAGATACAAACTATTATTTTAGAACAAAAGGCTAAACGATATAAGGTGATTTGCCTCGTTAAGTTTTGTGCTTCAGAAATCATCGAATGAATATATTTAGTTCCCACTCAATTTAACTTTTTCTCAGTTTTTCAGTCTTCGTATCAATTGAACTGACATTTTACAACTAAGAACAAATATCAAGCTAACCTGCGACAATATCGAATAATGTAAAAACTCCAGTTGCAAGGGGTTTTAACTTTAGAGCTCATTCATGTTAAAGAAGAAAATAGACATCAGTCGAATGAAACAAAAAATGATCAAATTAACAGTTATGAAACTGCTCATATATCAATATTCTGGTTCCAGTATGAATCAAAGTACCACAAAAAGATTCCACAGTAGTGTTTTAGACTAACTGAAAGAAAAATGAAGGTCATATAATATGGAAATACAACAAGGTGTGCATGTGGATGTTAATTTATGCTAAATTAACATAATTGAACAGCTCAAAATTTAGGTAGTTGCTTAATTCGCCAAGAAAGAAAAACTTCCGATCTGAAGTCAGAAATCGTTCGTCGTTTCTCGGCAACCAAAAAGTTATTTTTACGTCAGAAACCGAGAAAAAGAAAAGAGACTAGACCTGTTTAGTGGACAAGGTGCAGTTGCGGTTCAAATCATCCATGAATGAGAAAGTAGAACCATCCTGGAGTTCGTCGATAGCAGGCTGATACTCGTCTTCCACATCCATTCCTACCAGCATCTTCATCTTGCCGAAGGCCTGGTTCATCTTCTCCATTACTCTTTCACCAAATCGAAGCAATGGAACTGTAAGATTTGAAGAGGACTCGAAAAATTTTGGTTGCTTCGAACTTAAAACTAAAACGTTTCCTACCAGGCTACCAGCAAGCACCTACAGATATGAGAGCAACTTTACTAGTTTTTGGGGAAACTGAACCCAAAACTTCATATGAATTATAATAAAACCCAAATTATTTTATAATTACAAGGCCGCCAAATCATATTTACTCCTTAAACTACTACCCATTTACATGGACCTCCTAAATTACCATATTTCAAGAAGACTACCGCAAATTACTCAAAAGTCAGAATTTATTCGCTTCACAACTTTTTTTTAAACTCAGTTTTTAAACTTCAGTTAATCATTTTTTTTTTAAGTTCAAAAGTTTTATTTTCATGCTCTTTAATCATTTTTCATCAATTCATCAATTCATCATTTCATCATTTGATCGCCACTTCCATCAATTCTCCACCGTTGCCATTTATGATCATGAAATAATATAAAATTATAAATTTAATTAAATACTATTTTTTATTTATAAATAATTTTTATTATTATATTTTAAAATTTACTTCTAATTATTATTATTTATTCTCTAAAATAATCTCCTTCAACTTTCTTTGCCGCAGCTGCCATCCTTCCCCAACTCCACTAGAATTTAACTCTCTCACTTTCACTCTCTCTCTCTCTTTCAAAAAAGAAAAAATTATCGGACTCCAGATAATTCGACTGGGATCCGACGAAAGAGAGATAGCTATTTTTTGGCAACGAAGGTGGTGGTAGTTAGTGATGGAGAAAATTAGAGAAGGTTATTTTAAGGTGAATAAATAAAAATAATTAAAAAGAGGATTCAAAATATTAAAATAAAAATTAAGTGTAGAAATTAAATATAAAATATTTTTTAGTCAAATTCATAATCTTAGATTATCTCTAACCATTGATAAAAGATGATAGCCATGAAGGAGTTGGCGGAGATGATGAGAGATAAATTGATAAATTTATGACTAAAAAAAGTTATCAGTCGCTTTGTTATTGCTCAGTGTTGGATGTAACAATCTCATTTACTTTTATTAGCGATTGTTCTAATCAATGGGTAAACTATTGAGAATCAGCCGCCATGTTCGATATTAAAGCCCTTGCACCTACAAGTGTCTTGTCTACTAAAGCACCTCAACTTGCAACATCAATCATACTTCTTTCCATTAACATAAGATCTTCATAAAATTATTGAAGTAAGAGCTACTTACTTATTTGATGATGAAGGCAACTTGCATATAGGTTATTAAATTATTCCAATACTCATATAAAGTCTCTCTATCATCATATTGTCAATACCACATATCTCATTTATAATGATTGTAGCCTTAGATACAAGAAAATATTTTTTAAGAAAAAGTCTATTCATCTCATTCTAAGTGTTGACGGTATCAGATGAAAAGTAATATAACCACTCATTTACATTATTCGCTAGAGAGAATGGAAAAACTCTTAATTTTACTTGTTCTTTAGATATGTCAGTTGGTTTCATACTTGAACATACTATATGAAACTATTTGACATATTTGTTTGGTTTTTTTCCTGTAAAACCATGAAAAGTTAGTAGAAGATGGACCATTCCTAACATTAGCTCAAAAGTAATCTCAAGTTGAGTGTACTGAATGCACAAAGATCACTGATTCATAATTGATGCTGCTAATTCCTTGAGTGTACGGTTAAGTGCAACCATTGTTTCTTAGTCAGGTTTGGAATCTCTTGATGATGGTGAAAACTTACGTCAAATGGGAACCGATAATGGATGTGAAATTTGTCCTTTCGATCTTAGGTTGTAATTCGGCTTGACAAAATTCTTTGTTTGTTCCTTATGCATTAAACAACTATCTGGAAAATGAAAAGTAAAAACTAAGTAAGAGAAACACTAAAAATAGAAAATAACAAATAAATTAGATAAACAATCCCCATTGTCAGGACACTAAAATTGATATGATATAATTCATACTAATTAAATCCTACATGAAATGGTATCATTATTGAGTATAGTAATAAGCAAGGAATATTCCCATAGTTTTAATTTATAAGCTATTGGCTAAAATAAAATAAGACTTTAAACTGACTGAAATTGAAATTTAAAAACCTACCTAGAACTAATATAATAGACACACTAGTGAGGACGAAAACATGCGGTGAAAACAATAGAATAGCTTAATACTTTTTCACCCCTTAAACTTCCTTTAATTTCATATAAGTCCTACAAGTTTTTATTAATTCCAATTTTCTCCTTTGTTATATCTCTTTTTAATATTTTTGCTCCAAAATACCCAACAAAACATAAAAGAAGCCAATTAAAAAAAAATAATAATAAAGAAATCTAAAATACGATAATATTATAGGAAAATTAATAATAATTAATGCAAAACTAAACGTTTATCAATTTTCGGTTTCATATTACCGTTTGCTTGTAGGAAAAGTTGATATAAAGAAGAAGATATTACGAGGGAGAAGATTAAATTTTTAATTATATTATTTTACTTATTTTCATAATATATATATATATATATATATATATATATAAATTAGTAAAAATTGTCATTTTACAGAAATTTTAAAAAATCGTCTAATCTTCATAATTATTACTCTTTATAAAACCTATTAACTCAACTCCATTTTCTTTTCCTTTTTTTTGGGGGGAGGGGGTTCAAAATGTAGAAATCTAATTTTGCAACCCGTGTGTCCATATTCATTAATGACGAAGTATTACACGCTTTTTCTTTTCATTAATTTTAACTCAACACGCTTTTTCTTTTCATTTTTTATTTTGGGGGTCAAAACGTAGAAATCCATTTCTGATTTTCAATTTACACGCATTGTTTTCTTTTCTTCTAAAATCAAAACCAATTCGCAGATCTAGCCATGTTAGTCCCACACTTCAGGAAGATGAGGAGTAGTATTCTTATTCCGACGCTCTTCCTCCTCCTCAACATCATTACCTTTTCCCACTCAATTCCTGAACAAATTGGAGAAGAAAATTTCAGCAGCAAGAGAGTCATTGACGTGAAAGGAGGTCCAGATTCTGTAATCTGGATTGTTCAATTGTCCGATCTCCATTTCAGTGTTCACAACCCTGATAGAGCTCTTGACTTCAAAGATATTGTGGGCCCCACTCTTTCTTTGATCAACCCTTCTCTGGTCCTCATCACTGGTGATCTCACTGGTTCGAACCTCACTCTTCTTCTTCAATTTGCTTTTTTTTTTTTTTTTATTATTTTTTTTACTTTTAAGATATTATAACTTGAGATTCGTAGGCAAGTTTTACTCTGTTTTCTGATTTAAATTTACTTATTAGAAATTTGGATGGAGAACTGAGATAGTAGAATTAGGATTCTAGGAAGCTATATTGGAATTGAGAGAGTACTATACTACTATTCCTTGTTAACAAATCCCTCTTGTTATTTTGGCTTAATAGAACTTATTTTCGCAGTTTTCAGCATGTTAAGTCAACAAATTTTGGATTGATTATTAGTTGGTTTTCCCATTAGATAGATCAATTTGCATGGATAGTAAAGTTTTACCATTTTAATCATATGTAGTAAGCATATAAATAGTAGTTTTTTTTTTTTTGATGATTAGGGACAATGCACGAAATTAAAAATAAAAAAGAAAAAAAAACCTTTGCCACATGTTTATTGTAAAGTGCAGCTTCTGTAACCTATTTCTTGACCATTTTGCTTATTACAGATGGGAAAAGCAAGGACTTGTTGACAATGAAGCAGAATGAGGAAGAATGGATCGAGTATCGAAATGTAATGGAAGATGTTGTGAGAAGGAGTGGGCTAGACAAAGGAGCGTTCTTTGATTTAAGAGGGAATCATGATAATTTCGGTGTACCACTTATTGGTGGTCAGTTTGACTACTTTTCCAAATATAGTATCAATGGGCAGCTGGGTAGAGGTGGGAATGTCCATAGTGTTACTATTCAGGTCAGTTATTCTCCTCTTAGTGTATAACCATTTGATTTTTGTTACAAGAACAGTTTTTGCCTTCTCATGGTTTTGACCAGTACATGGATGGAGTTCTCTCATTTTGTTCCGTCTATGTTTCTTCTGCTTATTGGAATGGGAAGGGGGGGAAAAGTTGGTATCTCTAATGGACCTTTCTGCTTTGTATCCGTTTTTTTCAATTGCCTTTCGAGGAATTTTTATACTTCCTAGTAACCAATATTGGACCCATCTAATGTGATTCCTTTTGGAAAAGAAAAGAAAAAAGAAAGCAGATATGCATTCACATATTCCCATTAATTAAACCCCTTTTACCTTCTTCGTCATCTTCTTCTGATTATGTTTCATCATCCAGGCTGGTCAGAGAAAGCACCTATTTGTCGGATTGGACTCTACAATGTCTGTCGGTTTAAGAGGGCCCACAAATCTTTTTGGGCACCCAACTGATCAACTCTTAACCACGCTAGATTCAGAGCTCTCACAATGGGATTCTACATCACCTAAAAAATCAGTAACAAAGATTTCCTTTGGTCATTTTCCACTTTCTTTCTCAGCCTCCACATTTTCTGGAAATAATCTTCAAGATATTTTCCTCAAACACTCTATATCAGCCTACCTATGTGGGCATCTCCATACTAGATTCGGCAGAAATCTAAAACGACACCATCAATTAAGTGACAAGTTATCCCGACAGAAGCTTTTCCAGCTTAATGTACATGAAATATCTTCCACTAGTCCTATTAACTGTTCATTAGAAGCACCACCTACTAAAGAATTTTGGGAATGGGAGATGGGTGACTGGAGGAAGAGTCGATCCATGCGAATCCTGGCCGTTGATTCTGGCCACGTTTCGTATCTTGATATTGACTTCAAGTCAGAAGCCAAGAAAACAACTATAATTCTACCTACATTTCCACTAGATTCTAGACTCATGTCAAATTCAGATTCCCGTAGAAACTATGAATGTAAAGGGGCTGTGGACACTTCTTCTTACCAAACGGTTAGAGCTCTTGTCTTTTCTCATTCCCCAATTGTTTCAGTTATGGCCCGGATCTATGACATGGGGCCCAAAGATCCTATTTTGGTCCTCCAAGCAAATATGAGGAGGCAAATGCAAAACACCTCAAGGGGAGATTTTTACTCTGCTCCGTGGAATTATAAAGCCTTTGAGGACCCATCACCTGATAGATATTGGGTGCAAATAGAAGCAATTGATATCAAGGGAAGATCTACTTTAACCGATTTAAGGCCATTTTCTATAAACGGTCTAAATGCTAAAATCTCTTGGACATGGTGGGAGTTCCTTGTAATGGGATTTCAATGGGCTTCATTATATTACCCAATTCTCTGGTCCAGTCTGTATATATTCTTCTCCATTCTTCTTGTTCCTAAGGTACTTGCTATTTTCTCCAAGAAGCAATACGATTTCAAGAATTTCATTGCCAACAAAAGCTTCCTTAATATAATGGCTTGGGTTCTAATGGAGCTAAACAGGGTTGCATTAGCATCATTTGGGTTCTTGGGATACTTGCTTTACCTTGTATTGTTCCCTTGGTTTATTGGGCGAGTTTTCACTGATGGGAATGATAGAGGGTACATGACCTATATGGGTTGGGTTGTGAATATTTTGAATGATGGAGGAGGAAAGCATGAATATATCGGATCTCCAGATGTGATGGTGATTGTAGTTCCCCATTTGTTTTTTGTTGTTTTCCCTGCTATTTTTGTCTCAGCTGGTTTTGCTGCCGAAAAAGGGATTTATAGGGAAAATATTTTCTCACTTTCTGGAAAGAAGGAAGATGATTATGATAATGGGAGTAAGAGATCTAAATTTTTTGAGAATCGGGGTAGGTGGATCCGGAAAGTTCTGTTCATATGTGGCTTGGCAATTTGTGGGAAGCATTTTTTGGTAAGATTTCTTCTACAAATGAGTTTCGGCATGAACAATATATTTAGTCTGGGTAAACTGCAGTTTGTGCAAGTGTATATAGGCTCTACTTGGGCAGACTTGGCAAAAGTGACTTATAATCTACTGACCTTTAGAAGGGATTTTTCAGTTACATTTTATAAGAGTAAACTGGATTTTGTGGGTCCAAACTGGAAAAAATAAGTGCTTCCAAATAAAACCTTAAACAGGACTTCGAATTACTAAACTTTCAAAGGTTCAACCAGAAGTTAGTCAAAATCTAACCAAATGATTAATGGAATCTGGCATTTCTTGAAGTGAATTAAATTGAGGCCTTTACTTATTTGTCAAAATTAATTGTTAGCTAAAATGGTCTCATATGTTTGTTTTTCTACAGAATTGCAGGGCTCTTGTAAAAGCTTACGAGATGAATCCCTTCATGCACTTTCCAGTTTATAGCCTATCAATTCCGCTCTTGCTGGCCTATGTTACCTACAAGACCAGAAGTATTTACTGAGAATGATCTTGGACTAAATTAATCCTTAGCCATCTCCATAAGGTATTGTTTTTTACGGGTTAGAATCTGAACAAAACAGCAAACTATCTAACAGGTTGTGTCTCACTAGTTTACTTCATGTTACAGACATGGAAAACGTTATTTGCTCTTACAAGATAGAGACAGAACAGAAGAACCATATATTTCCTTGTCAACATCCTGAAATATGGTAAAAATAGTGGTAGACAGTTAAACATAATCCTTCTTCTGTGTTCAGTTTTGTTTTTTTGTTTTTTTGTTTTTTTGTTTTTTTCCTACTTCCTCCTAATTTAAGGTTGCAGGACTTTTTGCTTGCTGTCTATAAATGCTGCATTTGGCCAAGCCTTTCAAACTGGAGTTTGAGTAAATCTATATTATTGTTAGATTCTGAATTGAATTGAGTTGAGCTTCTGGAGCAGCGGTTGAGACAAACTGGAGTTTAGAACTTATAATACAAAAAGTGGAGTTTTCCAACGCTTTCCCAAACGGTTTGATGCTTACATTTTATTTTTATCTTTTTGCAGTGTACTGAATACTCAAATCACAGTCTTTGAGCTTTCTAGACTTCTAGTATAAGTTGACTGCGAAACGCTGCCGTTTAGGAACATCTTCTTCAGTACGTTATTCAAATCACTCCTAATGGCTAAAGACACTAAAGTGTAGTACTTACGTACCGTAATTACATACCTAACCACAGATATATTATATTTATATATATGACAAGCCAAATATTGATTAAGCTTTACGATCACATTTAATCATCCTTAATCAGTTAATTTTACGGCAATTTTGTCTGACTTCTCCATTGGATTCATCCTTAACGCCGATGCTTCCCATCTTGACCATAGCCCACTGGAAATTATAGAAGAACATGGCCTGGTTCATGGCATAAGCTTGAACAATGTTGCGGGTTTGAGGACTAGAGAACAAGGTCTGGTCGGAGAAAAGAACACCGGAGTTTCTCCACAAGGTGATGAAGTACAAGTTGTCGAAAGAGTTTCTTGTCGGGTCAAATGCTTGCGCTGCATTGTCTCCTCCACTACATGTCTGCGACAGTGTTTTTGCAAAGTTTGCGTCTAATGTGGAATCTGCACTGCTTAGCCTTGCTTTGAATGATGAGCATCTTGCCACTCCTAATGTGTGGGCCCCTACAAACCAAAAAGGTAACAATAATAATAATAATAATAATAATAATAATAATAATAATAAATAAAAATAATAATAAAAAATAATAATATTAAGCTAACAAGAATTGCAGGTTGAAAGTAAATAATGATCAGAAATATATAGTAATAAAAAATTACCAGAGAGAGCAACGGTATCTTGTACATTTAAGCCATGCTTGGCAAACATGGAAATGAGCTGAGAAGCGTTCAAAAATGGTGGCGGCAGATTTCTTGTATCTTCTATTTTACTCCTCCTTCCATCTTTTCTCCCTTTTGGTATATCATAGAATGGACCCCCCGCCTTTTATAATAATATATATAGTTTATTTTTTAATATTAACAAGAAAACCATTAATGCAAATTTCACGAAACCAAGACTTGTGTAGCAAACAAATTAATCATTATCATCATGATGGGGGAATTTTGTTGGTAGATCCGGTCTGTATCGACCCGATCAATCACAACTGTATTTGATCGAGGATGGGATACATGTCACTGATTTTTAGAGTTATGATTAATCAATTTATAGTATCATACCGAGTTTACTCAAGAATTTCTCGATTATTATTACGATTAATCTATAATTGTTTACTTACCCAGAAAACAGACTCTCTAGCAGCCCAAGCAAGAATATCAGCACAAGAGACGATGTCTGGGCATTGAATCTCAAGCTGGTTCTTAATATCATCAATAACTTCATAACCCCTTAAGCTCAGATTACCAGGCGAGTCCTTCTCTGCTGTGTTATCCTCTGTCGAATCTAACAGCACCGACCCATCACACCCCTTTACACAACAATTATCAATTAATTAGTACTAATTAATTAAAGAAATAATCATGATATAATTAAGTACGTACCTCTACAAAGCAGTCATGGAAATGCATTCTGAGAAGGGAAGCTGCAAGAGTGGGATCATTTTGCAGAGCTGAGTTGACACTGTTCCTCACAATTTGTTCTGCGAAGGGACATGTCATCATGTAGTAATCCATGCTTAAACCCTCCACTCCAATTTTACTACTCATCAATGCTATCAGTACTATGATAACTTGATGAGGTAGTAAAAGCATTTTGTTATAATTGTTAGCTCCCACTATTTTTCTCTCTAGTGAGAATGAGTGTGTTATAGTACTGTCTATATATACAGGAGAGAGAGAGAGAGAGAGGGGAGAGAGAGAATCGGAAAAAGGTGAGTTGCCCATTTAAAAAAAGTTGTAGATGCACGTCGAGGAGGAATGGAAGTTCGTCCACTAAATCCTAGATGGATATAATATGCTTTTATTATTACCTTAATTGCATGTGAGTGAGGACGTGAATCGATCACCAGTTCCTATTATTTTTTATTACTTTTTATATTAGCCCATGTACTGGAATGCAATATAAATGATTGTGATCAACTTCTGTAAACATCGAAAGTCAAAGTTGTTAGCATTATGTAAAAGTGGGCAAGCACATGTCTCCGTAAAAGGATAAGTAATGACCCAAATGGACAACAATGGGGAAGATCTATGAACTATGGGATCGGGATAAGCAAATTGTTAGGTTACTGTTAAGCCTACCATTATGTGATTAAAAATGATAAGAAGGCTAAATTTTAGATATTATCTTTTGATTATTTTATTTATTTAGTTATCTTTTAATTGTTTTTTAGTTTGATTAGCATTAGAACCGTAGAGTTATAAATAGTAGCAAAGGTAGTAAGAGTTGTCCGATTCTAATCATTTACCATGAAAAAAATAGTAGTTTTGGATTTAATAGATCAACATTTAGTATTAGAGTCAGATTACCCTATAATATCCATGGGGTGCAAAGGTCAGATCCGACCGTGATCATATTGAAATCTTTGAAGGATTTTTAGCATGATATGTCATAAGTGTTGCAGAATTCTGAAAAAAAATATAACCTTTTTTAAATCCAATTAGTGAATCAGTCACATAATTGGAACGACGAAAAAATATTTTCATAAGTTGCAACAACAATAAAAATATTTTCAAAGATGGGAAGGAAAAAAAAAACTGTCTTTGAATTATTTGCCAATACATATTAGAAATTTGAAAAAATCTAAAAAAAAAAGTATCATTTTCTTCAAATACCGCATCTAAGCTTCTAGCAAAAGTTGCCCCAAATATCGCATCTCTATGTTGACATTGACCTCCCTCCCTCTAATGATGAGGAAATTGCAACATGACTTGCAAAAAGACGACAAAAAAAAAGCTTGACTCGAAGGCACTTGGCATTTCGATAAGCAATAGAGAGTTCAAGGAGAGAGAAAAGAAAGATATGCTTGTTATCCCTCCTATTTTGTTCAAGCAAAACAAGATGTTTTAAAAGACGACTATAATGCATTCACTGTAGTTATGGAAGCCGAGCTTCAGTTCTTGATGTGAAAACAAAGCTAATGCAAACGTCAAAGACATAACAATTGAAAATTTATTTGTTTCGGCTCGAGGTAAAAAACTATTAAAGAATGTTACAATTGAGATATTCATAAGAAGATGTGCGGTTTAGTAGAACCCAACAAAATGGGGAAGTCTACGGTGTTAAAACTTCTTTCTTGGATGAAGATCCATGTACCTAAAAATATTGACATGCTTTTGGTTGAACAAAAAGTGGTGATTGACGATAGAAGAATTCAGGAAAAAAAAGCAACTTTGGAATGAAACAACAATTTCCCAACTTGAACCTTGAGGACAAGGTTTTTCTTACAGGCGAAGGCAATGGTCGACCTACGCTTATGTGATCACAGACGATGAGAAAGCAAAATCTTAGATATTATCTTATCTTTTAGTTATTTTATCTATTTAGTTATCTTTTAATTTGATTAGTTTAATTAGTATTAGGATTCTAGAGTTATAAGTAGTACCAAATTAGAAAGAATGTTATGATTTGAGTAATTAATGAATTAGTGTTAGTTATTCACAATTTCATTCCAATGTTCTACTACGAAAAAGTAGTTTTGAGTTAAAAGAATTCAAGGGTGGGTTCAAAATGTACATAATTAATGGAAATATATATGGAAGTGGATAAAAAAAAGAAGAAGATGATAACTAGAGTTTTATTATTATTATTTATTTTTGGTATCCAGAGAATATCCGAATAGATATTCAATTATATATTATTATTTCTTATTAAATAAAAAGATTTCATTAAAATTGGAAGAAAATACAAAGATAAGATTATAAACATAAATGTTTCAAATAAATCCAAAGAGATGAAAGGATATACATCAATTTGTTAAGATCACATCTCTTTAAAACAATATCCCATGAAATTCTTAACCTTTACGAATGAAGCACCAAAAATTATACCTAATCCAACTTATCTCCTTATAAACAAAACTTATATGATTCACTACAAATATTTAATTTAATAATACACAAAGCAAAATTTTCATAAAGAATACTTTAAGTGTCTTCATCTTCTCTATAGCATTTGATAGATCGTCATTGACAATGCTTAAGGTATCGAGAGAGAAGTGTCTTTAAATGGTGGTGGAATATAGCAAACTATTAGAATGAAATCGATAAAATAGATAAATAAAAAAACATATTTTACGTGGAAAACCTCCAAAAAAAAAACATTTGGATAAAAACCACTCACACAAATTGAAGAAGAATTTCAGTATTCAAAGAGATTATTACAACTCTCTCATACACTTCGTACAATTATGGATTGCATTCTTGATACGAAATAAGTGACTGCACGCACAAATTTATATAGCTATGGTGGAAGAGTGAAAACTTAACTCAAATTAATGAAGTTAATGTTACCATTTTAGTTCAAGAGTCTTGAACTGATGACTTCATTAATTGAAACAAAAAAAAAAAAAAAAAATCTTTAATACTTAAGAAAGTGTTGTTGCTGATTGTTGGCCATATTAGTGACTGGTTTGAATTAATATGCCATTTAATTTATAAAACTTTTCTAATACCTTAGCAATTAAGAAAGTGGCTTTTACTATTTACGGAATAAGGAAAGGAAATAGGTCACATTATTAAAGGCATAAATTCTCAGTAAAACACTAAAAATTTTCTTATAAGGAAGAAAATAAATCTCAAAATGAAATGTAAAGAATCCTAAGAAAATGAAAAGGAACTTGAGAAGCGACGACAGTGTCTAAGTCATGTTGCGGAGAAGTAGATGAGGGAGAAAGAAAGGGGAAAAAAGTAATCTTGAGATGAATTGAGACGAATTCGTAAACGGTAAAACTACACAGAGGCAAAAAAAAAAAAAAAAGAAGTGAATTAACTCTAAATTATATGTAAGAAAGACTCTAAATTATAGCTTTAAAACGTGTAGTTATCTACTTTCAGATTCAAATGAGAAAATATAACTCCAACAAAAGTTTGCACATTTTATAGTGAGTTGATTTAGAAGGTCTAAAAGACAACACACATATAGTACACAGGTGTCATAAATAAATTGAAAATAGGCATATCACATCTAGTTAGCTATCAAATTTCTTAAATTTAACCTAACTTTAATTAATATGCTAAATTTAACTTTTTTTTTTTTTTAAAAAAAAAAAAATTTGAACTTAAACTTCTAATCGCTTTATTAATAACTCTATATTGAGTTCTCTATTCGATTCTTTATATATCAATTGAGAGTAGTAAATAGAAAAGTTAAAATAATTAAAAAAAAAATAGAGAAAATATTTAAAATAAAGAAATAATAGAAAAGTAAAAAAGATTTAAAAAAAATAATAAAAAAAGGAGAGATGAAGTTACAACATAATATTAATATTAACTATAAAATTAAAATTTAAAATTAAATATAACTAATGTATTATTACAAAATTTATTTACATTGTTCAAAAATATTAATATGAATATTTAATTAACCTATCGTGAATATGTTGCAAATGCAAGGGTCCAAATTAACTATATCATTTAAGAATGTGAATAAAATTTATAAAAAAAAAAAAAAAAAAAAAAAAAAATTCTCACATTTAGTTTTTCATATTTAACTTTATATTTACCTTTGTTATAGTGGTCCTTCAAACTTGAAAAAAAAAATACTAAGAGCAATTCATATCAGCTTCTCTATCAAATTCTTTATATTTAACTTTATTTTAGCTAATTAGACACTTTAACTAATAGTTTTTCAGATAACTCTATTCGATTACTTAAATCAATTAAATATTACAGTAAAATTTTGATAAATTGATAGTCTCGGGGTTGAAAAAATCTATTAATTTAATAAAATATTAAATTATCGGGAAAAATTAGTAAGTGATGCTCAAGTTGGACAAAAAAATAAATATTATTTAAATGAGTTTATTAATTTATCGAGGTTCTACTGTATTATTTATACTATTTATTATTATATTTTCTTAATAAAAAAAATCTAAATGAGAGAAAAAATAATAATTTTTTTAATAAAAGAGTTAAAAAAAGGGAGGGCTCCTCTGATAATTAGGAGTCATCTGCTCAATTAAGAATCATTGGATATGGTTTTGAAATAGATCTAAGGTTGTGGGTGAGGCAGAGTAAAATATTAATTTTTATAAACTTGAAGGTGTTCAAAATAATAAATCAAACTACATTTCATTCACGACCGTTGATTCATTTTAAAATAAGATCTAAAAATTTTCAATTGAATAGATGACTCTACTGCCAAATTGAGAAGATGAGCTCCCAAACCTAACTTCATATCAGGTTCTCTATTATATTATTTAAATCAAATATATTATTATTATTATTATTATTTCATTTTTTATTTTATTTTTTAATAAATGAGTTAATAAAAGAGAGAAAATATTATTAAAATTAGTTTAATTTTGTTAAATATAATTAGTATGGTGTGGGATATTCTTTTTATAAAAAAAAAATGTTAATATTTATAAAAAAAATATAATTAATATAATAATTTAGTTAATCTGACTCTAAGATAATATATTATTTAAAATTAAGTTAAATTTAAAAATTTTGATAACTAATAAAAAATAAATACTCTATCTACAAAGATCATCAGCAAAAGCTTTTGTTTTTCAGCTTATACGAAGGTAGAAAAATATTATTAGTCTAACGGTTTGTCTAAAACCATCTTTAAAGTAGTGCGTTAAGTTTAATAGTAAATAAAGTGTTGAATTTGGTTAAAAACAACAAAGAGTTTTCGTTGAATATGGGTTGATTCATTTTACAAGTAAATCGAAAGCATGTTAATTTGTTAAAATTTAAAGGGGTGAATTTGCAGATTTTGAAACTTTAGTGCATGTTTGTTTTGATGCGTCCCCAACATGTCTAATCTAATTCTCAATTTCAAATTCCCTGATAGCTAAGGTAGCTTATTAACCATGAGAAAAGTTATGCATAGGTTTGGTGGACTCTAAGATAATTCTTACTTCCCTGATGCACTGCACAAATGATAGAGCATCATTCCAGTCAAGCTCCAGAGCTCCTTAGAAAAGAGGGTGTGGGAGAAATTTATGAGGGAGGAAATTGTGTAAATTCTCATTACTTTTCTGATTGCTTTACATTGCTATTTTGTATATGATTTTGTTAAGAATTCAGTTTGATCCTTTAGTTAAATC
Source organism: Coriaria nepalensis (assembly GCA_027186245.1). Lineage (NCBI taxonomy): Eukaryota > Viridiplantae > Streptophyta > Magnoliopsida > Cucurbitales > Coriariaceae > Coriaria > Coriaria nepalensis. The sequence goes on along the minus strand of CP114486.1, from coordinate 9,425,868 downwards.
GGTTGTAACTCCTTTACTAACTTATAATATTATTTTTAACTATTTCTTCTAGTAGACTTAATATAATTATTTGGGTTGATGAGTTGCTTCTAAGCTTCTTATCCATTTGGTCGTTAGACAATGATTCATGCATTGAACTTAGAAGGTCGGATGGAACATGATTTTAAAAGTCGAAAGTCTTAATCTCAAAATAAAATTGATAATTGCTAAGATTGGAGTCCCAACCCTAGCAGAGTGTGCTGACCTTGTAAGGTTGAATGCTAAGATGTCACAAATGATCGAGAGAACTGTTAGGCATTAGAACATTATGTGATTAATTTTCAAAATAAAAGACATTGATTGCAAAGTTACTGAAAATCGGCACTCTGAAAGAGATCTTAATAGCCATTAATAGGCATAATTGTCTGTCATTAATACGAACAATATAAATATGTCCCCAAAGGTCATGGGAAAGGTATACATTCATAATCCTTCTAAATTTCCAAAAAAGATTTACTTTCTTCCATTCTAAATTTGATCGTTGAAGTGTTGGAATTGTTTATATATATATAAGAAACAGAATACGGTGAACAATAATGTGAACAATAAATAAGAAAGCAGTGATGTTGTAAAATAGAACAATGTGTAAAATAGAATTTGTAAGAAACAGAATGAAAAAAAAAAAAAGAATATAATCTATAAAAATATAACAGAATAAAATCTATAAAAAATAGAACATAATATAATATGTAAAAATAGAATAAAACAGTAAAATAGAATAAAACATAATCTGTAAAAAATAGAACATAATAATAAAATAAAACAGAATATAATATGAAAAAATAGAAGAGAATGGAAAAAATAGAACAAAAACAGAGAATTAAACTAAGGTATGTTATGCAACAATTTTCTTAAAACAGATTCACCCCCTTATGGTGGTGCAGAAGGTTGAACGACGTCTGTCTCCTATGATACAACAGAGGCGAATAGAAGCGGCGCACCACCGAACTATTCCCGACGAACTCAAACAGTGGCTCGAACGAAACTTTGAACTCTAGAGGGAGGAAGGAAAACAGAGGATTTCGTTTATGATTGTATGTTTCCAAATGAGAGAAAGAAACTAATTTATAGGCTAATGAGAGGAGAAGAGATTAATGAGAACTAATCTGAAATTTAATATGGGATTAAATTACAATATTTCATTTTCATACGATTTTGCAGAAAAAGATGAAGAGAAAAAAAAAAATTCAGGAAAAAAACAAAAGTGGGCCAAGGCAAACCGGGTCATTTTTCGGGTTGACATTCGACGCGCCTAAGTGCGGGCGCACACAAGCTAAGCCCGATCCGGTCCGGATTTGCCATTAATAAATGTGTAATTCTATATAAACACTCTACCACTTGTTCCCATTTATAATGTGAGACAAAATTCTCCTCGATTTTTTTTTCTTTTTCAAACCATTTCAATGGTTGCACTTTGAGATTCAATTTTTCATTCATCTATTAATCATTTTGAGCATACCATATACTGATTCAAAGCTCTCATGCAGGAGAACCCAAATCAACTTTGACTTTTCATTTACACGAAGTGGACCCCACTCAAAATCGAGCATAACCATAGCATGTTTATATGCTAATTTTCCCAACAATTCCCCACATGAATGAAATTGACGAATTAACTAAAACGAACGTTTTCCGACATTTAAATGTTTTTGACCTGGAGATAAGAGTTCGATGGTTTGAAACCTGCATAGGATAGGTAGGTATCAACCTTTGAACCTTTCATTGTAAAAGTACATTGATTTTACTAGTTGATCAGTAGACACGATGTCTTTGAACTATTCTACCGTTCATGTAAACAATAATATACTTCACATAGGAGTCTTACCTGACACACTTGAGTTCTCATTGTTATGTTCATTTTGGCTTTGAACATTTGTCTGGTTTTGCAAGAGTTGATAAAAATTATGCCCAAATTAATTTCCTTAGAAGCGGCCCCACTTCTCTCTCACATAGGTGATTCGTAATCAAGAGTAATTTGTTTTACTCTGCTCGACTTTTCGACGCCTAAGAATCATTAAAAGCATAGTTTATTTTTCTCTTACGGGCATCATTGTTTCATCATGGGAATGGATAGGAGGATAACCCCCACAGTGATATAATTAAGTCTTATACAACTAGATTGTCCCTTTGAACCTAGATCTTGGGATCTCCAGTCAACTAGGTTGGGTTTCCATTGTATTGACTTACTTTTTCATGGGCTTTAGTCCCATTCTTCTTGATAATTTTTTAACTAACTCTCTATTTAACCCTTTGGTTAGTACATTCACAATGTTATCTTTTCATTTTACATAGTCAATAGAGATAACTTCAGCAGAGACTAGTTGTCTGATAGTATTATGTCGTCGGCGTAAATCTCTCGACTTACCATTATATATATTGCTCTGTGCTCTTCCAATTGCATATTGATTGTCAAAATAAATGCAAATTGTTGGCATAGGCTTTTACCACTTTGGAATATCCTATAAGAATTGTCGTAATCATTATGCCTCTTCTCCACATTTATCTAAAGCTATAAACTCAAATTCCATGGTAGATCTGGCTATCACAGTTTGTTTAGAGGATTTCTAAGAAACAGCTGCACCTGCTAGAGTAAACACATAGCCACTCGTAGACTTTGAATCTTTCATATCTGATATCCAATTTGCATCTGTGTACCCTCCTAGTATAGCTGAATATCTATTATAGTGCAGTCCATAACTATAAGTATAGCATAGGTACCTTACTACTCTCATGATTCCTTTCCAATGATCATGCCATGAATTACTCGTATATTTGCTAAGTTTACTAATTGTAAATTAGGTCTTGTACAACTTGTTAAGTACATCACTGCCTATCACTCTAGAGTACTCTACTTGAGAAATACCATCACCTTTAGTTTTTCTCATATGCAAACTGATATCAATAGGTGTTCTTGCTACATTAGAATCTTCTTTGCTAAACTTTCTAAGAATTTTATCTACGTAATGAGACTGACTTAGAATGAGTTCGTTTGATGTCCTTGAGATTTTAATTCCCAAAATGACATCTGCTAGACCCATATCTTTCATGTCAAATTTAGAATTTAACATTTTCTTGGTAGATTTTCACTATCTTATCATCACTTCCAACTATGAGCATGCCATCAACGTAAAGGCATAAAAGAACATATCCATTTTATGTACTTTTCATATAGACACATTTGTGACACTCGTTGATTTTGAAACCATTAGCCATCGTTGTGTGATCAAAATTTTCATGTCATTGCTTTGGTGCTTGTTTTAAGCCATATAAGGATTTCACCAGTTTATAGACTTTCTTTCTTGTCCTGGGGCTATGAAACCTTCAGGTTGTTCTATGTAGATTTCTTCATTTAAATCTCCATCTAGAAAGGTTGTTTTCACATTCATTTAATGTACTTCTAGATTTCACAAAGCGACAATCGCAAGTATCATTCTAATGGAATTTATTCTCATAACATGAGAATATGTGTCAAAGTAATCAAGGCCTTCTCGTTGCTTGTATCCCTTAGTTACAAGTCTAGCCTTGTACTTGTGAATTGGCCCATCAGCTTTCATTTTTCTCTTGAAAATCCATTTGGACCCTAGAGGCTTACTACTTGGAGGAAGATCTACTAACTCCCAAGTATGATTTTGTAAAATAGATTGAATTTCACTGTTGATAGCCTCTTTCCATAAAGGACCTTCAGATAAATTCACAGCTTCCTTAAAAGTTTGAGGTTTACCTTCCAATAGGAATATCAGAAAATCTGGACCAAAATATTTTTCTATACTAGCTCTTTTACTATGTCGAGGTTCAATTTCAACCTCTTGTTCATCTTCTTGTTCTTAGTCCTAATTATTTTCACTAATAGGCTCAAGAGTTCATTTAGACGAACTCGATTTCGCTTGGGACTTGCATGGGAATACATGTTCAAAGAATGATGCATTCCCAGATTCCATTATCGTATTCTTGTGAATGTCTGGGATTTTAGACTCATGTATAAGAAATCGATATGCACTACTATTTTTTGCATAGCCAGTGAAGATGTAATCAATCACTTTCAGACCTATCTTTACCTTTTTTGGTGGAGGTACGACTACTTTTGGCAAGACACCCCCACACTCATAAGAATTTATAGGAAGACTTGTCCTTTCCATAATTCATATGGTGTCTTTCCAGCATCTTTTCGGAGTACCTTATGTAAAAGGTAATTTACCGACAATACGGCTTCTCCCCACATATCCTAAGGCAATGCAGAATCAATCAACATCGCATTCATCATTTCTTTCAAGGTACGGTTTTTTCTTTCAGTAATCCCATTTGATTGGGGTGAATAAGGAGCAGTGGTTTGATGTATGATACCATATTATGCACATATTGCTTCAAATGGTACGACATATTCATCACCTCGACCACTTCTTAATTCTTTTATTTTCTTGTTGAGTTGATTCTCAACTTCATTTTTAAAGAGAACAAATTTCTCTAAAGCTTCGCTTTGCTTTTCAACAAACACACATAATAATATTTTGTGCTATCATTGATAAAAATAATAAAATATTTATTACCACTCCTGGTTTGAATAGATTTAAAATCACATATATCGCTATGAATTAAATTAAGTGGTTCGGTATTTCTTTCAATTGTTTGAAATGATGACCTCATTTGTTTTGTCTCAACACAAGTTTCACACTTATGTTTTGAATCAATTTGAAAGTTTGGTATGTGATCCATGTTAATTAATTTTCTTAAAGAGTTATAATTAACATGTCATAATCTAGCATGCCATAGATTAGAAGACTCAAGTAAATAAGCAAAAGAACTAGCTTTATTAATTTTTGGGATTATAGTAATTATATTTAGCTTGAAAAGCCTATCGGATACATATATGTTACTCACATACATTCCACTTTTGGAAATAACAACCTTACAAGATTCAAAGACTAGATGAAATATATGCTTGCTTAAGAGTGAATAAGATACAAGGTTCTTACGAATTTCAGACATATACAAAACATTATTAAGAGTCAGCTTTTTTTCGGAAGTCATCTTAAAAGTGAGCTAGGGATGAGTTAGGCCTCAAAAAAGATGAACCAAAGTTCGGCTTATCTGGAGAGGTGAGTTAAGGGTCGATTCATTTGGTAAGGTGAGTCGGGGGTCATTCCGCCACAAGGAATATAAGTTAGGGTTGGCTCGGCTGAAAAGGTGAGCCAGGGGTCAGTTGGGCCATAAAGAAGAGTAGATGGTCAGCTTGGTGAAAAAATGGAGCCGGGGTGGTCAACTAGAGGGATGTTTCTATGGTGTCAAGAAATTGCCTTATTAGACTTTATCATTAAATAATTTACTGAGCATAACTCCAATAACCCTATCTTATTTTCTGGCAATAGTATTGAGGGATCGTATCATACATTATTGGTATAGTTTTTATTTGAAAAGTTAAAGAAATGGATGTGTAATTTTTCAAAAATCAAAAATTTAAATTAAATTGTTAAGAGAGCGAATAGTTTCTCTCATAATTTTATCACTATCTTCGATTTTGGCATCAAAGGAGACCTCCCAACTAAAACCTCGAAGGTCATTCTGATTTTGGGTGTCCCCAAAAGACATTATTGGACATCCAACAAGTTTTTAGTTTTTATGACATCAGTGGAGAACATCAGCAATCACTCTTAGAAAGTAAATTGACGTTTTTCAACTGAATGTGATCAGTATGATATTGTTCAAGAAAGTAAATCCAAAATATTTAAATCTCTATCATAAATCATAGTGTGGTTATGACCAATCTAGATAATCCTTAGTACCGATCTAGCCTCACAGTAAATCCAAAAAAGAGTGGAGCATTTCTAAAATTTTGGTCAAAGTGGTGCATTAACTGAGGAGCTAATTAGTAAGATCATTCTCAAGTGCATGTTTCTTACTTTCGGTGATAAAGAAGGATAAATAGATACCCTTTTTTTATTTACCAATTAGTGATGAATAAAATACTACATTATGAAGACAAGTAACTAACGTCTTCCTAGTGTCAACCAGACTTTGCTTGAGCATGCATTACAAGTCAATATGATAGAATGGAAGTGGGCGGCACATAAATGAGTGCCGCAGGCAGCTGGCTTCCACTTTTAATAAGAAACAAAAACACTTCAACTACTTCCATCTTTTGATATTTTTGGAAGTGGAAAAGACTTGGTTTGGACCAAATTATTGTGTACTATTTACGCGTGGGATTGCAGCTAGCTGGCCATGCTCTGAGCTCTCATCATCCCTCCGGCCGGCCCCCGTATCACGAGTGCTTTGCACACGCTTATTTTATGTGGTTGCGAAAGGTTCTGGATACTTTCATTTCTAATTCGGGGTTTTTGGGTGATAAATTAGTACTATTTTAGTACTCGATTTAGAATTCGGTATTAAAAAAAAAACAAATTACATATAAATTATTGAGTTTATTTTCTAATCATTCGAGGTTTTAAGAAAATTGTTAAATTAGTATAATATCAGAGAAATATCTAAGTTCGCATCTTACTAATTTTTTATTTATTATTTTTGAATATACAAGATATTCCACAACTTTTTCCAAGTATTTATAGAGATTAGAATTTGCATAATTAATTTATAGTGACTTGTGCAGTATATATGTTATGCCATTTTTAGAAGAAAAAATATATCTTATCAAACTTTTATTGATGATCGCATTATATTTTATATAGTAAAGGAGAAAGGAAAAAAGAAAGAACGATTAATTGAGGCTACTTTAAGATGTGGGGTTATAGAGCAATAGTAAGAATTTTGAAACCCAAAAGAAATAATTTAGATGAAAGAGTAATTAAATGTATATTTCTTGAATATGAATTTTATAGCAAAAACTTATAGGTCAATGATAATTGAAATAAATAATTATTATTCAGTAAATATCATCATATAATCTATATATGTATTGTTCGATGAAAATAAGTTTCAAAGGACTTTCCAACAAATTTTGACTCAAATGAACAATATCAAATATTTAAGAATATTGGAGAGAAAGGTAAAGTAGAACCTATGAGGTTTCAAGATTTTGCTTTTTGAAAAGAAATAATAAAGAGAAGAAACGAATTCATAATGGGGTATCAATCAAACTTAGATATTGGTGAATTGTAAGAATAGTCATTCTAAGATTGCTCATGGCAATAACTTCTATCTATAGTTTAGGGATTCACTTAGTAGATATCAAAAGTTGAAATGTAGAAGTGCATGTAACAAAAGAAACACACAAAAGAAATATTTAAAATTTTATTCGGATCATATCCGAATATATATAGTTTTTATGAAAATCGATCATATAATAATTATATCAAATATAATCTATTTGATAGAATATAGAGTAAATCTCATCAAGATTCAATCAAGGTTTAGAGAAAATGAATTTCTTTTTATTTACAAAACTTTTCTTGAATAAGATGAAGAGACACCCACGTGTTCACGCTCTAATCATTATCTACGTAATTCGTTTCTCACGGTTAAGTTTCTACTTAATATCTCAACTCATAAGATAATAACCTCGGAGAAAGGGAAGGGAAAAAACTATATTTTCTGTCTATGACTTTTAGGCAAATAGCTTATGGAGGAGCCTTACAAATTTAATCCTTCATGCCTTATATTTATAGACAAATGCTAGGTTATAATTTCCTTATCTCATTAGGATTCCTAATTTCCTTAAAATATAAAAGTGATATAGGCTAATACCCATTCAATAACGAGCCACCCATAGGTCATACCTATGGATTAATTAACCAACCCTTTTGATCAATTTTGACGTATGAAAATTCAATTAATAATTCAGCTCATGAACCTTTTAATATCTAATTATTAATTACAAATCTTTAAGACCACTTTATAATTAAATAAAAATTCTTATATAATTTATTAATTTTCAATTAATTCAATTTCATATTTAGTTTTGCTAGCATAAAAGTATGATATTAAATTAATAATTATCATTTTACCTTTATAGTCCAACTATAAGTCAAATTACCATTTACCTCTAAAATAGTTTTTGTCCGTTTTTCCTTTTTCTCCAATGAAACTTTAATTGTATTACTCCAAACATTATGTGTGTCCGATTATGTAGACATCACGCTGGTGGGAGGATTTCATAAACACATTTATGATTTTATTTAATTCCAAATTAAATTAGCTTCATTTAAAATAACATTATAAATTAACAGTTAACGTAATCATCTTATAACTAATTAATTGTAAACCTTTAAGTCAAGATTGACTTCTAGTAAAATATCAAGACTACTCGAGAGATGAGAAATATCATCTTCTGAAAGAATATGTTTGTGACCATCATATACTTACAATAATAATCTTTCAATCTCACAAATATCTTGATTCTTCCTAGGTTATGGTTTAACTGTCAGACCCTACAGATAAATCATATGAATCATTATACTCTTATTGAATATCAATAATGGATTTACATAATTTTCTTTCAAATCATATTATTTTGTAAAAATTTATTATTCAATAAAATATATAATCTATTAGACCTTATTCCAAATATGAAAGCGATGAATTCTCTCTTGACGACTCATAATTCTTCTCATACAACACTTCATACCCAACGGTTCACCCTGTGTTTACCCATGAATAGGACTAATTAGAATGACGTCAAAGTATGAAGTCCGGTAATCAAAGAAACCATGGTGTCTCAGGTCGGAGGATCATATGTAAAATAATCAATAGTTAATTATTATCAACAATCAATATTAATTACTATTGAGAATTATCTAAGTATCACGTTCAACACTTTTAGTCTCTACTAAGCACCTACGCAATCATCATGGTATTTCACTAACACCCCTGGCTGTGAAATCAGCCACCCTAACAAATAGGTGATGAAATATCTGATTGTTTATTTGGATAAATCGATGTCCATTCTCGAGATCCTGTGACAATGAGCCATTTGTATCTTGAGAGTTTTTAGCAACTCGATTCTCTACTCATATGATCTCTATCATGGTCTCTAGAGTGCCTAATTTAAGATATTAGATGTTATCATGATATGCATTTATAAAACATATAATATTAATTCCAATAAAATTAATAAATATGATAAATAATAACTAATTTTTATTAATGACAATAAATAATATCTTTCTAATATTCACATAAAAATACTATCACATAAAGTATTTACCACATTGAGTCAAAATCTGATTGGCTTGACGAACATGTACTTAAAAAAAAAACATTCAAAATTGGTGAATTAGAAGAAAAAGTGCTCATAGAACAACTGAAGGCTTTCAAGGTATGAAGACAAGAATACAAAGTGTGTAAATTAATAGTGTCATTATAGAGTTGTGTTGATGTCAAAAAAATGCCGACCAACTTGGCATTCGGTAGATGCACTTTGTGGTTGTAATGTTGCAGGCGTGCCAAAAATAATCGGGGTATTTTGAATGAAGATCTTTAGAGGAAACTAGCTAAAGGCTCGCAGCTTCGGAGAAGATAAGGAATTTGACCTCCATGGATCAAAGGCGATTAAAGCTGGTCAAAGGCTCGCGAGTTCAATCCTTCTTCGATTTTAGATTTACTTATCAAGAATTAGGTGTGTAAGAAAATGACTAGATATTAATAATGCTAAAGGATATCAAAAATCATACAAGCATTCAAACACTTATAGAGCAATAAATATAGAATGGATTCACAAATGCAGAATTTTGGATGAATTTTACATAAAATGATAAAAAGATAAGATTCACATAAAGAAAAAAAATGATGAGATTAAAAAACGTAGAGTTTTGGATTAATTTGACAGAAGGATAAGGAGATAAATTCCCATTGTGAGAGTTAGTAGTTTAGAGACATTATTTTTTTGGTGCTGGACCATTGTGAATGAAAACTTCAACTTCTATTTACATGCAAAAGTTATGGCTGGCTGCACCATTAACTAGCTTCAACTGCTAGGATGTCATATTCCATATTCTTAAGAAACTTCAAGCACAAGTCTTTATTCTTTTGCTAGTTTCCTTTTTTTTAGGCCACCATCCCCCCTCCCCCTTTTATTTAATAGCAAATTGGCTAAACTAACTCCTAAAATCAAGGGACCTTACATTATTTGATTGATTCAAACTTATCTTGGTGATTATTAACTTGTACCTCAAAATCACATATTTGTCAAGTCTCCTAATCTTGATTGTTCAACTTGCCATATCAGTAATCTAGAATATGTAGAAATATGCCAGTCTAGAATATTTCAGGCGGCTAATATGTTGGGTAGCCAATCTGTCGTACGAGTAGTCTATCATGCATTCATTCTATCGGGTGGCCAGTCTATCGTGTGGCTAGTTTTTCGTGTGGCTAGTCTTTCGTGCAACTAGTTGACTGATTTTGAAAAAACTTGATTAAAATGACCTAAAATTGATTCCAAGTTGTGCCGTTTTCGTCCAGAAGTCTTATAAAATTCATGTCACATGTCAAAATTCTAATTTTGACGTTAACAGATTGTTGATGCCAAAATTAGAATTGTGGCACATGATATTTGGTGGTCAAAAGAAGTGTGATACAAAATTTGCTTGGCAAAGTCAATCGGTGTGGCGTATGTGGTTCCGAGCATTTTGGAGGTCACGTTCATACAATTATACATTAGATTGGTGACATGACAAGTTGAATGGTGAAAAATGAGGGAGGCATATAAACCCAAATAATAATCAAGATGTATAGAATATCTAGGAAATTGTGAGTTTATTGAGTACTTGATAGTCGATAGACAATCTCAACGACCCATCCGCCTTTATTTGAATAGCACAAGTGCACCCTACGGGGCATTGTATGACAAAACGAACCATACCTCGAGCATTCCCTTGAGTTGCTTCCTTAACTTAGGTAACTCGAGTGGTGCCATGAAATAAAGTGTCATGAATGGTGGTTTCGCTCAGTCCATCAATTTAAGCTTGTGATCCACTTCTCTTCTCGGTAGAAGTTTCTTTAAGAGTTCCAACGGCACCATGTCTTGGAACACCTTAAGCACCCCTTGCACCTTATTCGAAATCTCATTTTCCTTAAATGGGTTACCCTAATCCACCTTGAAGGCTGCAAAGTAGGTCTCTTCTTCTTGCTTCAAACCCTTGCAAAGTTGTATAGCAAACAACATCTAGGTCCCCAGCCGTGTCTCTCTCTAGACCAAAACCATGCAAGGAGAAGTTTAATCCATAATCATGATGGAATTGCCATAAGGTACAAAATAAGCCTTTATCTTATCTTACCAATCAAGCCCATGCACAACATCATAGTTGTCCATCGATATCGTCGTGGCTACCTTAAGACTGAGATTCCCCATAACAACATCTATGATTAAATTTTCGGTTGCTCCAAAATCTATTAAAGCTCTAAGTTACTCCTTAAAACATCTATCCCAACATATATGGATCCCTTAATGATCTTAGCTTTAAGTGCATTAAGGAGTTGTAGCGCTTTTTCTTCAAGTCTATCATCGTCTTTTACAAGTACCGCTAGTTTCTCCTCGGTCAAGAAATCTCAGACCATATGCGGCCCTTCATACGGGAAACACTTCAAAGTTCTATCTTGGATGTCTTCCTTGCGGTAATTGTTAAAGCTTTCCTTTGTGGCTCCTCTACCTTTACCCCTGTCACCCTTGTGACTATTTTTGGCTCTATCCTTCTGCTTTACTGTGTCAAGATTTTGCTTCCTCGATTGTGGTATTGAGAGTCTGGAAACCCCTCATTTTCAACTCTCATTTAGCCCAAGGTTGTAACCATTCCATAAATGCGAACTTAGCTTACTTTTTCAGGAAGTTGGAAATTTCCAATGTTATCTCCTGAAATTCTTTCACATAGTCAGAAAATAGTGGTTTTGTAAGTAAGGCAGGGAAATTTACCTCGTGCTTCATTCTCGAGATTCTATGAGTAGAATTAAACTTTGAAAGTTTCTTTGAATTCGTCCCATGTTGACATTTCGAAGAGATCCCCCTCAATGTTGCTATTTAATCTTCACCATCATAGTATGACAGTATCGATTAGATAGAAAGGAACCGTGTCTAACTTAGTTGCGTCACCTACAATCTTCATATTCTTGAAGTAAAGTTTCATACTCCATATGAAGTTCTCCATTTCTTGTTCCTTCCTAGCTCTTACATAAGCGTTGGGTCGAGGTATGTCAAGTTTCAATGCGAGAATGGGGTTAACCATCTCACTAGTCACTTTGAACTTACAAAGTGACCTGTCGAGGCAGACTGCGTCGACGGTCAACATTCATCTTTCAAGAGTTTCCATCCTTTCACGCACTTTCGCCAGAGAAGCATCCATGTTTGCTTGGAGAGTCTTCATCTAATGATATTTGGAAGTTCACTTTGAGCCCTTCATCTCAGTCAGTCACTCCTAAGTCTGCCGCTTATTCCACCATTTTCTCCATCACAATGACTTGCCTAACCACAATATTCTGCAACTTGAGAATGCAGGTCTCCGTCAACTCTAGGACATCCAGAGATGGATCCCGCTTTTGCTTTCCTTTGCCTTTGACATTCTCTCACCTTGCCTCTCTCATACTAGGATTGATAATGTTAGAACTGCCGCTAGCCATGTTTTCTACAAGTACTTCGCCCACACAAAGCTTTGTCAAGAACTTGAACCACTCACACCCTCATGTATGGCCCTAGCTCTGATACCAACTACTACGTATGTAAATTTTCACCCCGAAGTTAGACGCTTCATGTGGTACTTGACACTGCTCTGAGTAAATAAGTTGGTATAACCTAAACCTTGCCAAGAGGCTTTCTTGAAAAACTTAAAAGAACACTTGAGCTTTAGAGAGTTTGAGAGAATATATTGCTTCTTAATTTTTGGATGATTTATAAATGAGGATGACTTCTTTTTATATAGACCCTCATTTTAAAATAGATGATCAAAATTAATTTGATCTAATAGTTAAGATTCACCTTCTCAAGAATTTTATACAAATATTTAATCTCTTACAAGAGATTAGAATAATGTATAATATTTTAGAGAATTCTACAAATATCTAAAAAACTCTAGACACTTGAGAGAAGTTTAAAAGCTTCTAGAATATTTCCTAAATCTCTAACGTTCTCTATCTTTAACTCACATGTCTGTCAAGCCGGGTATCCGTGCAATCTATGATATTATGGTTTTCAGAACCAAAGTTTTGAAATCCAAAAACATAACTTTGAACTCGAAGAGAGAGAAGGAAGAATAGAGAGAAATGACTTGCCATGTCATTCGTATATGAGCCGCAAGCCATATAAGCCCTTTTTGGTGAATACAGCTAAAAATCTTACGTGACTTTGTTACTATTTGCTGGATCTCGATCGAATGGATGCCCTTCCTTCGTAAGGACGCGTAAGAGCAAGAGTCCTATGGACAGTATCCTGACACAGCAGAATGATGGGTTGGACATCTGAACAACCCGAACCTAGTCATCTCACGACAGCCCGCCACAACCATTCTGGTTAAGATCAGCTAAGCATACCCCCGATGGTCCTGACCAGCTTAGGCTAACCCACTTGGACTTGTTCAGCAGTATGCAGCGAGATCAGACGTCCATAGGCTGTTCGATGTGGTCCGATTAAGCAGGGGCAAGAATGTTGCCCATCGAGAAAGGCCAGATAAGACAAGGAGGATATCTCCAGACAGGCCACATGTAACGAATGGGAGACCAGGGTCCAGATGAAGGTGAAGCAAAACAATGGTTTGCTAGTGTCAGAGCAGGAAAGTGGAGAGGCGGGAGCCTACTAAGGACAAGGTACTCCCTAGTGAAGAGAAGACACGTGTAGTGGTGATAGATATTGTGCCATTAGAGGGAGAGTATAAAACTCATTTTTTCTCATTGAGAAGTGATCAGAGGGCATATTGTTGGAAGTACAAGATCCGTTGATTAGACTCTGCCATCATCAGTTGGTATTCACACTTTCTTGCATTCTCGCCCATAGATTTTGGTAATAATGATATTTCTCGTATTGTCATAGGTGGTAATTTAGCTTACTTTATCTCAAAGTAAGAAAATAATTATAATAATTATAATAATAATAATAATAATTGGAAGAGGATTTATATAAATCTCAATTTATTGATTTACCTTTCGGTTGAGACTTGAAGAAATAGATTTCTCCATAGAGAAAGCTACAAGTTTTTGTGTAACATAATTTATTGCAGTAGTAGCATGACATTATAATTTAGTAAGGGGTTTAGGCAAAAGACTTCTGATTATTGCAGTCGAGGTTGTCGCCGTAAGTGACGCGCAAAAGGTCACAGTACCTCTTGTAAAACCCGATTCGATCAGCCGCCCTATCATCAGATCCATGCCCGCATTCAAGCCCACCGTTGATGATGTTGGTGATGACACCGTAACCTGGGACCCGCCCAGCTGACCTGTCTGTAGCAGATGGAGTCCAAGTACCGATGATGACATTGTGGCTTGAGGGCTTGTTAGCCTGAGCAGTCATCCAAAACCATATGGCTGTCTTGAAGGCTATAGTCGGGTCTGTAGATACCAAGTCCGGATTGTTGATCAGGTCTGACCTAATAGCTTGACCCGCTAGCCCATAATTGTAGTTGTGGGTAAGTTGGATGGGTCCACGGCCATAATACTTCTTGCCGGCAGGGCAAGGCCACTGGCTAGAGGTACAGTAGGCATCTAATTGGTTAGTTTCTGTAACATGGCAATATCCCCATGCGTAGGGACCATCTGGTGCACTACCCCATCCTCCTACGCACAAAATATAAGTATAGGATCCAATTAATTCATGCAGTAATCAAATTAACTAGGTAGGGTAAGGGTAAGGGTGAGGGATACATACCAGTGGTCTCGTGAGAAGTCTGGGCAAAGAAAGCAGCGAGCTCTCTTTTGCGAGTGGTAGCATCCCCAGTGGTTCCAAATCCATTGAAAGATTTAGCGGCGGCTATGAAAGCGTTGTACGTGTAGAAGCCATGCCCCGGGCATCTTCCATCGTTACGATACTTGAGCATTTGGTCAAACAGAGCAGGCGTTATGATGCTGCCCACGTCGCCTCCGCTGCTGCTTGGGGTCGGCGTGCTTGGTTTTGGGCTCGAACCCTGACCTCCACACTGGCTCTGGCAATTGCCTCCACAGTATTCCGAGGTGCTCCCACACCAACCAAATCCGCTACAGCATAGCCCATTTGGACACACTACGTTCCCCGCTTGTCTTCCGCATTGCTCCGCCCATACTGCTCCACCACCTGCCAACAATGCTATACATAAGAATCCAACTACTCTCCTCATTGCCTTCAGTTTCTCTTTAGGAGATTATATGTGGTTAGGCGTCAAGAATTAAGTATTTATAAGGTGGCCTCGTTGAATTTTCTCTCTCAAAGTGCATGCATGGTGATGACGTCCTAGCCATGAATTTTTTTCTGTCTAATTTGCTGGCTGCTCCGTTTCCATCCGTGGGGGACCATGCCGTGTTCGATTCACGTTTCTTTTTGGAAGTTTCTGAGCATCTCATTTTGAATACTTCTTGAAAGTTGACTGGACGCTTTGAGTCCTGCACTGAAATCCGTCAAGTCCCACTTAACCTACATCACCAATCACCGTCAAGATTACATTCTTAATATAACATTGTAGTATGTATGTACTATGTAGGTTAGTCAATTAATAATTTGAAATTGGCCAAAAAAATGAATGATTTGAAAAAGGGCTAAAAATTTAAACCCCAAAAGAATAGAGATACTAGTTAGAACACTCAAAACTTATATAATAACAATTCTAAACACCCAAAACTCTTAATTTACTAGTTTAAAGCCAAAGGTAACAATTTCCATTTAATTTTCTAACACCTGCCCATTCCGCCCATAGGATCCAAGTAAATTATCTACCCGCCCGGAAGATATTTTTATAAAAATAAAAAAAATAAAAAAATAAAAACCAGACACGCACGGTATCTCTCTCCTCTTCATCTTCTTCTTCTTCCTCCTTCATGATCCTCATCCTCCATACGTACTTATCTTTTTTCCACTCCTTCCGCTACTGATCCTAGTCAGTTCCCACTCCCCGCCTTCTTTATTTCTAATTTCTCTCCTACTTTCTTCCTTTCCAAACAGACCCTTTTCTTCCGTAACATTAAATAATTCTATTCTATCAATCTTCTTCTCCACCATGTTAAATTATGTGCGAATTGCAATTGCTTAATTAATTTTGGAAAGTCTTGAAAAAAAAAAGTGTAGTTTCTTTTTTCGCTCCAGCACTGCAACAATACTTACAACCACCGCACCTTCAACCACAATCGCAACCACCTCGCCAACCACAAGAACTCCGACCACCACGACCACAATGACGTCTTCGACTACCACTACCACTACCACAGAAACGCCGTTGACGACCACAACAACCACCGAACAACCCAATCATTGAACGAAACAATGATTAGCCAACATGCACAAGCATAATTTTTGCAAGTTGTGGTAGTCAAAGAACTAAACCGTCCTATGCACCTGTTCTTCTTCGCCTCTGGTTTTTCAGGCTTTTCCCCGTAGGGCTGAAAGGAAGGTGGCGGAATGAATTGTTGTTGGTGTGAGCTTTGATTGATGAATGCATTGTTAATGGAGGACGAGGGACACATTAATGGAGGAAGTGGAAGAAAGAGATGAAGAGTAGATCAGGAGGAAGAGAAAGACGAAGAGGAGAGAGAGGTAGGATGCGTGGGTAATGATTTTGTCTTTTTTTTTTAATTATTATTTTTTTTCAGACTGACGGGTGGGCGAGTGAGGAGTCCGGGTCAAAAAACAGAAATTTAACGGAAACTTAATTTTTAGCTTTAAACTAGTAAATTAAAAGTTTTGGGTACTTAAAATTGTTATTATAATTTTTAGCGGCTCTAATTAGTTTCTCTATTTTTTAGGGGGTTTAAAGTTTATAGCTCTTTGAAAAACGATACATTCAGATTCATGCTTGCGTGTTTTATCCGCTCTTCATCATGCTTGACTAGAAGATCAGTTGCGCATGTTTGACTTTGACTTTTTCTTACAGATTTTCATGTCAAGCATATAGAGTCTGGGCCGCTGCATACATGTTTATTATTTATCTTTTTATTTTAATTTTAACGGTAAAATTGAAAATATTAAAATTCGATATATGATTTAGAGTGAGAGAGATGATTTGTATTGAAGAGCATATATGTAAAGAAAAATAAGAGAACTTGTATAAGATTTTAGAACTTTTAATTTTATATATTAAATATAATTAGATAATAAATAATAAATGCTCGTAAATTTTCGCTTGCTGTACACATTGACTAACCCGGACTCCAGCAGATAACCCAACTTTTCAATTCTTATGACCCTTAGGTAAGGATTAGACAGGTCCCTAATCACTACTCACAGCTAGAAACAAGTAATTACTGCTTCCATGATCGATACGTCAATTTTTTTTTTTTTTTTCTATATATTAACTTTTAAGTCGGTATGATAAACAAGTCATCCCCTAATTTTATTTATTGTATCGAATATTATTATTTATTATGTTAAATATTTTTTTGAAGTAATATCATAACATATTACTTTTTAAGTATAAATTATTATATCCACAAAGTTACTATTTTTTTTTTTTTTTTGAATTTGGGCTCATAGCTTATTTAAAAAATATATTTTAGATTTTAAGTTTATTATAAAAATTGTTAAAATAATGATCTTATTTTTATTTTTTTAATTTAGAAAACTAAAAATATTAATAATTTATTAAAATATCATTACAGTTAAAAAATGAAAAGGAAAAAAAAAAACGAAAGCTCAAACACGAACACAATCCGAATTGCAGCAAATGAAAGCTCAAACTCTTAGTTTTGCAAAGTTAGCAATCGAAAAAATCTGAAGAAAAATCTATATCAATAGTTCACAGTCAACAAAACCTAAGAAAAAATCCGAAAAAATATCAAAGGTAGTACCGAAATAATAATGAAATATTAATTTCATATTTTTTTGGAGTTATTATATTTATTTTGATTTGAAATTTGAAGTATTTATAATATTCAGACCATCGAGCAGTTTATAATGTACTGCTCGATAGCTAAATGAGAATATTAATGTCCATTGAGCTATCGAGCAAGAAGTTCATATACACTACTCGATGCCTAGATGAGAATATTAATGGCTATCGAGCCATCGGGCAATCGAGCAGTGCATATGAACTTGTAACTCGATGTCTAGATAGATAATAATATTCTCATCGATTCATCGGGCAATCAAGCAGTGTATATGAACTTCTTGCTCGATGGCTCGATGGACATTAATATTCTCATCGAACAATATAATTTTGATGGCTCGATGGTCATTCATATGTTTATCGAGCCATCGAGCAGTCATTATAAACTACTCGATGGTCCCGTAGTTTAGATGAATTGCTCGATGGCTCGATTACTGTTCATATTTCCATAAAGAATTATAGTCTTATTTTGAAATTTATTATTTTTTAAATCTTCGATTTAGTTTTATACAGTTTTTTTAATTATTTTTCATTTTACATAGATCAAATTCCTATATATCGTGAGCTAGAACCTATAATTGATCAAAATCTTCGTTTTAAGATCTGTACTACTATGATATCAAAGTAGGAAGTGATGATTGCTGATATAAGGAAAAAGTTGCCCTTAGTATAATAGAAGTCTTTTACACATAATTAAGTAGATAGAAAAAGACGAACACTTGTTGAATAAGTATCTTTGTGGGAAACTTATCAATGTGTTGGAGCTAGCAGAGAAATTTAGAGGTGATGATGAGCCATGGAGTCTCAAAGACGGTGAGATTGTGAAGATGTATCTTGTGGACTTCATTAATGCAGTTCTTCTAGCACAATGGTGGAGGAATAAGATCCGACAATTGACATTGTCCATAGCCAACAATTTAGG
This sequence comes from Coriaria nepalensis, assembly GCA_027186245.1. Taxonomy (NCBI): domain Eukaryota; kingdom Viridiplantae; phylum Streptophyta; class Magnoliopsida; order Cucurbitales; family Coriariaceae; genus Coriaria; species Coriaria nepalensis. The sequence continues at coordinate 9,406,980 of CP114486.1, read as the reverse complement.
TTAGCTCGAGTAATGTCCTTAGGGTAGACGTAGTTATGAGCTTACAATTTAATCTCTTAAGAAGGATATCAAGAAGGAGGTAGTTGCACATAGGGACCGGCTAGAGGGGACAAAGCCTAAAGAAGATACCAATGACTTATATGAATTTCTGCTTGCTTTATAGGTTATAGTTTATATTTAACTTTTACCGTATTTTGGTTTATGTTTGCTAATAGTGAATTCATAACTGTATAGGTATATGGTTATGAAATCATTCTTTATCTTAGAAAGAAAGTTGGAATTCAGGGTAATGAGAATCGCATGTCTCAAATTTTAAATTGGTCATCAATGGATTCGTCTGTCAATCATGAAAATGTCGAGTCGTGGACTATGAAAAAATAAATAATGTTTCATTTATTTAATTCATCTCGTACTTTAGTTCATCATAGTTATTTAAATTAAACTAACTTTGCTATTTGTTTAATACAGCTTATCATCCGTGGAATCCTAAAGTCAACCAAGGAAGAATCAAGTCAAGAGTATTTGACCACTCCTTAAGCTTTCGTGGATGAGGATGACAAAGATGTGGAACATTGGACTAGGGTATTGGAGGAAAAAGAAAACGTAATAGAAGAAGTATAAGAAGAAGAAAAAATAGTAGATGAAGAAGTAGAAAAAGAAAAAGAAAAAATAGTAGATGAAGAAGTAGAAGAAGATGAAGAAGAAACATAAGAAAAAATAGAAGAAAATGTAGAAGAAAAAGAAGTAGATGAAGAAGAAGGGGAAGTAGAAGCAGAAAGTGATAAAGTTGAGCTGAAAATAAAAACAACGTCGAGGTTGAGGATCTTATTGCTAGCTTAGAGAAGAAGATTATGTGAGAAATAGATAAGATGTTCAGAGAATTGAACAAACGGATGGGAGAGATGGAGAAGATACTTACAGATATCAGAGATGGGATGGTTCCCTTGAAATCTCTCTCATACTCGCTAATAGTTGTCGCATCTCTGATGGTCCATCAAATGTTGGCACCCTTAAAAGAGAAAGTTACAGAGGAGTCAACGGAGACGTATGTGACCCTATATATCATTTAGATCAGACGGGGGTCAAAGGATGAAGAAGCGTGCTCCGGACCTAACCTCTCACTTTATAGACATTGGAAAGAAGCGAAAATATAAAAAGAAGATGGGATTATCGATGACTCCGTTTCTTACCCCAAATAAGAATAAGGAGAGAGCTAAACAATAATGGCTAGAGACTGACACTGTGAAGTAAATATTTTTTTCTTAAACATTAATTTCATTTAAGATACATTTTATTTATTACATTGTTTTGCTTATGAGAACTTGATTTTTCTCTGTCAGGGACCCGATCATAGGTTTTGATCGTCAAAAGTACAATAAGGAATTTTTTCAGACGATACTGCATCCCTCGTTGTGGCTAGACAGTTTTGTAAACATTCAAAACTATTTCTGAAAACTATTATGTATACATTAATAAATTTCTGAAAAGCTACTTAACCTAATTGATTATTTTTATTGTTTGACTTTATGGTTGTAGCATGTAGATAAGTATATGTTTCTGCTACGTATGAGGCAGCATAAGTTTAATGACGTGCTTGACCAATCTGCCACTTTTGTAGATCAAGTATTCCCTCAGTTCCTACAAATATATTAGAATGAGACATTCAAGAACTTAAAGGAGGAAGATCAAGAAAGTCATGCATTTCCAAATGATTCTCTGATGAACTCATACGTCAATGGTGAGGCACCAGTCACCGAAATTGCATGGAGGCACATAGACTGCTTGTACATCCCTTACAACATTAAGGATGAACATTGGGCGGCCTTAGTCGTGAGCATTCGTAAATGTGTGATTAGGGTCATACACAACTTGTCAAGTAGCAATGACTATAGGAAGAATATATTAAAATTGTTAATTCTGAAGAGCACGATGATCTCGTACTTGTTAAGGAATGGTGAGTCATATTGCAGCCTTGATCCATTTGAGATTTGCATGGTCACTGGATCGCATGAGAACAAATCAATAGTAAAAGGGGATTGTGGGTTGTATCTGTTGAAATATTTAGAGTATCACCATGAGTCTTGAAGTAAACCTAATTTGTGATGACCGTAAGAGTCTTTTCCGGCGTGATATTGCATGTGACATATATCAAGAATATATAGACATTTAATATATTGATATATGAAATTTTGCTTTTGTGACATTTGTGATGATTTTTTAATTTGATATATTGATATAGGTAAGCTTGATAAATATGATATTATAAATTCTATAAATATATAATGTATATTTGATAAATATGAAATTCTATAATTATGATATTATAAGCCTTTGACCTCTAAAACCGACGGCTCGATGGGTACTCAGTTCACCCATTGAGACATCGGTTTAGTAGATAGGAGACCTAGAACTGATTAGTTGATGGATATATATAGCATTGCCCGATGGCATAAACCTTAAACCATAAACCTTAAACTTTAAACCTTAAACTCAAAACCCTTAAACCCTTAAATGCTTAATTAAATCCTAAATCCTAAACCCTTAACTCTTATACCCTAAATCCTTAAACTTTAATCCCTAAACCTTAAGCTCTAAACCTTAAACCCTAAATATTAGATCTTAAGCCTTAAGACATTAAACCTGTAAACCTTTAAACCTTAAACCTTAAACTGTAAACCCTACTAAGTCTTTAATCCTAAACCTTAAACGCTCAACTCTTAAACCCTGGACTCTTAAACTCTAAACCATTAAACTCTAAACCCTTAAACTTTAAACTCTAAACCTTAACCCTTAAGACCTTAAACCTTAAACTTAAGCCCGAAACCCTAAATCCTAAACCTTACACCCTTAAACCCTTAAACCCTAAGCCTTTAAACCCTAAACACTAAACCTTAAACCATAAATCCTAAATCATAAACATTAGATCTTAAGCTTTCAGACTTTAAACCTTTAAACCTTAAACCCTAATGAATCATACAAAACAAAATGAATCAAAGTCATAGAAGACAAAAGTGAATCAAAGTCATAGAATATAAAAGTGAATCATAGTGATAGAATGCAAAAGTGAATCAAATTCATCTAATACAAAAGTGAATCAAACTGATAGAAAACTCACATGAAGATATATGGTATATTACATGAATTGCAAGATAATTACATAAATTTCGTTGACTCTTAATTAGGAGGAAGTGGAGTTGCAATTGGGTTACGACATGTGTTCTTGTAATATCTAACACCGCCCCACTTGCTACACTTATTTCTCTTTCGTGGTTGTTTCCCTCTTGAATGTATACACATTTTCTTAAGTCTTCCACTTTGTTTACGCATTACGAAGGTACAATCACAAGCGACCAGAGAGTTTTCGAAAATTTCCAATCATCTGTCGCTAGTATAGGATAAATTGATTCTACATAATCTCGCCTCCAATTTAAAGTCATGTAGTATTCTACACATTATGTGTGTCGTGCGACATTTCCATGGCTTAAAGCTGCTACAGCATAGGCACATGACAAATTATCCAATTGAAACACCCTATATATGCAACTCCTATCCCTTAAATTCACCGAAGCTTTAGTTGAAATACCAGTCACCTCAAAAATATCTATGTTCACTCTATCGACTTTGAATGTTATTGATTCATTATGTCTTCTCTGTAGCATTTTCTCTACCTTAGTTGTCAATCGTGTTCTTATCTCGCTAGCTACACTCCGTTGGTTGTAGAACCAAGTAGTCATTATCTTATTGATACTATCGAGCAAGACTATAATTGGATAGTCACGTGCATCTTTCAACGAAGTGTTATGAGACTATACAATATTATTAGTCATTATGTTGTATCGATCACCATTGAAATGAGCTCTTGACCAATGTTCAAAACCAATAGTCTCAAGGTATGTTGCCACACGGGGTTGTTCCAGACTTATCTCATTGAAGTATGTATCAAATTCGTGAACCTTGTACGCTATGGCCGCCTTGTTGAATAGATCGAGAATCCTACCACACTTGAATCTAGCCTTGAAGTTTTGGCCGAGGTGCCATGTGCATGCACCATATTTCGCATTTGGGTAAATGTTCCGTATAGCATTATTAAAACTGTTTGTCCGATCGAATATAAAAACCAAATCAACGGCATCAGGGATCAAACCTTTAAGTCTGCTCAAGAACCAAGTCCATGACACATCATTCACTGAATCAACTATAGCCCATAGTAATGGATATATGTGTTCCTTACCATCTTAGGCTGTTGTAGCAAAAAAAGTGCCTTTGTATTTGCACTTCAAAAAGATCTATTATTTTCAACTATTTGAAATGCAGTCATAGAATCCAGATTAAGCACATTCAGCATTTCGTCCTAATTATCCTCTGCCATACTTCAAATGAGATCATGTCCAACTAATCTAGATTTCCATGTCTTCCAATAACTAATATGTACACCGAGATCATTCCGGACCATATTAATGATAGACGACGCTTTAGGAGTCTCGTTACACCCTTTGTACTTAGCCATCACATGTAGTCCAATCATAGACACAGATGCTTGCCGATGTTTGCCTTGTCTGAATAAACGACAAAATGTTTGCTCATCTTTAAATATTCGAATTTTGAAAAATAAAGAATTCTTATTTCCTATAGCACGAAGTCGCCACTTGTAATTTAGATTCATACACACGACTACAAATGTAGTCTTATTCGACTTCTTAACCCTGAACTCAAAATTTTATTGCATAGCAAGCATTTGTAGGCTAGCCTTTACTTTATTCTTCGATATAAAATATTATTTAACATAAAATGCACATCCACTAGATTAGGAAGAGACAATCGAGATTGAATTTCTTGCAATGCATGTGGAGTCTTGGGTAGCAATGAGGAGACTAAAATCGTCATCTTCAATATTATTCACATATGATGAATGTTGTATGCGCGATAATGATGGAGACATCTCGATAAGTGAACCTGGTACATGCAGTGATGGTGGAGCCATCTCGTTAGATGAATGCAGTATACGTGATGATTGAGCGATCTCGTCAATTAAATATGGTGATTGTGGAGGCATCTCATCAGCTATAGGTAGTACACACGATGATGAAGGTTGCATCTCTTCCGGCAATGCATGAGCTAATGGTAGAAGTAAAGTCTTCGTTAGTATTACTCCTATGAAGAAGTCATCATTGGCCCCTAGTTTCCAAGGTTGCCCTCATTGTCGTTATTAATACCATGTTCTACCTCCATTCCCTCACACTTGTCGTGATCATCCGTATTCTTAGTCTATTCATCATCACTTTCTTTTCCATCCTCCTCTTCGATGTCATTTATGTCATTACCTTGACCATTTAAAAAAAAATCATCATGATTAGTAGCAACAACTATATATATGTCACTCCTATAATCCTTATAAGGATTATCAATATGAGGCACATCACTCTTACAAAGACTATGAACATTACAAGGGTTAGGAAATTGATGACGCTCTCCACCACATGAATCTCCTCCCACCTTCAGAAGCAACATAACATGTAGTGGAGATTTTTCTTCTTTACATTACAAGTGCAGGATAAACTCATTCATGTTTGGTCATTTTTATATATAACGATGAAGACCATAGTGTAAAAATAGGTTTGTACGATAGTTTCAATCCAAATTCAGTCCGATCAATGTCGATAGAATCATACACGATATCCAACAATTGACTATAAGTGATATTAGATTCTACCGAAGCTTTAGTTGATCCCTATTTGTAATTTGAATGTCAATACCATGAATTTTAATTCTCATTTTGGTTCATGCTCTCCTTCCATTCACCATTGAAGCATATAATTATGAAAAAACTCACCATTTCTATATAAAAAAATTAAATGGAAATCAGTAATCTTGAATGAAATATAAAAAAAAATGTAAGACCTGATGGGCCCGATGATGCAGAAGTACTTGATGGGTCGTACTCATCAAGTTATCGACCCATCAAGTACTTCGCATATTTGAAGGCGTTCAGTACGTTGAGGCGTCGAGACATCGATCCTGTCGAGCACTTCACCTATTAAAGCGTTGAGTATGTCGAGCACTCCTCCTATTCAAAGCATCGAGTATGTCTTGACTTAAAGACTTATAGACTTATTATTATTATTAGTCTAATAGCCTAATGACTAATTTTTTATGCCAAAAAGATAAATGGGGCATCACAGTCTCGATGACCCGATAACAAATCATGCCATGAATTATTGGATACAGTTTATTTTATGCACGTTACAGAACAAGAATCACGTACAAACATAATACAAAGAAGAATATATATTTTATTGCAATTATGATGATCAATTAATTATTCAAAGAGAAATTAACAACAAAAAATTTAAATTTTCCTATTCAAATTGCGTTTAAACTAGTAAAATTTAGAAGTTTACCGATGAAACAAGAAAATGAATCAAAATATGATCGATTCGAGGATTGTGAAATATGAGTTTTCAAACTGCCTGTTTAGAGGAAGCAAAATTAGTTAATTTTTAGGATTTTTTTTTTCCTTTAACGTTAGAACGAATCGATAGTTGAAGATGGGACAGTTTTATAATTTCATATTTATAATTAATTTTTTTTAAAAATAAAATATTAAAGTTAATTTATAAAAAAAAATTATTAAATATTTTTTTTTCACGAGGCTCCTGTTAGCGCTCATTAGCCTTTTTATTGTTCTCTTTCTTGATTCATCGAAAGAGAAATGAGGTAAACAATTCTATAATGACAAAAACTGAATGAAGAAATTTAGTCGATAATCTATCAAATTATCCTAAAATATTTAAAAGAAAAATAAATGTTGTTACTGTAACTCTAATCCAAATCCATACGAAATTGTAATAGAACTTATAGCTTGATAATTCAATGAAACAAATTTTCTTGAAAAATGTGACGAAGGATGGAAAGTTTTTAGCCCTTTTCAAATTACAAAAACCCTTAAATTTTAATAAATATAACCAAATTTTAATGTTCACGAAAATTAATAAAAAGAGTAGAAAAAAAAGTGGAGCCTTTCTTTTTTTTAGGCAAAATAAAAGCGGGGGCCTTATTATGTTATTTTCGTATTTCATTTTCAATTTCTCATTTTTTATTTTTATTTTTTTATTTTTGTTATTCCCAGCCTTTGCTTGCACCATTTGGGCTGGTACGTTTTGCTATATGATCAAGTTTTTTTTTTCTTGTTTTAAAATTAAGGGCCTAATTTATTGGGCCTTAGGCAAGGGCTAGCCCGCTTAATGGATGATGGATCGACTTACCGATACCAATAACTGTTCGAATTTGGGTCGAGTCGGACATGAACATGACTCAAACCACCCGACTGTACCCGTTGTTCAACCTAACTTAAACATTAAGAAAAAAAATGGAAGAGCAAATGTCATGATAGATGCATAATTGATTTGAGCAAAGGTGCCAACAAAAGAAGAAAAAGACATTGAGCAAATAATTATTTAGAAATAGAATAATAACCGAACAAAAATAATTTAATTAATAAATAAAGCTTTTTGAGGACTTCTAAAGAAGATTCTGAGGTGAATTAAGGTTGCAAAGGTGAAGATGCATTTTCTAACTATAGGATTTGAACATGCATAAACTTTAGAACTTAATCGTAAAACTTATCTTCTATTTTTATAGGATGTCATTTCACAATATAATTTTAATTTTCTCTCACCATTCTTATATTGAAAAATTTTCCACCATTGACTCAACATGCTCTATTTAGAATTAAATTTTATTACTGATCATAAACTAGTTATAGTAAGTAATGACATTTAAGTTTTAAAAGTTGAAGCGTTTATAATTATTAATATGCAATATGCATTTGATGAGGGGATATTCAAGAGAGTTCAATATAATAATCTGCCAAATAATGTGATTTAGAGTCCTAGAATTTTCAATGTGGCGGCTAGAGAATGCTTAAGAAATGGGAAAGGTGACACATGGCATCATGATATGCCTAAGCTGAACTGGGTGATGATTACAAGATAGAAAACTCTCTCTACTAAATTAGTACCCACTTACCAAACATAGAGCCCTCTTCATGTATGAAAATATTTGATACTTTCCAATTCTTGCTCATTGGTCCATGGATCTATGGATTTTGATCAGTTAAGTAGAATATTAGTAATCCATAAATATTGACACATTTTTTCCTTAAAGAATTTAGCTCGCAAAAGGCTCCCCAATTCTTTACTTTCTCCCTCGGCATAAACTTTAGGATATTTCATGTTGAAGTTTTGGAAAATCCTAAAATACAACTGTTGGTGGAACCATATAGTTTAGCAAACCATCCCTACAATAATCGATTATATCTTGTTCATTCACAATATCATCCAAGCCTTGCTTCACTTTGAGAAAAGCACATAAAGTCTCCCCCCAATGATTATCTAGATGCCCTATCATGGTTGCCTAAAAACCTGCAACATTACCATACAAACCATTTCCACCTCCATCGAGCTCACATTCTCACTCCCTGAAATGATAACATCCTTGAGCTGATTCTTCATCTTCATATAATTATCCACATGCTTCACTACACCATGATAACATATATGCTTCTAAACCATCCCCTTTCAAAGGCTTCTTTTGTTGCTTTCAAGTCTTGTGAGTATCCCCTGATCACTGTGTTTCCTCTGAACATAACTTTTCCCACTGTTATACCATCAGCCAGAATGCTATCCATAGTGACAAGGTCTCTTACATCCACCTCCTCTAATCTAAAGTGGTGCTTCCGTTGTCGAAATTTAATCTTGGATCTTTCATCCAATGGTAGAAATTCCCACTCTGGCTTTCACTGGCAATTTGTGATTGGAGGTAGAAAATCTTACCTTCTCCACCTCATATAGTATATGACGTGGAGGGGTGAACTACAATTTCATACCTCAACTTTGTGAGGGAGCAGTCTGCCTTCAGTGGCTGGAGAATCCACAATTATGTATAAGGTTTAATATGACCCTTGGAGAGACCTTTGTACGGCATTTGTTAGTGCCACCTTGAGCCGTCACCTCGGATAAGACACCACTCATTGCATTGAAACATGGGGAGGTCTAGAGGTAATTAGATATTGAGTTCATTCCACTAAATAGAATAATATCCAAAGAGTTAAGATAAGCTCCTCTACATTTATAAACAACCCCTTTAGTCCTAGTTGTTGTGTATGATGTATAATTTATACTTATAGGCCCACACTCAGTGTTTTGGCCTTAGTATCCTGAATTCATGATTTCCAGTTGCAATGAGACTCTCATACTCATAGTATGTATTTGAAATGGAGATAGATACATGGTGGTATCATGATGGGTAAGTTATTTGTGTGAGTTTGAGAAAATAGATTCCTCAAGCAATATCGAGCAAGTGGTAGTCAACAAAGATGATTTTTGCTTTAGAGTGTGCGTGGGGGACAAACAACATAGGCCAATCATGGCAGGTATTTAATATACAAATGATCCCACCCGTCATTTGAGCTGCAAAATGTAGCTCACACGTTGCAACCACATTGGGAGCTAGACTTGCAACCTATACTATACCAAACAACTTTCACGCTCGATGAGCGGATTGCCACATCATGTCTATGTCACAAAAAACTAAAAAATGATAAAAATTTCTATTAAAAAAAAGGAGGTGAAAAATTGACCACATCTCCAGAGGAAATTTCCAGGTGGATAAGAGCATAAGATAGTCTGTGATAGTGTTGGAGAGTTTGAGCCCATGTGTGATTGACAGAACCGTAAACAATTGAGGTTCTGTCTCTTTATAGTTTGGCCGATTTCTCTAGAAAGCTTATAGGAGAGAGAAGAACGTCATTTAAAGAGCAATGGAGCAGACCCTCCATTGAATCTCATGATGTTGCTTTGTGAGAGAACTCATGGATTGAATTAAGCTCCAAATCAAAAAGATTAGTGGCTTCTTGAGAAAACAGTTCATGATGCTTTGCTACGGCAGCATCGACTAATTTAGACATTTTTTTTGTTGTTGCAAGATGATGAAAATTAGGAAGTAATGATAGAGTGGAATAATGCAGTACACAACAATCGTACCATAATTCTCTCCATAAAGCAACCACAAATGCACAACATAGATTTCGTCTCTCTCTCTCTCTATATCTCTCTCTGTCTACCTACCTTGAATTCATCAAAATATGCAAGAATATCCTTGAAAGATTCGGGCAAAACATTGACTCATACTAGTCTCATTCCCGTACTTACCAATGACCTGCATGCGGTTGGTTGTGTAAAAGTTTATTAATAGTCCTTGCTGAAAACCTTGTTCATGGATTGAACTTCTTCTTTTTGGGTTATGCATTGGCTCTGTAAAAATATATATTTGTCAAGTTAATGCGGTTAGATCTACTGAATATATATATACATATTCTATATAATACAATCTTATTTGTAAGTATTAATGATATTAATATATGTTATTTAATAATAATAAAAGCATATATTTATCTTATTTTTTAATAATGTTCAAATTTATGTAGTATGCTAATTTGTTACATATCAAGGTAAAGTCAATTATCTTAGGTTATGTACTTGAAATCATGATAAAGATCATATCAGTTGAGATATAAGTATATTTATCTTATTTTTTATCTTATTTTTTATCTTATTTTTTAATAATGTTCAAATTTATGTAGTATATTAATTTATTATATATCAAGATAAAGTCCATTATCTTAGGTTATGTACTTGAGACCATGATAGAGATCATATCAGTTGAGATGTAAGTAATTGCTTAAAGCTTAAAATATAAATTGTTCGTAATAATAGAATTATCAAGAATGACATTGATAATATGGATACATTATCACATAGCTTATCTCCTTAATATATAGAATGGTCGTTCTCATGACCATATATATTAGTGGAACATCAAAATTAGTATCTAGGTGCTTAGTGGAGACTATTTACATTGAATGTGACACATGGATAATTCTAATGGTAAGAATTATAACTCTTAATGAGAATTATCTAGTAACTATCGTACATGTGATTCTCAAATCTAATATCACTATGGTACCTTATGTGAAAAACTTATACTTTGACATTATTCTAAAAGACCTTAGTTAACGGTCATGATGGGTGAATCATTGGTTATAAGATGTTATACATGAAAGTTTTGAGTAATCAAGATATAATCCATAGTTCTTGTATTTTAGGTTAAAAAATCCACGATTTGTATACATTATTGAACAAGAAATCATTGTGCAAAATAGAATGGTATGAAATAAGTTTTTAGTAAATCCATTATCTATAGTCATTAGGTATAAATAGTTTTTATGATTTATTTATTAAAATTTAACAGTTAAATTACACTTTATGACGAATTGGATATAGTAAGATGGAAGGATTTTTCATTGTATGGTTGATAGTTACAACTAGCTCTTATTGAAAATGTTTACTTCTTATCTCTCATATAGTTTTGACACTTTTCAAGAAATCAATTTTGATTTGGTGGTTTAAGTTAATTAATTATGATATAATTAAATTAACTGTTTAGTTTAAATTATTTTTAAAATTAAACGAATTAAATTATAAACTACATAAAATTGTATGGTCTTATGGAACCCTCCCACTAGTATGATGAAAAACATAATCGATCATACACATTAAAGTTCTAAAGTAGCTCAATTAAGTTTTCATTGAGAATAAAGATATCAACTTTTTTTAATTTAAGGGAAATCATAATTTCCTAATTGTATGACTAAAGGCAAAATGATAAATTAGTAATAAATTAAATCGAATGTCATTCACCTCTATTAACAGAATTAAACAGTAATATTGATATAATTAGAAATTAATAATTTATCATAAATATTTAATTATTTATTAAAGTATCCCAATAATTTTATGTGTTGATTTATTAATTGTTAATTAAATAAGATGGGATCAAAGCCCATTATATGGTTGGAGTTTAAAGGGTATTGACCCATTAGAGACTTGTTTGATTGATTCCATCTTTGACTAGGTCAAAGTTTAATAATAATTTTAAGAAAACTTTAAATTTATAGAAACTTTTAAATACTCTCTTATAAGGGGATTGACTAACTTGCTCTTCTATCATAGTCTTGGCCAAAATTTGCAAGAGCGAAAAGATAGTGGTTCCTTTTTTCTCTTTTCTAATCTTTTACTTCATGAGTTACTTTAAAGTAGAAAATTAACTAGGAAAATTAAATTAGAAAATTCCCTTGCACATTGAGGAAGCTACATCTTATTCTTAAACTAATCGCAAGAAAATCATTTGGTTCTATAATCAAGCTTAACAATAAGTAGGTAGGAGCATAAAACCCTTACTCGACCTGATCTGATTCGATCTAATGAATCAGATTGGATACGGGTCTGGTAATCAATCATATGCAAAAAATTGGTCATAACGTGTACCTGATTCGACCAACTTTATTGAATGTCTAACATGTTGGGCAAGACGAAGACTCCTCATCTTCATGAATCATGAAGGTCTACCACCCTCCGACACCCTCCATCCTGGTAAGATCTGTCGTTCACTTGCCCCCCTCCGGCCCACCCTCTCCCTCTACTAGTAGTTCTTTTCGCAACCCTCCCTATGCCCAATGCCATCTGACATGTTGGGTAAGACAAAGACTCTTTGTCTTCGTGAGTCATGAAGGTATGTTGCCTTACAAGCTCTGTGTGGGCTGCGCCGCTGTGAGTAAGAGTAGATCCGCCACCGCCACCCGACACCCTCCATCCCGGTAAGATCTGCCATTCACTTTCCCCCCCCCCCCTCCAGCCCTCCCTCTCCCTCTCCTAATCTTCTTCTCGCAACCCTTCTTATGCCCGACGCCATCTGACATGTTGGGTAAGACGAAGACTCTTCGTCTTCGTGAGTTATGAAGGTCCACCGCCCTCTGGACTCTGTGTGAGATGCGCCGCTGTGAGCAAGAGTAGATCTGTCGCTGCCACCCACCCTTCATTCTGGTAAGATCCGCCGTTCACTCGCCCCCTCTCCAACCCTCCCTCTCGTTCTCCCAGTTTTTTTCCCGTAGCCCTCCTTATGCTCGACACCATCTGACATATCAGATATCCTACTATTCGATCCAATCCTATGCAGATCGGATAGATATCTTGATAATTTGATCGGATCGAATACCTGATCCAGTCAAATTGTTGGACATCCGTAACAATCGGGTTGGATTGGGTCGAATCTGACCCAATTCTTAGCCCTAACAATAAGTATCTGCATCTCTATAGATACTTATGTTTTATGAAATTTTATTGGTTTCACAAAATAGGAGATATATTGATTATATAATTGCATGATTAATTCTTGGGTTGATTAGGAGCGGTTTGAATTATTCAAAAAATTTACCTATCTATCTAGATCGCTCGTCGAGTAATTGTTTTATGTTCAAATTTCAAATTGGGATGGGTTACGCGCTAGAGGATCTTGGGTTTTCAATAATTGAAACTATCATCCTTCAATACTTATCAAGCTTAAAGAATACTTAAACTTCAATCATTGAGGATAGAAAAGACCATAAAAGTCACTTCTCTTACGGTTTAGTTAGTTTACTATAATTTTGTACTTACAATTCAGACATGAATTAGGGGTTGATAGTAGATTTCAACATAGGATTGAAGAAACTAGGAGTGAGTACTATAAATTTGGGATGAATTGAAATAATAATAATAACTGGCATCATTTATTTGTGATTGATTGTAAGATGGGTATTGTTGAAAATGGATTTATTAACTTTTAAAAGAAAGGGTATAATATTTAAATAATTAATATTTGAATATAAGTTTAACAGTTTAAGAACATGAAAGGAATTATTAGTGAAAAATGCAGTAGCACGTGTTTAGACCTTAACGAGACCTAAGTTCCTGTTGCTTATACTATTGCATTATAATTATCGTAGTCAACTATTACGAGACTATTAATGCTAGGAACAACATCAAGTCCAATTATGAACCGTTCATCTAAAACACTACTTTCACTACATCTAAGTCTGCAATACATTCGGCCTTAGTGGAGGATTTCACTAGGGTTTCCTAATTTTGAACTTTTCCAATTTTACTACTCCTCCAATATAAGGTGAAACAAACCAAAAGCAAAACTGATTTACTATCATCGAGATCCAATTGAAAATTAGAGTGTGAAATCTCAATTTTCAATTTAGAATCTCCATAAAATTAAGAACATATTCTCAATCCTTCTAAATCAATTAAGGACATTCTTAATAGCATCTCAATGCTTTATCAACCGATTGCCTTAAACTTGCTCGTAACTCTTTAGAGAAGAGGTTATATTTGGTTGCGTACATAGTATAGCATATTCATGCTATACCTCTCTTTTCCTTGACTTATTGGCAAAATATCTATTGGAATCTTTAATGTTAAATTTCTTTAACAATTTTACCTATGTATGTTGTTTGGGTCAAATCAAACAATCTCTTGAATCCACATCTATAGATCTCAACAAACGATTTTTTTACCCAAATAAGGATTATTTCAAGAATTACAGTGTAACATATTGCATTATAGCTACCTAATTCTCTAATGAGTTATGTCATCTATGTAAGTAATTTATGAATATTTTTGTACTCCCACTAACCTTCGTATGCCACAAGGATCATCTTCATTTTCAATGAAATTAAATGATTTGATCATTTCATCGAAATAAATGTCTCAATTTTGATATGCTTATTTCAATCCATAAATGGATTCATGCAACTTACACAACTTCTTTGTGTATTTCTATGTGAAAACCTCGGATTGTATCATCTATACTTTTACTCGTGGTCATCATTTGTAATAATAGTTTTCACATTCTCTTGCCATATTTGGTAATCATGGTCAGTTGCAAGCATAAGCAATATATATACATCTTTTGGGAAGTATTCCTTTAGGCGTATCTATTTCTCCAAATCGGAGCTACTCATAAGCTCGAAATATATTGTATGGTCCTCATCTATAACCAAACCCTTATTAGGATTTTTTACTAAAAACCTATGTCATTTAGGTCTGCTAAAAAAATATTGGATCTGTGAATCAGTTGTGCACTCTGAGATTTCACAATTGTCTCTTTCGAGGACGTCTTAGATGTATCACTTCAGTGAGTATAGAATTCTCGGTTTGTAATTATTTTGTCGTTCTTGAATTTATTCAAGTTCTATCATACTTCCACTAGATCTTTAAAAAAAATACCCTTTATGAGAAGGTAATGGTTCTCATAATAAACATGTTTTGTAATATGGATAAATGACATTCTTCTACTACTCCATATCTCATATGAAATAGAAAAGGAAAGTAATTTGGGGAAATTTTGTTTTCGTTGTAGCAATAATATTTTTAGATATAACTCTTGAATATTTTATAGAAGACTAATCTGACTAATCAAACTAAATCAAATAACATATGATACCTCCATTCGACATTCTAAGAGGTGTTCATTAAGAGAAAATATAATACTTCTTTTAACAAAGAGAAAACTGATTACCATGCCTAATGAACAATATTGTTCACAAGTTATTATTAATTCAGAATCAATTGAATCTAATATGTTTATAAAAGAAACTTTATGAATTCTTATTTCATTGGCATAATTTAATCGATAGTGTCCAGACTTAATTAAATCACATCAAACTTTTCATCTTTTAATCTATTGAATATTGAGATAAGTTTTATCATATTAAAATTTAGAATATACACTTTAACTATTACTATGAGAGATCTCATCTAATGAGATGCTAAAAGTATTATTTTTTGACTTTGAAAGTGTTCATATGTAATATGTTCAATATTGAGATAAGTTTTATCATATAAATTAATAAGAAATTGTTATCATATTTTAAAGTCCGCTTACAGGTTGAATAAGTTGGTTAAACTAACTTACATGAATATAAATATAAAAATAACATACGTAAATTTGCATACAATATTAACTATCAAAATCAAATGTCTTAACAATTCGGTATCTCCCACTATTTTCTTATTAATTTATATTAACCTCTTATATAAAATGAGAAAAATTAATTTTTCTTAGTGGGAAAAATGATCCAATCATCGAATATTATAATCACACGTGCCTATAACCAATTATATTAAGTAAGAAAGGTAGCAAATAGCTTTGTAATTACATCTCATGTAATTTTTTTTATCTTACTTCTAAGAAAACATAATCTCACGTGTTCGTAGCCAATGATGTTATCTTTAAGCCTAACCCCAAACATTCTTCTAAAATGTAATATATTAAATTAGGTCATGCATGTGTATAGCCACGTCTAAAATGATAGCACTACTCAGTTACGCATCATATACTATAATAATAAATGCATATACTTACATCAACTATAAATCCCACGTGTCTGTAGCCTACTTCATAATTAATATAAGCATCACATATATTATAATGTTTGTTAGACAAGTCATAAAATAATTTTAATACCAATTTTAGCTTTATCTTATCAAATGAATGATTTAAAACAACCAGGATCTCATCAATTAATACACATATATATGTTATGCATGTACTATCTCATAGTTTCTTAAACATGGTATATATGTGAAATATGATGCATGTACATTTAACAACTTAAATCATATATATCTAATGCATGAATATGTTAAATAATTTAACTTTCATACATTATATTGTTTTATCTTTTAATGCGGACAATGTAATATCCATGTAAATTCAAACAAGTTTTAGATTTAATTAATTTAGATTCTTGGTTATCCAATTTAATCACATTCATTGAGTATGTTTTAAGTAATGAAAAGCACAATAAACAATTGAAATGTTTTCTTTTAATCTTTAAGAAAAGTTTCCAAAAATATTTACTTTCCAAAACCGGAAAGTTTCTCAAAAGAAAAGTGTTATCTTCGGAAATATGAAAGTCTTCTAAAACCGGAAAAGTTTTCCGATTTACAATCTTTCCGATTTAGATTAGTTATCTTAAAAAAATTTCCTAATTTAGAATATTTTCATAATTAGAATACAATTCTTTATTTTGGAACTCTTTCCAAAATTAGGTTAACTAAAATTTTCTAATTTAGAATACTTCTAAAATATGTTAGTTACCATAAACACTTTTAGGTAGCTAATTAATGAAATCAATTTCCTTTATTTAATATGATCATAGAAGTTCTATGCAAGCAATTTTACATTGTTTACTTATTAATCACATTAAATCTTACTAAAAATAATTTTTGATTAATGGAAGCAATTACCATATTTGACATAATTAAAAATTTTTCATATAAACACTTTATATGAATTTCACATATCACTTCAAAACTTACCATAAACAATTTATGGTAATAGAGTTTCATATAAACAATTTATATTGGTAACTTTACTTACCATTTAATACTTACTAAATAATAATCTAATTAGTAATTTCCATAATCAAAATTAAATTTTAATTATCAAATTAAAAATTATATTTTCCTTTATTTATTTCAAGACCCCTAAAACCCTAGTCGAACTAGGGTTACATCGCGGTGCCGCCACCGCTAGGGCAATTTACCCGCGTGCATCTTGTAGCATAAGTGCTACTTGTGCCGTGTTTTCTACTGCCTCAGGTGTGACCGACGATCCATTTCCTCAGCTTTTTGGACAATGGTCTTATCTATTAGTTCTAAAAAATCAAAACGATCTAAAGGTTGAAATTCAGATATAGCAAATGTCATGCCACCACATATCAGGATATTGATTGAATGCTACGGCAATGGCAGCACTGCTTCTGTCGCATATCGCCATGCCTTAAATTTTCGATTGACAATTCATATGTTGGGCTTTGAGGGAAATGGTCTTAACTACCTTATCTAAAAATTTCAAAACAATCCAACGTTTGGATCTTCAAATATATCAAATGATGTCCTACCATGTAGTGAGTCAAACTTGCCGTACAGAAGGCCTAAAACGATTTGCCGCCGTTAATGAGGCTCATTTGCCGATCCAATCGGGCGAGTAATTTCATATTTCATTCATTTGGTTTCCAAGCATGAAAAACATTCAAGAATCACTCAAGAACATCCAAGAACAATGACATATCAAATATTAGATTAAAACAATAATTTCTACGCTTACTAGCATGATTTAGGATCTGATACCACTATTAGTGTATGAGTAATCCATAAGCGAAAGCGGTAATTTAAAATTTTCCGGATCTAATCCTAAACATGGAATAAACTCATAAACATATACCAAAATCGATCATACAAATTATCTATCAAATTAATATTTCATGGAAAGTATAGAAAAGTTTTAGGAAACTATTAGATTAAGATCTAAGAAAACTCATTAAGGTGCCCAAGTCTTCTTAATCCTTCATCGTGGCCGAATTCAATAGGAAAATTGAGGTGCCCAAGTCTTCACCCTCAAATTGTAATACATGCAGCTCAGTTCGCTCGATTGATTTTCTATACTAAAATTCATCACATAATTCAAAGAACTCGTGGAAAGTAAAGGGAAAATCTAACTTTCTCATTTTAGAAATTTCGGCCGAGAGACAAGTAAAAACTTATGATTTTCGGCCATCCTAATGTGATATTTATAATACTCCATTAAGCATTCTTAAATCAATTGAGGAAACAATGGCACAAATGAGTATGATATGTTACGTGTCCACTCCCTTACTTCTCAGCCTCTCAAACTTTGTGATGGCACAACCAATATGGATGACCGGGAATGTCCCAGTGTAATTAGTCGATTATAGTACTTATCCCTTACTCGGCCCGATATTTGTTTTGCCATGAACAAACTCTCCCACTTTATGCACAAACCAAGTATCACACAGGGGGCAGCGGCAAAGTGCCCTTTACGGTAGCTGAAAAACTCCATTCTTCATGGCATTTTCATCAATCGGACCTCCACATGCACGCTCACCGCCTACTCCGATGGAGATTGGGCCGAAAATCTTGATGACAGGTTCAACAAATGCTTATGTAATTTTCCTTGGCCCTACTCCTATATCTTGGCATTCGAAGAAGCAACATGCCATTGCACGATCTTCAACTGAGGTGCAGTATCACGCCCTTTCCACCACGGCCTCTGAAACAGTTTGGGTCACATCTCTTCTACCCAAGCTTGGTGTCTCCCTTATAGCAACACCCAAGCTTCTTTATAATATTCTTGATGCAACCCATTTGAGTCTCAACCAGGTCCAACACTCTGAGACGAAGCACGTTGAAATAGTTTTACACTTTGTTCATGATTTACTTAAACGAGGACACCTTATTGTTCATCACGTTCACACAAGTAATCAGCTGGCTGATTTGCTAACTAAGCCATTGTCCAGGCAATGCATTATTTTTCCTCCGAGACAATATTGGACTCGCCGATGGCAGGTTGAGGGTGCGTATTAGGGAAGTTTACTATGTGCATACAAGGAAAGAAGAAGCAATTAATGAGAGCACAATTGAAGGAAATAATTAAGCCTAGCTATGTTATGGAAATCTCCAGCTAGAAATCCGAATGTTATTTCGTTGTATAATTATGAGAATTTTATCATTACTAACATTGTATTTAGAATTTACTTCGTTGGTTATATATTATACTCAATTACAGAAATATAATGATACTTTTAGCTTCCATTCTCTGTGTCTCTTTACATACTTAGTTCGGCATTCAACAATGTTTGTCGCGATGAGATCAACCAACCCACTCAACATAGTAGCAATGTAGGTATTACTCTTTCAGGATTATTGATATCCTACTCAATAATCTTAGAACTAGAAACATTTAAGTTAAGGCATTAGGAACAACAACTCTCATCTACCATATTTCATGGCCTTATCTTTAGGCATTATCATGTGTTATATAAAACTGTATTACACCTATTTAAATAATGTATTTAATCCATAATAGTACTTTGCCAATAGTGATTATGTCAATAAATGTCATATTAGATTATTCATACCAGTAATAAAACAATTGAACTCCGAACAAGATTGGTTTTAGGACATATTACTTCAATACCTAAATCTCTGAGTTATCAAGAGTTTACATATAAAGAAGAGTATTAACATTCCCAATATTTGATATATATTCATAGGTATATTTTCTTTTCTTTTTTTGGGATTATCGATATAAATTAATAAAAGAGGAAGAAATTAAAATTAAATTTATAGGATTAAAATGGAAATATAAAATTTCTTTACAATTTCATTAGTAATTTAATAATAAAAAAATGGAATTTGAGTGTTAAGAGATAGACGGAATTGAACGACGATGAAACTGATTGAAAAGATATTTAGTAATTAAAAAAATATAATAAATAATTATTCTCAATTAAAAATATAAATATTTAAGAATTATCTTTTTACATGTCAACATATTTTCTGATGTGCATATTCTCAATTTATGTTTCATATCCTCATTTTATTAATAAAAGATATTTAATAGAGATCTATTTCTAATGTCTTCAGAGCTTGAAGAGTTAGTTTTATCATCCTAGAAATTCATGGGTGTTAATCCTATTTGTTCAAAGTTGAGGAGGTTGATTATATTTTAACCCAAATTTTTATGAATGGAGAAATTATATATATAGTCAAAATAGCTAAAATGAAAAAGGACTTTTGTATCAATCTTGCTTACATGAATCATCATGCCATACAAGTGTTTTTGTCAAAGTCAAACTTTTGTATAAGTAGTCATTTTCTTAGCAAATGTAGGGTTGAAAATCCTTCAGGAGAAAGTAATACTAAAACATTATCGACCCCTTGATCCGTGATTAGTAATCTAATTAAGGCTGTGGAAGTTGATATCAACGGCTAATTTGTTCAAGTTTTGATGTGTTCTTGAAATAGATTTCTCTCATCGTTTTTCATGATTGACTTCGTGCAGCATGATAACACCTCGTCTGAACATCATCATATCGTGTACTTCTCAGTTACTTATACTGCGTAATGCAACAAATGAACTAGGCAAAATAATATGAAAACAGCCAGAACTGGACAACTCCGAACAAGTTGCTAGAGTTGAGCCAAAATGAAATAAAAAACACACAGAAAACCAAACCCAAGTTGCTCGAGTTAACATTTTTTTCCTTCTTGCTTCTCTCTTTTTAAATGCCCTTTCTTTTGGCAGAAAAGCAACAGTACAAAATATATACAGAGAAGAATAGTTAAAAACGAGGAAATTTCCAAAAGGCAACTCAACATCTGAGCTGAAAAAGCAGATCTCTAGGCCCATATTTCTTAATTTACACATTCACAAAGGCCAGTAGAGACTACCCATTTTTTCCTTTTTTTTTTTTTTGGGTAAAAAAAAAAAAAAGAAAAGTCCACCAACAATTTACACCATTTTCATCCATCACACACACTCAACCTTGCTCTGCCCACTAGTCTTGCTCGGATTTAAAATCCGGCATCTTAAACAGACAAACTTAACCGGGACCCCCTCTGAGTCGGAGATTCCAGAACATCGAGTATGCTGCCAAACATTACACAAATCACAAGCCAGCATCCTCTCCCCATCATCATCTCGGGCCCCACAACTGCAATCAACAGTCCATCTTTCAATCCCCCTCTCCATTCTAAACCTATTTAGTGCAAATTTCCCTTGAAACCCTCTGACTCTAACAAATTCAGTTGAGCCCAAAAGAAGCTTGATAGGGGTGGAATCATCTACACCTCCGTAGTCAACTATCTCTTCAACTTGGAACCTTCTGAACATGAGATATACATCTTGGAAAGCCTTTGATGCTTCCAGCTTGAGGTCAGATAGGGTTGCATTTTGGGAGAGCACAATAAGTTCTGGAGGGGGTTTCATGGAATATTCTTCTTGTTCTTCTAGAAGCTCTACTTGGCATGAGAGGCACAGAGAGAAAGGATTGTGGTTTTTGGTTGATGACAGCATCATCTTTTCAGGCCTGTAGTCTTTTACAAACTGTTTACAGTCTAGGAGCTTTCCTGCTGAGCTGATTGCAAGGTCTCTTGTTGACTGGGGCCCATAGTTTATTGTGGTTTGAGGATGAAGCATGGATTCATATAGATACTTGAGGTCTTGCACGAGATTTTCTTCCGATGGACAATTGGAGATGGAAGATTCAGCGGAAGCTGTGACACTATTTGAGGAAACAGTTCCAGGCTCGAGTCTGAGAGAAATAAAGCAAGAAACAAAGGGATCAGAAAAATAATCAAACACAACAAAAGATGGTTGCATAACAAGAGATGAGAGATTGAAAAGTAATACAAAAGACATATAAGAGTACCCTCTTCATAAAGAGCATATTTCATAACCGCCACCCCTTCTTTTTCCCCCTTAAGAAGTCAACATGTAATAGGGGAGTTTGTTGATAAAACTGTGATACAGGCTTCAGTTACGATTTACAAGTGAGCATTTAGAAGAAAGATTTCAAAAGGATATCAGGTAAACTGGTGTTTGGCAAAACTGGACTTCGAACAAAAAAAAGTCCTTGAAAAGTATTTGAGACAAGCTGGACATTTCAGACCTAATTTAGATTTTACACCCAAAACAGTAGTGACTAACGAGCCTATGTTCAGCAGAAGCTAAGAAGACAACAAGGGAAATAACACACTTATCCCTGAAGTGTAGATTCATATCACTAAATACATTAACAATTTCAGATAATCCAATTCTGAAGAGCCAAATGCTTACCTGTACTCAAAAGCACCAGAATCTGGATTACAACGAGCATTAACAACCATTCCATCAGTTGCCAATTTCCCACCAAGTTCCTTAAGGCAATAATCAAGCAGCTCTGGTGGGCCCACCTTACACACAGCACCCCTAAGAGAACGCCAAGACACCCAATTGGACCCAGACACTGCTCGCAAGACTCTAAACATTGCTTCTTCTACACGCATTACATCAATCTTGGTCCATGAGCACAACACTCCAGCATGATGTTTTACAGAGGTGGGGTCACCAGTTCTTGCGGGCGACTTGTGAACATTATGGATCAAACCGATCAAAAAACTGAAAAGGTCTCTTATATTTACAAGCTCTCGCTCTGACAATGACTGGTAGTATGAGATTGTGTCTTGCAGGCGAGAGCGGGGCTTTCTGCCTTGAGATAAGAAGATGGATAAAGGTAGGTTTGAGAGGGTTTCAACGGCCATGTTATATGCGTCAAGAGTAACTGCAAAGCTACCAGCACCGAATTCAAAGCCCCAGTTACCATACCATGGATGGCCCTTGGTTATGGCATGAAGCAGGCGATAGTCCAACCCGTACTTTTTCGACACATCCATCACACTGACCTTTCTGCTCGAGAATTAGATAGGTAAGTTAATTAAGAGTCTCCCTCATTTTGCTTAGACCAAAGTGTCACCAAACACATCGGAGATTTGATGGCAGGAAGAATCTCGTCTGTGTTTGTGTGTGTATGGGTAATCTACCAAAATCTTCAAGGGAAAATGAAAGATTTTATACTTATACCAGTTATTCATATTCTAATGATTATTCCAATTATCACTAAAGAAGATCCATTGTAAAGTAAAATTTGTCATCATAAAGTCTGTAATGTTATGAAACAGGTACATAGAGTTATGAATACTATCCGTAGAATCCTTTAAATACTATATTGCCGTAATCATTTTCCACTTGGCCTTTGATATTCCTTGCTGGTTCTAGGATAAATTTCACGAGTGAAGAATCAAAGGCCACTTAGTTATGAAACCGATACATAAAGCATTTTATATTACGCACAACAGAGCTCTTGGAGTGGATTGAAGTATTGGGATTGAAAAAAAAAGAAAAAGGAAAACTGAAGTGAAAACTTGCAATTGGAAAACTAGACTGTCATAGCATCAAGAAATTTAAAAACAACGTGTTCTTCGTTAAAACAAGATTTTATTGGTGAAAAAGTTGTAGGGTTAGATACAACTAAAAAAATTAACACCAACCTGACTCCAAGAGTTTTACAAAGCATATCCCAGAAGTTCATGATATGGCATCCAGATAGAAGCCTAGAGCCTCCCTCTCTACCATTGACCCTAAGAAGATGCCCAAATCCATTGGAATGGACTACACCATGCAACAGATGAGTTGTGTTCTCCAGCTGCTGGTACACCCAGTCCTCTACATCATCGGTACTAGTTACGTGGTTGCATGACTTGCACCTGGCAAATGACGACCAAAGACAGTAATATAAAAGAGTATGCCATGATCATTAGCAGACAGAAATTAGAAAGTGGCCCAGTTGATCTTCATTCTGGCACCATGACCCTTCATTTTTTCTAACACACCCACATAACCATTCAATTTATATTGCAAATTGAAGTCATAAATAGCAGAACAAGAGAAACATCTTCACGATAGAGAAAGTAAAGGAGAGAGAGGGGCGAAAGGGTCGTTGTGCTCACTTGGATTCTGACATATGCAAGACATCGCCACAGCACATACATGGCTTGTGATACCCACCAATGGAACTCCCGTCCGCCTTTATGATAAAATGGTACCGTTTACCGCAAACAGGGTGGCCACTCCAACCTTCATCAGTTCCATGGTCAATCAAAGAAAAAATCAGAATTCAGCAATTTACTTCTTATCGGCCAAAAAACAAATAATTATAAATTAGATTACATACAATCAGAACCGTAAAATAAATAAATAAATAAATAAAAAGAGTGCAGTCGTTTTCAATTTTTCAACAAACATCGACTAATCAATAAAAAAAACTATATAATTTATATATTAGGGGGGCCCGACCGAAATAAGACGAATAAGAATATAAAAGGCAAAAACAAAAACAAAAACAAAATTCTAAAAGTCAAAATAAGGTGACGACCACATTATCAAATAAGACCAACCAAAAAACCATAGCTGTCACGAAACATATCAAACGCATTAAGCAAAGTCTTGCTTTTTTCCTTTCATTTAATACCACAGATCACCGTTTTCTCCACGTGTAAGACCTCATTATTTCAATCTCATTTATGGGCCCGCGTAGACTGGTGGCAGCCTACGGAATACAAGAAAAAAGAGAATTTAACTCGCTCTTTCTCGCGAGAAACACAAAAGTAACCTCTCTTCTAGTCCATTGGGTTTCTCATCTCAATTTCTCGCAGTCTAGTAATTTCAGTGATATCAAGTTTAGCCTACTTCCCATCACTAGTTCCCAACAGGCATCAACCCGTGGTCCCGTTGTTCATTAAAAATTTCATCTCGCGAGATTTTGGAGAAAACATCTAAGGGATCAGTAAAGTCATTTTCTCGGCCTCCCCAGCTACGCGCCCGGCTCAGATGAACCGGAGACCGGAAAGGATGCTAGATATGTACGACAAGGAATGGGATTTCGTAAACACAACTCGACTCGGTGACTCAACTCACCGACAACTCGGCACTGATCGCAATAGACGGATCTGGATCTCGCCACGTCCTCCTCCACAACGTCGAGGCAGATCATAGTCGGTTGCAAATCAGGACCCTCGGTCATGTCGCCGACACGGAAGAGAATCTGCCACGTCATCAGGTGAGGGAACAAGGACGCCGGGGGCGGTGCTAGCGCGTGCTTGGACAAAAAGGTGCGCACGTTAGTCCTGAAGGGGCCGCTCGGCACACCATCTCCGCCACCAGCCGTCGACGACGGCGGGAAGGTGAAGATATCGTATAGATCTGCAGTGACTCTCCTCTTCATCCTCTTCAACGGCCGGCCGTTAACGACCATAATGATTGGAGGTCTTAGCTAGGGATCAGATCTGGCCTGAAACACAAGTTTAAAGCGAGAGATTAGGTAGATCGGGAAGTTGGGAGACGGATCAGAAGGATGAGATGGGCGGAAGGGGAAGATATTAGGGTTTGGATTTGATTTCGGGGAAAGGAGAGAGAAGGGGAGGGAGGGAAAGAGGTACGTTGATTTCCGCTGAGTTGTAGGGTTTTCCGTTTGCGTTTTTTCCTATTCCAATTTTTCGTGTTCTTTCTTTTCGTATAATTTTGGGGTTTTTTTTTTTTTTTTTCTCTTTTAGACCGGGAAGTGGCGAGCTAGTTCTAGTAATAGGTGTTAATAATGAAGTATTAAAAAGTTGAGTCGGTTCGAGAAAGTGGAGAAGAAATAAGAAATTAATTAATAAAAATAAAAATAAAAATAATTAATTTTGATTAATAAAGTCGACGAGAGAGATTTTTTTTTCTTTATTAAATAGAAGGTTTTTCTTCGAGAGTCGAGACTGTTTAAGGTTCGGTTTACTTTTACTTAAATTACGTATTTACCCCTGACCTTGAGACCTTTCTAAAATTATAAATTAATAAATACTTAGAAAAAGTTATTTACTAAAATTTGGATGTCTAAAGGTAGTTTTATTTTTCTTTTTGTTTGATTCTTTTTAGTATATATATAATTCAGTTTTTACAAATTCATTCCTTAATTAGCTTTGGTGAATTTTTTAATTCTTATATTGTTGAAATATAAATTTTTAGTCATTCCAATAAGTATCTTCATCATAGAGGATGATATGACATTTTTTTTGTGACGTGGTCACTAACATATCATATCACATCATTAAAAAAATACAATAGTTTTTAAATATTTCCCTTTTATTTTTATTGTTCTCTATTTTGATCCCTTGTTAATTTCTTTTTTTAAAGTTTATTTTTCATTAATATAGAAAATAAAATTCCATTTGGATTCTAGTGAAAACAAATCGAAATATTCTGACTTTTTCTTAAGAAATCGATCAAAATGATCCAATTTTTTCACAAGATATCCAAATCGAATCAATTCGATTTTTTTACAAAAAAAATATTAAAATTGAACCCAATTCTTCTTCTTCAGGAAGAATTGGACCAAGTTCTTCTTTTTCGCGAAGAACCAAATCTAGTTTTCCCTCTTTGTGAAGAAAGTTCTTTTTTGTTGAGCAAAGCACCATAGCTGCTGCCATAAAGCTCAAAAAGAGCACCTTATCTGCAGGTCCATGGCAATAGCTATGGAGTTTCAAGCTCTATTACAATTGCCATGGGTTTCAAACTCAATGGATGTTGCAATGGAGTTCTTAGTGGGAGAAGAAGAACCGAGTCTGATTCTTCGGGAGAAGAAGGACCGCGCTCCTCGAAGAACCAGGTCTAGTTCTTCACACATAAGAAAAATCAGGTCTGAATCTTCACAGAGAAGAATTAGGTCTGGTTCTTTGGGAGAAGAAGAATCAAGTTCGTTTCTTTGGGAGAAGAAGAATCAGGTCTGGTTCTTCGGGAGGAAGAATTGGGTCTATTTCTTAGCGGTAAAGATGAATCGGGTCCAATTCTTAACAGTAAAGAAGAACCGGGTCCGGTTCTTCATAGAGAAGAAGAACTCGGTTTGGTTATTTACGGAGAAAACAAATTGGATCTGATTCTTCGCAGAGAAGAAGAATCGGGTCCGGTTCTTCACGAAGAAGAAGAACCGGGTCTGATTTTTCGGGAGAGGAAGAATTGGATTTGATTTTTGGTGAAGAAGAATAACCGAGTCTGGTTCTTCACAGAGAAGAAGAACCGGATCTAGTTCTTCAAGGAGAAGAAGAACTGGGACCGATTCTTCACGAAGAAGAAGAACCGGGTTCGATTCTTAACGGAGAAAAAGAACCGAGTCTAGTTCTTCACGGAGAAGAAAAACTAGGCCCAATACTTCACGACGAAGAATAAGAAGAATTAGGCTCAATTCTTCACAAAGAATTAGAACCAAGCCCGGTACTTTGTGAAGAAGAAGAAAAAGAATCAGGGTCAGTTCTTTGCAAAGAAGAAGAACCAGGACATGTTCTTTGCGAAGAAGAAGAACTAGGCCCAAGTCTTTGCAAAGAGGAAGAACCGGGCCCAGTTTTTCACGAAGAAGAAGAAGAACTAGGTCCGGCTCTTTGTAGAGAAGAAGAATCACGTCTTATTTTTAGGGCGAAAGAATCGAATCGATTTAATCGAGATCCTCATAAGTGATTCAATCAAGTTCCTCGCATAACTCGCATCAATTCGATTTGGGTACCTCACGAAATAATTAGATCATTTTGATAGTTTTCACAAGAATTAAGAAATATTTTGATCAAATTTTTACGAGAAATTGAATGGAATTTCATTTATTTATTTTCTATATTAAAAAAAGAATGTAAGTACAAATAAATAAATAAAAATTAATAGAGAATAAAAATGGAGGAAAATAAAAATATAAGGGTGAAATACAATAATAATAAAAAATATATATTTAAATTCTTAATGATGTGATGTGATATCTTAGTGGCCACATCTCCTAAAAAGTGTCACATCATTCTCTTTGCCAATAAAATTGAGCTAAATGACAAAAAAGCTTCATTTCGATAATATATAAATTAGTCGACGAACAAATTTATAAAAGTCAATCAATATAAAAGGTAAAAAATGAATTAACCTTTTTTTTCCAATGGTTGCTGATGTGATTGTATGTGGCATACTGTCACATCAGCACTCTATTAATTACAAACAAAAAATTAGATGATATGAGACTTTTAACCCTTCTTTAAATGATAAAGAGTCGTTTTAATCATTTGAAAGACATAGTATTTCACTTTTTAAAATCTTTTTAATTTTTATTCTTCTTTATTTTAAATATTTTTTCTTTCATAATTTTATATTAATATTATTTTAACTTTTTTCTTTCTTCTTTCCTTTTAGTTAATATGTAAATAATAGAATCGTGAACCGAATATAGAGTTATCTACAAAATGATAAATTATAGAATATTAACTAAAATTAAGTTAAATTTACAAATTTTGATAGCTAAGCATATGTGAATGCTAATAGGTTGGCAGCCATGAGCAAGTGTGCCCTTGATTCGAGGCCGACAACCCGACTCGAATTGCAATTATGGCATTTTATGATTCACTTAGTATGCAGCCCGACCTAGATCACAATTGTGGTAGTTTTGTATCTGGCCCAATTCGTAAATGCATACGAGAAATGTTTTGGTGGATCTATTTATTTAAGAACTATGGATCAATTCAATATAAATCAATTATATATGTGGTTTTATCAAACCATTTTTATATAGTGATATCAATTCAGGCCACACTCCATTATCCAAATTGGGTTATTCGTGTAATGGATGTGTCGGTAGAGATGAGAAACGATCGGGACGGTCAAGAGTCAAGACTCCGATCAAAATTTACCATAATTGGGCCCCAACCGATTTTGAATAACCCCTGACCGGTCCCCATACCGGTGGGGTGGTGGGACTAAGACGGACTGATTATTTATTTTTATTTTTTTTAATTGAGCACATTAAATTAATCTCATTACCCAGTTTAATAATTGTATATTTGGACATCGTGAGCTACAATGTTTTAATATTTTAATTAAGCATATTAAATAAAATCTTAATTGGAAGTTTTCTTTTCATTCAAGTTTAGTATGCCTAAGCATTATAGCCTTCTGTAATGGATGCTCATAAAGGTCCATTGAGAAAGAGAAATGAGAAATTGAAGGACCCATTTTCATTAGACTATAGCACCTAAATTTTCATTGGAAGTTTGATAAGAGAGAGGGAGGGGAGGTGAGAAACAGAGAAAGAAAGGATAAAAAAAAATATGTTTAAAAAAGTCGGGGGTTTCGGTCGGGGTCTCAACCTAGACCTAAAATTTGCATCCAAAATAGATTTTGGTCGGGATCACGAACAAAAAAAAAACATTTAGGGGAAACCTCCGACTAAACCCCGAAAGACTGTCTCGAAGCAGTTTTGATCGGATCAGTATTTTAGCTCAACCCTATATATCAGTCTAGATAGACATTTAGAACGTTAGGCACGACCCGGATGCCCATGGTGTTTGGTCTCATGCCAAATTACATGACATGTCGTGTACATGGATACAAACCAAGGTTTAAAAAAAATTATGTTTTGACTTTTGTGTAAATTTATATATTGTTATTAGTTATGCATTTTAATTAACTTTAGTTGAGTAATTGACAAATTAAATATCAACTGTGATTATAAATTATAAGTTAGAATAATTAAAATTTTAAAACAAAAATAATGAAACTCAAAATTATAATTTTTTTCATTCCATATCATATAATATATAATAAAAATTGAATTTAGACATCAAGTTGTACCATGTGTGAATTGTCAACTTCTAGTATGCCATGTGGCATATTTTACAACTAAATTTCCTAAAATATCATCATTATATATATAATAACTACTTCCTAAAATAAACTCGTTCCATAAATAAATTTCATTTATGCAAATTATTATTAATTATAGAAAAAATGAAGAAGAAGAAAAAATACTTTACTCTACCAAACTTCCTACAATGTGTCACGCATTAGATTTTCAAACAAACTTTCTAAAATATCATCATATCACAATAAATTAAATATTAAATACAAACTAAACTAATAAGTTCAACATTAAATACAAATTAATAATTTTCCTCGTCTTAAAACAATCATTTACAAAAAAACTATGTTTTTCATCTAATGAAGAAAAAAGTAAGGAAACCCTAAAACACAAAATAAGAAATTAAAAACCCTAAATCATAAAACCTAATTCATAATAAAATTGAAGGAAAAAAAAACATGTTTGTAATAAAAATTGATAATAATTAAAATCCTAAATTTATTTTTGATCTTAGGAGAAATTGGTACAATGCAAGAGGATGTAATCTAGTTAAAAAATATAGAAAGTTTCATTAAAAGAATATTTCGGCCTTATATGAAACCTACAATGAAGTCATAAATAAAGAGAAATAATAAAATTGTAAATTAAATATAAATATGTGGTATAAACTATCAAAGTACTATCCTAATAAATAATATAATATTCAAAAAGTTTACTCGCTAAAGATTTCTCATCAATCTTGTGGTCATGATTTTTCAAAATTATATTTTGAAAAATAATTTATTCGATTTAAAAAAAAAATCATGGTTTGATACATTTAGCATTCGATTCGAGTATACTATCCATAAGGATCTGGCTTTTTGCTTTTGTAACTGTGTTGTTATGTTATGACTATAAGTAAGTCCAGTACTTTGAATTAGGATCATTTTGTCAATGGTGTATTTTTTTAATTGGAAAAAGAAAGAAAGACCTGCATATTTATCATATTTATTAATTTTATTGGAATTAATATTATATATTTCATATATGCATATCATGATAAAGTATAATATCTTGAGTTATGCATTTTGGAGATCTTGATAGAAATAATAATTTTAGAAACTCGAGTCACTAAAAACTCTTATGATACAAACGATTCATTATTATAGGATCTCGATAATAGACATCGATTGATCCTGATAAATAATCATGTAGTTCATTACTTAATTGCTAAGGTGGCCGCCGATCTCATAGTCAGTAGAGTTAGTAGAAAACTATGATGATTAGGTGGACGTTTAGTAGATGAAATTCGGATTACATTATTGCATGTTGGAGGTCCTAATAGCTGGTGGAAATGTCCAGATCACTTGATGAATAAAAATCTATACATTGAAATGATCGTATCTAAATAATCTAATATTTCTTGAAAGGCTTATAGGATAACTCGAGTCGTTATTCGTAACCACAAAATGATAATCCTTATTATTAAAGGAATAATACACAATTAAGTGATGCTATTAAACAAGGTTGTACTAAAAAGTGGTCCTGAAAATCTAAAAACAACATCACCTACCATTCAAAAATATCTCGTACATGCTCTTACACTTGAAACTACAAATATCATTCTAAATGATCTTGGATATCCATTATTTTCTATTTTGATTAATGAGGCTTGCAACGTTTCAATAAAAGAACATATGGCGGTTGCAATTCAGCTACATGGATGTTAGAGGGTGTATTTTTAAGCACTTCTTTTGTATTGTACATGTAACTAATACTACAGATTTATAACTCAAGGTGTCACTTGTTCATTATTTTCTAAACATAGGTTAAGTATCTCAAAACTCTATGGACAAGATTATGATGGAGTTAGCAACATACAAGGAGACCTTAATAGGCTTACAATTTTGATTATGAGAGAGAATCAAAATGCCTTATGAAAGTCATATGTCCATCAAGCCATTCGAGTAGCCCCGATAGGGCGTATAGACTTTGAATAGATAAATTTTCTTATATAAAAAACACTTGCAAACAATTAA
The DNA here is from genome assembly GCA_027186245.1 of Coriaria nepalensis. Lineage (NCBI taxonomy): Eukaryota > Viridiplantae > Streptophyta > Magnoliopsida > Cucurbitales > Coriariaceae > Coriaria > Coriaria nepalensis. The sequence goes on along the minus strand of CP114486.1, from coordinate 9,374,982 downwards.
TATAATTGATATTTTTTGAATAGATAATGTTGGAAAATAATATTATATATGCTTAATACACATATCATGATAAAGTTCTAAACTTTAGGTTTGCACTTGAACCATGATAGTGATCATACTAATTGAGATTCACGATACTTAAAGTATAACGATCTAAACAATTCATAGTTATAAAATTATCGAGACAAGGCATTAATGATTCGGTAAGACTGTTACATGTGTTATTTTCATAATTGTTAGGAATAGTTAATCTCATGATCATTGATATTGATAGAATATCAAGATAAGCATATGAGTGTTTAGTGGGAGACTAATTTTACTAAATGTGACATTTAGATAATCTCAATTGTAATTATACTAATCTATTAATCAAGGTTATCTAGTAATTATGTGTTAGTGATTTTCAGACTTGAGATCATCATATAATCTTATATATGAGGTTCTACACTTTGATATTATCCTAAAATATCCAAGTCAACGATCATATTCATCACTCTGTTACAAAGAAGAAGAAAAATCTTATGATACAATATGTTCATCTATATAATAAAAAAATACTTGCAATGTAGTATGGTAGGAAAATTGAGTTTTCTATTAATCCATTTTCTTAATTACATAGAGAGAGATTATACTTACAATTTATTTATTATGATTTAATAGTAAACCATATCCTATGATGAATCATGATATTGGCCAAATAAAAAAAATTAAATAACAAGGTATTACGCATATATATTATTTGGGAAGAAATTGTATATTTCCCATCTCACATGTAACCTTGACATTTTACTACAAGTCAATCTTTGTTTTGAAAGTTTAAGTTAAATTAATTAGGAGATAATTAAGTTTAATTGTTACTTTGAAAGGTAGTTTAAAAGCAAAAATGTATAATTCTAAATTAGATAAAATCATGAGGTGTTATGAATTTCATCTTGCTGTCGAGATGTAGAATCTAACTGGTCACACACATAAAAGACTAAAAGCAGTTCAAATGATATTTTCATAATTGGAGGATAGAAACAAACAATTTTATCAATAATGAGATTATTTAGTATAATATAAAGTAAAGGATTTAATTTGTTAACTTGATATCATGCAACATTGCTAGCATAACTAAGTACGTATATATATTAATTTGAAATTAATTATTTAATATAAGAATTTAACTAAATTAATCATTTATTTATTTATTCTTAATTATATGACTTGAAATTTGTTAATAATATTAATTAATAAAATTCAAAGTGACCGAAATTAACTTTAAGGAGTCAAAGAGCAATTCGATAATTTAATTAATTGAACTTTATCAATTAATTGAGAATTAATTAAAAAGTCAAACTTAGTCAAACATCTTGGTCATAGCCTGTGACGAGGAGCTGATTTACTTCTTAATTAATTATATGAAATCATGATAACAAAGTAATTATCACAAAATATTATATGATTAAAAGAATTAGTCTTACATGTAGTAGAAATCTAATTTTTCCTCTCATATGGTTGGCAACATGTAGGAGATGGGCACGTGATATACTTCTTGATTATTGAATAATGATCAAGAACAATTAGAATAATAATTCAACTATCGTAAGTAGAGTTTTACTTGAAGTAGAAATCCCTCTTTTCCACTGTGCATTACCGGCAAAGTACATGTGCCAAGCATGAGATTTTCTTCTTGATTTAGCTAAATAATTATCATGATTGGCATATGTATTATTTAGAGTAGTTATCATATATAATTATTTAATTAAACTAAAGGGCATAAAATTTTCATTTAATAATGTAGTGACCCGTATTGTTTGGACCGTTACATGATCGGAGGATACTCAAGTGAGTTGAGGAACTATCACTGTTTGGGCAGTCTTTTGCATGAACTAAAATGCGGTCGGATATTAAACGTTTCGTTACTTAGTGTGATACGTGTCAACGGAACAAAGCCATACCTCGATCTTCGATAGATCTATTGAGTCAGTTACCCATGCCCTTATAGGTTTGGGCATATATTTCAATGGATTTTATAGACGGTTTGCCGATATCGAAAGACAAAAATTCAATTTTTGTGGTTGTCGATCAACTAAGCAAGTATGCATACTTCATGTCTCTCTCTCATCCATATATGACTTGTGTGGTAGCAGATGTATTTTTTCGTCTAGTTATTCATCTACACGACATTCATGAGTTTATAGTCAGTGACCGGATCGAATTCTTCTCAACACGTTTTGGAAGGAATTATTTTCTTTGCATGGAACACAGCTTAAACATAGCTCGACATACCATCCCTAGACGGATGGACAAACATAGGTGGTGAATCGTTGTCTCGAGCAATACCTTTACTGTTATGTGGGTAATAATTAGAAGAAATGGGAATCGTGACTAGCATGGGCGGAGTACTGGTAAATACATTGTATCATGAGTCTATAGGAATGACTCCTTTTGAAGCACTATATGGCCGACCATTGCCAAGACCTCTTGAGTTATGATAAGGGCGACTCACCAGTGGACGAGGTTGATCAGATTCTTCATACAAGGGAGGAGATAAATCAAGAATTGAAAGCTAACCTTAGTTGGGCTCAAAAATGAATGAAGCAGTATGCAGACAAACATTGCCTAGAGAAAGAGTTTAAGACCAGAGTTTGGGTCTATTTGAATCTACAACCGTATCGGCAACGGTCTATTTTTAAGTGGACATTTCAAAAGCTCGCCGGTTAGTATTTTACGTATGAGGTTGTAGCACGAGTGGGTTTGGTAGTTTATAAATTGGCACTACCGCAGAGGTCGAAAATCCACATGGTTTTCCATGTCTCTCTATTGAAATGAAAGGTGGGAAATTATGATGTTATTCATCCCACGACACTGCCGTATGATGATGAGGACATGCTCGTACTTGAGCTGGATAAAATGATGTATTTCTGTTTGGTACAACTTAGGGCAGGCCAGTAACAAAAGGCGTTGGTGAAGTAGAAAGATTTGAGTTGGGATAATGCGACATAGAAACCAGTGTTAACATTACAACAACATTTTCCATCTTTGAACCTAAAGAACAAGGTTCCTTTTTTAGAGGGGAATAATGATGGGTCTGAACCAACATTGAGTGAGCAGGTTTGTCAAGATAATGTCTGTTTAGCGGGTTATATTGCACATGCAACCCATACACATTGGGGAGGGGGGATTACTATGTTATTTTCTTATTTTGTTATAACTATTTATTTACTTTATTCTTATTAGTCTTTAGTTTCCTTTATTTCATTTTATTCTTATTAATCTTTAGTTTCCTTTATTTTATTTTATTCTTATTAGTCTTTAATATCCTTATTTTTTTTAGAATAAACCCTATAAATACTTTTGTTATTGTCGAGGGAGAATATAATTATTTTTCCAAAATATTAGTCTCTGTGAGTCTAAGTCTCCCAATACTGTGAGCGAGGGATTTGATTTACTTAATTATCTTAAGCCTATCAGCACGGAGAGCTAACAGAAGGTTCTGTTATAATCTGATCAGCAGGAGAAACATAAGCCCATCAGCACCTCTACAGGAGAACTAACAGCAGGTTCTGTAGGAGATATAATCTGATCAGCAGGAGAAACATCAGTGGATAAAGCACTGGATTATCTGGAACAATACCATTCAATGAAGCACCCTCCAAAGGTTGTGGAATAACATCATGCACTGATAGAGAAGGATCGCCCCTCCAAAGCCAAGTTAGGCTGAGCGGACTTAACGGGAAACTGAGAATTATGAAGTGATACATTGGCTTGGACTGAGGAAACCGACGTACCCGGTTCCTTTGAGTGATCTTCATGAACAAGAACAGGAACTTCTAGAAGAATAGGACTTTCAACCAAAGGAGATTTCTCAGAACTAGTGTTCTGGTGAGGGACAACCAGGGACGTATTAGTATCTTTCTGTGCTATAGGAAGATTAGAAGTGGAAGTGGGATGAGCAGATGCACGCGCAGCACGATCAAGACGATGCTTCGCTGATTAGGACAAAGGAGCTTGCGTAACATTAGAATCTGTAGTCGTAACATGCTGCGGCTTCTCAGAGGCTTGTTTACGACGACAATTTTCAATAGCATGGCCCTGTATGTGACTATGGTTACAAAATGGCGGAAGTTTCTCATAAATAACCTCCTGAAAAAAAGCCGCTGATTGCTTCCCGATCCAAAGCTTCGGAGGGAGAGACTTAGAAAGATGTACCTCCACGTAGACCAGCGCAGCACTGAGACGAGTAACAGTAAGTATAGTAGGATCAATGGCCAAGACCCTACCAACCTGGCTCGCAATAACACGAAATAAATCAGGAAGAAAATAATTAATGGGGAGTTTGGGTAACTGCACCCAAACAGGAGTAAGAGAGGCATCATATTTAGACTTACACGAGCTGCTCCAACGGTGAATTCTATAATGAGAACCTTTTATCGGAGCAAATTCCCTTGTAAGAGCAACAAGCAAAATCTTTCTCCCAAAGGAACCGAATCAGTAACGTTCTAGAGTCCAAAAGACCCATTATGAATTTTCCTTCGACTCCCCAGTTCGAAAGATTGAATTTCCTCCATAGAAGGGCGACCATTCGTAAACTTCAGTACTACTGCTTTCTCAAATTAAACTAAGGTAGCCAAGGCTCAGATGCCTTAGGTCCTCAAAAGAACATTTGTGTTCCTCAAGCACGCATGTTCATAGCTTCATATGCATAATAGCGGTAAATTATCCTTATGTCAAAACAATAGTGCCAGTACTGTTAAAAAGAAAAAACAAAACAAAACAAGACCTGTAAAAACACCACGAACATCTGTCAGTAGGGTCTAAATTCTTTCACCCTGATGTTACATAAACAACATTTTAGCAGGAGGCGTGCATTTGAACTTTAAAGGATAACCCTTTTCAAAAAGGCAACCTTCTAAGCTTATTTGTCTAAAACAAAAGTACAAAAACAAGAGACTAATAACATCTACCTCCATCCAATTCTACAGGGTGAGTACAGTGTAAAAATAAAATAAAACAGCTACCAGTGAAGAATTAAACAAAAAAAAAAAGTATGCCTATGACTCCTCAGTTTGTCTTCTTGTCATCTTCAATGGCAGCAGTCTCACTTGTGGCCTCAGTGATGGTGGCTGGTTCATCCTCACCGCCAAAACCGAATTCATTTATGCGTTTTTTATCAACTGGATAAACCCACCTTTGGTATATATATATCAGGAATATAAGATCTGCAAGGTGGAAAGGAGACCCAAAAAACAAGAGACAAATTAGAATACCCCACACAAACTCATCTGAATCATAGCCAGAAATCTTAAAACCAGTTAATGTAACATCATCTTACATAATAGAGTTAGAAAAAAAGGATCGGTAATGAAAGGTGGATACAAAGATAAGAGTGATATTTAATCTATATTTTAAAAGCTCTTAAAAGTTCAAATGATATAAATCAGTCCTAAGAGAATATGATATTAAGCACTAATAAGTACTAAAGCAGCAGAATAAATTCAGCAGCCATATGTTATATTCAGTTTTATTTAGATATTAAAGGGGAAAATTGAGTAAGTGCATCTCACCATCACGGAAGACTGAGAGGCGGTGTAGCATTGGCATCTTAATGACAAAGGCAAATAGATCATCAATGATGGTATTAAGGAACTTGTATGTCATTTGCCTCCAAGGTAGATGAGCCACAGACTTCAGCTTATAGTTTATGAATAATTGAGGGCACATCATGATAAAACCTACACAGAGAGAACAAAAATGTCAGCACTCTGTTAACTGTTTGATGCTTTAACGTATACATGATTTCTGTGTTTGTCTTGCAAGCCGGGGGCGGTTGGTTTGGGTTTAGTACATATATTCATGACGCAACCACAAAATGGCTTGGAAAAAATAAAAAGTTCCACAATCGAACTTGCAGATAATGATAAAATGGTTAACATCTGGTTCGTCTTGGTAAATACAAACCATTCACAGGTCACTTCATCAAATTGGCATGGTTGACACAGGCTAACTGGTAGTAAGACCAAGACAATGAAAATCAGGAGGAGTGACGGGGAAGGTTGATAATGCAAATTCCTTCCTTCAAATTGAGTCATACCTGCTCAAGAAAGATGCTTTCGTGCGCAAATCTCTTGGCTTTGTTTTATGCAAATTTGCTGCATACTTAATTCTCTTACGTTTAAAAATAGGTCAATGGGTACCATAGGCATTTCAACCCTAGATTCAGGAGAGTTTTCCAAAATCAACATTTCTTTCTATATAATAAGCTAATAACAACTCGTGATAAGAAACAGAAAGTTTGGAAGCAAAGGAATGCCTACCGAACATGTACACACAGCTCGTGCACGAAGACAGAATCCATGAATACCAGCTTTTATGCCGTTCATACTTGAGCGAGTAAATAGAGGAGCATGCAACAAGGAAGAAGAGCACATAAGACAGATACTTCATTGCCATGTCATCATACTCCTTCGTCTTATTCCCTGCATAAGATTCACGATCACGGAACCTCAACATCGGTATTTTCCCACTTCGATCTATCTGGAGATAAAGTGCAACAATGATCAGTTTCATGGAAAATTGAAAACAAAGGTTAGATGCAGCATAAATGCATATAGAACGTGTTTTCACAGAAACTAACCCTAGGATCAATCAATTTACTTCTTTTTAATGATAAAAACAATCGCGATATGTCAAGCATTTTACATCCTCATTGATTTGATTCTTTTGATAGATATCAGGATTTTTACAAGTAGCTCTGGCATATAAAGTGTAGAATTTCAAGCATGAGAAGATCTAGCCCATTGCAAGAAGCCCTGTGATTAGTAATCTGAAAAAATCTCAGATCGAGTAAAAAAAGGACATATCTCTCTATCAGATATAACTATATCTGCTCTTAAACTCCCAGGTACATCTCGTGGCTGGCAATGTCAAACATCAAGCACATAGAACTATTAATGTCAGCTTGCCTAAATTTGAATGAATGTGATGTAACGAAAGATGTATACAGCATCTCATGCAATTAGTACCTCAATTCACATACATTGTAAATAAGATAGTCATACACAAGAGACTTAGTAAAAACGCAATAGTAATTTAAAATTTGTAAAGAACAATTACCTCTATATGCATGGCTTTTCCAATTTTCCAGAACTCAATGCAACAACCAACTCCAGAACTGGCAAGTATCATCCATGAAGTATCGTTATCAAGTAGATAGAGGAAAACGACGAGTTGGGATATAAAGCTGACAACCACAGACTTCGCAGAAAGGCCTTCCATAGACTTGTTCTTGTTCCAAAACTGGATATCTACAGTAGACAAAAGCTAGGTGGTTTATAAGAAGATCCACTATGGAAGTAAAGTTATTTATTTACTTTTTCTGAAGTACCATTCTTGAACGCCAGGAAGTCAAAAACTGAATGAAGTAATGAAACAACCATTGTGATTCCAAGTAGGTAAGGATTCCCTTCCACGAACACCCTCTGAAATACAGCATATTGGCATTAGAAGGGGTAAAAATGAGGCAACAATATTAGGTTCCGTACAGTACTAGCCACAATATTCTCAGCCAAAGTATTCTGGATTCCTTTCATTCTGATGATAATGTACCACCTCACATTAATGAATACGTCCTAGGAAAAACCAACTTCCATTTACACCACCATTATGTAACAACCCAGACTCCCCAATGTTATATCATCCCATTTTTTTAAGCAGTTTATCTGCCAGGGCAGTAGCAGAGTCTCGGAGATTTACCAGTCAATTATACCTATATACTCTTATAGAACCCATGACATTCATTTTCTTTGGACAATAACACTCAAAATGCAGGATTAACAAGTAAAACGAGCAGTTTTGAGTTCTTTCCTTGTTAATTTTGCAAATTAGCGCACCAAAAGAATTAAAAGGATATGTGAAGTTTGTAAATATTACCATCAGATAAGTAAAATGGGTAAGGGCTTTTATCAAAGACAATTTTCTTAAAGTTATGAGGAAAAGAGGAAGACCTTCAGCTCGTCAGCCTCGCCTTCGATCATGCTTCCATAACTGCGGTGAATCTGGAATGATTGATCAATCTGCATGAACAGTTGCCACTTGGTCATGCTTATAGGACCAACCTCCAGATTTAGCGTCAATTCTGTCACTGTGTCATTCAATTGAATCAACTTATCTCTAAGTAACCAAAAGTCGTTGAAGTAAATAGTTGGATAGTAATTTCCAGTACTGGGCTCAACAAGCAAATCTGCCAATCTCAAGTCAAGAAACTCAAAAGGCCACAGCAATTAAGTTAACTCTCTAGTTTATCGTGAATTCTATGATAAATGATGATGACGATAAAGGATACAGGGAGCAACATTTGGTGGTACACCATTTATGGGGTATCTGAAAAATTGAAAAAAAAAAAAAGCAAGAGATTTAGCAAATATAAGTACAAAGCGATTCCCAGCATTATGTAGTTAAGATGGGGAAGAAAAGCTACATCCAGTACCACATTTATAAGGCACATAACACAAAAATTTCTATAAGCTACATCCCTTGGCTGGCATCCCATGTTATCTTTATGCAGATCCAGCCAAATGTAACATCCCGATTTCCTATCTTTTACTTAAGCAGAAATATACTAACCACTATCATTAGTTCGGGGATTAATAGCATACATTACTATAACCTTAGCGGAAATTCGGTGGAATTTAAATTTTTTATACTTTTTCTTTATACAACTCACTAAGTACACCAAAACATCTACTTAAAATTATTAGCGTATTCACAGGTCAGTCCATATGTGCAACACACACGGCCTACAACTCCTTGATCACTGCTTGAAAGCGAATGTTTTACCTTTCTATTTATCTACCATGTTGTAGTGCATACAGAGTATAAACATTCTTTGCATTTATTCCATATACTTGTAAAGGCAATTATATTAAATAACATCATTTCATCTTATACTTCACATAAACATTGGCATTATAAACATATCATACATCTCTCGAGAATAATTCATTTTATGTGCTCCATGAATGCTTAAGTATCTTTATGCACGTGCCTTATAACATACTCGAATCCAATGGTGATGAGCATTAGCTTTAACATTAAACATGCAATCGACTTGCAACATTTCAACTTTAACTTCATACGATGATATCTTAAATAGCATTTTAACTTTAACTTTACCATCGTCTTATAGCATTTTAATTTTAACTTCATATGATGATATCTCAAATATCATCGTCTTACAACATTTTAATTTTAACTTCACATCATGATATCTTAAATATTATCGTTTTACAATATTTTAACTTTAACTTCACACGATGATTTCTCATACCATCATCTTACAGCATCATTAACTTATATGCTCATCACCATTTTCATATTCATGCCTACATGTTATATGGCATGCTCATGTGTATGCAATATGCTCAATCATCAATATTACGTTCAGCATTATATATTAATTTCATTAACATAGAGATTAACCAAGTTTACCATCATCTTGATATTCATTTATACATATTCGAAGCATAAGCATACACATATACAATGCACTCAACATACATATTAATCATAAAGTTAACCATATTGTAGAGGGATTATCACTTACCTGGAACCCGAGCACAACCCAATTCCCACTTACTTCATTGATGGTCCTTGGTTTCGGGGTATGTGGGAAAAATCCATGAAATTTATGATGTCCTAAATTTACTCCCTCCTTTCTTTCTTTCTTTCCCTTTCCCTTCAAGTTTTTCTTCTTGCTGATTTCCTCTTTGACTAAAGGTGAGGTAATTATACTGCTAAATAAATGCTTAAATGATGACATGTGTCTTGTTGACTCACCTTTTTATTTGATGATTAATCAAATATGATTATTAAGCTAACTTAAATGTTGCCAAATAGGTATTAACATGGCTTGCTTCAATTTTCCTCTTTTTTTTTCATTTAAACTAAAGCCCTCTTGAATATTAAAACAGTTTTTTAAAAAATCCCCACTTATTTCTATTATTAAAATTAGGCATGTTATGAATTAAAAATTGCTAAAAAAGACCCTTTATTTCTCTTTTTCTACTATTATACCTATTTTTAAAATGTTAGGGGTTTACATTCTCCCCTCCTTATAAAAATTTTGTCTTCAAAATTTCAAAACATATTCAGGTATTTCTTCTGCATACTTTCATTGGGTTCCCATGTAGCTTCTTCTATTGCGTGATTATGCCATAACTTTTACCATAGGAATAGACCTATTTTTCAATTGCTTTTCCTTTCACTCCAAAATCTTTATCAACACCTCTTCATAACTTAAATTAGGTTCACATCTAATGATTCATAATTTAAGATATGTGAAGGGTCAAACAAATATTTCCGCAACATAGAGACATTAAATACATCATGTATTTTGGACATCGTCGAAGGAAGAGCTACTTGAAATGCACATCACCAACTTTTGATAATTTCAAATGGTCCAACTCTTGGATTTAGTTTAGCCTTTATTCCAAAACGATGATTCCCTTAGTTGGTGCCACCTTCAAAAATATTGTCTCTGACTTGGAATTTCAATGGTTGTCGACGCTGATTAGCATACTTCTTTTGTCAATTAATAGATCTTTTCAATCTTTCGTTGATAAGCTTAATTTCTTCTAAGGTATGATCTACCACTCTTGCACCCAAAAACTCTCTCCAACTTTGTGCCAATGGATAGGTGATCGACACTTCCTACCATACAATGCTTCATAGGGAGCTATCTTAATGGATTCATGATAACTATTGTTATATGCAAATTCGATTGATGGAAGCTTCTCATTCCATGATCCCTAAAAGTCCATCGCACAGGATCTCATCATATCTTCTAGAGTTTGAATAGTGTGCTCACTTTGACCATCTGTCTGTGGGTGAGCAGTAGTACTAAACTTTAATTGGGTGCCCAAACCTTCTTGCAGCTTTCTCCATAAAAAAGTAAAACGTCCATCTCAATTGGACAAAATCAAGCCTAGTACACCATGTAATTGCACAATCTCCTTAATATACATTTTTTTCAATTTATCTATTGTATATGTGGTGCGAATGGGTAGAAAATGGGCAAACTTAGTAAGTCAATCAACAATAACCCATATAACATCATGCCCTTCTTTGGTCTTTGGCAATCTAGACACAAAGTCCATGGTTATTTTTTCCCACTTTCACTCAGGAATCTCACTTTGTAGTGCCAGGATGCATTGTATATGGAGTATTATGAGCTTCATATAAAATCTTCTTTCTTAGGCCTTCAATCTTTGGGTACACATATTCGACCTTTGAATTTAATGCATTCACTTTCAACACAAAATTCTAGTCTTTTACCTTTATCAACTTTGGATTTAAGCTCTCCAAGCTTCATATCCTTACCCAGCATCTCCTTGATATCTTCCAGCAAAGTTGACAGGAGCTTCAGCTTTGCCAACCTCCCTGAGAGCATTTCAATTCCAGCTTTTTCAAGCTCTGTTTCTCTGCTTCTCGAGATTACTCGCATAACGGAGTTACTGGCTATTTTGCAACTCAAGGCGTCGGCTACTACAATAGCTTTGCCTGGGTGATATAGAATCTCACAATTGTAGTCTTTGATGAGTTCCAACCAGCGTCTTTGCCTCATATTAAGCTTCTTTGGCGTAAAAAGATACTTCAAACTTTTAGTCGGTGTAAATTTTGCAATGCACTCCATACAAATAATGTCTCCGCATTTTTAATGCACATACAACTGCGACTAACTCCAGGTCATGAGTAAGATAGTTCTTCTCATAATCTTTTAATTGTCTTGAGGCATATGCAATCTCCTTTCCGTGTTGCATCAAGATAGCCCCTAAACCTTGACTTGAGGCATCGTTGTAGATCACAAACCCTTCAATTCTGACTGGAATTGTTAAACACCGACGATGTTACTTGGGAACTTGCTTCGCAAGTTTCAATCCATTCGAGCTTGTTTTTCTTGCAAGTGAGGGCAGTCATTGGTGAGATGATTTTCGAAAATCCCTCAACAAATCTTCAATAATAACCGGTCAAACCCAAGAAAACTTCTTACTTTTGTAACGTTGGTTGGTTGTTTCCATTGACTTACTACTTCTATGCTTCTATCTTTAGCTAACGGGTGTCATATTTGCATAGTATCGAAAATTGGGTTTACTTCAGCATATATCAACATTTCAAGAGTCAAAATGTTGAAACTTGAAGTTAAACGCAACAAGCTTCTAATAGGAAATATGGATCTTAAGACGACAAACCTAAAAAGAGAATAGTGCTAATAACATACCTTGTAAAATCATCAACCAAATTAATTGTAATATTCGGCTTCCAATATGAAACCCATTCCACAAGACCCTCCACAAGACCATCATCCTCAGTATCAACTTGAGTATCCTTGACAACCTTAAAAACCATCAGAAACTTTTGTTAGACTGGCATTGCAACATTTAAAAATAAATAAAAATAAAGGTTGTACTTTTTCATTTTATGATCTTAATACAACCTGGCAATTTGCAGAGCAAATAGAAAGGACACAATTAGGATACCACAGAAAAGACAAACTAGTACACACGTCTCAAATTTCTGGTTTGACTAAAATATAAATTAAAATACATGAAAGATACACCATCAAGTTGTATAGAGCGTTCTTCCTTTAGTTTATAATTTAAGTTATTTAGCCCCCAAACTATTAATCCGATCCCTGATATTTTTTTCCTCTGCATTCTTCTATGTGGATGTAAAGCATAATAATTGTCTAATAACATGTTAGAGATTGGCATTCAACAGCAGGAACTCGCAGAGAGTCTGCAATTTACAGAAATAGTTAATGGTGAAGGATGCACCTCAGTCACTACGTCAGCCTCATCAGAGCCCTTTGAATTACCCAACAAACTCCTCTTTTTATCTGCTCTTGACTTGGGATAGTACACAACAACAGCTAAAATGAATGAAAAGATAGATCTCAAATACTAAATACATAGCCATTAAACTATTACTAATGAGCTGGAAAAATAAATCTGAAGACAAAATATCTAAAAAGAACTTCAAGAAAATCTTACGATGGGTCCTTCCAAATGTGGCAAGTGGCTGATACTCAGGATCATTGGGGTCTGGAGTATAACCAGGACGCGCAAAGAAAACATGGGCATACAAACTTCCATTATGCTTCAAACTCTGAAAGAAGAAATATTATCACCCAAATTATACCTGATTAACTTCGAGAAAACGAATTGAGCCTTCTTGTATATTACGTCCAATTAGTGGTTCTAAGAAGCTATACCTCAGATGGATTAAACTTCAAAGAAAGAGACCTCGTACTTTCTGGTCCCCAAACAGCATAAGGTATATTACTCTCATGCCAAGTAAGTGCCTTCTCATTTCCAAAGTCATTGAACTTTTCATGTTCAGAAAGATATAACCACATATCCTGAAAGGGAAAGAAAATGAAAAGTACATAAGCAAGGATTTAGATGGCAGGAAATAGAAATACATTTTAACCAAGGATAAAAGTGAGATAGATGAACAGCCATCAAGTTATTAACTAGCCAACTCTATTATGTTTAGATAACTGGAAATGTTAGCCAACTCGTTGTACTCACTCCTGAAAACAATTTTAGATGTGCCATATCAGTATCATAGTTCCCTTTATACATCATGAAATAAGCGCCTTTTTGTGTCAAGAAAGAATAAATTCTTTTAAGGCACACACTCTTACATGACCTCAGCAGCTGGACCAGTATTAAGCATTTTCATAAATTATGTGCAGGTTTTCAATGATTTTGAGTTTTCAATCCAAGTTTTTCCATCTTAAACTAATGAATTTAATATTTAAATTCCAAATACTCCATTTCCTCAGTTCATCTTCTTCAGTTTTCTCAGCCGACAACAAAGTTACAAAAATAACTCTCAGAAAACGCGACCAACCACTTTAAAGCTTTCAAAAAATTGGCAATGGAAAGAATCCCAAATTTCTCAAGTCTTTTACTAAAAACGTAGAGAGAGAGAGGGAAAAAACAGATTAAGCATCTATAGTAGTACCGATCTGATCAAAATGATACTTGTAGAGAGAGAAAGAGAGAGAGGGGTCGGTACCAGTGTCTCGCCTTTCTGGAAAAGATTGGACATGAGCGCAGAGGGATCGGAAGGCTTCTTTGGAGAAAAGAATTTGGAAGCGAAATACCAAAACACAGCGATCCGTATGATTCCCGTTAGTGATTGTCCGAATCCACCCCGCTGTCTCTGTTGCCCTCCTCCACCCCCACCACCATCTCCTGCTCCTCCGACTCCTTCTACCGCCGGCGTCACCATCGTCTCTCCGCTCTGGCGGCTGTGCTTGCTCTGCGAGATAGAGCTAGAGAGAGAGAGAGAGAGAGAGAGAGAAGTGATGCAATGCAATCGAAGTGACAGTCGAGCGCGCTTAAGATATTTCGCGATTACTATCTCAGAAACTTTTTGAATTAAAGTATTTAAAAAAAAAAAGAATGAAACTTCGAAACCCCCTCGGTGGCCACGCACGTGAACACAACTAGTCACTACTCATATATTGCCACGTGGAGTTTCACTCTGCTTGCTTCCTCTTACAGCATCACCGCATGGGATCGGATTACATGGCGTTGGATTGCATCACGCCTATGCATTTCATGTAATTCAGATTATCCGCTGCAATCTAATATTTATGGATAAGTCACGTCATTCAGGAACGAATTACATTTTAAAAAAACATGTGAATCATCGCATTTAATTCAGTAATCCCCCCTCCCCCCTCCTTCCTTTTGTTTCCTTTTCTTTCTTGCATACCCGCCCCCCTCTCTTCATAAACGCACCTTCGAAACTTCATTTTAACTTTTATCAATGAACTCATTCGAACTCATAAATTGTTGGAAGTTACGAATTCATTCTCTCTTGAAAATAAATCCAGTGTATTTTGAAAATCCTGGATGGTTCGAAATGGTAAGAAATATGAAATTACCAACATGTGAGATATCGGTCTAAAAACCACCAATGGCTCGAACTAGTAGGAAATATGAAATTATCGACATGTGAGATATCGGTCTAAAAACCTCCAATGACTCGAATAAGTATGAAATATGAAATTACCAACATGTGAAGAGTCATTCGACCCTTCAACCCTTCAACCTTTCAATCCTCCGACTCACATGTAATCTAAGTTACTCTAAAAGTCGAAAGGCTTTTCATAATTTAAGGCTCTTCGTCCTATAAAGTAACTTTAAGAGTCGAAAGGCCTTTCACAAGTCAGGCCTTTTGACCCTTAAAGTTATATGTGAGATGACAAGTCGAAGGGCCCTTCACATGTTGGTTTGTGAATCTCATACCAACATCTCACATGTCGAAGGACCCCTCAACCCTTAGCGTTACTCTACGGGTTGAAGGGTCGAAAGACCCTTCACATATCGGTTTGTGCATCTCAGACTGACATCTCACATGTTAAGGAACCCTTCGACCCTTAGAGTCACTCTACAGGTCAAAAAGTCTCGACTTATGAAGGTCATTCGACCCTTAGAGTTAGTTTAGGGGTCGAAAGGCCTCGGCCTATGAAAAACTCTTCAACCTTAGAGTAACTTAGATTATATATAAGTCGAAAGGTCGAAGAGTTGAAGAGCTTTTCATATGTCGGTATGTGCATCTCAGACCGACATCTCACATGTTAAAGGACCCTTCGACCCTTAGAGAGTCTCAACAGGTTGAAAGGTCTCGACCTATAAAAGGCTCTTCGACCCGTCATCTCATATGTAACTCTAAGGGTCGAAGGGCCCTAACCTGTGAAGAGCTCTTTAATTCTTAGAGTTACTCTATGGGTCAAAGAGTCTCGACCTATAAAAAGCTCTTCAACTTTTAAAATAACTTAGATTACATGTGAGTCGCAGGGTCAAAGGATCGAAAGGTCGAAAGGTCCTTTACATATCGGTCTGTGCATCTCAGTTCGACATCTCACATGTTAGTAATTTCATATTTCCTACTAGTTCGAGCCATCATGAGTTTTCAAGATACACTAAGTATGTTTTTGAGATAAAATAGATTCGTTGATAGAGAGTAAAATGAAGCTTTGAATGTGCATTAATGGGGAAAGGGATACAAAAGAAAGAAAAGAAAATAGAAGGAAGAAGGGGGATGGAAAGTAAAGAAAAAAAAATTTAAAAACATGCTAATCAACGAGTTAAATGCGGTGACCCGCATGTTTTTAAAAACACAATTCGCCCATAGGCAAGCCACGTCGCCCTGGGATGCCTGCATGGATAGCCAAGATTGCATGGGCTGTATGGATGCCATGTAATATGGGCATCATGCATCCAACCCTCACCTCATGGCTCATGCTTTGAGCTTTTATTGTTAAAACATCCAAAAATAATTTTTTGACTTATATAAATAATAAAAATAATAACAATCTTGTTAATTGGTTGTAGTTAGCAGGCAAGTTATCTCAAAATACAGTTATAGATGACCAAAAACCAATAGTAAAATCTAAAAGGAAAAGAGCCAAAACTCCTACACCTCAAAAGTTAAGTGTATCCTCCTTAAGTTTTGGTAGTCGCAAAGAACCTTCCTGATTTTTCTTTTTCGGAAAAAAGAAAATTCAAATATGAAGAATTAGTTTGATTTGATCCAATTTTTCATAAAATATTAGATTAATCTTATCAAATTTCTTGTAAAAAATTAGAAGTATTCAATTTGAATATCTTATAAAGAAAATGAATTATTTCGATTAATTTTAAAAAAAAAATGAGATCATTTCAATATGTTTTTTCACGAGAAATTGGATAGAGGTTTTTTTTTTAATCTTAATTTTTTTTCTCTTTTTTTTTTATCCAAAAGAAGAAGTTTAAAATAAATTATGAAATTCATATTTGAAAAATGGGAAAAAATGAAATAATAATAAATTTTTTAATGATATGACATGTTTTGTTGGCATATCATGTCAGCCCGTAATGATCGGACGGATTAAAAATTTTGATTTTGATAATTTAATGACTAAAAAATTAACAGGAAACTATAAATTGATAAATTTATAAAAATCAAACTACACATACATGATTAAAAATGTAATTAACATTAATCGTAAACTTGACTTCAATTGTTTTCCAGTTCTTCAAAGACAACACAATGATAAGATAACTTTAATCTTAGATTATTCCTGACATGATTAATTATCATTTCATTAAACACTGTTGTTAGACAGTTGAACTTGATTAACTAACAATGATTTTCAAGTTAGTGTAATTGTTCACGAGTTAAGTGAATATAAGTAAAAATAAATAACCTATATGTCAATGTCACAAACCATCTATAAAATGAAAATGTACAATGAACCTTGTTGTTCTTATCAGTAACTTCTAACCAACACAACTAATTATCAGTAACATTCACAAGATCAAATCATTTACTATGCTGGCAAACGAAACGTTAACCAAAGCTGTTGCTGCTGCAGTGCTGCTTCTTGTCGATCACGAACACAATGGATGAACGTTCCCTCTGTAATGTAGTCGAGCGACATTCGCCCACGAAGCCATGGCAACATCGTCATCTTCTTGCAGCTTAAGTTCACGTCCTGTAACAGAATACCCTTGCAAGGGAAACTCTTGCTGCGATCGAACCTTATTGCTTCGTTAGAAGCACTTGTGCCCATGATGTTCTTGTACGCTACATTACTTAGGGAAACTCTTGCTGCGATCGAACCTTATTGCTTCGTTAGAAGCACTTGTGCCCATGATGTTCTTGTACGCTACATTACTTAGGGAAACTCTTGCTGCGATCGAACCTTATTGCTTCGTTAGAAGCACTTGTGCCCATGATGTTCTTGTACGCTACATTACTTATTTACACAGCCGAACCCTATTCATGGCACGGTGGCTTTCGATCGCAATAATTTCGATCTATTATTATCGGATTGCTCACGTTGGTCATCATAATATTTCAGAAATGAATGTTCTTCGCATAACCAGAACCTCCCTGCCATGTCTTGATTCTCACTCCATTAGTGGTTCCTTAAGTCTCAACCTGTACACATAAATATCTGAGACATGAGCGTCTTCATTACCGGCTCCCATGCTTCCAATGCTGCAAAAAATAAATAACAAAAACATATTGATACACAATTAGTAACATTAAAAATGCTACTTTAGTCCAAACAATATATCCTTCATATAGCTAGTTAGAATTAAGTAACTGACCTGATTCCATGACCTGGTCCACAAGTTATATATATATCTGTTGCTTTAACATTTCGTGACCCGGTTACAATTGAAATACAGTCGTCCCCTTTACAAGAGGAAAAAAAAAATCATGGTTAAATCTAACTTTACTCAATGTTTTAATATTGGTAATTTGCAGTAAGGGCGTGTGAGGGACATCCCTCGGACCTTTTTGCACACTTCTAAATTTAGGGTCAATTTTAAAACATACTAATTTATAATCAACATGGTAATTTAGTTTACGTAATTGGTCTTCAAATTGGAAATATCTTGAATCCATCATCCGTAATTTATACAGTTTTATATGAATACCTGTTTGAATAAGACTTTTCTCTATCCAAATTTTTTAGTATTAACGACATGAATCCCATCAGTAATTGGACTTTCTCAAAGTGCAATGACCTTCAGGTGTGAAGGTTTTCACATAAGTACAGCTTTCGAATGATAAGTATGGGTTTCTGATCTTCAAATCTGTTACTCTTAAATTGTTGCAATAGTAAAAAGCCACAACCTATTAAGAATAATAATTAATGATTAAATAATATAGTTAATTGATAGTTGAATTAACCAATGCTTTCTCTAGGGTAATTAGTTCATATGAGAAAACTAAACTAAGGAGCATTTACTCACCGCTGGTGCGCTCTTGCAAGGCTGCCACAAAACCAAAACAAAGGGAGAGTTTTAGAATTCTCAATTTCTCATGTTGTAATAATAATAAAATTATTGTAGTCTCAAGGAGTAGAATAGGGAACACATCAATATATCAAACAGAACACTATATTAAAATCAAGCTCTTGATTGAATTCTTTTCGTTAATTACCTTAGTACTATCTTTTCATTCTTTGCTCCAAAATCACCCAGCTTAAGAACCTTGGCCGAAGAGCTTGCCACCGGAACTGGGATGTTCCTAATATCCAGAACGGAGGTTGGATTAATCTCATTGTTCAGATGATGACCATGATGATGACGATGATGATGTTGATTACGATGATTAGCTGCAGATAGGTCTCTCCCTCTAATGGTCGAACACACCGTACTGTCTCATCAAATCAAAATTGTTTTATTTATTGGTAAAAGCCTCGTTGTATTATTAATTGGTAAAGTAGCCTAAAGGTTACTATAAAAAGATGGAGTGAGACATCTTTCCCTTAAATTATGGTTCCCACTTTTGTAAGTGGGAATACATGATTCTATGTGGGATCACATGCACCTACTTACTAATTACCTCTTATAAATAAGATCTTACACTTTGACATCATTCATATAGACCCTAACCATGGGTTAAATATGGATGTGTTTGGTATAAGATATTGTACACAAAAGTTGTGAATGATTAAGATTGAATTCATCACTTCTGTATTTGAAAATAAGTCATGAATTATATTCTTTGTTGAATAAGGAATCTTTGCGAAGTAGTATAGTATGAAATGAGTTTCAGTAAAATCATTGTTGATATTCATTAAAGATACAACAGTTCATATAATTCATCTATTACAGTTTAAAAGTCAAATCATACTATAAGATGAATCACAACATTAGCAAGATGGAAAGATTATTTATTCTAGTCATGATAGGTTCTTATAAAAGATAATAACTTCTCATCTCCTAAGTCCCCATGATACTTTTCTAGAAGTCAATCTTAACTTGAAAGTTTTATGTTATTTAATCATGAGATAATTAAACTAGCCATTTAATTTAAAAGGAGTTTTTAATTAAATAAATTTAATTATGAATTAAAAGGAAAATGAAAAACAAACCATTTTGATTTTAGGGGTAAAATTATAATTTGACTTATAGTTTGACTATAAGAGCATAATGGTAAATTATTAATTTATAAAATCTAATGTCATGCAAATCTACCATCACAACTAAGTATGATATTAATTTAATTAAAAACTAATAAATTACATTGGAACTTTATTTAATTATAAAATATTCTTAACGTCCATAATTAATAATTAGACATTAAATGTTTAATGAGCTGAACTGTTAATTGGATTTTCATAGACTAAACTAATCAAAGACTTGATTTAAAATACATGAGCTATAACCCCATGATGTGGTTGCCTATAGGATGGGTTTTAACCCATTATTCACTTCATTAGCTTAAGTGAACTTTTGACGGTTAACAAGTAATCGGGTCAATGCAGTAAGTTAATCTTTAGGTAATCTAAACTTGATGGGCTACTATATATACCCCGGCCGAAAATAATGATGCATCCTCCTCTCCTCTTGGCCAAAACCTTAGTGAGAGTTGCACTAGATTTTTTGCCCCTTTTCCCTGAGCCTTTCAATTCATGCGTTGAATCTTATGGCATACAAGAAACTAAATGAAATGAATTGTGTGGAGAACGATTAGAGAATGAACATATGGGCATCTATTCTTCTAACAATTCAGATTATAAGAGAACTATAAGATTATTAATTTATCTAACTTCGCTCGTCAAGATTGGTAATTCTTTCTAATCTTGAACTTTTATTTGGATGAAACTTTACTGTACTTTCTGTAAAATTAATATATACGAGATATATTTTTATTGTATGATCATTCTTGACTTTAATTTATGTTCTACTCATAGATTTGATCCAAAAATTTTAATTTACCATATCTGATGCTTGTTGAATGTGTAAGGATTTATTTATATAAACAGCGGATAGTGCTTGCCATTACAACATACAATGATCATGAGATCTTGTAAATAGATCTAAGAACAAATTATTTAAATAAAAACTATGAAGAAGAGGTGTATGAGATGCAACCCGAAAGATTCACATGAAATGCACAAAGCAATTGTCTAAGCTGCATAGGTCAATCTATGGATTGAAGCAAGCTTCACAAAGTTTGAAATCCGTTTTGACCAAGATAATCAAATTGTTTGATTTAATATGGATGATCTATGTAAGTGTGTACAAAAGAGTTAGTTAGAATAAGATTACATTTATTACCAGTATAAATTGATATTATACTACTCATTGAGAAACATATAGATTTGTTACAAACTATCAAGTTGTAGTTATCGAAAAACTTTTTCATAAATAAAGTGGGTAAAAGCATCATTTATCTTAGGCATAACAATCTATAGAGATAGACTCTAAAGAATTGATTGGCTTGACCTATTCTCATGCATAAGCAAAGTACTAAAAGGGTTAAGTATGGAAGATTATAGAAAAATAACTATTTGTCAAAACATCATAGAATCTCACTGTCCAAAGGATATTTCCTAAGACATAAGTGGAGAGAAAATGCACGAATTGAATAACCTATGCTTGCCTATAGGTTGTATCATGTATGTTATGCCATGTACGAGGCCAAATGTTGCCCAATGCTTTAAGTGTTACAACCTTAAGAAAAGGCAAGCCGGATGAACAACATTAAAATGTGAGCAAGAACATTATACGTTCTTCAAATAACAAAGAGTATGTTCTTTATGTATGGAGATTCTGAATTAAAATGAAGTTGTCACATACTTTAATTTTTAATCAGACATAATTGATGGTAAATCTATGTCATGTACCATTTAAATGCTAATTATTGTATCGGTTAGTTAGAAGAGTTCTAATCAAGAAACAATCGAGAATATGATTAACAAAGACGATTATGTTAATGCTTGCGAAGCAAAATAAGTGTATTGGATGAAAAGATTCAAGAAATATTAGTCATGTAGTAATGTACTACGATAAAAATGGTGCACACAACTGAAGGAACCAAGGTCACATCGGTAATCCAAACCACTTATTGCTTCATCATTACTTTATCTGAGTGATAGTTGAAAGTGTTTAAGTGAACATAAGAGAGTATACAAAAATTATAACATAGCAGATGCACACACTAAGGAATAAGATTGAAAGATGAGAATAAGATGAGAATAAGATTCATCTTGACAAGATGAGAATAAGATTCATAAGCGATTAGCTTTAGTGCAAATGAGAGATTGAAAGATAATATCTGCCAGGCCAATCGGGTTTGACTCGATAAGGTCATTTGCTTATATGAATCTGTATGATTTGTATAAGTTAATAACTAAATAAATATTTTGTATTTAAATAATCATTTAGTCTATCAAATTAATTATTATTATGTTAGAAATGACACTGTATGCATATTATTTATATGACATACTTGACAGATTTTTAGATCTTAGATATATACTTAGAATCGTGATAGTGATTACGCTCGGTGAGATCCAAGTAGCTTGATGTCTAAGATCTAAATTTTTCATAGTTACAGGATTATCATGAAGGGAAATGACAATCTAGAAAATTATTACAAGCATTATCTTTGAGAGAGAATAAAGATGTTATCATAATTATCAATATTGGTGAATATCAGGACATGCATGCAAGTGATTGGTAGAGACTTAATCATTGAACGTGATTACTGGACAAGTTTTGATAGTATCAATATTAACTATTAGTGAGACTTATCAAGTGACATTATAGTTGTGATTCTCAGACCTGAGATCACTATAGTACTCACGTACAAGATATCATATTTTGATAACACTAAACATTGCCTTGTTTAAGGGTTAGAAAAAGGTAAACCATTAGGCATGTGTTCTTGTACGGGTAGTCCCTAGGGTGATAAGATGAGATCCATAACCTTTACATTAAAGGAAGAGTCTTATGAGTGATGTGTCTTAATGCAACGTAAAAATCTTTGTGCAAGGTAGTATGATATGAAAAGAGTTTTTGTAAATCCATTGTCTAAGTTATATAATAAGTCACATGATTTATATGTTCAGACTAGTATGGTTTAACAGTTAAACCATCCTTAAGATTGACTGGAACTCTGAAGTAGATACAAGGATTAGTCTGATACAATAATAGTCGTCACAAGTTCTTTTGGAGGTTCCAAACTACTTCTCATTTTTACGAACAGTCTATATGCCTTACTAGAGGAAAACTTAAGCTTAGTAACTTAAGTTGTTTGATCATAGAGATGATCAAATTAACTATTTAACAT
Source organism: Coriaria nepalensis (assembly GCA_027186245.1). NCBI lineage: Eukaryota > Viridiplantae > Streptophyta > Magnoliopsida > Cucurbitales > Coriariaceae > Coriaria > Coriaria nepalensis. The sequence goes on along the minus strand of CP114486.1, from coordinate 9,351,840 downwards.
AAAAGTTGTTTAAAGAGTAAATAGTCCAATTTTTAGATTGGATAAAACTCACAAGTTCTTATGGGGCCTACCGACTGGAGAAATATATAATATATTCAAAGTGTGAAAATTTTTAATTGAAATCATATTTGGAGAAATTTGACTTATTCTTGGAAAACTTGATTTAAGAGTTAAATCATTAATTTAATTTGTTAAGTCTATATAATAGCTACAATACTAGTATGTACAAAGTGTGATTTAAATTTAATTAAAAATTAAATAATTAATTAGAGAAATATTAAATTAACTAAATAAAGTTATTAAATAAAAATTTAATAAATTTAAAATCAAACAATCTTTTTTGCATAAAAAGGAAAACTCATTTGGTAATTAAATAGTTAAAGGCCAAGGCCCAAATTGTGTCCAAAATTTATCGGGTAAAATGAATGAACAATTTGGATTATATTAGATATAAAATTGAATTGTTGGAAAAATCATATGTGTTAGATATAATAGGATTGATTTTATTTCTCTAGTGTTCATTAAATGAAGTGGGCTTTAGGCTCGTAGGAAATAGGCCCTAAGACCCAAAGGCTTATATAAGGAAGAGGATCACTCCCCCTTCTCTAAGTATTATCTATATCTCAAAGTGTTGATGAGAGATGGATAGAAAACCAAGAGAATTTCATCCATATGGATTAATATTAGAGCTGAGGTGACGACTCTTAGAATAGGAAAATATCCATAGTGGCAACGATTTTCTGACGGCAACAGCAGTGGTAGAGGTTTCTGATGGCGGTCCGCTAGAAGAATGGCGACGATTGTGACATTCAATCGGCCTTGGGGGAGTTGAGAGCTCAAAATAAACTATCTTCTATTTCCCTCTTCTTCTTTGATATAGTTATTTCTTAGATTAGTTACTTGAACCAAATTTCTAGTTTGAAGAAAAGTTCTTCAAACACATAACCTGTGATCTTGGTGGTAGTCGTTTTGGATCGAATACTTGGAAGTCATTTTTTGAAAATGTCTACTTCGGGTAAGCGAAAATTCAACGACATACACCACATACCTATCTAGATATTCCACCAATATAAATAGTCATGAGATCAACTATTTGATTAAGAAGACAATACATGCAATGATCTTTTTGAATTATCAATGTCATAATTTGATAATTACTTTAGGCATTAAGAACCTTCATTCTCAACTAGCATGTTCACTATCATGGATCAAGTGCATATTACTTTAACATATTATATTATTTTCTTTAACATATCGTATTATTTTTTAATATTATAATAAATTTAATAAATATTGAATGCTTCTATTGGTGATTAACATATCATACATCGATCAATTAATAGTATTATTTATTAAAAAGATTGTATCTCTAAAGTCTATACATCCTTAACATGGGTTTGAGGCATTGGTTGTATAATTCATGAGAAAATATACATTATCGTGGAATATATGGATGTACTTATTCATGATTTGTTCAACCATCATAGCAATAAAATTAATCACGATAATTATATAGTAATAATGATATAATTATCAAGAAAACACTCGCCTACATGGAACTCATAGAGGCAATTATTCGTAACTAATTCATCAATTATATAGTCAACTAGTAACATGGACATCACTAGCAATCAACATACATCTAGTTATTAATACTTTTGAAATAAATTCAATGTGATAGATGAGATTTGTACTTATTTATTGAATTGAAGTAATCCTACTTGATAGTTTCAAGCCTTCTTATTAGTTGTCCTAGTTGATAATATTTAAACTGATAGGGTGTATTAGAAATCCTGACTATCTATAACCAACTATGATTATTTTACGATTATCACTCTTACGATATCTTTGTTACTTTAAAAATTGCTTGATATTCATTTCATCATTTAAACTTCATGAAATTTCCACTACAAGGAATTAACTTGCTTAGGGACTTATTATGGATGCAACTTCGTCTACATTTGAGTTTTTCAAAGATGTTAAATATGTTTTTGGCCAAATTTTCAGTTTGTACAATGCAGGATCACAATTTGTCAGATTAAAGTATTAAGTATTTTGCCCTAATATTTAGACTATGTGATCTATACGCGACCTTTCTTAACCTATAACAGTTTCTGCTCATTTAGGCATTATTTGCCCTCATGTTAAGATTCTCTTTCATCCTCTTTTCTTTGTGATTGTAAAAGATGGTGAATTCAAAAGTTAGTTTTAGGGGGATATTTATAGTGGTGTGGCTGGCCTAGGTGGTGAGGGAGGCTTCTCCAATTCATTGCAACTTGGAAGCAGGGTCGCCTCAATGTATTTTGAGCCCTTAGGTGAGAAAAAACTATAAAATAGGAAAAAACAATAATATATATATAATAATTTAAATTTTAAATAAAGTAGAATAATTTCATTCATCACTATTCTTACTAATTAGAGTTTTATTAGAAAATTTCCAAAAAGGTTGAATTCAATTACAATTTCTAAAAATAAAAATCTTAAATTTCATTAAATACAATCAAAATTTACTCATAAATAATACTCAACTATGATCGGCCCAAAAAACGAGTCATGTTATGTTGGTCCGTTGTGCCCCAAACTATGATCGGGCTATGAGCAAAAGAGCCCTGCCATGAGTAATTCTTGTAATGTGCTTGGGATGAACCTAATTTAATTGTCCCACTCCTTATTGGGGGTTTTCTTTCTCTCTTTTAGAGAATGTTTAGTGGGAGGGGTAGTAAGGGAAGTGAAATCATTAAAAGAGAGTAATGAAAGAGAAAATATTTTAATTTTTTTTTTTGAATATTTTGATATTTTTTTAATAAATAAAAATAATTTATCTTTATTATTTAAATAATTTTATAAAAAAAATTTATAAAAAAATCTTAATATAGTTATGATTATATATTTTAATAATAAATATTTAATTTAAAAAATAATAAAATATTAGATAAAAATTCCATCTTTCTCCCTCCTCCTCTTCCCTTGTTCTCCCTTCAACCAAAGTTACTCTTAAATCCCCGTCTATAACCCTAGCCTCCTCCATCTCCATCTCCCATCTCCATCTCCGACTGACGACATGGAGGAGGACGGCTTCCCTGCCGAGCGGCTCTTCAGCCAAGGCTACTCCTACACCTACGACGACGTCATCTTCCTCCCTCACTACATCGACTTCCCAACGGACTCAGTCCGCCTCGCTACTAAACTCACTCGCAATATCTCCCTCTCCTCCCCTTACGTCTCTTCCCCCATGGATACCGTAACCGAGTCCGACATGGCCGTTTCCATGGCAGCTCTTGGTGGAATCGGCATTATTCACTCGAATTGCACTCCCTCCGAGCAAGCTTCCACACTTCGATCCGCTAAGGAGGTCAAAATCTATGATTCAGAAGATTCCTTTCCCAAATTGGGTGTAAGGTCGATTGGGGCGGATGGGAAATGGATGGTCGGTGCGGCAGTGGGAACGAGGGAGCAGGACAAGGAGAGGTTGGAGCATTTGGTGAAAGAAGGGGTGAATGTGGTGGTGCTGGATAGCTCGCAAGGCAACTCGATTTATCAGATTGAGATGATAAAGCACGTGAAGAGGACATATCCTGAGTTGGACTTGATTGGGGGGAATGTGGTTACTACTTATCAGGCGCAGAATCTGATTCAAGCTGGTGTTGATGGTCTGCGAGTAGGGATGGGTTCTGGCTCTATCTGCACCACCCAAGAGGTTTGTGCCGTTGGCCGAGGACAGGTATACATACAAACACGTACAATATTCTTATTATTCTGCCTCTTTGTATTTAATTATCATATATATGCCTTGGTTTAGATGCCTGCCTATATAATTTTTTGATACTATGCAAAAAAGATCAGTAATTTCCTTAATGCATAAAGCGAAAGCTGTCCATTAATAACATTTGCTTGAATCCTTAACTGATATTTTCTATGTGTGTGTTTTTGAGACTGAGAGATTGACTTATATTTACTGTTTGTTAATATTCAACGATGACAAAATAGTTTATTAAATTAATTATTAAGCAGTATGATGTTGTTTTGATTTTACATGATGTCTGGCTTCTGTTTGAAGTTGTTATTAATATTTTTTCATCTTTGCAAGTGACCACTATTTCTGTATTCTGTGACTTTCTATATTATGCTGACCCTGACCCGGACCCCTAATTTGTATCTATAAAATTGAACATGTGGTATAGCAGATAACAAGTAATTAATGAGCTTGATAAAGGTACAAGATGCCTGTATAATTGAATTTGCTAGTGCCATTACAAAAACTTTTGGCCCTCACCAAAATGATTCAATTGCCAGTGCTGTTGTGCCTTTGTAGAAAAGCTTTTTTCTTTGTTGTCTGAATATATTCTTCTTGTCAGGCAACTGCAGTTTACAAGGTTTCATCAATTGCTTCACAAAGTGGTGTGCCTGTCATTGCTGATGGTGGAATTTCGAATTCCGGACATATAGTAAAAGCTCTGGTCCTTGGTGCATCCACTGTCATGATGGGAAGCTTCTTAGCTGGAAGCACAGAAGCTCCTGGGTCTTATGTAGTCCAAGAGGATGGACGGCGGGTGAAGAAATACAGAGGCATGGGCTCTCTAGAAGCAATGACCAAAGGGAGCGATGCAAGGTACTTGGGCGATACTGCCAAGCTCAAAATTGCTCAGGGTGTAGTTGGAGCAGTTGCGGATAAAGGCTCTGTTTTGAACTTTATTCCTTACACTACACAAGCGGTCAAGCAAGGTTTCCAGGATCTTGGTGCTTCCTCCATGAAGTCGGCTCATGACCTCCTACGGTCAGGGGTGTTGCGGCTCGAGGTCCGGACAGGGGCTGCACAGGTTGAAGGTGGGGTCCATGGCCTGCTTTCTTATGAGAAGAAACCATTTTGATATTCTAGGACAGGACTGTCCATCCATCATAGCTCTGGCATGTATGTCTCATAATTTATTATTTAGAATAACCGAGTTCAAGAGTCTTAAATCTATAAAAAAAAAAAAATTTCCAATAAAAACTGATAGCATGTTTTTCAAAAGATAAAGAAGTTGAATGATCTGCTCCAGATCTCTGCATTTTATGATTTGGCTACATTTATTTTCTTTTTAACAATGAATTTTTCATTAGAAATGATTTTACTAAACACATAAGTATATATATATATATAGTTATAAAATTGTCCGAATTGAAAATCTTAGGTGGCATTGGGCAGGGATAACATGTTAAATCATATTTAAATTAATTTTTTGATTAATTTTTAATAATTATAAACAATATTTAAAAGTTATATTTTAAATTTTTATAGTTATAATTTTTGTTTTTGGTGATGGGAAATTAGAGAAAAAATTGAAAATATAATTTCTAAATTTTTAGATATATTTTTTATAATCATTTTACTGCAACATATTAAATTATATCTATCAAAATTATATTTTTTTCAAAACATATTTCTGAGGCATTTTGAAATATGTAGGCAAACATGGCCTTACCTTTCTTTAGAAAGCGAAATGCAAGAAACTTTACGTATGAAAACTTTAGGCAATCCTAAGGTTGCATAAGATAATGAGAAATTCTGACCTAGTAATATTTATGCACTATTCTTTTCTTCGGGTTACTAAATAAAATTGCATCACGTATATGTTCATTAGATTACAAAAATAATGTATGAATATGTAATAATTTCTTAAAAATAATCCTATTTCCGAAAAGGTTTGATCATTTTGAATATAAAGAAAAAGGGATACAAACTCTATTTTTTAATCAATGACAATGAATAGATGTTTTTGCCACAATAAGTTACAAGAGTTACCAAAAATACAAATAAACGGGACTATTTATTCAATAAAGCATCCTAGTCCAAAAGATTCATTTGAATTGGAGGCTAACGGGTTCATCATAGAGATTGCTTGTTGTCACCCCAAGAGCCTCAGCCAAATTAATTTTGCTTCTCATAGTTCTCCTTCCAATTCCTCCATTCCTCTTCCTCATCATCGCAGCGAATTCCTCGTAATCTATTGTACTACCATCCTGCAAAAACGGGAATCAAGATACTTCCGTGAGATCGCCATTATGTTGATGCAGTTTAGAGATTTGGAATTCTTTTAGGCCAAGTCTTTTGCAGAACCCGGAAGCGGCAATCAAAAAAAGATGCTAATATGGACTATAAATAACTGTTAGAATCTTATTTGGATTCGAGATTACTCAAATTTTGGTTTCAAAATGTGTACTGAAATGGTATCCTTCTTCATCACTAAGGAGAGAGGAAATGGTTGAAGCTCCATTTAGAAATTGTGTTGTTTTCTTTCACTCATCCTAATTGGAGCATCTTCCATTTCGGGTCATATTTTGCTTTCTACTGTTTGCCTCTATGTCATGGTAATCATATGCGAAAGTGTGGAAAAATGCAGTCAATGGGATTAATAAACTCAAAAGTAATTTTCTCAATAACGAGTCTCTCTTGCTGAATTCTAATCGAATCATCTGAAATCATTTTTTTAGAAAGAGAGAGAGTTATTTTATAACGGTGAAGGTGGTGCCGTAGCGGAGGAAGGTGGACGAGGTTGTTATGAGAGTGAATAATAAAAAAATAATTGAAAGTGAGATTGAAATTATAAAAATAAAAGTTAAGGGTGGTTTGATGAAGATCCAAATAAAAATAAAAGTGATTTCCGATGAAGAAGATAAAAGGTGGCGGCAATGGAGGGGTTGGTGCTGGTGAAGGAGGTGGTTTGATGAAAAAATAATTTAAAATAAGAAAGTAAATCAAAAAGTGTAATAATAAAAATTTGGTGCTAAAAATATAAAGAATAATTAGTCTTAAATTAAAAAAGAGTTCAAAATACATGAGAGGAGCAAAGTCTAATTTTTATATAGTTTAGAGGTATTTTTATAAAATATAATAATTTAAGAAAATCTTTCAAACATGATAGCAATTTGAGCGAGGATAATGTAGAAGGAAGTTATTTGGCCAAAAAATAAAACGGGGAAGGCAAAGGTTTTATTGCAACCGTTGTTCTGGTGATAATGCAGTTATTAGTGTAGAAGGAAGGCAGACAGTTATTAGTCTGTTTTAAATTTTTCCATATGATACGATTATATGTGAATAATTTTACTACATGACATGCTTAAATTTGAACTGTTTGATATATGTACATATATATGTATATTATAATCGTATTACAAAGGATATAAAGGTCTTTTAGTTGGTTGGCCATATGTATATTATAATCGAATTACAAAGGATATAAAGGTCTTTTAGTTGGTTGGCCATTTTAACATTGACAATTAACAATTGATCTTATTAGTATCCACCTGTAATTCACTAAGAGAAATGGTATGGATGAGTTATCAAGTGCTGTTTAATTAATCTTACCCAAGTCGAACCCAAGAACATCCCACTTCTTTTAGGCACAAATTTGTTCTACCCAAAACAAGGACAAATTTGGTACAATGCTCAATTCATCAAGACGTAAACGAAAAAACCGAAGCAAAATTTAGTGTAGAGAACGCATAATGATGATGGCAGTTCTGCAGAAACATGATTCTTTTTTTTTTTTTTTCTTCCTTCCTTCCCCATTTTCATAAGCTCCCTCTACTTGCCATAAGGTTTGGTCTCGCTGAATCCATGTTTGCCCCCATCACTTGAACGTTTTCTCTTCTTAAATTGGGATGCAGAACTGTCTATGTTAAGATTCACTTTTGGAGGATCGGAAAAGCAGAATGAAGCGGCTACGTCCTGGTTGAAAGGATAATATTGTTGTCATTAACACAAAATATTTCCATGTCCAGAAGTTTATGCATATCAGAAAAATAGAAAACAGATCTAGAAATGCAAATATAGGGTAGGGACCACTGGGTTGAAAGGAAAAAAAAAAAAAGATGAGACAGGAGAAGTAGATAATTACCTGCATATCAAGGCGGTGAACGTTGAAGATGTCTTTCATGGAGTGCGAATTATAAGCTAATATATATGATCTATAAGCATCTTTTGCTGACTTGTTCAAATAATAGTTTGTGGACACCAATTTCTCCTGCAACAATCACATAATATTCAAAAACCAAAGTCTCTTAATCACACACACACACACACTTGTATATAAGGGATACATGCTGTGGAAGAAGGAAGGTACCAGGTGAGACTGCACATTAGCCAGCTTCTTTTCATTAAACTCGTATTCTTTTACGGGAACTTTTGCTGCCTGGAAAAGAAAAAAGAATTATTCACATATTAAGCAACTACAAAACAGTTTTTTATTTTCCATGTTACCTAATTTTAATTTACAATGTTGGTCATGGTCCACGGCAGAACTGTTTACAATATAAACTACCATTTAGGTAATAGATTTATAACCCTTCAGAAAATTGTGATATGCTGGTGATGATGATGATAAAGGGAGTGCAGGTGTCCCATTTTTATTAGTTATTATGCAATATGTACCTTCAAATAGCGAAGAAATTGCAACTCTGAAGGTGTCAGAAAAAGCAAGGCATGTCCTTTTGCACCCTCTCCCCGAGCTGTTCGACCAACCCTATGGATATAATCCTGAATACAACAAAACAAGCACAATATCACACTAGAGTGAATAAACAAGACTTGTCCACAAGATGATTAATAGTGATGTCCTCAATGAAAAGCAACAAGGCAGGCACCTTGGGATCATCCGGAGGATCGTATTGCACAATCCAGTCCTACACATAGAATGGAAGGAACGGGAAAAATCATTGTGTATTAGTACAGTTTTAGGGTCAAATAAATAGTACACATAACCATATAGCAATGGAATTTCATCACAGAAAATTTAACATTATCTACAATGTTATCAACATCAGTATAAGCTTTGAGTACTAAGTCCATATCATTCTTCCTTGTAAACTTATGTAATCTATGTTGATTTGAAAACATAGTTCTCGTGTTACAAAGAACACAAATCATCTACTCTTTAAATTTCCATAAACTTGGAGATCTAGAGCTATACCACAGCAGGAATGTCAAGTCCACGTGCAGCAACATCAGTACATAGCATGATTCCCTTCTCAGCTTTGCAGAAATCAAAGAAAGTAGTGGTCCTTTTTTGCTGCTTTTGCTTCCCATGAATATCATAGCAGTCCAACTGAATGTATCTGAAAAGGTCAGAATGGAATCTGACAGAATTACAAGAGGAGAAGAAGACCATAACTTTCTTAGTTAGATTTCTCTTCAAAAAGGAATACAGAAGAATAAATCTTTTAGCACTTGGCACAACACAATAGCCTTGCTGCAATCCTTCATTTGTGACCTGCAATGTAAAATATTCTCTAGTCAGATATCAATGCTAAGTGTTTGAACAACAGAGCAAGCTAAAAACAAGTGTTCACATGAAGTAACGAAACATAAGAACTCAAATAGACAGATTATACTCAACTTTGTATTTATATTTTACCTTGGCTCTTCCATCATCCACATCTATGTAAATAGGAGTTGTTTGAAATGACAAACGAGCAAGATCTTCAACTTTTTGTGTTTGGGTTGCTGAAAACAAAGCAGTTTGCCGATTCTTGGGTAGGATCTTAATGATTTGCTTCATTTCTTCCTCAAAGTTTGCTTCCAATATCCTGTCAGCTTCATCTATCAAAAGGCACTTCAGATCTTTGTATACAAAGCCCTTGGTATTTTGAAGATGGTCGAGAAGTCGACCAGGGGTTGCCACTAATATGTTTGCTCCTTTCGCCAAACGTTCAGCTTCTCCTCTTCTAGCTGCACCACCAATAACCAAAGCAAGCGTCTGGGAGTGATACTTGAGAAGGTCCTTCGCTACAGCATGGGTCTGAATTATGTGAATAGTAAATTAGCCAAAGTAAAATGATATTTATAGTAACTAAAAGAACAAGATATGAAAATAAACTGATGATCTTATTCCAGTTTACTTCAGTTTCAACAACATACCCAACTGCGATTTCAAGTCCTTAGCAAGTGTGTTATGATATGCGTATTTCTGTTAACTATTTCTAAGGATAAGAAATTATTCCAATAATCAACATAGGCATTTATCACCTGTATGGCAAGCTCCCTAGTAGGGCAAATAACAATAACGCCAGTTCCGTTACGAGAAGCAAAACGGAGACGATGTAGGAGCTCCACAGCTGGTATGAGAAAAGCAAGGGTCTTTCCAGAACCAGTTCTTGCAGCTCCAAGCACATCTTTTCCTACCAAAAGTGAAGGTATTGCTCTAGACTGAATCTGCACTTCAAACCAAACAGAAATAAGTACAATTCTAAACCAAAAAAAAAAAAAAGAACTGAGAATTTCAAATATCAACCTGAGTCATATGCTCAAATCCCACGTCCTTGATGGCTTTAGATGTATTGTCGGACAATTCCAGAGAAGTAAAAGTCTCGGTACTCATAATCCCAGACACCACCTTAACCTCCCTCTTCGCCTTCCCTTTCACTTTCCCCTTCTCCTGCTCCTCTTCTCCGTTTTCGCCCTCATCCTCATCGTCAGAGTAATCCTGCTCCTTCTTCCTCTTCATGTTCTTCTTCTTTTTCCTCTTCTTCTCGCCCTTCTTTTCCTTCTTTACCTTCTCTTCCAATTTTCCACCTTTCACATCTTCTTCATCTTTTCTTACAGCATCACCAGAACTTTGGTCCTCTGCTTCTTCTGATTCTGATTCTTCTTCTGATATCGCTCTAGATAGCATTTTCTTCTGCATCTTCAACGTAGAGATGGAAGCGAACCCTCTGCTTTCAGGTTTTTTTTTATCAGGTTTTTTTTTATAGGGTTTTTAAGATTTAAGATGAGTAAATTAGACTTTGGCCCCTGAAATGTTATTTTATTAGATTTAAGCAGGTCCCTCAAATTTATATAAACTAGAGTTTTTCAATTATACCGTATTTATGCTGGATCGATTTATTTTAATCATATATATCCTCTTCAATCTTGCATGTTATAAAATTATATAGTTAAAATGGATCACTCCACCATAGATATTATCTGTCAAAAAATTTCTCTAATATCTAATAATTTATCTAGTAAACTAGACTTAAACATCTAGTTTCGAGATTTTGTTAATAACTTAGAAAATTTTGTTATCGGTAATAATTTAACCATTCAATCTATTAACCCAATCTGAGAAGATTATAGAGATTTGAAGCTAACATTAGAGCCCCTTTAGGAGTGCTTGTAAGCGGTCAAATCAATTTTAGATGTTGGGTAAAAAAAATTTTGGATGAGAAATCGGTAAAAATGTCAGTTAACCAACTATTCGATAGTTAATCACAAAAAATGGTACGGTCAGTTAATCGACTATTAGGAAACAAATTTGGCCTTTTATCTGACCGGTACTAGTCATAGAAGCTATTAATCGATTTTTCTTGATTAACTTATTTATATTTATAACCTGATATTTTATATTTTTGAGTATTAAATTATAAATTATAAATCGTATTATATGAAACATAAGTCTCAATTTCGAGATATTTATTTCAATTCATAAATGAAACCTTTTAATTTACACAACTTTTTTGTGTAATTATATATAAAAATATTGAGTTATATCATCTATACTTTTAATTTGAGGTTATCATTTAGGATAATAGTTTTTTCACCCCCTCTTACCATATTTGGTAATCACACTCGGTCCCAAGCATAAGCAATATTAGTACATCCTTTAAGAGCTATTATTTTAAGTGTATCTATTTCTCGAAATTTAAGCTATTAATAAGCTCGAAATGTATCGTCTAAGTTATCATCTATGACCAGACCCTTACTATAATTTTTCTCCTAGAAATTTGTGTCGTTTAGGCCCAACAGAGAAATATTGGATCTATAAATTTATTGTGCACTCTAAGATTTCACAGTTGCATTTTTCGTGGACGTCTTAGATGTCAGTTCAGTGAGTATAGAATTTTTTATTTGTAATCATTTTGTGGTTCTTAAACTTCTTCAAATTCTATCATACTCCCACTAGTTTTTTCAAAAAGGAAAATTTTTCTATGAGAAGGTAGTGGTTTATATAACAAACATATTTTGTCATAGAGTATGATGGAAACGATACCCTAACATTTATTTAGGATATCCCACAATATAATACATTTCAAACCTTGCCCAATCATATTTCCATATCACAATATAGTTCAATAACATTCTTCTACCACTTCATATCTCATACGAAGTAGAAATGAAAAGTAATTGGAGGGATTTATATTTCGTATGTGGCAATAATATATTTTGGAATAACTCTTGAATATTTTATAGAAGATTGATCTGACTAATCAAACCAAACTTAATAAGGTATAATACCTCCATTCGATATTTTAGGAGACGTCTATTAAGAGAGAATCTAATTATTCTTTTTAACTAAGAGAAATATGATTATAATGCCTAATAAACAATAGTTAACAAGTACTATAAAAGATCTCATTTAATAAGATGCTAAAAGTATTATTCTTTAACTTTGAAGATAAACTTTCATTATCAAAAATAGAAATAACACTTCATTAGTGTAAGAACTTTTTGTGCATTTGCTGCCTTTAGATGCATTTGCTGCCTTTAGGTGTATTTCATTTTTCATAAAATTATGCTATTTTTGAGATTAATCATATATCATACATATATGAAATCACAATCGGTATCTCATACATTTCTTAGAATAATTTAAAATAAAAATTATTTTCAAAATTTGAACAATAATGAAATATCATTATGCATCATAAGAGAGACTTGGTTAGCCTTTTTTTTTTTTTTCAAATTTTCTTTGCTACTACGGTGGAAACTCATTTCCAATTTCTTTATCACTTCATCTTAATGAAAATTTCAAGTTTTGTAACTACTTTACAAATTATGAAATCAAATCGGATAATTATTAGATTAGTAAGTCAAGCTTAGAGATTTAATAATTTTGAAAATACGTAATTGTTAATTAACTACATCATTACTTTGAATGTTAACAATTGTAAGACTTGTTCCTTTCACTTCACTCCTAAATGTTAAAAATATTTTTTGGCATTTATGCTCTAACAAAAGTGTTTTTCAGACATCATTAAATGAAACAAGGCATTAGAGATTTAATACATGTCATTTTGAATTATTTATATCATTAACAGATTTAAGGCTATGGATGATTTCAATAATATGTTACTTTTTATAATGCTTTTAAAGCTAGTTATTCATTAATGTAAGTACAATACATTAATTCTCGTTACTTCGCTTCAATCACTTCAATTAAGTGATATTTGTTCCGCCCTATACTCTTTTAGGAGTAGTCAAAATGTCCTAAGTGTTCGATTTGAAATAACAATAATATATTCATTTCTAATAACGATTCTTAAATTTCTAATGTCATTCTTTTTGAAGATCTGGTCTAACCGTTTTATTTAACTTGTGAATGAACTTTAAAATTCACATTACATGAATATAAATATAAATACAACTTACATAAATTTTTATACAATATTAACTACCAAAATCAAAGGTTTTAACAATTTTGGTATCTCCAATTATTTCTTACGAATTATATTACATTCTTATATAAAACGACAAAAATTATTTTTCTTATTGGGAAAAGGATCGAACAATTGAATATTGTAATCTCACGTGTTCCTAGCCAATTATAATAAGCATGAAAGGTAGCAAATGCATTTGCAATTACATCTCATATAATTCATTTATCTTACCTATAAGAAAATATAATCTCACGTGACCGTAGCCAATTATATTATCTTAGTTAAAGTTAACCTAAACATTTTTATGAAACATAATGTATTAAACTAGCTTGTGCATGTGTCTATGTCTATGTCTAGGATGATAGCACTACTCAATCACTCATCATATGCTAAGATAATAAATGCATATACTTATAGCAATTATGCCTCACATACCCGTAACCAACTCATAATTAATATAAGCATCACATATATTATAATGTTTGGAAAGAAAGCTATAAAATAATTGTATGATCAATTTCAATTTAATCTTATCAAATGAGATTAATCATATATCATACATATATGAAATCACAATCGGTATCTCATACATTTCTTAGAATAATTTAAAATAAAGATTATTCTCAAACTTTGAACAATAATGAAATATCATTATGCATCATAAGAGAGACTTGGTTAGCCTTTTTTTTTTTCAAATTTTCTTTGCTACTACGGTGGAAACTCATTTCCAATTTCTTTATCACTTCATCTTAATGAAAATTTCAAGTTTTGTAACTACTTTACAAATTATGAAATCAAATCGAATAATTATTAAATTAGTAAGTCAAGCTTAGAGATTTAATAATTTTGAAAATAAGTAATTGTTAATTAACTACATCATTACTTTGAATGTTAACAATTGTAAGACTTGTTCCTTTCACTTCACTCCTAAATGTTAAAAATATTTTTTGGCATTTATGCTCTAACAAAAGTGTTTTTCAGACATCATTAAATGAAACAAGGCATTAGAGATTTAATACATGTCATTTTGAATATTTAAATCATTAACAGATTTAAGGCTATGGATGATTTCAACAATATGTAATTTGTTATAATGCTTTTAAAGCTAGTTATTCATTAATGTAAGTACAATACATTAATTCTCGTTACTTCACTTCAATCACTTCAATTAAGTGATATTTGTTCCGCCCTATACTCTTTTAGGAGTAGTCAAAATGTCCTAAGTGTTCGATTTGAAATAACAATAATATATTCATTTCTAATAACGATTCTTAAATTTCTAATGTCATTCTTTTTGAAGATTTGGTCTAACCGTTTTATTTAACTTGTGAATGAACTTTAAAATTCACATTACATGAATATAAATATAAACACAACATACGTAAATTTTTATACAATATTAACTACCAAAATCAAAGGTTTTAACAATTTTGGTATCTCCAATTATTTTCTTACGAATTATATTACATTCTTATATAAAACGAGAAAATTTATTTTTCTTATTTGGGAAAGGATCGAACCATTGAATATTGTAATCTCACGTGTTTCTAGCCAATTATAATAAGCATGAAAGGTAGCAAATGCATTTGCAATTACATCTCATATAATTCATTTATCTTACCTATAAAAAAATATAATCTCACGTGACCGTAGCCAATTATATTATCTTAGTTAAAGTTAACCTAAACATTTTTATGAAACATAATGTATTAAACTAGCTTGTGCATGTGTCTATGTCTATGTCTAGGACGATAGCACTACTCAATCACTCATCATATGCTAAGATAATAAATGCATATACTTATAGCAATTATGCCTCACATACCCGTAACTAACTCATAATTAATATAAGCATCACATATATTATAATGTTTGGAAAGAAAGCTATAAAATAATTGTATGATCAATTTCAGTTTAATCTTATCAAATGAGAGATCTGAAATAAGCATGATCTCATCAATCAATACACATATGTATGTTATACATTTAGTACCTCACAGTTTTAAAATATGGTATACATATGAAACATTATGCATGTACATTTAACAACTTAAATCACATATATCTAATGCATGAACATGTTGAACAATTTAATTTTCATACATTATAATGTTTTAGCTTTTAAGGCGGAATATGTAATGTTCATGAAATTCAAACAAGTTTTTAGATTTAATTAGTTTAGATTCTTGGTTATCTAATTTAGTTACGTTCATTGAGTATGTTTTAATTAATGAAAAATACAACAAATAATTAAAATATTTTCCTTAACTCTTTAAGAAAAGTTTCTGAAAAAGGAAAGATGCTATCTTCGGAACATTTCCTGATTTAGAACTCTTTCTAAAATAGGAAAGTCTTCTAAAATCAAAAAACTTTGTTAATTTACAACTCTTTTCAATTTACATTAGTTATCTTAACAAAGTTTCCAAATTTGAAAATTTTCCAAAATTATAATACAATTCATTATTTTGGAACTCTTTCCAAAATTAGATAACTAAAATTTAGACTTCATACAAAAAATATTCCTAATTAGAACACTTCTAAAATAGGTGAGTTACCATTAACATTTTAGGTAACAAATTAATGAAATGAATTTCTTATTAATACTTTTATATTGTTAATTCTATTAATCATATTAAATCTTACCAAAGTAATTTTTTATTAATGGAAGAAATTACTATACTTGACATGATTGGAAAATTTACTTATATACCCTTTATATGAATTTTACCAATAACATCAAAACTTACCATATACATTTTAAGTTAATTAATTGATTGCATAAAATTGATTTCCTATTTTAATATGTTAATAAAGTTTCATATAAATAATTTATATTAGTAACTCTACTTATGATATTAATACTTATAATAACAATCTAATTAGTAATTTTCATAATCAAATTCAAATTTTAATTATCAAATTAAAAGCTAGATTTTTATTTATTTATTTCCAAAACCCTAGAATAATGTCGAACTAGGGTTACACCACGATGTCATCATTGCAGGGGCAATCTGCTCGCACGTCGTTGCTTGCGTTGTGTCTCGCCACCGCCTTGGGTGTCCAATCGACAATACACTGGTTGAATTTTCTAGGTTTGTCTTATCTACTAATTCTGAAATTTTCAAAATGGTCCAATCCTTATAACTCAAGATATTTCAAATGTCATGCCGCTGCACATTAGGAATCTTTCCTAGTGCCACAACAAGTGACGGTGTTGTTTGCGCTATTCGTCGTCGCTGCAAACGGCGCCCTTTTGCCAATCCACTTGCATGAATAATTTCAAATTTCTTTTGTTTGGTTTCCGAGCACGAAAAATATTTAAGAATCACTCAATAGTATCCAATAACAATGACATATCAAACATTAAATTTAAATAATAATTTATACGCTTACCGGTATAACCTAGCTCTAATACCACTATTAGTCTATGAGTAATCCATAAATGGAAACAGTAACTTAAATTTTTTTGAATCTAATCAAAAAGATTGATTAAACTTATAGATATACACCTAGATCGATCATACAAACATATATCAAATATCAAGAAAACCAAAAGGATTAAGATCAAAGAAATTACCGATCATATTACAAAATCAAACCGATCTCCTTCTCCTTCTTGATGGTCGAATTCAATGGGAAGAATAAGGTGCTCAAGTGTTCAACCTATAATCGTGATCTATACAGTTCAATTTGCTCAGTTCATTTTCTACTCTAAGATTCATCACATTATTCGAAGAGCTCGTGGAGTAGAAAGGGAGAAGTCTCACTTTTCTCACTATAGGAATTTCGACTAAGTGCCAAGAAGAAAACTCATGTTTCAGCCAACCTTATTAGAGTACTTATCTTGTGCTCTCTTAGGTTTTTGATTAATAAAAATTAATCGATAATTTTGACGCAGTCAACTGTGGACTTTAGTTAAAAGTTCTTTTAATCTAATTAAGTGAAAATTAGTCATAACCCATCACGTATGGTCAATCATCCATTGGGCTTGTAGCCTAAATTATTTAATCAATACTTTGATTAATTTAGCAAATGAAATCCAATTAATAAATTAGCTCATTAACCATTTAATATATAATTGCTAATTTCTAGAATTAGGTTCTACATCACGCCGACAAGAGAATCTCATAACACTATGATTTTAACTAATTCATAATTAGATTCATTTAATTTTAAATACTTTTTAAACTAAATAGTTAATTCAATCATCTTATGATTAACTAACTTAAACCTCTAAACTAAAATTGACTTCTGGCAAAGTGATAAGTCTACTCAAGAGATGAGAAGTAAACATCTTCCAAAAGAACCTACTATGACTAACAACGTACAATAGTGATTCTTCCATCTAGCCAATGTCTAGTTTCATCCTAGAGTATTATTTAACTATTAAACTCTAATACACAAATCATATGAATTGTTATATCTTTAAAGACCACATATAATAGATTTACTAAAACTCTTTTCACACCATACTACTTTGCAAAGATTTCATTGTTCAATAAAGTGTACAAGTCATAGAACTAATTTCTAAATACAGAAGTGATATATTTCATCTTGATCACTCATAATTTTCATGCACAATGTTTTATACCTGCTATTTTATCCTAAGCTAGGGTTTTTTAGAATGATGTCAAAGTATAACACCTGGTACATAAGATATCATAGTGATCTTAGGTCTAAATATCACATATAATACACTCACTAGATAATTCTCATTAATAGTTTGTATTATTACCATTGAGAGTTATTTAAATGTCACGTTCGGTATCTTTAGTCTCTACTAACCACCCACATACTTCTCCTGATATTCTACTAGCATCAATGGTAATGAGAACAATCATCTTTAATATTTTAGGAGATAACATATGTGATAATCTATCTGTATTATCAATATCCTTCTTAACAATCTTATGACTATGAACAATTCATATCTTAGGCTTTAAGCAGCTTGCATCTCAACTGACATGATCTCTATCATAGTCTTAAGTGCATAACCTAAGATACTGGACTTTATCATAATATGTAATAAATGAACATATAATATTAATTCTAACATAATTAATAAACATGATAAATAAATGAATATGTTTACTATTATTGAATGAGTAATAAATAACAAACAATACTACTGTTAATATTTTAAATAAGATTGTATCTCACAAAATATATACTCATTGGATTTAACCTGATTAGCTTGACGAGCATATAATTTGAATAAATTCCTTAGAATCACTCATGTCTCTCTGAGCATCTAATCATCATCTCCTAGCATCTCATTTTCCTCTTAAAGGCATTTGAAAACTTTCAAAAGTCAATACACACTTGCAGTAGGGATCTAGCAACAATTGCGACACATTTGGGTACACCACAAAACTTACCAAAATCTGAGCCACCTGGCCAATTCACACCCCTACCCTCTCTAACCATATGTAAGATATGCAATTCTCTTTACTAAAAAACTCTATTCAAAACCTCTCTTCACATAGAGCTCTAACTTTGTTATTAGAAGGGTCAAAAGAAAATAATCAGGTCAAAAGAAAAGAACCCTGAATAGTCCTTTCTT
Source organism: Coriaria nepalensis (assembly GCA_027186245.1). Taxonomy (NCBI): domain Eukaryota; kingdom Viridiplantae; phylum Streptophyta; class Magnoliopsida; order Cucurbitales; family Coriariaceae; genus Coriaria; species Coriaria nepalensis. The sequence goes on along the minus strand of CP114486.1, from coordinate 9,332,885 downwards.
ATTTTCTATATTAGATGAATCAACTCAGACGTATAGGGGATGACCAAAAATTTACACCTACTAAGAGGTGAAAGTCCAAACTGCTAACCCATTAACTCTACATCTACTTAATCTAAACTCGGGAACATGGACCAATATAAAGAAGTAACAATGTTGCTAGACTAAAAGAAGTTTAACCCCTTCCTGAGAACCCACCATTAATCTAAACTCATAATGCATACCAAGTAGCCCAACTACTAGAAAGGGTCTTAGATTAGTAAACGAGACTCTTGTGGAAGAAATATGAATATAATTGCACTTTATTATCCTGTCAAAAACCCTGCCATACTGGGAGATGGACAATCGGGGTTGATGGTTGTCAAGCAAAGGAATGAAGAAGAGGAGACTCTGGAGGAGAGGAGGCCAAGGTCTTACATGAAGTTGAGTTGAGACCTCAAGCATCAAAAAGAGGAGGAGTGTCTCAAAGTTAAAGAGGCTAAGTGGAAAAAAAAAGTTCGAAGAGATTCCCTAGGAAAGAAGGTCGACTCAGCTCACTTCTATGAATTCAAAGACATCTATTTACTAAGAAAGTCTTCGAGATTGAGATGCCTAAAAAATCTAAGGCATCTTAGACTCCCAAATATGATGGGAGTCGAGGTCCTAGGATCGCGTGCCTATAGAGATGATGTGCTAGACATTTCAAAAAACTCTTAGTGGTGATGGCAGAGGCGTCGATGAGATAGGTAGTGATAGGTGGTAGAGGTGGCTATTAAGGATAGGGTAATTTTTTTTTTTTAAATATCATGACGAGAAGAATAAAATAAAGTATTAAGGGTGAAAGAAAAATTAAAAAGAGGGGTCAATGAGTTAGTATTTGGATTAAATTAGATCCGAAATGAATTTTAATAGCCACATCACTACATGTTAGATGTTTCGTGTGAAATTACTGAAAATTTATAAATATTAGGATTAATTACAATTTTAGTCCATGTATAGTTCGTCTTTTACAAATTCCCCTATGTGTAATCTTTGGTCAACTTTTTAGTTCTCGTATAGTCTAAATGACTCCCTAATCTTTCATTATTTTTATTTTTCTTTCCTGTTAAGCTATTATTTTCTTTTATAATCCAAATTTTTAATTAAAAAAAAGATTGGGTGAAAAAAATGAAACTCGGTCCGGTTCCTTAAAAAAAAGATTGAAATAATCTATTTTTTTTGTGAGAAAAATCAATCAAATCGATTCTTTATTAAAAAAAAAAAACCCCCTTGATCAGATCAATCCAATATTTCACGAAGAACAAGATCCAACCGAACAAAATAAAAAATTCATGAGGAATATGAAGATGAACCTAAACTAAAAATCTCGAACATACACCATCAATAGAGGTCTGGTTTGAAACCAAACTTTCATTAATGGAGGCTTTTTATGTTTTTTTTTCCTGGTTCATCTTCCTTAAGAAGAAGAAGATGAACTAGATTTTATTGATTCGGTTTTTTGCAAATAAAAACCGAATTGGTCGGATCCTGTTCTTTGTCAAGTATTGAATCTATTCAATCAAATTCTTCACAAAGAATTGGATCGCGTTTCGATCAATTTCTCATTAAAAAAAAAGTCATCATTTTGATCCGACTTTTTCACGAATGGTTAGATTGACCCACTCAGATTTCTTATGAAGAATTTATTTAATTTGGATATCTTGTAAAGAAATTGAATCATTTCGATCGATTTTTTCTCACAAAAAATCAAATTATTTTGATCAATTTTTTTCTCGAGAAACAGAACCGGGTTTCATTTTGTTTTTCCTAATTTTTTTTTAAAATTTTTTGGATTATAAAAAAAAATTAATATAAAAGAAAAGTAAAAATAAAAAAAAATTAAGAATAAAGAAATAATAAATATATTTTTTAATAATGTGGCATATTAATTTTCTAACTTGGGAAGAAATAGAAGAAATATTGACTTCCAAGGTTTGGGTGAAAAAAAAAAAAAGTTTAGAGGGTGAAATAATAAATAGATAAATTTATGGGTAAAAAATAGTAATAAAAAATCAGTTGACTATGTTGACAAATTAAATTAGGGGATTTTTGCATTCTAAGATAAATTTGAGGAGATCCACTTATAATTCATAAAATTATAAGGAATTCATTTGTAATATCACTATATCTTAAGGGAGGTACATGATATAACCTTTTTAAATTTGCTTCTAAATGAGCTTAATAAATTATAAATATCTTAATTAATTAATATTTCATTAAATTAATAAATTAGGGATGAGAGTTTTCCCGATCCCAATGGGAATCTTGGTCCCGTATAGATCCGTTCCTGGTCCTGAAAAAATGTGAGAAAAAAAAATTAAAAAAATATAGTTATAAGGGTTAAATTAATTTTACAAATAATTTTTATATAAACTTTAGATATTAATTTGTTATTTTCTTGATGATTTTTTAAATTATTATTATTATATAAAATCAAAATTCATTATGTAAATAAAATTATTACTTTTAAAATAAATAAAAATTTGGTCAAGGAATCCCGACCCCATACCGGTCTCATACCAGTTCCCAATCTATTGGGAATAAATCGGAATGGTGTATAGGTATGGGAATAAATCAGAATGTAGACTTCATTCCCAATACCGGTATCAGGATCACAAGGAAAACCCCTCACACTGTAATAAATTTTCATATTCCATACATTATCAATTTATTGGGATTTAGTGTAGTTATCCAATTTATTATTTCATCTTTGCCTATTTCCTGTAAAATAATCTTGAATTTGGTGATTTAAAAAGAATTTTGTATAACAGGGTCCTTGGTAGAATTATTAAAAGTTGATAGGAAAAACCAAAAGTTGGAAATTTATACATTCGTTCGAAATGATCAAAAGATAGCATTTGATTACATAGATATCACAATCAAATTTCATCACACTATGATAGTTTGTAGGTTCTCTACACTTGTGAGATAGGATCGGTGGACCCACTATGGTAGGTCCTACAGCATCCTTTCACTGGAAACTACATAGCTATAAAATACCTTACCAATTAAAGACCTGCAATTGAAATCTGCCATAGTGCGGCATTATAACACATAACTGCAATTGAAATCTGCCATAGTGCGGCATTATAACACATAACTCGTTGATATATTCATATATTATATATAGTTATTATATATATAAAGGTATCTGAATAAAAAAAGATAAATACCATCACTGCTCTCATCTTTGTGCTGCTGCAGCATATAAAGATTACCTAGAAAGTATCTCTACACTTCTAACCAAGGGGTCTATGTTTCTTAATGGCCCCTTTCTAACTTGAAAAAGAGGATTTTGATAACTTCCTCCTACGCTAAATTAGATGTGGTTTTGCTACGCTAAAGCTAATGTCATCGCCAGTCGGACGATGCTATCCTAGTTAGTTATAGATAAGGAAGTAGTACATCAGCTTGTAAGGCTGTACATGATCTAAAATCCTACGCAGGTCAAAGAGCGGAATTAATTTTTAAGGTCCTTCAAAGGATGAAACGAAACACTGATCTTTACTGTGTTATGCCTTCAATCCATGGAGTGAATTCGATATCTCTGTTAGCTGCTGCTCTGTTTTAGCCTTCCAATTGAATAATTCACGAAACATCTCCTGTCAGAACAAAGTATTTCCCAAAAAAATATATTTGAGTGACAAACTAATCCAGAAAACCAGCAAATCAAAGCAGTGTAAGCATGAGCAATCCTTAGCACCACCTGAAATGAAAGTATTGAAGTATCTAGGTCTGATTTTGAATTGAAAGTTGCACAAGAATCGGGGGTAACATTTGCTTCGTCATCCACTTGTTTCTCAGATAAGGGCTCATGCAAATCTCTGCTTAAGCATAAAATCAAAAGACAGCTTCAGACAAATCTTTATGATTTCAATAAAAAGTTCAATACTTCCTCAGTTTGTTTATCACCTTTTTGTTCTGGACATATCATTAGGCTCCTGCTCTGTCGCACTATCTGGGGCCTGAGTTGGGTTAGTATCACAATTCAATCGAAGAGGAGGTTCTAAGAAGAAACCTTGCATTAAAACCTCATTATGATCAGTATTATTAACAAGATTGGTGCTCTCAAGCCAGGGTACGAGGTCATCCTCCTGCATATTATCCAGTTTGGTGCTTTCTAACCAATCCTCCCATCTATCAGAAGCTGGAGGGCTTGAGCTTTTCATTAATTCCTTAGACGCTTGCATCCAAGTCAACGAGTTTGTAATTTCAAAAAGCTGTTGGTCAACTTTGGCTTTCCATGTTGTCCATTCTCCAGACAGCATGCCCTATTAATAATCGAGTGTAAGAAGAGAACGAGCTAATCTTCAACATTCAACTCTTTCCAACTATCTAAGGCTTATATGACTGACCGTGTGCATACAATTACCTGCATACCCTTCAGACAGCTTGTAATCTCATTCCAGCGTCCCTCTGTCTCAGTTTTCCATTTCAGCAACTCCTTGTGCATCATCTACGAATAATAAACACCAAATGAGTAAACATGTATTTTCAAAAGGCTAAATTTTAAGCAACACATTTTGCATCATTCACCTCCACAGAGTTTACTTGATCTTCCTCTTGCTTCTTTGATGCCAATTCCTGCATATCTCTGTTTATTTGAAAGATGAGCGAGACACAACCAGTATCAATCATAAGAAGCATTGTTTTCTTTTCCAATTCTATGAACTTTTTGTCACCTTTTCATTATGGCCATTTCTGCCTTGAGAAGCTTCAGGTCTTCGGTTGTGCCATTGGGAGATACCAACTTAGAGTGTGGAACCCAGAAAGGATCTTCCACCCCAGCCTCCTGCCGAATGTTTTCAAGGTCAGCACTCTCCAGCCAATACTCCATAATTCCCTGGGCATTGAACCACCTCCTAAACCGATCAGTCCCACCTGGTGCCACTTTTCTGTCAATATGCTTCAATAGATGATCAAGCAGCCCTGTGTCACCAATGTGTTTACGAGCAGCAGCTCTCAGTTCATGCCGCGGAATTGGGTTTGTGAAAGTTGCTCCTTCAGCTTTCATCACATCCAACATATTTTTCTCTGCCACTCTATACCTGCTTTCATGACATGCATCATGTATAAAAAAATACTATAAAATAATACGGACAAGTAACAAAAGACATTTTTACCTTTCCACAGACCACCTGTCCACTGAAGTCTCATGCTTATTCTTACGCTTAGTATTGTTACTGCTACTATGATAGTTACTCGGCCCTTGCTTCCCATGAAATTCTGCTTCCACTTCTTGCTTCACATGTACTGCTGCATTCACTTCTTGCTTCACAGGTAATGCTTTCACTTCTTGCTTCACATGCAATGTTTCTCTCACTTCTCTATATCGGCTACGGCAAAGGCGCTTCCTCTTCTTAAATTCTGGAATTGCTAGGGATTCTGCTATAATAGATTTATCATCTTTCAAGTCTTCCTCAACAATTGTTAATGGAAGTTGAGGTCTATTTTCTGCCTCCTGACCAACAAACACCACTCGATGTCGAGAGCCCCACTGTGCCATTTAAGTCCTCTGTAACTCTGTCCTAAGCCCAAGGATTCTTTGTGTCTCTATCGCACATCTGATTCATATGGATGTTCAAGAGCAAGAATAATGTCTCTGAACTCACCTGAAAAGCTGCACAGGGCGTTCTTATGTTAGATGAATCTTCTAATCACAATTTTTACGTTCATTTCGTAACAATTGCAATTGGAAGAGAAAATGCAACTTATACACATTTGAGTGAATGAAAGTAGATGAAAAGATCTCTTAACTAGGATATTAAACTATCCTTGATTGGGCGTGGGGGGGGAGAGGGGGGCGGGGGGAAGGAAAGAGTAACAGTAAATGTTAAGAAAAGGAATGACATAACATATCAAAACTGGAACCATAAGGGCATTTATGGACTGTACAAAAGAAGCACAAAAAGAATCAATAGAAGCGCAAGTTGAAATTATGATGTCCAAACAAGAGTCAAAATTCTGAAAGATGGATGTAGATTACACATATTTCAGCAGTTTCACACACTTATATTGAGATATGCTGCTAATAACTCATAACAAAAATACTTAAACCAAGTGGTGTACACATTACATGGTCAGACAATTGGCAACAATTATTGCATACAATCAATAAGATAGTACCCTTGGTTTCTTGCATAAAAAAGAAAGTACAGAGAGTAGTCTCACAGAAAACTACATACAAATTTACCATACAACCAAGATCATACTACACAAAAATGGGTTTTATTTCTCTGTACATCAAACAAAGCATGAATGTTGGCCAAAAAAATAACAATAATAATAAAACAAAACATAAATTAGTTGCAAGGCTCTAAGTCTAGACGAAGTTGACATACCATGTTTCTATTTCTCAAGAACATATAATGACAGAATTGGAGAAAACTAATTGTCCAACATCAAGACTTAAAAATGGCAGTATTATCATATATACTTTGAAGGAAGTATTTGAGGATCAGAGATATTGACAGAAATCACCAATATATTAACTAAATTCAAATATATCTAAAAAAAATTTAAGCATGCTCAAACACTCGAACAACTTTGGTAACAAGTACATCACATGCTTCTTAAACAACACGAAAGCGGACAGTAATAGAATGCAGCCATGGCTAAAATAAGAAGAATATGAGTGACAATTATGTTTGTTCAGTTTACCTTGCCCTAGCTGGAAGAAGAGAAGTTACACGGACATACACAGTTTTTTAAGGCCCATGACATCTACAACAAAATTTTCTAAAGATTTCTAACAAAAACTGCACCACTTAACAGCATCATATTTCGAATAATTTGCTCAGTTCTTCACAGATCAAACACAAATTTAAGGAAAACGAGAGACAGAAAAGGAAAAAAAAAAAAAAAAGGCAACAAAAAAAACTTCCTAGAGAACAGAAAGAAGAACAGAGCAGAAGAGAAGAGGAAGACTGAGAAAATTAGGCTTTCGAAAGTTCTTAAAGAAAAGCAAGGAACAGAAAATACCAAACTCGATCGCCACAGAAACACTACCCACCCCACTGTTAAGCATCTCATTGTCCTTAAGAACCCCTAAATATATATATACATATATATATATATAGAGAGAGAGAGAGAGAGAGAGAGAGAGAGAGAGAGAGAGAGGGAGAGGGAGCGTTAAGTTACCAGAGAAAATCGGGAATAGCGGTGACTTCCGGAGAAGTAGAGCAGAACTAGAGAGAGAGTGAAGAGGAAAGGAGATTTGGAAGAGAGAGAGAGGAGGGAGAGAAGAAGAATGGCCGTCACTGTAGAAAGCATAAAAGAGAGGAGTACGCCCAGAGCCCCCCCCCTCCTCGAATTCTGTCTTACCTTAAAAAAATAAATAAAATAAAATAAAATAAAAAAAGAAAAAGAAGAGAAAAACACAGCGCCATCTCTATGAACCCTCCTAAACCCTAACTGCTAAAATTCTCCAAAACCCCCTGCCCCTTAATTTTAATTTATTTGAGTTTTCCCCACGAAATAAATAAACGTTACAAAAGTTGGACATTTGTTATTCCTTTACCTGCCAAAACGTTATTCAGCGCTGACTCGGGTTGCCTTATTTCCTTTATTTATTTATATGTTTAGTTATTTTTCTTTCAGGGGCGGAGGTTTTGCTACTACTTCAGAATTTTTGGTCTTATTTCTGTTTAAATCGGGATTAAAATATTATTTTTTATATTGATCTTGATATTGAGAATATTAATTAAAATTAGAATTGGTGTCGAGATTAAATTATATTTTGATCATGATTCTGAAATTATAAAATATTTACTTCTTGTTCGATTATACGATCTGTGAATATCGTCGGTTTGCTTTGGCAACCATGGAAATAGCTTGAGCTCAAGTCGAAAGAAGTTGATTCGAGATGAAAGAAAATAGAAGATGATAATTAGGATCAATTATTTTAAGCTTAAGGCCTTTCGAATTATAAAGTAATTTTATGGGTTAAAAGGTCTTTTATAAGTCGAGTCTCTTTGATTTATAGAGTAACTTTAAGGATCGAAAAATTCTTTATAAGTCGAGCTTCTTATAGTAACTTAGAATTACATGTAAGATATCGGTCTAAGATGCATAGACCGACATCTCACATATCAATAATTTCACATACCTATTAGTTTGAACCATTATGAGTTTTCAAAATGTGCTAGGTTTATTTTCGAGAGAAAATAAATTCATGGCTTCTAATAAGTTCGTGAGCATGCATTGATTCGTTAATAGAGGGTAAAATGAAGCTTTGAATGTGCGTTAATAGAAAGGGAGATATGAATAAAAGAAAAGAAAATTAGAGGGGGGAGGGGGAGAAGGAAGAAGAGGGAAAGAAAAAAAATTTAAAAACACGCGAATCACCGAATTAAATATAATTACATATATGTTTTTTATTTTATAATTCGTTTAAACAACGTAACTTATGTAATAATGTTGAATTGTAATAAACGACCTGACACAAGTTATACGAGCATCATATAATCCCACTCCATATAATCTATCCCCTAAATTAGCCCACCGAATCCGACAAACCAAGGGTAACTATGAACTCGGAGCACTCTTGAGCCAACCAAAAATCCGTAAAGAAGAATCATAGAATTGAGGGTTTGAACAGTAAATCAGAATCCAAAATCGATATTTATTTTGACAGCAAAGCAGAGAAGAAATAGAGAAAAAAAAATTTAAGATACAGCCTGACTTCTCTTTCCCAAAAATTTAAAAATGGGCTTTCGCGAAGATCTACTTTTTCAGCCCGGCCCGTCAGAAAAAGAAAAAAAATCGGGCCCGTGGCCCACTTTCTTTTTCTGCTTGCTTGCTTTCTGTGGTTCTTTGCTACAAGGAGAAGCCAATTTTTTTTATTTTTTTTTGTCCTTAAGAATCGATTCTCAGCCAGTCAATTGTAGCAAATAAGACTTCGATTCCTCATTCAATAACACGCAGACCCAGTGCTCACTCAGAAGTCGGGTCCCGCCTCAGACACGTTCCTTCGCTGCCCTTTCCCCCGCCGGAGGCCACTACTCACCCTCCAGCCTCTTACAGCTGTACTCAATCTTCCTGGTCAATCCCTTCTCTCTCTCTCCATGTCTACTGTGTGGCCTGTCGTCATTTTTGTCAATGCCTCTCTGCTTTCTTATGGAAAAGTTTCTGTTTAGCTTTCCTGGTTTCTGTTTCTTTAGCGACAAAGATTTGCTGAGAAAATCCTCTGAATTTTGGCTTGTTGATACAAAATTATGATAATGGTGCGTCATGTGTTTTCTCTACTTCTTTTCTTTACATCGGGTGGCTAGCTGAGGAAACTTCCTGTACTGTTTGCTATGGAGTTGCAGAGATCAAATTTACGATATAAAGTTCTCTTGTTTGCTGTTTTGCTTGGCTGCATATTAGCCTTTTGCAAAAAAGTTTATCCTTGTAAAAATGACTGAAGTTTCAGGTCGGGTGGCAGTGAAGAAGGCATTATTGTGAAAGCAATGGAGAGTGATGCTCTTGCATCTGTTCATTCCTCCGTGTTTAGGGAATCTGAAAGTGTGGAAGGAAAATGCAATAGGATTGAAGGCTATGACTTTAATCAAGGAGTAAACTACTCTAAGCTTCTCAAGTCCATGAGCTCCACTGGGTTTCAAGCCTCTAATTTGGGAGAGGCTATAGAAGTTGTCAATCAAATGGTCAGTTTCTGTTCAAGAGAACCTAACTTTTTTGTCCACCCTCCCCCCCCCCTTTTTTTTTTCAGGTCATGTATGTATGATTCTAAGTCTTGACTCAATGTGTTTTAAATTTTTTTGACTCAAATTCTGAAATAATTTACATAATTGGCTTGAAGTTATATTGGACACTGGCTGATGAGAGCATAGCGGAAGATTGTTCTGAGGAGGAGAGGGATCCAATTTATCGAAAGTCTGTAAAATGCAAAGTGTTCCTTGGTTTTACTTCAAATCTTATTTCATCTGGTGTTAGGGATGTGGTTCGTTATCTTGTCGAGCATCACATGGTAAAGTAATATTGACCTCTTCCGCATTTTCTTGTCATATTTCAGAAGCAAGACGATTTTACTTGAAACTTGCTTTTCTAACTAATTCCATTCTAAGCAATTTACTCTTTATGATGTGTAAGAAAAGGTCCAATTTCATTGGTCAATGCATTATTGGGTTACCAGTTGTGGCTGAATCATCTTGTTTACTAAAATGTTAAGATATGCATCTTGTTAATTTGATATATGGTTTATATGTATATATATATATATGTAATTTATTTTTACCTTGCCATATGGATGCCATTAAAGTGTTGTTTCAATATGACTGTAGGTAGATGTAATTGTAACAACAGCTGGCGGTATAGAAGAAGATCTTATTAAATGCCTTGCTCCTACATATAAAGGGGATTTCTCTTTACCTGGTGTGCTTTTACGCTCAAAAGGGTTGAATCGTATTGGCAACTTATTGGTTCCTAATGAGAACTACTGCAAATTTCAGGATTGGATTATTCCTATTTTTGATCAGATGTTGAAGGAACAACATGAAGAGGTATTTGTTTTCGATTACGAACCATATATTTTCCTACTTGGATTTGTTGTTGCCTTTGTATCCAGCATATTCTATTTGTTAATGGATTTCTTGAGCGGCACAAAGATTTGTGTAGTTTAACTTTACCATTTTGATGCTGGATTCTTGGATTTCAAAAATGGAAAAATTGAGATAGTTAGAAGTATTCAGTATTAGTTTGTGGTTCAAGTGTGCAATGATATGATCCATATAACTTCCTTTTCTGCCGCCTTTTCTAAGAGAAATATATACTCCTCTTGGTTCTTTGATAATAATTCCCGTCTGACATCCAATTATGCATGCGTTTTTTATCATATGTTGCTTGATCCACAGGACTCACTATATCTTTTCTGCTTACAGAATGTATCATGGACGCCATCTAAGTTAATTGCTCGTTTAGGAAGAGAAATAAATGACAAGACTTCATATCTTTATTGGGCAAACAAGGCAAGTATCAAGAAATGATCCAAATGTTTCTTGGCCTCAGATTCATCATGCCGAATGCTAATCATCTAATAATCAATGAAGTTATCATCATTGTTCATTATGCTCCACTTTTTGTATGGTCAAACATTATGAAAATTTCTGCAATTATTATTTATGCTCCCTTGATGTTTACAACTTAGTGCATTTTTCTTACATAATGGAATGTTTCACCTTTGATGCTTCTCTTCACCTTTCTATAAAACCATTCAAAGTTTCTTTCAATTCTCTTCAGTCAGTTTTGTTAGCATAGCAGTAAATCAACTAGTGACTGTAACTGCACAATATACTGAATGCCCAAAAGCATATGCTGATAATCTGAATATTCTCTCTCTCTTCTGGTACTGGAGTATTTATTCTTAGCTAGAAACAATATAATTATATTCTAGATTATATACACAATCCTTATACTATTTATATATACTTGCATAATTGAGAATGCTGCCAACTATTGAATCTCTTTGGGTAAGCATTACCTGGAAGTTGCTCTTATTCTTGTCGTGCTTAGTGATTGAGAAGTTATTAGGAAGTTTCTTAGGTTGAGTTTCTAGATATTGATTATGTTATGAAATTATTAATAACTTGTTCTTTCTACCAAGTTGAGCTATTGTAAATATAATAAATATTATTATAAGTTATACCTCAAAATAAACATGCTTGGATTTAATGTATGTCCTGACCAGTAAATACTAATATTTTTGCAGAATAATATTCCAGTCTTCTGTCCAGGTTTAACAGACGGCTCTCTGGGTGACATGTTATTCTTTCACTCGTATCGCAGCCCGGGATTGATTGTTGACTTAGTACAAGGTACCTTTTTCCCTTAAGTAAACGGAATTTCCCTTTGGGGTGGGTGATTGAAACAAACAGTTAATTTTTTGGTCCAAGATAAATTTTAAATTGGCTTTTCAAACTGTGAGCCAAATGGAGCCCTAGTATCATTACCACTTATTCATTTATTACACGGGGAAATGAAAAGAGTGATAATGTAGCTAGCTTATTACACAGATATCAGGGCCATAAATTGTGAAGCTGTACATGCAAGTCCAAGGAAGACAGGGATGATAATTCTTGGAGGGGGCCTTCCAAAGCATCACATTTCCAATGCTAATATGATGCGTAATGGTTCTGATTATGCTGTGTTCATCAATACAGCCCAAGAGTTTGACGGAAGTGATTCTGGGGCCTGCCCAGATGAGGCCGTCTCATGGGGTAAAATAAGAGGCTCAGCTAAGACCGTTAAGGTATTATTGCCTTAATTTCTCCATATTGTTATCCTCACTCATCTTCATTATTATGGACATTTTAGATCTCTCTCTTTCTGAAATGGGTTTTGTGGTATAACCAGGTACACTGTGATGCTACTATCGCTTTCCCGCTTCTTGTTGCTGAAACATTTGCTTCAAGGAGAGAGAAAAATCTGTGTGATTCTAATTGATCTTTCCAGTGGTGCTGTTGTCTGGTAAAACTCTCTAAAATGCCTTTCAATTTTGCATCTTTTTTTTTAGGCAGCAAGATGATAGGCACAAGTAGGGGAGATTTATACTACTACATGTGTTGATGACCGTTCAAATTACATTCAAGTTGGATAACTTATATGAGACAGATTGAATTTACCTGGATTGTCTGTTTGGATTGATGTTTATCTAATCCTGGGCTTTGGAAACTCGAACTTGAGCATAGGGAGTATAGTTCATCCAAGTTCATCTCGATCATTTTTTCAATCTGGTTTTTCCTGCGTAATTGAACTCTTTGAACGTTTAAAATGGTTCCTTGTACCGTTCCTCTTGGAAAGAATCAGAGAGGTTCACTCATAGGAGAATAGAAGATGAAGCACCAATTGCAGAAAATGAAAGCGTTGTAAGCATGAAGGCCCCTACTTCTTAACTATCTGTGCACATAAGCCAAATTTAGTCGAGTGGTTTCTCTCCAACAAGGTCAACTCCAGTCTGTAGTGTATCTTATCAAGCTTAAAAATGACACTGCTACTACCCTCTTACATGATTGATTTCCCAACATGTCTAATGGGTAATAATGACTTGTTGAGCAAAGCGGAGAAAAGAAAATTGATTCCCTGCAATAAGTGGAGGCAGCAAAGTAGATTCTATTCATTCAGTCGATAGACGGAGGAAGACCAATGAGATTCCCAAAGTAGATAAAAAATCATCAAACGATTCCTGTTGATCGTCTATCGAATTGACCACTTGATCATCTTTCACATTCAGCCGAGCCACCTATAAGGAAAGGTGTAGGCCAAGAGGTGGACGAGAGGAGCTGAGACCATATCACCCCCCGCCCTATGATGGTCATCGCTGTGATTCTTTCGAGCCGTGTGGTTTCCGCGGTGGATCTAGGATTTTTCTAATGTGAGGGCTGATTAGATAAAGTAAATTATGTTGATTATAGAAAATGAGATGCACAAATTCAGCACCAAAATTTTGCAAAAAGATTCCTAAAATATTAAAACTTTCAATTTAACCCCAAATTTCATAAAACTTTTAAAATTAACACTAAATTTTAAAAAAGTTAGCAAACAAAATCCATGGAGCGATGGCCCAGGATGGCTTCTCTCTGACATGAGTTTAAATTTCAAAATTCTGTACGGATGTTTACAGTTATCTCAGTCCAATCTTTCACAATGAGAGAAACAAGTTTTGTTCTAAAGAGTGAATTATTCTTTTTCAATCAAATGGCTTGCTTATCTAATTATGAAGCATACAAAGCATCATATTCCACACTCATCAATACATGGATAGCACCGTGGAACTCTTAACATCCTAGTATTTTTACTTCATACATTTATTAGAATCCTAAGAGAAAGGAATTCTACGAGTTCGATCAACTTAATGAAGCATAATTCATGCTCATCAATCAAACACAGGGTCTGGCTCTTGCATAAGTCAAACACATCAAATAACTGACAGTATCTTCATCAAACTGTTCAAACAATATTGTCCTAGAATCAACAGATTCAATGATCCTAGGTAGCCATACACAATCCCTTACATGCTTTAACGTTTCCGTGTGCATCAATTTCTGCCCCATGCATGATATATCAACCTACAAAAATCAAAACCCATATGGTAGGAGAACGAGAGTGATCAGTCAGAAACGAGAGTTAACTTCATGTCAAACGAATATACATGTTCGAGATTGTGGATGCAATTTATATAATTTTGTAGTTTATGGGTGTGATGTGCAGTTCATGACAGCGCAGGGGAGTCAAAAGCAATACATTAGTAAACTAGACTACCCTTTTTTCTTTTTTTTAAAGTAAGAATAAATTAGATTTAGGTTCTCAAACAATCAAATAATTAGAGATTCACCACTATATTTTTAAATTTAGTCATACGTTCCTTAAAATCTAGAAATTGCGGCCTACCATTTGTTTAAATAAAATTTTAACAATAAAATGCTGACATGCATGTCTAGCCTAATCAACACGTCTCGTCGATGAAATGAGTTAGAAAATTATATATACTTCTTATAGTTTTAACTCCATTTATTTACATTTTATTTCCCTTAATTTTTCGCCCCCGTTTATTTGCCAAATGAGTTAGAAAATTTTATTTTTTAGTTTTAACCCCATTTATTTAACTTTTTTTTTTTCAACCCCCCATTTTAATTTTCCCCCATTGTTTCATTTATTACAGAATTCGATCTTTTTTTCTTTTTTTCTTTTTTTCTTTTTTTCTTTTTTTTTTCTTGGGGGGTGGGGGACCTTCTATCTAGGTTGATGAGGTAGGGGAAGATGAAGTTGGGGTAGCTTTGTAAATAAAGAAAATTAAGGAAGAAATAAAAAGGAGAGAGGAGTGAAAAATAAAAGACATTAAACTATATATTAGGGTTTAAACGACTAAAGAATTGAATTTTCTAATCTAGTTGCACGATATGGCATACTGATTAGGCAAGACACGTCAGCATTTCATTATTGAAAATTTATTAAAGTAAATAAAAGGCAGGGGGGTTAAGTGCAATAACACACCTTGTTTTAGTGATTGTTCAACCTGACCCCTATGTTTACATTTGCTGCAGTTATAACCCCCCGTGTTTCAAATATGTACCCAACTTCCCCCACCCAATTTGTTTCTGATCTTTTTCAACCTCTATATAACAAGTGTTTGAAGTTTTTTTTTTTTTTTTTTAATTTTTTAATTTTTTTTTTATTCTTGCGTTACTATGAACTATGAAGGTAATATTCAACTTAGAAAAAAATCAGCCTCTACTCTGAAAAGAAATCACTTAAGGTTTAATAAACCACTTTGTAATTTTATGCAATCTTCAAAACACTTCTTGTGAGCGACATTATCCATTAATGCTATAACAGCCCTTTGAGCTCATGTTTCTACTCACTTATTTAATGTTATATATTTGTTATGGATTGTAATCGCTACACACTTTAACTCGGTCGAATTTGGTTGGCGCCAAAGCCTGACTGACCTGGAGTCGGAAGGGTCTGGAAACCAACTCCGGACCTCCCGCCCCGCCCATTGTTCATCCCTATACATAATATATAACATTTGTTTATGCAGGCTAATTAAAAGTGACAGATTTAACAATTGCTTGTGACAAGTTTTGAACAACCACAATATATATCAGTATTATGCATATTGCATGGCATGCCTACTTAGTTCCCTACCCGTAGTGTCTAGCTTGTATCGATCTATATATTTCTATATTCTCCTCTCTATCTGTATAAACTTAATTTATATATGTTAAGGATGAAGAAGTAAATAAATATTAGTTAAGGCTGCATGGTCAGAAATATGATCATTAACTTAACATGACCCACGTAATGGGACATTTCATGCATGCTTTGCATCTATTACTACTTACTATCAGACATACTAATTATTAGAGAGAGAAAGATCGTGTAGAGAGAGAGATTAACATGTACCTCAGCTTCGTTGGAGAGACCAATTAGCTTTCTGACCAGGTACTTTTTAACCATGAAAACCGTCACGTTCTCATCCCTGCATTGCATTTTGTGTGTGTTTTGTTGTTGTTGTTGTTGTTGTTGGGTTTTGCAAAAGAAAAAGAGACAGATGGAGAAAGGAAAAAAAGAAAGTAACGTAAATCAGCTTTACTGAATTATCAGTACTCATTTCACTGAAACACCATCATTAGGTAACTAGAAAATTTAGATCATGTAGTCATGAGGCTAACGTGCGCAGTAGTACTTACTTCACTCTAATGTAGGTCCTTGGTATTTGAGGGAGTGCTAATTCCCCATTCCTGTTTTAGATCAGAAAAAAGATTAAGCAAAAATACAACATTAATTGATAAAATACACCCTAATTGAGTGTATGTATAGTGGGCCGGCTTCAAAGTATATATAGAACAAAATTTATCATGAAAATTAATTTAAGTAATTAATAAAGCAATTAATAATCAGCTCACCGGTTGGTTGAGGAGAGAAGAGTGAACCACAAACCGTGGTGGGATCTTGTTGTAGGGTTGTAGTAATGATGATGATTAGGAGGGCGAGAAGGATGATGATGATCAGAACCACTCATCATGTGATATTGAACAGCCGGCATATGCCATGATTGCAATCTATGACCATAATTATAATAGTTATGCTCATGAGGAGTATGGTTATTACATTCATCATCTTCATCATCACTACTAGAAATATTTATGGCTACATGACTTGTACCCATTTGCTGCTTCGCTACTACTACATCATTTTCCACATTTCTAGATACCCCTACTCCTACCCCTAAACCTACCCCTAACCCTAACCCTAACCCTAGCCTTCTCTCATGTTGATGTTCATGATCATGTGTTACAAAATGTAAAGTAGAAGAAGAAATCACATGTTGGCGTTGCGGATGACGATGATGATCACGGCCGGAAGCTGAATGAACCGGGTTTGATTCGAGCTCACGATCTCCAGCTTGGTTCCTTGAACGGGATGTTAATCCTAATTCTAACCCTAGCCCTAACCCTAACCCTAATTGCAACCAGTTAGCTTCTGCATCAGCTGCTACCTCTTCCTCTTTCATGTGGCGGTGGGAATGGGTAGTGTTAGAAGAGGAGGCCATGGTTACTGCGCATGCAAAGCTTCAAAAGCTACTTTTGGAAAGGGGAAAAGATTCACTTTCCCATCTCAAGATATATAGGCTATATAATTAAGCTCTATATCCCACCAAAAACACAACAAATCTAGAAATCTAAAAGCTAGCCTTCTTTTTATATAACCATTTTTTTATTCATTCTTTTTTTTTTCTCTAGAACTAAATTGTGGGAATCTTATGCAACTTTATATTATATCATCTCATATATATATATAATATTTTGTTTAATTTCACCTTTGTTATTCTCGGGATTAGAACCCAAACACGGAATTATAGATGACAAGTGGGGAATGAAAGAATGAATAAATGGGAATGGTGCTCTTTTCCGAGGCAAGACATGATTATGAATGCATGCCCTGCAGTCCCTCTCTCTCTCTCTCTCTCTCTCTCTTCTTACTTTCCAGTCGTTTTAGTTTTTTGTTTATATATCGTGTTTCTTTGCATCTGAGCAGGTAATTTGAAAGTTGAAACTAGACAAAAATTTCACCCTGTGGCTATAGCTTCTTTACATCTACACGCAATGCCTTATAATACACAGACAAAGAGAGAGATATAGATCTAGAGAGAGATGAGTTGAAGGATGAATAATATTAGTGAATATGGAGAGAATAGGGAATGAATGATTTTTAAACTGTACCATTGAATTCGGAGTAGTCTTCAGAAAAGGAGCATCAGCCAAGGATTGGAAATTGCTGTTTTCGTACGAACCCATCTCTCAAACCATCCAATCCATTCAAGAGAGAGAGAGAGAGAGAGAGATTGTTTCCCCTGCACATCAGTCAAAGATTGGAAATACATTAAAAATTGAAGCATGCAACATACAGAGACAACCATGTACGGACGTTACAAATTATTAAATCCTTCATCACACTCTCTTTTATTAATCCTAAACACATAATAAATAATATAGTATTAAGAGCTATTCTTCTATTAAAATTAACAAAAGCAATTTTTATATAATTTAATTTTAAAAAATAGTATACAAATTTCGATGTGAATAGCAAAAATTTTAAAAATATATATTAATTAAAATTAAGCTAAAATGAAAAACTAGATATAAATACTTTTAAATGTATTACTAATTAGATTATAATCCGTCCGACTCCACGAATTTATAATAAAATGTACATATAAAATATATATATATAATATTTTTAGATTATTTTATTTAATTATATATATTCGGTACCCACATAGAGAAACTATTATTATAGATTAAATTATATTATTAATTTTACTATCAATTTTATTTTTATTTTTTACTTTTTTTTTTGTTTGTAAAATGTGTTTTTTTTAATCGATTTTATTATCAAATGTAGTTTTTATGCTTTAGGTTTCTCAGTTTATGATTTTATGTTTTAAGCTCTTAAGATTTTCTTAGATTGTAAAAAATTAGGATTTTCTTTAAATGAAAAATAAGTATTCTTTTCCTAAATATTTTTTAGGATATATGAGGGATATTATTAATTTACATTTGATGTGAATTTATTATCGAGTGAGTACCGTATTTTAAGAAATTTGATTGTAAACTATGCCATTTAGTATGATTTTTTTCTTCCTTCTTTCTTTCTTTTAAGAAAAATGATTGTAGTTATTAATTTACATTTAATATTTATTTTATTTTTAGAAATGATGGTATTTTAGGAAATTTAGCTGTAAATAAAGTGAAAATATTTTAGGAAGTTTTATTATAAAATATGAACATGGTGTATTTAATTGAAAATTTAGGTGTGGTATAATTCCGTATTTAAGCTCAATTTTTATTATATATTACTAGTTTTTCTATCCATGCTTTGCAAGGGAAATTATATGGTATAAATAATTATGTTATAAATATATTTTTCATGGTAAATTAAATAAGATTTTTTTTAATGGAAAATTAACTAAATAATAGTTATTTTGATTTGTGTTTTAGTATTTTAATTGATTTGATAATATTATAAGGAGATTTATCGCTTACAAAGAAGATGAAATATCTTTCATCATTAATATAAGTGATAATGAGGATACCAATCAATAATAGAATAAAGATAATTTATTAATTTATATTTAATAGTAAATTTATTATAGAATAAATGGATTTTAGGAAATTCAATTGTAAAATCTTATGTACGTAGCATGCTGTATGAAATTTAAAATTGATATATGGTGAAATAACATGTTTTTTTTAAAGGAAATATGATAGTAATTATTAGTTTGCATTTAATATTGAATTAATTATGAAATGAATATATTTTAGTAAGTTTGGTTGTAAATCTGACACGTAGTATATTATTATAACTCTTTTCTTTTATTTTTCATTTTTATAAAAATAATATGATGGTAATTATTAATTTATATTTAATATTAAATATATTATAGAATGATGGTATATTAGGGTGTTTGATTGTAAAATTTATTGCATGGTATGTTGTAACATTAAATATATATATATATATGATAATTATTAAACTTTATTTAATGAAATTTATTATATATTTTAAAAAGTTTAGTTATAAATTATAAATTATAAAATTATAAACATCAGTAATTTTTTTTTTGAAAATTTTCCACATGGTGTACTATAGGTAATTGCGAAATGATGGTATATTAAAATGCTTGATTGTAAAATTTGCCGCATGATTGTAACATGTATTTTTTTAAAGAAGATATGATAATAATTATTCAATTTTATTTAATAAAATTTATTATGAAATGAATATATTTAAGAAAATTTAGTTGTAAATTATAAATTATGAAATGAGGGTATTTTAGTAAATTTTTTAAAAAAATTTTCCACACAGCATGTTATAAGGAATTGCGAATCCACATGTGACTTAATTTTATACATAAGCTCAACTTTTATAGTACTATATGATGTGTATTAATTATGAAATTTTGATATTTAAATAATTTTTGTTGTAAAATTTGACATGTGGTATATTGTTATAAATTTTTTATTTTATTTTTTATTTTTGTAAAGGAATGTAATGATAATTATTAATTTATATTTAATATTAAATTTATTATGAGATGATGATATTTTAAGATATTTGATTGTAAAATCTATCGTATGGTATGTTGTAATGTGTGTTTTTTAGCGGATGGAATTATGCTGCAAGTAATAAGTCGAAAAAAAATATTTTTAGGAAACAAGATTCTTCATCTATTATGGACCTTGTTTTGCGAAAAGAAACTCTCAAAATAGTTATGATATTGACTAATTTTTTGTTGAAGTATGATAAAATCACACCACAACTTCTTACTATGTTAAGAAGAATTAGAGATGAGATTCAAATTGATATCAATTTCAAAAAAAAAAAAATCAATTATTGAGTCATATTTTCGAAAAGGCTTATAATTAAATCATAAGTATTATGAGTTAGGAAATTTTAAATTTGTATGTTGCATGAGACCTACATGAATTTTTCATGATGTATTTTCTTACAGATTTAGTGAATGATTAATTTAGCATGCTATCCCTACGTCGAGACTGACTAAAAATATTATTTAAATAAGGTTATTAATTTATCAAGATTCTACTATGTATTGATAACGATGACTTTCAAAATACTTTTTTTATATCTTTTATATTTATTTAGATATTTTCATAGTTTTATTAAATTTTAATTATGATTCCTAATCTGTTAGGATTTTTTATACTATTACGGTACTTATTTTAATTAGGAATCTCGAGTTTTTAGGTTTCTTATGTTATTAAGGTTTCTAGGTGTTTATCTTAAAATAGAGAGTTTGTAGATTTAAAGAGTATCGTTTTTGGTGAATGAAAAGAAAATTTTAACTTCTAAATTTTAAAAAGTCTATTCTATAGTGGATTCAAGAATTTCATCCATTCGAACGATATTCAAGCAACACCCGTTCATGTGTTTTACGAACATGAGTTATTTTTATCTTCAATGTTTCCATCCAAGTACATATATATATATATATTTTATTAATAAAAAAGTAAAGATATATTTTATTAAATAACAAATTCAAAAAAAATAAAAATAAAGGTAGAATAAATGCATAACTAATTTAGTTAAGGGGGGAGTGTTGAGTTATCTAGAATATGATCTAAATCGTGATCTATAGCGTGATATTATGTTGTTGATATATTTTTCTGCAAACATGTTGAGGAGTCATCAAACAAGCTTACCGTTAATGTTAAGCGTGCTCTTGTCCATGTAAAACTTGCATAAATATTCGTCTTTGTATATAGTTAAATGATGTGAGAAATGATTTGAGCAATTCCTCCATTTGAATTCTAAGGTGGTATCAGAGACAAAGGTTTCGTAGACTAGCTGGGAATGAATGGACATATAAGCACCAAGCATAGATGAAAATGTTGACTTATCTATAGCATGATGTCATTGATTTATTTCCTCCAAACATGTTGAGGTGTTAATGTAAGCATGCTTACTTTTAATGTTAAGCATGCTCTTTATCCATGCAAAATTTGTATAAATACTCTTCTTTGTATAATGAAATGATGTGAGAAATACATTGAGCATTTCCTCCATTTGAATTCTAAGCCTGCTTATTTTTATCAAAATGATGTAAGAATGCTTATTTTTCTCGAAGCCTGCTGAGGAATTAATGCAAGCAAACTTAACATTATTGTTGAGCACGTGTTAAGCGTGGTCTTGTCCATGTAAAAACTTTCATAAATCCTCATCTTTGGATAATGAAATGATGTGAGAAATAAATTGAGCTTTTCCTCCACTTGAATTCTAATATGGATATCGGAGTCAAAGGTTCCTTTGAGAAGCTGGGAATGCGTGACATATTGGACCATATTAAGGAAGAGTGTTAACTCATACTTGACCAAACATAGCATGAAAACATTTACTTATCTATATCATGATATTGTTGATTTCTTTCTTCTAAGCACGTCGAGCAGTTAATACAGGCATGCTTACCATTAATGTAAGCATTCTTGTCCATGTAAGACTACATATTAACACTAATATTTGTAGAATGAAAGTATGTGAGAAATAAGTTGAGCATTCCTACCACCTAGATTTTAAGATGGTATCGAAGCCAAAAGTTCATTAGACAAGCTGGAAATGTGGTATTGACTTTCCCTTCACTAAAAATAGTATGAAAACATTAACTTATCTATACCATGATCTATGGCATGATCTATAGTCTAATGTTGTTGAATTCTTTCCTCCAAGCATGCTGAAGAGTTAATGCAAGCATGCTTACCATTAATGTTAAGCGTGCTCTTGTCCATGTAAAACTTGTATACTCATCTTTGTATAATGAAGTATTGTGAGAGATGATCCACTTGAATTATAAGATGGTATTAGAGCCAAATGTTCATTAGACAAGATGGGAATGTGTGACATTTATACACCAGCTTGAGGAATTTCACTTCACCAAACATTGCTTGAAAACATTGACTTATCTATAATTTGATATTGTTGATATTGTTGATTTCTTTCCTCCAAGCATGCGGAGGAGTTGCGCATGCTTACCAATAATGTTAATTGTGCTTTTTTCCATGAAAAACTTATATTAATACTCATATTTGTATAATGAAATGGTGTGAGAAATGAATTGAGTATTTTCTTCACTTAAATTCTAATTTCTATTACCAAAAATAGATTGTTCGGGAGTGTAGGGCCGAAGTCTTCACTCTACTATAAAAGCTTACTCTAAGATTATTCATGATGAACAAGGTACATTTAATTCTAAATTTGTGTAATATAAAGAGAGAGATATATATTATTATATATATTATTTTAACCAATATAATGTTTTACCTTTTTATAATTAGACCTCTACTTTATGAATTTTTTGTTATTTTAATCCTATTATTTTCGAATATTACTTAATTAATATGAAATACATGTCCAAAAATAAGTTAGAGGGCACTAATTATAAACTTTGTTTCTAAACAATTTATGGAGTAAGACTCTACACAATTATCTTAGAATCAAAATACAAATTCTCGGGGGGGGGGGGGATACAAAATATTAATAGAATCTTTCAAACTTACTAAAAGAAAAATAAATAATGTTTCATATGTCACAATAATACATAAAAAATGAAAACATGAGCAATATTAAAATAGTATGCAAACAGTGTAATCTCGATAAATTTATAATCTAATTTAAATAATTTATTATCGTTCATAAAATATTATGTTAAACTCCTCTTTTTATATATCTTCGTAGTGAAAACAATTAACTCACAACCCACTCCTTCTAGTTTTTTAGTTGTTAGAGCTTTCAGATACCCTATTGTGAGTTGATAATTGTAATATATTAATTTTTTTTTTTAAATTAAGGAATGAAAATGATACTATTTTACTGTTCTTATTATATATGCTTGTTCTTTAAAAATACCTAATTGAAAATGATGAATTTATGATTTGAACTTATAATTTAACATGTTTTAGTACAATTTGTTGTCATTCTAGGAAAAATATGTCTAGAGACCACCTCTTAAATCCTAAGTGAGAGTAAATAAGTACGAAATCACCTCTTAAATCCTAGATTATTTTCTATGAGATCTATATAAGTTGCATTTCATAAAATATGATTTATTATCGACTTTTCATGAAAGTATATTAGTAGAAATCATGATCATGTAATTAACTTTATGTATGGTTTATCCCCTAATATGCTATATATAGTTATATCTTACTAAATTTCTATTCACCCCATTTCCATTTTCTTTTCCCCTCCAAGTTCGTAGCAAGTATGTGGCTATCGGATGCTCGATTGAGTTGAATTATTTCCTTTAGTATGCTAGCAATTGGAAGTTAGGCCTCTATGATGTTAGTAAACACAAATTACAACGTAATTGTTTTTCATTGTGTTTAGTAGTTCATTGTAAGTTCGAGTTCCTTTGGTAATAAATATCAATTCGACTTAATAAATATCAATACATTAAAAGTGTATAATTGGCTTGCATGTCCTTGAAGGATTTATTCTCTAAGGGCTTTGTGTCTGGCATGGCTCAAAATTTGAGCCGTGACAATAATTTTTAACACATAATATTTATAATTTAATTATGAGATTTTTTTAAAATTTGACTCAATTATTATTATTCTTTTTAAAAATTGACATCAATTTGAATTTTGTATCCAACTTTTCATTACTTAAATTGGGGATCTACATTGCTAGAATTAAGGTATAGCTTGAACTTTCCTTCTATAGTCACGAATGTAAATTTTTATATTTAATTAGTTTCTAAATGTGGAATTTATAAATTATAAATAAATTAATAAATTGATAAATTATTAAGTAATTGAATAAATTTATAAAATATTTAATATTTCATTAAATTAATATTCTTTTTAAAATTTTAAAATTATTTTATTTAGAAATAAATTAAATATGAAAAATTAACTTGTGAGCCTTGAAGATGCATATCATCATCGATTTTATCATAGTATGTTGGAAAATTATGAAATAGGAGAACAAAATTCAAAAAATATAAATATTTTAAAAGTAATGAATCTTATATTTCAACTTGGACAATAGATATTTATTAAAATATAATTATACATTATTTTTGACATTATAAAATTTAGTGTAAGGATAAAATGGGTCAAATAATTTGATGAACTGTAAGATGATGGAGTAATTTAATAATTTTAAAATATAATAAAAGAGTTGAATTATCATAATAAAATTAATATCGAGAACATCTTAAATTATTCTATAAATAACAACACAATTTTAAAGATATTGACTGATTAATAAATAATTAAGTGTCATAAAAAATGATCGTTAAAAATGATAGTTCAATTATGGTCCATATTTCATAAAAGAAACTCTCAAAATGG
This sequence comes from Coriaria nepalensis, assembly GCA_027186245.1. NCBI lineage: Eukaryota > Viridiplantae > Streptophyta > Magnoliopsida > Cucurbitales > Coriariaceae > Coriaria > Coriaria nepalensis. The sequence goes on along the minus strand of CP114486.1, from coordinate 9,308,004 downwards.
TTATGAAATTAAAAAATGTTCTGTTGAGAAAATTATATCAAAATTTCTTAAGTTAAAAAAAATTATATATGAAATTTAAGTTGATATCAATTTTAAGAAGAAAAAAATCAGTGAATCATATTTTAATAATATTTCATAATAAAATTATGCATATTTTATATTATTAATTTATATATTATATGAAATTTATATAAATTTTTTATAATATATTATTTTTAAAATCTAAAAAAATATTATTTAAATAAAATTATTAATTTATCAAATATAAATTTATAAAAAATTCTACCGTATTGTTATATATATCCACATGACGGGTCAATATAACACTCTCGCATAATGTTTTCCGCCTCGCATAAAAGGAAATTTTTTTTTCCAGAATGAACAATACTTGGATAGTGTTCGAGTAGTTAGTAGATCACATTCATCTTACGTACAAAAGGAACTAATTTACAAAGTAAATTGGTAAAAAAGTATGGGTCAAATTCTAAAGCAGTCCTGTGAGAATGACATAGAAAAGGCTACACAGCCTAATGCCATGTAGTTAGCTGCATGTCTGTAGAGCTTTATCTATAGACTACAGACTGCTGCTCTCAAGGAGGTGACTGAATATCTAACCCTTAAACCTTATTTATCTCTCCCTTGTTTATCATTATCGTAAGTCCTTGCCTTACACTTTTCTATTAATTCTCGCTCACGATGAATAGTAGCACTACTTTAGCTAGCTGGCTAGACAAAATGGGTGATAGATGCTGGTCGGTATACATAAAACTCAGCCTTTAGAAGATCAATGAAAATTTTGTATCAGATTTTCTTCCCCGCAATTCACGTGCCTTGCCTCGCTCAGATAGCCATTTTGTCACAAACAGTCCAACGTCTACTTTGACAATGTGATATATCTACATCTACATAGAGGCATGTCAAGGTGTAGTCAAGATACGTAACACGAAGATTGTTTGGCAGAAGTAAGAGAATTATTGATTTGAATTTAATGAAAGATCTCTGAAAGTCAAAGATGACAAGATGATTGTCTTCTCTTTTACTCTTTTTCTTATTGCCCCTTCTTTTCTTCTTGTAATATTACTTAACCCTATGAAGATAAAATATTAATAAATACATAAATAAAGGCTTAGTATATCGATAATGGTCGGAAATTCTTACATGCGTATTCATGTCCTAACTAGCTAGTTCACGAAAAATTAAGTGCCCGACAAGACAAATTATGGGTGTTAAATAAGATAACAGTTGATTTGATAGAGAAAATTAGAGGTAAAATTGTAAAAACTCTAGAGAAGAATATGAGCAAGTACACAACTTAAACTTTACTCTAAATGCTTAATTACCTACTTCTCACCTTCCATGGTATGGATAATAAGTATTTATATATGGGATAACTTATGCTCTTAGATGACAAAAGTTCTCTTTAAAACAAGGAACAAAATTAGGGGGAATTCACAATTGTGGCAGCTGCGCACAAGTTTTCAAGAATTTAAGATTTTATTCTTATTAAATTAAAATTATATGTCATTTTATTCACTAAATTTTTATAAATAAATAATTTAAAATTAATATCAAGAGTGGACGTTTTCTCTATTGGGATCAGTACCGGGTGGTATTGGTCTCGATCTCGTGATCCCAATAACGGTCTCATGCATGATCTTGATATCGATACCGAGATTGAAATCTTCGATCTTGGTTTATATTGATACGTCGGGATCGGTACGATACTACATTCTTAGCCATTTATTTAAATTAGTTAATAATTATATAATTTATTTAATAATATAAATTTGAACTTATAATTCATACATCATTCATAACTTAAAAAAAAATTGCCAAGAAAATAATAAATTTATATTACAATTTTATACAAAAATCATAAGTAATATCAATTCAAAACTCATAATTATATAATTATAACCAAAAAATATATTTTTTATTTTTTTTCTTAAATATTAACCAGGGATTTGGGCAAATCATCCATCAGGTAACCTTTGAGAACATACAACACTAGTAACCCCAAGTTTTTTTTTTTTTTTTTTTAATACATTTCATAATGAAACGAAACCACCATTCATACAAAATACAAAGTAGAAAACACATTTTCATTTCAATTGAAAGATAAATAGAAAACAAAAGCATGAACATACCAATGTAAATCACGTTACGAAGCTTGACGCTTCAAGATTTCAAACTTTGTAGAGAAAACAAGAAGTAAAGATTGGCGTAATAAGAAGGAGGAAGTAGGAGAAGGGATGAGGGCTTGTTGGTCATTTCCTTATTTTTATTAATAATTAAGAAACAAATAAGAAAATAGAAGGCTAGTTCATAAAGAAAATCTTTCTGTGGGCTTTTCTGTAAAAGCTCTTTTTCATAAAGTCCATTATGCAATTCACCCTTTTTTTTTCCTTTTTCCTCTTATTCTTCGTAGTCGTCTTTGTCTTCATCGTAGCCATTGTCTTCGTCATCTTCATCTTCACCACCTTCTTCCTCTCTGCGACCTTCTTCTTCTTGGTGGCCTTCTTTATCGTATGCTTCTTTTTCTTCTTCTTCTTCGTGTTCTTCTCTCTGCGGCTTTCTTCATCATATGCTTCTTCTTCTTTTTCATTTTCTTCTTCTTTTTTTCAGTTCTTCTTTGATCCATTATCGATTTTTATCAATAAAGACCGACAATATACCAACAAGGAACATATATAAATTGATAAGGACTGACACTAGGTAGATATAAATCAGTAATAACTAACAACAATCAACAATAGACTGATCGGTAATAATCGACTACAACCGACAATGGACCAACACACTCCGTATTTTTTAAAAAATAGGGGCAAATTAATTATTATCCTTTATAAATTTTGAAAAGAGGGCTACCTTATTAAATATTTTAAAAGATGGCTAGTGTACCAAACATTATTCCACTTAAGGCTACAAAACAAAACACAAAAATCCAAATCTGTATTATAACCTCATGGACAAACACACCCCTGTTAATTGTGGCATAGCTTCTTCAAGAAGCCAGCGGTACATTTATCTTTCGTATTTTACCCTTGATAGAGAAGTACGCTTGCTGGGGAAGTTTGTGGGGTTTTGGTGTTAAGGGAACTTAGGAAAGTGTAAAGAATATTTAAAAAGCGGCTCTATTTCCCCAACTTTCCCCTTTCCCTCTTCTTCTCTGCCTCTTAATTTTCGAAACTCCCATCTTCTCACAATCTCTTTGCTCTCTAAAGCCTCCCTCCGTCTCTGCCCTCTCTCGCTTTCGCTCTCAAGACTCGACACTCAGGCACCCACCAGACGGCAGCGCAGCTCCACCTCTCCAGGTAATCCTATCCCTGTCTCGCTCTTTCCCTCTCCATCGCCTGTTTGCTCTTTGGCAGCGGCCCTAAAGCACCAATTACGCTATTGCTAGGTTCTGGTGCCACCATTGCTGGGTCCTTGCTGTATTTCTCACTATTTGACCCCAAATTCTGAGGTTTCCTATTCTACAACTAACCAACATTAGAATCTGTAGGTGTGCATTTTGTGTTCAGAGCTTTCTTATTCGCTAAATTACATTTGTAATTTGAAGTGTCATCGGAAAATATTCAGTTCACCTTTTAGAATTTGGTAGAATTTAGAATGTGGTAGTTAGCTAACTAGTTAATCCTTCTTCTTTAATGCTCGAAAAATTGCTTGATTATACGAGTTAACAGGGGTCAATTAGAGAAACTTCCAAGGTTAGGTACATCTGACAATATGTTTTAGTAGATTGCAGCTCTTTTTAGTATGCTTGAAATTCTTTTTGTAATTTTTTCAGTGTTTCTGTTATTTTTATACCAGTTTTAAATGCTAAAGCTTTTAGGTGTGTTGGAACTATATAGCTCTAAAATCTCCAGACCTCTTATTGCAGGTCTGAATCTCAATTTCTTTAAAACTTTTAGCTTGTGTCTCTAATTTTCTGTTTTGGTAGTTGACATTTGGATTGCACAAATAGTGTTTTCTAACTATTACTTTTTGTCGTGGTTGATTTACTACTGTTTACAATTCTCATATGTTGGTCTCATTTCATTTTAAATTTTTTACCTAACTATTTCTCATACTGTACAGTATCGATGGAAACTGGAGGATCACCAAACATTATTACTCCAAAAAAGACGAATGTTACTCCCAAGGCTATTATTTTCCAAAAGTATGGTGATAAGGCCTGTTATAGAATAGAGGAAGTACAAGAGCCTCCTCAAAATGGATGCCCTGGATTGGCTATCCCCCAGAAGGCAACCTCCCTCTTTCGCTGCACGTTGCAGCTCCCAGATATTGCTGTTGAGTCAGAGATCTTTAGAAAAAAGAAAGATGCTGAGCAATCTGCTGCTCAAATAGCTATAGAAAAGGTGTGGTTTCTTTTTGTTACAAGTGCTTCAACATTTCCTATATTATTAGATTCACTATCTTGCTATTGGTTTTACCATCATGAATACTATTTAATGTTGGTAATTGTGTTTTGGAGAAGACGAGCTTCACAGCCTCTTAGAAACATAAATAAAACATGTGTAATTTGTGTATTCATTTGATTCACAATTGTTTATCATTCCTTCTGTGTGCTGCAGCTGGGCATCAATGTGAAAACAGCTGATCCTACTGTGGAGGAAGCATGGCATGAGTTAATTTCCCGTCTCAAATACTTATTTTCAGATGAGGTTGGTAATATCCATTGCAAAAAATTATAGATATATATATATAAAATTCTATTTCTTGCAATTTAAAGTTCTTATTGCTAATGCTTGATATATCTCAGTCCTACTTCCTTAAACAATTAGTCAAGGGAACCTTTACTGTTGTGGCACCAGCATTCTGAGACATGTATAGTATATACAACACAAGTTTATTCACATAAACCAAAAGAAAATTTAAACACTACCTTTTCTGAGCATGCCTTGCTGGTTTAGTGTCCAGCATGATGTAGTGAGGTGGCACCATGATGAATCATTGAGAGCATTTGTGTTTTGATAATGATCCACTTTCCCTTCAGCGTTCTGCTTAAACTACTACATCAAAGTACCAAAACGAACAATATATCAACTCATTTTATTTCAGTTATTTCCTTGTTACTTAATATGTATGTCATTAAGCACATTATTTCGCCCCTGGAGTCAAAGTTCATAGATCTTATTTAGTATTTTTCAAAATGGTTTCAGTACTTTAAGAAAAAGTGAATTCTTATGTACCAACACATTTGTTCTCCCCTTACTTATATGCTTATTTTGATTCAACTCAAACTTTTTTCAGCCATATGGAAATTGGTTCCTGTAGAAATAATGTTTTATAGTTATATATTACAACTGTAACATTGATTATGGTTTTTATTTTCTTTCCTTAGATAACTCTGTTAGTTATGGTTTTTTCCTTTGTATTAGCTTATTATTTTTTGTTCTATTTCTTAGGGCTTTCCTTTACTGTTCTATATATTTTATCTGTTTTCTTGTTGTAAGGTTATGTTGAAATAAAGAGAAGAATTCTTTCTCCCTACTACTATTCCCTATGTAATTTTTCATGGTATCAGAGCCAGTAATCTGAACCTTGAACCTTTTACTTCGAACATGACAAAGCACGGGATGGCCACAAACAACGAAATTCCTTATACATCTGAAACCACAAGTGATCACGAAATATCTGACAGCAACCATGGGATTTTTTATTCAAGCAACCATGGTGCTTCAGATAGTTTTGTTCAGCCTATTACCGGACACAAACTAAATGGGAAAAATTATATTCAATGGTCACATTCAGTAATGATGTTCGTGAGTGATCGTGGTAAGGATGATTATCTCACTTGCGCAACTGTTAAACTAGCAAAGGAGGATCCAAAGATCAAAAGATAGAAAGTTGAAAATAACATGGTCATGTTCTGGTTGATCAATTCAATGACTAATGATGTTGGGGAGGATTTCATGCTTTATGAAACAACATAAGAAATATTGGAGTCAACCAAAGAGTTGTACATCGATAAAGAAGATACTGCTAAGAAATTTGAGATAGAAGGCATTCTTCATGATCTTCGTCAAGGAGATCGTTCAGTCACTCAATACTTCATGCTTCTCGATAGGTATTAGCAGAGATTGGATTTCTTTGAGAACCATGATTGGAAATGTCAAGAAGATGCTGCCATATACAAATAGAGTGGAGAGGAGACATATCTACAAGTTTTTTTACTGGGATTGAATAAAGATCTTGATGAAGTATGTGATAGAATCTTGGCAACCAAACCTCTTCCCAATGTTTGTGAGGTTGCTTCCGAAGTCTGCCCGAGAGGAAAGCCGAAAGAAGGTCATGATGGGTTCAAAAAATACCCAACCACAATCTGAAAGTTCAATACTTCCTACTCGTGGTCAATTTGTTTCGTTCAACAACAACCAAAGGAGAGGAGGAAGACCTTAGTGTGATCACTATAAACGTTCAAGTCATACAAAGAAAACCTGTTGGGAGATTCATGGCAAGCCTGTGGATTGGAAACCAAGAGAAAGCCGTGGACACCAAGCTTCTGTTGAAGAAAAATAAGCTATTCTTGAACCAATCTTATTTAGTAAAAAACAACTTGAACTTCTTTAGAAAATGATTAGCCAACCAACGCAAGGTTCACCTTAGATCATGATCCTTAGCACAAAAAGGTAATTTTATAAATGCATAAAAAGTTAAGGAGCGAAAAATTAAATCAATAGATTGTTGACTCTGGAGCTTTAGACCACATGATTGGGGATGCCACGGTTCTCATAAATTATAAACCTTGTTTTGGGAACTTCACTTTTCAGATTGTAGATGGTTCTCTCTCAAAAGTGGTTGGCATAGGATCTATTGGGATTTCTTAGGATCTCATTATTGATCCAGATCTTGTGGTTCCTAATATAGATTTTAATTTGTTATCTATCAGTAAACTCACTTAGGATAAGAACTGTGTTGCTAACTTCTTCCAAAAATTGTTGTGTTTTTCAGGATTTCGATTCGAGGAAGATGAATGGCAATGCTGATACATGTTCGGGCCTCTATATCCTCAAGGTTGAAGATCTTCCTAAGAGACAACTTTAACTGACAGTTTTTGAGAAACAATCCTATTCTGTTCAGTTTCAAATAATGATAGTGATATTATGTTGTGGCACTATTGATTAGGACTTCCAAATTTCAAGTACCTTCGAAAGCTTTTTCCTTATTCAATAAAAATTTCAAAGTTTTCACATGTGAAATCTGTTAGCTATCCTAACATGTTCACAGTCCATATCCTATACAACCCTGTAAATCATCTCATCTATTTTCAATGATACATAGTGATGGTTGGTGGCCATCTAAGATAAATTTTTTTACAGGTTCTAGATGATTTAGCTCATTTATAGATGATCATACAAGAGTTTCTTGGATATTTCTTATGAAAGAAAAATTTGAAATAAATCAAATTTTCATGAATTTTCATAGTATGATCCAAACTCAGTTTCATACCAAAATTCAAATTCTAAAAATTGGCAAAGCAAAAGGTTACTTCAATTCATTTCTTGGTAGCTTCCTTTAAAAAAAATGGATATTGTTCATCAAAGTTCTTGTGTGGATACCTCACAACAGAATGAGGTGGCTGAGAGAAAAAATAGGCGTTTTTTAGAGTTTACAAGATCATTAATGTTCACAGCTAATGTCCCAAAAACTTTTTGGGGAGAAGTCATTCTTACAACTGCCTATTTTATAAATAGAAATCCCTATCATATCCTAAATATCCAAACACCTTGTCAAGTCCTTCTTCGGTCATATCTTAATACTCAACTCATTTCTATCATTCCACCAAATTTTTTTGGTTATACTGCCTTTGTTCACAGTAAGCAGCCAAATCAAACTAAACTTGATCCTAGGGAAATTAAATCTATGTTCCTTGGGTATTCCTCCACTAAAAAGGATACAAATGTTACTCTCCTCTCACCAAAAAGTTTTACAACACTATGGATGTCACATTCTTTGAGAATCAACCTTATTACCCCAAAACTAATATTCAGGGGGAGAATAGAACTCAAGAATATCAGTTTTGGGACACTTCTGTATCAATTGAGATTTCTCAATCGCTTCCCATACCTCCAACTCCTCAATCACCTAAATCACCTTCTACCGGAACTCTTGATTATGATCCTATTGAAACTGAAACTATTGATCCCGTTCCCGCACTCTACTTGATCTCAAATAGTTAAAAACAATGAGTTCATTATCTATTCAAGGGAAAAGAAGAAACCTCAAGGAGATATAGAGCTTCAAACACATGTTGAGCAAAATCATGAAGCTGAACTGCATCTGAATCAAGAAGAAACACTACCAGATGATACAAATGACCACCTTAGTGAATATTTACTGTTAGAAAATAATGATCTTGATTTACCTATTGCTCAAAGGAAAGGGGTGAGGTCTTGTACAAAACACCCGATTAACAATTTTGACTTCTATAAAGGCTTGTCACTAGGTTACTGAGCATTTGTTACTAACCTTATTGAAATTCAGATTCCCAACAATGTTCAAGAATCTCTTCAAGTTAAATTGAGAGCAATGATTATGGAAGAAGTCGGAGCCTTGGAAAAGAATGGCACGTGAGAGCTTACTGAATTACTGAAAGGAAAAAACTCAGTCGGTTGCAAATGGATTTTCATTGTCAAATATCAGGCTGATGGAAGTATTGAAAGGTTTAAAGCTTGATTAGTTGCAAGAGGGTGTACACAGTCCTTGGAATTGATTATCAAGAAACCTTTGCACATGTGGCAAAGTTGAATACAAGTAGAATTATGCTGTCTTTGACCTTCAACCGTGACTGGTGCCTACACCAAATAGATATTAAAAATGCTTTCCTTAATGGTGACTTAGAGGAAGAAGTATATATCGAAACTCCCTCGGGATTGGAGACTCAAGCCAATAGTGACAAAGTGTGTAGACTTAGAAAATCATTATATGGCCTCAAGCAGTCTCCCCGAGCTTAGTTTGATCGCTTCACCAAGACTAATGAGAAACTAGCTATCATCATTGATATGTGGATGATATAATTGTGATAGGAGATCATGAGGAGGAAATAAGCCAACTTAAGAAGTTTCTTGCTCAAGAATTTGAAGTCAAAGACTTAGGAAATCTCAAATATTTTCTAGGGGTGGAAATTGTTCGGTCAAAGAAAGGAATTGTGGTTTCTCAACAGAAATATGTTCTTGATCTTCTAAAAGAAACTAGTATGCTTAGCTGCAAACCAGCTAATACTCTTATGGATCATTCAACAAAGTTGAGAGTTGAAAAGGAAGTGTTCCAGTTGATAAGGAACAATACCAACGACTTGTGGGAAACTCATCTTCCTTTCCCACACAAGGCTTGATATTGGTTTTTCTGTCAGTGTAGTTAGTCACATCATGAACAATCTAATTGAGGAGCACTTGAAAGCTGTGCACCAAGTTCTGATGTACCTAAAAATGACTCCAAGAAGAGGATTGTACTTTAGAAAGAAGCCAAATAGGGGTGTAAAGATGTTCTCTAATGCTGACTGGGTAGGATTAGTGATAGATAAAAGGTCCACATCTGGATATTGCACATATGTATGGGGAAACTTAGTCATATAGCGAAGCAAGAAGCAATCAATTATTGCTAGGAGTAGTGCTGAAGCAGAGTACAAGGCCCTAGCTCAAGGAATATGTGAAGTACTGTGGTTAAAGAGACTTCTTCAAGAATTGCAGATTTCTTTAGAAGAACCTGTTAAGATGTTTTGTGACAATTTAGCCACCATAAGTATTGCAAAGAACCCTATTCATCATGATCGTATGAAACATGTGAAAATTGATCAACACTTTATTAAAGAGAAGATAGAAGAAGGGATAATCTCCTTGGTGCATGTTCCAATGACTTCTCAAACTGCTGACATTCTCACCAAAACTTTTCCAAGGATAAGTTTTGAAGATTTACTATCCAAGCTGGGTATGATTGATATCTATCACCTAACTTGAGGGGGAGTGTGGAAATAACGTGTTATAGTTGTATATTACAGCTGTAACACTGATTGTAGTTTTTTATTTTCTTTCCTTAGATAGATCTGTTAGTTATGGTTTTTTCCTTCTTTGTATTAGTTGTATTATTTTATGTTCTATTTCCTAGGGATTTCCTTTTCACTAGATATTTTATTTGTTTTCTTGCTGTAAGGTTATGTTGAAATAAAGAGAAGAATTCTTTAGCCGTACCACTATTCTCTCTGTAATTCTGCAGTTCCTTTGTAATTATAGTTTGTTTCTTATCTTTTGGTTGAAGTTCAAGCATTCACTTCATTTTAGTATCTTGGAATCATATAAGTTATTTTATTTGTTGTCTTTTGTTATGGTAACAATCAGTTAGCTTTGCTTAGTTTTTTATACTAACTTTTGGTAATGTTTGCAGTTCCTATCATCCCTTCATCCACTTAGTGGTCATTTTAGAGCAGCTTTGGAAAGAAAAGACAATCTCTATGGCTTAGTTCCATTCTCTGTGATTGCTGTATATGATGCAAAGGTTTGCAGCTTATCTAAAACCATTGATCTCAAGGTGGAATCAAACATTCTCTTCATTATCTCATTCATTATGAGGGCTGCTGCAAGATTATCAGATTTTCTTGCTACTTCTGAAGACCGGCTTTCTATCCGAAGGAAAAATCCATACCCTGCTGATTTGATAAATTCATTATTAGTCCAAGAGTCCGATCCCTCAGTAACAGCTTCAGTGAAAGTCATACATATCCCTTGTTCAAGAGAAAAGCATCCAGAAACACTGACCCTTGATCTTTCCTCAACTGGGTATTACCTGGATCTTGTGGCTAAGCATCTTGGTTTGTCTGATGCGGCAAAAGTTTTCATATCGAGGTAGGTGAAACTCGTAATATGTCCAAGTCAGGTGGGATCAATTTTATGTAGTGGTAGAGTTGGCATTATTATACATGGGGTTAACTCACCTTCAATTCTTACAGGCCTGTTGGTAAAGCTTCTGGTGAAATCAGATTGTATTTTGCTGCGCCGGAAACATTTTTGTCGAACCCCTTTTCTGACATATTGAATTCAAAAGATGCTAATCCTTTTGAGGGATCTTTGAATAAAAGGGCTAGTTATTTGTCTGGGCAAGACATATATGGCGATGCAATTTTGGCATCTATTGGGTACAAGTGGAAGCTTTTAGAACTTTTCTATGAAGACATACTTCTTCAATCATATTACAGGTTCTTCTGAACACAAGCAATTAATAAATAATGTTAGCATAGTATTACCCCTTTACAGAGCACTCTATTTTCTAGGATTGTAGAAAAATATGAGCCACATCTCATTCTTAGTTACTTGACTCTGAGAGATATATATACTATCTATACTTGTACAGGATGCTTTTAAGTAAGACACCAAGCGGAGTTTACAAGCTGTCCAGAGAAGCAATACTAGCTGCAGAGTTGCCTCTGGAGATAAATACACGAGCAAACTGGAGAGGTCCCTTCCCAAGGGATATCCTCTGTACGATTTGTCGTCAGCAAAGGTTATCTGAACCTATCTTCTCACCTAATGAAGGTACCTTTGGTAATGGTGAAAATGAACCAATCGAATCTGGAAGTATCTTTGGATGTAATTTAAGAATCTATTCCAAGAGTCAGGATTTGGTATTAGAGTGTTCCCTTAAGGATACCTACAAGAAGCAGAACGCTGCAATTCAGAGTGTCTCTTTAAAAGTTCTCTCATGGCTGGATACATATTTTAAAGATCCAAATATGCCTTTAGAGAGACTTAAGTCATCTGCCGAGGCCTTAGCTATCCAATTTTCTCCCCAAGTTTTTTTGAAAGAGTTTTCTTACAGTAGATATCAGAAGGCGAAAAGAAGCACACAACAGAAAGCACCCCATACGAATTTTCCCGGACCTGGATTTTTTCCCAAAAATATTGAAGGTCCAGATTCTGGTGTTTTTCCATCAAATGGATCGTTATCATGTATAAGCTATTCTGTATTTCTGATAACAGAGGATCAACAGACAAGAGAACCTATTGAAAGTAGTAGTGAATTTGAGTTTGAAATGGGGTCTGGAGTTGTTATTCCTCATCTTGAAGCAGTTGTTTCACAGATGTCCGTTGGTCAGTCTGGTTGTTTCAGGATGGATTTGCACCCCAAAGTGTCTATATTAGCTGCTGCTTGTGACTCTGAAAGGACACTATCGTTATTAGATTCAAGTGAGTTAACTTCTCCTTTCATGCTGAAATATGAAAACCATTCGCTATGAGTCCCTGATAACTTGACACTCAGTTCTGTGCAAAGATTTTTATTTTTTATTTATTTTAGGGTACATAGATTGATAAAGTCAAGCTAATGTGGATGACTAAAGTAAGATTTTGTGTGCACTTAGCCAAGTGTAGTTTTGTCTTTTTTTTATTTTTTTTGCCAAAAGAAAAAGGGTTCTGTCTAAGCGGAGTCATAGCTCATTTAGGTTAGGGTACCCCTGTTAAGGGCTTTTCTCAGGGCCCATTTAACCTAACCCCATTGGAAGGACTTTCCCCCTGACGGTTGGGGGAAACCACACTGCTATGACACAGGTCCAAAGCAGAGCCCTGCCACTCCTCTACCCACTAAAGGTTTTCCCAGTTAAGAAGAGGCATGGGCTCAAAATGCTCTCCTTGGGACTACCTAGACGCAGGATAACAGAGCCCTTACCAACTCGGCTCTCGTTGCTGTCTTATTTTGTTGGCCCATGTTAGATTTTGTAGGAAATTAATTTTCGTTGGCCCAAGTTAGGTTTTAGTCCTAAACTAGCATTTGAAACATGTACCCAAATGCACCCATTTAGAATCAACAGAAAAATAGATTCATGACTTTCCCTCTTGAAATTGACATCCTGGTTCAAGTATTCCTGATCTATGGAAGAAACAAAGAAATTTGCTTATAATATAATAGAACATTTTACCAGACCATAACAGACTGTATTGTTATGTTACATCTGAGTTTTAGTCACTTTTTCATATCTGAAGTCTATGTTTGTGTTCCTCTTATCCTTTCGTGCATATCTTGGAGGTGGGATCTAACTAGCTCTCTCTACATATAATTCTGCAGAGATCTGCTGCTTGGAGTACAAGTTAACTTTGTTGCGGGTCACAGAGCCTCTTGAAGACAGAATGGAGCAAGCTCTCTTTAGCCCTCCGTTATCAAAGCAACGGGTTGAATTTGCCCTCCAACACATCAGAGTCTCATGTGCCTCTACTTTGGTATACTGGATTTTCTTAATTTCTGTTTTTTAGTTGATATAAGCATAGGGTTTGACCTCTTCAAATTTTCAGGTTGACTTTGGATGTGGGTCTGGAAGTTTGTTGGATTCTCTAATGAATTATCAAAGTTCTCTGGAAACAATTGTGGGAGTTGACATTTCACAGAAAAGTCTTAGTCGGGCTGCAAAGGTCTGAAGAGTCTGAACCTGCCAACTAGTTACTCCCCTTTTTTTTTTTTTTTCAATTCACTATGTCCTATGATTTAAATTTAATCATAGTGATTGGTCACAGAATGGTTATTATGATGAGAGAAGATGAGGATAGGATCTTCAAAACCATGTAGAAACTGGTCAATGAGCCTGGTTCCATAGTTTGATAGAATGATTGTGCAGATCCTTGAAAGGGAGAAAATATCATAGGCTTGTCGAAACAATTATAAATATTTAAATTGTACACAATTAACTTGAGGGTAAAATGCATATAGCTCTCTTGTACTTTGACTTGATCTCCCTTAGCTCTCTATGTAGATAGATTGTTCAAACACTTTTATAAGGGTGGGAGAATTGTAGATAGAACAGAAAACTTACGGTATCTTGTGATGGGAACAGAATTGGTTTCAAGCACTTAGTAAGTTTAAATCTACCCGATATTAGTTGTTGAGAGGTTACAATGGCCGTTTTGCTGGATTTTGCTGTAAATGAACCTATGAGTCATGTACCATGCCATCCATGTGAGAGGAGGTGACCCGTGTGATAGGTCCTGCTTTACCTCTCATATGGGTAGTATCCAGCCGAGGCACTAGGTCTTTTCTCAGGAGAGTGGAGGGGGGTGTTAAAAGTCATTTTGGACAGTGTCATATTGAATATATCATGCTCAAATGGATTCCAGATACCTTGTATTTCTTTCTATTTCTCTCTTTTTTTTCTTTCCTGGAGGTAAATGTTCTTTATTTCTATTTGGCTATGTTCCTCAACTCTTTTCTTTTTAAATAATATTGCAGACACTTCATTCTAAACTGAGCACAGAAGCGGATACTGATACCCCAAGTACTCGCATTAAATCTGCAGTTCTTTACGAGGGATCCATCACAGAGATTGATCCACGATTGTGTGAATATGACATTGGCACTTGCTTAGAGGTGTTCATTCTCTAACCTTTTTCTTTTTTCTCTTTTCAATTTAATTTTAATTGCGTGGAAAGTTACCAAGGAAAAAATCAATCATAGATCAATTGCTGGAAAGAGTAATTAGAGTTCATGTAATTCATTGGAAAATGACAGGTAATTGAGCACATGGAAGAAGATCAAGCAAGTGTATTTGGCAACTTGGTGTTAAGCTCTTTCCGACCTAAAATCCTTGTTCTTTCCACCCCAAACTATGAATATAATGTGCTACTCCAAAAGTCTAACATTAGCAGCAGCCAAGAAGAAGATCAAGATGTCAAAACACAGTACCAATCTTGTAAATTTCGCAACTTTGACCACAAGTTTGAATGGACAAGAGATCAGTTCAATCGGTGGGCAACTGAATTGGCAGAGAGGCATGATTACAGTGTTGAATTTGGCGGGGTTGGGGGAACTGCTGATGTAGAGCCTGGTTTTGCTTCTCAAATTGCTGTGTTTAGAAGGGGAGATCTTAGTCTGGGGGATGGAGATTCGTTTGTTAATAAGGGGATGGAAGTGAGGCAAAGTTACAAAGTTATATGGGAGTGGAAAAGTGGTAATAAATGAAAATATTGTCTGAAAGGTTAGATGATAGTAGTTGTATAAGTATTTTCTTTTCTGGGTCCTTCCCCTTTTGGCATATGGGTAAAGATCTTTGCGGTTTCATCATTCGGATTCCACCTCTAGTGTAAAAATATATATTTACTCTTTATAATGTATATTATTAATTTGACAATTTCTTTTAATTTTCTCTCAAGAAAATAAGTAAATAAATACGATGTATTGTAAAAAAGAAAAAAGAAAAAAAGGGTCCCGACAATGTCAAAATAATAATATAAGCTCAAAGTTATTTATTTATTTTCTCATATGAATATATAATAGGTAGGAAAATTGATGTGATAAATCACCTAATGAATCAGTAGTAATTTTGGTACAAAACCTAACTAAACTATTACTTCTCTCCAAATTATTTTATTTTATTTTATTTCTATTATATATAATTACATACTAAGCTACTTTTTTTCTTAATTCAAACATATTTTTATAAATAAAAAAAGTAACAAATTTTTATTAAATTAATCATTGAATTTACCGTTGTACGGAATTAAAATATAGTAAACAGTTAAATTGAAGGATATTTAATTTTTTTTTTAAATAATAATAAAAAAAAATCAAATATTAGTTTTTATTTTGATAGATAAAGGATATTATTAATATAAAGAAGAGAGGGTTGTGATCGTGGTAGAGATTGATGTTAATAGTATAATCAGAAATCAATGGTGGTTATGTTTGAAAAATATTTTTGGAGTTGAAATTGGAGAAGAAATGAAAAAAAAAAAAAAAAGCAAAAAAAGCTCATAAAGATTAATCCTAGTTTTCCTTAAAAAATTAATATATATTCAAGAAATCGGGTCAACTTTTTGGTTTGAAATTCGAAATCTTTGACCCGATCCGGTAATACTAGAACCTCACGCGCAACCCGCACGTACGAACAAGCGTGTGAAGTTATCCCCAGATTCCCAACGGCTAGTAATTATAAAACGGCTACTATTCTTCTTTCTCCCAAATTTTCCTTCGTTATCTCGCATCACTCCCTGTCGTACTTTCTTTGTGGATTTCAACTGTCCATCCATTCATTCCAGAAATCGATTCAAGAACCCCTTTTCTATCAGATTCTCAAGAGAGAGAGAGAGAGAGGTCTGAGAGTTTTCTCGGGAAAATTCGAGAAAGCGCGATCTGATTATCAAATAGTCCAGAATTGAGCCGACATGTGGAAGAAGGACAAGAATTTTCCGGAAAGGGGTTTCTCAACCCCACCTGCATCATGGAGTTCGAAACCTTCATCCTCTCCATACTCGCCTAAAATGGCTATGTCGGAGAGAAAAAGATCCCCTTTTTCTTCTGATCTTTTCCATATAATTCATAAAGTGCCTTCCGGTCATTCTCCTTACGTCAAGGCCAAACAAGTTCAGGTCAGTTCCTCAGCTTCTTGGCGAATTACTATTTAAAACCTTATTTTTCTTTAATTTATTCAATTTTTCTCACGACAAAGGTTCTTGAATGTTGATGGTCAGTCGGTGGGTTTTATCGAGAGAATCTTTCCAGAAATTAGAGGGAAAATTAGGGTTGAATCTATTTTCATACTTGTTTCTTAATTATACGATTTATTCAACTGCAGTTGATAGAGAAGGATCCGAGCAAATCAGTATCCCTATTTTGGGCTGCTATAAATGCTGGAGATAGAGTAGACAGTGCACTAAAAGACATGGCAGTTGTTATGAAGCAATTGAACAGACCAGATGAAGCAATTGAAGCCATTAAATCTTTCCGCCATCTCTGCCCACATGATACTCAAGAATCCATAGATAATATCCTAATAGACCTCTACAAGGTAGACATTCCATTTTATTACTTATCTAGTAGATGGGTTTCCTTTCTTTATTACTTCTTTTGGTTCTAAATTTGTCTATGTTTATTCAGAGGTGTGGAAGGACCGAGGAAGAAATCGAATTGCTGCAAAGTAAACTGAAAAACATTAAAGAAGGAACAGCTTTTAATGGAAGAAGGACAAAGATAGCAAGATCACAAGGGAGAAAGATTCAAGTTACTGTTCAGAAAGAGAAAGCAAGGTTATTTCTATTTATATATATATATATTTATTATGCATTATTTTATTTTCTTGGTACTTATTTTAAGACCATGCTTTCTTACTATTATTGAAAATAAAACAGAATGCTAGGAAACTTGGCTTGGGCATACTTGCAACAAAATAAGCACCAAGTTGCTGAAGAACATTACAGGTATAATTAATAATTTAATAAATGCGACCCTTTTGTTTCTTGTCAGATAAAAGGAAATTGGTCTTTTTTATTTACTTCGATTTTTTTCCCCTAATAAACAGGGAAGCTTTGTATTTGGAGCCGGATAGGAACAAGCAATGCAATTTAGCATTGTGTTTAATGCACATGAACAGAATATCAGAAGCAAAGTATCTTCTTGACAAAGTAAGAGCGTCTGCTAGAGGCAAAAGGATGGATGAGTCCTATGAAAAGTCATATGAAAGAGCCTTTCAAATGTTGTCTGGGCTAGAAGAAGAAATTTGTAGGCAAAATGGGGAAGGAACAAGAAGAAGACAATTCGGCTTACCTGTCAGCAAAAACTCAAAGGAAGGAAGTTACACTAATAATAATAATAATGGGCAGAACTACTCTCCATTTTCTGCTGGAAGAAATCTTGATGTTTTGCTTACACAGCCTAGAAATCCATGGGCAATTAAAAGCCGTTTTCCAAACTCAATGAATGAAGAAGAAGAATGTTCTAGAAGAAACAGCCCTATGAAGAAGAAGAGTTGGGCTGACATGGTACAGGAAGAGGAAGAGGAAGAAGAAGAAGAGGAGTACTTGTTTAAGAATGAGAATGTGAATTCAAACATTCCTCCCCAACCAAGGAATGGCAAAAATCAGATGGAAGATTTGGACAGAATCAAGTTTGGTTTGCTTGATCTAAATGATAAAACAGCAAGGCGGTCTCTTTGTTTTAGCAATGATAAAGCATCCGGAAGAAACTGTTTGCCAGTTTTCCAGGACAGAATGACTAAGCAAGCAGGTCCATAAGTAATTTGTCTATGTGGATGAGAGGAGAGACGGTATTTGAGTAATTAGTTTGTGGGGTTCTGCTCATTTGAGTTATCTTTTTTTGGTTCCTCTCTTCTCATAGATTTGCAATTCGTTCTCTCAGATGCTAGAGATTCTTGCATATATACATGTGCATTCTTCTGTAAAAAGAAAAAAAAGAAGGTTTCTACATGATAAATGATTCATTGTTTGCTGTCGAATTTTATGCACATTCTTCTTCTTATAGCTTTTGATCCCATTAAAATTCTGGGGTGAAAATGGTATATGATTCATTGTGTTATGGGGATGTTACAAACATATTTTTTTGGAACAGTGATTTCTTTGATTGAAAAAGGGTACAAACGACTATCAAATTGATTAAAATGGATAGCTTTCACCAAACATGTCAAACAGAGATGTGAGGCCACGTCTGGAAACCAAATCATCCTTCCAGACCTGAGCATGGAGAGCAGATTTCTTAGATGCACATGCCAGCTGCACGCAGCAATGCCCCATAGGCCCACTAGGCTTCATGCCTCTTCATCTCATCCTTTTTTATTCGCTAAAAGCATATCTGGTTACGGATGTCACATAGTGTCGAATCATTGCTTGTTTTGAGACCTACTAACAACAAGCCCGGTGATGTTGTCAAAGTACAGCTGAAGCTTTTTGGACACTACATGCTTTACAGGTAATTTACTGTGGATAGGAACTCCATCATCCTTTTAATTTACTATTTTTGGCATCAGAATTAGGAGCTGCGATCACTTCACAGGAGCCTTTCCGGTGGGGATTGCAGGCTGCACGCACACCTTCAATTGCTTGCCAGTGACAAACAACTGCTGTATCAACATCATCTGCTTTCAACATCATCTGCTTTCAACATCATCTGCTGTATCAACATTGTTGCCAGTGACAACACATGCATTTGATAGCCCACGATATAATCTCGCCTGGTCAATATTCAACTTCCGGGGCAAGCTCAATCGAGTGCAACATCTGAAGACAAGTTGTTAATCCCAATACATTGAACAATAACCTCTATATTTCCTTAGACACGATACTCATTTTTCTTGTCCTCGGATTATAAACCGCATATATTAAGTACCTCCGTTAACCACACACACTGACACATGTATATATAGTGTAGACAGTAGACTCGAGGAGTTAAAATTTGAAACTTTGCCTATTTATATGGGAGACGGAAAGAGAGAAGTTCCTGAGCCGAAGTTCAGATCTGAGTTCCGTTACTATAAATATATACCTTTGGTAATATATAAAATGTATCAGATTTAAAATATAGATCAAAAAACATATAAATAAATCATATATGAATCTGTCATAGAACAATCCGTCTAGACCTCTCTTTATTTTAGAAAATTTTACATCTTTCTCAATGATACAAGATAGTTAGAGTTACTATTAAAGAGGATACCTAGACAAGTATATAAACATTAAATAGTGCTCCCACTATATTTGTTTGCTTCAAGAAGAAAAATAAGAATGAGGTGATATTCTTCATGGGTAGAGAGAAGAAAAATAAGGATAACGAAGAAGGTAATTTTCATGCTTTTGTTTGCTTTGAGTCTAATTTAATAAGAATTTCTATTAATTATTTGGTGGATTTACTGTTCATGCGCCAATTATTTTGCAGGGGTTTATAAGCAAACGAAAACCTAGAGATCATGAGTCAAAACGCTAGATGTAGAAGTGCTAGGGAAATTTATAGGAACTGTTAGGTTAAATTTAAAGTCTAGTTTTCAGTTAGTTTTAGATAACACCGTATTGTTATTTAGAAGCAATTTAATTTATGTTTCTGTATTGGACAAGATTGGTTTTTATTTCAATTTTTGGGAGGATAAAGTGAATTTGATTCCAAATTATGAAATTATTGGTTCTTCTACTTAGGGAAATTATATTAATTATGTCATGATTGAAAATTTGTCACTTGAATGCAATTAATGAGGAGATTTCTAAGGGTATAATATATTTTAACACTATTAGATTGATCACATGTATCCAGTCTTGATATGCAGGTTGTTCTTAGGCATTTTGTGTTTATATCTCAATTTGGTAGTCTTTAAAAATATAATGTCCATCAAGTTAATTGAGTATGACCCGATAGGGTTAATTGCTTGTGAGAGTGAATCTTAATGTGTATAAGTTATCAACTTAATTGAATGCATGATATTCAGGAGAACATATAATCTGTTGTGATGTTATTATGTCAGAAATAACCATTGCATGCATAATTAGGGTTTGGATTTATTTATACATGCATCAGATATGGTAAATTAACATTTTTTTCGGATTGAATCTAATTAGAACATAAATTCTAAGGCAAGAACAATCATATAACTAACATATATAACATATATATTAGCTTTATAGAAAGTAGTAATGTCCCATCAAAATAAAATTTAAAGATTAAAAATAATTACTAATTTTGATGAGTTAAGTGAGATGAATGAATAACATTTTACTACCTTTTTGCAATCTAAATTGTTTGGAAAAATAGACGCTTGCGTGATCATTTTCTAATCGTTATCCACAATATCCGTTTCATTCACTTAACTTTCAACACACGATCTGTAAGGAATAATCACTCTTGATTGATGTTTAGTCATTACATTCGGGAGGTCTCTACAAGTAGGAAAGTTACGAAGTCCTACCCTTCAAAGATGTCAATTAGGTTGCCAACTAGTGGGACTATCAAGCATGCAAACATGGCATTTGCGAAGGTCACAAGCTCATAGAAACGTAAGACTATTAGTATTATTGTTACTAGGTATGTGCACAGTGCGGTTTCGGCACCACACCGCACCAAAATTTTGCGATGCGCATCGCCTGACACTACACCACATTTTTATATTTTGGACACCACATCAGTAAATTTTGGTGCAGTTGTGGTGTGGGCTGCGGTTTTTAATTCTTTGTTTTTTAAATTTTTAATGACAAAAAAAATGCTTTGTTGTAGCATAAATAATATAGTAATAGGTGTGCGGTTTAGATGCTAGTTTACTCGACGGGTTAAAGGCCCGGGTCGATGGCCCAGGTCGATGGGACCTTCGACCCGTCGAGTATCACAACTTTGATTATTATTTTAACTTATCATGAAAGTATCAAAATATGCATTATAAGCATACAAAATAAAATAGATCTTCGAGATGCTCGACGCCTCGAATCAAAGTATCAAAATATATATAATCGTATCATCAAAGTATATATAGTTCATATATTCTTTAAAAAAAATCATATTGTGGGGCCTCGCACACCTCACCGAACCGCATAATTGTTTGGGGGAGGAAACCTACTGTACCGCACCGAAACGTGCGGTTCGATGCGGTTCAATCTGGTTCGGAGCGACCTGCTCGCCCCTAATTGCTACTATGGTTATCCTTCATTTTTTTTCCCGTGATATATAGTTTCTTCAAATCCGAGTACGTAATAATTTATTAGCCATTATGAAATTTATAACATGCATATCTCCTGCAAATACATAGGAGGGAGTAAAAAAGGTAACATAAAGAAGAAACTTGTGACCCCATCTAGTAAGAAGACGAGGACGTATATAGGTTCCTCACCTCCTACCAGAAGGAAGAAGCAAGTAGAGATTGAAGAGAGTGATCCTAGTGAAGTTGGTGAAGTTACTGACAGTGATGTTAATGGAGTTGATTCCTCAAGGATGGAAATCCTTGAAGAAAGTAATAAAGTCAATCAATCTCATGGGTATATATGGTTGAAGGTTATCCCTTCTCTCATGATCAAGACGAGGAAGGTGATCCATTTGATAATGAGCATGACCCTGATAATCAAGTAGATGATGAACAATAAATTTTCCCTCCGACTAATACTCCTAGACTGAAAGATGTGACAAGTTAGCACATATGGTTCATTTGTACCATATTTTAGTTGACTATGTAACTTGAATTTTAATGAATTCTCTTTTCATTGATGCAATATGTTTTGCTAAGGAAAGTTAGCGGCATGGTCTTACTACTCAAGGAAAGTTTTACATAGTGTGAGGCTTTTACCTGACCGGTAGGATTCTCGTTTCGACATCCCTAGAACATGTGTACTTTAGAATGATCATGTTAGTGAGATAAAGTCATGCGAGAATCTTATAAAGTCCCGTATGAAGTACCATGTTGAGTATCAAACACCATTTATGGTGCTTCCTTGAAGTACATAGAGACATTTATGTGTAATCCCCTTTATCACGACTAGAGACCCTTTAGAAACCCTTAAGATGCCCTTTTTCCCCTTCCAATCAAATCCATGTTAATAAAGTACACATATTGATGTAAGGTTCTTTCGAAGCCCAGGAACATGCCTAACATTTGATAAGATTGTCTCAATCTCATCATGAGTCATGATCCCTATCAAGCCAATGCACACTATTTTATACAGTTTGGTTTTCCCCAACAAAACTTGACCGCCATCAATCTTCTTTTAATTTTGAAATCAACCTTCATTTTGAGTCATATGGAAGGAACTAACCAATTCATTATCCATTGCCTATCTGAATGCTTTGTTATAACAACAAAGACATTCATACTTTCATAGCCTTCATCTTGTTGAACAATAGCCACTTCACCAACACCTACCTGTGACTTCACTTCTTTCTTCCTCTTTGGACAATATTTCTCCATGTGTCCCTTCTTATGGAAAAAGAAGCATCTTAAGACCTTCTTGCCACCATGGGACTTTGACTTGCCTTTTTGATTTCCCTTTAACTCTATGTTGCAAGGTCTTCCTCTAAGTACTAAATAATCTTTGCTATGCTCATCAATATAATTTATTGGTTATTATTTCTTAGACTTTAGGGCTCCCATAAAATTTTTCAAAGCTTAGTCTCCATTTCATGTCAAAAAATTTCCAAAAAACTCTCATAAGACTTTGACAAAGAATATAACAAAACCAAAGCCTTATCTTCATCCTCATAAGTGACCCCAATGTTCTCCAAGTCCATAGTTAACATGTTGATATCATCGATATGATCCCGTAGGTCATTACACTCCGCCATCTTGAAATTGGAGAACTTTTCCATGAGATATAACTGGTTAGAAAGATTCTTGGTCATGTCAAAATTTGAACCTTAACCACACCTCGGCTTCTGACTTCATCTTCACGATCTCTCTTAGCACCTTGTCACAAAGTGGAAGAATCAAAGTATTATTTGCTCTTTCAAGCACATCTTCCTTCTCCTCATCATCCATAGTAGCTGGAAGCTTAAATGCTCCCTTAGTGCTTTTGCAAAACAAACATTGCTTAGATGTATCAATATCCTCATCTTCCATAACCCAAATTCATTGCTAATCAAACTTCTCAATATCTATCTTAGAAGTAAGACTAGTCATCTTAGTAATTTCATCGAACACCCGACGTGCGTTGTTAAGAATTCAAATAATATGGACAAATTTCTTTTTTTAAACCACATAAACTTCAACCTTAACCTAGCCACCAATTTTAGTTATAACATACTCAAACAAGGAAATAATGATAGTTTTAGGGTAATTAATTGAGTAATTATACTGGAGTAGAGAAAAGTAAATGAGAAGACAAGATTTTCACTTTAAATCCTTCTTAATATATATCTTGGAAGTAACACTAGTCATCTCAGTAGTTTCGCTGAACACCCGACGTGTGCTATTAAGAATTCAAATTATATGGACAAGTTTCCTTTTCTAAACAACATAAACTTCAACATAAACTTCAACCTAATCTTAGATCTAATACCAATTTTAGCTATAATAGACTCAAACAAGTGAATAATAATAGGTGTAAGGCAATTAAATGAGTAATTATACTGGAGTTGAGAAAAGTAAAGAAGAATACAAGATTTTTATCCTGATTTAGATTTCAATATGAAGTCCTACATTCAGCAATGGTGTTTCTTTTTGTCTACTATAATCAAACAAAGAGTTTACAAGAAAATCCCAGTGAGTTTCAAAATCTTCTATGGTTTCCTTACAACCTCTTTTTCTTCCTATCTCACTCTTTTTATGTCTCTCTCTAAAATCCGAGTAGTCCCTAAGCCCATGAAGACTCTAAAGCCCGTGACTAAACTTGACCCACACTTTTACCCTTATATGATTAATGCTCAAGAATTATATGAAGAACTTAAGGAGCAATTTACTCAACAAGATGGACCTCATGTCTATGCAATCAAAAAGCAATTGGCAAAACTAAAAGAAGGAACTAATTTTATAGTAATTTACTATGCAAGTGGGAGCACATGATTCATGTGATTCCAAGTAAGGTCACATCAGTCCACTTACCAATTTACCCAATGAGTTTTTACTACGGGCCTACTTGGTTATTTTTACTATAGCCTAAGAAATTTTATCGTGGCTCGAGAATTTTAACTATAGCCTTGGAAATATTACCATTCCAATTTCATTAATTCAGATTCTTAATGAAGGAACAATCAAAATGGAAATGTTCCAAGCCCCAAGAAACTACCGTAGCTCCATAAAGAACACATTCATCATGATTATACAAAAGAAGTAAAATGATTTATTTGAATAAATAAGTTCATGTTTGAAATTAGAATAGTTTCCAACATTATTAACATTGTAGTAATGTACTATGAAGTTAACAATTCAATTGAAGATGCAAAGGAATTGAAGATCTCATTAGAAATCCAAACAATTATCACGACATAGTCATCATATGTAAAAGAGTTCAGAAGATGTGACATTAAACATATAATCTATAAATATTTCTGACAACATAACCAATCCACTCACTAGAAAACTCTTATCACAAGAGGAAAAATCGACATCCTGACAAGATGAGAATAAGATTATGTTGTGATTGGCTTTAGTATAAGTGAGATTGAAAGTATATGTCCGTCAAACTAATCTGATTTTGACCTGAATGGGTACATTTTTAATGTGATACGATTTTATAGCAAATGTTGAATCTCGAGAAATGGCTAACTAGCATATAAAATAATAAATGGATTTCATAAGCCATATCTAGTTTTAAACTTGATAAATACATTCTAAAGGGAAATTCTCTAATGAAGGAAAATTAATCTTTTGAGAAAAGAACAACAACGCATGGATAAAACTTAGACTTGTATCGCTTGGTTTGCATGTGACAGATTATTATATAGAGAATCATTCTATACTATAATCAAGACCAAATCTATTTAAAGCTTAATTTGTAATTACCATATTTTTGTAATATAATAAATGTGAAAAATTATTTTATAACAGAAATCTCAAGAAATGGATATAGCTGAAATTTTCATTTACAAGTTACACACAAGGATTAATCAAGGGATTAATTCATATTCTCAAGATTGAGCGATTCTTTTAGATGAGACATTCAAAATTGATTTCATGTACACTTATGGATTATTTAGATAAGACATTCAAAAATTTTGATTTTCATTTGAAGCGAATGGCATCCATTAGTCCATTAATTTCAATGGGAGTATTATAGTATTAGTGAAACCATAAAATCAGTTTATAACATATTAGTGAAACCATAAAATCAGTTTATAACATACTACTTTCCCTTTAGAATATAGTAGACATTTTAGAAATTAGGGAAATTATAATTATCAATTAACTTCTTCATAACCACTTTGGGTAAGGAATCTTTTGTCTAGTAGATACAAATCTATAAAGATAGATCCAAGAGATTTATAGGCTTGACTCAATGTAAGTATATAAAGTTGATGCTAAAAGTTTTAGCATGATTGTTCCGGAGATGACATCTATCAATGTGTCATAGAACTGGACTTTCAAAGTTTGATGCTTATGAAATATAAATAAAAGGAAAGAAAGTATGTAATGAACTATATAGTTCGGCAATTATAATTTATACATGCATGCTATTTTATATACAAGATCTGACGATGCCACAACTTTAAGCATTATGAGCAGTTGTAAAGGGAAAATCTGAAAAAATATGGCATGAAGATGTTATGGGAAATATTCTTTAGTCATTGAGAAGAACTAAAGGTCTATTCTAGGTCAATGAAGAATAATGAATTGAAAAGACTGAAAATTACATAGACTCGATATTTTCAATATGATATTGATAATTGTAAATCAATTTCATTGATCCATATTCTTAATGAAGGAACAATCAAAATGGAAATGTTCCAAGCCCCAAGAAACTACCGTACCTCCATAAAGAACACATTCATCATGATTATACAAAAGAAGTAAAATGATTTATTTGAATAAATAAGTTCATGTTTGAAATTAGAATAGTTTCCAACATTATTAACATTGTAGTAATGTACTATGAAGTTAACAATTCGATTGAAAATACAAAGAAACTGTAAGTCTCATAAAAAGTCCAAACAATTATCACGACATAATCATCATATCTAAAAGGGTTCAGAAGATGAAACTATAAATATTTCTGACAACATAACAAATCCACTTACTAGAATACTATTCTCACAAGAGGAAAAATCGACATTCTAACAAGATGTGAATAAGATTATATAGCGATTGGCTTTAGTATAAATGAGGGATTGGAAGTGTATATCCCTCGAACCAATCGGATTTTGACCTGACCAGGTACATTTGTAATGTGATATGATCTTATAACAAATATTGGCAAGTGATAATTATTATCATCCATTATTATTAATGCATGCATTATTTATCATGTTTATTACTTATGTTGGAATTATATTTTTATGTACATTAATTATATATATGTCATGAAAAAATCAGGTATCTTGAGTTGTGCTTATTAGGTCATGTAGAGATCATGTCGGGTGAGATGCATATTGCTTAAAACTTAATATATAAATTGTTCCTAGTTATATGATTATCAAGAAAAATATTGATAATTCTGAATAGACTATTGGATAGATGATCTACATTTATGGACGTTATCATTGCCAATGATGTTAGTATAACATCATGATGAGACACTCAGATGATTCTCAATGATAAGAGTACTAACTATTAATGAGAAATATCTAGTGACTACAGTACATGTGATTCTCAGACCTAAGATCATTATGATATCTTATGTGTCAGATTTATACTTTGACATTATTCCGAAATAAGACATTTAACCACAGGCTATATTGGGGTGATCCATTGAGAATAAGATATTATACATGAAGATTTTGAGTAATCAAAATTGAATTCATTGCTCCTGTATTTTGAGAAATAAATCCTATTAATTATATTCTTTATTGAACTGAAAATCTCTAGACAAAGCAATATTATATGAAAAGAGTGTCATGAGATCATAGTCTATGTTCATTAAAAATATAATGGTTCATATGATTTGTCTATTATGGTTTAGCAGTTAAACGATGTCCTAGGACAAATTGAGATCTTAGAAAGTTGGAAAGATCAATACTTGTACAATTTTGTAGTCATTGCCGGTTCTTTTGGAAGATAATCTTTCTCATCTCAAGGGTAGCATTGACACTTTTCTATAAGTCAAATTTCGCCTGGAGATTTAAATTAATTAATCATGAGATGATTAAATTAACTGTTTATCTTAAAAGGTTGTTTTAAATTTAAACAAATTCAATTGTGAATTAAATAAATCATAAAGTGTTATAAAAACAATCATGTTGGTGTGATGTAGAATCTAATCGATTATACACGTCAAGTTCGGGAGTAACTTAGTTAAGTTTTCTTTAAGGATAAGGAAAATAGGT
This sequence comes from Coriaria nepalensis, assembly GCA_027186245.1. Lineage (NCBI taxonomy): Eukaryota > Viridiplantae > Streptophyta > Magnoliopsida > Cucurbitales > Coriariaceae > Coriaria > Coriaria nepalensis. The sequence continues at coordinate 9,280,362 of CP114486.1, read as the reverse complement.
AGTTTCGATTTTAGGGGTAAAATAATCATTTATCTAATAGTTTGACTATAAGGGTAAAATGGTAAGTTGTTAATTTATTGAAAATAATAACGTGTAGTAATGCTAGCACAACTAAGCATGGATACTGATTTAATTAAAAATTAATATAATAAAGTGTCATAAAGTCTATTATCAACAATTATACATTAACACGTTAATGGACTCATATAATTTATGATATGAGCCAATTTAATTAAGTACTGATTAAATTGACATGGATATGATCCATGTACATGACCGGACATACAGAGTGGTTCAAGCCCACTTATTCACTTAATTAATTAAGTGAAATCTTAACTAAGCCAATAATCAATAGTTGACTAAGTTAAAATTGCTTAGGTACTTTTTATGCGACCTGAACACCTTTAAGGAGAGGATTGGGGGGCTCCTTTGCCCAATTTGGTAAAGGAGTCATCTGCCTAATTGAGAATCGTTGGATCTTATTTTAAGATAGATCTAATGGTTGTGGATGAGGTGTAATTTAATTTACTATTTTTAGGACCTTTAAGTTTATAAAGACTAATATTTTACCCCGCCTCACCCATATCTATTAGGTCTATTTTAAAATAAGATTTAACGGTTCTCAGTTGAACAAATGACTCCTTTGCCTGGGCAGAGGAGCCCCTCCAGTCCCTTTTAAGAGCATTATAAATTAACCGAAGTAACTAACTCATTTGTTCCTCTTACTTGAAATTGGTGGTGGGAGAAAATAGAGTATTTTCCCTTTCCTTAAGTTCTCGATTCATGCATTAAATCTTGAAGTATAAATTAACCGAGTAAAACTGAACCATGTGGATTACAATTAGAAGGTGTTACGTGGGAACCTATCATCTTCAACATGTGGAGCTATAGGAGAAGTTGTTTGGTTATGTATCAAGATTATGTAAGTACACTCAATCTTTATCTTTATATTTTTCTAAGGAATTTTTTGTGCTTGCTGTAATTCATGTATTATTTGATCTTGGCTTATTCATGTGAGGATTGATCTACGTGTCAGATTTGGTCCGATAAGAAAAATTTTAAAATATTCCACTTCCGGTTTTGGATCTAACCTTTTATGTAACCGATCAAAGTATAGACTAACATAAAGAGCTCCGTGTCTATTCGATGAGATAAAAAATTCTTAAAGAAGTGGAACCTATCCTATATTACAAGCAAATCTGAGAGTCTGAACATGAGTTCGAGCCCATGGAACCTCCTAGGTAATTCCATTAGTGACCAAATGTTGTTGAAATTGAGATCATAACATGTCAATTGCTTTGAGTAAAGGAGTCAAATCAGACACTCTTCACCTCATTGCCAACTTCGTTTCATATACAAGTTAACTTCTGACTTCGTGCTTTTATTATCACTCTTGCAGATATATAGATAGTCGAAAACATTCTTAATGCTCTTGAACAACTTAAGTGGAATATAGTAGTAATGGAAGAAACTACGGCACTTAAAAAGAACAAAACATGAAATACATACCTATCGAAGGGAAAATCATTTGTTAGTTGCAAGTGGATATTCTGGGTCAAATAGAAGGCAGATGATAGTGTGGATAGATACAAGGCACAACTAGTTGCTAAGGAGTTCGCCTAGTTGCTAGTTGCTAGGGAGTTCGCCTAGTTGCTAAGGAGTTCGCCTAGTCCTATGATATTGACTACCATGAAACCTTTGCTCAATACTAGTAGCTAGGGTCCTCCTACCCCCTTAGTTCCAAATATTGATTGGCCTCTCTACCAATTGGCTATCAAAAATTCATTCCTTAGTGGCGACCTAGAAGAGAAGATTTATATGGAGAATCACACAATATTTGAACCTCGTGCCCATGCTAGTAAAGTTTGCATATTGAAGAAGTCATTATATGGTCTCAAACAATCCCCTAAGGTGTTTTTTGAAATATTTACCAAGTTTGTCAAGATCCTTAGTTTTATCCAATGTTAATATTATTATACAGTATTCGTCAATGTCAAACACATTGGTGATAGAAAGAAAGCTATAATAATAGTATATGTTTATGATTTTTTCTCAATGAGGCTACTTTTGCTACTCTAAAGGGACTCCTAACTCTAGAATTTGAAATTAAGGATTTGGGCAATCTCAAGTACTTTCTTAGTATGGAGGTAGCTTGGTCAAGAAAAAAAATATTTTAGTTACTCAACACAAACATATTCTAGACCTTCTTCAGAAACTAGTATGTTCGAGTGCAAACGTTCAAACATTCCAATGGATCCCACCATGAAGTTAGGAGGAAAATATGGAGGTATCCCAATGTATAAAGAAAGATATCAGAGATTGGGTAGAAATTTGATATACTTATCTCATACTCGACCAAATACTGATTTCTCAATCAATGTTTTAGCCCATTCATAAAGAACCCAATGGAGAATCATCTTGAGGCTATTTACCGCATACTAAAGTACCTAAAAATGACTCCATAGAAGGGATTTTTCATCAAGAAATCAAATAGGAGAGATATGAAAGTCTACTCATGCGCAAATTGGGTAGGTTATATCACAGACATAAGATCCATTTCTAGCTACTACTCTTATGTCTGAGAAAATTTAGTCACTTGGTGAGAAAGAAACAGTTAATAGTGGCAGAGAAATGGCTCATGAAATTTCTGAGGGCATATAGCTAAACTGAATCTTAGGAGAATTCAAGATTGAAAGTGACAATGCAATAAAGATATTATGTGACAATCAAACAACTATTAGAGTTGCCTGAATCATGTCTATTATGATAAGACAAAACATGTGAAAATTGATCGTCACTTCCTTTAAGGATAAGATTAAAGAAGGTCCCATCAACCTAGAATACATTCCAACCACTCTTCAAGCTGGGCATGATCAATATCTACAATCTATCTTGAGGGAGTGTGGAAAAACAAAAATTATTAAGAAGTTATTTTCTATACTAATATTAGTTATTTCTTTCTACAATTAGTTAGAATAAGTAAAATTAATCGCATAAGATTTTTCTATATTATCTCCGATATTTATTAGATAGATACTAGTTATTATTTTCTAGGGATTCTTTTGGAAGTATCTAGTTCCCTTCTTTATATACCTCCGTACACATTTACCTAATGAATAAGGGAGACAAATTTAATGGTGTGTTTGGTAATTGTTTCTTCTATTTTTATTTTCAGAGTAATTTTTTATAATAATTACAAAATAGGTGTGAAAATTATTCTCTCAAAATTGTTCTTGAAGTCTATTTCCACGGAAGAAATTTCACATAATTATAAGACAAAAACACCGATCAAATACGTTTGTTGCTTGTTTTCTCTGTTCTAAGAACATAAAACCTATTCAGACAACAATTATCAAATACATCCATTCTTCTTGATTTTCTTCGGTTTTCTTCCTTATCATTTTTTAAAAAAATAAAAAATGTGGGAAAATGAAGTAAATTAACTAAGGTACCTAAACTTTATCAAAACTATCTTAAAGTACCAACAATTTCATAATCTAATTAGAGGGCCGAAAGCTATATGAAACTAACCAAGGATTAGAGTTTGAAATTTTTTTTTTATTATAAATAAATAATGATGTGACATGTTCAATAGCTTTCATGTCAACTAAGTTAAAAATATTTTTTCATATTTCTAATCATTTTTAGATTTTATCTTATTATGCTACTACACATATTTTCTTTTATTTTTTATTCATTTCATATTTACCACTCCATCTTTTTCTCTATGTTTTTCATTTTGCACAATCATAACAATATCGCATTTGATGTAGGTTAAAATCTCAACCACACAGATCTAAGTTGATGATTAAGCCATGTTTGAATTAGGTTGGTTCTTAAATCACTTTCAATTAGATTTTCAAATTCAAGTATGTATGAATATTGAAATTTTGACTTGAGAGAGATACAAGAAGCCTTTCAGCCCGATCTTACGCCCCGACTCACTCTCCGTCGATGAACCTCGTAGAATAATCTTTAGATTTTCAGAGTATTAGATTCTCACCATTATGTATGAGCATCGGATCGGATCCTACATATATTTAATCCGTTCATTTTTTAAAATAAATAAAAATTATGATAAAATTAATCTCCTTTAGCAAAATCTTAATGACAAAATTAACATTATTTTTAATAATCTTCCTTTTTCCAATCACAAAATAACTCCTCTTAGATTTTTCAAAAAATACAAAAAAAATCACAATAGTTGTAGAGATGATTATAAGAAGATAATGACCGAACTTGTAATTTGTAGAAAGATAATATTGATTAAAGAAAATTTCATAAAAATAGTAAAAATACAGTATAAACTATAATAAATAGGCATATCTATATTCTTACTTTCCTTATAGAAGTTAGAACGTATCACCAGAATATATAAATCGATGATGGTGATGAGTATAATAAGGATGACAACTCCGATGCTGACTTTGGAGAGAAAATGAAAGGTTTGACAAGAGGATAATGACGGTTTTTAGGTTTTCTTAAGTCGTGAAATTCATAACGAATATAAAGTTCAAATTTTTAGATTTTTTTTTAATTATTTACTTGACATGTCAAATTATGAGTATTTGATCAAATATTTGTAGTTCGATGTATCGAATCTATAATAAATCTGCTTAAATCGAATATTCAATCTGAATCTAATCTAAATTTATTAGATTGAATTCAAATTTTTTGACCATCTTTATTTACCAAAACTGACATTCTCATTCTCACTTATCACTCCTCCAGTGGTGGTTCTGAGAAAAAAATATTCCCTCAAAAAAAAATTCCCATATTTTTCATTTACCCAATCGTCATCGAATAGCATTCATCAAATGACATTCTATCTCGTCTGATACTTGGATTGAGTTTAATATGGGTTTCACATACATCATACACATTACTCAGTATGGGATGTTTTGAGAGTTCAAAAAAATGTATTCGAGACGTTTTAAAGAAACGGGACTGTTTGAGATTTGATGGAAAGTTGAAGGACCAAATGTGTAATTTATCCACACAAAAAAAAAAAAAAAAAAGGGAAAACGCAAAATCGCATTTCACCGAAACTCCTCCAACCATAAATCGCGTATCTTCTCAGTTCTCGTCTCCCTCTCGGTCTCCGACTCTCGAGCCACCGATCTCCGTCGTCTTAACCGACCAGACGCCGCGTCGGTATCTTCCGCCACAGTCACTCTAGGTGAAATTCTATTCGCTTGCTCTTTCCATTTTATACTTCGTTTTCCAATTTTGTATTTTATATAACTTGATACGTGATATAAAAACAAGGGAAATTGACATAGTTTTAGTGTCAAAAAGATTGATATAGGAATGTAAAGAAAATTTTGAAGATGATTTTTCTCCACGGCTTGTTGGAAAACCTCCAGTTCAAGCTTCTAATCACTTTTTTATCTCTGCATATTATACATAATGTGACGGCCTTTTTCTTTCCCTGTAAATGTGAGTGATAATAAATCAAAGGTAGTTATTTTGATATTAAAATGAATCAAAACGGTCCACCTTACCAAAATCCGTACCATTAAAATGATGGAGGGTTGGCCCAATTTCTCCTATTCTCTTTAATCTGAAACACGCTTATCATAGGATTCAATTTGTTTCCTGTCAAATTCTGATAAAAACTGATTGAAGGTGGTGATGGGAATTCAGCTTTTAAGCTCTAATTTCAGTGGAAATTGCTTGGTCAAACACAACAGTCGTCGAAGCTTGAAACTTATTAGTGCTCCGATAACTTTTTCCCGAACAAGTTATCGCTTCTCTTCAGGTATTATTAGCACCTTGTCTTTGTATTCCAAGCCTGGCGTTTTGATTCTGTTCTTGGTAGAATTACTGAATGTACATCAAACAATATGTTTTGCTTCACTTTTAGATATCACAAAGACTTTTCCTCTTCAATTTCATGAAATATTTTCAAGATTCTGAATTTTGGTATATATATATTTTTTTCTCTCTCTGTAATGGATATTTGTGATATGAGTATATATCCTCTTGATCGAATGGGAAGCACACTTCCTGAGACATAAGAGTCTCAAGGTCGTGTTGCAGATGAGTTCTATACTATTGGGTCACAATAATATCCCGTGCATCCCCACCCCATCTCCCCTAGGGGATACAAAGATTAGGATACGATATAAAATTTCCATCTTCAGTTGATGGGAGTGAATGAAATTTCATGTAATATGAATTTAATGCTTATTCTTCTTGGTAACTTTATTTTTTTTAATTTGATTGTTCTTTGCAGGAATTAATTGCAGGATAAGGAGTTCAATGAAATCTTACAAGTTATCCGAACTTACTCAAGTTGAGGTGGATAGCCTCAAGGCACGGCCTCGTATAGATTTCTCTTCTATTTTTGGTGTTGTGAGTATCATCATTGTTCATAAAATACTTTTCTCTCTGGCTTTGTGCCAGTTTAAGTTTCTGTTCCATATAAGTATCTCTGCCACTCAGGTTCAGCCCATTGTTGATGATGTCCGCAAAAGAGGGGATGCTGCAATCAAAGAGTTTGTGCTTCTTTTAATTTCTCATTAAGTTTATTGTTATTCAACATTTTCTATATTCTACCTTGGAATTCAAGTACATTGTTATTGACCTCAGTTGCGAAGTAATAACTTCATATATTCTTCTTCCTTTCTTTCTCATCAATTTGCGTATCTCCAGCTACACTGCAAAATTTGACAGAGTTGAACTTGAAAAGATTGTAGTGGATGTCTCTGAACTGCCAGATCCAGTGGTAACTCTTACTAAATATTTTGTTTCAATACTATCTAAAGTGGGTTATTTTAATGGTGATACTTAAATTTCTTCAAGTTTTATTTCAATTCGAGGCAATTCTTACAAGTCCGTTTTTACTCTTAATGCTGGGTAGCTCAAATCTTTTTGTTGTTATGATACAATTCATAGGAACTCTATAATTTATTTAAATTCTAGGTAGCTCATATCTTTTTTTGGTTGCAGCTTGATTTAGCTGTGAGAGAAGCATTTGATGCTGCATATGACAATATATACGCATTTCATGCTGCTCAGAAATCAGCTGAAAGAAGTGTTGAGAACATGAAAGTGAGTAAATCATGCTTCTTGCATAATGGATTTATCTTGTTGTCTAAATAGTAAGCGTATAGTGTTGTGGCCTATAAATTTGTATTTTACAGGGAGTAAAATGCAAGCGAGTGGCAAGATCCATTGCCTCTGTCGGTCTCTATGTTCCTGGGGGTACTGCTGTCTTACCTTCAACTGCTCTAATGCTTTCAATTGTAAGTCTTGGATGACATCAATTTCCTTCTATGGTTTATCTTACTATCCTATCTAGATTGAATTTTAATATTGGGGTCACATGAAATCATCGAATTTTTCCTTCTGCTTTATTCCATGGATCAGCCTGCACAAATTGCTGGGTGTAAAACTGTTGTTCTAGCGACTCCCCCATCCCGGGATGGTGGCATATGCAAGGTGTTTTTCTGCATTGTTATGTATCTTTGATAAATTACAATTTGAGGACTAATTAAAGTTTGAGTATTCTTATTTAGGAGGTACTCTATTGTGCTAAAAAGGCAGGAGTTACGCACATCCTTAAAGCTGGTGGAGCACAGGTTTGGAAGCATTAAAGATAATTCCATATATGTCTATGTTGTGTATTTTTTGTTGTCTTTTATTGATGACTGTACTCTGCATAATATACATGAACATTAAAGTCTTTTCATTGTTGGCTCTTCAGGCTATCTCTGCTATGGCTTGGGGAACAGAATCGTGCCCTAAGGTACTACCCATAAATATGATGCCTAACAGTCATTTCATTGATATCTGAATCTTTTACTCCTATTGAGATGATAGTTGGTTTTTCAGCATTTCAGAAACTGTATTGTTCTACATAGATTCTCCTTGTTTTGGTAGGTGTTTAGTTTAGTTTTTATTTTTATTTTTTTCCTTTTCCCCTTACAACTATGATTTGCAGGTTGATAAAATCTTCGGCCCTGGAAACCAATATGTCACAGCTGCTAAGATGATTCTTCAAGTATGCACCTGTTTCTAGATGTCTGCAATTTATTTTAAGGGAGTTCTATTGGTTTTATAAGTTTGTGTTCGTCTCAGTTAATAACCAGCATGGTGATTTTCCTATTTGGTATGTTTTTGTAATTTTTTTTTCGCAACATCAAGAGAACCTTTTTGAGATTAAATTTCAATTGTCAGCTTTCCTAAAATTGAACATTTCCATTATAGCCCTGATTAGACCAGAGTGTCATATGGTTTTATTTTATTTCATAGATCCTCTTTTAAAAGTAACAGAACATCTTGAATAGAAAGTCACACGTGCATGAAGCATCTAAAACAATCTGAAGAGGAAAAAAATAATCATTTTATCTTGTCCTTCATATTAAATGTATTAGTATATGTTTATTGACAGAACAGTGAATCCATGGTTTCAATTGACATGCCTGCTGGCCCTTCAGAAGTTCTGGTTATTGCTGATAGAGAAGCAAGTCCTGTTCATATAGCTGCGGATTTGCTTTCTCAGGTATTTATTTCTTTGAGGAGCTTCTTTTATTTTCAAAATGATATCTTAACATGGTTTTTATATCATGCTACTGGTCTGATATTGGCTAGGAGTTTCAAATGGACTAGAGTTGATACCTAGAATTTAATTTATAAACCGGAAATAGGCTTTCCTTTTAATATGTCCTAGTGACATCCGCAGCTAAATTCGTTAGGCTGAGCTTTTAGAATGAAATTATGCACATTTTATTACTGAAATCTCTGTCCTCAAAATAGTACTCATCAAGAAAATGAGAATCCAGTGAATTTTGAGAAAGCAATCATATAAATCAAACAAAATGGAAAAGAACTTAAATTACTATACTCAGGATATTATACGGGTAAAAACTGTTCAACTGTAAAAAATTCTTTGTTTGCTAGATCTAACTGAGGAAAGAGTCTCGTGGCAGTTGTATACAAGTCATCAAACATGAATAGCTATTATCCACTGATTTACTTACAAGTTCAAGTGGGATAAAAGAAGTGAAACAATTGAGGTGTGTCAGAAATTATCAAATATGTCCACTTTTAGGTATGAACGTTCTTCAAATACATTTCATATTCTTACTGTTCCTCTAGAATCATTATATGAGGTAACAATTGAGAAGCCTCATCTCTGAAGCTGAAGAAGGTGAAAAGTGCAGGCCTCTGTTTTTATTAGGGCAGCTGTTTAGTTTTTTTGGGTGGTTATATCTACATATGTTGGAATCTGGTGATAATTACCTATTTTCCATATTTAATAAACTAATAAAGAGGCAAAATGGGTGTTAAGTAGAAATAGGTACTAGATGTAGATCTATAAATATGACCCTCAATGTTCTTCTGGCTGTAACATGTTAACCAATAGCTAAAAGGTATTTCTGTATTATGATGACACTCTAACGGCTACAAATACATCCTTAAATTATTGAGAAGATATAGTAATTGTCTTTTTTTTCCTCACTGGCTTGTTTTGTGTTGTGTCTTACTTTTTTACCCTAATTGTATCAGGTTATTCTACCATTTGTGCAGTTATATGTGATATAGATAAACTCTACTTTACGAAATTGTTGGAAAAACTTCGGCATGGTGCTACTCTTCTTCATCTTTTTTTTATCTCCTTTGGTCTCTTAAATTTCAAGCAATAAATGTATACATAGATACAAGATTGCTCTAAGTAGTAAAAGTACTACGTTCTATGCTAATCTCAAAAACCTTACTATAACTTGTGGGATTTTCTATTTATTTATTCCTCTAAACGTTCAAATTTTTAAGTAGTTTCTGTGGGTCAGAAAAGAAGAAGGTGATAAAGGATGTGATCAAATGTCTCTGAACTTTGGATTACAGCCCTGCATATTTTCTACATAGTTCACTGGAATTGTCATTCTGGTCTGCTTGTGTATGATACAACTGGTTACCTCAATGTCTGCTGAATTAGACACTCCCTCAGAAGGGCCAAAGAAAAAGAGATGCTTCCCTAGCACTAGTGCCCTTATTCAGGATGAACGAGAGTGTATATTGTATACATTTGAATCTGAACAATTTCATCCTTAGAACAATTGAATGTATTAAAAGGAAATAGAAGAGAAAGAAGCATGTGTTTTTGTTAACTATTGACTAGAACTGGCATCCTGCATGTCAAGTAAAATACATGAGCTGGGCTGATAGTTTTTCCATGAGCTGCATGGATTTTAATTTCAGTAATATTTCCGTCTCAAGTCATTGTGACTGTTACCATCTCTTTTGGAAAAGATATATCAGACGTCCTGTGTATATTCAGTTATCTAAGCATCTCCATTTTATTCAAGACTTCTTTTTTTTATTTTTATATTGTTCTTCATGAAAATTCCCATCAACCCTTTATTAAGTTTTTAATGGAAGAGACACTTGTCATCACCAAGTGTTTTGAATGATCCTAGTTGGTATTTGATATGGTACATTTCCTCTATTTAAGGGCCTAATAATGTATCTGGAATGCTCTAAACCAATCCCATAGCCATGTGGACTCTCACTATCCCGCTCGTGCCTGATAATAACTGGAAAAATCCCTTTGTCTTTGTCTTTTCATGTGTATTGGGGGAGGGGGGTGTCTTTGAGAAGCTCCTTATATGCCTGGATTCTGGATAACATTGTTTGCTTGGGCTTTTAAATTAGAATTGAAAAATTGTAAATCCGGTATAATGCTGTTTCTTCCAAAGGAGTTGTCTGTTTTAAGTTAATGTTTTTTTTTCTTTAATTATTAAGGATGACTTGGACACCTTTTATAGAATTGAAAAATTGTAAATCCGGTATAATGCTGTTTTTTCCAAAGGAGTTGTCTGTTTTAAGTTAATGTTTTTTTTCTTTAATTATTAAGGATGACTTGGACACCTTTTATATATATATCTCCCAGTATATTAGTATAAGTTTGACTTTTTAATTTAGCAGAGCTCTCTGGGTATCAGATGTGAAAAATATACTTTCTTTCTTTTGGCCAATTCTCAGCTAACAAATATGGGATTTCAGGCTGAGCATGGGCCTGATAGTCAGGTTGTTCTTGTAATTACTGGGGATGGTGTGAACCTGAAAGCTATTGAGGAGGAACTTGACGTGCAGTGTAAAAGCCTTCCAAGGGGAGAGTTTGCTGCAAAAGCGCTAAGCCACAGTTTTATTGTGTTTACTCGCGATATGGTTGAGGTTTGTTCTCTTATGTCATTCACCAGAGTTGTAGAATGCATTTTCTTGCTTTATCTGTCAGTTATATGGCTCTTTTTCTGGATTTAAAATGAATGAAGTAATATGTGTAAGAGAAGGAAAAGAAGAGAGAAAAAGGAGGGGGGGGGGGGGGGGTGTCTTTTAAATGCAATCTTGTAAACCCCATCTCGCTTATATGTTTCGAATTCCCTTATTCATTTTCTTTAAGATGCCATTTTTATTGTATGAATTTTACTTTACAAAGACAGCCTCTTCCATGTCAGGGTAAGAATACAAATTTGATGACCCTCTCGTACAAAACAATTAATGAAATAATGTTAGAACTTGAAAGTAAAGGATGAAAACAAATGGCTAGGAGCCATTTTTGTTCCAATCGTTGACACAAGTCAACAGCGTTACACTTTAGCAAGTGATATGCCTACTCAGATATATATTTTTTCTTTATTGCTTATTGTAATGGTTGTACTTGTTTTGACTGCTGATATTCATAAGTTCTTATGTTCTGTTCTGAAACTTCACATGGTCATTTGGATTCTCAGGCAATCTCCTTCTCAAACCTATATGCACCCGAACATTTGATAATTAATGTCAAGGATGCAGAAAAATGGGAGAGTTTCATCCAGAATGCAGGTACTTTTTGTTACTGTCATTTTTTATTCTCATGATTGTTAGCTTGTCTAGATTGAACACTTGGATCCTAGGCTTATTAATGAGCAGGTTAATTGTAATCAAGTTAATTGACAGATGATAGTTGAATCAACTTTTTATCGATTTATTTTTCTTTCTAGAGATTTTCTATGATAGCTAATCAAAATGGAATTTGTATAATTTTGGAGAATATCTTACATTTGTCATACTTAAGGCCAATTACTGCTGAAAAGGTGGCAAGTACTGTAAACAAAGTTCTTAGCTGTTAACTAAGAATTTCTCATAACTTTGGTCGAGCTTGGCTCGTTTTGTTTGATGATCTCGAGATAAATGGGGAGATTATGGATCTAAACCACTACTATACATATATTGTAGGTTCTGTGTTCTTAGGGCAATGGACTCCAGAAAGCGTGGGAGATTATGCCAGTGGAACAAACCATGTTCTTCCAACATATGGGTATGCTAGGATGTACGGAGGCGTTTCTCTAGACTCTTTTCTCAAATATATGACCGTACAGTCTTTGACCGAGGAGGGTCTAAGAAAGCTTGGGCCATATGTGGAAACCATGGCTGAAGTCGAGGGGCTAGAAGCCCATAAAAGAGCCGTTACTCTTAGACTGAAGGATATTGAAGCCCGGCAAGCTTCGAGTGCAGGGTGATTGTTTTAGAATCTATAGGTGTTGAATATTTATTACAATTTTGTGGAACCTCAAAATTTTCTACTTTTTTGTATTATGTAATGGGACTGTATTTGTAGTGATGCTAAGTTGTTGTAATTTAGTGAAAATCGTGTTCAATGAAATCTCAGTAAGCTTCCATTCTGTAACATTTTTTGAACCAAAAATTAAAAAAAAAAAAAAAAAAATTCTTGTTACAAAATGTAAGGAGACGGCATCTTAATTTTGAAGTCAGAATTTTGTTTGGATGTCACTAACAACATTCCCGTCCAAACGAAAAGCTTTACCCAAAACGTCACGTGAAATATTTGGCCGAGATCCAAACACAGCACTTGCGACAGAGACAACCCCAGGGTTTTGGCTGCTCAAAGCAGCAATAGCAACAGCATTGGCAGGACCCACATTCCTCTGATAGTGAACAAGACCTATAGGGAACACAAACACATCGCCCCTGTGCAAAACCCTTGTGATATGTCTGGTTTCTGGGTTGGACGTAACAAACCCGACTTCTAGGGTTCCTTCCAAGACGGTCAAGAGCTCAGAGGCACGTGGGTGTGTGTGAGGTGGGTTCACCCCGGACGGTGCATAGTCGATGCGAATGATTGAGATTCCAAGAGTGTTAAGTCCTGGCATCTGGAAGACAGTAACTGGGCTCACATAAGATCCAAAGGTATTTGATGTGTTTCCAGTTATGTTTAGTCCACTAAAGAAGAAATCATTGACTTCTACTTGCTTTGGATCCTTGCATGCTACACCATTTACTAACACTGCACTCAATTGATGTCATGATATGATACTAGACAACTAGGTTGAAGTATGAAGAAAACATATTGGCATCCAAGAGAAGTATACTAATATGCAAAGTCTAATAATAATGTTGTCTATCTCAGTAGACCTTTTTGGATTGACGATGTTTATGATAAACTGATCAATCTCAACTATATATGTTAATTTCATAATATTTTATTATACATCATATCAAAATTATATGTATTAAGATTGATCAGTTTATCGTAAGCACATTTCAACTCAATATAAATGCCACCAAAAGAAAAACAAAAACAAAAACAAAAACGAAACAAAAGGTACCATAGAGGAGGCAATTTCACATATACCTTGACTATGTGAATCGGCAACACAGAAATCTTGAAGAGGAGCGAAATCACATGCCAAAGTAGCCGAGAAAGTTACAGCTAGAATCAGCCCAACCCTGATTACAACCTGAGAGGACATAAACTTCTTCATATACATATACATATATGTATCTTCTAGAAGCATCCTAAGATTTGTGGATGAAAAATAATTACAAACAAATTACGTGTTTAAGATTGTAAGTAGATGCGTCTTGAAGGCTTGCTTTATATAGGCAACGCTCATATGAAAAGACGTTCTTCAAGACTTGAAGTTGAAGCAATCACGGTACAGAAAACAGAGACAACTTTTTTTATTTTTTTGGTGTGCATGTTAGACAGCGTGAGGGTCTCATGCACACATGCATAAAAAATATTCGAAAGGTTTTAATTCATGTTATTATGGCCGGACCCAATTAACATTTTGCTATGACCCAATTAAGATATCTCTTTTAAGGTTCAAGGGGAACAAAGTTATGGCTCTTTGGCATGCGCATTGTTACCAGATTGGGGCAGATGGGGCAGATGGGGGCCATGGTCCAACCTTTCACTCTTTGTGTATGTGTGTGTGTAATGGTGTATGATTTGTACTCTAATGCATCATGCATGCATGCATGCTGGAGGCTTGGGTTGCATATGAACGATCTGTCGAAAGTAAATTAAATTCACACATCAAAAGAGAGATCAGTTGTCTCTATCTTTTAACTTCTCCCTTGGGATATTAGTCATAATTTATATATACATAGTAGAACGGATCGGATCTAATAAAACGTCGGTTTCCGACATCATTTACATTGTCTTCCAGAAAGACAAATTATCACATATGACATATTAATTGCCCCTCCCGTTATTTAGGTTCAGTCAATTACTCAATAGATTCTTTCGTCCAAGGATGCACGTAAGAATTTTTGGCTAACAAAATCGGTTTGGGTCTCTATTGACCAAAAAAAAAAAAAAAAGGATAGAAATGACGAAAAATAATCAGGCCCGGTCTAATGCCTAGCGCCTAAAGCATTCTAATGATTAGAACCCCCAAATTTAAAAATAAATTAAAATAAAATAATAATAATAAGCCCCAGTTTTGCTCTCCTATTTTTAGGATAGGTAGGAAACCCAGTTATTCGTGAGTGCAATTAGATTAATTATTTATAATTTATTTAGTATGACCATGAATCTTATTTATTCACTGAATTTTAAGAATTCTGTCAAATTTTTTTAGAATTATAAATAGTTAAAAAATATATATTACATTATAATTATATTTTTTATAATATGAATATTGAATTGAAAAATAGTAAAATATATATAATTTATTATAGATTTTAAAAAATCTAATATTTTATGATTTTTATGTGATGTTTCAATGTAATATTTTATTATAAACTTAAAAGATAATTATAAATTATAAATTTGAAAGATGTAATTAGAAATAATGAAGGGAGTATCATATTATTTGAATCATGCCTTAGTTGTGGCATTTTATAATCCTAATATTAATCTTATATTAATATTTTACTTATGGATGTAAGTTACTGATGATTATATAACTTAATTTAAACGATAATCCTTATCTATGTTATTTATATATGTTATTTATAAAAGTAAAAATATTTCTCCCGATTAGTTACTCGAAGACTTATTTAAAATTTATAAGCGGATTGTAAAATTTGAATATCAATAATACAATTCATTCACCTAATAATTTAGCAGGGTTTCAGCCAGGTGTGCAAACCGTTTGATTTGGCCATGGGTGAAAAATTCTTCACCCAATCATTTTTGGGTGGCTCACAGTTTTGGCCAATCTCAACCCCAATCGGCTGGTGCACACACCCTACTATTTCTTGTATTTTGGGACTACAAATTACAATATCCTATTCCATTTTTCTTATGTGTTTATCATTCCACATTTCCACTACTATTTAAAGAAAAAACTATCTTCCTCTCTCTCTTAAGCTCTCCCTCTAAAAACAAATCAAATTCCTAAAAATCTCAAATTTAAAAAGAATTTAGGATTAAATTTACTTTTATTTATTTTTAGTACTATTTATAAAATTAGGATGTTATTACCTTATTAGGGGTATATTTATTTACTTTTAATATTGTTATTGATTAATTCTAGTGAATGATATTATTTATGATTAAAGTTTTGGCTAGATTTAATAAAATTTAGGGATTTTTATATTTTATTATTTCTAACATTGAATTTTCCTTATTAAATATAGGTTTATCGATAACTCCTTTATTTTGATCCACTTGTTAAATCATGTTATATTGTTTTGGCATTTAAACATTTAGATAAATGATAATTGGTTATTTCGATAACGAAAACTTTTACTTGATTCTATTATGTTTTGAGTTCGAGTTATTAATAGAGAAAGTATATAACGAAAATTTTTACTTGATTCTATTACGTTTTGAGTTCGAGTTATTAATAGAGAAAGTATAGGAACATACAATGAGTCTTGTTCAAAAAAAAAAAAAAAAAAATTTAAAAACCTCTTTCTTTTTCTTCCCGCCTAAGGCCTCCAACGGCACTAGTGATCCAGCCCTTAGCATCATACATCAAAGAAATCTTTTATCTAAGATATTCCTCACTTTTGACCAAAAGATGGCAAAAATATCACACCATACATCAATACAATATGATTTACAAGAGAAGCATTTTATTACAAAGACAATCAATATTGCCATTCCCCGCTTTTATATATTAGATGAGAGAAAGAACAAGCATCGTACATCACTTCATACTTTATCCAAGTTATGCACTTTATTATATATACAACCAAATTGTCCATCACTTTTGACCAAAAGATTACAAAAAAAGTCATTACTATTACTATCAATTGACTCCATATGAATTCACCATAAAATATCTCAACAAACATCTTAAATCACCATTAACATACACCACCAAACTACCAAACCTTACATCTCCCAAAAAATAACAGAGGGAACTTCTCTTCTCAGATGCACGGATTTGATAGCAACAGGCGGACTTCTTCCCAAAGGCCCAAAAATAATGGGGTTTATCATCACCAATAAGCCCAGTACCAATGTAGGCATCACATCTCTCATTTTGAAAACTAGCCCAACTATAGTGGATAATTTGTCAATACTATGATAGTCTTAATCGTCAAACAATATTTTCGGATCTAACGAAATACCAATTCAGCCACTTATAATTCGACTATAGATGCAAAGTTGTTCCTTGACTCGGGGATTTTTCATAATATTATACCCGACTTATACAACTTTTCGGTTCACTCTGATTACGATGGTATCGATGAAATAATTATAGATGACGATTCAAATTCGAAAATATTAAAAGTTGGCTCCTCTAAACTCTCTTTATCGAACAAAAAATTTCATTTATATGATGTGTTTTGTGTCTCTAAAATTCATCAAAGTTTATTATGAGTTCATAATTTTACTAAAAATAATAGTGTTTCAATTAAATTTCATTAATCTTATTTTCTTGTGAATGATCAAATCATGGAGGCGACATTAACATACGGCTAAAAATCCTTTCCACCTTCAAGCTTCACCATCAACTCATCCTTTCCCTTTCTTGGAGAATGAACCAATATGAATGATGGCATAAACGTTTAGGTCACTTTCCCACTAAAAGTATCTCCAGTACTATTATCAAATTTCTTTACCTTTTTAATAAGGATGCATCTATTTCGCACTTTGACTATATTTCTTGCAATATAAATAAGAACCAACAATTACCTTTTGGTGAAACCTCTCTAATTAAGTCTCATATGGTGAAATTATATTGATTGTGTATTGATTGGAAATTGGTGAGTTGAATGCAATTAATGATGAGATATTTAATGGTAGATTCTATTTTAACCCTCTTTAGTTGATCGCTTGCATACAGCTACTCTTGATATGTAGGTTCTTCTTAGATATTTTGTGTTTGTATCTCAATTGAGTAGTCTTACGGGTTATTGTGAATGTTAACTATTAAAGTGGTTCATTAATTGGTATTCATGAGTGTATCTCAATATTTAAATACGGGATATCCTTGAGTTAGTATATATAATTGCCTATCCAAATGAGGTTATTGTGTGTTCTAACTAAAGGCTCTATGAAGTATATGTTGGGCATGGTGCCCTGAAAACATATAATAAATATTATTTTAATAAAATTAATAAAAGTGATATTTTTTTATATAATTATTATGAATGTATTATTATCGAATAATATGAATAAATATCAGAAAATTCTAAATTTATTAATGTGACTATAATCTTATATTAGTACGAGATGATTAAGATTATAGATAATGAATTAAATTATCTGCAACATATTAAAGTATGAAATCTTTAATATAGTGGTTGCTAGTACGGTACACTAGCATTATGAATGCGTGTGATCTAGATCCAGATCACTGATGTAAATAGATATCTTAGTGGAAGTGATTTATATAATTGGATTATATAGAACATGACTCGATATGAATTAATTCTTTATTAAAATATCATTTACCATAAATAATTAAATTCATATCAATCGATGATCATATGCTGATCAATATGAATCTTGAGTAGTCATGAACTCATTTTTATGTCAACTGGATATTTTGATTCACTCGTCACGGTTTGCTTGAAAATCAGGCTAAAAACTTTTGTTTTGGTGATTCATTAGGATAAGTGGTTGAGAACATGATTTACAGATATAAAATCCAAACCTTCTTTATAGAAGATTGTATATTTGTTCTCTTAAAGGTTAATTCTGAACCTGAATGGTTTTGAGATTAAATTTATAATCATGTTATAAATTGACCATTCACTAGTGAATTAATGGTACTTAAGGATAAAGAGATGACTAGAAGGGTAAAAAAGTAATTTTGACCAGTTCTAATTATGAATCAATTTTTGGAGGATTGAATGCGTGGAATGATTATATCAATGGTCTACTAGAGATTGCTCAGTAAATATGTTCTATAAAATTGCAAGAGTGCAATATCATATTTTTATTAGAAGAATATTGAGATTAATAAACTAGATTTATTAGCTTAAAGAGTTTGATTAATAATCTAATTTATTAGAGCTTGGAATAATAGGTTAATGGTTCCCAGATTGCCTCTGTAAAATACTACATAAGGTAAGAATGACAAATGTTAAAAATGACTTATTTGCAAGAAAATAGTTTTCTAGGACAAATTCATAATTATGAGATAATTAATGGTAATTAATTAATTAGAGAATTAATTAATTAATTAAAAGATGAATTTAAATATCAAATTCGAAATTAATTAATTAAATAATAATATATTTGATTTTGAATTTAATATGTTATATATAATATTAAATTGATATGAGATATTAATTTAATATTAAGATTAGGTAAGTCAAATTAAAATTAATTTGAGAAACTAATTTAAAATTCAAATAATATATGCTTTTGATTTAAAATATATGAGATCATATTTTAAATAATATTTGAATAGATTTGACTAAATCAAATATATCATCAAAAAGATGATATAGTTTAAAATAAATAAGATTTTATTTTAAATAAGATTTGATTTTATCAAATATATCATTAAAGTGATGATGTGCTTTAAAATAGATAAAACTTTATTTTAAATATGATTTGAAAAAATTTAATCATATCAAAGATATCATTTGATAATCATATTTGAATTATTAATTCAATTAATTTAAAGAATTTAAATTAATCAAAATACCTAATGAAGTTCTATAAATACATCTCATTTTAATTAATTATGAGACTTTTTTCAAATGTTTTTTCGGTAGAGATTTTTCTGAGAGAAAAATATAAAGAAAACATTGTCATCTCTACGTGCCAACACATGTCCAATTATGTTGAGGATCGACTTGGACGATCGTGATTTGAGTCTCGAGATTGACTCGCGTAAGGAAAATGTATGACATCTTCGTATAGATGCAGGATTCATTTTTATATATATAAAGGATCGCTAAAACGTTTTTTAGAAAATTTTTGTTATACACTAGGACCAATTGCATGCTTCCACTGTGTGGTTTCGAACTGCCGATTTCCAATAGTATAAGGGTATGAGGTATACTAGCCTAGAGTGTTATTAGCCTAAAGGGAATGAACTTTCGAACGTTAAAGTATCACCTAACCACTCTTAACGAATTAAGCTTATCTTCCATGTTGTATTCTCTGCCCACTCTTAACCACTCTTAACGCTAAAGGGATGGCCTATAGCATGTTGTATTCTCTGTCCAAAGGGTAATTGTAGTGATACACCTAACTAGTCTTAACGAATTAAGCTTATCTAGCATTAAAGCTAATTCTCGGTATTGCCATTTTGAATTAATGTGATACATATTCAATCTCAATTCAAATCCCTATTAGTCTGATTACAGGAGCTCGTTCAAGAAAATTCAAAAAAGTGCTTAACGGGCTTATTCAAGAAACATAGGCTCACGCCAATGTATGGAGGCCCATGGCAGGTGATGAATGTGATTCTCAATGATGGTATTCAGTAGTTCAAGCTTTGGAGAAGCCCATAATAAAGGAATGAGCTTATTGTAGAGTTTCGGGCTGATTTGGGTCAACACATCAAAATAAGCTCAAATGATAGATAAAGCATCTTAACTAATTTTCAAGCGTTTATTTGAGTTTAATATTTCCAAATTACATGGGGGATAGCTTATTTGTGGGTTTTTAGGCTGTTTTGATCAGATTAGGTTAATTGGGCCTTATTTAATTATCTGTTCAGTTTTTTGGAGCTTTATTTAGTTGTCTATTAGTTTTCTAGAGTCCAATATTGCTTCAATTGTGTTTTTGTTGTTGGAACATCGTCTATATAAAGAAAGTTGATTTCTTTTATAGAGACAGATTAGTTATAAAATATTTGAGTGAAAAATTCTTTTTAGTTTTTTTAGAACTTTTCGAAGTTATCAAATTCATCTATGGCATTCATATTGACTTATCAATATGTTCTTTCATCCCTGATTGTGGCATCTTTTACACCCCATTTGAATCTAAGTAGAACGATCTTGGATCCTTGAATCACGGATTCGCCATCTTTGGGCATGATTCATATCACACTTATCTCTCCACTCTGAGTATGATGGTATAGATGAAATAATTATAGGTGACAATTTAGGTTCAAAAATATTAGAAGTTGGCTCCTCTAAATTCTCTCTATCAGACAAAATTTTTCATTTATATGATGTATTTTGTATACCTAAAATTCGTCAAAGAGTATTATGGGTTCATAATTTTACTAAAAAGAATAGTGTTTCAATTGAATTTCATCAATCTTATTTTCTTGTGAATGATCAAATCACGGGGGCAATTTTAATGTGCGGGTAGAATGAGCTTTTCCACCTTTGAACTCCACCACCAACTCATCCTTCCATTTTCTTGGAGAATGAACCAATATGAATGATGGCATAAATATTTGGGTCACTTTTCCACTTAAATTATCTCTAGTACTATTATCAATTTTCCTTACCTTTTAATAAGGATGCATCCATTTCACACTTTGACTGTATTTCTTGCAATACAAATACAAATAAAAATCAACAATTATCTTTTGGTGACACCTCTCTAATTAACTCTCATCCTTTACAATTTATTTATTTTGATATTTTGATTCCACTCGTATTGCTTCTATTTATGATCATAAATATTATTTAGTATGTATTGATCATTTTACGAAATATAAATAATTATATCCCTTATAGGATACTCGAGGTTAATATTATTTTTCAAAAATTCAAGGCCTTGGTGGAAAATCAATTCTCCCTAAATATGTTAAATTTCATAGTTACAATGGTGGGGAGTTTCAAAAATTAAAATCTCACTTTAGCGCTCATAGTATTAGTTGGTATACCACAACCCCTCACACTCCCCAGCAAAATGACACCGTTGAGTACTAACATTGTCACATTATTCAAATAGGCCTAATCCTCTTTCACCACCATTGTTACTATAATTGAAAGTGTGAGAGAGTGACAACTATTGAACTTCCTCAATTAGAAGCCTTGTGACTGTCCTCATGCTTACATGGATAAGCATAATTCAGTTATGTGGTTTATTTTATGATTATTACCATTAATTTAAATTATTTAATTCTATATTAATTTTCACCTTATCTTATAAGTGCATATATTTTAAGACTCAACTTCATAAGAGTTTGATACGTAATGTCAAGAAATGGGTTGTATTGTATAATCTTCAAAAGGGGGTAAGTTTGCTAAAATCTCTCAACCTTTAGTTATATATATATATATATATATATATATATATATGGTGAAATTATATTCATTGTGTATTGATTGGAAATGGTGAGTTGAATGCAATTAATGATGAGATAGTTAGTGGTAGAATCTATTTTAACCGCGTTTGGTTGATCGCTTGCATACAACTAGTCTTGATATGTAGATTCTTCTTGGATATTTTGTGTTTATATATCGGTTGAGTAGCCTTACCGGTTGTTGTGAATGTTAACTATCAAAATGGTTCATTATATGAGATATCCTTGAGTTAGTGTATACAATCACCTATCCAAATGAGGTTATTGTGTGTTCTAACTAAAGGCTCTATAAAGTATAATGGTATAAGGTACACTCGCCCAGAGTGTTTATCGGCCTACAGGGAATGAACTTTCGAATGTTAAAGTATCATCATTAGTTGGCTTCATGATAAGGATGGCTTATAGCATGTTGTATTCTCTGCCTAAAGAGCAGTTGCAATAATACACCTAACATCTCTTAACGAATTAAGCTTATCTGACATTAAAGCTAATTCACGATATTCCCCTTTTGAATTGATGTGTTGCAGTCATTTTGTGTGTATATTGGCATATAATTACGTTTATAATTGAAACACATCTTGTTTGGTATTTTGGAATTTTGTTTTCTAGATTCCTTATTGCATGTCATATAATTTAGATCAAACTATGCACTTATCGAATTCATAATAATTAATTTTAGGTGAACTCCATAAATGATGGATTTAGTAAATTGTTGCATTAGATAAACAACATTTTGGTGTGATTTTTGTGTATGTTATAGGTTGAAAGTATAATATTCGTCAAGGCAATCAGGTTTGACCCGATAGGATCATTTACTTATGTGAATCAAGATTGATATGTAAAAGTTATCAACTAAAGAAATATTTTATATTTAAATGAGCATTTAATCTATCATTTTAATTGTTCTCATGTTGGAAATGATATTATAAGCATATTATTTATAAGATATACCTTATAGATTCCCGGATTTTATATATACATTTGGAACCATAATAGTGATCACGCTCGATGAAATCCAAGTAGTTTAATTTCTGAGATCAAATTATTCATAGTTATAAGATTGTCATGATGAAATAATGACAATTCGAAAAGACTATTACATGCGCTATCATCTTTGAGAGAAGAATGATCTCATAATTATCAATATTGGAGAATATCAGGATACAAATACAGGTGATTGGTAGACTTAATCACTGAATATGATCAATGGATAAGTCTCAATGCTAATAATATTAACTGTTAATGAGACTTGTCAAGTGACTATTTGTAAAACCCAAAAAATTTCTAACTATACATGATCAGTAGATAAATTAATTCTACATGGTTGAATACGAAATTATAAACCCCTATAAATCCTTAATTGTGCTTAACATAAACCATAGAATGATCCATTGTGATGATTTTTTAGGCATTCCCCACTTCAATTATCTTCAAAATGATTTCCACACTTCGACACCTGAGATTCTGTAATGAGTAGATACTTAAGGCCACATGAGCATAATATATTTTAAGTAACTTATTTAATTAATTCAATTAATTGGAAATGAAAGGGAAAAGAATTTTTTCCGTTCACACCAGACTTCTATCCCATAGACCTTGGATTCCTAGTCACCTCACAGGAAGAACTGATTCTACGAAACCGCTTAATCAAGAGTTTTCATTTCCCAACAAATAAGTGAACAGTGCCACTCCTGTTAAACCAGCCCCTGCACGCTCTCTTTTCAGTCTCATATCAATGCCACACTACTCAATCTCCTCATACTGAGCAAAACTCGCATCTTTTGGCTTCATCACTCCTCTCCTATCGTCGAGCTTATCTTGCATGTCCTTTCACGCATGAGTAGTAATAAATGACCATTCGAGACCCAGTCATGGGACAATCTCTCTTTTTCGCTTCACATTAACCTGTGGATGAACAAATTTTATCTGATTAATTAAAGAATTCTAAAAGTACGTGAATTATGTCGTTTAGAGGTATACGAACCTTCAAATAAAAGATATAGACCCCTAGGGGTTACCCGAGTGGTTGGGCGCAGGGGTGATTCCCTGGGATCATCCCAGATTCAAGCCCCCTGCTCAATACTTTGGATTATACTCTAGACTTATCTGGTGATGTTGTGGGTCCAACCGTTCCCCCCGAAGTTTATATTCCATCGCCGAAGACGCATAGAGAAGTTCCCCAAGTTTAAAAAAAAAAATGAAAGATATAAATTACAGTTGAGAAACCTATCATAAGTAAGGTTAGAACTTCAATAAGATTAGAGAACAAAGAGAAAATATGTAATCCTCAATTAGGAGTAAAATGGTAATTTCTTAAACTAAATTAATTAAAAATAAAAAAAACGATAAAAATCAACAAAGCTAAATAATCCACACAAAAAAAAAAATGTTTGTCCTCCTTAAATTAAGTGATTAGATATTAGACTAATCACTTAATTTTTATCTAAGACTTCATTTCATTTTAATACCCTTCACTCTTATCTCTCTCATTTTCATTATTCTCTCTCTCTCTCTTCACATTCAAATTCCTATTGAGTCTTGATCAAGAGCAAGAATATCACTTGGTTGAAGGAGCTTGGCATGCTAAATATGATCATTAATAGTTTAATTGGTCTTGTAAACATGATTTTGCATAACTGAAAAATATTAATTTTGTGATACATTTTAATAGTTAAATTCTAAAATTTTATATGCATTCGAAAAATCATACGAATATTATATTATAAAAATAGACTTTTAAATATTTTTATAAAATTCAGAAATATCTCAATCCGGAATATCTAGAATGAGATACAAATTCTTAAAATAGGTTTAACTACCCTATAAGACTATAGAACTGAAACCGTGAATAGCTCATGTTCTAAGGCTTTTTTGAAAATGCAAATAAAGATATAAAATTATGGAATTTGTAAACTTAAACTAAATATCTATACCTACAAACTATATAAGGATTGATTAAATGGTAATTTCTAGAAAAGAACAAATAATTAAACGATAATTTCAATTTTTTTTTTTAACGAATAAACGGTAAGACATTCAATAAAAAAAATAAA
Organism: Coriaria nepalensis; assembly: GCA_027186245.1. Taxonomy (NCBI): domain Eukaryota; kingdom Viridiplantae; phylum Streptophyta; class Magnoliopsida; order Cucurbitales; family Coriariaceae; genus Coriaria; species Coriaria nepalensis. Next base: position 9,255,389 of record CP114486.1, on the reverse strand, counting down.
AAGAATGGTAAAAAAATAAAATAAACAAAAAAAAAATTAAAGAAAGAGTATTTAACTAAACATCCCTAATTTAATTGGTCATTTTTTTTATGTGTCGTAACTCTTCAAGAACTTGAGATTTGTTTTTTTGATCTATAGAAGAGTTGTCCTTGTAGATTTTCTCATACTTAATTACAAAGACTTATTAGTTGAATTACTTAAAAACTGCTCATGCTCACTCCAAAATAAAACTATTAATTAAATCATTGCAATAAATGCTTTTCAAATTTTTCAAGCTCCTGTTTGAGATTCAAAGTTACTAGTAAGAAACTTGTTGAAAGCTCATTCGTTTATGATGGCATTAATTTGTTTTCAAACTATTCTTCTTCTTCGAGCTCTTGCTTGAGATTCAAAATTTGTTTAAAGCTATTTTTGAGATTCAATTAATTTTTCCGTTCTTTTTTTTTTTCATGAACTTTTTGGAACCGAGACCCATACTTTTTATTAGATATTTATAAAAATAATAACAAAAAGAAAAATGGTAGGAAGACAAAATTATTAGCGAAAATACTAATTGTTTCCCTTTTTATATTATAAAAATAAGATAATAATTCAACCTATAATCAGACTAAATCCAAAATAATCAAAGCAAGCATAAATCAACGCACAAAAATTTTAGCATGGAAAATCCTTAATGAGAAAAATCATGGGACTTGTTTTGGTCGTCCACACCTCAAATCTTCCGTTACAATAATAATGAGTTATACCGAGTTTTCTCCGGATCAATCTAGAGGCACACCAATGTTACTCAAATCATTAAGAATTAACAATCTTGGTTCAACAATACTTCTAACATCATCTAAATGGATCTCAATAATAATAAGAGAAAAGTCTAGATCTTACCAAAGTGGACATATCAAGGATGGACAAAATAGAGTATCGTATCAAAGCTTACTCATTTTTCTCTCTTTTTTTTCTCTCCCTCTCTCTTCCTCTCTTTCCCTTCTTGTGGGAACTTGATGTTTTCCCTCTTCTCTCACAACTAATCATTTCCTTTAATTTTCCTTTTTATATATGACTTTGGGATTAATAAAATACCTAGCCCACATGATGTGGACTTAGCCCAACAAATCCCCCCCCTTCACGTCATGTGGGAGGTTCTACCAAATCCACTCTTCACCTACAAGCTTCTAGATTTTCCTTAGACAAAGTCTTCGTAAACATATCCGAGTCATTCTCACTAGTATGAACTTTCTCCAAGTATAATTCTTTAGCCTCAAGCATTTAACAAATCTAGTGGTAACAAACAATAGTAAGCTTAGATCTTGAATGAAATATTGCATTCTCGGATTGATGAATGACCCTTTGGCTATCACTGTAGATAATATACTTTTCTTGTTGCAAACCCAATTCCTGAAAAAATGTCTTCATCCACAAAGCTTTTTTGCTAGCCTATGGCACTGCAATATATTTAGCTTTCATGGTTGATGGAGCCACACATTTTTGTAGTTTAGATTGCCAAGAAATGGCTCACCTGCAAATGTCATCAAAAACCTAAAGTAGACTTCTTAGTATATACATCACCTATCATGTATGTCTCTGTATATTCGACTAATACATTTTCACCATCACCGAAGCATAAACACACCATGAAGTACCTTTAAGATACCTACGTATCTATTTCACAGCTTCCCAATATTCTTTTTTCTTGGAATATAAAAAAATTGACTGACAACCCAAACTGCATGAGTAGTATCTAGCCTTATACACCATAGCATACATCAAACTACCAACGGTAGAAGAATATGGAACTCTACTCATTTCTTCTTTTTCTTTCTCAATCATAAGACATTGTTTGGAAGTGCGCTTTAAATCCGCAAGTGCAGATGAAACTGTCATAGCATTCTTCATGTTGAATTTTTAAGGAACCTTGTCAATCTAATTTTCTTGAGATAACCACAACTTCCCACTCTTTCTATCTCGAGAAATCTTTATACCGAGAATCTAATTTGCCGATCCCAAGTCTTTCATGGCAAAAGACTTGCTGAGATCTTTCTTTAGCTTTCAATCCTACTAGCATCAAGACCAACAATCAACATATCATCAACATAAAGCATAAGGATAACAAACTCATCACTAGAGTAATGCTTTGTAAATACATAATGATTAGATGTTATCTTTTTGCACCCATGGCTTTCCATAAATGAATCAAAATTCTTATACACTGCCTTGGTGCTAGCTTAAGTCTATATAAGCTTTTGTTAAGCTTACACACAAGAGTAATGCTTTCCAATTCACCATGAATAAATGAAATTTTCGCATCAAGTTGTTCAACCTCCAAGTTCATGTGAGAAGCTAAATCAAGGACAACTCACATAGATGACATCTTCACAACTAGAGCGAAAATCTCTTTAAAGTCTATGCCTTTGTTATGACCGAACCCCTTCACAACCAACTTTGCCTTGTGCCTTGGTTGTAACTTATTGCTTTCAGTATTCAACCTGTAAATCCATTTATTCTTGAGAGTTTTCTTCTCTTCACTAAGTCATGTCTGATTCATGTTAAGTTTCTAACTCTCTCCCATCAATCAACAACAAATATTCATGAGGAGAATATCTTATAGATAGTTGACGCTCTTTTATAGATCTTCTTAATTGAGTCTCAACAAGATGTGGTTGATGTTCTTATTCAACGTTTTCACTGTCTTGAATGTTTTCATCAACATTACTACCATGGTCTTCTTGGATACCTCCCACATAATCAACATCCATAGGTGCTAGAGGAGCTAGAGTAGGAGCAATATGAGCTGAAGTTAGGTAAAAAAAAGTATTAGAGAAAGAACTAGACTTTTCAGTTTTCTCACCATCTTCACCAACTTGATCTTCAAAAAACACCACCCATCTAGTTCTAATTATCCTCTCATTCACTAAATCCCATAATCTATACCCGAACTCTTTATGACCATATCATAAGAATATACACGACTTTGCCTTATCATTAAGCTTTGATCTCTCATCTTTAGGAATAAGAACAAATGCCTTGCAACTAAAGACTCTCAATTGATCATATGAGATATTTTTGCCTTTCCATACTCTTTCTAGCAGCACATCACCGTTTAAAGAAATTGATGGAGAAAGGTTGATCAAATTAACTGCAGTTCTCATTGCCTCCCCCCGAAAAGGCTTAGGTAGCTCCGCATGAGAGAGTATGCACCTAATTCGTTCTTCAATGGGTTTGTTCATTCTTTCTACCACACCATTCTGTTGACGCATCTTTAGTACAATTTTCTCAACGCCTTATACCATGGTTCTTATAGTAACTCTCAAAAGGACCTATGTACTTACCTCCATTATCTTGTAAATCACACTTCAACTGCCTTCCAATTTCTCTTTCGACCAAAGCATGAAGAGGCTTAAAAGTTTTGAGTACCTAGTTTTTGGATATTAAAGAAAAAGCCAACATTTTTCTAGAGTGATCATCAATATATTTCAGAAAATATAAAGCACCACTAAGAGTTCTACTTTATGTAGAGCAAACATCAGTATGAATCAGATCAAGAACATTTAGCCTTCTCGATAAAGGATTGTATGAAATGCAACTCTATATGTCTTTCCATCTGAACCATGATCACAAGGTTTAAGATGTGACATAGCTTGTAATTGAGGTATACATTACTTCCTAGCAAGAGTTTAAATTCTTTTTAAAATGCATTTACCTCTCCTTTATAAAGTGTAGCTTGCATTAAATATAGAGTAGTATTCAACTTCTTTCCCTTCGCCACCACTAGAGAGCTCACGGTGAGCTTTTATTTACCTTTACTAAAATGATTACTAAAACCCTCAACATCAAGCTTGCCAGTTAAAATCAAGTTGAGATGAATATACATAACATGTCAAACATCTCTGAGTACTAACTTGCTGTCGAGGTTGGTTTCCAAGTAAATATCATCAATGCCCACAATCTTAGATGTACCATTCTTACCTATTCTAACATTCCCTAAATCACAACTTGTGTAGGATGTGAAGAATTTACCATGGGAGGTTACATGATATGATGCATCCGAATTAATCACCCAATTAATGTCATAGTAGTAAACAAGATTAATACATTTATCATCATCATCAATAACCGTATCAGCATCATTGATCACATTGGCTTTTTTCTCATTCTTCTTGCATTTATTTTGTTCTTGTTTCCATATCCATATCATGCACTCTCTTTTCATATACCCCTACTTGTTACAATGATAGCATGTGATATTCTTTCTCAGTCTAGACTTGGTTCTTCCCTTCAAAGTATCTCTTTTATAATAACCGTGAGAATTCATACTTTAACTTTTTCCATGTCTTTCTTCTTTTTCAATCATGAAAATCCTAGAGAAGGTTCACTCATTTCTTTTCTTCTAGCCTCTTTATTTTGCAAGCTTTCCTTAACCAAGTCTATGGTTAATGTTCTATCTAGTGCCAAATTGTTAATTGCTACCACCAATGTTTCCCAACTCTCAAGCAAAGAGCTAAGAAGTAAAAATGCTTGGATTTCATCATCAAGCTTCATCTTAAAGGTAATTGGTTTGTTCACAATACTAAAATTGACTAATGTGCTTAACCATGCTACATCTATATTTATATTTAAGATTAACAAGCCTTCCTCAAAAATATTTTGATCCACCCATTTTAATTTACTTGTATAAATCCTTACTATATTACAAATTATCTATCATGCGCTTATAAGTGGATTAATTGGTTGAATTTAATTTGATCACACCATTTAACGCATCCATTCTTAGAACCTAAGAAAACTAGTCCAAACAATTTGGCTTCGATACCACTTGTTGGGAAAAACACACCAAACTTGTAGGGAAAATACTAGTTGTTTCCCTCTTTAGTTAATAAAAATGGAATAATAATTCAACCTGCAATCAAACTCAATCCAACCGAATCAAAGCAAGTATAAATCAATACACAAGAATTTTAGCATGGAAAACCCTTGAAGGAAAAAATCATAGGATTTGTTTTGGTTGTTCACACCTCAAACTTTCTACTATAACAATAATAAGTTACATCAAGTTCTCTTTAGATCAATCTAAAAGTTCACCAATATTATATAAATCATCAAGAATCAACAATCTTAGTTCGACAATACTTCTAATATCATCTAGTAAGATGAATCTCAACAATAATAAGATAAAAGTATAAATCTCACCAAAGTGAATATTAAGAGTAGACGAAAAATGATGTCAATTCGACAATTGAATTTGATAGACTTATAGAGGTTGTTGCAAGGATGTACCACATGAAATTTGAGCTCAAAGAACAAAATTTAACCGCTTGATATTTTTATCAAAACTTACTTTTTTTTTTTACTCTTTCTTCCTCTCTTTTTCTTCTTGAAGGATGTACCGCATGAAATTTGAACTCAAAGGACAAAATTTGACCACTCATATTTCTTATCAAAGCTTACTTACTTTTTTTTTCTCTCTCCTCTTTTTCTTCTTGCGGCAACTTACAGATTTCTCTTTTCTCTCACAACTAACCATTTCCTTTCCCTTTTATATATTATGACTCTGACTTTAATAAAATACCTTACCCATATAATGTGGACTTAGCCTAACAGGTCGCAAGTGCTATGTCTGATCGTGGAAGTGAATAGCTCCTTAAGGTTTGACCCTCTAGCTCATTAAATGTCACCCATCCCTATACCATGTGGAAGAATAGTAGCTTTGCAATTTGCATCGGCTTTCCGACAGGAGGCCTCTTGTCAGGACTAAGTGCAATGTTATCCATGATTATTCAATCAAATGGATTTGTTTGAGGCTGGACTTATGCTTATGTGCGGTCACTTCCAGATTTTCAAGTATTCTTTATATATACATATAAATTTACTTATTTATAAAAGAGTAATTTTTTATGATCAATTTATATAATTTTATATGTGATTAAGACATATAAAATTCACCACATACGCACTGACTTATTTAAGAAATTATAGCCCCTTGTAAAGATGGTTGAACATTTTACCACCTCATATCTACATGTCATGATAAAGCATTGCATAATAAAAGATGATTTTGATAGTTGGAGGTAATTCTACCTTTAACTCCAGTTGTCTTCACGGTTCTCGTATCAAATCCACCCATACTAATTACCAAATGTGCTTGGAATCTTTGTCTGTAACCTCAACATTTCTTTAGTGATTATTGTCGATTAGTGTTTACGGTCAGAGTCAATATCTTTTTTTCTTTTGTAATAACTATTTATCAAATTCAAATAAGCACGTTTGCTTTATTAAGATGTTATCATATTGAATATACTTTATGGAGACATTGATAATTATTCATGTTATGACCCTTAAAGTATGAGTGTGCTATCTTTTGAGGGCATGGTTTGAGGCTCCTTCATAGCTTTTGTTGAGTTATCTAGGTGCCCTCAAACTTTTGATGGATGACTAAGGCATCCTTAAAAGTTCCGTCATTCGACACTTGATGATGATTGTGCTGTCGATGATGAACTTGGTTTGCACTTGTTTTTAGCCTCAAGAAGAATGTGTCAATATATGTAGTGCATCTTAGAATTTAAATGGAGGAAATATTCAGTTCAATCACATATTTTCATTTACATTACCCATTTTACTTAGATGGGATTATGATTGCATTAATGGTAAGCATGCTTACGTTAATAGATTGAGCAAGTTTGGAGAGAGAATTTAACTTTATCAAGCTTGCAGGAAAGTCATGATTATCATTCCAGAGTTGTCACAGTGCAGTGCAGACAACTCAATTCTAAGATCTCAAAAATTTCATGACATTGGATTGCTTATCATTTGACATATTAAATATCCAAGTGAGCTCTTTTCTCATGTTTTCTAAGGTTAATCATTTTTTTCATATCATCGATATACATCAAATGAAGGGGGAAAAATTCAGTGAGTGAGAATAGATACAATCGAGTACAGTAGTTTGATATAAAAAATAAAAAATAAAAAACTCAAGGGGTATATACTTGTATTTTTTTAACTATTAAATTAAGAGAAAAAAAAGAAATATATATATATATATATATAAAATAAAAAATAATACTAATAGTAGGAATACCAAACTTAAATAAAATTTAAAATAAAATAGAATGACTCTTCAATCAATGGTGGATTCAAGATTTGTCAGGGTAAAATTATATAAAACTGCAGAGAAATAGAAAATTAAGAAATTAAGAGTAAGAATATCCAAATTATGAAGTTTTATCCCAAAAATATTAAAATTAAAACTTCTCTATAAATTTAAAAAAAATAAAATAAAATTGAGAGAATTTGTAAGCTTGACCGAAAAATATATTTTGATCAAAAGTTTAAACACTTAAAAATTTCTTTGCAAGTTAACCCATTTTATATTTATGTCAATTAAATCTAAATAATAAATATAAAAAGACGGAGATGCCTTTAACGAATTTTGAAAAAAAATAAAATAAATAAATAAATAAATAACTTACTTTCTTGTTCGTCTTCTTTTTTTTTCCCCACACTCATGAGATTGTTATTTTAAAAAATTCATAAACTAAATTGAAGCTATTTCTTCATCTATGCTTCGTCATCCACTTCTTCTTGCTACATTCTTCATCTTTATCCTTTCTTCTTCTTCATCCTTGATGTTTCTTCATCCTTAATGTTTCTTCATCATTTGGATTTGAAAAGAAACTCATTTTCAACTAGCATTCTTATCTCTGATTCGTCATTTTTAATATGTTTTTCATAACCTGTAAAGTAATTCGATCTCTAATCCTTCCTCTACATTATGTTTGCAAGTTTCATAATCAAGAATCAAGTGCTTAAGAGCCCACAAATCATTTGGGTAAGTTTCAAGCTTCCAAACTTGATTTTGATTTCAATGTTTGATAAATAACGCTAAATGAAATTTAAAGGGTTATTATTAGTTGTATTTTATTTATATTATGCTTTAGATCATATTTGCATTGCACAATATTTAAAATCTGAAATTTGAAAATTTTGGTCTATGTTGCTTGATTGCTCGATGCCTTGAGGTCTGAAGGGTATCTAGCAATCGTGCAATATAGACATGATGAGCATTCTATCTTTATTGCTTGATTGCTCGATACCCTTTAAACCTCAAGGAATCGAGCAATCGAACAATTGAGCAATGATGACAAAAAGTCGTGATTGCTTGATTGTTCGATGCCTTGAGGTCGTAAGGGTATCGAGCAATCAAACATTATTAAAATTTGTGAACTAGCAAAATATCGGGTAATCAAGCATTACTGAAACCTTGAAATCATCGAGTATCAATATTTAATTCATTTATTTCAATAATTTTAATCAAGAAAAATGATTTCTTTTATATTTTTCCTTCTACAGAGATGAAAACAATGATATGCTTTGATGGAGAATGTGAACCAAAACGAGAAAGAAAATTTGTGGTGTTGACATCGAAATATGAAAGAAGGGTCAACTAGGGCTTCGATTGAATTTAATGTCACGTATATTGAATTGGTGGAAGCTATATTTCATGATTTTGATGTAATCAAACTTTCACCTTATTATTTATCTATTCAATTATCCATTTTTATGAAGAATTTTCTTATAAATTATGTTTGTAATGAGATTATTTATCAATAAGTTTACATTAATACATCGACTATTAGAAACTAATAGTTTTAGCATTTTTAATACCTCATTCACAATTGCTCGATGGTTACCTGAAGAGGGTCATTGCATAATCGAGAATTGAATGCATAATGCTAATACTTTATTCTGATTCCCAATTACTTGATGACACATTTATAAAGGATTCATCAAGTAATTGGGAATTGAATGCAAAATGCTAACACTCGATTTCTCGATGACTCATTTAAGAATGAGTCATGAAACAATCAGAAATCAATACCAATGTTTCAGCAAACAACCTAGGAGTTGACTATTTTCTTAGAAGATTTTCTGGAGTTCACTTCTTACTAACAAATACAACATGATGTTTGTGATTTGTGAGCTCATGAATCATCTCAATCGATTCAATATCAATATTGTGGCCTGAAGTTTGATTTGATTTTTTGGTTACATTATTCAGTAACACTCACACTTAACATTTTTATTAAATTTGGTTATTCCTGAAACATTACAAAAACCTTCAAGCATTCATTTCTTATGTTCTTGTTGTTCAATCACTTTGCTTCATTACTTCCCTATCTTTAAAGTTGTTCTAATAATTTTGCCCATATTTTTTGAATTGCTCGATGACCCCTTTAAGCTCTATGACCCCTTTAAGAATGAGTTATCGAGCAATCGTGAAATCTCAATAGAATGCTAAACACTCCTTTAAAGGTTTAGGGTTAAGATTTAAGATTAAAAATCCAACACTTAGTATTTCTTAGGGTTTAAAACTTAAAGTTTGGGGTTTATGGTTAATATGAAAGGTTTAAGACATAGGGTTAAGGGTTTAGGGTATAGGATATAGGATTTTAGGGTTTTAGGGTTTATGATTTATGGTTTAGTATCAATTTGTTAGAATTAGAGTTTAAGGTTAATATGAAAGGACATAGGGTTAATATGAAAGGTCTAACATCTAGGGTTTAGGGTTAAGATGAAAAGGACAAAGTTTTAGGGTTTAGTCCTAAACTCTAGTAGCCTAAATCCTAGACTTAGGCTTAGGACTTAGTCTTAGTGTTTAGGTCTAAATCTTAAATCTTAAAACTTAAACCTTAAATCTTAAACTTAGGATTTAAGACTAAGTCTTAGGATTTACGAGGGTTAATATAAAAGGCCTAACACTTAGAGTTTAGAGTTAAGATGAAAAGGACTAAGTCTAAGGGTTTAGTCTAAGGCCCTAGACCTTAAACCCTAGACTTGGGATTTAGGACAAAGTCTTAAGGTTTAGTTTTAAACCTTAAACCCTAAACCTTATACCTTAAACCATAGACCTCAGCCCTAGCCCTAGACTCAAGGTTTAAGACTATGTCTTAGGGTTTAGTTCTAAACCTTAAGCCCTAAACCGACTAAGTCTTTTAGTGTTTAAGACATATGATTAATATGAAAGGTCTAACAGTCTTAGGATTTAGTCCTAAACCCTAATCTCTAGACTTGGGGCTTAGGACTAAGTCTTAGGATTTGGTCCTAACCTTAAATCATAAATGTTAAACCCTAAGTTTAGGATTTAGGACTAAGTCTTTAGGGTTTAAGATATATAGTTAATATAAAAAGTCTAACAATTAAGGTTTAAGGTTAAGATGAAAAGTACAAAGTCTTAGTGTTAGTCCTAAACCTTAAATCATAAACTCTAGACTTGGGGTTTAGGACTAAGGTTTAGGACTAATCCCAAGTCCAGGGTTTAGGATCTAAGGTTTAGGACTAACCTTAAGTCTACAGTTTAGGACTAACCTTAAGACTAAATCCTAGACTTGGGGTTTAGGACTAAGTCTTAGGGTTTAGTCTTAAATCTTAAACTTTAAACTCTAAACCTTAAACTTAGTATTTAGGATTACGTCTTATGGTTAAAGACAAAGGTCTAACACTTAGGATTTAGGATTAAGATGAAAAGGACCAAATCTTAGGGTTTAAGACATAAGATCAAGTCTCAGAATTTAACACTTAGGTTTAGAATGAAATGTTTAATTTTAAAGTTTTCAGATGAAATGTTTAATATGTAGAAAAAGCATCTTAAGCAATTAGAAAAGGGGACAAACTTAAAAAGCCAATGTTAAAAGGGGATGGAGGCTTGTCTTTTACAATACATTCATCATTAATAATAAACAAATCATGAAAACAACAACACATCAACAACAATCAAAATCATAATAAACTTCATATAAATTCTCCTAAATTCATATACATTATAATTCTAACAAATTCATACTAAACCCTATACCATATTTCTCACAAATTCATACTAAACACTATAAACCTTAAGTCTTAAACCTAAGTCTTGGTCCGTTCATCTTAACCCTAAATACTAATCATTGTCTTAAATCTTTCATATCGATCATAAATCCTAAACTATAAACCCTATGTCTTAGACCTTAAGTATTAAATTAAGAAATACTAAATGTTAGACCTTTCATCTTAAATCTTAATCCTAAACCTTTAAATGAGTGTTAAGCATTTTGTCCAGATTTTTCGATCACTCGATGACTCTTTTTAAATGGGTCATCAAGCAATCGGGAAATTTGGGCAAAATTGTTAGAACAACTTAAAAGATAGGGAAGTAATAAAGTAAAGTGATCGAACAAAAAGAACAGAGGAAAATGAATACTTGAAGGTCTCTGTAACGTTTTAGGAATAATCAAGTCTAATGAAAAAAATTGAACATGAGTGTTAGGGAACAACATTAACAAAAAAACCAAATCAGACTTCAAGCTACCATAACTCACTCAATATGAAACCGATCGAGATGATTCTTGAACTCACAAATCACAAATTCCATGTTGTAGTTGTTGGTAGAGAAGTCAACTCCATAAAATTTTCTATACAAAAAGTCAACCCCTAGGTTATTTGTTGGAACATTGATATTGATTTCCCGATTGCTTGATGACTCCTTTAAGAATGAGTCATCAAGCAATCGGGAAAACAGTACAGAGTGTTAGCCTTCTACATTCAATTCACGATTGCTCGATGGCCTTCTTCAGGTAGCCATTGAGCAATTGTGAAAAAAGGGCCATCGAGCAATCATGAACGAGGTGACATAATGCTAAAACTCTTAGTTTCTAACAGTCGAGGTATCAATGCAAATTTATTGAAAAATAATATCATTACGAACATAATTTATAAGAAAAATCTTTATAAAAATAGATAATTGAATAGATAAACAATAAGGTGAAAGTTATCACATCAAAATCATGAAATACTGCTTCTAACAATTCAGTATACGTGGCATTAGATTTGATTGAAGCCCTAGTTGATTACTCCGTCTTAGTTTGATGCCAATACCATAAATTCCCTTTCTCATTTGGATTCACATTCTCTTTTCATTCACCATCAAAAAATATCATTACGAATATGTCTTCATTCATGTAGAAGAAAAGAAAAAATATAAAAGAAATCAGTTTTCTTGATTAGAATAATTGAAATATATGAATTAAACAATGATGCTTAATGGTTTCAAGGTTTCAATAAGTGCTCGATTGCTCAATATTTTGCTAGTTCAAAAATTTCGGTAATACTCGATTGCTTAATACATTTACATAATCAAGCAATGATGATAGAATCAAGACTTTTGTTTTCTTAATTATATTTTGACTACATTGCTTGATTGCTCAATATCTTTAGACCTCAAGACATCGAGCAATCGAGCAAACACGAAATCAAATTTCAAATTTTGAAATTTCAAAATTTAGCCAATGCAAACATGATCAAAGTATAATATAAACAAAATATAACTAATAAAGATCATTTAAGTTTCATTTAGCATTATTTATGAATAATTGAAATCAAAATCAAGTTTAGAAGCTTGAAACTTATCTAAATAATTTTAGATTTTCAAGCTCTCGATTTTTTATTACGAAGTTTGCAAACGAAAGATAGATGGAGACTTAAAGATCGAATTACTTTACAAGTAATGAAAAATGGACGACAAATTAAAATAGATCTCTAGCATCGAGGAATGATGAGGCAAATTCATAATTTTAAGTCTTTATTAAAATAAAGGCATAATAATAGTTACAATATTTTTATTAATTTTTTAGGAGAAAAAGAAATAATGCTTTAGTCTTAAAAAAAAAACAAAAAAAAGTCTCCCTAAGTTAACTAACTAATTGATCCAAAAAAAAAATTTAGGCTTGTGGGGTCCAAAAAAAAGTCACCTTTATATCCGCCCTTATTAGCAACCATATACATTCACCATTTAAGTAACAAGTGAGCAAATACCAAATAAAATCATCCCAAAAAATATATTTTTAAAAACTTTAAAAGTATTTAATTCTAACCAATTAGATTGAAGTAGAATACAAAATACATTAAAAATTCTCATCCCCGAAAAGGACCTAGAAATTAGAACCTCAAGTCACGAAAAGGACGACGTTGTCTTTAAAAAGTGGGAACGTACATAAACGTCAAAAGTCAAAACCATCGCCGCGTTGTCTCCCCCGTCCTCTCCCACCGCCGTTTTTGGAGATCCAAATCTCGTCAGAATAAAGATTTTTTTTTTCTTTTATTAAAAATAATAAATCTCTCCCTTTCACTCTCTAATAATTTGTTTAATATATTAAATATAACTTTATTTAATAGAATTCATGCTAGTCCTCATCAATGGATTCCCTCCACACCATACGCAATAAAATATTTCTCCCATTCCCATGATCCTAAGGACCCCCACCCCCTCTCCCACGTGCTCTCTCTCTCTCTCTCCCCTCCATTTTCTCTGAGACCTCCATCCCTGCCCACCGACCCCACGCTATAAAAAGTTAATAAACATATATGTACGTAACAAATGAGCCTGTGAAGCTTACTCTCTTTCTCTCATTCTCTCTTTTGCTAGCGGCTGTTTTCTTTTTTTCTGAATCTTGACTGAAAGAAAGATGGAAAGGTACGAGATGGTTAAGGATTTGGGCGCTGGAAATTTTGGGGTTGCTCGGCTTTTAAGGCACAAAGAAACCAAAGAGCTTGTCGCCATGAAATACATTGAGCGCGGCCATAAGGTTCTTCATTTATTATTATTTTTTTTTTTTTTGTGGTTTTTCTGTATTTTCAATTGAGTTTCTTCTTAAAAGCCTTTTTGTTTTTTGGTCCAGATAGATGAGAATGTGGCTAGAGAGATTATCAATCACAGATCGCTAAGGCATCCTAATATAATCCGCTTCAAGGAGGTAAGTATTTCTAATGATGCAATAATGATGGTGGACGAAAATGCTAAAATCCATGAATGAAAATAAAGGTTGAACCTGTCTTCACAATTTTGTTAATGTGTGTTATGTGCATTTGGGTATTAGAAATTGGCTAGTTTAGGTCTAAAATCAAATTTAGGCGGACAAACTGATATTTAGCTTCAATCACTAATCCAAAATGACAGTTTGAAATCCCAACTTGAAATCAACCTTATTAGGCAGGCTACTTTTAGCTTGGTTGATGGAATGATAAGTAAGGTTTAGTACGTAAGAGTTTTTGTTTTCAAAAGGGAGCAAAAAAAAAGGCAAATACTTAATTGTTTTTATTTATTTATTTTTGTTTTTAACATTCAATCCTGCAGGTGGTTTTGACTCCTACACACTTAGCAATTGTTATGGAGTATGCAGCTGGTGGAGAGCTCTTTGAAAGGATTTGCAATGCCGGTCGATTCAGTGAAGATGAGGTCTACTCTCCTCTCTTACAGTTTGTTTTCCTTTTCTTCAGTTGTTAATGCGATTCTGTGGTTCTTACTCCGATGTTATATTGTTTTCAGGCTAGATATTTCTTTCAGCAGCTGATTTCCGGTGTCAATTATTGCCACTCAATGGTATATCCGAATACGATATTATTACTTTTACCATCCCTTGTGTTCAATTTAAAGAACTCCATATTTTATATCTTCATTCATTTTTTTTTTCCCGTATCCCTTAATTCTTACAGCAAATATGTCATAGAGATTTGAAGTTAGAAAATACCCTTTTGGATGGAAGCCCTGCACCGCGCTTGAAGATATGCGATTTTGGTTACTCCAAGGTTTGTGGCAAAAGAAATAGTGCATTCTTGTTGTGATTATATTAACTTCTTTTTTTTTTTGTATCTTTACTACATTATTGATTCTTAACTGTAGTCATCCCTATTGCATTCAAGACCCAAGTCAACAGTTGGAACTCCTGCATATATAGCACCTGAGGTTCTGTCTCGTAGAGAATATGATGGCAAGGTATCTGTGCAACTAAAGGAAGTAGTTTTCCATATATATAATTATATATGCATACGCTTCACGAGAGCAACTTTTCATATCTATTAAGGTTTGGAAAAAGAGAGTATGTAATGAACAGATCCTACGCATGGTACCTCTAACCACTTAAGATATCTGATTATCTGATTAATCAAGGTTTTAACTAATGGATGTCGTAAATTTTTACCGTTGGAATAGTTGTCCTGTAAAAATAACTTCTTTGTTCTAGAGTGCAACCCGGCTTCAGGTTTAGTGTGCTGAATCTAGAAAATGTGATTAACATTTCTTCTGAAAATTTTTCAAAGGAATATAACACAGAATCTTTTATAATATCCCATTAATTTTCGCAGAAAAAGAGCATTCAAGTATTTGTTCTGGATGCCATAGACTCTTCTTTGCACCCCGATTTCCATTTGGTTAACTAGAGATAGGCTCGCAAGGAGATGATATTTCCCCTTTCTACACAGTTTTTTCCTAGCTTCTTAATTCCATGCTTGCTATTTCTGTTGGTTTATTTCTAATTATATCTTTTTTATATAGTTGGCAGATGTGTGGTCTTGTGGAGTGACTCTCTATGTTATGCTAGTTGGAGCTTACCCTTTTGAGGATCAAGATGATCCCAAAAATTTCAGAAAAACAATTCAAGTATAAAACCCCTATTCCATTCCTAGTTTAGTTGTATGCTTTTGCAGGGCCGTTGGGAGCTTTTCAATAATTGTGTTTGATTTTGATTTTTTTTTTTTTTTTTGCAGCGAATAATGGCTGTTCAGTACAAAATCCCAGACTATGTTCACGTATCTCAAGATTGTAGGCAACTGCTCTCTCGCATTTTTGTCGCAAATCCATCAAGAGTATGTATTTCTTTGCCTTTTCCTTGATTTATTTATTTTTTCTTCCAGAAATTCTTGTTATAATTCTTTACGGTCTTTTGTGTTGTTTGGTAGGTTTGTTTTGAGACAGAACGGAGTTTAGATGGTTTGTGCTTTTCGGATGGTTTTAGGTTTCTTAAAAGATCATATGGTTTTAGGTTTCTTAGAGAGGGGAAATAAAATTGGGATAATGAAGAATATATTCTTACTCAGGAGTTATAAAGAAGTTGTTGAAGTACGTAGACTCCTTCATTGAATGCTGAAAGGCCCAAAACCATGAATAGAAAGTACGATCGACTACTATACTCATAATATCAAAATTCAAAATCCTTCTATAATAGGAATGACATTGAAAAGACTCCTAAACTAAGCATAAGATGAGATTAACGGACAGTTGCAACCCGAAATTAGAATACTTAGCCAGATGATCATTTAGAGTAACTATAGAATGATACTCTATTAGAATAAACATCAAAATGAAACAAAGTGTTAATTGATTTTTCTGTATTATAAAACTAGTCTTGCAATGTATTAATAGGGGGAAAAAAAGGTTGATTATTATTCCTCATTATCAAGCACTTGTAGGAAAGAACAAATGGGTCAAGTGTTAGTATTTATTGTTCCAAGTTCCTATGATTGTTTTTCTTTTATCAATGTTGATCATGCACCAGTTTCTGATGAGTAATACTCGGGGGAACATGATACATACAAAGAATAATAGATCAAACTAATAAAGTAAAATCTGATTTGTTGTCTGAGAATTGGTGTGCTTCACAATAAAATTGTGTATTATCTTAACCCAAGTTTTTCTCCTATTTGACCCACTAGTCTTGTCCATGTTTTTTATTTTTTATTTTTTCTCGACAGAGAATTACAATCAAAGAAATCAAGAACCACCCATGGTTCCTTAAGAACTTGCCAAGGGAACTAGCAGAAACATCTCAAGCCGCCTACTACCAGAGCAACAACCGAAGCTTTTCTCTTCAAAGTGTGGAGGAGATTATGAAGATTGTGGGCGAAGCAAGGAACCCGCCTCCTGCTTCTCGCTCTATCAAGGGCTTTGGGTGGGGCGGGTCCGAGGAAGAAGAAGAGGGCGATGAAGACTTGGACGCAGAGGTTGAAGAAGATGAAGATGAGTATGAAAAGACGGTCAAAGAGGTTCATGCAAGTGGGCAATTTCAAACTAATTAAGGTAAATTCAGGTGCCTTCACATTTGTATTTTCCTTGTTTTAACTTTAATTAATCTTTAGATAATTGAAATTTATACCTAGTCCTTGATTAGGATCTTTGTACTTGGTGTATGTTGTAGAGTAGTGAATAATTAATTAATTACTTAAATATCAATGTCAAAGATTTGTAATATTTTCAATTAGACTTAATATATACAACTTCATGTTATGTGATGCTTGATTGACTTGTGAAATCTAGCATGGACTTTACTGATGTTTTGGTTTTGGACAATTTTGAGGTAGCTCAAATGTGATACTAAAGCTATTTTGTTGATTTAATTTGAAGATTTGGAAAGCATTCTTTGAAGCTTGTTTATAAATTTACGTATTTTTCTTTGGTTAAATTATTATTTTTGTTTCTTAAGTTTAATAGAAATCAGAAAAATCATAGCTTTATCGAAACTTGATTCAAACCAGATTTGGTTCTTCCGTCTCCACCAATCTCGACTTGGGAGAGATATTGGGGGAGGTGGAGGTAACCGGTGGAAGAGGCAGCGGCAGCACCACTTTCTATCATCAGAAGTGGCCATTCGGAGAAGGAAAATGGGTTAAAATGAAGAAATCAAAATTAGTGTGGTGTTTTTTAACCTTATTTTGTGGTTTCTTTTTCATTTTTGACCCCAGAGACCAAAATAAAACAATTAGGAAAGTTTTGGGCAATTATGATTCAATCTAAACTTGTAAGAGCAAATTTAAGAAAAGAGTGAAAATTAGGAAAGTTTTGGCTTCTTTTATATATCTTCCATCTCATATTAGGATGGTTAACTTTTGTAAATTTGTAAAGTTTTAGAACTTAAATTAGGTTTTATTGGACTTAAATTGTGATCCGGAGATGTGAAACCGGAACTCTCAATTTTGCAGAGAATAAGAGAGATGAAATGGAAGATAAAGAAAAATAGAGGGCCAAATAAAAGAGGGTTTGACTAAATAAATAAACAAAAATTGAATTTGAGTGTGAATTCCGTTAATTAGAAAATATAATTAGGAAAGTGTTGATGTCAAATTTCGGATTTTCTTCAATGGCATGTCTCTCTAAGTCAGAAAAATATACCCCTCTTCCTCTTATCGTATTCTATTTATACATTTTGGTTAGAATCTTTCCTTTTTAATTGATCATTTAGAGTATTGTAACAATCAACAGGCATTATGACTCAATTAAGGTTATCGTCCTGCTATTATGATATTTATCACACTTCTCAGATAACAGTTTAACAGTCATCTATATTTATTACGTTTTTCATGTAACAGTTTAACAGTCACTTATATTTATTATACTTCTTATATAACAATTTAATAGTCATCTCTTAATGAACTGACCTTCATTTCAACCCTTATCTATGAATTCTTAAGCATTATATAGAAATATGGGGTGACATCTCAAAATAATTAATAACGAGAAGAGCAACTCATCTTTCTTATTCACTATTTTCCTAAGAGTTCACGTTCAAAGATGACATACATTCTCAACACGTCCTTTCAAATGTGGCGTTATTTTGTAAACCCGTAGCGTTTAGTTCAATCTCATATTGAGTATAATTAATTCTAAGATCATATAAAAATATGGGTTTTCATCTTAAAGCTAATTGACAATGAGATGCCATCTTTCTTATATTCTCAACAAAAATAATATATGAACTAATAGTTCATTGGTTCAGCTTTTGGGTTCAATTTGGCATATGAACTCTTTTTGGCATACATGCCTAGTTCAACCTTCTAACCCATATAGGTTTTCATGAACTTTGTTTATCGAGATTAATCTAGCCTAGCTTTGCCAAAAATCTATTAGTTTGGCCTTATTTAGTTCAACGCCGAGTTTTTTAGATCAATCAGATCGTATGAGTTATGACTCGGTATGAATCTTCCAAATCGCTTCATAAGTGAATCAATAAAAATTTTACCCCAACAATTGATCCCTTGCTTTAGCTAGTCAACTGTATTCAAAAGGTGAAACAAATGGTTTTTCTAATATCTTTTTTCAAATAATAATTAAAAGCATTTATAATGATTTATTAAATCTCATAATTTCCTATATCATGCATCTTCTCTAAGGTAAAATCGTCATATTCACGAGAAACTATCCTATGAGACAGACTTATACCCCTCTGTGAGAGAGAGTGAGGCGAGACCCACATTCAGTCCAGTTATTTCGGTCTGAGATTAATAATAGACCTTGGATTTTTCTATTGAGTTTAGGAACATCTCAATTTGAATTATATAAATCAAAATAAAAGTTTATTAATATGACTGAATAATTTCAACATGAGAATTGCAATCCAAGACAATCATTTTGGTCTATGAATTTCGGTCCGACGACGACATTAGAAAATCATACAATAAGTCTATCATAACAATAGACCCTTAGAGTTTTTTATATAATTCAAAAATACATCAATCAGACTTATATAAGCCGAGATAAAAATTCTTGAATATGACTAAATAATTTTGGTCTAAGAATTTCAACTTAGGAATTTCGGTCTGACAATGGTGTTATAAAATCATACAATATATATATCGCAATAATAGACCCTTAGAGATTTCTATTGAATTCAGGAACACCTCAATCAAAGATATAAGTTGATCTAAAAAAATTTTGAAACTGACTGAATAATATCGATCCGAGAATTTTGATCCAACAAATGGGATGCAAGTTTGGTGTCTGGTTTAGGGTTGAGGATCTATTGTTTACATATTAGATTTTTTGAGTCTACAAATCCTAAAGCCTAAACCGTAAATTCCGAACCCTAAACCTTAACGGTTTCACCATAAACTCAAACTCCTACATAGAGATTATTCAGTCAATTTCAAAAAATTTTATATTAGCTTATATAACTTTGATTGAAATATTCATAAACTTTATAAAAATATTTAAGAGTCTATTATTATGAGATATTTATTGTATGATTTTCTTCTTGACCAAAATTTTTGGACTGAAATTCTTAGACTTAAATTATTCAAAATTTTTATTTTAATTTATATAACTTT
Organism: Coriaria nepalensis; assembly: GCA_027186245.1. Classification (NCBI taxonomy): domain Eukaryota; kingdom Viridiplantae; phylum Streptophyta; class Magnoliopsida; order Cucurbitales; family Coriariaceae; genus Coriaria; species Coriaria nepalensis. The sequence continues at coordinate 9,235,496 of CP114486.1, read as the reverse complement.
AATTGAGATGTTCTCAAACTCTATGAAAAGCGGTAAAAGTATATTGTTATGATATACTAGTTGTTTACCCTGTGCAATGCACAGTAGCTTGGAAATTTATATGCTTTATAGATATTAAAAATAATATATTACACGTTTAAATTTGATAAGTCTAAAAATTATTTGATTTTTAAGTTTTCATATTCATTTTATTTGAGAGAGAGAGAAAATCAAAATTTAGTCGCAAAATTGTAAAATTTTGGAAATTCTTGTAGAGTAATATATGTTTGTTATATTATGGAAATTCTTGTAGAGTCATTTAGTAGATTAGTTGTAAATTATGGAATGAGGATACTTTAGTAAGTTTTATTGTAAGATCTTATACAATATAGAGTAAATATTTTTAAAAATAAAGATGAGAGTAATTATTAGTTTGTATTTAATATTGAATTTACTAAAAATAAGCATGTTTTAGAAAATTTAGTTGTAAATTATAAAATGAATATATTTTTGGAAGTTTGATTACAAATGTGACACATGGCATACTGTAGGAAACAAAAAATGCACACGTGGCGGAATTACATACTTAAACTCAACTTTTATTATATATATTATTTGATTTATTATATGATTTTAGAATGTTTGGAACTAGTTCAAAATTTCTGGTCCGAGATCACGAACTAGTACCAATTCGAAACTTAAATTAGATCACAGACTGGAACCAATCCAAAATTTAGATAAAATCACGGGCTGCAACTAGCCGTTAAAAACATGTGAAGAAAATGGTAGAAAATGGACCGAAGTGAGGAAGTAGAAGAAGACTTTTTTTTTCGCTTATTTGTAATGTTTTTTTTTTCTTGGCCAAATTCATAGTGTTAAGGCTAGGGGCTTTTTAGACTTTCCTAATGTTAAATTTTTAAATTTATTAAATCACAACTTTAAGGTCATTTAAGGAAAAAAAATATCAAAATGGATCTAATTAACAAAATAAACATTAAAATAAGTTTTACTTGTCAAATTATTTCTTAAATAATTATACAGTATGATTTTGATAAGTTAATACTAAATATATTAATAATCTCAGTTAAATAAAAAAAATTTGTTAGTCCCGACTCGAAAATAATATGCTAAGTTAAGAATTCTCTAAATTTATAAGGTAATATATTTTAAAAAATTAATATAGGTCTTAAGAAATATATATATATTAATAATTTTCTAATACAAGTACTTATGCATAAGCTATGAGGGTTTCTTAAAATATGACTCAGATTATTTTTTCTTAAAATTGATATCAACTTATATCTCATCTTTAATTTTTCGTAATATGTTAAAAAGTTCTGGTGTAGTTTTCTCATATTGTAACAAAAATCTATTCAATTTTATCACGACTTTGAGAGCAACTTTTTACGAAATAAGGTCCTTAGTAGAACTATTATCTTCAACTTTAATATTTTAATTATTTTTTATAATATTTTTAATTATCTACTCATCAGTCAACATTTTTAAAATTATATTATTTCTTTCAAAATAGTTCAAGAGATTCTTAATATCTATTTTATTACAATAATTTTATTCTTTAATTATATTTTATAATTTTTTGAATATATTTCCTCATCTAACAATAAATAAATAAATAATAGATTCTACCTATTAATTCTTTTTTTTTTTGTTTTTTGTTTCCTCTCTTTAAGAACTCTCTTTAATTTTTATTATTTTTAGGAAATTGGATATAACCACCCTGTAATATTACCATATTTAATATATATTCAATATATATATATATATATATATATATAGTCAATTTTAAAATATAGAAATTGTATCTTAACTTTTGAAATCTTTCTTTAATAAAAGAGAGAAAAAAAAAAGAAAAAAAATCCTCGAACAAAGCTCAATTTTATTGAACACTTATATGTTTTTTAATCTTTGTTCAATCTAAACTCTAAAGTTTAAATGTATCTTCTTCTTCTTTTTTTGCTGAGATAGGCTTTTTTTGCTCATAAGTCCTGTCTATAAGATCCAGAAACATTTATTTGGTGGTCCCTTTGTCGTCAATAAAGAGCCAATTTATATAAAAATTGTTTCAGTGGGATATACCAAATCAAAAGTTCTGTTAAGGGGCATGCTGGCTAGGCTGCTGGCTAATTAAAAAATTATCTGAAACGTTGGAGTTGGTCTGTAATAATTCTATGTAGTTTGAATTGACCTGTGCATGTGCTTTAGGGTTCAAATCCAACGGTTTAGACCTACAGAACAGAACGAAAGGCGATATTTATGGAAGAATTTCAATTCTGCCACTTGGCGCCAGCTTAAAGAAGTCCTGCTAAACAGGCTATTTATGGGTCCCACCATTTTATTTTAACAAAAGTTGTACGGTCCCATTTCATGATCACGAACAGGCGTGGGTGGGACCCATAAAAGTTTAGAACGTTAGGGGGTGATGATGTGATGCAGGTGGATGACGGCATACTATGCATGGATCCTCGGCTGTAACAAACGAATAAGAGATTCTTTTGTTTTTGGGGAAATTAAGATGAAGCTACATATTTTATTTTTATTTATAACGAATTTTTTTAAATTTATATAATTATAATTAATAATTAGATTTAATGATGAATTATAATAAATTTTTTGGGATTATATCTATTTATTTGAGTATATAATATTTATGTATCTATTATATATCAATAATTAAATTATTATTTATTTTATATTTCTTCCCTTCCATTATTTTATTTTATATTTTTACTCTTACTTCCATTGATAGAACTCAAAGCTCGCTCCATCAATGGAGCTTGAGTTCTAGACTATACTTGATCTAGAGCTCGAGCTCCTTCAAGCATAGATAATGATGAAGATGAATGGTAATGATGATATAGGTCTATATATTAGGTAGGTTGGGCTTGCATTTACAAAAGAAAATTTTAATAATAAAATAATTATATATATATCATCGGATATGATCTAAAAGTCTTATATAAACTATATTTGGATATAAACGAGGAAGTAGGGGCTTATACGGGCATATCTTACACGGATCTTATGCAAGTCAGGTCGTGTGCCTGCCCACATAAATTACTCAGGCTTTATAATGGACCACCGTAACATGATCGGGTTGGCACGGGAGGTCTTGAATCAGGACTAAGCCTAGCACGCCTTGACGTGTTAGGCTTCAAACTTAATAAATGATGCAAGTCATGCTTGACATAAATTAAGACTCGTTAGCGGGTTCACAAGCCGAGCAGTTTTGTGTGTCATTTTAACATCTTTAGATTTATAAGTATTACAATTGGAATGAATGATATATATATATATATATATTTTTTTTCTTTAATAATTAAAACAAAATTCAAAGAGATATTTGAAACTTAAAATATCTATTTTATTTAGGAAAATTTAAATTTTATTTTGCTTAATTTATATCTATAATATTTAACTTTAGAGTTCAAAATAAACTATAAGAATATGATAAAAATATACTATTTTAAATGTTTGATCAATCAATTTACTAAATCTTCTTAAATAATTTTTCCTATAGTTTTAACCGGCATAATTTATACATATATATTGTAGCATAATTTATTTAATTTTTATAGTGTTAATATTTTTTAATATAATTATAGTAATTACATTAATCATTTTATTATTGGTTTATTATCTTTTTCTTAGTATATTGATTGATAAATTGAAGTTACATATATCATAATTAGTGAGAAATAATTATTATCCGATTAATATTCCATGTCAATCAATAAGAAGAAGCCAGGCAGGGGCGGATCCAGGTGGGAGCGCGTGGGAACTATCGCCTTTATGGATCTTTGGCAAATATTTAAAATTTAGGGTCAATTTTAATTTTAATTTTTTTAAATGTTGGGATTACAGTGCAAATTTTTAATTCTTTTGGGACCTTTTTACTAAATTCGGGTGCTGAAATTATTGCATTCATGGTTTAGGAAAAACATTATGTTATAATCAATTCTCACCCAAAACAAAACAAAAACTTTTTACTAATTTTAGAAATTTAATATAACAAGATTACTTATCATTACATTTTACCGTTAAAGGTCGCATAGGTGAAAGCGTGAAACACATTATATGTCCGTTACTACTCACTACTAATATGAAGATGATTCCATTCAGTCTCACTTACTAAAGGGCGTTAGTTTTATTTGCTTTGTAATGGTAAAAAATACTTACTAGCCATATTTTTCTAACGTAATTATTAGGCGTTTCATTTGCCGCGAAAATAAAGTATATATATATATATATATATATATATTAATTTTAAATAAATTCTTTAAATTTTTAAAGGTACGGAGCGACAAAACGGCTATGATTGCGGTAAAAAAATAACGGCAGTTACAGAAAAAAAAAGGGGGGGGGGGTTTGGCCGAGGAATCCAATGGGCAAAAAATATATTCGAGGAGTCTAGTCTAAGAAATATGATAAACGTGGCGGTGGGTCCCACATAATGGGGCCCAACTCACTTATTCCTAATTTCCACAGCTGTCTAATTAAGCAATTCGAGGGTGATTGATTATATAAGTACGTGCGTAGAACCAGCTCTCTCACCCACCATACCGATTCCCTCATTTCCCACTCTCCCCACTCTCCACACCTCTTCTTCCTCTTCTTCTTCTTCTTCCTCTGACCTTCTTTTCTCAAATGGCAATGGCGGAACATACTGACGATGTCCCTCAAGCTGAGAAAGACCGTTCAACCTTGCCTCCGCAAAGTGACGTCTCAAATCCCACCTTTAACGCTGTGTTTGAAGAAAAGCAGAACATTGATCCTGATGAGAAGATTCCTATTGATCAGAAAGAGGAAGCTTCTTTCAAGGAACAGAGCACCTTAGTTTCCGATCTCCCTGAAAACGAAAAGAAAGCTCTTCAAGGGCTTAAGAATCTCATCCAAGAAGCCCTAAAAAACCACGCCTTTACCGCTCTATCTTCACCACCTCCGCCGCCGCCACCTTGCTCAGCCCAGGTGGTGGAGGAGGAGCAGAAACAGAGTCCGGCTGAAGAGAAGGAAAAACCAGATGAGGAAGTAATAGTTTCTGAAGTGATCGAAGAGAAGCTCGCTGTAGAAGATGATGGAGCGAAGACAGTGGAGGCCATTGAAGAGACCATCATAGCCGTCCCACCACCAGCAGCAGCTCCGACAGAGGACACGACTGCTCCCCCGCCAGATGCAGAGACTCCAAAAATAGAGCAGAATCCAGATGAGGTGTCCATCTGGGGCATTCCACTTCTAGCCGACCAAAGGACCGACACCGTTTTGCTAAAATTCCTCAGAGCAAGGGATTTCAAAGTGAAAGACGCCTTCACCATGATCAGCAACACCATCAGATGGAGAAAAGAGTTCAAAATCGACGAACTGATCGAGCAAGAAGAACAAGAAGAAGAAGGTCAAAACAGAGGACTTCATAAAGCTGTGTTCATGTACGGATCAGACAAGGAAGGGCACCCTGTCTGCTACAACGTGTATGGCGAGTTTCAAGACAAGCAGCTTTATCAGGAAACATTTTCAGACGAAGAGAAGAGGGAGAGGTTTCTTAAATGGAGGGTGAGATTTCTTGAGAAGAGTATAAGGAAGCTGGATTTCAGCCATGGCGGTGCTTGTACGATTGTACAGGTTAATGATTTGAAGAACTCTCCCGGGCCTGGCAAATGGGAGCTTAGACAGGCTACCAAACAGGCCCTTAACTTGTTCCAGGATAACTACCCTGAATTCGTTGCCAAAGTGGTAAAACTTAAAACTACTATTGTTATTTTGATTAGTTGCCAAACATGCCCTTAACTATTATTTTTCAATACAGGTTTTTATAAATGTGCCATGGTGGTATCTAGCAGTGAATAGGTTGATAAGTCCTTTTTTGACACAGAGGACGAAAAGCAAGTTTGTCTTCGCTGGCCCTTCCAAATCTACTGAGACCCTTTTGAGGTTGGTTGGTATATATATATATATTAGTTTTTATTTTCCTTTCTTTTAAGTTGAATTTTGGGGGATATAATACACAATTTGTGTTTACATGTAGGAATATAGCGCCAGAAGAATTGCCTGTGAAGTATGGAGGGCTAAGCAAGAGTGGTGAATTTGAGTCAAGTGATTGTGTCAATGAGGTTACTCTAAAGCCAGGAGCCAAGCATACTATAGAGCTTCCTGTTTCTGAGGTGGGGCTTTTTTTTTTTTTAATTTAATTGTAATTTTTACATTATATTATTTTTCCTTGGATTCTCTGTGACCGCTATGCACATCTTTTCAAACAAATTACACAATCTGAAACACTGCTAAAATTGCGCTGTTTTTTTCTATTCTTTGACCAAACAAAAGGGAAGTGTGGGGTCTAAAAAGTAATTTAAAATTTGAATTTCTGGGTTGCAGAGAAGTAGCGTGCTATGGGAGGTGAAAGTAGTGGGGTGGGGAGTGAGCTATGGAGCAGAATTTGTCCCAAGTGAAGAAGGAAGCTACACAGTGATTATAGAGAAGCTTAAGAAGTTGGCATCAACTCATCAACAACAACTGTGCTCTAATAACTTCAAGGCTGGTGAGTCTGGAAAGGTTGTTCTCTCCATTCACAATCCCACCTCCAAGAAGAAGAAGCTCCTTTACCGCTTCAAGACCGACTCCACTTCTTTTGATCATGACAAAAAATAATGAATGAAAAAGCAAAAAACATAAAAGTACTTTTTTTTTTAATATTTAAATTCCATAAATCTCATTTTGTTAGGACCCAGTTGATTTTTTTTACGTGTTTTGATTGTATTTCTTTTTCTTTTTACCCAAAAAAAAAAAAAAAAAAGTAAGGAAATAAATAAATTACAATCTTTTTCAAAGTTATCGTGTTGGAGATGAGTGTCTTATGTTGTAAAAAGTGGGAGTGTAATCATTTTGGTCGCTACTCCGTTGTAAAGTATGTTGTTGTTCGTATGCTTTCATTACTTTTGATGAAGCATCTTCATCTGCATCTGTTACCTTATATTACTGTAAAGGCAAAAAAGACCTGTCTTTTTCCTTTATACATATATATAAATTTGCAATTCTGCAGCCAGCCGGATGGTTTGCTTTATTTATTAAATTTGCATGGTTAAATCATCCTCTTCATTTTCCTTTTGTAAATGAACATCAATTTGATCAGCTTCCTGCTACAATTTCCACCTTATTCTGGTAACGATCAGATGGATATTTTATCTCAAGATCAAATATATTAGCGTACATAAGATGAAGAGGCATCAACGACAAAGGAGATCAGTACGAGGAAGCAGAAAAGGGATAGCATGGGAAGAGTGTTCGAAGCCATTTGTTATATTATGGGGAGGAGTTGATGACTATGAAGAAAGGGGAGTGAATTTCATCGCGATTGGACATGTCTTTTATATAGTTTTTTTCTTTTTTGTTTTGGGTTAATAAATTAAGATGGAAAAAATAATACGTAATTATTATTATTGATCATATAAGTAAATGCATTTATATACACGTGCACACCTTAGTTAGCATTTATATACACGTGCACACCTTAGTTACACAATGAACTTAATAGCTCCAAGTTACTTTATATAACTGAGTGACGGTAAAATAATTGATTGAGAGTTGGATTTCATTCAATAAATATCTTAAGTATCATTGTTTATCACTTAATATGTCTCATGAATGATATTATTTATATGATCTCGAAATTAAGCTATTTGTAACATATATAAATTACTATTGAAACTTATAGATTTTTCTTGATAACATATCATAAAATATAAAGTTAAAGATGTTCATTAAAATAATTATTTTGTTGCTAAATAATATAATATTATATTTTTGAGGCTCAAAATCTTGTGAAGGCTTTTCTTAAAAACAATCGGATTTTTTGATTCAGGCAAAAAATAGACTAACCTGTTTATTACTTACCCAGTTACCTTTTATTAAAGGCTTGATATGACTCTCTCTCTCTCTCTCATTCGCTTGTGACTGTGATCTTAAGATTTTTTACTTTCTGGCAGTTCCTGCTCTTTTTTCTAGAATCGATCTGTGATGATGATTTACTATTTTCTCTAATCATTCTAGGGTTTTATATTTGTATCTAGAGGTTATAATCTTGTTTGAGATTGTCACATTACTTTTTCTGTGTTGGTATATATTTATTCTATTTTTAGGGTTTACACATGTTTATGGAATCTTATTCTATGTTTGATTGAGAGAGGTTTTAGGGTTTTACTATGATTCTTGGTGTCTATTATAGTGTTATGATGCTTATCGGTCTAAGGCTGAATTTGCTTAAATCTAAATCTATGAATCTATGAAATTTTTGTAATCCAAATTATTTTTCTGTTTGTTAAAATATATTATATTATTTTTAAAATCTTGAATATATATAGTTGAGGTTTATTTTATATCTAAATTTATATTATTGATTTTATAGATCGATGATTTTATATGTAATCCATATCGTATATTGATTAACAGGTTGTATATAATTATAACATGTAAACTTACTGATTTCCACTTCAAATAACTAAACGAGAGTAAAATAACTATTTGAACTTACCTGAATCCCAGTTCAGCAAGATACACATTCTTTATCCTAACACTTGCCCTCAAATTGGAGGGGGAAAATGTCTAGATAACATGTGAAATTACATGCCACGTCAAGTTGTGTATTATAAACTCAATGTCGCTACTCGTTTAATTGTTTTGAACATCAATCTATGATCAACCGGTCATTAGAAGTAGTTTACACATGCACTTACACTGTTACTCAATCCATCGCCTACACGTGTTCCTTAATATTAATTACTCTTGCTCTTAATGTGTATTCTTTGATTATAAAACTCGACAATCACTTAGTTTCTATCGGTTTGTATTCTTTTCACATGTGGACATAAGTAAGACTTTCATCATTTCATGTACCTACTGCATGCATGCTTCCAATTTCCCATATGATATTTCATTCTACTAGATGGGATCAACTGAAAACTATTGATCGATGGTGGAGCACAATCCGTCATCATCATACATAAATTACTCTTCTCTCTCAATATGAATTATTTTTCAATTCTAAAACTCGACAACTGACAATAATTAGAAGCTAAAATTTTTAATAAACCAAAGTGTTGGACATTGCGGCAGAAAGTAATTAGTATTTTTATGAGTTAATGTAATTGTAACTTTGAAGATTGATTCAAATATAATACTCATCAGGGTTTAAATTAAGCTCAGAAGTGATTATCATTTTAATGTGCAAAGTGTATTACAGTTCAATTTTTTTTTGAGAAGATAGAGAGAGGAGAGATGATGAAGATAGATTTTTTTGAGGTTTAGCTCAAAGAGGCTGCTTCCTCGTTGAGCTCCAACAAATGGAGGAACTCACTTCACTAGAGTTTTAAGTATGATTACATACTATAATATCGCAGTGTATTTAAGCAAACAATAAATAACAAAATTTTTGACCTATCCAATTTCTAAGAGATACTCAAATCAGCAATCTCAATGGATAAGATAATTCTATGATCACATAGATCGCCAAGAAATCATCCAGAAAATCATGATCACACAAGCACAGAATACATAATCACAGAAATCCTAAACCCTAAAACTAGAGAGAAAGATGGTGGCATTGTTAACCCTAGATAGAAACCAATCAACTAAGTAATAGTAGAGTAGAAAGGGTAAAGAGCTCGGTAAGGGAAGTGGGCCAATTTTATTTGGCTTAGCCCAAATACAACCCGGCACACAAAACAAAAATAGAAAAGGGCCCAGGAGACTGAGCTTTAACGTGAGAAAAAAAAAAAAAATGGAAACTAGAACTCCATAGAATCTATATACCGTAAATGGCCATGCAAGTTGATCTCCTTACTCCTTATTTCCATCTTCTGAAATGACAACTTTCATCAACTTCAATTACACATCATCAGCCACCATTCTTGTGACCATAGCATTTGTGCAGAACACAAGAACCTGCATCAAGGGTCAGATTAGACAATTTCAGCAAGCAAGGAATAATATTAAAAGAAGCCTTTGAAAATGGAGTTTCTTAAGAAATCTCTTCAGCAAATATAATCTAGAAAATCTGAATGGACTTCTACACCAAAATAAAACCCACCAACAAGATTCTCCATGTTAAACCTCAATCTCTAGTAATAAATTTAGGCAATGCTTAAATTTTGCTAGAGTAATAATTTTTGTTCCCATAAAAACTATATTCACTTTGATAGACACTTTTTAAAGATACACTAAATCCGAGATAATTTTTATCTCTCACAAAATGATATTTTACATTAATTAATATGTTTGATCATCTCATGGCGGACTAGATTTTTGCTGAGATGAATTGTACTTTGACTACCGAAATAGATAGTACAATTATCTCCTTGCAAAAAACTAGCTTTAATGAACAAGCCATGAAGCCAAATACCTCTTTGATTGCATCAGTCATAGCCACACATACTCAGTGTCAGTAGATGACAATACAAAGAAAAGTTGCAATTGAGTCTTCCAACTGGCATAGTTTCCATCAAGTAAAAATTGATAGGAAGTAGTAGACTTTCTTGAATCTCGGTCTCCTACCAAATCAAAATCTACAAACCCGGTTAGATCAATTTTATTAGTCCATTTATTAAAATGCAAACCTATAAACTAGAAGAATTAATATATCTTAAAAGCCATTTCATTACATTCTAATGATCAAGTCCATGTATTTACTTAATAGTGATATAGCAAAAGATAAGTCCGGCCTAGTACTTAAACATGCTTGATCCATTTACATTTGAATAAGGTGTGTTCTCCATTTTTATTATTTAAGATTCAATTTTAGGACTTTATTCCTTGCTTAAGATAAAATGACTAGCCAAGGGTAAGTTTACAGGCTTGCAATTAAACACTCTAAATTTAGAAGCCACTTTTGTTAGATATGATTTGAAGTGCAACTTAAGAGAAATATTTTTCCTATCTCTAAGTATTTCCATACCTAATATTTTTCAAGCTTCTTCTAAATCTTTCATTTCGAATTTAGAATTAAGTTTATCTTTTAATTCCTTAATTTTAGACTTAGATTTACTAACAAGAAGCATATCATCCACGTATAATAACAAGTATACAATATCAATATTATTAGCACAAAAATAAAAGCATGTATCATGTATACTTTTTACAAAATCCATAGTTACAACAAAAATGTCAAAACGTTTATATCATTGCCTAAGAGATTGCTAAGGCTAGATGATGATTTTTGTAACAAACAAATATGATTAGGTTTATTTTTATCTATAAAACCTATACTTTGATTCATGTAAATAGTTTCTTATATCTCATGTAAAAATATTTTCTTAAAATTCATTTGTTCAATTTCAAAATCATAAAAAGCAGATATACCTATAATTACCTTAATAGTCTTAAATTTCACTATGGGAGAGGATATTTCATTAAAATCTATTTATTCTCTTTGAGTAAGCCCCCTAGCTAATAATCTGGTTTTGTATCTAGGACGGTAAAAGATTTACCCTCCTTGACCTTAATATCCATTTACTGCCTAATAACCTATGTTTTTCTAGCTTAGAAACCAGTTTCCATATTTTGTTTGCTTCCAAGGAACCTATTTCTTCTTTCATAGCAGTTGTCCAATTCTTAGACTCTTTAGAAGTGGCAGTTGATTCATAGTCCACTAGTTCAGTATTTTGAACCTCATGACATGCAATTAATGTAGTAAAAATCAAGTCAGCTATGAATATTTTGGATTAGAATATACCTGCCTTTTTCCGCTCTCTCTAGTCAGTTGATATTCAGCTAACCGATCATAATTTGATTCATTGATCATTGAGATGAAGATTGTCCAATTGTTGTTTATTTGAATTTGCAGTTATATCCTCCACCTCAATTGCAGTACCTAAAGGGCTACTACAACTACTACTAGGTGTACCTATAATACATTGTTAGTCTTACAAGGAAATTCATTTTCACTGGAGATTACATCCCTATGAATTACAAGCCTAACAGTAGCTAGTTGTTAATTCCAAAGTCTATATCATTTTGTACCAGTTTGATATACTAAGAATACACGTTTATGTGATCTATGATCTAATTTATCATCAATAGTATGCATGTATCATATCCAAAAACCTTTACATGAAAAATTTGGTTTCCTATTATTCCAAATTTCTTCTTGACAAACATAAAGATTTAATAATTTAGAAAATAAATAATTGTTAATTAACTAAGTCACCACTTAAAATTTTAACGATTGTAAAATTTGTTCCTCTCACTTCACTTCTAAATGTCAAAAACATTTTTTGGTACTTGTTCTCAAACAAAAGTACCTTTTAGACATCATATTTAATAGAATTAGAAATTTATTATAATTTATTTATAATTAAGTGCTCATTATTATTCCTAAATATTTTTAATATTCATTATAATTTGTACTAAATCTTAAAAGTATATCCTACTTTATCCTTTATTAATATAGTGATTTATCATATGTTATGACCATCGATAAATATTGTTAGATATAATAAACAAAAATTACATAAGCTTAAATAAATAAAAATAGAATTATAACAGTATCAAAAAGAGAAACAAAATAGAATGTGAAACATATGAAAAATGGTGAGCAAACCAAATGCAACAAAATATTCTGAGGTCTCTAAAACATAATTTCCTACAAACAGATTCACACTAAATATGTTGGGACTAGAGGTTCTATGGGGAATTGGATTGTATGGCACTGGATTGCATGACGCCCATATAACCCTTGCAACTCGAGCCGTTCGCTGCAATCTAGTGTCATTGCGTTTTAAAACATGCAGGTCACCACGTTTAATATGGTGACCCGCGTGTTTTTAACCCCCCCCCCCCCCCCCCCCCCCCAATTTTCTTTTCTTTCTGTCGTACCCCTCTTTCAATTAATGCACCTTTGAATCTTCATTTTATCTTCCATCAATGAACCCATTCGAGCTCACGAACTCGTTGAAAGTCACGAACCCATTCTCTCTCGAAAACAAACCCATTGCATTTTGAAAACCTTTGATGGCTCAAATTGGTAGGAAATATGAAATTACCGACATGTGAGATGTTGGTCTAAGATCCATAAACCGATATCTGAAGGGCCCTTCGACCCTTTGAACTTTTTCCCTTCGATCCGTCATCTTACATGTAACTCTAAGTTACTCTAAGGGTCGAAAGACCCTTCACAGGTTGAGGCCTTTCAACCCGTAGAGTAACTCTAAGGGTCGAAGAGCTCTTCACAGGTCGTGGCCCTTCGACCTTTAGAGTTATATGTGAGATGACGGGTCCAAGGGCTCCTTCATAGATTGAAGCCCTTCCACCCTTAGAGTTACTCTATGGGTTGAAGGGCCATGACCTGTGAATGGCCCTTCGACCCTTATAGTAGCTTAGAGTTACATGTAAGACGACGGGTCAAATGGTCGAAAGGTCAAGGGCATCTCAGATCGATGTCTCATGACTCACATAATTTGTATCCCTTCGGTCTGTGCATCTTAGACAGACATCTCACATGTCGGTAATTTCATATTTCCTACCAGTTCTAGTCATCGGGAGTTTTCAAAATGCATTGGGTTTGTTTTCGAGAGAGAATAGATTCGTTACTTCCAACGAGTTTATGAGCTCGAAAGGGTTTATCGATGGAGGGTAAAATAAAGCTTTGAAGGTGCATTAGTGGAGATGTGGTACAAAAGAAAGCGGGGAGGGGGGAGGGGGGAGAGGGAGGAATAAATTTTCTTTAAAGAAAAAAAAATAAAAACGCGGGGCATCAGGTTAAACGTGGTGACCCTCATGTTTTTTAAAATGCAATTCATTTCTGGGCGACATGGCTTGTCCAGTGATGCTGAATTGTAGCGGATAGCCTAGATTGCACGAACTGTATAGGCGCCTTGCTATCCGGTGCCATACAATCGACTCCCATTCTATGGGGTCTATTTCTAGGATGTAATAGATAACAATTAGCGGAGCCACACTATCAAGCTATTTTTGGGGAACTTCGAAAATGTAGACTCTATCAGACTAAGAAGCCTAAGAACACTATAGAGAAACATGTTTCTAAAAGAGAGGAAATTCTTTTGTTTTTGTTTTTGTATTTTTCTTTTCATGATCTTCAAATGGTGGAGGAACGCCTCTGTAAGGCATTATCCCTAAACTAAAAGGGAATTAATCGGTCGTTACCATATGAATATTGTTTCAAAGTATTCATGGAGAAGAACTGAACTGACCGTGATTTTTCACTTAGAAAAACTGCGTCCTACTTAAAATTAAGTCTAATCTTGACATTTCATCATGTCAAATTCTAACGAATATTTAACTACCGGCGAACGAGAACAATAACCTGAGCACATGCCCAATTCTTCTCAGGAGTCTAATAGTTTCTTTGACAAAATGTAGAGGGATGACAATGATATTTAACAAGCAGGTGGTGCAATACTTAGATATTGATGGTCATATTAAGAACCATATGAGCTTCGATATACTATATTGCCAACAAGTGAATGGGTTCTAGTACCCAACTGGAGCAGATTGCTCGAGATATTTGCCATATTGGTATCCATAATCACTTTGGAATCCATAACACAAGTGGCCATATGATCACTAACTTCCACGGCATACTTTAGCCATCTATGGTGGAAGTGCTTTCCTATGTGTAGAGCTGATTTTCGAGCTTTTCATTCACCTTAATCAGTGTTATGGATACCTTAGTAGACTCTGAGGCGAATGATGGCACATTATGTTATTTACTCACATATTGACTTGATTAACTACTTGAAATTTTTGGAGGAACATCGGGGGAGGAGAGATGAGAGATCAGGTGCGGATTGAATATATGAAGCATTAGTAAATTTTGTTGCGTGAAATTATGAACTTCTGTTCAGTATTTGATTTTTTTAAAATTTTTTTTAAATAAATTAGACTGTTTTTCACTGTTGATGACTTAACATGCTGCGGCCAGAATTTCGTTCCATACGGTGTTAACGTGTTTTCGATTTTGAGCATGGGATAAATTTAACGAAAAAAATTGAGATATATATAGTCTGGTTAGTTAGTATATGTAACGAGTTTAATATTTGGAAAAAAAAAAAAAAAGTTAAATCTTGGACTATAAATCCTAAATCTTGAATTCTAAATCATAACTAAACTCCTAAATCTTGAATTCTAAATCACAGCTAAACCGGAAAACCTTTTAAACCTCAACTCTAAAATCCTTTATTAATTATTTAATTGAAAAAAAGACTTCAATTAAAAATAAAAAAAAGTTTAATATACACGACCGGATATTAGACTCCGATGCCAAGATCAGCTCGTCAGGTTTGGAGTTAGATACAGCTGTCTCGAATAGATACGGTCGGATATCTAACTCCGATGCCAAGATTGGCTCTTTAGGTCCGAGGTTAGATACAGCTGTCTCTGACCGACGCTCAACCTTAGGCATCTCAAGCATTCCACAGCTTAGTAAGGCTCGCGCATTTGATATGTGCCTTGCCCTTAAAAAAAGTCTACAATCCAAGAATTCTCCCTAAGACAGACCCTAGAGCAGAATATTTTATATTTGTACAACAGCAGTCCACAGGACATAAAAAGGAGAATATCTTACTCGATTAAGCATGTGAATGAGAAAACTACATCCGAGTGTGAAAGGAAGAGGTAATGAGTGATTTTAAATTTGTACGCATCAAATGATGCAAAGAACTGAAGAAGGGTCACCGCGATGACATGTGTGCTTCCTAACGGACAGTTGCTGGACTATATAGTATAGATCAAATCAACGGATTTATGAAGCATCCACCAGTAAACCAAAGCAACAGGAAATGAAGAAGGCCAGAGGCCCTCTCTTGAAACAAATTGCAATTTTCTTTAAAACCACAAGTAACTAATGAAACATCTTAATTTACAATCAATCAAATAAATAAATAAAGATCGATTATACAGCACACAATATTTTTCCACACGCATTTACTGGTAAGGAGAGAGGAGAGGAAAGTGAGAAAGATGAAACAAAGCATTTACTAGAAAGGGGCATTTAAGATGTTGACACTGTACTGACGCACCTAAAAAGAGTTCAGGTTTAACTGCAACAGCCTCCGCCTTGAGAAGAAGAACCATCCCTGCCTCCAGAAGGTCCAGGAATTCCACCATATCCAACTTTTATTCCGTAAGACTGAAATGACAGAAAATGAGCATCACAAACACATCTAAAGTTGGAAGCTATAAGTGAAGAACTATGATCAAATTCTTGTAGAAGACGAAAAACTTCTCTCTTTTATATAGTTACTAGCCTTTTTTAATAGTTACCAGCCTTTTTATAATCGGTTATTATACAGGAAGTAAATAAATATTAATATAAAACCATACAAAATAAACTTAAACTTATTCATCAATCAAACTTTTTGATAAAACAAATATTTAGGCTATAAACCCTTCAAAGCTCTACTTAAAGGAAAACAAAATATAAAAAAAAGTCTAATAGCTATTTATTTTAATCCTCTAAGAGAAAATGTGTGCAGAAGTTCTAAACCGATCTACAATCAATCCTCCCAGGTTGATACGAACTCGCATCCGGAGGGAGGGTGAGACATTAAATATGCATTCAAGCAACAATTTGTCCACAGGATGAAACTCATTCTCTTTTATCCATGAAGTGTCTGAATTAGATCAATCCTTTACATTTCACAAAATTATGGAGAAATCCACCATGACTAGATGCAACATTCTCGCCATCTACAACATCAATCTTGTCGATATGATACTGGAAATTTTTGGGGACCTCGGCATGCTATGACATGTATGAACAGACGTAGTTAACAGAGGCTCAAGGGTGCCTTCGTAAGATGACAGATCCTCCATATTGAAAGAAAGATTAATATTTTGTCCTTCAGAAGGTAAGATCTAATCCTTATTTACTTGATTTGCTTGTTAACATGAATATTGATCCAGTTTTCAAGATGGAGGATTTGTCACCTTACCAAAGGCAACTTTGAGCCTCTGTTGTTGACTTTTCTTCCTACATGTCATAGCATACCCAGATCCCAGATGATTACATATAGACTAAAATCATGTTGTACTTGGAGATGAAACCATGTCAATAGTGATTGTGGATTTTCTCACACCATTTCATGATATGGAAGTGCAGTCCTAATTTTGATACTGCATGGATCATGAAGTAAGATTTTGTGGGTAGTGTACACATCACTCAGGTGTGTATATGAAGTTTCACTCTCCATATGCGAGTTCTTTTCAACGCGGGGGGAATGATGAAGAGTTGGTTAAAGACTTTGCAAACATGATCACATGGAGTATACAAAAATATATAGTTAATAGACTTCTAACATATTCAACAGTACTTCATTTTTTGGGCTTTTACTTATCTTCCTTTTATGAATGAGGTTTCGTAGGGTTTAGAACATATATATTGGCTAGGTTTATGTTTAATATAACAGGTTAGATTGACGACTAATTTTGATAAATGAGTGTACTTTGTTGGGTGTTCTTTTAACCTTTGCCTTTCCTTGATCTACATATTACCTCAATAAGTAGTTGCATCTCTAAGCTATTTCCGGTTTTTGCTTTATATAATTAACACAACTACTTATGATTCATTTGACAATCTTATCAGAAAAATTATTACCATCATCAACTAGCTTAAAATCATATTGAATACAAAACCACTTCAAATTATTTGTTCAGAAAGAGCACCGAGCATTTAAGCGCTTTTGATATGCACTTTCCGATTATCAACATGACAGAAATAGTAGTACCAAATACGGATGTAAGAAACCCTATAATTCTTCTTCAGCATTCCACTAGAGTATGGCCTTTCTCAAACATAGATTAGATGTAAACTAAGTAAATGGCAGAAAGAAAACTAACCTCATTTGATACGTCGAAAACTCCATCTTGAATCTTCTTATAAATGTTTGCAGCTGTTTTTATAAATGCCTGTGAATAAATTGTTTGGCATTAAAAGTGAGAGAAGACGAAAAAAGAGATAAAGGTAGAAAACAGATATGAATTAACCCATGCAAAGTATGCAAAGTCTATGATTTGTCACCTCCTCAACATTCTGAGCAGTTTTAGCAGAGGCCTCCATGAAAATCAACCCATGCTCCTTTGCAAACTGCTCTCCTTCCTCTGTGCTGACAGCCCTTCTGTGAGAAAGATCACATTTATTTCCAATTAGCATTATTGTCATGTTTGCATTTGCATGCTGCCTTGCATCTTCCAGCCAACTAGCCAAGTGATTAAACGTCTCCCTCCTGAAAATACAAGTCCCCAACAGTTATCCTTTTACCCTGTGCCTTGAATCCATTACATCAACTACAATAAACCCAACAGGTGAGTATATCTAAATGTCACTTAATGGTCTCCTCGCTCAGTGGCATCATCGGGCATTATCTCAAACTATAACTTCAAAGGAGATGTAGAACATTTGAAACGGCATAGGAGAACTGCATCTATGAGTGTTCTACAGCTTGGTCAGAGTATAGAATGAAGCTGCAAAACTCTCTTGTTTGTCTAGGATTCTATAGAGAAACTTACGAGAAAAATACCTGGTTATATCATATACAAGCAATGCCCCTGCTGCTCCTCTATAGTATGACCTTGTTATAGACCTGAAGGACTCTTGACCAGCCTATCATAGACAGGGAATTTTCAGCTTGTGTTACTTCAATGCATAGTTCTATGCTACTAAGTAATGGAATAAAATACAAAATTGATGAAAATTTAAAGGTATTTCGATGATTTTAGATGAAGTCTTGAGCAACTATGCTAGAATTAAATACAAATTTGAAATAAGATGCTTTATATGAGATTTTTGAAGTAGTTGGGTGGAGAAAGAACAAACCGTATCCCAAATCTGTAGCTTAATTGGTTTACTATCGATGTTGATCATTCTGGCACCAAATTCGACACCAATTGTCAAATCGTGCACAGGCTGGAACCGCTTATCAGTGAACTGGAGAAGAAGGCATGATTTCCCCACACCTGGAGAAGAAGACGACGTCTCACTTTAATTTACTAATTCCATGAAATCCGTTGGAGGACGATAAGTTATCAAAATCGATTTCGTGCTAAATAGAACTAATAACAACAGAAGAAAGGGACAGAAATCGGGAAAAAAAAAGGGTTCAAATTTCAAACGTAAGAAACTAGAAACAGATTCAAAAAAGCAATAGAAAAGGAATACCAGTATCGCCGATGATGATATACTTGAACAGGTAGGCGTAAGACATTTCTAGTTGAAAGAATTCAGATCCGGTTCAACGCTGCGATGCAGAGGAACTTCTTCAGCTCGATTTTGAAGAATTTATCTGAAATTGTGCGTATATACAGAGATGGTCTCGAGGAAGGAGAAGAAGAAAACGAAGACAAAGGGAAGGGAAGGGAAAAGAGGAAAACAGTTCTAACTTCCAAGTTACAACGAAGCATAAACGTCTTCTATGACTTTACGTCTCTGGTCCTTGCTGTCACTTCTTCTATCAGTTGCTACGTATAAGACGTCTTTGTACGAGCTGTCACCGCAACCTTAACAAGCTACACGGCACCGTTTGGAGAGCACCCTCCTTATGAGAGGAGTACCATAGATTAGAGGTGGTAATTTGTGCCGGCCGGCACATCTTATGAGAGGAGTATGATCAATTAGAGGTGACAATTCGTGTCGTGCCCAGTACAAATCGGCTCGTGCCGTGTTTGTACCCATGCCCGTGTCTAAATAAAAAGCACGATATGGTACGGATACAGTAATAGACCATTAACGTGTTGTGTCGGTCTATGGTCTCGTTTCGGCCCATGTGTCTATTTTGATCTGTGAGCTTGAAAGCTTAGTTTAAAAAAAAATTTAAATAAAAGAAAATTTTTAAAGTGATTAATAAAATACTAATAATATAATATATATTTTGTATACTATTAATCATTCATAATAGTTATTACTTAATAAATTAGAAGTTAGTACCTTAATAATTAAAATTATAAATCAACTGTAATAAATATTATTTAGTCAAACAAGATCTTATATTAATTGAAAGGTTTTTAATATACAAAATTATTTTAGGAGAAAAAATCTCTTAGTTAGGATGCGCTTTTAGGCCTGTGCCGTGCTCTGAGCCGGCAAAGCCTGACACCCATATCGTGCCTAGGCACGCATCAATGATGCCACGTGCACAGTAGCATTTTTGGAAACCTGGGATAGGGGTGAGCATAAAAAATCGTACGAACTGAAATCAATTTTTTCTGATCAGTTTCAGTTAATTTTTATGTCAAAAAATCAGTTTCGGTCGGTGACATCGATTTTCAATTTTCTGGTCTGTTTTGGTGAACCGACTGAAAACAAAAACCTATTATTTATTTATTTTTATAATTTTTATGCTGGACCAAGCAGGGATTGACTGGTATGTTTAGTGGAAAATGATTTGTCATTTTTGATAGTAGATTCATGAGTCACTAATCATGTTTGTTCTTATTTACATAGACTTAGTTCTTCAAGGAAGCTTTTTATTGGGGAGGTGATGATGAAGTTGACATTGGTGCAATCATTTCAACCAAAGAGTAGGAGAAGTCCATTTAGTTTTTAGCAATAATTATTTTATTTTGAACAATGTATATTTTATTCCTGAATTTTGCAAAAAATTGATTTCTTTATCTATGTTGCATGGAAAAGATTTTAATATTTCTTTTATTAATAATGTGATTATTATTTTTAAGAAAGATTTCGATATTTTTCATGCAAAACAAACTAATAGACTCTATCTACTTAAACCAAATGAATGATCGTTAAATAAATACAGAATTATTTAAAGTAGCAAATCCTAAGTCTAACAAAAGACAAAAAGTTTCTCAAAGTGATGATACATATCTTTAGCATCTTAGGTTTAGACATATCAATCTTTATAGGATAAAGAGGTTAGTAAAGGATGGTTCTTTAAGAGACCTAACTATTGTTACTCTTCCAGTTTGTGAATCATGTTTAGAAGGAAATATGACTAAGAGACATTTTCCTACAAATGGCCGAAGAGTAAAAGAATTACTTCAGTTAGCACATAGCGACGTCTGTGGTCCTATAAATGTATAAGTGAAAGGAGGTTATGAATATTTCATCACCTTCATTGATGATATTCAAAATACAGATACATGTACCTAATGTAAATGAAATCTGAAACTTTTAGAAAGTTCTAAAACTTCTGAGCAGAAGTTGAAAAGAAATTAGGAAAATCATTTAAAATATTCTGATCAGATCGAAGAGGTGAATACCTTGATCTGGAGTTCAATGATCATTTGCTAGAACACCACAGCACCTGGAACACCACAACACCTGGAACACCACAGCAGAATGATGTTGTAGAAAGGAGAAATGAAACCCTATTAGATATGGTTAGATCAATGTTGAGCTAATCATCCATACCATTCACATTATGGGAATATGCACTTTAAACCGCGGTATACATTTTGAATGCAGTTCCATTTAAGTATGTACAAAAGACACCTTTAGAGTTGTGGAGTGGCACTAAACCTAGTTTAAGTCATTTTTGCATATGGCGGTGCCTAGCACACATGCGAAAATCTTAGACTGGGAAGTTGAAATCACGATCTAAAGTTTGCATATTCGTTGGCTATGCTCTTGGCAACAAGAGGAGGTTACTTTCATAGTCCTAGTGAGAAAAAAATGTTTATATCGACAAATGAAACCTTTCTCGAACATGACTATATGAAAAATTACTAACCTCGTAGTCAAGTAGTACTAGAAGAATTGAATTCTGATCAGATTAAACCATCTCAATCACCGTCTGATGAAAGACAACATCATGAGACCATCAATCCTAGTCAGAACACCCTAATATCTCGTCGTAGTGGGAGGATTATGAGACAGACAATTCATTATGAATACAAGGCACATGTTTTAGTGTTAGACACAAACCATGATGATTCATTAACTTTTAAGAAGACAATGAATGATTATGATAAGGATAAATAGAAAAATGCGATGAACCAAGAAATGAAATCCATGTAATCTAATTCTGTCCCGGAACTTGTAGATTCGCTTAAAGATGTCAGGCCCATTGGATGTGAATGGATCTTAAAGAAGAAAAGAGGCATAGATGGGAAAGTAGAGACTTTCAAGGCACGACTTGTAGCAAAGAGCTATACCCAAAGAGAATGAGTCGATTATAAAGAGATTTTCTCTCTCGTTACCATGCTAAAATCTATACGCATTCTTTTATCCATAGCCGCTAGTTTATATTATGAGATATGGCAAAGCAATGTCAAGACGGCTTTTCTTAATGGCTATCTTGAAGAGAGCATTTATATGATGCAACTAGAAGGTTTTGTGCAAAAAGACCAAGAGTAAAAGGTTTGCAAGTTGCTTATATCCATTTATGGATTGAAGCAAGCTTGTAGGTCGTGGAATCTAAAGTTTGATGAGACTATCATGACGTATGGTTTTAAACAAAATATTGATGAATTGTGTGTCTATAAACAGATCAAAGATAAGAATGTGATCTTCTTAGTTCTTTATGTAGATGATATTTTACTCATTGAGAATGAAGTATAAATATTGTGAAACATTAAGAAATGGCTAGCTGAGCAATTCCAAATGAAAGATTTGGGAGAAACAAGATATGTTATAAATATCTAAATCTTAAGGGATATGAAGAATAAGTTTTTGGCACTGTCTCAAGCCTCTTATATAGATAAGGTGATGATTGGATTCTCTATGCAAAACTCGAGGAAGTGTCATTTACTGACTATACATGGAGTAGTTTTTTCTAAAGAGCATTGTCTAAAGATACCTTAGGAAAAAGAAGAGATGAGACGGATCTCTATACCTCAACTGTAGGTAGTCTTATGTATGCCATATTGTGTACAAAACCTGACATTTTTTATGCAGTAGGGATAGTCAATCGTTATCAATCAAATCCTAGTTTAGAACACTGGATAGTGTTAAAATATATCCTCAAGTATATTTGGAGAACGAGAGACTATATATTTGTTTATTCAAGTGGAGACTTGAACCCCACAAGATACACTAATTATGATTTTCAATCAGATAGAGATAGTCAAACGTTGACTTCTAGATCAGTGTTCACACTTAGTAGAGGAGCTATAGTCTGGAGAAGTATCAAACAATCCAGTATTATAGATTTTACCTTGGAAGCCGAATATATAACGGCTGATGAAGTAGCAAAAGTGGCAGTTTAGCTCAAGAAGTTCTATAATGATATGGAAGTTGTTTTAGATATGGATAAGGTACTAATCCTATACTGTGACAATAGTGGAGTAGTGACTAATTTGAAGGAACCAAGGAGTCACAAGCGGGGCAAACACATAGAGAGGAAATATCATCTTATCAGAGAGATAGTACACCGATGTGATGTGACAGTTATAAAGATAGCATTAGAACAAAACCTTATGGATCTGTTTACCAAGATATTTTCAACGAAGTCTTTTAAGGATCATGTACGTAATTTAAGGTTAAGGGAGATGCCTCACTTACTTTAGGGCAAGTGGGAGATTATTGAGCATGGTGCCCTAAAATTATATAATAAATATAATTATTATGAAATGAGTAAAAGTGACATTTTTCTATATAAGTGTTTGAATATTTTATTATTGAATAATGTATATAAATATCAAAAAATTCCAAATTCATTTATGTAACTGAAATCTTGTATTAGTACGAGAGGATTGAGATTATAGATAATGAATTAAATTTTCCGTAACATATTAAAATATACAATCTTTAATTAATGATTGCTAGTATGGTCCACTAGCATTATAAATGCAAGTGATCTAGTTCCGGATCACTGATGTAGATAGACATTTTAGTGGAGGTATTTTATATAATTGGATTAGATAGGACTAGGCCCGGTATGAATTAATTCTTTGTCGACATACTGTTTGCCATAAAAAATTTTTATGCATATCAATAGATGATCATATACAGATCAATTTGAATCTTGATGAGTTATGAACTCATGTTTTTATCAACTGAATCTTTTGATTCAATAATCATGGTTTGTTTGTAAAACAGACTAAAGACTTATTTTGGAGGTTTATTGGGATAAGTAGCTGGGAAAATGGTTTACATATATGGAATTCAAACCTTTTTCATATAAGATTTTATATTGGTTCGCTTAAGGGTTAATTCTAGAACTGAATGGTTTTGAGCTCAAATTTATAGTTAAGTTATATATTAACTTTTTACTAGTGGATTAATGGTACTTAAAGATAAAGAGATAATTAGAGAGGTAAAATAGTAATTTTGACAAACTTTAATTATCAATCAATTATTGGAGGATTGAATTACATGTAATGATAATATCAATGGACTACTAGAGATTGCTCAGTAATTTTTTCTATAATTATAAGAGTGCAATATCACATTTTTAATAAAATAATATTGAGATTAATAAATAAAATTTATTAGATTAAAAAATTTAATAAATAATTTAATTTATTGGTGCATGGTCAGGTTGCCTCTCTAAAACACTATATAGGGTAAGAGTGACAAAGATAGAAAAAATGACTTATTTGCAAAGAAAATAGTTTTATGAGGCAAATACATAATTATAATATAATTGGTGTTAATTAGTTAATTAGAGAATTTATTAATTAAAATATGTATTTGAATAAAATAGTGAATTTCGAAATTCACTTTAAAAAAATAATAATATATTTAATTTTGAATTAAATATGTTACATAATATTAAGTTGTTATAAAATATCAATTCAATATTAAGATTAAGCAAGTCAAATTTAAATTGGTGTGAAAAATTAATTTAAAATTTAAATAAGATATGATTTAATTTAAAATAAATAAGATTATGTTTTAAATTATATTTTAAAAAATTTGACATAATAAAATAAAGAGATAATACGGTCACATTGGAACATGTATCACAAGACTATCATTGTGCTTACACAATGATAATGGCCGGCCATGGGGTAGAAAAATAGGTATGGTGATCTTGTAATTATGTTACAAGTTTTCAATTATCTTATTATTTTATTATTTTGATATTATGTTCGATTTATTTAATTCAAATTAATTTAAAAGAGTTTTGAAATTATAAAATAGTGTTGAATGGAAACCCTAATAGAATTCTATAAATATATCATATTCTAATTATTTTAGAGATGTTTGTCAAGGGAAACAAAAATAAAAAACCTAGTCATCTCTACATCAACTCATGTCCTAGTATGTTGATGATCAATCGGGATGACCGTAGTGTGAGTCTCAACGATTGATTCACGTAAGCTAATGTATGATATATTCGTCTAGCTTAGAATTAATGTATATATATAAAAAGGATTGGTAAAAGTTTTAGAAATTTTTTGTTATATATTGGGATCAATAATCGCTTCCTTTGTGAATTTTAAACCTGATTTCCAACAAGCAGTACTATTATTATCTATGATGATGAGTGTCTCAATCTTATTTTCTAAGATAGTGATTGGCTAATTGATTTGGGTGCATCGTATCATGTAACCTCCCATAATGAATTATTTACATCCAACTTTAGTCGTAATTAGGGAATATGTTAGAATGGGTAACAAAGGTGCATCCAAAATTATGAGAATCTATGAAATTTTTTGGAAACCAACCTTGGTAGCAAGTTAGTACTCAAAGATTTAGACACATTCTAGATATTTATCTTAACTTGATTTCAGTTGGCAAGCTTGATGAAGAGGGATTTAGTAATCATTTTGGTGAAAGTAAATCAAATCTCACTAAGGGCACTCTAGTGGTTTCCTAGGCAAAGAAGTTGAACTTTCTATACTTATGCAAGCAACACTTTAGAAAGGAGAGGTAAATACAATTTAAATGGAGGTGAATGTTGACATTTGGCATAAGAGGCCTAGCCAAATTAGTGAAAAATGACTTCAAACTCTTGTTATACATAAAATTGTTCCTCAATTATAAAGTATGTTCCATCTTAAAACTTGTGATCATTGCCTAGATGGAAACACACATAGAGTTGCATTTTATAAATATCATTCATCTATAAGACCATATGTCATTGATCTTATTCATATTAATGTTTGTTATATGCAAACTAGTTTTCTGACATACACTGATCACTCTAGAAAGGTTTGGACTTTTTCTTTCAGATACAGAGACTCATGTTTTCAAGCATTTTCATGCTAAGGTTAAAGAGAAACTAGAACATGGTTGAAGTGTGTTCGAGCAGATAATTATGGTGAGTAAAAGGGTCATTTTAAAAGTTCCTGCAAGAAAAGTTCCTGCAAGAATCATGGTATTAGGTTTGAAAAAATTGTATCAAAATTCATCAACTTAATGGTGTGGCAGAAAAAATGAATAGAACTATTAAAGAATGGATTAAGTGTATGTCCTCTCATATAATTCATTTTCAACATAATGATAATTAATATGATAGACTAAATTTTCATTTATACATATTAAAACTGATTCGCATAAATAAATAACCCTATTGAATCAAATCCGAGGACCGACATTATACTCTCAATAGTAGTATTTTTGAACCTCTAGGATCTTCTATAAACCCCCATGATGTGGTAGACTCTTCCGAAATTGCGTATAGAAAGAAAAAGGGGTTCATCTTGCTGGATCTTCAATCCAACATTTGTCCATGTACTAGTAGGAGATTCAGCAACTTCAACAACCCATGCTTCATCCAATTCCTTTTATGTTCAACAAAGTCAAAGATAATCAGTAGAAAATTCAGCAGCTATAAGAGGCCTGCTATGTATTTCTGATTTATCAACTAGGTTCATCCGGTTGATTCTTTGCGCCTAGTTTTGATGTAGCAACCTCCAATTCTCTGTATATTCAATAGATCCGAAAATTCCCCCACACTGCTTGGAGAACACTGATAACCTCAAATTGTACAAGGAAGTTACCATATCATATGGCTTTCAAAATCCAACGTCTTTTTTCTTGTCGTACGAACTCTTGATAGCTTTCAATTAACGAATTGGATTCGATTTTTTCACTATTTAACCGACTTCATTACCAACTTATTTCTATTTCTAAATACAAAAGAAATAGTAATGTATAGAAATAATTTAATTTATATGAGAACTATAAGTACTGTGAATTTTTAACCGAAATTTATTTTTCTATATTTATATATATATTGCTTAAACCAAATGAAATTAACAAGTCTAATAAATTATGGGATAAAGATATAACAATTTAATTAGAGGGGAGTTGGTGGAGAAACTACGATAGGACTCCTCACATAGTGCTTGCCATCTGACCATATGAGCTCCCCAAACGCATACCCTTGAGTTTTATTAGCCTCACGCTCAAACCAATCCTTAGCTTCAAACCTGACCGTAAAGCTCCTCTCTTCACCAACCTTGTTAAATTTCAACGATTTAGGCACCACTGTAACTGAAACTCCAAGTGGGACCCTCACTCGTGCATCATAAACACTCACAGGTGGGCCCACATTCTTCACTTTCCTTGTCACGGTAACAGCTTTACCAGAAGTAAAATTTGGGATGGAGAAAGAAGGGTAATTCAAATTCAGAACAGAAACTGACTTGGGACATTGATAGGGTGCATCGTTGAAGAGCTCTAACTGGGTCTGGTTATAGCCGGAGGCACAGAGAAAGTGCAAGAAGTCGTTAGTGGTCGAGTCATAGACCAGGCCAGGGTCTGAGGCTCGATTGGGTCGAATATGGCCCGAACCATAGCTGAAGGGTGTGGCCTCCTTTGATGAACTCTCGTCCAGCATTTCTCTGTTAGTGTTGTCTCGTATTCTTGCGGTTGTCATGATGGCCGATTTGATTGCAGACGTGGACCAGTCCGGATGGACAGTTTTGAGAAGACCAACCACCCCAGCAACGTGTGGGCAGGACATGGAGGTGCCAGAATCAGCCAGGAATTGGACTCGCCGGCGGTCGAAGAGCTCGGTTGTGGGGCTCACGGCTTCTGAGTATGCGGCAATGATGTTGACTCCGGGGGCAGTGATGTCAGGCTAAAAAGGGGGTTGAGAAGAGAATGAGTTAAAGCCTTGTAATTTGTGATAAGAAGTGGTAGTAGTTAAAAAATAAATATGACAAATAGTTAAAAAATAAAAAAATGTAGGAGAGAAATTACCTTGAGGATTTCGGGGGTGATGGTATTGGGGCCTCTAGAGGAGAAAGAAGCCATTATTGGAGAAGGCTTTATGTTCAGTCTTGTTGTGGGTGCCGCTATAAATCCCAGAGGTTCACTGTTCAAGTCCAAATGTTTAGGTTAAACAAAAGAGTAAGAGGAAGAACATATCTATCTATAATTATCAGTTTTCCTATCCAATTACTTTGTTATTTTTAAGATACTTTATAGTAAATTAGTAATAGATAGGAGTGCCATCAACTAGCTAGGCCGCTACTAGCCACGAACCACTCGCTGGCCGCCACTGAGGCTGCGCGTTTCAAGTTCGTTATCCTAACCGTATACTTACCGGGTGGAATTGATGTAGGAAAGGACAGCCTGACCGTCACGGTATGTAAGTTGGGAAGCAGGAAGAATGTGTAGATCAGCAATAAGTTCGTTGCCACTTTCCTTTTCATTGCACAAAATCATACCGACAGCACCAGCTAGATGAGCCTGTTCTCCTTTGTCAACTCTATCCGTGTCTCCTCTCAAACAAGCCACTATCTTTCCCTTCACTTTTGCAGGATTCAGGGTTCCCTCCTTGCAAAGCAAACTACATACGTACGTGCAAAAGCGATTCATTAAAATTCTAGAGAAAAAAAAAAAAGAAAGACAAGAAAGCTAGTCATGGGTATAACGTCTTCTTACGCGTCTAAGGCAGTCGCATTGTCAGCTTTAGCCTGTGATCCACTTGTAAGTGGGTAAAGTCTCTCTTCTGGCAGTCCTTTTGTAAGGCTCGTGCCCTAACCAAATTGATTAACAAAAATATATTCACAAGGAAAGAAAAGAAAATGTACTCCTCTCTTTGTAAGTGAAATTAATTGACACGTACGTAAATAAAATCATGGAAGAAAAGAACAAACCTTAAAGCGCTGGCCGGTTTGGAGTTCAACGACAACTTCAAACGCACGATCCAAAGTACTAGCCCCGACGGTGACAACCCAAGGAGAAACATTGGCAACAGTTCCAGGAAAGGGCCCATTATTACCAGCAGAAGCAACCACAGCAATACCCTTCTTCACAGCATGAAAAGCTCCAATCTGTAACCCATCTGCAAAATAATCAGAAGGCGCACCTCCGAGCGAGACAGAAAGCACGTCAACGCCATCGTGTATGGCGGCGTCAAATGCAGCCAAAATGTCAGCGTCGAAGCATTGACTATCGTTGACTGGCGGCCAGCAGACTTTGTAAGATGCCACCCTTGCTTTGGGGGACCCACCTTTGGCAACTCCTACGTCTACTCCGTTAACGTTTGCAGGAACGAAGTTGCCGCCCGCCGTTGATAGGGTGTGCGTGCCGTGACCCTCATAGTCACGTGTGGAGTCGAGAGCTGCCTTTACCACCCCTCCGGCTGCCTTGTAGCCATTGTTGAAGTGCCTCGCTCCTATTAGCTTCCTTTACATACAAAATGTTTATACAAGATCATACACAAGTTGTAAAGTAATGAGGAATTGAACCATATATATATATATATATATATATATATTCCTGCAAAAATGATTACTTGTTGCAATGCACTCCATGAGCGGTGGCATTCTCGCAGAATCCTTTCCACCTTGCTGGAACGGGTCCATAGCCCACGTCATTGAAGCTCTTTGCCTCGGGCCAAACACCTATAATTTATAATATATATATTAAAGCCTCGATTTCAGTATTTCTTTATTGTTATTTTATGGAAATAAATAAATTATCATGGGAGTTTATTTGTTATATTTCGAGGAAAAATAATTTTCATGGATCCGACTTACCGTATGGCTAAACTTCCGTTTCGGAATTCCCGGCCATAAAATAACGTGCCTACTATTATTGTCCTTAATTTCTAAGTTTCAGAAATCAAAACGGGATTTCAAATTGGCTAAAATTCCGTTAAGATGTTACATCAGTTATTTTAGGACACATGATAAAAAATAGATCTTTGAAAATTATGTGACAAATCAAAGAAATCAACCATATCTGAATAATCTGAAGAAATTAATTACCAGTATCTAAATTGCCTATAATTGCATTTGCACCATATCTGGCCTTCTTCCATAATGAGCCCTCTCGAACCTTACCCTTCACTGTCGTCTCCATGAACATAAAATCCCATGATCGTGTAGTGTGCAGTTTTCTTCCATGGTTCGGAAATACTGATACTACTTTTGGGTGCTCTGTTTGTAAATGTATGTTAACATAAATAAAAATCGCTATTACTCAAAATATTTTTAAAAAATAAATAAATAAATAATAATCACAAACTAATCTTTAAGAGAATCATACTTGCAATCTCTTCTGCCTCTTTTTCTTCAAGATTAGCAGCAAAGCCGTTTATATTATATTTATAAGAGTGAAAGATAGCGTCATTTGCCTTCTCATAACTACATTACAATTAAGTGTACACAAACATATTATAATTTATAAATAAATTAACCAACAAAAATGTATTTGACAATCAGTTTATGTCCTACATATATATAAATACCTTCCCAAAAACGATTCGAGAAAGTCGCAATGTGATTCAGAAACCTTCTGGAGATCGACATCGGAGACATCAGGACCGTGTGAATGCGATCCCAAGTACACGATGTACGACTTGTATCATACCAAAAAGAGATTAGGTTTAAAATCAAAAGACAAAAGAGAGATCATGAAGAAAGTTATCATGTTGATATGATCAGGATAAATATAATGATAATGCTTTTGCTCACTTTCTTAAAGGCAAGAGTAGTAGTAGGGCATGTTTGCAACAAAGAGAAAGCAATGAAGGTGAACAGAACCGAAAGCTTCAAGAACCACATGATGATTGATGAGGATTTTTGGCTCCTAACCTCTATGAACGGGAATGAATTTGATGGAGTGATGAAATTACAATAACAATATGTGTTTATATATATATATATATAAGAGTAGAACATCTTGATATGATTATGTTACCCACCGAAATTTACGTGAATAGTAAGATTTACATTCGCTGATTAAAACAGAAAGAATCCCGCCAGGTCAACCAAATTCATTTCGTCCTATTTTCAGCCCATATTAAATTGCTAATTATGGTCCTTTGACCTTTGATTTCGTTAGTTTTTATTATTTGTGGGTTTAATTTTATTTTTATTATTTTATTATTTTATTTGTATTATTTTATTATTTTATTTTTATTATTTTATTATTTTATTTTAAAGATATCCCTTTTCATTTTGGCCAGTTAAGATATAGCTTAGACGTAGATAAAATAGCAAATCTTGTGGAGTTCGTTGGTAGGGACCTAAATAAAATGAGATTCGTAGCTATTGTTTTTGTAGCCACGTCAAATTCTCACATTTATTTTTGTAGTTTACAATTTTTTTTATTTTTTTTATTTTCAAAGATTTGAACTCCACAAATCTTAGTGTCCGTAAACAGAAGTCAATATGAGCTTAGACGAACTTTAATTTATAATAAATATAATTTTACTTTACTAAGTGGAAAAAAATCATATTATAAATTAAATATTTATTGAGAGAATTTAAAAAAAAAATAAAAATACAAGAGAAAATACAAGAGATAATGATTTATATATATTTACTTCTCATTTTGTTAGTGGGGTTAGATAAAATATAGAAATATATTAAAAAATAAAAGTTAAAAAATATGAGAAATAGTGAAAAGGAAATTAAAAAGCTTATTATTGTGCATTAGAATTTTATTTATTTGAAATGTAGAAATATGAATAATAAATTAATAAAACAAAATGATTTTTATTGAAAATAAAAAAGAATAACAAGAAAAAAAAAATAAAGAAAATTGAAAACTGAAAATTGAAGATAAAAAATATGAAGAAGAGTGAGAGATGAGATAAAAAGATTAAAAATATGAGAAATAGTGAAAAGGAAATTAAAATGCTTATTATTGTGTATTGAAATTTTATTTATTTGAAATATAGAAATATGAATAATAAATTAATAAAATAGAGTGATTTTGTAGAAAAAGGAAAAAAAAAAAAAAGAAAGAAAAAAAAAGTAAAAAAAAAAAGTGAAGATTAAACATATGAAGGTGAGAGACGAGATTAAAAAGATTATGATGATAAATTAAGGTTGTGTATTTAAATAGAGAAATAGAGGTTGCAAAATGAGCCAGTACCGCACGACACAGCTTCGGCATGACACAAATTATGTCATGCTGTGTCATACCCATATCATGCCCGTGTTGATACACTAACGGACTATAAACATGTCGTATTAGTATGTGGACCCGTTTCGGCTCATGTGTCTGTTTTGGCCGATGTCGTAGGGTCATGTCGTGCTTTTGTCGTACCGGCCTAGTCTATTTTTCCACCTTTGTAGAGAAATATAGATAAGAAATTTTAAAAAAAGGCTATAACTAAAAATTATAAATTTTCTCTTTTTAAAAGGGGAAAACACGTAGGATGAGATTTGGACCTCAACATAAGATGATCCTTCTGTATAGTGACATGGGCCAGCCCACTTATGATTACAAGTTATTTATTGTCATAAGATCTTAAGAATGAACATTGGTGATTTGGATAGACAATCACATAATTCATCATCTAAAATACTTAGGATGGCTGATCTTATAAACACTGACGTTAGTAGAATATTTTGATGGTTATGTGGGTACTTAGTAAAAACTAAGGGTACCAAACATGACATTTAAAAAATTATCAATGATAATTAATACTAATTAGTAATAAAAATTATATAATGACTATATTACATCTGATTCTTAGACATAAGATCGCCATGGTATTTTGTATATTAGGTTTCATGTTTTGACATCATTCTAATTAGCCCTAACTAAGGGTAAACACGTGATGAATTGTTGGGAATAAAATATTATATAAGAAAGTTGTGAGTGATCAAGAGAGAATCCATCATTTTTATTTTTGGAAATATATCATATGAATTACATACTTTATTAAGCAAGGAATATTCACAAAGTAATGTGATATGAAAATAAGTTTTCTGTAAATCTATTATCAATGTTCATTGAAAATATAATGGTTCATATGATTTGTCTATTGAAGTTCAAGAATTAAATCATACCTTAGGACAAGCCGATATATTAATAAATATTTTATAGTCACAAGAAGTTCTTTTGGAAGATGATATTTTTATCTCTCAGGTAGTCTTGACACTTTACCTGAAGTCAACATTGATTTGGAAGTTTAAGTTATTTAATCATGATATAATTAAGTTAACTATCAAAGTCGTACATACAATAGAGCTTCAATGAGATATGCCCATATCTTTGTTTTAATGGGGCTATTCATATGTCATTGTTTTCATAAAATTTTGTTTGAGTCCATTTCTTTAAGGATAAACCATAGTTCCTCGAATATATTAAGTCATCGGTCCCTAAACTTACGTACTCTTGATGTGCCTTATGGATCGTAGGTATTTGAATATGATTTAATGAAGTAGAAATTAATATTTGCTTTATAGATCTCCATGATATAACAATATTACCATATGCGAATAGATGACCCATTTAAGATCGACTTTTGTATGGATAAATACCTTGTATCACATAACCAATTAATTTTGAATTAAAATTGTTTGAATAAGAGAAACCTGTATTGATTGTCACTCAAAGATAACAAAAAATATGCTTAACTTCATTCTAACATCTTTAAGTTGGAGTAGAACTATATACTGCCAACAAATTTAGAGAGAATGTTCTATCAAGTCATGTACCATTAGCAAGATATATGAGTGCACATATTGCACTATGATATGATATGTTAGGACCAAGTATTCTTTATTATCTTCTCGAGTTCGGAAATGATACTTTTTCACATTTAGTGATTGCTCAACTAGTAGGGTATTCTATGAATGTGTTTTATCCATATAAAATCTTTTAAGTATATGTTCTATGTAATCTTCTAAATCTCATCTTCTATGAAATCTTTGATATTTTATCTGTATAAAATCTTTGACCGGTGAATGAAAACCTCATCTTTTAAATGCTCGATTCGCCGAACAAGACAATTTTTTAGTTTTCTAAAATCTATTATCTCAAACCTTTTTTTTAAATATTCAGCTGTCTTCGTAATCTCATCAAAAGGTTCAATAATATTTAGATCGACGACATATCTAGTAATAATAATAAATTTATATTCAGATTTTCATAATAAATATAGAATCATTATTATATCCTTCTTTTTATAAAGGATATACAAATAACCTTCTAATTATCTTTCTTTAATCTTGTTATCTTTTCCTTGATTTTGTTCATAAAATCATGAATTTAATTTGAGTATATTCCGTAATTTATATTAGGGTTTACAGATGTAAAGTATATAAATGGGGTATTTATGCCTACCTAAATATTAGAGCACTTTTATTATTCATTCAACAACTCTTATATGGTAAAGAGCTATCTCTCTCACGTTTTTCCTCTACTCTACCATGTCTACCCCATCTGCAGCCATCATCAGCGCCATTGCCACCCCCACCATTGGATCTGATACTATCAACACCGCGGTCACTACTCTCGTCTTCCACCATCCACATATTGGGCGTACTGGGTATCCACTTATTGCGATAATCACTCATCAACATCTGACAAATTTATGAATAAAGATATAAACACTTTAATTAGAGGGCAACGGGTGGAGAAACAACAATAGGACTCCTCACAAAGTGCTTGCCATCTGACCATATGAGCACCCCAAACGCATAACCTTGAGTTTTGTTAGCCTCACTGGCAAACCAATCTGTAGATTCAAACCTGAGCGTAAAGTTCTTCTCTTCACCAACCTTGTTAAAATTCAATAATTTAGGCTCCACAAAAACTGAAACTCCCAATGGGTGCCTCACTCGAGCTTCAAAAACACTCACAGGTGGACCCACATTCTTCACTTTCCTCGTCACAGTAACAGCTTTACCGGAAGTAAGATTTGGGATAGAAAAAGAAGGGTAATTCAAATCCAGAACAGAAACTGACTTGGGACATTGATAGGGCGCATCGTTGAAGAGCTCTAACAGGGACTGATTATAGCCGGAGGCACAGAGAAAGTCCAAGAAGTCGTTAGGGGTCGATTCGTACACCAAGCCAGGGTCTGCGGCTCGATTGGGTCGAATATGGCCAGAACCATAGCCGAAGGGTGTGGCCTCCTTTAATGAACTCTCGTCCAGCATTCGTCTCTTAGTGTTGTCCCATGTTCTTGCAGTTGTCATGATGGCCGATTTGATTGCAGATGGGGACCACTCCGGATGGACGGTTTTGAGAAGACCAACCACCCCGGCAATGTGTGGGCAGGACATGGAGGTGCCTGAATCAGCCAGAAATTGGACCCGCCGGGGGTCGAATTGCTCGGCTGTGGGGCTCACAGCTTCTGAGTAAGCGGCAATGATGTTGACTCCGGGGGCAGTAATATCAGGCTAAAAAGGGAGAGGTAAAAGATTGAATTGAAAGCCTTGTAATAATTGGTGATAAAGAAGCGGTAGTAGAAACTAGAAATCCGTAGCGGGACTTAGTAAAATATACGATAAATAATTACAAAAATTTAAAAATACAGGAGAGAAATTTACCTTGAGGATTTCAGGGGTGATAATATTGGGTCCTCTCGAAGAGAAAGCGGCCATGTATGGAGAAGGCTTTATGTTGAGTCTTATTGTGGGGGCCTCTATAAATCCCAGAGGTTCACTGTTGAAGTCAAAACTTTTTAGGTTGAACAAAAGAGTAAAAGGAACATATGTATAATTAACACTTTTTCTCTCCAATTTCTCTATTGTTTTTTAGGTAAAACTCCTTACTTAAAATATGTAATATCGTATAAAGTATATAGTAATAGATAGGAATGCTATCAAGTTGGTTATCCTAACCGTACGTCTCCTTACCGGGTGGAATTGATGTAGGAAAGGACAGCCTGACCGTCATTGTATGTAACTAGGGAAGCCGCAAGTACGTGGAGATCAGCAATAAGTTCGCTGCCACTTTCCTTATCATTGCACAAAATCATTCCGACAGCACCAGCCAGAGCAACCTGTTCTCCTTTGTCAACTCTATCCGTGTCTCCTCTCAAACAAGCCACTATTTTTCCCTCTACTTTTGCAGGATTCAGGGTTCCCTCCTTGCAAAGCAAACTACGTACGTACGTGCAAAAGAGATTCACCCAAAATCACTACTTCCATGACATCTTCTTTTATTATAAATAAATCTAGAGAAAAAAAAGTGAGGCAAGAAGAATATAAACATCTTCTTACGCGTCTAAGGCAGTCGCATTGTCAGCTTTAGCTAGTGATCCACTAATTAGTGGGTAAAGTCTGTCTGCTGGCAGTCCTTCTGAAAGGCTCGTACCCTGATTAAGTCAAGCCTAAGAACTCACGTACGTAGATAGATTCATGAAGTAGGATAATATAAACCAGTAGATACATAAGAAGAAAAGATCAAACCTTAAAGCGTTTCCCGGTTTGGAGTTCAACGACAGCTTCAAACGCACGATCCAAAGTACTAGCCCCAACGGTCAAAACCCAAGGAGAAACATTGGCAACAGTTCCAGGGAAGGGCCCATTATTACCAGCAGAAGCAACGACAGAAATACCCTTCTTCACAGCATGAAAAGACCCAATCTGTAGCCCATCTGCAAAATAATCAGAAGGGGAACCTCCAAGAGAGACGGAAAGCACATCAACGCCGTCGTGTATGGCGGCGTCGAATGCAGCCAAAATGTCAACGTCAAAGCATTGACTGTCGTTGACCGGAGGCCAGCAGACTTTGTAAGCTGCCACCCTGGCTTTGGGGGAACCACCTTTGGCAACTCCTACGTCTACTCCATTAATGGTCGCCGGATTGAATTCGCCGCCCGCCGTTGATAGGGTGTGCGTGCCATGACCCTCATAGTCGCGTGCGGATTCGAGAGCTGGCTTCACTAGCCCCCCGGCTGCCTTGTAGCCTTGGTTGAAGAACCTCGCTCCTATTAGCTTCCTTCATATAACACAAATGTTTATACAAGATCATACACAAGTTGTCAAGTAATGGAAAATAGTTCTAGAATGGGTAATTACTTGTTGCAGCGCACTCCGTGAGCGGTGGTCTTCTCGCAGAATCCTTTCCACCTTGTTGGAATGGGTCCATAGCCCTCATCTCTGAAGCTCTTTGACTCGGGCCAAACACCTATAATTAATTAATTGATTAATTAGTGTTATTCAAAGAAAATCTAGAAACCATGGGAGTTTATCAGTTATTTTTATATATCCGATTTACTTATCGTGGTCGAGATCATACTTCTATACAAAATCAAGCTATAGAACTTGAAGAAATTATTTAATTAATTAATTACCAGTGTCTAAATTGCCTATAATTGCATTGTCGCCATATCTGGCCTGCTTCCATAACGAGCCCTCTCGAAGCTTACCATGCTTTTCCGTCTCCATTAATAAGAAATCCCATGACCGTGTAGTGTGCAGTTTTCTTCCATGGTTGGGAAATACTGATACCACTTTTGGGTGCTCTGTTTGTAAATGTATGTTAACATAAATAAAAATCGCTATTACTCACTATAATTTCTTATAAAAAAAATTAAATAATAATCACTAACTAATCTTTAAGAGAATCATACTTGCAATCTCTTCTGCCTCTTCTTCTTCAAGATTAGCAGCAAAACCGTTTATGTCATATTTATAAGAGTGAAAGATAGCTTCATTTGCCTTCTCAGAACTACATTACAATTAATTGTAATGAAAAATATTATAATTCAGAAATAAATTAACTAACAAAAATGTATTTGACAATCAATGTATGTCCTATACAAATACCTTCCCAGAAACGATCCGAGAAAGTTGCAATGCGATTCAGAAACCTTCTGGAGATCGTCATTTGAGACATCCGGACCGTGTGAATGGGATCCTAGGTACACGATGTACGACTTTTATCAAATGAAAAAAAAAAAAAGTAAGGGAGATTAATAAGTTTTAAAATAAAAAAAGAGATCACGAAGAAAGTGATGATATATGATCAATGATATTGATCAGGTAGGTATAAATGATAATGCTTTAACACGCTTACTTTCTTGAGGGCAAGAGTAGTAGTAGGGCATGTTTGCAACGAAGAGAAAGCAATGAAGGTGAGGAGGATTGAAAGCTTCGAGAACCACATGATGATTGGTAAGGACTTTTGGTGCTCAACCTTTATGGACGGAAATGAATTCGATCCATGGAGGAAATAACAATAACACTACGTATATATATATATATATGAGGAGGAGATCTAGATATGGTTCTGTCACCCACCAATATCTACGTGAATGACAAGATATTACACACATCTCTGATTAAACAGAAAGAATCCCGTCAAATTAAGCAATTTAATTTCGTCCTAATTTCAGCCCATATAAAATTTCTATTTCTGGAAATTTGACATGATTTAGTTAATTTTTTTTTGGTTTTGTTTTATTATTATTATTATTATTATTTAAATATCGCTCAGACATCGATAAAGAAGCAAATCTTGGAAGGAGTTCGTTAGTATGAAGCTAAAGAGAGATACTCATAGCCTTGATTAGTTCTTGCTTCAAATTCTAACCTTTAGTTTGTAGTTAACAACTCAATCTTGTTACTTTGTTGAATTGTTGACCCGCATGCAACAATAAAAACTCAAGTCTTACAATGACTAAACAAACAACCACTTTACTAAAACAACTTTAGTCATCCTATTAAAGATAACTTGGAATCAAAATCGATCTCTTTTTAACATTATAATCATTTAGCAACATTTACTCGTACTTGAACTGAATTAAACCGACCGGCTGAAATTCTAATTAATTCTTATTGCCTTGTTTGATTTGCAGACACCATTGAAAAATCGCGGTCACTAACCTACGGCCTTAATAAACCAAATGGATCGTTTTAATCCGACTTTGCCGGGTACATGCAAAAGCAGTTTAATTAATTTTTATATCATTTACTTAAATTATAAATTAAAATTAATTTAAAGTGAAAATTAGGGATGAGCAAAAAATTTGAATCTGATCCAATCCGACGGATTCAGATTGAATACTTAAAATGATCTTATCGATCAAATATCCGATCTGTGCAGATTTACTACAGATCCGATATGGTAGGTAATGGGCATCCTATCGGATACCCACAATATGATATGTCGAATGAATAAGTTTTAACTCTTATGAGGAAAAGGAAAAATATATGTATACCTATTTATCATAATTTATCCTGCCATTTTATCATTTTCATGAAATTTTCTCCAATTTATATTGTCTTGATACAAAATACAAGTCCAGTCATCATCTTCGTGTAATCATCTCTACAACTATTGTGGTTTTCCTTGTACTTTTTGGGAAACCCAGGAGAACCTAGCCTTGTGATTGATGGAAGGAAGGAAGATTATTAGAGATATTGTTGGGTTGGTGGTCAAGATTTTGCTAAAAGAGAGTAATTTTATCACAATTTAAAATTCTTTAAGAAAAAAAAATAGAATAGATTGGATATCCGTAGGATTCAATCCGATCCTACACGGATAGGATCGGATCGGATCCGATACTCTTAATTTTTTACCTATCGAATTGGATATCCGATCCGATAGATAAAAATGGATACTTGTATGCATTGAATCAAATACAACAATATCCAATCCGACGCTCATGCCTAGTGAAAATTACTAAAGTTTAGAACATTTACTTAAATCTAAGTTAAATGAAAATCTCAACAGTTCAGAATGTCATATCAAAATTTAAATATAATGAGCTTATCTCTCAATTTCGTAACTTAAACCTATTTTTTTAAAAGGGGAAATTAGGCTAAATTGTGGAAATTTAGGTTTCATCTGAAAATCAATTGGCAATGACAGGAGTTGAGCCATCTTTCTTATATACTAGTTTCTTAAGTATTTCCTTTCAGATGAAAGATATAATATTGTCAACATACCCCTTATGTGTGACGTTATTTTGACCTTACGCATGAACATTTTTATATGAGTGTTGTAGAGTACTTATGGCAGTTAGTACAATGATTTAATGTATGATTAGAAATGAATTGAGACAAATGACTTACTGAAAGGAAATATTTGAATGCATCAAGGTGAGGTATTGAAGGGTGTCAATGGCTTATCGATATTCATTTGCATCGGTCAGACCGAAAGAATCCTCCTCTGTGAGAGATGAAGGGGAAGCCATAGGAGTTGGAAGAGACAAGCACCACCCATTTTATGGTGACCAAGAACATCAAAGATATACTTTGTCCTAGAGAAAGAGACCTTGACGATAATGTATTACTTCAACACTAAAAAAGTAAGTTTAAGGACCAAGATCCTTGACAAAAAATTGCACACTGAGTTGCATAATGATGGAAGAGATGAGGCTTGAATCATTACCCGTAATGAGAAGATCATCCACATAGATAAGAAAATAAATGTGAGAATGAGCCCGATGCATAGTGAAGAGTGAGGTGTCCGACTTAGCTTGAGTAAAGCCGAGAGATAAAAGAGCAGCACTAAGAGCTTGGTACTAGGCACGAGGCACTTGTTTGAGTCCGTAAAGTAACTTACAGAGTTGACATACATGAGTGGGCTGAGAAGAATTAATAAGACCCCTCGGTTGTGCCATGAAAACTACCTCAAAAAGATCACAATGGGGAAAAGCATTATTGACATCCAATTTTTGAATGAGCCAACCATGCATAACAGCAAGAAGAAAGAAGAATGAAAAAGGAGATAAACTTTAGAAAGCAACCTTGAAAGAACATCCGCTACTATTAGGAAAAAAAATATATGAAAGATTGGATCTCCCTGCCTATTTCCCCTTTGAAGGTTCAATTTTTACAAATTTGCTTCCCATTAACCACCAAAGAATAAGAGACAGTGGTCACATGAATCCATAATCCATCCCACCTAAATATACAAAAAACTCATCTTTTGCATATGTGCTTTTAAGAAATCTCATTTAACCCAATCATAAGTTCTGTTAATGTCTAACTTTAAGGCAACCCCATACTTTCAACCGTTCTTTATAAGCTTCAAAAAATTGAAAGACCTCCTAAGAAATTAAATATTGTCTTAAATTTACCTCTTAGGTACAAAGGCGCCCTTTGATTTTGTGAAATAATCTCCTCTAAGAAAGGCTTCAACCTATTGACTAGAATTTTGGAGCATGTACCTAAAGCTACAAAGGCTAATGAGGCTGAATTGTTTGACTGATTCTAGGCTATTGATAAAGGGATTGTAGCAGAGGTACACGGTCATACTCTAAATTTCAAGTTCTCATAGAGACCGAAGGACCATAATGTTATTATGGTGAAATCCCAGATCAGCAAGAAATAAAAAATTATTCTTTCATTATAAGAAGAAATCACCTAAAAAGTGATTGAACACCTACTCCAGACTTCCCATTTGTAGAAGAGAGTCAAGGAGATGGAAAAGAAGTTCAAATATGAGATTTGTGCTGAGGTTCCTAATGCTTTATGGGATCGAAAGCAGCATGTGGTAGGACTGTCATATGAACTAACATTCATAGAGAAGAACATTCGTACCAAGGCTAGACCAGCATCGATGAATTCAGAGTTGCTGGATATTTGTAAAAAGGAGATTGAAGACCTCCTACGTAAAGGACTAATTGGAAAAAGTTAGTCCTTGGAGCTGCATAACATTTTATGTTTAGAATGCAGCAAAATTGGAAAGATAGGCACCAAGGCAGGTAATTAACTACAAGCCATTGAATTAAGCACTTTGCTAGATTAGATACCCCAGTCCAAATAAAAGGGATCCTCTTAATAGGTTATTTGTAGCCAGAATATTCTCAAAGTTCGATATGAAGTGTGGCTACTGAAAAATACAGATCAAAGAAGAAGACCGATACATAACAGTCGTCACAGTCCTTTTTGGTCATTATGAATGGAATGTTATGCGATTCAGATTGAAGAATGATCCGTCTGAATATCAAAACATTATGAATGAGGTATTTAATTCATTCAGATATTTTATTATTGTTTATATTGATGACGTGTTGGTATTTTCTCAATCAATCGACCAATCCTTTAAGCATTTGGGAATCTTCCTAAGTGATGGAGGAAGTCGGTTTTGCAACTTTGTCAAGGAAAATAAAGTTATTTCCAATAGAAATTAGGTTCTTGGGCCATAACATAAAGAAGAATACAATTGTCCCAATCCAGTGAACAATTATTCAGTTTGCTGATAAGTTTCATAATGCCATTCTAAACAAGACCCAACTTCAAAGGTTTAGATAGTCTGAATATATCTCAGACTTTTATCAAGACATAACAAGGGATAAAAGCCCCTTGTATGCTAGGCTATGAAAAAATCCTTCGGAATAAATTGAGGAATGTACAGCAGTAGTCCGTAAAATTAAATTACGAGCCAAAGAGTTGCCCTGTCATAAGTTGGCCCATCCTGAGGCCTTTAAGATGTGGAGACTGACGCTTTTGAACTGGGCTTTGGGGGAATTCTAAAGCAGCGACAGGATAATAAAGCACAACTTATCTGGTTCTCATCAGGACTACGAAATAAGGCTTAGTAAAATTATTCTAGAGTAAAAAAAGAGATATTATGAATAGTACTTTATCAAGAAATTCGAGTCCGACCTTATCAATAAGAGATTTCTGATAAGAGTAGAGTGTAAAGCGGCCAAGGATGTTCTATTTAAGTATACTAAGGCCTTAGTATCAAAGCAAGTCCTTGCATGCTGGTAAGGAATTCTCTTAGTCTTCGATTTCGATATCGAGTACATTAAAGGAGAAGAAAATTCTCTTCCTGATTTTCTAACTCGAGAAATTTTATAGTCTAATAAAAAAGGGAAAAGCCTCCTTGAAGCTTAGCTTTGGAGAGCCTTTTATTCCCTAAGCTTCGGGATCTCAGAAGCGCCCTAGGGATTTCTCCTCAGAATCTCTATTTAAAAACAGTGATCAATTCCACTCGAAAGAAGCTCTTCCTCCTCAACTTGACAGTGAAAAGATCATCCCTAGTTCAAGATTTGCGATGAGATGCTTTGTCCGATAGAGGAAGAAGATGTCCAAGAAATTGAAAACCAAGAAGGTGTGTGGGATGTAGCACGTAAATATATCTACGTGAACACTTGAAACCAGAGTTATTTCCAAAATCCTAGATTTGGTTCGTTTCAATTCTTGAAGAATCTGAGTACATTACTCTGGACATGAAGTTCAAGAATAATAGGTAGCTTTCTCAAAATTAAGAATTATTAAAGTCATCATACCTTCAGAGTGGTTAAAAGGACCCCCCCCCCCCCCCCCCCCCCCCCCGAAATGAGGCACTATGAAAGAGAACCTCGCCGCTCGGACTATTACGATTTTTTGAATGCTTAGAGTCAGATCTTACTAATTCAGAATAACAAGCATAATCACAACTGGTGTGTAACTTTCTACACTGATCAAGTAGATTTTCCTACATGGTTTTGATTTATTCTATATAGAGAACGAGATTTCAAAGGGATATCTTGCCTCAGTTATCAAGTTCCAATCAATTTACAGAATTCCTTGGATAGTTAAATAGGATTATAAGACTTGATATGACGAGGATGCTCCTTGCCAGGTCTCTCCTGATATCCTATGACTAGTAAGA
Organism: Coriaria nepalensis; assembly: GCA_027186245.1. Lineage (NCBI taxonomy): Eukaryota > Viridiplantae > Streptophyta > Magnoliopsida > Cucurbitales > Coriariaceae > Coriaria > Coriaria nepalensis. The sequence continues at coordinate 9,191,890 of CP114486.1, read as the reverse complement.
ACTTACTACATCAAATGGTGGGATAAATATCTCTTTGATAATCTCTAGAGTGTATTCTATAATAATGGAATTCTAAAGATCCTTAAAAATTTACCAGTTGCCGGCGCATCAAAAATATGCCTTCCTTCTGGAATAGAAGTTAAGGAAGTTGAATCTCAATTCTCTAAAGAAAAGATAAAACAATTTCTCGCCGAAGGAGTTTGCTCCACCAAAGATGTAGCTTTGGATATTGACTCAGACTTGGAAATTTTTTAAGACTCACAAGATCCATACTAGGATTATACTCCTCTTAAGAAGAAATATTCTCCTTCAAAAAGGCAGAGAAAGGTAAAGGGAAAATGATCCTTTGATCTTATTTCTACTAGCTACTGCGGGACCGGTTGACTCCATCAAAATAAGGACACACATGCTTGACAGCTAGCATCTGCTTTTTGGAAATATCTTCCAACTTTAAAGAAAGTAGTTTATCCTATTCGTACTTATTTTCCGACAAAGTTTTCTAAAAGTAGCTTTAGCTTTTAGCATTTTCTTTACGAGTTTTTTTCTGCATGTTTAAAAGGATGCCTGCGCGCTCTTAAAAAAATATGAATTGTAAGTTTCATTTTTTCTTCCTGTTTAAGTTCTCATCTCATCTTTATAATATAACTGGGACCGGTAACACTAACGGTAACATTATTGATATGGGTGGTACAATTTTAGTCCCGAGCTCAACGGAATCAGAACAGGGAATTTTGGGGAGAGTCCCGTCAGGATCAGGAAAAATCTCTATCCCGATTTTGGGAGTATGATAAAATTATTTTGAATAAAATTGAAAGAGAATAAAAACGATAGTTTAAAAAAAGCACGATGAATTGGTTAACCGTAGAGCAAATGGGTTTGCCTTAATTTCATAGTCCGCGGCATCTTCGATGGGCTAAGGAGGGAAGCGCTATAATGGTGGTTGGGAGCAAATGGGTTTGCCTTAATTTCACAGTCTTGTGCGGCATCTTCCATGGGCCAAGCAGGGAAGCGCTATGATGGTGGTTTGGGGCAGAAAGGTTCCTTCAATTGATATAGGATTGACCGATGCTCTAATTTCAGAATTTCATAAGGAAATTTTATTTCTTGAGAAACGATGAAGAGAAGAAGAGGTGTTCGAATATAATCCCATATCATCATCCTAAGAGAAGCTTATAGAAAATTTCATCTTCCTCTACAAAATTTTTCATGAGAACCAAAGTTTATAGAAAATTTCACCTCCTTCATTCTCACCGTCAAAATATTAACAGACATACATACAAGTACTAAAGCAGAAAAATGTGTTAGTGTAAGGATTATAATGTTTTACAAAAAAATTTACAAATACAATTCAAAATACGAAAACCAAAATAGTAGGACTAAAAGATTATATGACCTTATTCTTTTAATAATGATTCGCGATTTTCCATTTTTTTACTTTTCAATTGGGTCAATTTTTGGAAATAAGAATACGGCCAATTGAATCATCAAGCAAGAAAGACGAATTCCACCCTAGACAAGATCATTACTTTACAGTCTTAAAAGTCAATCCCCAAAATATATAAATAAATAAATAAAAGCAAAGTTAAGAAATCGTAAGACCGTTTTAGTTACCACTCAAAACTCTTGGCTTTTCCTCTACAATATACAAAATTGAGGCAGAGTAAGAATTCTTATCCAACCTGGAAGCTCAAATCCTTTCTTTGACATTCAACCACAAAGGAAAAAAATTGCTGATAAATTACAACAGTAATTATCCCAATGACACAAATCAGCACCATTCAGTCTCCACATAAAACCATCCCAAAAAGTCCTTCTCATGGCTCAAAATTAGTCGCCAAATAAATCATCATCATCATCTCTATCACCATTGTCATTTTCAATAGTTACGGAGCTATTATCAGATTTTCCGCTCGATTCTTTACCTCCATAATCTGAAGGAGAGGCCGGTTTAGCCCAAGAAGAACCCAACTTTCCTGGAAGTGAATATCCATAAAGGTCATCATAAATACCACCACCACCTTTAGCCGGAGTTTTGACATTATTCAACACTTCCTGTAATTTATCAGTCACCCCTTTTCTTGAAACACTATTTTCTTCCATGAAAGAAGAAAGTCCTTTTCCTTTAGGTATAACTGTAGTTTGAACAAGGGATTCATATTTCCCAACTAGACTACCTTCTTTCACACCAACAAGGCCGGGTTGTCTGTCCACATCTACCCCATCTGAAATCCCAACAACTTCAAACAGATCTCCTCCAACTTGATCCCTAAAAGCAACTCTCATCTTCTTAATTCTTTTGGATGGTCTCTCAGATTTCTGGTTCTGATCACCAGGGATGTTAGAATTGGACAATAGATCAGATTTGTTAAGACCAAAACGGTTTATAAGTGTGTTATAAGAAACGACAGCTTCTTCATCAGATGGGTCCGGAGCTGGAGGTAGATTGATTTCTTTGAGCGATGGAGGGCGAGGAAAAAGAGCTGCATTGTTTTTTCTTAAGATGTAAGTTCTTGTTGATGCAGCAAATCTCAAAGATTGCCCAATTTCTAGTTCTGTGGGAGAATCTTTAGTTAAACGCTCATTTGCAACAAATGTTCCATGTGCAGATCCCAAATCAACTACATATATGCTGTGGAAGAGATGAAAATACGAAGAATTGAAATAAGAAATATTTCTACAAATGGAAATAAAAGGAATATTGGTTGGCATTTTAGACATGTGTTTGAATTGAAATGTAGATAGTGATGGAAGTTCTTCCCCTATTATATGAAGACTGTGGTAAACCTACTCTATTATTGGTGATGTTTCTGTTAAAGAACATTGAATCTACTGCGAAGAGAAAAAGAAGGGGAGGAAGAAGAATGTTCACGGAACAAATAGAAAATGCCTAATTCTAGTGTTATCATAAACATAATTTTATCCTGAATAATACGAATCCTCAAACAACACAACATATTTGATACACTACATTGGGTATGTATCAAGCTCAACCAAGTATTTCTCTAGAAAACTATGCTACCTGGAGCAGAACTAAGCAGTCAACATTACCAAACATGTTTGTAAGGATCTTTCTTCTTCCTAGATAATCTTCAGAGATATAATGAAACTAACTAATGAACCTAAAAAGCAATACCGATAACTTACTACTATGAAAATACATCGTCAAACTTAAGGGCTTAGTTGAATGCAGTTCAAATCATAAAAATTATGCAAAAAAATAAAAAATAAAAAGTAATAACAAAAAATAAAAGATAATAACAATTTATCTGACCTGCCATTCTTGTGAGGAATAACAGCAGCATGCTGACGAGAAACTGATTGATGATCAAGCACAAAATCACAAGTATGGAACTGCCTCCCAAATATATGTCTCTTCTTATCCAAACTGATCTGATCAAGAACCTCACCATCTTTCAAGACCTCAAGATAATACACGCCCGGGCGAGGCTCAATGGCCCAGTCGGGTGGCTGCCAGGTAGACTGGCTCCCTCCAACTTGCATCCCCTGCTGCGCAGGCCCCACAAATGGGGCTGCCTCAACTCCAACCCCAACATGGTTTTGAGGAACGGGGGATTGGGTTTTAGCTATAGAAGTTGGTGATTGTGAATATGGAACCAATATTGGCTGTTGATCTGCTTTATTAGAAGATTGATGATGACTGTTGTTTCTAGAAGCTGAATCTAGGGTTACTGAGAATGGTTCTGAAATCTGTGCTTTCTTAAATCTACCGAGGCTTGCTCTTCCATACATTCTCTATGATATTTGCAGCAGAATAATGCATTAGAATAGATATATAGTGGGCCTGAGATTCCAAGTCACATATACCTCTACCCTTCTAAGGTTGAATCAAAAAGCCTAAATTTGGCTTTCAATTTGCTGAAGAAATATACTGCAAGGAAAAGAAAAATAAGATTGTAAGTTCAGGAACGAAATAACTCAGGAAATCGAAGATTGCATGTCATCAAAACAATCGCTGCTTGTATCGCGAGAAGAGGGAAGGAAGAACAGAAAAGGAACAATATTTGGGTATTTTCCATTATTAAACCAATTGCTAAGTCTAACAGCATGATTGAGAATTCTAAATGGTTGGAGTTCCAGTCACTAGACTCGCTACCAGCCACTTACCAGTTCCGGCTGGAAGTATGTTAAAACTCGTCGGAGATTTTGGAAGCGAGTTTTGCCTTAACCTACCTTTAGCCTTTAGGAAGCGAGCTACCTTTACCATTTAGGGGAGATACTGTCGTACTAATATGGCCTCGACTAATTCTATCTAAAATTAACAATTTTAGGGGTTATTATTAATTTCCTTCAGGAGTTTAGATTAGTCTTTAAAAAGTTTTGGGTTAGTTATTTTTTAAGCGAAGTTTTGGGGAAAAAAATTTATTTACGTTACATAATCCCATCTTCTAAAATAACATATTTTAATATTTTGGGTATTGGCTAATAGATCTTATACCAACAATCATGACTTCTTACATTACTATATGTAGATCTTGAAACAAATATCTTGGCTAATTATGGGTTTAGCTCACAATGGACTGAATTTGTTCTTCTTAAAATGAAAAAAATTTAAACAAATAATATTACTATTGTATATATAAGTTAAAGAGTATAAAATTAAATTGAAAATTAAAAGAAAATAATGATAATAAAAGACTCTAATACTTAATAGCCTAATGGCATATGTAGAGCCATCGAGTTGTTTATACAGAATTGCTCGATTGTCTCGAGGATAATAAATCCTCAACAATTTCAATTCCAAATATGTATAATTATTCGAAAATGCATGAAATCAATATTTCATAATATTTTCAATTAATTTCAAAGAAAAAAAAATACAAACAACCCTAACTCTTAAGTCGCATACTTGATGACTAAGATAACTATTTTTCGGAATTGATTTTTATGCCAATTTCAATCTCTGCTCTTCCTTTTCATGCGAACCTACCGTAATATCTTATGTAAACCTTCTATCAGTATTTTCATCAGATTTGATCGAGTACGAACAATTTCTTTTTCGATCAGTTGTGATGGGTTGCAAATCAGAGTTTTCGAATTATGTTGGGTTCTTATCAGATGAGTTTGATTCCTATGGATTGCGAACCAGAGGGTTGTGAATTAAAGAGGTTACTTCTTCAACAGTTGCAAATTGGAAGAAGGAATGAGGTTCTGCTCGACGATTTTAGGTTTGTGCGAGAACCATTTTTCTTTACTTTTGAGATTTGAACAAAAAAGATAAATAAACAAGTGTAAGTAATTTTTAGTAAATGTATATATTTAAATTTGTTATTTAAGTTATCAAATGGAAATAAGGTCATCAGGAAACTTTATCTAGAGTATATTTTGTAAATAAAACTATTAGGTAGGGTTGATATTTTAAATTCTCTCTATATTTTTTCTTATGTCCTTTTCAATCGCCACTAATAAGAAATAGAGGAAATTAGAATTAATTATCAAAACTTAGTACAAATTATAATGACTATAGATAATATATAATAGTGAAGCGTTTAGGAGTTACGTGTCTCATATCGCTAATCTTCATGATAATTATAGGAGTGACATACTCTTAATTGCTGCTAATAATCATGATGATTTTTTTTTGGTATGATCAAGGTAGTGATAGAAATCACAATGAGGATGATAATAAAGAAAAAAGTGATAATGATGAAATTAAGAATGCGGGTGATCACAACGAGGGTGAGAGAATGGAGGAAGAATGTGTTACTAACAACAACAACGAGATCAATCTTGTGAATCAAGGGTATGAGGATGACTTATTCATGGGCGTAATACTCACTAGGACTTTACCCGATGCTTTATTTGGTCAAGATAATTTAGATAATGTACGAACTTATGAGATACCGCCACCATCACCGTGTATTTCATCAGATAAGATGCAGTCACCATCACCGTGTATAACTTGTGTACCGCATTTACCTGACAATATGTTGTAAACCATCACCGCTTCTACCCAGTCATGTGACGAGATGGCGCCACAATTACCGTGTATACCGTATTCATCGCAACTTGAAAAGATATTGAAGATGATGATTTTATTCATCCCATTGCAATCTAGCACTCCATATGCATTGCAAGAAATTCAATCTTGGTTGTCTCTTCATAATTAAGTAGAGGCGCGTTTTATGTTAAATAATATTTTACATCAAAGAACGAACTGAATGAACTAAAGGCTAGCTTATATATGCTCATGGTGTAACGAAATTTTGAGTTTAACGTTAAGAAATTGAATAAGATTATATTGGTAGTCATGTGCATAGATCCAAATTGCGAGTGGTGACTTCATACTATTGAAAATAAGAATTAATTATTCCGTACAAATGCGATGCTCATCGGTTCGATTCTGATAATCGGTTTTTCCATATTTGTTTGATTTCAAATTATTCAAGCAAGGCAAGCATCAACATCTATGATTAGATGTCCTCCCTTTTTTAGACTCTAACAAAGGTTAAGGAGGATAAATATTAATTAATTACATGGGTGCATAGTTGACGCATGTTAAATTGTTAAAATTTTATATTAGGTCGCATTTTGCACGATCTTAATGTGATTACCATTCAAGCGTGTCATGTTAGTTTTTATAAGATAGGTCAGAGGAAGGCTTGGTTTTGAGATCTGTAAAATTCGCTAACATATAAGTCGACTTACATCATTCAAACCCCTAGAAATAATTGAAGCGTTACTGTTCGCATTACGTCATTTGAAAAATACTTGATGTTCATAGTCTCCCATGCTTGTTATTTTGGGTTATTTTTCATAAGAATGAGTTGGTTGAGGCTACGAAAGATGAGATAAAGTCCTTGCTTGAGAATCACATATTTAAGTTCGTGAAGTTGCCTAAGGGAAAAAGACTTTTGAAAAAGTAGGTGGGTTTACAGAGTCAAGCAAGATGAACACATTTAACAACCCCGATATAAAGTTTGAATGGTTGTCAAGAGCTTCAATCAAAAGAAAGGTATTGATTTTGATGAAATCTTTTCTCTAATAGTAAAAATGTCATTCATTCATGCAATTATGGGTTTATTAACAAGTCTTGATTTGGAGATAAAACTGATGGATGTGAAGACAACTTTTCTTCATGGTGACTTAGACATAGAAATTTTATAGAGCAACTAAATGGTTTCAAAGTTAAAAGAAAAGAGGATTATATGTGCAAGTTGAAGAAAAGTCTTTATGATTTGAAGAAGACACTTAGAAAATGGTAAAAGAAGTTTGAATTAGTTATTGGGAGCAAGGCTCCCAAAAAACAACTTATGATCATTTTGTTTTCGTGAAAAAAAAAAATCTATGCTGATGACTTCATTATACTATTGTTTTATATTGATGACATGTTGATTGTTGGCAATAATTCTTCAAGAACTACTAGGTTGAAGAAGCAATTGAGTAAATCATTTGCTATGAAGGATTTAGGTCCAGCAAAGCAAATTCTTGGAATCTAAATTTATCGAGATAGAGTTGCTAAGAAGTTGTACATGTCACAAGAGTAGTATATTGAAAAGGTACTTGAAAGGTTCTATATGAAGAAGGCTAAAGTGGTTAGTTCTCCTCTTGCTAAATACTTTATCTTAGGTACCAAGCAGAGTCCTTCTGTAGATAAGGAGAATGAAAAAATGAGAAGAGTTCCATATGCCTCAATAGTTAGAAGTTTAATGCATGCAATGGTATGCATGAGGTCAGATATGGCTACATGATTGGTGTTGTTAGATGATTTTTATCCAATTCAAGAAGAGAGCATTGGAATACCATGAAATGGATTATGAGATATCCTTGAGACACTTCCAGTTTGAGACTAAGTTTTGGAAGTTAGAAACAAGTGATAGTTGCCTACACATATTCAGATATGGATACACGAAAGTCCACTTTCGGTTGTTTGATGACATTCTTAGGTGATGTTATATCTTAGCAATCAAGGTTGAAGCAATGTATTACACTGTTTATGATACAAGTAGAGTACATCACAACAACCGGCGTTTTTATGGATGAAGAAGTTTATACAAGAGCTCGATTTCAAGGAATAACATTATGTGGTATTTTGTGATAATTAAAGAATCATTCATATAAGTAAGAATTCTACTTTTCATGCAAGATCAAAACACATTAATGTGAGGTTTCACTAGATAAGAGATGTTTTTAATGACAAGTTGTTTAAACTTGATAAAATTCATAATGATCATAATGGTTCTAATATGTTAACGAAAGCACTACCAAGAAAGAAGCTTGAAATTTGTTGTTCAATTGCCTGATTGGCAGATCCCTACGCATCGCAGAAAGAGCAATATTTGTTAAGTTTATTTCTACTATATGGAGATGGCCAACCCATATGAAAAAGTAAAATAAAAAGGAAACTTTATTTTTTATTAAGGCATGAGGTAGCATCAAAAACATGTGTTGTACTAAGAAACAAAAAGGGATAAAAAAGAGAGAATTTTTCTGCACTTTAGGGTTTCGACTGGTTGTGATCAAGAAGTTGTTGGGAATCGATATGTTTCCGATGGAGCTAAAAATTGGTCTACGTATTCATGACACAAAGGCCTGTAATCTGAATGATGGAGATTGGTTTTGGAGTTCCTTATCAGCAGAAACGTTATCCATTGTTGAGCCATCATTCTTAGTGAGATTTTTCTAATTTCTTTGTAATAGTGCCTTCCTTACCAAGATTAATTAATCTTGAATTGATATTAATATATACCTCTAGTTCTACCTAGTGAGAACCTGTGTATTCTTATTATATTGTGATGGTGAAAATTTTGGATGTACTACAATCTCTTAACTTTAATTCCTGCCATCGGATAATTTTTCATGTTAAAAATTTATTGTGTTATTGTATTTATGATGATGTGATTATTTTCTTTTTTTCTTTAATTCCTTTTTGGTTCCTACAAAAAATATAAACTATAAAAGCGAAAGTGATGTTTTATCCCACCAATTATAGTAGAATCTAAATGCATGTGAATACAAATTAAAGCATTTTTTTTCAAGTAAAGCCCCAAAATATAAAAATTAGTTATATGGATATTACATTTGATAATTTGTAGTAAAATATCAATTATTATTCAGAGATTATAGCGTGTCAATTATTTCAAGTTTCTTGATTGCAAGATATTAGCGATTGTTGATCGAACATGACACTGTACCGGAGGCCGACGAACTATTTATCGAGCGAACTCTTTAAATGGCATATTATTTTGGTTAAATACGGTCTAAGATTATATGGTAAATTAAATTTTATCATATTAATATTATTTTTTAAAGACAAATAATATGATATACAAATTTATATTATAATTATGATAATATTTAATTTGAATACATTTATTCAAAAATGCCTGTTCAACGCAACACAAACATATGACCCAAGATTTATAGAAGTACAAACAGTCGTTTATTTTATATAAATGGCATAGTACTGAGGTCCAACATTGTATTTAATGTTAGTCTTGATTTGGTAAGAGGGGAAAAAAATCCAAACTTTATTCGTTTCACATGATGCTATCAACGTCTTTCTTAAAATATCCATCTCCTAAACCTGTGGAGATACTGGAATGCTTTGTTCATTTCTAAAAATGTTACCCGGATCAACCCTTGTCTTAATCTTCACTAGTCTATCGAAATTATCCTTGAAATATTTGATCCCATAAACTCTTCCTTCAACGTAGCTTAATTTTCCATTGTGGTTGACACCAATATCAAGATCTCTGTAGTTGAGAAATGCTTCCCTTGGATTTTCTGAAACATAAGGAGTCATAAAATCATAGAGTTTCCTTACCAAATCTATGTGGTAATTCGTCGCATTGGTCCCTTCCTCATACCAATTGGCACCATATTGAATCTTCCAAAGATTCCCAGCTCTATGAGGAAAGGGAGTTTCAAAAGATGAAATCTCACTCATTCTTCCCCCATACGGGTTAAATGTCAAGAGGGCTGCCTCAAGCTCAATCATTTTCTTCCAAATCTTTTCTAAACCATCTTTCGGAATTGGTTTCTTAACGTAATCCGACTTCCTTTTCAAGTGTATAGAATATGATGGTACCCTTGAGAGCAAAACATCAACTGATGTTCCTAATGGCGAATTATTCCAAAAAAGCACTGATTGAAGCCAAGTCATCTCAATACAATCCGTTACATTTAAACCCAGTTCAGGAAAGCTCTTGTCCATGATCGAAAGAAGTCTTTTTGAGTCTCCGAGAAACAATGCTATGAACGAAGCCCTTACCGTCTTCCCCCCCATTTGCGTACTTCCATTCACAACATCCAGATTAAGCCTAATAAACAAGTCATTATCAAGCTGAGGTGCAACTTGTTGCCATTTATAAACAATTTCGGTTGCATTTTGCTCTAAGGTCCTTCTAACTTGAAAAACCGTAACTGTTTCCGGAACAGGAACAATTTTGACTTTATAAGCAAGAAGAACACCAAAACTCGCTCCTCCTCCTCCTCTAATAGCCCAAAACAAATCTTCTCCCATTGATTTTCGGTCCAGAAAGCTTCCATTGGCATCTACTAATTTCGCGTCAATAATATTATCAACAGAAAGACCATATTTTCTCATCATATTTCCATACCCGCCTCCACTGAAATGCCCTCCTACTCCAACTGTAGGACACACACCAGCCGGAAAGCCATGTGCTTTACTTTTCTCCGCGATTCTATAGTAGACTTCACCAAGTATTGCTCCAGCTTGGACCCAAGCTGTCTCTGTGTCGACGTCTACGGTTATAGCTCGGAGATTGAACATGTCTAGGACAAAGAATGGGACTTGAGACACGTAAGAAACACCCTCATAGTCATGGCCCCCGCTTCGGATTTTCATTTGAAGTTCATGATTTCTAGCGCAGAGGACTGCAGTTTGTACATGGGACTCATGCAATGCTGTGATGATGAGAAATGGTTTATGGGTTGTAGAGGTGTTGAAACGAAGGTTTCGGATATAAGATTGCAAGATGGAGGAAAATGATGAGTTGTTGGCAGTGTAGATTGCGGCTGAGATGGGGTGGAATGCCAGAGATTTGGTTTGGAGGCATGTAATGAAGGCTTCAGGAGATGAGATTGAGTTAATAGCGTTACTACTACTACTCAATGAGAAAGAAAGAAGTAGCAATGAAAGAAATGAATGCAATACCAAAGGACTTGATATTCCCATTTTGGAGTACTTGTTGGATAAGTTAATGGAGATGTGTTTCAATCATACGATGTGAAGGGTTATTTATAAGGGATGAATTGATGTGTTAAAAATAGTGAGATTTGTTAGCTAGACAGATACTTTACAATTAGTCTGTTAAAGTTGTTTCTTTGATCTGTGTTCTTACTGTCGTAAGCTTTTAACCACGACTGTAGTCCTAACTTGTGTTGACAGCTAGGGTTAGGTTGGAGTTAGTGTATAAACTGTACTCTTCATTGATATAATTGGTTTAGTTAGTTCAGCTTTAGTTTTTCTTCTTTCTCCGTCTCTAATTAGTGGCACTTGGGTATAGGAAATATTGGGATCGGACATAAACAACTATGCCATATAATTGTGTCGCTAAAATTTATGCTTCAATAATGTGCCATAAAATATATAACGCATGATATCACGTAATATTGCTACTAAACATTAACATCTAAATATTACATAATTTTGTACCACTAAAATGTGCTGCAAAATGTGATACAATTGTTATCTATAATCATTTTTGCTAAATATGCCACAAACCCAGTGCCACTAAAAGTCCAAGTAATTTGATTTACCATGTGACACTTATTTCAATTATTTTTATGGCGTTTATTTATAGAATTTAACAGTACTTATATGAATTAGTGAGATTTATTTGAATTAAACTCACTACTATTTATACCGCTAATATAAATTTTCTTTTTTCAGAATCATTTTTCAACAAATTGTGTCGCTATTTATCAACACTCTTTAAATTTTTTCTTGCCAATATAAATTACACTCATTTTGAAACAATTACATTAACTTCCATATATAACATTACAAAAAAAAATATTCCACAAAACATTCTACAAAATAAGTCATACATCTAGAGAGTGTGTCGCTAACGGAGGATCTCCTTTCTCCTAACGGAGAATCCAAGCCAAGGTTTAGACCATCTAACGGCACTTCCAGTCCATATAAAAATTCATTAAAAGGTCAAACCTCTTAAATATCAAGTAATTAAAGTTATTACGAAGTTGTAAATGATTAATACATGCCCATAACAACACTCCATAAGAGATTGTATGAAACTTCTCATATTGGAAAATTCAGTTTTTTGTTCGGTCAGTTATACCTCGAGTTTATTAACTTTTGAATTGTTGCCTCCACTTCTATCGCTTTCTAACTAGGTTGATAAAATATTTAACCTTTCTAGATTATGGATCTTTCATCCAATACCTTGGACCTTTCCACTTGGATCAACACCCAAGACTTGGGTGTACCCATCGATGACCAAATTATATCACCATGTTCTAAAGAATCTTCTGATTTACTTGAGGTTGGATTTTGACTTAACATCCTTTGTATTTCATCCTAAGAAAATGCATACTAATTATTTAACTATAATACAAAAAAAGATGACGAAAAGCACATAAGAATTAGTCTATGTCTTACATATGCATGTTCTATGGCAGTGTTTATGGACTCCGCATTTTTTTGCTTTCAAGTTGCAATAAACAAAATCTGCTGCTGTTGTTGGTTTGCATGTAGATTTTAGCTACAAAATAAAAGGAAAAAGAATGTAAATCCATAAATTTAAATTCAACGGATTTACTTTATTGCCAATTGAACAGTCATGGTCTATGATTGAACAAACAATATTTTACTTCTAAACTCATCAACCTCGTACTTTACTTCTAAAGTTATGAAGTTTAGCTTGCTGTCTATTTGATCAGAATACTTACTTCTCAACTCATTGACATAACTGTAATTGACAATAATTCATTGACATAGCAGCAATTCAAACATCAAACTTCAATTGTAACACTAACTCAAGTTCTAGTTTCAAAATGGTATAACAGTAGTGGCATCAAACTTCAATTGTAAATTAGACGTTATCATAAATTATGTGGAAGTCAACCTACTTACTATATAGTAATTAATAACATCAATACAATATATAACACTCACTCTTGGTAAGGTGTTGTATCCGGAAGATTAAACAATATATATCTATGGGTTTTTGTCCACGTTTTGTAAGGAAGATAAAGATGTGTTGCCTTCCCCGTAGGTCCATCAATATGCCTATGAGGTTTATTGATTTTTGTTTCAATCAATTTTAAATATCGCGTACAAAAAGTCAAGCATTCCTCTGCTAAGAATCCATTTGCAATCAATCCCTTTGGTACCGACTTGTTGCAGATAAATGATTTAAGATTTTGTAAGTTCATGTAAGCACAATTGATTTCGTTACCCAAATAGTAATCAAACACATACTGGAGAAATTTTAATTACCTCTCAAAAGGATACATACATCTTAACTGTATTAGTCCTCCCAACTTGCATGTTGTTGCTAAGTACATAAGAACATGAACTTGTGTGGTAAAAAACAAGGGGGGGGGGGTGGATATTCGCTCCAATTCGCATAATAAGTAAGCAGCATTTTTCTTAATAGCTCCGAATTTAGACTTTTGTAATGATCTTGAGCATATCTTACTGAAGAAACAAGATAGACTAATTAATATACCCACAATATTATTAGGCAAAAAACCTCGAATTATTATTAGAAAGATTTGTTGTATCAACGCATAGCAATCATGACTCTTCAATCCCATAACTTTTGTTTTTTGTAGAGCTTTACACAACTGCTAAGATTTGAAGCTAACACATCTGAAACCCTACATTTTCCAACACTTTCGAAAAGGCTACTTGTTCACTATCCGTAATCTCATAACAAGCATGTGGGAGAATCATTTTCAATGCAGTTCCCCTCTTTTTATTAAGCTTCTTATGTATACCCATAGCCTTGAGATCCACTCGAGTCGCAAAGTTATCATTTATCTTATCCTTGACACATAATAAAGTATGCACAACATCATTAACAACATTCTTCTCAATATCCATTACATCTAAATTATGTCGCAACATCATTAACAACATTCTTCTCAATATCCATTACATCTAAATTATGTCGCAACAAATGTGTATTCTAATACAATAACTGAATGAGTATACTATATTTTTTCCACAGATGTAAATCATCGTATTCCCCTTCACACTCACCAAAAATATACTGGACACCTTCAAGTTGTCCCAAGATTTCCTCATTTGATGCCCTAACAAGTTGGGGTCCATAGTCTGTTATTCCATTGAAATATTTGGCATCCCCCTACAAATCGCATAGATCCGGTGACCATTTTTTCCCCTATATTTTAAGGAAATATGTCTAGTATTCTTTATACAGCGCACCATATGAACAAATCACCATAAGCAGAAAAATAGATAATTGTCCACGTCAGTACTACTTTCAAATTAAATATTTTCTTCGCGGATATATCATAAGTATCCATACCATAATCCCAAAACTCCTTCAATTAAGAAACTAAAGGCTTAAGAAAGATGTCAATATTATGACCAATGATTACGGAACCGAAAAATTAAGGATAATATTATATGTTCTTGCTTCATGCACATCCAAGGAAGTACTCTATATGGGACCATTATAAACCATGTGCTATGACTAATTCTCATATTGCTAAACAAGTTTACATCACCAGCCGATAATCTAAGCCTAGCATTGTGAGAGTCGGCAACAAAAATACCAAAATGTGTAATCAAAGTGTTTTTAAGCTTCACTTTTTGAAGGATGCCTAAGGACTTAATCATTCGGGTTCTCTAGTGCATGCCCCTTCATGTATGATGCAATTTTTGATGACATGAATAGCCATTGGAGTCTCGATTTCAAAGAAAACCATCTTAACACACTAGCATGTTTTCGCTTTGCTAAATCCTCTAATCTTTGATCTCTCACACAGTTCCTATTTTTGTCTCCATTTGGGAGTATTGTACATCTTATAAGAATCTAGAGTAGCACTGTCCTTCCAATTTAACATGCACCCATTCGAATATGCTGGTATCTTCACATACTAAAGGCCTAAGAATGATATGTGCTTCTAAGCATGATTTGTATTCTTCGGCAATAAATCATTTGTAGGAAGCACCATATTCAGGATTCCAAGTAATTTTGTGAAGTATCCGTTACTCATTTTGGACTCACACTTAAAGTAGTATCGCTCCACAACTATCAAGAACTTGCTAAATATTTTATTTCCCTCATATACAGGTTTGTCTGCATCTTCCAGTAACTTGTAAAATGATCTTGCATATGCATTTTGACTAGTAGAATTGTCGGGATTAGATGACAGGTGATCACATTGGTCATGAACGAACTCATGCAAAATATTACCCAAATCATTTTCGGACTTCCCATTATGATTTTCTTCCATACAACATCATCATAGGAATCACCAACACTTTGCTTCTAAACACATTCGCAACCAACACCTAAGCTGGATTCTCCATGTACGAACTATGTCTTATAACTTCTTACCATTCTAAGACCCACCAAATGGTCACAAACATGTTCAACTGGGAGAGTTTTTCTAAGATGACATTTCAAATACGGACACAATCTTTCTTTCATTAGCAGCAGATCGTGAAGCAAATTCTATAAACTGGAATATCCCCCTCATGTAAGTTGTATTTTCTAGCGGCATATCGAGCCAACTTCTATCCATATTATACCTTCTATCCATATTATACGATGGGATAAGACCAATTTTGGATCAGAAAATATAATCTTGAGTTAAATAAGAAAAGTAAAAATCATTCTAAAGAGTCATAAAACCAGTACAGAAGTGACATATACTAATTTTAGCATCTACTATAAAGGAAAAAATAAATAAAAAACAAAGTGAGACCTAGCAAAAACTATATCTGCAACAACTCCGAGGAATTTCATACTACAATATGGTCTAAAAGTGCATTACAGAAAAGGTCACATGTATAAATTTGGTATCTTATGGATCACATTACTCTATTGATATTTTATTTCAGAACATGGTAGTAAGCTCTCCATGGAAAAGTGAAGCTCTCCATGGAAGCAGTCACAATTGCCAAATTCAATTTTAAGGAAATAGACAATAAAGCACTATTGATGAAAAAATGCTATATGCTTTTTACTGTACTATTAGTTCCCCATTTTTAGAAAATTCACATCATGAAAATATACTCACAGATAGAGATACGAGTATACTCAGAATCCTAACCTTGTGAATTTGAAGTTAAAATGGTCGTGCAAAAGTGCATAACTAATCCATGAGGGTTTCCTTTCGTTGTAATAGAAAAATGCAATCATTTGTACCAATTCATTAGATGTTTACGCATCTGTAAATACATAGGTGAGGCCATTCCCATTAAATGAAACATTCTAATAGTACTATTCAACTATCTATAACTTAATTTTTACAGCAAATAGAAAGACATTTAAGTTTTTGTCAATATTCTTACTATAACATAGAGGAGAATCAAATCAGATATTTCTCCCTACACATGTCATCACTCTCTAAAATTTGATTACCCGTCATAAATTTGAAAAAACAAAACGAGGGAGAAAAGTTGAAGCTTGTATTACCATGAAAGCTTGAATATGAATGATTACAAGAGCAAGATTTCCACTTTGAATAGAGCTTCATTTGCACTAGAAACAAAAATTGATTTAAGGAATTAATGGCTACATTTCACAAAGAGGACTTTATTTTGACCTTCAATGGAGACTGATTTAGAAATAGAGCTTGATTTCGACCTTAAAAAATAGAGCTTGGTTTGGATATGGAGAATGAATTTGGGATTGTTTTTGAGGAAACTTTTTGTTTCAATCTTCTACCCTTTCTTTTCCATTTTAGTGGCATAATTTAGTGGCACGCAAGTCCCCCAAGTTTCAAACATGAGCTCAATCTGACGTCGTCCCCCCCCCCCCCTCCTCCCCTCATGACCCTTAGCGGCGCAATTCGGTGGTACAACAGTCCTACAATATTTATTTACTAAAGTAATTTTTTTTAAACCAAGTTAGCAGAAAGATTTAGTGGTACAAGTTATAAAATTTTACAGCTAATTTAGTGGCACGGTCATTTGTGCCACTAAGTCTAAAATTCATTAGTTAGCGGCATATTTTTCAGGGTGCCACTAACAATGTGCCGCTGATGAGCCCTTTTTTTTTTTTTTTGTAGTGAATTAATGTTGATCACTTCAATTTTACGATCCTAACTGTTGGCCTTTTAAATCCTTCATATTTATCTTGCACCTTAACTAATATTACTGTACGAAATGTGACATGATAGTTGCCACTAATCATTTCTACTAAACATGCCGCAAACATAGTGCCACTAAAGAGTGCAAGTAATTTGATTTACTATATGACACTTATTTCAATTATTTAGTGGCGCTTATTTTTATAATTTAGTGGCACTTACTTATATCTAGAGAGGTGCCGTAGTCTTCATAATTGGGAACTGAAAAGTAAATTTAACTATCCTAAAATAAGTTACATAATATTAGTTTGTTGAGTAAAAGAACAAAAAAAAAAAATAAGGCATACATCTATTGTCTACTTTATATATTGCGGCACCTCCATTAAACTACTCTTCTTGGTTATTGGCATCATCTACAGAAAAGACAAAGTACGAATACAAAAGAAAAATTACTGGAATCGAAAAAGGATTAAAGCATGAATAATCAGTATAATGCCAACCATAAAATCACACCAAATTAGATTTGGAACCTCATGAAATATCCCAAACATGAAATTATGAACACACCACCCTAATTTAATGCAAAGCATTAGTAAATTAGTAGAATACTAATATGAAACAACCCATGAAAATGAAATTAGTAGACCTTATAAGTATTCAGGCTGATATAAATACTTGCATCATTTCTAAATTAGAAAATCATATTAAATACAAAAGAGTCTTAGTCATCACACCAGTGTAAACCTTGTCCACCTAAACTGTAAAAGAGATATAAATTCTTTAACTCTTATGCACCTAAACGTACCGAGATGCAATGACTGTTCATGCTGACTGCCAATGAAGGATCTCCTTTCTCCTTATGGAGAATGCAAACTAAAGTTTAGACCATCTAACGACACCTCCACTCCCTATAAGAAGATCATGAAAAGGTAAAACCTCGTAAATGCCAAGTAAGTCTAGTTATTTTGAAGTTGTAAATGGGTTAATAAATCTTCTTAACAACACTCCATAAGAGATTGTAAGAAACTTCTCATACTTGAAAATTGAGTTTTCTGATCAATCAATTGTTCCTCTAGCTTACTAACTTTTGAATTATCGCCTCTGCTCCTCTCGCTTCCCAACTGGGTTGATACAACACTTAACCTTGCCGGGTTCTTACACCCCACACCTTGGACCTTCCTATTAAGATCAGCACCAAGACTTGGGTGTACTCATCGGTGACAGACCAAATTATATCACCATGTCCAATAGAATCTTTTGATTCACTTGAGGATGGATTTTGACTTAACATCCTTTGTATTTCATCCTAAGAAAATGCATATTAATTATTTGAGTATGATACCAAAAAGATGATGAAAAGTACATAAGAATCAATGGATGTCTTACATATGCATGTTCTATGCCAGTGTTTATGAACTCCTCATTTTTTTCGCTTCCGAGTTGTGATAAACAAATTTCCTCCCATTGCCAGTTTGCTTGTATATTTTGGTTGAAAAATAAAAGGTAAGGTCATTGTCTATGATTGAGCAAATGGTATTTTACTTTTAAACTCATCAAATTCTTACTTTACTTCTCAAGTTCTGAAGTTCAGCTTCTATTTGTTTACAACTCTTACTTCTCAGCTCATTGACATAACAGTAATTGACAATAACTCAATGACATAACAATAATTTAAACATCAAACTTCTATTGTAACACTAACTCAAGTTCCAATTTTGAAATTGTATAACAACATTGACATCAAACTTCAATTGTAAATTAGACGTTATTCGTAAATTATGTGGAAGTCAACCTCTTACTGTATAGTAATTAATAACATCAATACAATATATAACACTCACTCTTGGTAGGGTGCTGTATTCGGAAGATCAAACAATATGTATCTATAACACTCACTATTGATAAAGATGTGTTGCCATCCCCTTAGGTCCATCAGTATGCCTACAAGGTTTAGTGAATTTTGTTTCGATTGATTCTAAATACCGTGCACAAAAAGTCAAGCATTCCTCTGCTACGAATCCATTTGCAATCGATCCCTTAGGTGCGAATTTGTTACGGATAAATGATCTAAGATGATGTAAGTTCATGTAAGAAAAATTGATTTCGTTACCCAAATAGTAATCAAAGTATGCATGTAGCAGAGAAATTTTAATTACCACTCAGAAGGATGCATACATCTAAATTGTATTGGTCCTCCTAACTTGCATTCTGCTGCTATGTGTATAAGAACATAAACTTGTGTGGTGAAAAATGAGGGGATAATATTTTCTCCAATTTGCATAATAAGTAAGGAGCACTTTTCTCGATAGGTTCGAATTCAAATTTTCATAATGACTTTGAACACATCTTCCTGAAAATACATGATAGACTAATTGATTTACCCATAACATCATAAGGTAAAGAACCCTGAATCATAATTGGAAAGATTTGTTTTATCAACACATGGAAATCATGACTCTTCAATCCCATAAATTTATTTTTGTAGCATTTTACACGACTGCTGGGATTTGAAGCTAACACACTAGAAACCTAACATTTTTTAGTACTTTCGAAAAGGCCACTTGTTCACTATCCCTCTCATAACAAGCACATGGTAGAATTATTTTCGATGTAGTTCCCCTCCTTGGATGAAGCTTCTTACGTATACCCATAGCTTTGAGATCCACTTGAGCCTTATCCTTGTCTTATCCTTGATCCTTAATACAGTATCCATAACATTATCAACAGTATTCTTCTCAATATGCATTACATTCAAATTGTGTCGCAATAAATGAGTTTTCGAATACAATAACTGAAAGAATATATTGCATTTTTTCCACAGCTGCAACTCGTCAGGTTCACCTTCACACTCACCAAAAATATCCTTGACACCTTCATGTTGTGTCAAGATTTCCTCATTTAATGCCCTGACATGTAGGGGTTCATAATCCATTATTCCATCAAAATATTCGGCATCCCCCTATAAGTCTCGCATAGATCTAAGAAGCTTTAATGTCCACAATAACTAATTGTTTTTTTCCAAATTTTAAGGAAATATGTCTTGTATTCTCCATACAACAAGGACATGTATATTTTCCCTCAGTGCATCATCCGGTGAAATCATCGTAAGCGGAAAAATCATTAATTCTCCATATCAGAGCAACTTTCAAGTTAACTATTCTTTGACAGATATATCATAAGTATCCAAACCATAATCCCAAAGCTCTTTCAATTCAAAAATTAAAAGCTCAAGAAAGATATCAATATTAAGACAAGTGATGGCGGACCAGAAATAATTAAGGACAACATCATATGTTCTTGCTTCATGCACATCCAAGGAGGTACATTTTTTGGGACTAACATCATAGGCCATGTGCTATGACTAACTCTCATATTGCTCAACGGGTTTACACCATCAGCCGACAATCCAAGCATAATGTTGCAAGGATTGGCAGAAAAATCCCTGAAAGTATAATCAAAGTATTCCAAGCTTCACCGTCTGAAGGATGCCTAAGTACTTTATTGTTCAAGTTCTGTAGTGCAAGCCACTTCATATATGATACTATTTTTTTATGCCATGAATAGCTGTTGGAGTCTTAATTTCAAATAAAACCATATTAACACACTAACATATTTTTGCTTTCCTACATCCTCTGATCTTTTATCTCTCGCTCCCTTCCTATTTTGTCTCCATTTGGGAGTATTGTATAGCTAACAAGAATCTAAATTAGCATTGTCCTTCAAATATAACATGCACGTATTCAAATATGTCGGTATCTTCACAGACTCAAGGCCTAAGGATGACATGTACTTCTTAGCATTGTATGTATCTTTCGGCAATAAATCATTTGTAGGAAGTATCCTTTTCAGAATTCCAAGTGATTTTGTGAAGTACCTGTTACTCATTTTGGAGTCACACTGAAAGTAGTTCCACCACTATCGAGAACTTGATAAATTTTTTATTCTCTCATATAAAGTTGTCTGCATCTTCCAATGACTTATAAAAAGATCTTGCATATGCATTTTGACTAGTAGAACTATCAGGATCAGATTACGACTAGATTCTCCATGTAAAAACCATGTCTTGTAGTAACTCATCAAAAGAAGATGACTAACCTTGTTATTAATACTGAGATCGTCCCAATTTTTCATTTACTTCGTCCATCTATTGCTAGTACGGGGGTAAGCACCTCTTCAGCCCCTCCTATTAATTCCTCAAAGGATGTTCAAGAAATTCAAATTTCTAAGGACCATCTTTTAAAAATGTCCCTAAGGAAATGACGTCTCGTGAGAAGTCACTGATGGGGTTTCCTGAGTTGGTAAGTATTAAGAAAAACCTGGTCCATGATGAAGAAGGTCCCTTTTTTCTCAGATAGTCATCAACTCAGAGTCACTGCCTCAATTTTTGAGAGAGATCCTGAAACTTATTTCCTTAACCTGTTACGGTTGACATAGTACTAGGTCCAACATTGTAACTATTGTTGTCTTTATTGGTACAAGAGAAAAACAATTTTCTTAAGCTGTTACAAATATTATGATTATGCAGTTGAATTCTATAACTCACGTACTAAATCAAATATAGGTTACACAAATTCCCTAACCTCTAATAGTTTAATATGATTATTTATTTGTGTTTCAGGTCTTTTTATTTTCTTGTAACCTCTGTATTACATCCATGGTAGATAGCCTATAAATAGAGGTTTTGTTGAGAGTTTGTATTCACGCCAAGAATAAGAAATCTCTTTTCTTTTTATTTTTTCTCTATTCTCTCTTTCATTTTGTAACATGTTCTACAATGAATTGTTGATTTGATTAGCATTCATATACTAATATTGTTGATTTGAAATCTTCGGGATAAGGAGTTTGAAATATTTTGCATGATTCCGTTATAACTATAGAAATGATCGTGCGTAAAATAATGTATGACTCTTGATTGATATTTACATTTCACTCTTGTTACAACATTAAAGTGACAATTATAATTTCAAAATCAATAGTCATTTTGGTAACTCATGCATTGTTAAGAATTATCGCATGCTTTACTCACGATTAGTGTTACACTACTACTCCTCACTAATGTGATCATGATATTTTGTTTTATGACACTATTTAGCATATTAAATCTCATAAAGTTTGAGTTTATGTCTCAATTATCTATTATGGATATTCGATGGTGAAATTTTCATGCTTTGAACATGTTAATGTATAGTAGTGAATTGATTTCGTACTTTAACAAATGACCAGCTATCAATGAATAACTTATGGTTCTCGTCCAACAATCTTTACTCCATTCTTGGAAGTGAATGTGATAATAACCGAGACTTATGGGTAATGAGATAACGGCTATTGAAATCATTATCATAATAAGTGGTTGTTATAGTAATAACAAAAAGGGTCAATTACACATTTAGTCTTTATGTCGTTCGACTTTTATGAATTCATGTATATGTAGTTTCTGAACAACTTCTTAATTATGTATTGTCAAAATTTGACTTTTTCATTTATTCCAATCATTTTCTCGATATATAAACTAAAATGGCACCCTAACATAATATGGCACGTCATCATATTTTTGTACTTTCTTTCATCCGAATACAAATTACGTTATTTGTTTTCAACAACTCAAACTAAAATTTATCTTTTATTTATTCAACTTAATTTCATCCACAATATTTTTACCCCCAACTAAATTTTCCATTCTTAACCACCGTCTCCACCACAGTGGCGACATCCTGCACCCTCACCTTTTCTTGTTTCCAGCTATCACTGCCACCGCGCCCCTCTTTTTAGCGAAAGCTAAAATTGGGGAAAGTTCAAGTTGCAAGAGTATGCCGGTGCCATGGGGCAATGGTGGCCGAAACTAGAAAATTTAGTTATGACAAAAATATTTGGGATGAAAGTTGAATAAAGAAAAGATAAAATTTAGTTTGAGTAGTGCAAATAAAATAAAAGAATTAGGATTCAAATGAAAGAAACTACAAAATATGATAAAATGACATACTATACTAGCATGTCACGTCAGCCCGTTTTCTAGAAAAAAGATCGAGGGAAAAAAATATGACTTTGATGACAGATGGGCTAAAACGTTTGCTATAGATTATAGAAGAACAAATTCGTAGAAGTCAAACTACACATGAATTAAAAGTACAGTTAATCCTAATAAAAAAGTTCTAATTATAAGAATATATCTTGCCACCTAAAATAGGAGAATAATGAAGACGAACTTGATATAATGTTTACAAACCATTCGTGCAACTTAATAAGACCATAATAGAATAGTTATCTTTATATTTATCATTTTCTTTCACTGGTTCTTGATATAGCTCAACAAAATGGTTTCACGAGTAACAGATACATGATCAATGACCATTTATGTAATTCAGTGGTATGTATTTTTGAATTACCATAAATATAATATGTCCTCAAACCATGTGAAAATATTAGTAATTCAAGCTAGTCGAGAAACATATGGGTTACCTTCCAGCAAAGGAACTCAAACCATATTATATGAACCTACCAAATTTATTCACTAAAGTAATACCAAATGCAACAATATTTGAAATGTTGATACACATTGTTGGAATACGTTAGTGATTTAGTTGAATTTTTTTTCCTTAACCAAGGTTTTATTCACTGAGTTTTCTTTCTAAGATTTTTAATGAGGTTGTTTTCAATGCTATCTTACATGAGAATGCTATACTATTTTTCCTTCACTAGACTATTTTTTTCTAGTAAGATTTTAATGGAACATATTCTTTGTGTTAATTGTTATTCAAGAAAGAGTATTATAAATATTATAATTGTCCATTTGAATTATATTACTAACCTATTAAATCAAATGAAACATAATTAGGAGATAAAAATTAGACAAGATCTAGATAAAGTTGGTAATTTGTCAATCATGCATTCACATCAACTACTTGTTGACTCATCAATCAATCAAGTAGTTAGTATGAATGATTGTGAAGTTAGTACTCGATCCACTGTGTAAGTTGGGTGGAGCTCCCATCAAGATGGTTTATAAATAATAAGCCATAAATTAGTGTAAAATTCACATACTTTTGGGATCCACTATAGAATATATGATGGGACTCACATATATTTTGAGATTTTACACTAACTCAAGGCTCCCAATTTATAAGTCAATTTAAGGGAAGGTATTATTTAAGTTTAATTTTCTTACCATTACCTAAATCAAATACATGATACAAAATTCCATGACCTCCAAATGTTTAATTATATTATATATTTTTTTATTAAGGTTTTTATTTTCTTGTAACCTATATATTATATTCAAAATAGAGGTTTGATTAAAAATTTATATACACAACAAAGATAACAACGAAGATAAACTTTTTCTATTTTCTCTTTTATTTTATAACATACTTCATTATTTTTCGCAATACTTAAAGCAATTATCATCACCGGGTGGCTGTCAATTGTCCTATCCACCTTCTAAATAGATGGAGATGTCGGAATGCTTTGTTCATTTCTAAAAACGTTACCCGGATCAACCCTAGTCTTAATCTTCACTAGTCTATCGAAATTATCCTTGAAATATTTGATCCCATAAACTCTTCCTTCAACGTAGCTTGATTTTCCGTTGCGGTTGATACCAAGATCAAGATCTCTATAGTTTAGAAACGCTTCCCTTGGATTTTTTGAAACATAAGGAGTCATAAAATCGTAGAGTTTTCTTACCAAATCTATGTAGTAATTCGCCGCACTGGTCCCTTCCTCATTCCAAGCGACAATATATTCAATCTTCCAGAGATTCCCAGCTCTATGAGGAAAGGGAGTTTCAAAAGATGGAATCTCACCCATTCTTCCTCCATAAGGATTAAATTGAAAAATTGGTGCCTGAAGCTCAATCATTTTCTTCCAAATCTTTTCCAAACCATCTCTTGCAATTGGTTCCTTTACATAATCGGACTTCATTTTGAAGTGTGCCAAAACTTGTGGTACCCTTGAGAGCAAAACATCAACTGATGTTTCTAATGGGAAGTTGGTCCAAAAAAGCACTGATTGAAGCCAAGTCATCTCGATACAATCCGTTACGTTTAAACCCAGTTCAGGAAAGCTCATGTCAATGATTGAAATAAGTCTTTTCGAGTCTCCGAGAAACAAGGCTATAAATGAGGCCCTTACTGTCTTCCCTCCTGTTTGAGTACTTCCATTTACAACATCCAGCATGAGCCTAATAAAAAGATCGTTATCTAGCTTAGGCGCAACTTGTTGCCATATATAAACAATGTCGGTTGCATTTTGTTCTAAGGTTTTTCTAACTTGGAAAACCGTAACCATTTCCGGAATACGAACAAGTTTGACTCTATAGGCAAGAACAACACCAAAACTCGCTCCTCCTCCTCCTCTAATGGCCCAAAACAAATCTTCACCCATTGATTTTCGGTCGAGAAGATTTCCCGTAGCATCTACTAATTTCGCATCAATGATATTATCAACGGAAAGCCCATAGTTTCTCATCATGTTTCCATACCCGCCTCCACTAAAATGCCCTCCTACCCCAATTGTAGGACACACACCTGCCGGAAAGCCATGGGTCTTACTTTTCTCCGCGATTCGGTAGTAGACTTCACCAAGTGTTGCACCGGCTTGGACCCAAGCAGTCTCGGTTTCGACATCTACGGTTATGGCTCGGAGATTGGACATGTCTAGGACAAAGAATGGGACTACTTGAGACACATAAGAAATGCCCTCATAGTCATGGCCGCCGCTTCGAATTTTCATTTGAAGTTTGTGTTTTCTAGCGCAGATGACTGCAGTTTGTATATGCGACTCGTGCAAAGCTGTGATTAGGAGAAATGGTTTATTGGTCGTGGAGGTGTTGAAACGGAGGTTTTGGATGTAAGATTGCAAGACGAATGAATATGATGAGTTGTTGGCAGTGTAGATTGCGGCAGAGATGGGGTGGGATGGCATGGATTTGGTTAGGAGGCATGTAATGAAGGTTTCAGGGGATGAAATTGAGTTTGTAGCGTTACTACTACTACCCAATGAGAAGGAAAGAAGTAGAAATGAAAGCAGGTAAAGCATTGAAGGACTTGATATGTCCATTTTGGACTATTTTTTGGATAATTTATTGAAGATGTGTTTCAATTTATATATACGGATTATTTATAAGGGATGTGTGAAACATAGTTAGTTTCTGTTTGTGAAAATTGATACGTACAGTTAGTTTGTGAAAGTTGCTTCTTTCTGTTTTTACTTTCTTATGCTTTAATCACAATGAGTATAATCCTAACCAGTATCGACAGCTTGGGTCAAGTAGAGTTAGTATATAAGCTGTAATTTTCATTGGTTTAATTAATTGATCAATTTCAGAATTTTCTTCTTCTTGAGCTTATCTTTGGATATCTATTGGCATTCCGTGTTGTAATTATACTTCAATCTAATTTTAGTCAAACCATAAACATAAAAATGATGATCACAATCGAACAGCTAATTGTACACATAGTGAAAGAAAGAAGCAAATTAGAAATTGAACTTTGTTTTAGTCAATGAAATTGCATGTGTAGAAAAAAAAAAAGTATATAACTTAAAACACAATTAGACAATTATGAAGTATGTCTCGATCTTCAAGCACGATCGATGCAGTCAAAATCTGATTATTCAAAGAGAAATACAAATCAAACTAAGAAAATCAACTACCAACAACGAATATTCAATCGAGTAATATAAAAAAATATAAATAAATTAAAAAAAAACGGCTAGAGAAGAGAAAAATATAAGGATAGAGAAAGTAAGAATATAACAGACTCAAAATTAAGATGGATAAAATAGAAAAAAAAAAAAAGAAGAAAAGTCAAAATTTAGAGTGAATAATAATTTATTACCAAATTCACATTAAAGGATAATTTATATTTAAAAATTTTATAAATTATAATTTTCACTAAAATTTTTTTAAAAAGTATAAATAATAAAACAAGTTGAATTTTTCATTTACGGCGGATGAATCAATCACGTGCCTTGCACGTGATTGTTAACATTTTAAAATATTAATTTAACTAAATATTAATTTTATATTTTTAATCTATTTCTTTATTTTGATTCAAATTTTTATGTCTATATGTTTTGCTACAACTTCTACCACAAGTGGCATCCAAAGTTAATTATGGTTTAAGTTTGTATTTAGTAGTAAATTATTTTTCGGTCCTAGATGTAATGACAAAATCTGATACACATCTCATATCTGTTATATAAGTAAATTGACGTGGGATTCTTAAGATATTGAGATTCTCCATCCCTTTAGATTAATTTTTAAGGACTTTTCCTTAAGCTTTAAGACCATGAAAAAAAAAAATCAATTTGATAATAGTATGGTGAGGAAAATTCAAATCTATATGAGTGGTGACATTCTAGGAATATACTTCAAGTCTGATATTATGTTATGACTTATTAAGATGTTTGAAACTGTTAGAATGCTGGAATCTAAGCACCATCAAACCCGATACAATGAGGATATTATTAAAAAAATGAGCAAATTTGATTTCAAGTAGAGAGAGCAACTCTTAGATACTAGATGAAAGAATTGTTCGTTTATCATCAATTTTCTCAATTCATTTTAATACGAATATGAGTAGTGTTGAAACGGGTTTGGGGGCTTCAAATTAGAAGCTGTTAAATCTTGTTTTAGAATAGATTTAAATGAAATATAGTGTAATATTTATTTTTATAAAATTGAAAGTTTTATAAATAATAAATCAAATTATATTTTATTTACAATCATTATATTTATTTTAAAATAAGATCTAACAGCTTCCCATATAAACAAATGACTCCAATATCAAATTTAGTAGAGGAGCCCTCAATCCCATGTTGTAACCCTCCCTTGCTTCGATAACAACTAATATACACTATGAAACCTTTGTGTCGTGATTACACTTAAATGGATATAACTAGAAGGGCTATTCTCAAAACTATAAGGTTAAGGTCAATGTTATGGATTTAAACGGTGAATCTTAAATTTAGTCGGATTTACTTTTACCGTTTTCTCAAGTAGATTGCCAAAAAGCCTTTAAACAGATAAGATCAAATACAAGAAGAATAAAGCACGCAAGAACACCCGCTTTACTGTGGTTTACCTCACAAAAAATGTTTTTGCAAGCTACATACATGTCTGAGTTCTAATAAATTATTAGATCTCTATGCACTAAATATTAAATTCAATTTCCAGATATAGATCTGCAAATCAAACTTTCAAAATTCAAATCTCAAATCCAACAACCTAGTATTTTCTACCAAGAATTAACATAAAGTTCTTTACAGAAGAAGCTCAGAAATACTAGAATCACAACCCTAGATCTATCAGAGATGAAGAAAGAAAACCAGAGAGCAAAATACCCTAAAAGGGCAAACCAATAAACCCTCGTTCCGAATCAATGAGAATAGAATAAAGAAGACGTATATATGACTGAGTAATTTTAATGGATGAGATCATATCCATATGTGGTAAATCCAACGGCCATGGAAATCCTCATTAACCTCGTTAATGTGATAATGGCCGGGCTTTCTGGGTTTTGTGCTTCACCACATTTATACAACAGTCTTCACCTCAAAGTCCAAAAACCACCAGCAGTCATATATTACCCATCCCACCTTCAATGCGCAAGGATTCCAACAGATTTGTCTTCATAGTTCATAGTACAAGCAATTATAGAACATGAAGCAAATTTAAGCGATGCCTGAATTTGTTCATCTTAAATACCTTTGTACCCATGACAGCATGACTCTTCTTAGTGGGTCCTTATGAAATATTCAAAGAACCTGTAGCAAGTTGATCCCTCCCAAAATGATATCTAACATCAACTTGGTGTCATTTCATGATGAAGAACATTACAAACTAAATGTATAACACTCTGACTATAAGAGTATATAGTACAAGAATCATGCAACAAATTTATTTCTTTCAATAAACTTTAAAGCCAAATAGCTTCTTAAAACTATTTGCTACGGTCACGTATTCTGCTTCAGTTGAAGAGAGTGCAAATAGAGATTGAAGTTGGATTTTTCAACTAGCACAATTTCCACCGAGCAAAATCTACTAGGTTGTATAAGATTTCTTGGAATCTCTCTCTCTTAAAAAGTTAGATTCTACAAAACCAACAAGTCAAAAATATTAGTCCATGTTTCAAATCATAAGCCAACATTTCAAATTATAAGCAATCACTTTAAAGCAATCCCATGTCAGTTCCAAGATTAAACATGTATCTACTAAGTACTGAAATTGCTAAACTTAAATTTGGGCTAATACTAATCATGCAATACATCCCCAAAACCAATTGCATTATAGAATGGCACACTGTCTATTTTTAGTTTTCAATTTCTATTTTTGGTAATTGTTGTTCACTAAAAGTAAAATAACCAGCAAGTACAGGTTTATGAGCAGATCCATCAAACTTAGAAGCCACTTTCATCGAATAAGATTTTGATGTAATCTTAGCTTGTGTTGATAGCATTCCTATATACTTGCTTATATATGTTGATGATATATTTTTTTTTAATTAAAAATAAATTGAATTAATCTGAAAAATAAATAAAGGAGGGGACAAAAAACCAAAACCTCCAAAAGAAATAAGGAAAAAATTATTTGTATGCTAAAACTCAGTTTGTCACAATATTTTTTTAAATCTAGTAACTCTAGGAAGATCCGAACTGGAGAAGAAGATACTATCAAAACTTATTTGAATAACCAAGATTGATAAGAGAATTTGCGACCTTATTAACTTCTTTATATACGTGGATGAGATTATGCCATTTGAAGAGATAATTGTTTTGATATTGCTAATTTCATGTATAATAGTAACTTATACCATTATATCCACAATGATCTATTGCTATCATAATGGAAATGAGCATTTTCCTATTTATATAAGGGATAGGTCATAAATTAGGAGAATTTGCTCCTATATTAAATTTCCGAGGACATGTCAAAAATAATAATAAATCTCGCCGATGATAATTAATAATAAAAAAATCAAGTGAATATAGATGGAATATAGATGCTTACTTTTCATTAGTAAGAGGTGAACCTTGTGATAACGAAGATAAAAGAGAATCGATATACATAAGTATATGTTGTAGGTCCACTTATATGTATATCAGCTCACAAAGTGCGAAGAGTAATTAATCAGATTTGGGGATGTTTGTACAAAGAAACACTTATGATATTAGAATTCTTGCCTTATCGAGCATGTTATCTCATATTTAAATTATTTTATTCTAAAGCAGCAAATGCTCATCACAATGTCGGCTTCAATGAAGCAAATTTATTCATTAGTAAAGCTGAAGTCAACAAAAATACTACTATGAAAAAATTAAAACCTTGAGCTTGAGGACAAAGTTCTCCGATAAAAAGAACCACCTATTATATATCTATAGTCTTGCGAAATATATCTGCAAATGAAGAAGAGTGTAAATGACTAGATATGTCATATTATGTTTAAAAGAACTAGTATGGATAAATCAAAATAAGACCACAAATATGGAAGTAAATGTGACAATATCCCAGACTTATGGGTAATGAGATAACCCGTATTGAAATAATTATCATAATAGTAGTTGTTATACCAATAACAAAAAGGGTTAATTGCACATTTAGTCCTTATGTTGTTCAACTCTTACGAATTTTTTTCTTTAGTCTCCGGACAACTTTTTAGTCAGGTATTGTCAAAATCAGACTTTTTAGCTCCTCCAATCATTTTCTTAATAAATGAGCTAAAATGACATGTTAACATAACATATAATGTAATCATATTTTGTACTTTTTTTCATCTGATACAAATTACTTTATTTGTTTTCGGCCACTCAAACTAAATTTTGGAGTATCTAGTTTTATGTATCATCCAAAGAATAAATAAAGGAATAAGTTTGAGAATAAGCGAAGTTTTGAACTTAGAAGCTTCAGGAAAGCCAAAAGAAATCAATTGATAGATAGAGACATGCATCTAAAATTATTCTTTATGAAATTATCACCCCAATTCCATAATTTTTTAAAAAAGACAATCAATGAAAACATGACATTCAGATTCTGCATTCTGGAAACATAAAGAGCAAATATAAGTGAGATTAACTCACTCTTTTTGAGTATTATGATTAAGAGGTAAGATGTCCTTGTGAGTTTCGACAAGAATATGAATTTTTTTAAGGAATGAGTTTTGACCGGGCAGCTTTGTAATGGGGCAAAATTGGCTTCTTGTCTCGTAAAGATTCCAAATTAAAGAGATTGAGAAAACACCACTAGAATCAGTCTTCCATATTCGCATATTCGCATATCTTGACGAGTAGTGAGTTTTACTATGAGGATATCCTGGAGCTTTTCAGCATAACAAAACGAAAGGATTAGGTCTACGTTACAATCATCATGAATCCATAAATCTTTGACTTTTATATTACTAGGCAAATGATCGATTTTAATAAGATCATTAGAGGATAACAACCAATCCCCTGGTTTCCATTTAATAATATGATCTTGAAAAATATCAGAAGCATTAGCCAGTTTTTTATAAAGGTTAGAGCTACCTAAAAGGTGAAGGAAGATGATTAATGAGGTTCTTAAATTTGATCTTAAGAACATTGGTCAGAAAGGAAGATTGCATCTTGTGTAATATCTTATTTAGATGCATCTCATAGTTAGATAAAATTTGTATCTTAAATATTATATGGGAAACATTAAATTTGTTATTTCAGTTGAGGTTTAAGGCCAAAATCTTACAAAATTAGTAATATTTTCTTAGTAAATTTTTTTTTAAGTAATTAGAGCATGAATTTAATTAGTTTTGGGTGACCAAAATTATGACCTTATTCGTCTTTATTAATATAGATGTAAAACAGTCATAAAATTCTAGTCCAAAACCTATAAAAATTTATGAGACAAAATTATCATTTTTACCAAAATGACCCAAAAGTTTATAAAAAGGGGAAAATAGGCCCAAAGCGCATTACCCTCTTACATGGGTGGCCACACCCTTACAAGGTGATAAAAAGTCATCTTAAAGGAATCAAATTGATAAGTATGACTATAAAAGAAAATAAAAATATCTTTGGTCAAAATTTGATCTCTCGAACTTTCTAGACTTTAATTATATATAAACAAAACCCTATCTTCTTATTTCCATATGTCAACTCCTACTAGAAGTGGTTTTTCGTACTTCATTATATTTCTTGATGATTTCTCTCGATTCAGTCACATTTATCTCATGAAGCATAAATCTGAATCAGTTGAGAATTTCAAAGAATATAAGAGTGGAATACAAAAATAACTAGGCAAAAGTATTAAGATACTTCGATTAGATTGAAGTGGTGAATACTTGAGCCACAAGTTTCTTAATTACTAAAAGGAGAATGGTATAATCTCACAATGAATGCCTCCCAAAACTTCATAATTGACTAGCGTGTACGAGAAAAGAAATAACTCTCTTAGAGATGGTTTGGTCTATGACGAATTTTACCAATCTACCTTTGTCATTCTTGGATATGCAATAGAAATATTTGCTGACATTATTAACATGATATTTTTAAAGTTTGTTTCTTTGACACTATATGAGATATAGAAAGGCAGAAAGGCAACCTTTGAACATATTCACGTATGTGTTTGCCCTGCTTATGCCAAGAAGCAAGAAGTAGAATAGTTAGAGGTGAGATCTAAGAAATATTATTTTATGCGGTATTCAAAGAAAATTTTGAGATACTAGTTTTATCATTCCACTAAAGAAAAAAAGTGTTTGTTGCTAAATGAAAGGCATATGGTGATTGAAAACCGTAAGTCTTCACACAAACCTCATTAGTTGAGATCTTAAGTCAGTGGAAGTAAAGGCCATAGGGCATTTTAGGTTATTATTAGGAACTAGTTTTTATTTGGATTTGATAAATACTTTTGTTGCACCATCTCTTAGATAGAATTTGGTTTCAATTTCTTTGTTGGACAAATCTAATTATAATTGTTCATTTGGAAACAATCAGTTTATTTTATCTATAAATTCAAGTATTGTTGGAACTAGTTCTCTTAATGTTTATGACAACCTATATTTGCTAGATTCTATTGTATCTTATAATGAAACCTTGCATGTGGAATCATGAGGTACTAAACGAAAATTTAATAAAGAAAATTATGTCATATAATGGCACAAACGCTTAGGTCACATCTATAGAAATAAAGTTGAGCGACTTGTATCTGATGAAATTCTAGATTCCCTTGACTTTACAAATTTTGATGTATATATTGATTGCATCAAGGGAAAACAGAATAAATCAAAGAAAATATGTACCAACAGAACAACATACGTCTTAGAAGTGATTCACACAGATATCTGTGGACCATTCCTTACGGCATCTTGGAATGATCAACAATATTGTATATCATTCATAGACGATTACTCAAGATATGGGTACATATTTTTTATACATGAGAAATCACAGTCTTTGGATGTGTTTAAATCATTTAAGGCTAAAGTTGAAAACTAACTCAACAACAGAATTAAAAGCGTCAGGTCTGACCGTAGTGGTGAATACTATGGCAGATATGACGATTCAGGTGAACAACGTCTAGGATATTTTGCTAAATTCTTAGAGGAATGTAGAATTGTTCCATTGTACACCATGTCAGGATCACCTAGTATGAATGGTGTAGCTGAAAGGTGAAACCAAACTCTTAAGGATATGGTACGGAGTACGATTAGTCATTCCACCTTACCTGAGTCACTTTGTAGTGAAGCACTCAAAACTGCAGCTTATATTCAGAATCGAGTGCCAACTAAAGCAGCTACAAAAACACCTTATGAGCTTTGGATAGGCACACAGCCTAGTCTAAAGAACTTAAATATTTGGGGATGTCCTGCTGAGGCAAAGCCTTATAGGCCACATGAAAATAAAATGGACTCCAGAACAGTAAGCAGCTACTTTATTGGCTATGCTGAACAATCTAAGGGATACAAATTTTATAATCCCACACTTAGGTCAATTTTTGAGATGGGAACTGCATTAGTTTTTTAGGATATTGAGTTTGGGGGGAGAAATAAGGTTAGAGAGATTGTATTTCATGATGAAGAGGAATCGATCTCAATTCCTACTATCACTTTTGACAATGTGCAGGTTTTTATACCTGTCATTAATCAAGAAGTGAATCCGGATCCTCAACCAGACAATGTTGAACAACCCCCCATTCAAGATGAGGTAATTGTTTCGGAGGAACAAACTCAACAACCTCAAGAACTAGTGCCATTAAGACGATCCACTAGAGAAAGAAGAAATGCAATTCCAGACGATTTTATCGTATTTCTTCAGGAACATGAGGAAGATAATGGAATGGTGGAAGATGATCCAATCAACTTCTACCAAGACATGCAAGGTTCTAACTCTCAAAATTGGATTAAAGACATGAATGAGGAGTACAAGTCCATGCAAGACAATAAGGTTTGGGAACTTTTCCCATTACCAGACGGTGCAAAGCCCATTGGTTGCAAATGGATATTTAAAACCGAAAGGAATTTGAAAGGTAATATGGAGAGATATAAGGCACGTCTTGTAGCTAAAGGTTTTACCTAAAAATAAGGGATTGACTATAAAGAGACTTTCTCTCCTAGTTCGATGAAAGACTCTTTTAGGACAATCATGGCACTCATAGCACATTTTGACCTTGAGCTACATCAAATGGATGTTAAAACGGCGTTTCTCAATAGTGACATTGATGAAACAATCTATATGGTGCAACTTGAAAATTTTGTGTCGGGAGACCTAAAGAATATAGTTTGCAAATTGACCAAATCCATTTATGGGCTCAAGCAGACCTCTCGTCAATGGTACTATAAATTTCATCAAGTGATTATCTCATTTGGTTTTGAGATAAATGTTGTTGATGATTGTGTGTATCATAAATTCAGTGGGACTAAGCACATATTCCTGGTTTTGTATGTCGATAACATATTTCTTGCCACAAATGATACAAGCATACTGCATGACACCAAGAGATTTCTGTCAAAGAATTTTGATATGAAAGATCTTGGTGATACCTCCTTTGTATTAGGAATTCAAATATACTGAGATCGCTCTTAAAGTATTCTTAGATTATCACAAAGGAGCTATATTGATAAAGTACTCAAAAGATTTGGTATGCAGGATAGCAAACCATGTGACACCCCTATCTCTAAGGGAGACAAGTTCAGTCAGACTCATTGCTCGAAAAATAGCCTTCAAGTTAAGGAAAAGCAAAAAATTCCCTATTCATCAGCTGTAGGGAGTCTAATGTATGCTCAGGTGTGAACGCATCCGAATATTGCATACATTATTAGGATGTTAGGTAGATATTTAAGCAACCCTAGGATGGATCATAGGAAAACAATCAAATGGGTTATGAGATATCTATAGAGAATAAAAGATTATATGCTCACATATAGGAGATCACATCAGTTAGAGATCATAAGGTATTCCGACTCCGATTATGCTGGATGCCAAGACAGGAGAAAATCCATATTAGGCTACGTTTACCTGTTGGGTGGTGTAGCTATATCTTGGAAGAGTGCAAAATAGACACTTATAGCTTCTTCCACCATGGCAGTAGAGTTTGTAGCATGTTATGAGGCATCCAACCATGGAATATGGCTGTAAAATTTTGTCACTAGGCTGCACATTCTAGAGGCTATCGAAAGACCACTTAAACTATATTATGACAATAAGTCAGTAGTATTATATTCCAATAACAACATGACCTCATCTAGGTTAAAGCATATTGACATCAAGTTCCTAGTTGTGAAAGAGAGAGTGCAGAGTGGACAGATATCCATAGAGCACATCGGAACAAACTCCATGATAGCGGATCCGCTTACAAAAGGATTACCACCCAAGGTTTTTTATAAACACACTACTTATATTGGTGTTATTTTGTTTGAAGATATTTTATTATAGTGAGAGTTTGTGTTATTATATTTTAGTCCTCAGTGTTTGACTTTTGGAGATATTTATATACTTATGCATTAACATACTTTTCTGATTGGAAATAAAGAAATTTAGTTCATTTCGCTCTGTTTCATTATGTGTAAAGTATTGATCTCAATAAGGTAATGTAGGACCAGTTGGAAATAGACAAGTGTGAATCA
Source organism: Coriaria nepalensis (assembly GCA_027186245.1). Lineage (NCBI taxonomy): Eukaryota > Viridiplantae > Streptophyta > Magnoliopsida > Cucurbitales > Coriariaceae > Coriaria > Coriaria nepalensis. Next base: position 9,155,567 of record CP114486.1, on the reverse strand, counting down.
CATTGCATAGGATTTTCATGCTATGCATCCATGATTGATCTATCTCATTTGGCTATATTGGTATACATGACCATTTATGGGTTTAGTGACGCTAAATGTGACAAAGACCGCTTTGATCGTATACTGATGTAGTCGATAGACGAGATTGTCTGATATACCTTAAAGTTACGATAGTAATTTTTGGAGCTCGTAAGGTTAAACACATTTATAAGGTTACATATGTGAACCGATATACCTTGATGTAACTACCTCTTTGATCCGATGTTAATTATTTTATTAGATTTCATTAGTTAGAGATGTATCTATAAGACTATATTATTTTCAAAATTGTGGTCACATAAAATTTACAAATAGTTTAACCTGAAAGTTTATTTTTTAATAACTTATTTTATAAAATAACTAAATTAATATTCGCCTAAATGAAAGAATGTTAGAATTTTCTTAATTGGTTTTAACATTAATTAAGTATTCTAGATTTTATAAAAACGAGCTATGTAAATTAGTAGGGTTGGGAGATATATTTAGGAGCCCAATATAATTATATAATCAAGTTTGATTATTAGTTTTAGCATATCTTATATTTTATTTAATATATTTAACAACAATATAGGTCCGAGTAGAGTATAAACCCATAATAAAATAACCCACTTATCATGTATATATTAATTAAATCTCTCTACTGATAATCTTAATATTTTTAAGAGTTATATAAAATTTTGCCCTAATAAAGAGGAAGGCATATCTTTTAATATTCATATGAGCAATGATCTACTGTTTGTCATATTGAGCTTCTATACGCAGCCAAAAGAGTGAGATTTTTATTTTTATTTTTTTTTGATTTTTTGTTTATTACTTTCTTTCTCTTACCAAGTCTCAACTTCTCTCTCTTCAAATTTTTTCATTTTTATCATTACCTTATTAGCTCTTATCCCGATTCCTTTCTCCCTTGATCCCTTCATAAAAATTATCATACTATCTGCGGCGAAATGGCAGACGTAAGTCTAAATATTAAGACTCGATTAATCTAATAGGAGAAGAATGAAGGATTACTTATTTTCTTTGTAGAAAAATTCCTTGAGGCTTCTACCAGTGAATCATCCCTGATTTCCCTTGAAAATACTACTAACTTATTTGGTGAGACATTGTTTGATTGATTTTATGAAATCATCATATCTTAAACTTACGGGAATGATGTGGTTAAGTTAACCGTTGGAAAATATAAGATCGGAAATTTTATTTACGACTGTTAATTTCTCAAGAGTTGAATAAATTATTCATATCATTGATTATTTTCTGTTCTTGGTACATAAATAACTTCTTAGTTTAAAATTATGTATATTAACAGTAGGGTTGAGTAAAGAAGTTGGTGAACTTGGTTTGCTACAAATGAAGAATAACTTAATTGGCGGAGAAAAACTTTGAGGAGAGATAGCCTAACATTTGGAGAGAGAAAAATCATGAAGAAAAATTAAGGATAGAGAAATTTGGAGTCTCAACTTTGGGCGGCGTGCAAAAGAAAAAATTTGGGGCCGGTCAGATACTATTTCTATGTTTATTCTCGACCGCCCACTCCAAAATGGATTACATTTCATATGGACCAAGTCATTATTAATAATGGGTCAAAGCAAAAGCTAGAAATAATAATGTTCCCAATTTACTAAGCCTGGCGTCCGTGTCTTCATGCGTTTTGGTGTACCGTATTTGCACTAGTTTATTGCCGGCGGGAAACCATAAAATTTTGGTATTCGGAGTGTTCCCCGCTTAAGACAGCTTATTTTTCTTTTTATTTTATTTAATGTTATTATCTATTTATTGTTTTATTATATTCTACAATTTCTAACTATATAAATCAAGCATCACTTGTTCTTGTTTCAACACAACATAAGCTTTTCTTTCACTTGTAATTGCAATCTTTCTTACATCGTCATTTCTTTAGCGAAAGTTCACAATGGGTTCTCAAATTTTATTGCTAGCTGTCCTTGTTCTAACTTGTTCTATTGCCTAGGCATCTGATCCCGCCGCTGTTCAAGATTTCTGCGTAGCAGACATAAATAGCGGAGGTAAAATTATTATATGAATTTGATATTACAATTAAAGCTTGTATTTGAGCCTTTGTTGCATGCTTAATGCATGGGATAGGATAAGACACATATAGACCATGAAAGAATGCATGCTTATATCGCTTCTCACCTATTTTTCTTAATCTATTATTGTTGTAGCACGTGTGAATGGAGAGGTTGCAAGGATCCCAAGTCTGTTCATGCTAGTGATTTCTTCTTTAGTGGACTTCATATAGCAGGCAACACAACAAATCCAGTTGGCTCACGTGTGACTCCGGTTAATGTTGTCCAACTACCAGGACTTAACACTTTAGGTATCTCTCTTGCTCGTGTTGATTATGCGCCCGTGTACACACCCACGTGCTAGTGAAATCTTGGTAGTTCTCGAAGGAACCCTCGAAGTTGGTTTTGTCACTTCCAATCCAGAAAGTCGTCTCATTACAAAGATTCTTCAAGTTGGTGACGCATTTGTTTTTCCAATCGGTCTTATTCACTTTCAAAGAAATATCGGAAAAGGTAATGTGGTAGCTATTGCAGCTCTAAGTAGTCAAAATCCAGGAGTTATAACCATAGGAAATGCAGTGTTTGGATCTAATCCTAAAATATCTTTGGATATCCTTGCCAAGGCCTTCCAAGCGGACAACACTTTGATCAACACAATTCAAACCAAGTTTTAGACATTTTAAGTATAAGGCTACGTACATGGAGACCATTCCATTGATAGGTAAAAAATTTCACTTATTTGAAGTGATATATATGTCGTGTATGATTTTCTATTTGCATTCGTGTGATTCTCATCATTCTCGTTTCATTATAACTGTAATATTTGTTATAGGGAATGTTCATTTAAAGTTTTAGACAATATGTAGTCTGGTTGTACTGATCCATGAGCATTTTCGTTTCCTTTAATGTTGCTTGTTGTGTTCGATTTTATAGTTTGTGTTCATTTAGTGATTCATTTTCATTATAACAATATTTTAATTTATACGTTTGATTGTTGTATGGAGTTTTCTTTTTCTATGAATTTATAAGCCGTGCCTTTTTACCTTTTTATTCATATCTTATTAGTATGTCTTTTCATTTAATTACCATCACAAGGTTTTCCTTTATACACTTGATGTACGTGGTATTGGTTTCGAGAACGAACTTACAAGAGGAAATTAAAATGGGAAAAAATGGGGATAAACTCCTAAAATTTAATATAAATTATAATAAATATTTAAATTTTTTAGTTATTATAATTAATATTTAAATTTAAATTTTAATTATAATAAATTTTGAATTCCGTTAAAAATAGATGAATTTCTCGACTTATAATTTTTAATTATATTTTTACTTCGTTTAATTTAAATTTGATATTTTTTAATCTTTTTTTTTTTACAATTTCTTCTCCATTTTTATCACATCGGACACTATCCTCATTCACCATTGCTACCACCACCCTTCCCTTCATCATTACTACCAACCTCTATCACTAACATAAAAGTTTAAACTTTAAATTTTTAATATTTTAATATTTAAGAGAGAGAAAATAATTAAACGTTTCATTTTATTATATGGATTGTAGAGGTTGGCAATAATGATGGTGGAAGAGATAGTGTTAGTAGCGGCGTAATAGGGTGGTCGTAATTAGTATGGTGAAAATAAAGAAAAAAATATAAATAAAATAAATTAAAAAATTAATTTTAAATTAAATGGCATAAAAATATAAATAAAAGATTTCAATTGAGCAACATTTGAAATTTTAATAGTAGGTAGTTATATGTCATGATCATTCTATATATTTTTTACGAAATTTGATGTTTAGTATAATTTAAATTTTAAATTATGTATTAATTACAATTATTAAATATTTTAAATAATTATTATAATTTATATTAAATTTTAAGAATTTATTATAATTCATCCAGAAAAATAATATATCAGGAAAAGTTTTGTTGGAGGCTAAATTGGATAAAAAAAGTAGTTAAAAAAATAGTGTTTATAGTATTAAAAAAATAGAGTTTATGCCTTACCGACTAAAATCACGGACTAATATATATATATATATTATTTAGTCAACAGTTTTATTATTATATATATTTTACCTCTAAGATATCCGGCTAATATATATATATATATATATATATATATTTGGAAATATCAAATCAAAAATTTTTTAGTAAAAAAATAAAGTAAAATTGAGACTTATTTCTTAATTTTTGCAAGTTATAGGTATTATATATATATATATATCCTTTAAAAATTTTGACATATAAATTATCATAAATTATCAAAGTAATTCACTAATTCTATTACTTTGAATGTAAATCATTACACCTTTGCGTTCGAATACTTGCCAAATCCACCTAAAACCTAAATCAATCGTAGGAAGTTTATGGATATAAAAATTAATTTGGATTGACCGTACACATTTTATTTAAGCCAAACCCAAATGATTTGGCCGGGTGATTGTTTTGGTAGTCATCATCCTTGCAAATCATTTTATGTTTTGGAAATTTAATTTTCTCAACTCTTTTCATCTTTCCACTTCACTACGACTTGTGACTACACACTCTCTATCTTTCTCCTTTTTTCTTAAAGCTCACTCGTAGCGGACTTAATAACGGCTTGATGATAGCAAATTCGATCATCTTTATTGAAATTATCTTATATTATTTATAAATAATATATCTATTTAGTTTATAATAAAAAATTCACTCGTGCTCTATATACCCTTTTAAGAAAAAAATATACTGAACTCTTTTTAACTCTCTCCCACTCTGAGCCATCTTCTCCACCGAGTGATGAAAAAGAGCATATTAAAATAATATGTTTAAGCATAATTTAATTTTGAGTGATATCCACTTCATGAAAGTGAAAGGTTAAATGATTTCGAATTCTTCTATTGGTCTTGTTCATTTTCAAAACAATATCAGAAAAATGTAATGTAATGGTTCTTATAACTCCGAGAGTCAAAATTCATGAGATATAACCATTGAAAATGCAATGTTTAGGACTAATTATAAAATCTCCGTAGATATTCTTGCCAAGGCCTTCCAAGTAAACAACACTTCGATCAACACAATCCAATCCAAATTTTAGATATTATAAGTAAAGGTGCACATAAAATTGGCCACCCAATTCACTCGGAAAAACTTAAATCGATCACTTGAAACCACTGAGTTTATTGTGTATTGTATTGGCTACATGTTTAATTTAAATCCAACCAGAATAATCAGGCCAAAAAATAAATTTGAGAAAAAAAAATAACAATCATTATATATAGGTTAAGAAATTTATTCTTTATATATATATTCTTATATATTTTTACAAAATTACTTGATTAATCCCAAAATATCATGTAACTTCAATATGTGACTCTTAATCCTCCATTTCATTATTTTATTTATTTTAAATCCGACCATTTCTCTTATTCTCTCTCTCTCTCTTTACCTCCCTTCGATTAATTGCTAAGCATATCCAATTGTGACTGCCTAAGTTGTCTTTGTAACTATAGGACTCCGCTTCTTTATTCTTCGTGATCTCTTTGGCATGACATAGGTAGGGTTGCTCTCATTAATGTGACTCTTCACATCTCACTCCACACCTTCATAACAAACAAAATATAAAAGTTAAAAAAACACACAAATATAACATTATTTGTCAATTAAATGATTGTGTACCTTCTCAAGCTACCGGTTCATCCCCACTCCGTCAACTGGAAACCAAATCTCAATTTTTAAAGGTGAGAGAGCATTTACAACAACACTTACATAACAAATATAATTATATTAGCTTGATTAAAAAAATTTGAGGTTTAAAACAAAAGTTGAAATTTCCTATCTTCTTGAACCGGTAGGTCATCACCCACACTATTGACCGGAACCTAAACCTCCATAGTTGAAGGGGATGGACTGGCACCAATGACCCCTGAAAGGTACAAATTCTTAAAATTATTAGTTAAATGAAATAAATCATGAACACTTAATATAAACAAAATTGAAAATTAAAATTCTTACCTTCTCGAGGTAGCAAGTTATCAACAACTCCATAAACTACCACATGAACCTCGATATGTGGGGGATAGGACTGGGCATCAATGACATCATCAATTACATCTACATTATAAAAGTAGAGTTTAAAATGTGATAAAAATAATATATGATATAAAAAATGAAATAAAAATTATTACCTTCTCTGAAGCTACTTCATCGTCTGGACCAAATTAACGAGCAGATGCATTATCTAATTTCTCACTGATCAAACCGATAATATGCTCCATCTCTCCTAGTCTCTGATCAACACTATTCTGTAGTGCTCTAATTTTGTAACTCAAATTGTACCCCATTTTCTACCCGAGATCTTCTATTTTTCCTTCCATCCTCTAGATGAAATCCTGGAAGTCATTATCTAAATGCCCACGACTAATAATGCTCGGCGTAGGTGGAGGATGTCTTTATACATCCTCTACCTCCTTATCATCATCGTTTATGACTCCTATTCACCCACTTCTACCTCTTCTTGATGTTCTTCCTCCTCACTCTCTTCTACCCCCTCAGCATCCTTTGATTCATCACTATTTTGTTCAGAAAATTCTTCAACACCTCTGTTCTCATTATTAAACCACCATACGATCAATAACTACATCTTCAACCTCGTCATCAAACGGGTCAAAGGTTTTCATATACAGCTTACACACTTATCCTTGACGAATGTAAAATACTATGCACTCGAGCCTACATCATACTCTTAATGTTCGAATAAGAAATATGTTGGTTAATTAAATAATTAGATCGATCAAAACTAACTATTCGGTTCTTCAAAACCTCAACGATCTTCAAATTCATTGGTTTGCTCGTCTTTGAATCTCTTTTATATCCATCGCCCAATTAAGGATATTGGGCATGTATGTTGTTTTCAAACATTTCCTAAACGTCTCTCCAATACTAGAGATAACTTCAAAATCGCATAGCTACAATAATATAAATAATAATTAACAGACATTAGATTTAATTCATATAACTTACTATAACTTTAACTAACACTATCAATTACTTGAATTGTGAGCGGAAAATAATGTATATCTATCTTCTCACCAGTCTCTTTTTTTCTATTTATAGCTTTTTCGGCCTTATTCATCAAATTATCTCTCTTGATATACTTTATGGTTCGCTCGTGTACTACTCTACCCCAAAGAAACTATTGAAGAACTCGAGATCTAAGACCATAGAGAGATAACGAGCTAGTACCTTGTTCCTCCTAATAATTTCGAAAAGGTTAGCCACCAAGAAATAGATCAATGCTAACTTGACCTGTAATACTTCAACCTTTTCCCTACAAGCACGATCTTCTTCAGCCATATTGCTTCTAGAATGATATTTATTTAAAATATCAATCAACTCACCACATAAAATTTCATCATTCCCAATGAAATAGTGGGCCATGATTTCTGCATTTTTTATGACTTTGCAAAGTATTGTAGTGCCTTGTGACATCTCAATCAAATCACTAGAGAAAACTCTTTCATAAATAATAGAGAGGATGACTATTTATGTCGTATTTTGCCTCATTTATTTGTGGACTTAGCTTGGCGTAGTATTAAATCTTTGACTACATGACCAGAAAATAAGTCTCTCATCCACCTTCATAAACTGGCCAAAGCATGATTTCATAAACATCTTCATATGTCTCAAATTATGCTTCCTCTTGATGTTAGAAATCACGTCATGAAGTCTCGAATGAGCAGTAATCAAACCCAAAAAATGAGCCTCGGACTTCAAGATTCGGGTAAATTTTGATGATCCCTAAAATCAAACAAACAAACTATTGACATAATATATTGAAAGTGAAAATTGTTCAACTAGGATCTCAATCTAAAATCATGATTTCTAACCAAAATCGCCTATGATCTTAGTTCAAGATCATTGATTTCACACTAAAATATCTTTTCGACCTCAGTCCAAAATCAATTGATCACGGATTGAGATCATAACAATTTTAGTCCGAAATCAACTTTCAAATACTCACATATCTATAAAATTTCAAAGAAACTTTCAAACTCTAACCAATTTCATCAAGATCCTATCAAACCCTAATTTTTGTTTTTAACAAATTCATACATGGATTTCCTCTTCTGCATTAACTTCTTCGTTATCCATTGATGGTCGTTTGAATTTTCTAGGTGCAGTATACCTTCACATTCAAAGAAGAAAACAAGAAACATGTTATGCTAATGGATGATGATGAAGAAACTAAGAACGAAACTGACATTTACCATTGGAAATAACTTCGGTTGGTGAAAATTGAAACAAATATGAAGATAGAGATTTGCTATTAGGTTGATGGAGAACTAGATTTTGTGGTTCGATCAAATATCAATTTGGTTTGCTGGTTCGGGTTGTGAAGAAGAAGGAAGAAGATGAAGGGAGAGGGAACAACCGTTATTTTGTGGAGGTAGTTTAGTCTATTTTTAAGCTTATTTAAAAACTAAAAAAATAAATGAATAAACCCATGTGTTCAAGTTTTTGAAATTTGGTCTATATTTCAAAATATTATTTAAATAAGTCTCATTTAGAGGTGTCAAAACGGGCCGCCCGGCCCGGCCCTTTCATGGCTTTTCACTATTCAGTGCTGGGCTTGGCCCGTTTTGAAAATGTATGTATGAGCCCGACCCAGAAAGCCCTTTGGGTTTATCCCGGGCCCATCTGGGTTTAAAATGGGTCGGGTTTGACCATGCCTTACCGGGCCTAAAATTGGCTCAGCCCGGAAAGTCCTTTAAGTTTATCCCGAGTCCATCCGGGCTTGAAATGGACCGGGTTCGACTGAGTCTTACCAGGCCTAAAATAGGCCCGACTCTTTTTAAATAAAATATTCATAATAAATTATTATTAAAGTAAGAGAGATTATTTTAGATTAAGGAATAAGGATAAGAGAGATAACAAAGAATAATGATAAGAGATTGAGATTAATGATAAGAAAAGTATGGATTATAGAAGAATGAAGAATAATTATAAATTATACTATTAGAAGATTAGATAAGAGATTGAGATTAATGATAAGAAAACTAGAGATTATAGAAGAATGAAGATTAATTATAAATTAGACTATTAGAAGATTGGATAAGAGATTGAGAGAGAGAGTGTGTGTGAGAAAATGTGAGGAAAAATTATAATGAAATAGTGAATATTTATAGGAAAAATTTGGGTGGAGGGAAAATTTAAAAATTATTTTTATGAGGGAGGTAAAATAAAAAATTCTTCAGGCAGGACTCAGCCGAGCTTGAAAATTTGTCTAAGCCGGGGCCCATATATGGGCCGAGCTTGGCTCGGCCCTGATAAAAATGGGATGGGCCATGCCTAGGGCCAGGTTTTTCCCCCGGGCTACGGGTCGGGCCAAAAAACCCATCCCATTTTGATACCTCTTGTCTCACTATTCAAAGTAACTTAATTACAAAGTACGATTAAGCCATACTCTATTTGCTGGAAATGCAACTAAATCCAAGCCTTAGTTAAAAAACTAAAGTAGATAATCAAGAGATTACAAATCAAAATATTATAGATTTTGCTTTGTGAGAATTGCTGTTAGATAACCTACAAAAAAATGGGTGGAAATTTTCCTTAGCTTCCATCCAATTGAATTTGCTTCATACGCTTTTAACACTCTTAACAACTCCCTTTAGGCTTAAGAATTACAAGGGTGAAAAACTGAAATATAGAGAAGCTCAAAATTCTAACAACAATGAAAGCTCGATTAATGTGGCCTAGTGATTTAAAATTAAGATAGACTGATTTATTATATCAAGATAATTTCACTACTTGTAAGAAGACCCTCACAATTTATCCACTAGCACAAGCGAAATCGAATCCAAGATTTGTACATAAGTAAGGTTGTTAGACAATATACGATTCTAGTGGAGTCACCTCACCAAACAATGAACACTAATATAGTATTTAAGATTTCGTATCATGCCTCATATTTCCTTACCGACTGAACTTGGCATAGTATCAAAGCTTTTACTATCTGATTGGAAAATAAGAGTCTCTCATTCACTTTCATGGATTGGCCAAAGCATGATTTCATAAACATCTTCATCTTTCCCGAATTAAGCTTTTTCTTTATGTCGGAAATCATCTAGTTAAGCCTCGAACGATTACTTATCGAGTACAAAAAATGAGCCTCGGACTTTAAGATCCAGGTAAGTTTCGGTGATCCCTAAAAACAAACAACAACCTATTGAGATAATATGTTGAAAATGAAAATTGTTCAGATAAAAGATTTCAGACTAAGATAAGGATATCATACTGAAATCAACTAAGATCTCAGTTTGAAATCTTTTTTATCTCAGTCTGTGATCAATTGATTTTGGACTGACATCAAAATAATTTATGTCCAAAATCTTGATCTCAGACTAACTGGACGCTTTTGTTTTGGAATCATGATTTTAGACCAAAAGCTTCAGTGATCTCAGTCCGAGATCAACGATCTCAGACTGAAATATCTTTTTGATCTTAGTTCGAAATCAATTGTTCATGGACTGAGATCAAAAGGATTTCAATTTGAAATCTGAATTTCGAACTGAGATCATAATGATTTTAGGTTGAAATCAACAATCAAATTCCCACATATCCATAAAAATTTGAAAGAAAATTTCAAACTCTAATCAGTCTCATCAAGATCATATCAAACCCCAATTTGTTTTTTCACAAAGTCATACTTAGATTTCCCCTTGTGCATTAACTTCATCGTTATCCATTGATGGCCGTTCGAATTTGATGGGTACAATATAGAGACTGTCGCATTCAAAGAAAAAAAAAAGAAAATAGGTTATGGCAATGGATTGATGAAGAAGAAACTAAGAACGAAATCGACGTTTATCGTTGGAAATAACTTTGGATGATGAAGAATGAAACAAAGATGAAGACAGAGATTTACTATTGAGTTGATGAAGAGCAAGATTTTTTGGTTTGGTTGGAAATCAATTTGGTTTTCTGGTTCAAGTTGATGAAGAGGAGGGAAGAATCGTTACGATAGGAGGGAAGAATTGTTATGAGGGGAGGGAGGAGGGGGGGGGGTGTTGGAGGGAGTAGTTTAGTCCTTTTATTTTCTATTTTTAAACTTTATTAAAAGAAAATAAAAGAATAAACCCGTATATTCAAGTATTTGAAACTTGGTCTATATTTCAAAATAATCATTGAAATAAGTCTCACTATTCAAATTAACTCAATTACAAAGTACTTTTAAGCCATACTCTCTAAGCTGGAAATGCAGCTAAATCCAAGCCTTAGTTAAAAAACTAAAGTAGATAATCAAGAGATTACATATGAAAAAGTACATTTTGCTGTGAGGGTCTTCTCACTACTAGTAAGAAGACCCTCACAATTTATCCACCAGCACAAGCGAAATCGAATCCAAGATTTGTACATAAGTAAGGTTGTTAGATACTATACTGTTCCACTGGAATCGCCTCCTCAAACAATAAACTCCAATATGGTATTTAAGATTTACATAACAATGCATGATGATGGTTGATCTTCCCCTTGCATGGTTTCGACAGTTGGTCGTGGAGATAGAGATGGAGAGAGAGATGGAGATGGAGGGGAAATGGGTGAGCGCACCATCTGGTAGTTCACTTCTCTTCCTTCACATATAACTTTCAAATCACAAAATTCTTTGGCTTTCTCAAGTATCTGATCAACTATTACATTTCCTCTTCTAGACCTTGATTTCCTACCCAATCGAAAATAAATAGATAAAAATTGACAGAAAACAAACTTTTGGAATCATCTTTATGCATATGTTATTTTTGTGGTACCTAGTTTTGCTGATTCCAAGTACTAACTTCCGTATGTAGAGAAGAGGGATAATATCGAGGATTGCCTTGCCCACATCATCGCTCTCAATCAACTTAGTATCCACTGCAACCTGTCCAACAATTGATCATCAATTACTCAATCCTTCTTCACTCTATTTGAGAATCATGCTTCATGTCTACAGATAATTAAGGAACAGATCTGGGTATATTCTCTAATTAAGTTTGATTGCACCTTGGCAGCAGAGCATATGTCGATGAACTTGTTCAGAGACTCCTTCCTCTTGGCTCTTTCATTGATCATGTAGCTCTTAACTTGCTTTGGATTCACCTGACTCCTCGGAAGATTTCCTACTATCATTACCAACACACCATGTCGAACGTGTTAAATTCGTGTAAAACATCATGATACTTGGTAAGATTCATCACTCGCTAGTCGCTACTCATTAGAGAGGAAACCGAAATTAGGAAAAAACGAACAGAGAAAGAGAAGAAGAGTAGATTATATAATTACATGGACTGGGAATGTAACGTATCTGAGGGAAGACATGTACGAGACAGACAACGGTAGTCGAAGGCTTAACGGCATAATTGAGCGTCCAAACAAGCGCTTCCATGCTCGACTCGCTCATCCCAATCCCAACATAAACACAATCCCTCCAATTTCTAAAGTCAAATGAGAACAAATTACTCTCCTCTTCCTCTTCCTCACACTCACAAACATCTTCCTGCACTTCCTCGATACACACCAGCTTTATGTTAGCACCCACTACCCCGCTCTGAACATGATCAAGCTTTATCTCAAATAACTCATCATCCTCATAACTACCGCTTGAGCTCTTGTCCTCTTCTTCATCGTTTTCCGTCTCGCTTGTGCTGCTGCTGCTGCTATATGTCGTATAATTGTTAGACTCCATTTTGATTAGAGTGCAAACACTTCTGCCTGTGTCTTGGTTGCGACAACGTTGGACTTTATAAATGTCTTTTTGATTATGAAGATACAAGAGAGCAAGACAAAAACTTTAGATTGTTATTGAGGATGTCATTACCAAATTCCTTATTTATTTATTTTTAATTTATAAATTGGGTTTCTCTATAACACGCTTCACCTTTCTGATTTGACGTGGTAGCTTAGTCAACGAAACTCACTTGCTATTCCTACGGGCAAAAGTCTAGTAAGCAATTAAAAATTTAATGTCAAAATCAAACGAATATTCAATAACAGTATAACACCATGGCTTTTCCTCGAAGGTACCCTCGAAGGTACCCTGATGATACCATATGTTTTGTTCCCACATGTGTTAAATAATGCTTATTACAAATATCATGATTCACAACATTATATGAAGACTTTTATTGTTTTGTTATCATTTATTTATTTATCTATCTATTTTATTATTACCATTATTTTTTGTTTTCTTCCAATAGTATCTAGAACTGAATAGAGAAGTAAATTTATTTTATAACACTTGGTAGCTGAAGAATAAATATTTCATATATGTAGTAAACGCTTTGGGCTAAATGCTAATAGATATACAAAGCTAATACACTATTCACTTTCTATACAATGGATATACGTCCGAATATACTTGTTAGAATATTCGGATATTCATAATTTCATATATTTTTCGTAAACATTAAATATGCAAAAATGGAGAAATTAATATAAAATCTCCCACATAGACACTTTTTTTTTTTTTTTTCTAAAAGTATGTTGGACTCCATAGAAGCTTAAGACGGTGATGCGTCTAGATGAAGGTTTAGACTTCGGATTGCTTAAGAAACTATTGGCAGTATCCATCGTATCACAAAGTGATGAACTCATGTATAATATCAGAATGAATACAGAAAAAGGAAAATAAGAGAAAGATGAATCTATAAATGGAAAAGATAATGTTGTCTTGATTCGTTACTGTGGCTAGGGTTACAGTACTTGAATATATAAAAGGAAACAACCAATAAGAAAGATACATCTAGGAAAGAATAAGACAGAATTCTAAAAAATAGAATTTGCTGATGTGTCATCCTCTTTTTACGATACCATGCATTTTGTATAGAGGAGGTAAACAAAATGCTTCCTTTTCTCCCTTTGCTTTTTCATTAAGCAAACGTGACTGTTTTGCATGTCTCCATTCTTATTTTTACAGATGTCTTTTAGAGTGGTTTCACTCTGTTCTTCAGCACCCGATATCAATGGCGACAGAGAAGTTTCAATTCGTGGCATTTGGGGAGATTTATACTTCAATACCCTCCCACAAGTAGGACAGTAGATGTTGTCTACACCAAGCTTGGACAGATGATACATAAGGGCAGCAGAAGGTAAGGTTTTAGTGAAAACATCTGCAATCTGGTTCTGTATTGATATGTGATAAGTTTTGATAAATCCAGCTTGACTTTTTTCTCTTATTAAACGGCAGTCCTGTTCTATATGCTTGGTGTGCTCATGGAATGCGGGATTAGTGGCAATGTGGAGGGCAGCAAGATTATCACAAAAAAGGTGAGCAGCGGAAGAATATAAAATTTTTTGGTCATTCAAAAGGTAATTGAGCCAAAATAGCGCCATATATTTGTACTAAAATTCTGTTGAAAATCTTGACACAGTCACTTGTTTCTTTGATTTATAGGAAACCAAGGAAGATCCAATGAAGACAAAAAATCTGGTAAAGGAGCGACGAGTGTTGGGACAAGCAGCCAAGCCATAATCGCAATATGCTCGTCTGAATCTCAGAAGAGGAAAAGAAAAGACCTTGTCTTGGAGATCCTATGAGGTAACATAAAAGTTTATGAACAGTATTCAAATGTGTAGAGGTAGGAAATGCCATGAATTGACTGAGTATTTGTATTGCAAACTAAAGTCTGTTCTTGATATTGTAAGATAAATGAGTTTTCCTATGAGTCTTCTATATATGGAAGGATCAGGAAGAATTGTATACCATCTTCCTTGTTGAATGTTAAGTTTTGTTCCATAGAAATCTTAACTGGTTTTGCATCAAGTAGATTGCTTTCTTTAAGAAAGTCCAGAGTGTACTTCTGAGAGATTTGGATGCCATTAATAGATCTAGCAAACTCTATTTTGAATTTGGAACCAAGATTAACTCTGTGGTCATTATGGAGGAAGAATATGTGCTAGCAACCAAAGGATCATCAACATAGACTAATATACCATAAAATTGAGTTGAGAAAGTCTTAGTAAAAAGACTATAATCAAATTTGAATTGAGAGTAACTAAAAGAGATACCATTGTCTTGAAGTCTATTTTAAGGCCATATAGGCTTTTGTTCAGTTTGCACACCAATGGTTTAGAAGCCTTTTCATAACCCATAGGGAGCTTCCTAAACGCATCATCATCAAGATCACTATGCAAAAATGCATTGTGTACATCAAATTCATGTAAAATTCACCCTTTTATGGCAGCCAAAGCTAGGAGACATCTAACAGTAGTTATTTTAGCAATAGGTGAGAAAGTTTCTTGGTAGTATATCTCTTCTTGTTGATTGTAACCGTTTGCCATAAGTCTAACCTTATACCTCTCTAGAATACCATCAAAATTGAACTTTAGCTTATATACCCACTTGCAGCCTACGGCTTGTTTGCCAAGAGGTAGGGAGATAATTGACCATGTATTGTTATCATCAAGAGCTTTTCATTATGTCTGCATAGCTGATATCCAATTATGGTTTTTCATAGCCTTTGAATAGGACTCTAGTTTTGTTAGCAAAAAAAATAGTTGTACTAAACCTTTGATAAGAAACAAAGTATTTTAGTAGACAAAGAATTTGTAATGGGATAAGACTTAGAAACAATACTATTTGAGCTAGTTGGTGAGGATGAGATAGCATAATGTCACGGACTGCCTTACTTGATAGAAAAGGGGGAGGAGGCTTCACTGAAGAGTAAAGAAATTTCTAGACTTTCCTAGGATTCTCTATGATTTCCTACACACTTGTGGAATTCTCTAAAACCTTGTACATTCTTCTAGTCCCTTGTAGAATAGTAGATATTTGTATGGAAGTCTCTAGAAGATAGATCGTAGCGGTTAGATCTAATTGATCTTGACCATCCATTTCAAGGTAGGGGTTTATATAAGAAGAAGTCCTCCTCATTTGTAAATCATCCTAAACTACAAGCAATACAAAGAGTTCTTTATTCTCTCTAGCTTGAGTGTTCTTCTAAGTCTTCAAGCAAACCTCTTGGCAAGGTTTGATTAGGCTGACTTGGTTACTCGAAAGAGTGTCAAGTGCCGCACGGAGCGTCTAAGTTCGGGGTAAAACTTTACGCACATGACAGTTGGTATCAGAGCCAAGGTCGTACGTGAGAGTACGAAGTGGTTCAATTCTTGCCAAAGCTTTGTGTGGGTGAAGATCTTGTGGAAGAAATGGCTAGCGGTGGTTCTAACTTGTCTATCCAATTGAAGGAGAGAAAAGGCGAGAGAATGTTAAGGGTGGAGGAAAGCAGAAGCAGCGAGAGCCATCTCGAGACATGCTTCATCATTGGAGAACTGTGCTCTCAAGTTGGAGAATACTGTGGTGAGGCAAGGCAATATGATGGAGAAGACAGTGGAACAAGAAGAGGATTTGGCGATGGCTAACCAAGGAGGTAGACTTCAAGAGGGATTCCAAGCATCTTGAATAGAATTATCGCCACAATCCAAAAGGAGATGAGAGCTCTCCGAGCCAACATGATGCTTCTCTAGCGGAAGTGCACGAGAGGATGCAGATCATCGAGACGGATGTGGCAATTTGTAAATACAAGGTGTCTAGGGACATAATCGATGCTCCTCTCGCACCAAAGTTGGACGTGCCTCTACCCAAGACCTACGCAGGAGCTAGGAAGGGAAAGGAAGTAAAGAACTTTCTATTGAGCTTGGAACTCTACTTCAGGAAAATGAGGATCACGGACGATGAAGAGAAGATAGACATGGTCCCTCTCTATCTTACCGACACCGCGGCACTATAGTGGAGAAGATTGAGCGGTGACATTGAGCGAGGACTCTTCGAGATGACAAGGTGAGATCAGTTCAAAGAAGCCTTCAGAGCACAATTTTGCCCAAGAAATCTCGAAGATGAAGCCCGAGGTAAACTTCGTCACCTCACTCATAAGTCTAGTTTTCAGAAATATTGCGGGAGATTCTGAACTTCCCGGAAAAGGAAGCCAAATTTGCCTTCATAGAAGGGTTACAGCCTCGGGCCAAGCAAGAGTTGAAGAGGAGAAACATTCAAACTCTCAAAGCTGCAATCGAGGAGGCGGAAAGCTTGACCGAGTATAGGCGGGAGGATAAGTCCAAGAGTAGTCATTGGGTTGACAAGGGCAAAGGTGAGGGAGCCACCAAGAGTAGCTTCAAAAACCGCAATGAGGGAGCGAGTAAGCACTTTGGAGGGAAGGGTAATGGCAAGGGTGTAGGGGAGACATCCAAAGCCAAGATGTTGAAGTGCTTCTTGTGCGAAGGACAGCACATGGTTCGTGATTTTCCGAAGAAGGCAAAGCTCGCCATGCTCGAAAGAGATGGGGAGTTGAAAGAAGAGGCAAGGATGGGGTCACTCCGACTCCTTAGTGCACTCAAGGCCGTTGGAGGACCTAAAGTGCCAAAGAAAGGATCCATGTATGTCGGGATAGACGTTGCGGGGAGGCAACTCAAAGCTCTAGTGGATTCAGGAGCAACTGACAATTTCATCAAGGCCGATGTTGCGGAATATCTCGGTCTCAAGTTAATCAAGTCGACTAGCTTCATGAAGGCAGTCAACTCGAAGACATTGTCAATCACGAGGATAGCTGATGCAAAGACCAAGGTGGGACAATGGTCAGGAGTCGTAAAGTTCACAGCCATTCTGATGGATGACTACGACGTGGTGCTTGGGTTAGATTGGCAAGATCAGGTAAAGGCTTGTCGTATGCCTTATACTAATTCAATTATGATTACGGATGCTGGTTCTCCTTCCACGGTCCCGGTCTTGAGAGAGACACGGTTGGGGACCAAGGTGTTTTCTGCTATGCAGCTATGCAAGGGATTGAAGTTGGAGGAAGAGACCTACCTTGCAGCTATGAAGGTGGACGAGAGCGAGCCATCTAAGGAAAGGGTTATTCTGAAAGAAGTACGAGGAGTACTTAAGAAGTTCCTAGATGTTATGCCACCGGAACTCCCAAGGAAGCTTCCACATAAGAGGGAGGTGGATCATTAGATGAAGATGGTAGAAGGAGCAAAGCCACCAGCCATGATACCTTATCACATGACGCCACCCGAGTTAGAAGAGTTGGGGAAGCAACTCAAAGAGATAATCGAAGCGGTGTTCATTCGACTATCTAAAACCCTATATGGTGCACCTGTACTTTTCCAAAAGAAGGCGGATGGGTTTTTGAGGTTGTGCATCGACTATCGAGCACTCAACATGCTCACGTTGAAGAACAAATATATGATTCCTCTCATAGCAGACTTGTTCGATCAACTTGGGAGTGCAAAATACTTCTCTAAGCTAGACTTGCAATCGGGGTATTGGCAAGTCAGGATAGCGGAAGGGGATGAGAACAAGACCGCTTGTGTGATGTGGTATAGTTCTTATGAGTTCCTAGTGATGCCTTTCGGCCTCACTAATGGACCGGCCACATTTTGTACACTGATGAACAAGGTACTTGCTCCGTTCCTTGAGAAGTTTTTGGTTGTTTATTTTGATTATATTCTTGTGTATAGCCACACCTTGGTATACCACATTGGGCATTTGAGGAAGGTCTTCCAAGCCTTGAAGGAGAACGAGCTCTATGTTAAGAGAGAGAAGTGCTCATTTGCGCAAGAGGAGGTGTTGCCACGAGTTCATCAATGTGCACTTCTCCCTCTTGACATGGAACTCGTTCTCCTTCAAAGCTTGGAAGACCTTCCTCAAATGCTTAATATGGTCCTTTAAGGTGTGGCTATACACAACAATATCATCAAGATAAACAATCACAAACTTGTCAAGGTACGAAGCAAGTACCTTATTCATCAATGTGCAAAATGTGGTCGGTGCATTAGTGAGGCCGAAAGGCATCACTAGGAACTCATAAGAACCATACCGCGTCACACAAGCGGTCTTCTCCTCATCCCTTTTCTCTATCCAAACTTGCCAATACCCCGATCGCAAGTTTAGCTTAGAGAAGTATCTTACACTCCTAAGTGATCGAACAAATCCGCTATGAGAGGAATCATATATTTTTTCTTCACCGTAAGCTTGTTGAGTGTTCGGTAGTCGATGCACAACCTCAAGGACCCATCCGCCTTCTTTTGGAAAAGTACAGGTGCACCATACAGGGTTTTAGATAGTCGAATGAACCCCGCTTCGATTATCTCTTTGAGTTGCTTCCCCAACTCTTCTAACTCGGGTGGCGTCATGTGATAAGGTATCATGGCTGGTGGCTTTGCTCCTTCTACCATCTTCATCTAATGATCCACCTCCCTCTTATGTGGAAGCTTCCTTGGGAGTTCCGGTGGCATAACATCTTAGAACTCCTTGAGTACTCCTAGCACTTCTTTCGAAATTGCCTTTTCCTTATATGGCTCGCCCCGTCCACCTTTAAAGCTGCAAGGTAGGTCTCTTCCTCCCGCTTCAATCCTTTGCATAGCTGCATAGCATACAACACCTTGGTCCCCAACTATGTCTCTCTCGAGACCGGGACCGTGCAAGTAGAACCTGCATCCATAATCATAATTAAATTAGCATAAGGCATAAGACAAGCATTTACATGATCTTGTCAATCTAGCCCAAGTTCCACATCGTAGTCATCTATCGGAATGGTTATGAACTTGACGTAATTGGCTATCCCCGTAATTAGCAACGCCTTCGAGTTGACTTCCTTAATGAAGCCTTCTTTGGTTGCTCCTGAATCCACCAGAACTTTGAGTTACCTCCTCGCAACGTCTATCCCGACATAAATGGATCATTTCTTTGGTATCTTAGGTCCTTCAACAACCTTGACCTTGAGTGCACCAAGGAGTCGGAGTGACCTCATCCTTGCCTCTTCTTACAACTCCCCGTCTCTTTCGAGCACGGTGAGCCTTTACCTTCTTCGAACACTCACGAACCATGTGCGGTCCTTCGCATAAGAAGCACTTCAACATCTTTGCCTTGGATGTCTCCCCTACACCCTTGCCATTACCCTTCCCTCAAAAGGGCTTGTCAGCTCCCTCATTGCGGTTGTTAAAGCTACTATTGGTGGCTCCCCCACCTTTACCCTTGTCACCTTAGTGACTACTTTTGGCCTTATCCTCCCGCTTATACTCGGTCAAGCTTTCTGCCTCCTCTATTGTGGCTTTAAGAGTTTGAATATTTATCCTCTTCAACTCTTGCTTAGCCCAAGATTGTAACCTTTCTATGATGGCAAATTTGGCTTCCTTTTCTAAGAAGTCCAGGATCTCCAACAATATTTCTGAAAACTCATTCACATAATCAGAAATACTAGACTTATGAGTGAGGTGACGAAGTTTACCTCATGCTTCGTCTTTGAGATTCCTTGGGCAAAATTATGCTTTGAAGGTCTCTTTGAACTTGTCTCACCTTGTCATCTCGAAGAGCCCTCGCTCAATGTCGTAGCTCAATCTTCTCCACCATAGTGTCGCAGTGTTAGTAAGATAGAGAGGTATCGTGTCTATCTTCTCTTCATCATTTGTGATTCTCATTTTCCTAAAGTAGAGTTCCAAGCTCCATAGAAAGTTATCTGCTTCCTTCCTATTCCTAGCTCCTGCATAGGTCTTGGGCCGAGCACATTCACCTTTGGTATGAGAGGAGCATCGATTATGTCCTTAGACACCCTATATTTTCATAGTGACACATCTATCTTAATGGTATGCATTCTCTCATGCACTTCCGCTAGAGAAGCATTCATATTGGCTTAGAGAGCCCTCATCTCCTCTCAGATTGTGGCAACCATCCTATCCAATGATGCTTGGAATTCCTCTTGAAGTCCGCCTCCTTGGTTAGCCATCGCCAAATCCTCTTCTTGTTTCACCGTCTTCTCCATCACATTGCCTTGCCTCACCACAGTATTCTCCAACTTGAGAACACGGGTCTCCAATGATGCAAGCATGTCTCGAGATAGCTCTCGTTGCTTCTGTTTTCCTCCACCCTTGACATTATCTCGCCTTGTCTCTCATTCACTTGGATCAACAACGTTAGAACCACCGCTAGCCATTTCTTTCATAAGATCTTCAACCATACAAAGTTTTGGCAAAAACTTGAACCACTTCGCACCCTCATGTACAACTTTAGCTCTGATACCAACTGTCACGTGCGTAAGGTTTCACCCCAAACTTAAATGCTCCGTATGGCACTTGACACTTCTCAAAGTAACCAAGTCAGCTTAACCAAACCTTACCAAGAGGTTTGCTTGAAGACTTAGAAGAACACTTGAGCTAAAGAGAATACTTGGAGAAAGCTTTTGAGAGAAAGAAGGCTTTGTGTATTAGTAGAATGCTAGTATTTGAAGATAATTTACAAATGAGGAGGACTCCTCCTATACAACCCAAGATGATTTCAAGAACACTTTAATCGTATATAACCCAAGATCAAAATTCTTGATGTTGACTAAAACATTTCAATCTGGGATTTCGATCTAGTACAAATATTTCGGATCAGGACTTTCGGTCAAACAAATATGTTATAAAATCATTAAAATATATATATATATATATATATATATATATATCATAAATATAAAATCTTAGTGCTTTTCATAGTCCAAAAATACTTTTATTAGAGTTATACAAGTAGAGATACAAATTCTTGAAGCTGAGTAAAATATTTCGGACTAAAATCTTGATTTTCAACCAGTTCAGTCTGTGATATTTATCCATGAATTTCGTACAGCTTTCAAATGTTATAAAATCATAAAAAAGAAATATAGATCACAAAAATAGACACTTAGAGATTTCCATAGAGTATAAGAGCACGTCAATCAAAGTTATATATGCTAAAATAAGAATTCTTGAAGTTGAATGAATAATTTTGCTTTTGGAATTTTGATCCAACAAGTCGAATGCAAGTTTGGCATATAGTTTAAGGTTTAGGTCTATAGTTTAGATATTATATTTTTCGATCCCTATACCCTAAATCCTAACCTTTAACTCGAAATCTTAAACTTTAAACTTTAAATCCTAAACTATGAATCTTAACTTAAATTCTAAACCCTAAATCAAAAACCTAAAACCTTAAACTTAAACTGTAAACCCTAAACATACACTTTAAACTTAAACCCTAAATCCTAAATCCAAAACTCGAAACCTTAAAACTTAAATTGTAAACCCTAAACATATATCTTAAACCTTAACTTTAACCTTAAACTCTAAACTCTAAACTTTAAACCCTAAACCGTTAACCGTAAATTATAAACTCTTAACCCTAGATTTCAACCCTTAAGCTAAATCCAAAACTTTAAATCTTAAACTTAAACCCTAATCCAAACACATTAAACCCTAACACTAACCCTAAACCCTAAATTATAGTCCAAAATTTCTAGAACAAGATTATTCAATCAACTTCAATAATTTTTATCTCGACTTATACAATTCTGATTGAGTTATTTTTAGACTCTATGAAAAGCTCTAAAAATCTATTTTTATTTTTTATTTTTAAATGATTTTATAACGTTGTTGTTGGACTGAAATGATTGTCCTGGTCCGAAATCTAGGACCATAATGTTTAAATCAACTTGAAAAATTTTTATGTTGGTTTATATATATATAAACTTTGATTAAAGTATTTTTAGACTCTAACGAAATCTCAAATAGTTTAATTTTATGATAAATTTTTTTATAATTTTATAATATCGTTGTTGGACCGAAAGTCCTGATCCGAAATGATTATTGTGAGATTTTAAACATATTTAGTGTTTAATTGGTGGAGTCAAACAATAACACGACTGAATAGATGCCAACAAAAGAAAATTATATATATATCTCAGCAGTCGATCAAAGTTGAACAGCGCACGACAGAAAACAAAGAGGAATGTTATCTTCATTTTCATTCAGAAATTTCTTAGTGAAAAAAAGGAATGCAATGGGAAATACATGAGAATTATGGCTCACTGTCATAGTGCGCTTCACCTTTACCAATAGGTAGAACTGTTTCAGCCTAGGGGGAAGAGAAAATTAGAAGCAAGTTTCGATTCGCTTGTTGTTTTCATGTTTCTCTCAGGCTGAGAACGCTAATTCTAATACCGTGAGCAGTAGGTTATAAGCCAGATTTTCAACTTTCGAATATGGCAAGCTTACAAACTCATTGAAAGAGAGAATAATCTCTATGACTCAATGAAATGTGCACTTCGTAAAACAGAAGAAGAAAGAAGAAGAAGAATCGATTGAAGAGACTGGTACCTGAGCTTCTGTGACCGATGATCAATGAGTGGTGAGCAGGGGCTGGCGGCGGCGGGGATGAGGACTGAGGAGGAGAAGAGTCTTTCAAGTTTCAAGAATAGGGAAGAGCAAAGCGGTTGCCTACATGGCAACCATCTCTCTTTATATAAAATAAATATATTTAATTTTAATTGAATTTGCGGTTAAAAATCCGATTTTCTTATCCTAAAAAGAAATAGAACAATACGCTCATATTCACATTGATGCCTGATGGTGGTGCAGCAGCAGAAACTCGCTTCCTCTTCCCTCATTCATTCTTCACTCTCTGGCTTCAATTGCTCCAGACCCTTCACTCAACTCCAGGTCCTCTCTCTCTCTCGCTCTCTCCACTCTCTGTCAATGAAATACCAATTCTACCCTTTTTAAGAGAAATAAGATCTAGGAAGTTGGCCTAACAATATCAGCAGAAAATGCTACTATACAAGAAGAAAGACTTGCCATGATGACAGAGAAAGTTTTCCTTTTTTAATTATTACTTCTTAAATTTTTTTTTTAATTAATTTTTTAACATTATATTGTTTTAGTACAAGAAGAGGAATTGGGAAGCAAATGGAAGCTTTCATTTTACAGAATCAAATGCCAACATGATTCTGTCTACTCCTTCTCAAAGAGGGTCTACTGCAGGTATTACTTTCATCTCTCTCTTTCAATTTCTATTCATAAAATGAGGTCTAGATGTAATTTTTCTTTTTCTTTCCATTACATACGAAGAAAAACAACAAGGAGACTGTGAAATCAAGCTTGTCTTGTCTCTCACCTGGATGTCATGTCGAATGTGATAAAGCCGGTGTGTTTTTCTCGCTGATCATACCATCTATATTGTTCAGACATGTTACCCTCCTCCTTACTTCGTATTCTGATTCCATGATATAAATACTCTCTTAGGACAAGGAGCAGATGAGGATAGCTCACTTCCCATTCTCTCCTACACACCACAAAAGTGAATTCTAAACAAAACCCTTTGTCAATCTCTACAAATGTGAAACTGTGAAATTACTATTTTCCTAATACATAATCAGATTAAAGAGTTTGCAGTTCCCAGGAGGAAAGCAATTATAACGGCCATGATCTTTTCATCTCACATCTTATCGCTTTCCGGTTTCCAAACTGCATTTTCCGAGCGCTCTTCCACTGGATTCTTTGAATATATAGACACTTTTGATGGGTATTCATTCAAGTACCCACAAAACTGGATTAGAGTAAGAGGATCTGGTGCAGATATAATTTTCAGAGACCCTTATGTTCTTGATGAAAACCTGTCTGTTGAGTTTTCCTCTCCTTCTTCATCTGAGTACAAGAGTGTTGAGGATTTAGGTTTGTCTGAAGAAGCCGGGAAGAAAGTACTGAAACAATATTTGGTCTACTAAACTTGGTTTTAGGCGCGAATCGAAAGTCCTCTCTACTTCTTCTAGAGTTGCTGATGATGGCAGAATTTACTACCAAGTTATGGTAAACTTGCTTCTTCTTTTCGTTTTTTTTTTTTTTCCTTTCTCCTTTTCTTTTAAGTAAAATAGACTTACCCATCAAAAAATTAATAATGATTAGACTTGGCCTCCTCGTGTTTTAGGTGATTTTCGTATGCTAATAATAATAATTCCATTTATTTTTTTTGGTTTGGTGAATACAAAGTCATATGCTAATAACAATGTGCTGGCGGTGATGCCACAAGAGAGAGTGACTCGTTTAGAATGGGATTGGAGATACCTTTTTGTTCATGGAGTAGAGAACAACAGGTTATACAAGCTCAGATTATAGTCACCCGAAGATATTTTTGCAGAAGAGGAAACCGATTTTCAGAGTTAACAAAGTGTCAGCTTGATCTATCATACAATATGTTGATTCCCTGAGATTCGTAATATTCTTTTGTTTATTCATGTACTAATTGAAGGATCCCCAGCAATTATTGGTTAATACTTTACAATGAGAATCCTATATATAAATCATGTTGGTTAAACTATTTTGTATAATTATATGGATATGGATTCGATCTATACCGTACGAGTTCGTACTGATTCAAACTATTAAAATTAATTCCAACTATTATTTTTTTTATACATTATTTAATTATTTTATAAAAATATAAGAATAAATAAATCATTTAATTTTATAAACTAAATTATGTGTTAAAAAAGTAATGTGGGATTTTTTTGGGCAGACGTAGAGTAGAAATGTTATTTTCTTGTAACTACTACATTTCTCTGCGGGAAAGAAAGGAATCAATGTATCATACATTTCACTAAATAACTTAATTTTTCATTAAATAAAAATTACAAATTTGTTTATTTTCCTTTCTTTCTCGCATGGGATGTATATATTGAGCAATTATACATGTTATCCGAATGTTTTTTAACACTAGTATTTCTCTGCTAGAGATTATTTAAATATAATTACATTATAAATTTTTTTTGTATGGTAAATTAAATAATATTTAGGGTAAATTACCTGTAAATTTATTGATAATTATTGATATTATAGGTGGATCTCTTGATATTTTAAGAATTATAAATTAATCTCTTAAATTTTTCCTTATATTACAAGTTGATCCCCTTATATTTGTCTTACATTATAATTAGATTTCTTGAGATTTTAGAATTATAAGGAGATTCCTCATATTTACCTTAAATTATTGTTGATACTAGAAAAATCATAGACTTGTGGCAAGAGGTGATTAGCTTATATAATCAAAATAAATGCAAGTCGATTAGTAATAATTAAGCTAATTGAACAATTAAATGATGATTAAATATGAGTTTCGGTTAAATAAAAGTCAAGTTCAGCCAATATAAAGTATTTCACTTGGTCAAATTTCATCCAAGGGTTGTTTCCCTTCAAGGAAATTAAAAAGTTAGAAGAATCGGTGAAGTAGCATGAAAATAATCATAGATTGTTCACTTCGAGATCAATCTCAACCCTTCGGGAATAGGACAAATTAAAATATCACATGAAAATGGATTAGATTTCATCCTCTAACTGACAACTTCGGTTGAAATGCCCTTTGAAGTAATAGGATCCAGCCATAAATGTTGGAGGAATCAGTTGAAGACCAAACTAGTTGGATGGAGAAACAACTTCTCCTTGAAATGTGGTCAAAATGACTTATCTAATCCACTTTTCGTATAAGATCATTAAATAGCCAAAAAGTAAGAGTTGTTGAAGCCATTTTCTAGGCCAAACATTGGTGGAAATCCGCCAAGATAAGAATAGTTGAAAAAATAAATAACTTTTCCTCAAAATATGACAAAAGATTCTCCCTTAACCTAATTTTCATCCATAAACAATAATTGGCCGAAAATAAAGGGTGATTACAACAAGTCTCGACCAAAATGCATAGGGAAAAGCCAAGATTGAGTGGTTGGTCAAAAACAGAACAGCTTTTCCCCAAAAATTGGAGGAAATGACTCATTCGTGCTTACTCTCAACAACTTTGGGCGAAACTCATAGGGGAAGGGGAATCAATAATGACCAAGTTTAGCAAAAATAAGAAGTCCAAAAAATGTGGACATGGCCCACAAAGTTAGATTTAACGCCTGAAAAATGGGAGAGTGAGATTTCGGCTTCGAATTTATTACGAGAGTGACATCTATAATTTTCCTATAAATAGTAGGCTTGATGGAAGGAAAAAGGCATGAATCAACACTCGATCAAAACACACAAAAAAACACAATGCTCTAGCAAAATTCCTCTCATCGATTCGTCCAACTAGCACTTGTTTATTTCTTTTTCCTTTGAGAAGTATATCTTTATTTCCTTAAGAATCGTTCTTCAGAAAAATGATAAGAGCATCAGGTTCTCATCCGAGTGAAAGTCTTAATGTGTCGTTCACAGATAAGATGCTTATGTCTCTTACTTTGTTCTTTAATGTTCTTTCATTTACCATTTCTTAGGAGTAGAGATATTTAAATTTAATTTGTTGTTGTAGTGTAGATGTGTTATTCGGATTTTACTTCGCTCAATATTCTCAATTAATTCATCGTTTCAAACCTTTATTTCTATCATGGTTGTTTATTTTCATATCAGTTGGTAGCATTTAATTAAATTATCTCGCTAGTAGATAAGTTGAAAAGAAAGTAGAATCTAGATTAGACTCAAATCCTTTGACAATCCGTCATTGTAGTTAGATTAATTTCATTAGCAATCGATAGTGCACTAAATTACATTTATTTGAATATTTATTGTGTAAAATTCACTTTAAATTTCAAACATGTCCGCTCATTTATTTCGCTTATTTAATTCATTTATTTGCATTTATTACTAGTCATTTATTTATCATCGTATATTATCGAGGCCAAAGTTTATTGTCCGATAATGGATTATCACGACATCGAATTTTCCTAACGTCAACAAATTGGCACGCCTAATGAGACTTTTTACGGATGAATTGTTAGAAGTCTACCAAATAGTGCGACACAATGAATTGTTGTAACCAACCGAAAGATGGTTGGAAAATACCACGATCGACTTTCTCGGCCATTTAGAACAGCTCTATCAATATCTACCACAAATCGAGCGGATCCACCCACCACCACAATGTGATTGCCATGGGGGGGCATTTGGACGGCCAAATCAGGTCGCATGTTCTCGAGGTTGGTGATCCTTTAGGGGCAAGAGCCAACCAAAGAGAAATTCCAATGGCCGTCCCATACCAACTCTGTCCATACCGCCAAGGGTCGCCGCTCGATTGGCAATCGAATTGAAAGGGATATGATCTATAACAACATTCAAGAATTGTATGGCTTGGCCGTCTAGTAACCACCATGACCAGCATATCATAAGTCGTACGACGACGACATAGACCAAGAGTCATTCCCTCATAATTATCAGGTACCCAACTTTAGCCGATTCACAATCTAATGTGGAGAGGCTAGTACTAACAATCGGCTTCGACTACGACTATTTGCAAATTCTCTCACAAGGCAGGCTTTCGCATGTTATACACGATTCAGCCTAACTTTATCTGGACTTAGTAAGAAGTGAAATAATATTTCCATGCCTAGTTTTACCAGGTCCAAGTAGAGGTCACAATGGCCAACACTTTCATGATGCGAAGAGTTGTTGAAAGAAGAGGTTTAGCGGAAGAGTTCTTCCATGGGCACTTACTACTAAGAATCTGCTTTCAAAGTTGGAATAACTTAGATAATCGGCAGAGATAAACCAACAATTGTCTCGGCCCCAAGTAAGTCAATTGACCGAGATATTGTAAAACTCTACCCTCATGATAAAGATAAGGTTTATTCCTTTGATCTTTCCAAAGCAATTTTTGTTTCGATATCTTACTTAAAAGTAATGTTAAAAATCCCTCTCAACCATAAGCTACTTTAGGTCGACGATGTATAAGGGAATGATTATCGTAAGTTCCACAATCATACTACCATCGGACAAACGACTGTCTCACTTTCAGACATTGCATTTAGGACTGAATAGTGAAGGGATTGTTAATCTGTGAGTCGCCTCCTCTTATTCCCTTTCCCATCTATCGTTAACGTGGCAGATGCAGATATTCAACCACCTCTGGATCAGCAAAGGGAAATGTCAAATATGGACATATAGGATCATCCCTGGGCCAATAATCAGAGTACTCCAACTACTGGTCTGAGACGTTTCATTTGCATGGTAATTTTGAAACTGACTCTAAAAAACTCTTAACCGGACTATTATCACCATTGCCAAAAAACTCTATCCTAGTTCTTGATAGATCCCAACCAAAAATTTTTACTATCGGTATGCTAACCCAGTGGTCAAAAGACTACCACCATGGTATGGAAATGTCTAGAACACCCAAAGTTTCCAAAGGGGAATTTCAATATCCTAAAATAGCATGAGCAGCACAAGCACTAAGCTGCTAGAAAAGAAGTGGCTATGAAGGAATCACCCTTAACCGGTTGGAATCTATAGAGACTCTCAACATCATTATGAACGGGCCCCCAACACTAAAGAATCAAGGGATAACCGATTAACTGCCAAGTCCCGTCAAGTAACCAACCGAAGATGCAAAAGACTTGTGCAATATGATTGCCAAATTAATGGCTTCTTCTTCTATATAAGTAAAATAACAATTTGACATGGGCATGTTAGAAGCTATCTTCAATAAAGTTGATTTGGACTCTAAGTATAATGAGACCGAAGCGGAATGGCCAATTGACTTGGAAACTGACCGAAAGCATAAATATTGTTCATCTCCATTCCCACAAACCTCGATTGTAATGTGGTGATGTTGCCTTCTCCTTTCCAATACTAGTTTGTAGATATAACCATTGAAGAGCAGTCAAGAGAAAAGAGTGAAGAGACTCTGCTTGAGCTTCATTTAGCCCAAAAAATAGACGAAATAGTCACTTCCATAGAAGTGACTACCGAGGCAGATGGATCGAAATGAGTTATCCTAAATAAACCACCCACTCAGATGGCTTATCACTTGAAGTTGTTATACATCAAAGTCCACCTGGATGGGTTCCTGACAAGCAAACCCTAGTGGATAATAGGGTAGGGGTTAACATCTTACTATCCAGCATGATGCAGGTTCTCGATAACTTATTTCGAGATTTGATTCTGATAAAAGTCACCATTAGTGATTTTGCCTATGAAGTGTCCCTAGTCAAAGGGCTCTTGCCCTTAAAAATGATGATAGCGACAAAGACCGTATTAACTTCCTTCTTTGTGGTAGATACTATGGCCTCTTACAATGCTTTACTCGGACGAGATTGGATCCATTCCAATCAATGCATTTCCTTTTCACGAAAGTGTATGACTATC
This sequence comes from Coriaria nepalensis, assembly GCA_027186245.1. Lineage (NCBI taxonomy): Eukaryota > Viridiplantae > Streptophyta > Magnoliopsida > Cucurbitales > Coriariaceae > Coriaria > Coriaria nepalensis. The sequence goes on along the minus strand of CP114486.1, from coordinate 9,125,599 downwards.
AAACTAATCAGGTATGACCCGATCAGGTTATATACTTATGAGAATCAATTTTAAAATATATAAACATATAATATGAGATCAATCTTAATTCAATAATATTCAATTAAAGCATATATACATATAATATGTCATGCTATTATTAAGTTGGAAATAATAATTTGCTTGCATATATAAATTAGTTGCATATTTGATAGATTTCTGGTTCTCAAACATACACTTGGATTCATGATGGAGATCATGGAAAGATGAGATCAAGGTTGGTTAAGTCTGAGATAAAATTTTTCATATTCATAAGATTGTTATGATAGGAATAATGACAATCCGGAGAGGCTGTTGCATGTGTTACCCACTTCGAAGAGAATAGTGATGATCTCATATCCATCGGTGTTAAGGAACACTAGGATAGGCATGTAGGTGATTAGTTAATCATTAAATGTGATCACTTGACAAAAATTCAATGGTAATGATATTAACGAATAATGAGTTTTGTCGGTGATTATTATACTTGTGATACTCAGGCTTAAGACCACCACAGTACTGGCCGATGAAATATCATGCTTTCATATTACTCCACGTGGCCTTAGCCAAAGCCTACTAAAATGGTGTACCATTGGGCATGTGTTTGAGTATGTGCAATATGTAGGGTGATAAGATGAGATCCATTACATCTATATTAAAGAGTGTGTTTCTATGAGTCATATAACTTATGCATAAAGAAAATCTTTACGCATAGTTGTATAGTTTGAAAAGGAGTTTTATGTAAATTTATTGTCTAATTGCATAAGAGTTTATGGCATTCATAAAGAAAGTATAAAAATGGTTAACAGTTAAACCATGCTCTAGGACTTTCTGGATACACAGATAGATGAAAGGTCAATTTGGTACGGTAAGAGCCATCTATGGTTCTTGTGGAAGTTCTTTGTACTTCTCATTACATAGGTGGCTCATATGTCTTTCTAGAGGCCAATATGAGTTTGGTGGTTTAAGTCACATAATCATAAAAAGTTAAGTCTAAAAGATGGGTGGCTTAAGTCTAAAAAATGATTATGTTGACTGTTTATTTTGAAAAATATTTTCAAAGTCAAATGTTTCACTCGTAAAGAATCGATAGAACTCAGAGGTCATTGTAGGGCACACCTTTTGTCCAAATGTAAAACCTATCCAGTTACACATAATAATCGATTGGATCGAGGTTGGATTCTAAATTAGAGAATTTTGACTTGTTCATGGTGAACTTGATTTAAATAGTTAAATAATTAATTAGTTTAATTTATTAAGTCTAAGTCACACCGGCATTGCTAGCACAACCAAAGTATGATTTAAATTTATTTAAAAATCAAACAATTGGTTAGAAAGTAAATAAGTAATTAGAAATTAAATAATTAATTAGAAAAAAAATATTATTTTGATTAAGATAATAATTAAATGAAAATTTAATAATTATAAAAGTCAGAATATTTTATTGGTCTAAATAAGGTCTCTTGAGTAATTAAAGTGTTAATGAACCTAAACAAGCCCATACCATAGGCAAGGTCAAAATAAAAGTTTACAGTTTACTGAGTAAAATTAGATATTAATTTGGAAAATAAAATATTATTTTATTTTTTAGAAACGGGAATGAAAATGGTTACAGAAAACTCGAACAAGGTTAATTGGATTAACCGGGTCTTAGAGACCTAATTAGGCTAGGCCGAAGAGGGATGTGACCCTTATATAAGGGTATAAATTCCTAAGGTTCCTCCCAATCTTGCTAGTGCCATCCATTCCAAGAAAAGAGAGAAGAGAGTTATCTTTTCTTCATATTTTCTTTCTCTCCAAATTTTTTGATTCAAGAGTTAAATCAACTCACCTTGAATCCTTTGCTTCAGTTATTGACCGTGTGGATCAAGGATAGCGACCGAGTAATAGGAAGGAGATTGTAGATCAAGGATAGCGGTGGTGGCAGCCCAATGGTGGTTGCAACGCCAATAAAGAGAATTTAAGGATGAAATTTTGTTCAGAATTCGGAGAAGGCTAGGTATAACACTTGTCTTCCCTCTCATTTTCGGAACTAGAATTTGAGAATAACCTAGGAATCCGGATGCATGTGATGCATAGCATCTAGCCTTTTATCTTGGTAGTTTACTTTGGGTCCGGATGTCTAGGGTTCATTTTTCGAAAATGGATTATGCCCAGAGATGTGCAAATGAACCATTGACTTACACTTCATTACATCTAGCTTTATTATTTTAGAATGGAGATCAAGTAGAGATCATTAACGTTGAAGCCCTCCTCCCCTTGGCAGCCACATCACACCTCATACAAGCTACCTTTGACGAGCAATCTATTAGCCCCATCTAAATTGTCAAGAAATAAGGAAAGCCGATAGGAGTCATTTCTACTTCACAATGGTCGCCAACTGATGAAGAGTTTGACTTCAACCAAAAGATCATTGGCTATAGTGCCAACCCAACCAACTTTGGTAGAGCAAGTAATTTGATAAGAGCCATGATGGGTTAGACAATACGACCTGAAGCGGTGGCAATTGTCACTACCATTAAAATAAAATTTTCAGCTTGGAAATCAGAAGAGTACTTTTGTAGCTGAATGGATGAAGAAGGCATCAACTTAACTATGAACCAACTAGACTTGGCATCCGCTCAGTTAAATGACTTGCAAGCGGATGTATATGACCTTTTATTAGAAATTAATTTAGGATTGGTCAAGGATGTTTGGCCTATCTATATTATAACGGTAAGTTCTACTGCCGCCATTGCCAACTTATCGACTACATATATAAAATAGTAAAGCGTTTGGTGAAAACAGTTCTGAGAATAATGATAAGCTGGAAGGGTTTGGGGTTCTTTCCAAAACACTAAAAAGGGCACAGGAAATTAATATTATAGGAAGTGAATAATAAAAGATGATTGGAAAGACAAAAAGAACTAGTAACAAAAGAAACATCAACGACTAATAATAACAACAATAATCTTGAAAGTATGGCTTTTTGGACAAACCTCTACAACTTTGATATGATTGCTTTCTTCTTATGCAGAAACCTATAGTTCCTATTGAACTTTATAGAGCTGTATGGGACACACAACTCATAGGAGGTTCAGGTTACTCGAAAGAGGTGCTCTTCATTAACATGCACCAGCTTGAAATTTTCACTTGCTCTTAAACTTTACATTCTCATTCCTTTAAATCTTGCTTTGCATGGTTCGACATGATAAACTGCATATGCTCTTTTCTGCACCTTTTTATTAACTTCATTATACGCTTTGGGGCCTGCCTGTGACTGCTGTTGGTGTTGGGCAAAGTACATATGACAAAGCACCGGTAAGTATTGTAATTATTCCTTTTATGTTTGACCAAATATTAAACACCACCTGCTGCTTTAGAAAGAATATTGACCTTGTGAAATTAGTTTACATATATGTGATTATTCCCCCCCCCCCCTCATGCCAGGCTCAGTATTATGTGCAGTCACACATTCAAATGAATGAATATAGGGATCGTGTGAATTTGGTAACTTATTAAGAGCTTAGTATCTTTTTCTTTTTTGGGAAGTTAAGAGTTTAGAATTTTCTAAGCTTCTCTCTAGTCATTGTTTTGACCTGTGTACTTTTTTGTAGCCTTCTGCATCAAAAAAGTATGGGCGCCCTATTACAACCTGTGTGAAAGTGTTAGATATGACTGGATTGAAGTTGTCGGCATTAAGTCAAATAAAGGTATAATCTGTTTCTTTGCTTCTCATCTGTGTTTGTTTCCATTCTGTGTTTGTTTCATTTTCTTAATGGGGAAGGGGGAGTGAGATCACTAACTGTTTCAACTTTAAATGGAGATTATAGTTTCCAGAGTTTCAAAATAAAACTTTAGAAAGGAAGCTTTTGTAAAACTAATTTATCAGGAGCAATGTGATAGGATCCGATTTATAAATATAAAATTAAGGTTAATCTTTATTATATAATAAAAAAAATAACATAGAGTAGCCTATTATACAGGCTTCTTTTTCCCGGAATCTTCTTCTTAATGAACCAGTCCCAGAAGGAACAGGGATTTCCCAAACTCCTCAGCTTAAGTTATTTAGTTATGGAAATGAAAATGGGAACAAGAACGGTTTCTTCGGATTATGGTATAACCGTAGTAAGCAATACCGTCATATAACATAATAATCACAGATGGCCTGCGCAATATCTGCTTCAAGATCACAGGCAGAAGAAGCCGGTACTGTGCATCTATAGTAACTTTACATAAAATAAATGACAGCAATTTCAAAATACTGGTCACTGTCTCTCTCTCTCTCTGCCTCTGAAATCATGTGGAATTCTCTTTCAGAAGGGCTTGGGAAACCTAAAATCAAAATTTCCCTTGAAGAGTTTGAGACACAAAACCAACCATGCTATCCTTGTCATGGTACCAGTTTGAAAGGATAAGTCTCCTCCCAAGTTTGAAATGGCACCAGTTTGTACCATTTTACTACAGATGGTAATAATCTTCAAAATCCGACATTAAAGCGCATAGGAGTCAAGATCTGTCACCACCATTTCGATTAAATGGTACTTTCCAGTATCATTTCAAGCTTGAGAGGAGTCTTACCTGTGAGGAAAATCTGCTCAATGAACGATCCATAGTCTCCTGAAGCCAATTCCCATCTGAATCATCAGCCATTTATTTAATTTTCCTGCTTTTCTGATGTCCCCGAAATAAACTACGGCCTCAACAGTAGATTCCCTCTTTGTACTTCACGCCACCTTCTAAGTTGCCTCTCAACCACGATACTCGGCGACTCGGCCATGACTGTCTCCTTTATCTCTTCAATCGTTTTCAAGCCATCTTCTGTCCTCCTCTCTGCTTCAATCCTTCTTGCATAGCATTCTTCCACCTTAGCAGCTGTACTTGCCTCTTCCCTCTCGGCCCTCTTCATAGACTCCTCTACTTTTCTCATCATATCCCCAAACTCCTTAACAGATAATCTAATCTTCAGATCAGACCCTGAATTCTTCGAAAGGGTCTCCATCTCCTCAAGGGCTCGGTTCTCGGCCATTTTAGCTTCTACGCCATTTTCAAAGCTTCATTTAGTCTCCTTTTTTATTCCCCGGCCTCCATTCTAGTCAGTCTAGCATATCCCTTAACGTCAGAGGCTGCCTTCATCATCTTCTCCGTTTCCTCCTTTGCATTGTCTGTTTTGGAAAATAGCTTCTTCAGTATCAAACTCTTCTCAGGAATAAACTCTCCTTCCATTTCAAGTTTCATTCTAATCTTATTTTTCCTCCTCACATTATCCACTTCTTGTCTTAGTGATGTCACTAACTTCCTTAGAGAGCTTTCTTCTTCTGCAACTTCCCTTAACCTCTTTGTCACTTCTTTCACCTCTACCATTACTGCTCTAATAGTAAGAACCTGATAAGCATTTGTTTTCATCAGCTGTCCTTGTACTGCTTCAATACCTGCACTCGTTTGTTTCAGCTTCGCTTCAAGACGTCTATACATTTGAGGATCTAACTCTTTCTTACAGAACACTAATTTCTTCTCCACCCTTTCCTTTGCATTCTTATAATGCATATTGCAGGCATCTTTTTCTGCTATAGTCTTTACCTGCTCTTCTTGTGCTAGTAAGCAAGCCAGCTTTATTTGCTCGATTTCATCTCGAATAATTACCATTTCTTTAGAAAGCTCATTGTCTCTTTCTGCACTTAGTTTCGTAGAATGTTGTGACTCAGCCGCTTGTTGAAAAGCACCAGATTTCGCTTCTAATGCCTCGTCAAAATCTTGTCTGATTTTGGTAAGCTCTTGCTTTGCAGCATCTAGCTCTGTTACTGTTTTTGCATTTTCTTTTCTTACACTGTCCAGTTCTTGCTTTAAACCACCACTACCAATATCATCCTGGGATTTGGCCAATTCGAGTTTTTTCACCTCTTTTTTAATGATCTCGGCCGCTTCTATGGCGGCTTCTTTAGACTTATTTACGGTTATAAGCTTTGTCTCGAGCTCTTCCTCTGTCCTCTGAGCTCTTTCTAGCTCGGAAAGTGCTCTTGCTTTTGTGGTCTTTGCATTCTCTACCTGTTGCTTTATCTTGTGCAGTGCTTTCTGGGCTAAAAGAAGATGCGTCTCCTTGTCATGCAAATCCTGCAAAAAAGTTTAGCAACTAAAACATCATTCATTATCATATCGAAAGGTTTATTATAAACGTTAGATTTTTTTATTTTTTTTTACTTATATTTTTACCTCGGAAGAGAGTTTGGATTTCTTGATGTTAGATTTCTCCTTAGAGGTAGCAACCCCACCAAATAAACTGACAGCTACTTTCACGGATTGAATTGGCGTTATCGTTTCAATCTCTCCAAATGAATTTTGTTGTCTGTGTTGAGTTTCCATTCAATGGCTTCCCTATCAAAAAAATACTATAATTATTTAGATTGACTTGATTTTCCGTTTGGTTTTCTAAACTATAATTTGGCCGAACGCCAATTGAAACTCCAGTTTCATAAAGACGGGGGCATAATTTCCTAGAAAAAAAGTTTAAAAAAAAAAAAAACAGAGAGGGAACGATTTACCTTCTTATCTGGGTTTGATTAGAACCCAGTTACCCAGAAACAAAGGGAAGGAAAGCAGTCCGGAATGATAATTCAGCTGTAGGTTGGCTGCCTTGAATTACTTTGTTGGAAGCAAAGATGGTTGAATTGGTGAAAGAACAATGGAGGTGGCTTTATTTATTTATTTATTTATTTATATGTATTTAGTGTTTTCTGTGTTTGCCTTTTGGGGGGTTTCCGCTGGAAAACAAGAAGTGACCAAAAATGAGGGTTCATTTAAAAGTGGATTTGCTTGATGAATTGGCATGTGCTATTTTCGAAGGTAAGACAGAAGGATTTGCGTTGCTTAGCGGTAATTTTAAATGCCAACTAAACAGTGTTGGGAAATGACATGTATTACCTCTAATGTAAGCAGATTCCATACAATTAGAAAGGTGAGGTCCTGACATGGTTTCGTTAGGATCAGTCTGCTTCTATCATTAGGCTCAGTCGGATCTTGTATTATGATTAGAAGAAGTTTCTTGAACTGGATAAGAAATATTGAGTATCTGAATTCATAAGGATAGGAGAGTTATGATTCAAAGAAGTAATTGCATTTTTATAGCAAAGATGGTGAAACCTCCAACACAGGGAGCCATAGTCTTGGAGAAAAGTAAATCCACCACAGATTTGAAGACCTCAAGTGGTGTTAAGGCCTTCAAATCTGTGGTGGAGGCCCTTCCTCCTCTAGCCCCTCCTCTCTCTCCTCAGACATTGACTTGATGCTGCTCACAACAATGCTGCCGGACCCATTTCTGGCAGCTGCTCACACTCACCCACATTTGTGCTGTTTTGGTGGCAAGGGGAGCCTTCCCTCTCTAAGCTTTATTTCTCTCCCAACTGCACATGGTTTTTCGAAGCGGTTCCTCTAGTATGTCAATGAATCACACCACTGATATTTAATTTTAATCTATGATTGTCTGGTTTAGAGTATAAGTTTATGATTCTGAGATAGGGTTCAAAATATAATATTTAAGATTTAGAGTATAAAATTTAAAATTTTAGAGTATAACACTAAATCCTAACATACTAAACTATATCACCCTAAATCCTAAACCCTAATATTATAAACTCTAATCCTAAATCTTAACATCCTAACACCATAAACCTTAAATGTTAAACTATAATACCATAAACATTAAACATTAAACTCTAATACCATAAACTTTAAACCAAAAACCCTAACAGCTTAACAATCAAAATCCTAAATCCTAAACCTTAACACCGTAAACCCTAAACTTTAAACCATAACACCATAAATTTTAAACCCGAACACCTTAACACCATAACAACCTAGATCGTAAGCACTGAATCTTAAACCCTAAATGCTAAAATTTAAACCCTAACACCATAAACTCTTAACTCTAACACCTAGCCCTAACACCCTAACCCTAACACCCTAAACCCTAAATCCTAAATATTAAATCCTAAACTTTAAACCCTAAAACTTAAACTTTTAACTGTTAACCCTAATACCATAAACTCTAAACTCTAAACCATAAATCATAAACTCTAACACCCTAAAACCTAAAATCTTCCCTAAACCTTTCATTTCTAAATCCTAGAATCTAAACTAATTTTAAACCCTAACCATAGACTTTAAACCCTAAACATTATACTCTAAACCCTTAGGGTTTAGAGTTTAATATTTATTATTTTAGGTTTGGATTAAAGGATTATAAAGTATATGAAATCAATACCCAATGATTCGATGAGTCTAGAGAAATCAATATAGAGTACCCCTCGAGCCGTCGAGTTTAGAGGCCAGAAAGATTTTTACATCAAAGATCCAAGCCCGAGCACTATGCAAACTAGTACGGAATACAAATTTACTATACACTAAATTATAAATCTTAAACTATAAACCTTAAAGCCTAAATCATAAACCTTAAACTATAGATCATAAACATAAACTTTGATGCATATATCATAAACCTAAACTTTGACCTTTACTCAACTGCTTAACAGCCCGATGGCCTGGAGGCTTGATGCTTGATGGGCATTAGATTTATAGTTTCGTTTCGTTATGTGTTTCAAAAGGAAATAAAATCAAAATATAATACTATTTATATACATAACAATATGAATTTATGTTTTGATTATGATTATCTATAAACCATTGAAAATAAACCAGAGGGTCTAAAATTTATGGATTCTGAGCATGTGGGTTCGAATAAAGATTATGGTATCTTTTCCTTCGATCGGTTGGGAAATAGAGGCTTCGAAATTTACTTCTTCAACAGTTGAAAATTGAAGCAGAATGAAAATGCTGGTTTTCGATTTGTGTAGGATGAAGAATAACAGTTTTTTAAAAAAACAAACTGGTAAATAAGTGTAAGGGTATTGTAAATGTTTATATTTATCATTTTTTATTTAAATTATTAAAGGGAAATAAGGCCATTTCATTAGGAAAAGTTATATGGGGTATATTTGATAAATATAACTTGTCAAAGGGCTAATATGTCCAATTCTTTCATATATATATATATACATATAGAAAGAGGAGAGGGAATTGGTTAGAACCGTAAGAGAAAGCAAAGAAGACATTAGAGTGTTTATCTAATTCTTACCTCAATAGTTTTTATTTGTGTGTTAATTATACTTTTAGTCTTGTAATTCAATTTTTATGAATTCGTCCGTATATAGTCTCAGATTAATTTTATAGTCCCTACCTAGTTTAAATGACATTTTTTAGTCATTTTGATAATTTTCAAGCTCTTGACGATGATGTGGCATGATATGTTGACATAACATTCCATATCATAAAAAAGATATGTTTATTTTTTTTTATCCTTAATATTTCATTATTTACTTTTCTCCCCTATTAGTTTATTATTTTCCCTTTTAATTCAAAATTTCCTTTTTCTCTCTGAAAAAACTACTGTAAAAAATGAAATATGGTTCGATTCATGAAGAAAATGGATTGAAGTAGTTTGACTTTTTTGCGAGTAAAATCGCTCGTTCCAATTTGATGTATTCGCAAGATATCCAAATCAAATCAAATATATGTGAGCATTTTGATCAAATTAATTTCGTTTTTCCTCGCAAAGAACCCAATCGAATCGATCCAATTTATCTTTACAGTAAGAGGTATTCTTGAACCCTGAAAGGAAAAGAAAAAAGAAAAAAGAATGAATCAGACCATATCTCCATTAATGGAGGTCTGCGAGCTCAGATCGAGCTTTCACCTCTATTAATGGACGTCTAGTCGGATTCTCATTTTTTTTTCTTTTTTCCTTTTCTTTTTCAAGTTCAAGAACACCACTTCAAGTAAAAGATGATCTGAATCGATTTGTTGGGGTTCTTCGCGAGGAAGAACATAATTGATCTGATTGGATTTCTCACAATTATTTGACTCATTTGGATATCTTGCAAATAAATCGGAATACAAATGATTTTAATCGCAAAAAATTCAAACTATTCTAACACGTCTTTTCTCAATAAAATGAACCGAATTTTATTTTTTTCACTTTTTTTCATAGGAATAAAGATGAAAGATGAAAAAAATAATAAATATATTTTTTTGATGACGTGGCATGCATGTCACGTGCCATATCATCGCCAGTGACATGAAAATTATCCGAATGATTAAGAAATCTCATTTAAATTACATATAAATTAAAAATTTAACTAGAAATTATACATAAATGAATTCTTAAAAATTGAATTATAGAGGGACAAAAAATGTAATTAACCATTATTCTTACAATTTTAAGTGAAGATCATTAAAAAAAATTAAAAGAAAAAAAAAATCATCATTAGCGCATTTTTCTTCTAAATCTGATTTGAGTATAAAGTTTGAAGTTGATAAATGATAATCACATTGTTTGAAAGGTTGATTAGTTTTAAAAAGTAAAGATACTTTAAACTATTCTAGTTATCAGATTTGTATGGCTTCCTCAAATAAGTTTTCTTCTTTCATTCAATTAATTGAAATATTCTTTTCCTTTTTCTTTTTTTGTGTGTCAATTTTTTTTATAAAAAAATAAGTATCAATTTTTAGAATGGAAGGTGAATATATATGAAGGAGAGAGAATGAAAAAAATTAATGGTAAAACGTTAAAGACGGATGAGGAGAGAGAATGTCTTAGATCTTACAAAAAAAAAAAAAAAAAACTCCCTTCTAAAAATTTATCTCTTACGTCAAGGGTGGCTATTCTTGCCAGCTCTTCTTTCAGAATACCACGCTGGCGGGATGTTGATCTGACCTCAGGTCTCTGGATTCAGAGGATGGACTTAGGAGGATTTGGGATGCTAATCAATCTTTCTCTGACCTCAGCTAGCTCAGCCTAATTGGATGTCTGGAATGGCTAGTTCAGATGTCTGGTTCTCCTGTCAGCTTGTCTTAGATGTACCTAGATCGAGATGCCTCACCTAAGTCGGCATTGCGGTCCTCGACTAAACTTGCCCCGTCAGTATCCATGCTTAAGAGGAAGAAATGACATAAAGCACATAGATCAATCAAGCATGAAAAACCACGCTTCGTCTTTTATTTTTTATTATTTTATTATTTTATTTTATTATTAATTTTTAAGATTAGAATACAAAATTAAATATTCACACACATAAAAGTAGATTAATGAGAAAATTTTACTCTAGAAGGAAGGAATATAATTTTTCAACTCTAATGCATCAAACCTAAAGACTTAGGTGCTTTTTTACAGGTCACATATATATATATATTTTACCGAATTCATTAACTAACTTTAAAAATACTAATTTTTGAAGTTATTCATCTTCTGTTCGCTATCAATCTCTAATAAACGAATTCAGGGGAGATGATCATCATTGATGTGTTCTAACTTTCTCTCTCTCTACACCAGTAGCAGGCTCTAGTAAGCGGCGATGGTGAAGCCGCCGATCTCCACCCATCATCATCCTCCACCTTCCAAGTTTTCAGTTCATACCGGTGAGCGGTGCCAGATCTAACCGTTTTTTCCTTTTCAGCTTCTTTTCTCCTATTACTGGCTCTTGCCCAAGTTTTCAGTTTCCTTTATGATCTCCCCTCTTTCGTTTTCTTTTCTTTCCTCAGCCTCCTTTTCTCTTTTAACGGCAACCCCTACTGCTCTTTCTTTCATTCTTTATTTTTATAGCTCTTTAATCTGTCCTGTTTAACCCCACAATATCCAGATCCCTTTATCAAATCACATGCTAAAATCCCCTTTTCTCCAGATCTATATCTTCATCCTCTGCTATTTTCCTTTTTCAAGTTTAATTTTGTTCCTCTGACTTTGTTTTGTTTATTATCTTGTCCAAGTCTGCTTTTTTGCAGGTTTCCTTCTATGTTTTTCATCCTCCAGCTCCGAAAGCTCTTCTTCAGTCTGCTATTATGCTGGTTTCCTTCTATGTTCTTCATCCTCCAGCTCCAAAAGCTCTTCATTAGGCCTGCCCGTTTCTCTCAACTCATCCTCTTAGTTTACTTCAGCTTCAATAGATACTTGCTCGTCGATGTAAGATCCATCAATGGTAGATATATCCATTCCGAGTATTGATACATCCTACAGATCTACAAGTGCGTAGACTGCCAGAAAGAGAAGATCAGCTCAGATCCAGGATTTGAATCATCGTTCGTAGTGAAGCCAACATAATCATCCCAGTTTTAGTTAAGTTGTATTTCTGGGTGCTTTGGTACTGTTCCTAGTTTCCATCCTTATGGCAACCCTTCTGTTAGCGGTTTTGGTGTTCTCGACGTATGTATTTATGGGATTTCATCCCCACTTTGGTCAAGCTACATTTTTAGGTGCCAACGCATTGTTCTGGACGTCTGACATTCTCTCTTCTAAGTGGTTTTCAGGGATTCCATAATGAATTCAGGGTGCCTCTAGATACTTCAGATTTTATCGCAGAACATCCCCTAAGCTACTCTGACTCTCCAAACCTTCGGATTCTCATTGCTCTATTTTCGGATTTTTTTCCATTAACTGCACTCGCAGTATGATCTCTATTATATTTAATCAGCTTTTGCCTATCAATTTATATGATTTTTCCTTTAAAAAAAAAATTTAACGAATTTAGGAACTATGTTTAAAATTAAGGGAGAGACCTAAAAGACTTGCGATATGTTTAAAATTAAAAATATTAAAAAATGAAAATATAATAAATTTGTATAGAAATATTGAAATTAAAAATAAAAAAAAACTCTTCTAACAAAGAAAAAAAAATCTCAGAGAAAGAGCTGAGCCTAAAACTCTCCGCGGTGACTAAGTCAAGAACTAAGAGAAAAGAAAGAGACAAATGAGAGAGTCAATAGCGGCGGCCACAAAATTGAGTAGCCATTTTGATTAGAAGATTTCACATCACTATTTAATCATCCACTCATTCATCGCTAACTATTTTCATCCACTCTCACTCCTTACTTTAGAGTTGCTTATAAAATCACATCGTTCTCTTTTCCAGAAATACAAGAGAGAGAGAGATGGGAAAAAATGATTATCTCCCTCTCTTCGAAACAAAACTAACAAAACCTGGCATCCTCATACAGATGTTCCGAGTGTCGATGGTTCTAGGTATTTTTTTGGTCTTGTTCTATAGAATAAGCCACGTACCAGAATTTAATGAAGAAGCAGATCAAGTACTAAGAAGATGGGCTTGGATTGGATTGCTTCTTGCAGAGTTGTGGTTCAGCTTTTTTTGGTTTATGATGCAGATTGTAAGATGGAATCCCATATACCGCTACACTTTCAAAGACAGATTACCTTCCAGGTCTCTGTCTTCTACTAGTTTATTATTAACTTGTCTATTATTCATAATTTAGCAACAGTGCTAGCATGTACTTAGTCTAACCAATAACATGCAAGATTAATCAACAGATTCGAGAAGGATTTTCCCGGAATAGACATATTTGTATGCACGGCCGACCCAGAAAAAGAACCGCCGATTATGGTGGTTAACACTGTGTTGTCTGTCATGGCTTATGACTACCCGCCGGAAAAGCTTGCTGTTTACCTCTCCGACGATGGCGGCTCCGACTTGACATTTTATGCGATGTTAGAAGCCTCTCGTTTCGCAGAGGTTTGGTTACCGTTCTGTAAGAAGTTCGATGTAGCACCAAGATCTCCTGAAGCGTACTTTGCCATAGTTTCTCAAAACCTACAGAACCACACTGTCGCAAACACCAAGGACTACTTATCGGTCAAGGTACGTCAATCTCAATTGATTTGGTTTGGTTTGTTTGTTTGCGGGTGTTTTTTTGTTTTGTTTTTTGGTTCTTATTTTTATCATACACACATTCTACTTTTGCTAATCTTATCTGCGCTCCACGTTGCTCCTCCACAATTTTATGATATTTCACATAAATAAAGTATATTTCTTCTATAAGATATTAGAGATGAAAATATTAAGGTTGTAGTTTTATATTCGCTATGGTTCATGGGTTGAACCGTAATTTACTTGGTTATATAAATATACATGTAGGAATTTTCGACAAGATATCCTCAATTATAACAAACGAAAACGACATAGTATACAATGTTGTAAGAGAGTTTATCTCAATTATGTTGTCTAAAATTACAAAATTGTCCAAAAATGTATTACTGAAATATTAAGATATATGCAGTAGAACATCCATTAATTAATAACATCAACTAATTAATAATATTATTTAATTAATATTTTTGACCGGTCTTAATTTAGAGATAATATAATTAGTTAATAATTCATTGAATTTTAAAAATAAAAAATACATTACAAGAAATTTATATAAATCTCTTATAATATCAAAATTAATAATTTTTTAATATATATTATTTATGATTTAATTAAAATATAATTTAATCGCAGATTTTTTTTAAAAAAAATTTCATCCATTCAAATCTAGCTCTAATTTTTTTGCAATTGTTGCTTGAATTTGGAATTTACATTACGAGAATTAAGATATTTTATATTCATCAATATTAATTTTTATATTTAATTAAATTTTAATAAATTTGATAAATTAAAAGCATATGATAAGTAAATAAATTATTTAATATTTTTATTAAATTAATAAATTTATTTAATTCTAAAAATATTAATTTATTAAGATTGTTATTATATATGTATATATAGCATGAATTGTTATATATTTCATTATATGTATTGTTAGCTTATAATTAAGTTATATTTATATAATTATTATATTTGTAAATTGAAAGTTGCCTCTGTGACTCTTCATATAATTTCCTAGAATTACTAATTATCAACATGTATTATTAATGTGTGATTTGTTCATCATTAATAGTTTCAAACTTTATATATGTTTTGTAAATAATTTATTTCTCTCTTAATTTTTTTAATTATATACATAATACTATATCTTATTAATTTTGTTAAAGAAGCTAATAGGTAAGTTTAAACAAAAATTGAAATTGGTAAGTCTCTAGAAACGGAAATTAAAACATTCGGGAAAGTTAGATAGTTGAAATTCAGGTTTCTTTGACTTGAAATCCGACCCGACTGATTTTAGCATCGATTTGTGTGGATTAGGCAACAGTTTGATGGAATGGTGGGTGCTTGATAGGTCCATTACAAAGACATGAACATTGGAGAACTAAAACAACAAAGTTACAGATAGCATTAAGATATTATTAAAATATATTATAAAGTTTATGCCTTAATTACATCCAATTCAACTCATAAAGAATCAAATTAGTCCAATTACCACATCTTATAAGTTCAATAATAATGTATTAATGTTAAGTACCTTTTTGCTGGGACCTGGTTATGAGGACATATCCTTAAGTTATCTACCGTTGTCGTGCTCTTTTCCTCTTTAATTAATAACACTTTCAATATCCTACTACTTTTTCTTCATATTTTCCCTTTCTTAGTCACCTTTCTTTCTAATCACAATTACACTTACTACCCCCACATTTGAACTTTGTCCTTTCTACCCTGATGACTCTCTCTACCTAGTTTGTCTACTAACTTGGACGAACCAAATAAATCTAGATTATTGCACAGGTCCAGTTTCCAATGAAATATAAAAACAGGCACTTGGTTTATTTGTTAGCTCATGTTTCGTGATTGGTTTATGAGATAATCATGCAACTAAAAAATATATTTTAATCAATTGAGTCATTCTATCAAATAATGGACTCTTTGATTGTCTAATATATTTTCCAACCAGTCACCCTCATAAACGGTCATAATGAAATGTTGACGGGAACATTCCTTTATTTATTATTATTTTTTTTTAATGCTAATTAAGATTTGAGAATTAGTGTCACCTATATTTGTATATGGTTTATTGATGCCTATTATGTGATGGAATATATTTGAATCCGTTTCAAATTTTAAGATAATTAATCATTTAATATGGTATTAAAATATTGGCCTTATGTTAAAATAGTATTAGCTTATTTATTTATTAATTAATTCTGTATATTATATGTTTATGTTGGAGCTTTTATACTATATCTATTTGTATGTATAAGATTCATATCATTATGAATTTTTTTATTAGGAAGAATGTTAAAAATTCTTAAAGATAAATAATATAATTAAACTTGAAACATAACGGTTCAACTTTTAAGATAAATAATAACTTAATAATGTTCTATACTCTAATCAAAATACCCTAACCATTATAGGATAGAAAAGATTGTTGTGGTACCACACAAAATGAGATGATCTAGTAAGATGCTTGGCATATGGTCATACACTTGACAATCCAACATTATCAATAGATTTTAATTCTTATTTTTTTATTTTTTTTTTAAAAATTAAATTGTTAATTTACTCATGATGCTTATGTATTGCACATGGGAGTTATGTGATAGAAATCGACACAATTATCGAGCTGGCTGAAAGCTTGAGGCGTAATTAATTTGGTTATTTAATGATAAATTTTTTCATACCACAAAGGGAATTTGGATATTGAATCATTTTCCAAAGGGGTGATTGATATGTAGTGAATATCCCCAGGGATGTGCGAAGAAACTAGTCTGATTGAGACATGTCGAGACCTCCTCTTTCAGTCAGGGCCTTTTAAGTATGTGCAAATAGTCAGAATGGTCGGTATCTATTGGAAGTCAACTCCCCCGATCAATATTTTGGGGCATAGGGTCCCGACTGGTCTAGCGATTTCCCCCGACCGAATCCCAATTGATGGTAAGAGGGGTAGGGGTGGGGCAAAGCGGTAGGCTTTTTCTTTTTTTTTTTGCTTGTGCTAAAAATGCTTATGCCTATTATTGTTAGTTATTTTGCTATGATTTCTTATAATTAGAGCTATCAAAATGGGTTGAGCTTTTTGGCCCGGCCTGTGGCCCGATAAAAAAGTATATTTTTATGCTATCTACTTGTACATACAAGATTCAGATCGTTATGAATTTTTATGTTAGGAAGAATGTTA
This sequence comes from Coriaria nepalensis, assembly GCA_027186245.1. Lineage (NCBI taxonomy): Eukaryota > Viridiplantae > Streptophyta > Magnoliopsida > Cucurbitales > Coriariaceae > Coriaria > Coriaria nepalensis. The sequence goes on along the minus strand of CP114486.1, from coordinate 9,108,715 downwards.
AAGATTCTTAAAGATAAATAACATAATTGTACTCATTTCCTAACTATTCAACTTTTAAGATAAATAATAACTTAACAATGTCCTATACTCTAATCAAAATACCCTAACCATTAGTGGATAGAAAAGATTGCTATGGTACCACACAAAATGAGATGATCTAGTAAGATGCTTGACATATGGTCATACACTTGACAATCCAACATTGTCAATAGATTGTTAATTTTTATTTTTTTTCCCAAAAATTAAATTGTTAATTTACTCAGGACGCTCATGTATTTCACATGGGAGTTATGTGATAGAAACCAATAAAATTATCGAACTGGCTGAAAGCCTGAGGCGCAATTAATTTCGTTATTCAATGATAGATTTTTCATACCACAACGGAAATTTGGATATTGATTCATTTTCTGATGGGGTGATTGATATGTAGTGAATATGCCCCAGGGATGTGCAAAGAGACCAGCCTGATTGAAACTTGATCGAGATCGCCTCTTTTAGTCGGGGCCTTTTAAGTATGTGCAAATAGTCAGAATGGTCGGTATCAGTTGGAAGTCAATTCCTCTGATAAATATTTTGGGGCATAGGGTCCCGATTGGTCTAGCCATTTCCCCCGACCAAACTCAAACTGATGGTAAGAGGGGCGGGGGTGGTGGACCTTTTTTTTTTCCTTTTGCTTACGCTAAAACTGCTTATGCCTGTTATGGTTAGTTATGTTGCTATGATTTCTTATAATTAGAGCTATCAAAATGGGCTAGGCTTTTTGCCCCCGGTCCGTGGCCTAATAAAAAAGTCAAGCCCAAAGCCTGGCCCAACCTGTTTAGAGGGGTCGGATGCAAAAGCCGAGCTTGGACACATTTCCAAGCCCGCTGAGCTGGGCTAGTCCGGTTGGCCCTTTCAAATTTTAAAAGTTTTTGTTTTTTTTTTATGGGGAATTAATTTTTTTATCCTTATATATTTTTTTCTTTTATTTTACCTCCTCTCACATAATAATTTTTAAATTCTCTCTCAATCCGAATTTTCCCTATAAATATTCATCGTTCACTCTAATCATTCATCATATTTTCTCACTCACATTTTTTAACGGAATCATGATAATTAAGCCACAATGGTTTAATCATTTATATATTAGTTAATAAATGCAATGAAATCGTTATTTGACCAAAAATATATTTATTTATTTTTTTTGTTTATTATTATTATTATTATTATTATTTTATTTTAAAAAGTATCAACCCGGGCCGAGCCCAAGATAAACTCAAAGGGCTTCCTGGGCGGGGCTCGGCCCGATCTGTCCTGAATATTGAAAAACCTGGCGTGGGCCAAGTCTAGCTGAGCGGCCTGTTTTGACACCCTTACTTATAACTAATGTTTTTGAACTAGTGCTTGAGGAGAGGGAAAAGTAGAAAACTAAAAATTGGACTGTTTAGTTTGAAATCATGGATTCATTAGAGGATTGAAATGGAATTCAGCAAGAACTGAAGTTGAAAATAACTGGAAATTTCACTAGGAATTAGTTAACTAGAAGTTCATTTTTATCAATGTGCTGGAGAAATAGAACATACTAGTGGAGAAGGAGATAGGGGGAGAGAGTGAAGGAAGAGGAAATGGAAGCTATAGCAGAGGGATTATGGGGTATAGCTGATCACCACGAGTAGAGGGGCGAGATAGAGAAGGCCATAAAGTGCTTGGAAGCCATTTGTCAAAGTCAAATTTCATTCTTTCCAATTGTAGCTGTCGGAGATAGAGAGTGAATAGGGAAGAGAGATAAGGAAGAAAAATGGGGGAGGCCTGTCATAACTAGTTTGGGAAAGTGAATAGGGGAGAGAGATAGGAGTGAAATGAGAAAAAAAAATTGTTAAAAAACTAGTCACACTTCGAATCTAATGGAAAATTCTTCCCCCATCGTCCCCCATTTTTTTGGTCGGGCCCCGATTGAAATTTAATTTATAAATAAATCCTGACCGAACCCCGACTAAAATAGACGGCCTCGGTCAAGCAGTTTCTTTCCACATACCTAAGGTCTTTACATAAAATATTATTTCGGTCGGGGCTTCGACCGAAAAGTATATGAGGAGCTTTGGAGCAGGATATTACAGTTAGGGATGGTACTCCAACAGTAACCCATGTTTTTTAACTTATTTTATTTTATTTTTTATTTTTATTTTCCTTTTGTACAACCCTCTACCCATCTTTTCTCCTGTGTTGTGCACAAGCCTCCCCCTCATACTAGAGCCGATTCAGTCCTTGTTTTATTCCTCAATGTCTGTCCCTATGCGTAAATCTCGACCGTCCTTTTAGATCCAATGATTAAAACACATGCCACGTAATAAGAAAAATGTAAATATACAAACCGATTGAAATACTGCTAATTTATGAATTATATTTCATTATTTCTCTCTCACATTTTCTTAATAATTATGACTCTCCACTCTCTCTTTCACTGAATGTTGATGAATGATGATGGCCACACCCGATCTAAATCTGAAATCTAGAGCCCTATATTTGATTTGAATATCTGAAATCTAAATCTAAAATTAAGATATTAGTATTCGATCTGAATTGAAATCTGGAGACCGATATTCGATCTGTAATTCTTGGTCCATACCAAGTTCCCAATCTAGGCCGAGTTCCCAATCTAGATCGAGTTCCCAATCCAGACCGAGTTATCGGTCTAAAATTTGAAATTTGAAATCAAATAGAGTTCCCGGTCCGATCGAGTTCCCATTCCGGATTGAGTTCTTAAGTTCCAAATATGTCGATCTTTCTCAAACCAAATTATCGAGTTCCCAAAGTGTCGAAGCACACTTGAGACGTTGAATTTGAGTTCCTTCGAAGGATCGAAGAGCATATTACATGTCGGTCTGAGATATACAGACCGACATCTCACATATTTGTGTGAGATGCTCAGACCAACATCGCACATGTCGATTTAAGATGCAAAACGATACAGACTGAGATCTCATGTTTGTGGTCGAAGGGTCAATGGGTCGATAAGTCGAAGGGTTGATGGAGATCTCACGTAAATTATAGTCAAAGAGTCGATAGGCCGATAGGTCGAAGGGCATTTAAGATGTTGAATTCGAGTTCCTTCTAATGATCGAAGAGCATATCACATGTTAGTTTGAGATGCATAGAATGACATCTCACATGTCAGTCTAAGATGCAGAGCGATAAAGACCAGGATCTCATGTATGTGGTCGAAGGGTCGATGGGTCGGTGGGTTGAAAGGTCGAAGGGTTGATGGGCATCTTAGACCGACAACAACTTTGAAGTGTTGAAAGTCATCTCCTATATATGTAGTCAAAGGGTCGATGAGTCGAAGGGTTGAAGAGTCGATGGGCATCTCACATAAATTATAGTCGAAGGGTCGATAGGCATCTCAAACTGACATCTCACATAATTCAAGTCCCTTCGAAGGGTTGAAAGGTTGAAAGACATTTTAGAGTTATGTGTGAGATGCACAGACCGATATCTCACATGTCGGTCTAAGATGCAGAGCGATACAGACCGAGATCTCATGTTGGTTTGTGGTCGAAAGGTCGACGGGTCGAAAATAGAAGGTTAAAGTGTCGAAGGGCATCTTTCATAATTTATAATCGAAGGGTTAGAGGATTGAAGGGTCGATGGGTCGATGGGTTGATAGGTCGATGGAAGAAGGGTCCAACATGTGATCTCGGTCCAAACCGAGAATTCGGTCTGGGAAGTATATTATATATTAAATCTCGATCTAGGAATGAAGAAAAAATTCTCTGAGAAGGAAAATGAAGAACAAGAAAAATGAAGAACATGGTCTAGAAAGGTAGCTTGATATGAGAAGAGAGAAATTAAACTTGGTAAAAGATCTCGGTTTGGAAGCTCGGTAAGGGAAAATGATTTTGATATATTGCATAAAAGGAAAAGTTTTCGGCTTGTATATTAGCCTGATAACCTTAGTCTCAATATGTATGATCTTCATCATGGTTTTCAAAATACGTAACTTAAGATACTAAACTTTATTATTATATGTATTTAGAGAATATAAGATATTAATTCTAACATAATTAATAAACATGATAAATAGATGAATGTCTTTATTATTATTGAACAAATAATAATATAGTTAATATTTATAAATAAGATTATATCTCGCAAAATATATATTTATCGAGTCTAATCAGATTGGCTTGATAGATAATATATTTTTAGATGGTATAATGCGGCAACTAGGGTTTTATTTTTTCTATTATTAATATTTGGTTAGATATCTAGAATAGAGTTTTTAATATAACCGTTATTCGTCTGATTTGATCCATATACCTATGCTCATCCCGAATGAGAAGAGTTTCCAATCATATAGATTTCTTTTGATATTCCTAGAAGTGGAGGGTTTAATTGAATACTGTTGGTGCTTTTTTGTGTGTGGCTAAATTACCATTTTCGCCCCTAAATTTTTATTGTTTGTCCAATTTCGTTCATAAACTTTTAAACTGTTCAATTTCATCCTTAAAGTTTTCAAAATTTTTTATTTTCAGCATTAAAGTCAAATTTATAAGTGTAAAGTTTAAAAATAACTTCTAAAGTTTCATAAATACTAAAATTTACACATAACGCAAACAAAAATATCAATATCATTAAAATGGTGGTTGTAGTGGTTTTTATTGAGGTTTAAAGTTACAAAAAAAAAAAATGAAAAATGATGGTTAGAAAAATGAAATTTAATTAAAATTATGAATCCATTTACAAGAAAAAAAATATGAGTTTTAAGTATATGAAATGTTTTAATTTTAGTATTAATAGATTTTAGATGTTATTTCTCAATCTACATTTATAATATGAACTAAAAGACCAAAATAAAATATTCTGAAAATATTAAAGATAAAATTGAACAATTTAAAAGTTCATGAATGAGAATGAACAAACGATCAAAATTTAAGTACGAAAATGATAATTTAGTCTTTATTTTTATTTTTATACATCATTTATAAACTGTATAATATTCATCTTTCTAAAAAGCCACGTAACCCTCCCTTCATCCCCAACAATCGGGATTTTGATGTTGTAGCATCCTTAACCTCAGTAGGAAAGATTCTCCCCCAATAGGTGAAGGTTCTTCCGACATTTACAATATATATATATATTCTCTATGCATGTAGGATTTGTTTTGACCAACTGAGCCCTCTAGATGATGAAAGGAAGAGGCAAGAGGCTCGATAGTATATATGTAGAGAACCCGTCTGGTTTTCCCCAAAAAAATCAATTGTTTTGTCTTATAAACTTTGTAATAAAAAAAAAAAAAAAATTTAAAAAAAATTACAATTTAAACCACGTCATCTTAAATGAATTGAGATGAAGTAAAGATCTCAATCCCATGTTAGATTTCATTCGTGGACTCATTAATTATTTTGTGTTGCATTTAAAAGAATTATTCATGCGAAAAGGAAACTAATTAACAAATTAAACCTTCCTATATGTTGTATATCTCATGCTAAAATTGCTTCGTTTTTATTTTTTTTTAATTTTTTTATGCCCTATGTAATTTATTCATAGAAATCATATGAAGAGATGAAGAGAGGGATTGAAAACACAACAAAGCTAGGCAGAATCTCAGAAGAAATACGAAAACAACACAAAGGATTTGGTGAATGGGACTTGGTTCGAAGCCGACACGATCATCAAACCATAATTCAAGTAATTACTTCCATCTATCTTCCACATTAAATTATTAATAAACTCTTAATTTGATGCAAATAAACTTAAACTAATTAAGTAATGTGCATGGCAGATACTAGCTGATAGAAGAGACCCTCAGGCTGTCGACATTGAAGGACAGTCCTTGCCAACTTTGGTGTACGTGGCACGTGAAAAGAGACCTCAATACCATCACAACTTCAAAGCAGGAGCCTTGAATGCACTTGTAAGTTAGCTAGAAACTTTAATTTATTAGAAATGGTGTCCATATTATGCATGAATTTTGTCAACTATGTAGATACGGGTGTCAGAAAAGATAAGCAATGGTGCAATAGTTTTGACTGTGGACTGCGACATGTACTCGAACGACCCAAAATCAGTGAAAGATGCTCTCTGCTTTTTCACAGATGAAGAGAAGGGTCATCGTATTGCTTACATACAATATCCTCAGACCTTTGAAAACATCACAAAGAATGACCTTTACAGCAGTTCCTTGAGTGTAATATGCAAGGTAAATAGCAAGAATGCCTCTCTTCATCATTAATATTCTCAGACTTCATTTAATTCAATTTATTATATTGGTGTTTACAGTAATAGAATCATGGGATTTACTATATTTGGGGAACTAATATTCTTGTAACTTACTCGAAAACATCATGAATGGACTTAGATAATGATGATGATTTAAAATGATAAAATTTGTCATTAATTTTTTAATTTTTTATTTCCAATAATATACCTCTTAAAATAATTTATGTCTTGAAATTTAACAATTTTTTGTAAAGTAAATCTTTATATTTTTTTTGTCCTTCATAAACTCATTTTTTTGGATCCGCCCCTATCAATTACTATGGTTTAATCATGCGATAACTAATCAGGTGGAGCTTCGAGGAATGGACGGAGTTGGAGGGCCTTGCTATATTGGTACGGGGTGCTTTCACCGGAGGGACTCACTTTGTGGTAAAAAGTACAATAAAAAAGAAGATCAAAAGATATCAGATCACTCAAGAGAGAAGGAGCTAATTAGGAAGCCAGAAGAAAGTGCAAGTGAACTTGAGGATATGTGCAAAGTTCTCGCAAGTTGTACTTATGAACAAAACACTCAATGGGGGAAGGAGGTGATCTTATCATATCCTTATTAATTTATTGACCTCTGTATTATATTAATTACCTATCTAGGTCAAATTAAGTTACACTTAATTCATATATTTACTATGAGCATACAATATTTACTCCTTGGCAGATGGGTCTAAGGTATGGGTGTCCAGTAGAGGACATAGTAACAGGTCTTTGCATACAGTGTAATGGATGGAGATCCATTTACTTTTACCCCGAAGAAAGACCAGGGTTTCTAGGAGTTGCTCCCACAACATTGGATCAATCGCTTGTTCAACATAAAAGATGGTCTGAGGGTGATTTTCAGGTCTTCCTTTCATCTTACTGTCCTTTAATCTACGGACATAATCGGATCCCTCTTAGCCTTCGAGTTGGCTACAACTTCTTCTTGTTATGGGCTGTCAATAGCTTGCCTACCCTCTTCTATGTCACCGTGCCCTCCCTTTGCTTGCTTAAAGGCATCTCCTTATACCCCAAGGTATACATGCATATCCCAATTACAACCCTTTTACATCTTTCATTTATTTGTCAAAAATATGATTTCGATATTAATTTATATGCTTCTATACAATATATGCACGATGACCTCACGTATCAGATCTCTTAAATTACGGTTATTTTTTAAATAATACAATATTTTTATTAGTATTTTAAGAAGTGATTACATATTAAATTTTTTGATTGGACATAGATTTCAGACCCGTGGTCCCTACCATTTATATACGTATTCATAGCCAACCGTTTATACGGACTTGGTGAGTATCTATTGTGCGGAGGCACCTTAAGAGGCTGGTGGAATGACCAAAGGATGTGGCTCTATAAAAGAACTACCTCCTACTTCTTTGGCTTTCTTGACAATATGTTTCGGGTTTTGGGTTTCCCCAAGTCAGCGTTTGCCATCACTGCAAAAGTGGCCGAAGAAGATGTGACTCAAAGATACGAAAAAGAGGTCATGGAATTTGGCTCGTCTTCGCTGATGTTCACAATCTTAGCAACACTTGCATTGCTCAATGCATTTTGTTTTGTAGGGGGAGTGATGAAGGGATCAGCGAGTATGTTGCAGGTTGTGCTTTGTGGGTTGCTTGTTTGTCTCAATTTAGTAGTTTATCAGGGTCTCTTCTTAAGAAGAGATAAAGGAAGAATGCCCGCGTCCGTTACTGTTAAGTCTATTTTCTTTGCTCTTTCGGCTGCCTCACTGGTTCTGTACTGTTAAGAATACCTTTTATGAACACACAAATCTCCACTTTGTATCCTTCTTAAATAAGTGCCCATTTGATGCAACTGTTTTCAATCAAACAAGATGATTACCCTAATAATACATACTATCTTTTAGGACCCTTGAAGATGATTATCCATTTACTTTTACGACAACCCAAATAGATTACAGATGTAGTAAAGACACTTGGGTAATTCCACTGAGTGCTTAATTTTTTGTTTTTGTTTCAATGCCTACGAGGGGCAAATGGTCTAAATTAAGCACATGGATCAAATAAGATAAAGAAAAAGTGAGGCTGAAGAATGACTAAGTGGATAAGATATGGCATGTATTTTAAATTAATGTCATTACAACATTACATTTCTTATTTCAATAAAAGAAATTGACAGAAAGGGAAAACTGCACAAGATGTGATATCTCATAAAGCAAATATCCACATCATAGAGAAGAACGCATTACCTTTACATCTGGCCTGCAAAAAGCGAAGTCATTTTCAAAAGAAAAACTCTAGGCAGAAATAACACGGTTCAGCGTAAGGACATAGAAGATGTAGGCATTCTTACCTAGATAAAAAGTAAACAAGTGTATACATGACACTAAGATAGAGTCACATAACGAGATGATAACTTATTTACAAGAATACACTGTTGGAGACTCTAGACTTTATTATACAAGATAACTCACGGTTTGGTCCTTGAGAGAGATTGACATGTTACCAATCCTATATTCATTAAAAAAAAACCCTACCAAATTAAGTTTTCTATCCATTAGACTAGAAATGAAGGGGCAAAAAACCTTATTCCCTGTAGCTCATAATACTATTTTATGTAATGTAAACCAAAAAAAATTAAATGCTTACCTTAGCTCAAGAACAAGGGCAGACGCACCGCCACCCCCATTGCAAATTCCAGCAACCCCATACTTCCCTTTCTTCTGTCTTAGAACCTGAAACAAATTTTCTCATAGGTAGGACATGGCCAAAAGATAACAGTAATGAAAATCATTTATTCATTAAACTCTTCTCCTACGAAAGCAAGTAGTCATTCCGTCACTCAGACAGCTAATTATTGTAACTTATATAACACATGAGTAAAGAGGTGAGGGATTCAAAAGACGGCTTGCCTCATACCAAGCACGAAACATTCAACAGATCAAACTACAACAAGGTTTTAGAAATTACCCCTAATAATGTAACCAAGATGCGAGCTCCACTACAACCTATAGGGTGACCCAGAGATACACCTCCACCATGCACATTAAGTTTTTCCTGTATTTAAAAGCACAGACCAAATTTAAGAATGACTTTTTTTTTTTTGGTGGTAAGAATGAATATAAAAGCGAAAAACTAAATGGCTCTAACAGAACGGGGAGAGCCATCCCCAACAAATCTTCATGAAGGAGAGAATTCGCTGAGGGGGAGACTAAAGTAAAACATAAGATTTTAATTGTTCCAAGGCTAAGTTGGCTAAAAGTCCTGCACATCCATTCCCCTCTCTATACGTACGTAGTCAAACATTCCAATCTCTATTTAATAAAATTCGGATATCTCTATGAGGATAGGGTCCCCACCATTATATATAGTATTATTCTGGAAGATTTTGATCACTGCTAAGGCATCAAGTTCACAATCAAGGACATGGAAACCACTAGCCCAAAGCTGTAATTAAATGAAGCCTTTGACCATGGTTTATGCATGACTCTACAACTAAGAAATATGTAGCAAAGATGAAATATAGAAATTGCATATCAACTATATGAAGAACCATGTTTTATTTATGAAGTCAAGAGCCAAACAAAAAGGGGAAAAAACAAAAACACTTGGCGGAAGACTAACCGGATTTAAACCAAGCAGCTTTTGATTGGCAAGAACAACAACCTGCAGTGAATGGCCGCAACAAAAACATCATTAATCCCTGCATAGTACAAATAAGAGGAGGTTGTAGCAAAGAACGAATGTAAAGATCCTTACAGAAAATGCTTCATTTATTTCATAGTAATCAATTTGAGAAGCTACTAGACAAGCATTTGAAATAGCTTTTGGAATGGCCAGAGCTGGGGCAGTTGTAAACCATTCAGGTGCCTGTTCAGCCATTTGTTAAAGTCACCCCAAGTTTCACCAAAAATAGGGTGTATAAACAGATACATATGTTAAGAGTACCTGGGCTGCATCAGCATATCCTTTAATGATAGCAATTACTTGCAACCCTAATTGAAGTGCCTTCTCTCCACTAACTAACACTAAAGCTGCAGCTCCATCACTGTTTATAATGACATGAACCAATTTTAATTAAGACGAGGGATAAGATTTAGCACTTATTTTGAAGTGCAATAGAAATTATAGACAGTTCCATTGTCACAGAATCACCCTGTACACATCAGAACGTCCCTTTTCTACTCCAATGAGAAGTGAAAGCATAATTTCTTTTACTCATATAGAGAGAAAGGGAGATTGCACAAGCAAAAATTTAAGCAATCTAAGTGTTAGTTTAAAAGCATTCAGAGACTAATTTTCATCCAGAAACACCGGATACATCTATCAGTTTCTAACACACCAAGTTGAGCATATCACACACAGAGGACCTTATGCTTGAAGCATTTCCAGCAGTAACAGAACCGTCCTCCTTGAAACTAGGTTTAAGCTGTCGTAGTTTTGCAGCATCGAACTGTAAAGTCGCCCATAAATTAATATTAATATCTCAACAAAATGATTTCAGGTACTCGTGGAACAAATAAATACGTCACTTGGATAAATTAACCACTTTTTTAGGATAGTAAGGTTTATCAGTTTTAATTCTGTAAGGCAAAATATAGTCTGTACCAGATATATATGTCATTTCTATAAAGGGAATATTTGGACTAGAAAAAAACTGTCCTTTAGCACTAGTAGCAACTCCCCATGTGCTACTTGCTCCATCCTTAACATAAATCTGTGGCACCCATTGTGTTTCTTCCCTATCTCCATTTATTGATTATATTTATAGATTAATATATTAATAATTGTTGTTTACTTTGTGTATCCTACACACATATCCAATTAAGAGATTGATAAACATATCCAGCTCTGTATCATATCCATGTACATTGATATTGGTGCTTTCTTGGATAAGATGAATAGTAAATGATATAATATCACCCCATTTGCTTTCTGTATCCACTTGCAACATATAGATTTCAGAGACGCTATCCCCATCCCCAATAGTTAAGGAGCCAGGGAATAAACAAGTTTCTCAAAACAACATAAGATTTTTCAACTTCACATCACCAGGCTCAAAATGAAACATAGGTTAACATAAACACACCTTAACTCCATGCAAACCCAACATTTACCTTTCCTAAACCTTCATCCTTATCAATAATGGTAGATGGCTTCCCCCTTCCTCCAGAAATTTCAACCTGCATAAACCAAAACTAAGACTTCAACATTCACTTCATTTAGAAACCACTGATTCTCCTACAAGGTAAGGAATAGAAATCACACCGGAGTTATTTCCCATGCAAAGTGACCTTTATTTTGAGCTGCAATTCCTCGTTCAAAGCTTTGGATAGCATAAGCATCCTACAAGAAATTATATATGTAGCATTAAAATTAGCAAATACCATATACTGAGACAAGTAAATGTTGAAAGTATTAATGGAATCCTAGGAATTAGGCTGTAATTATGTACCATATTTGACTAAATTCTATATTTAGATAAATAGAGTAATTAGTGGTGTAGAATAGTAACTATAGGGATTTGTTATTTATTAGGTAGATTACTTTCCTATTTTGAATTCTAGAAGGGTCTATAAGTTTGTATTATCTTGCACAGAAAAGTTGATTGAAATTATTTCATACCATTATTCTTGGTTTTTATGGTATCAAAGCAAGGTTATAAACCCCTAGGTTAAAACTAGTTTGCCGCTGCCCTAGAAGATGTCTGAAGTCACCTTCGATCTGTTCCCTAAGCCCGAGCTTTAAATTGTCCGACACCCATCAGAAAACTCACCCATTCAGATCACTACAATTAGATTGAATGAGGATAATTTTCTTAGATGGTCACAATCTGTCCGCATGTACGTTAGGGGGAGAGGAAAAATTGGCTACATCACGGGTGATACAAAGAAGCCAGACTTGAATGATCCAACCTATACCATTTGGGATGCTGAAAACTCAATGGTGATGACATGGTTGGTCAACTCCATGATAGAGGAGATAGGTGTGAACTGCCTCTGTTATCCTACTGCTAAGGAACTATGGGATAATTTCTCACTGATGTACTCTTATCTAGGGAACCAATCTCAAGTTTATAAATTAACCCTGCGATTGGGGGAAATTCGCCAATGTGAGGATTCTGTAACTAAGTACTTTAATACTCTTAAAAGAATTTGGCAGGATCTAGACTTGTTCAACGACTATGAGTGGAAGTCACCCGAGGACTGCTATCAATACAAGAAGAAGGTGGATATGGGACGAATCTTCAAATTTCTTGCAGGATTAAATGTTGAATTCGATGAGGTCCGTGGTCAAATAATTTGAAGGAATCCCATGCCTTCAGTAGGTGAAGTCTTTGCAGAAGTACGGAGAGAAGAAAGTCAGAGACAAGTAATGTTAGGGAAGAAAGCTGCAAATTTGACTAAACTATAGAAGGGTCAGCTTTAGTCATACCGGAAGCTCAAGCTAACAGAAGGACATACCAAAACCAGCGTGTAGAGATAAGAATAATCTGCACTATGACTATTATGGAAAGACACGTCATACGAGAAAAAACTGCTATAAGTTGCATGGAAGACCACCCTACGGTAGGATATGTAAACAAGGTGAAAGGAATGTACCTGTAGCAAATGAGGCCGAGTCATCTATGTTTGGTAAAGACCACTTAGATCACCTTCTAAAACTAAAATCCTATTCGTCACCTAATGCTCCTATTGGTTCTATGGCATAGAAAAGTAGAGATCCTATAGCTCTCTCGGCTCTAGGGAGAACTTGCCCTTGGATCATCGATTCAGGGGCTTCCGATCACATGACAAGTTATTCCCAACTATTTGACTCATATTATCCATGTTCTGGTATAGAAAAAGTTAGGATAGCCGATGGTAGTTTCTCACCCATTGCAGGAAAAGGACACATTAAAATTTCAGAAAAAAATTACCTTAAAATCAGTCCTACATGTCCCAAAACTTGCCTGTAACCTTCTGTCTGTTAGTAAACTGTCAAAGGAATCTAATTCTTCCATTCTTTTTTCTCCTTTCACCTGTGTTTTAGGATCGAAACTTCGGGAAGATGATTAGAACTGCTGAAGGAAGTAATGGACTGTACTACTTTGATGAAACTGCTCTCGGGACTAAACAAGCTTAGGGATTAGGTAGTACCAGCTCAACCTTTGTCTATGATCAGATTATATTATGGCATAAGAGATTAGGACACCCTTGTTTTTCATATTGAAAACAATACTGTTTAGATAAGTAAATCACTCATAATTGCATTGTGAAACCTGTCATTTGGCTAAAAACCATCGTGTCTCGTTTCCAATAAAAATATATTCTAATTCTAGACCATTTTACTTATTTCATAGTGATGTTTAGAGTCCATCTAAGGTCAACACACTATTTGGAAAGAAATGGTTTGTTACTTTTATTGATGATCATACAAGAGTATGTTGGGTCTATTTAATGGAGAAAAAATTTGAAGTTGAGCAAAGATTTAAAGATTTTTGTAAAATGACTGAAAATCAATTTCAAACAAAAATAGGCATTCTTAGAACAGATAACAAAACATAATATTTTAACAAACAATTAGGAATATTTCTTTCAGAAAAATATATTATTCATCAATCAACTTATCGTGACACTCTACAACAAAATGATATTGCTTAAAGAAAAAATTGACATTTACTAAAAGTTACAAGAGTCATTATGTTTTCAATGAATTTTGCTGGATATCTATGGGCAAATGCTTAACTAATTGCCTGTTATCTAATAAATAGAATGTCATCTTTAGTTTTGAAATTTGAAACACCTTTACCGGTTTTAAAAGGTTGTTTTCCCACAACCCGAATCACTACAAATCTTCCTTTAAAAGTAATCGGTTGCACTTGTTATGTATATATACCAAATGCTTTCAGGTCAAAGTTGGAACCAAAATCTGAAAAATGTGTTTTCTTGGGTTATGCATCAAATAAAAGGGAGTACAAATGTTTTAATCCAGTCACAAAAAGGTTCTTTGAAAGTATTGATGTAAACTTTGTTGAGGAACAACCCTATTTTCAGAAAAATGGTTTTCAAAAGGAGAACAAAATGGGGGAAAATAATTTTTGGGAAACTGTCTCTATGCCCTTAGTTAACTCTAATGAACATCTTCCTGAAATGCTGGTTGAAAATATGGAAACGAGTGGGAGTACTCCTACTTCTACATTGCCAAATGTGACTGTATTAGAGACAGAGGGAGATGTGATTCCATCGGAACCAGAGCTTCAGGTTTATACTAGAAAACGGTTTTCCAAAAGTACTACAACTCCAATCATTCCTTCGGCAGATGACCAATCAAATCCACCAAGTAACGGCCCTACAACTCGGGTGAATCCTCCTTCTCTATCACTTGATAATCTGTTTGCTAATGATCTTGACATTCCTATTGCATTTAGAAAAGGAACCCGCACTTGCACTCAACATCCTATGGCAAAATACTTATCATAAAAAAACTTGTCAAACACTCAAAGAGCATTTGTGACTAGGATCTCAAGTCTGTCTATTCCAAGAACCATTCAGGAAGCCTCAGGTGATTTGAATTGGAAATTGGCAATGATAGAGAAGATGAATGCTCTTAGGAAGAATAACACTTGGAATGTTACTGATCTTCCTGAGAATAAGAAAACTATTGGGTGTAAATGAGTGTTCACAGTTAAGTATAAAGTTGACGGAAGTGTGGAACGATACAAGGCCAGACTTGTAGCACAGGAATTTACCCAAACTCATGGTATTGACTACTAAGAAACTTTTGCTCTTGTTGCTAAGATTAAATCTATTAGAATACTCCTTTCTCTTGCAATTAACTCCAATTGGCTACTTTATCAATTCGATGTAAAAAATTCATTTTTAAGTAGAGACTTACAAGAAGAAGTATATATAGATCTACCACCTAGATTTGAAGAAAGACTTGGGAAGGGTAGAGTGTGCAAGTTGAAGAAAGCTCTATATGGACTTAAGCAATCTCCTAGAGCTTGGTTTCAATGGTTTGGGGAAGTTATTAGGAGACATGGATTCTACAAAGTCAAGCTGACCACACACTATTTTTTAAACATTCCACCGAAGGTAAAATAGCTATCTTGATTGTTTATGTAGATGACATAATCATGACAAGAGATGACTCAATTGAAATCAGCAACTTAAAAAGGAAGCTTGAAGCAGAATTTGAAGTCAAGGATTTGGGAAAACTGAAGTACTTCCTTGGAATGGAATTTGCAAGGTCAAAAGAGGGAATTTTTGTCAACCAATGCAAATATGTTCTTGATCTACTCAAAGAAATAGGGATGACTGGTTGTAAGGCTGCAGACACTCCTACTTAACCGAATGTAAAATTGAAGACAACAACTCCTAATGAAGTAATGGATCGAGAATGTTATCAAAGATTGGTTGGGAGACTGATTTATCTAACACATACTAGACCTGACATTACTTTTGGAGTAAGCATTGTAAGTCAGTTCATGCATTCACCAGGGCCTATACACTTCGAAGCTATGTTCATAATTTTAAGAAACCTAAAAGGGACTCCGGGCAAAGGATTGATGTTAAAAAATAGAGGTCATCTTCAAGTTGAAGCCTACACAGATGTAGATTGGGTAGGTAATATAATTGACAAAAGATCTACCTCAGGCTATTGTACCTTTGTAGGAGGAAATTTGGTTACATGGAGAAGCAAGATACAAAGTGTAGTGGCAAGAAGTAGTGCTGAAGCAAAATTTCGCTCGGTAGCACATGGTTTCGGTGAAGTATTATGGATTAAGCAATTTCTAGGAGAATTGAAGGTTACTACACCAACAAGTGTACTGTGACAAAAAGGCAGCCATCTCTATAGCTCACAATCCTATCGTCCACAATAAGATTCAAAGCATGTAAAAGTCGACAAGCACTTCATCAAGGAAAAAATAGATAGTGGTGTGATATGCATGTCTTATATCCCTATAGCTAGCCAAACAGCATATATACTCACCAGGGGACTTCCTAAGGTGTTACATGAGAATTTAGTCAACAAGCTTGCCATGAGAGATATCTTCATGCCAACTTGAGGGGGAGTGTTGAAAATATTAACGGAATCCTAGGAATTAGGCTATAATTATGTACCATATTTGAGTACATTCTATATTTAAATAAATAGAGTAATTAGTGTTGTAGAATAGTAACTAAAGGGATCTGTTATTTTTTAGATAGATTACTCTCCTATTTTGAATCCTAGAAGAGTCTATAAGTTTGTTTAATCTTGCACAGAAAAGTTGAGTTGAATTATTTCACACCATTATTCTCGGTTTGTATAAAGTAATAACATACTTTAATAACAATATGGAAAGATAAAATATTACAAGTTTTAAACATCTATTGGTTAAAGTCATCCACCGCCAAGTACTTCTGCTAAATGTTTGTTTTTTTGTTATGTTATGTTTTTTTTTTTCTTTTTTTTTAATTTAATATGACACTACTTTTTCAAGCTGAAAATTACAGATTTATACATTATTAACCTATAAACTTGATAAGGATTATGCCAATGTACCCAAAAGACATAGCGAGAAATACTTGGCACACCTTATTGAACAGCTTAACAATACCTGATCTTCTCTTGTAAAGGAATATTGGTTAGCACATATCTCTCCACAGACTCCCATTCCAAAGTTGTTATAAACATCCCAGAGGCCATCCTTTAGCATGCCATCAACAATAGTGTCATGTCCTAACCGAGATCCTTTTCTGTTTATAAACTCAAATATTTAAGAATTGAATATTTATATTTAAATGACTCTATGAGTATTAGAAGAAAGAAGCAAATATAAAGTTAGACAGCATGGAATGATGTAACACTTGACAAGGTCATTGGTTAAGCATCCATATAAAACTAGCTGAAAGGAGCAGAGCATGAAAAATTAATTAAACTAGAAGGAAGGATAACCAGAAAAACCACCCATCCTTTGCACTTTCCGTATAAACTTTATCTTCATAGTACATTGAACTAGTACAGAATCAAAATTAATACACCTTCTTGTCCAAATGGCTAGATAAAACAAAACCAATAGCTCATTTGAATTAAGGGAAGACTATAATAATTAATTTATAAAAAAAAAACAATTGGAAGATTTTTGGAGGGAAGAATCGAAATTTGGACCCAATTCATCCATCCAAACTGGAGAAAATTCCTGAGAAGAGAAGGGAATTGTTCTAGTAAAATTACCATATTGACCTAATATAATTCTAAGAAACTTCCAACTAACTTAACAATCAAGCTACCTTATAAATCTTGTTATCACTAACCAGCCATCCTGCTTCTGTAATCATGGATCAACAAAAAATGCATGAACTTTATCTTTGCTTCTCCCCATATAAGTAATACAAAAAACACCCTCCCTACCTGACTTCTTGTATATATTTTGGTGCATTGGACATGCTTTCCATGCCCCCAGAAACAACTACATCACTACGACCCAACTCTATCGTCTGAGCTGCAAGCATTGTCGCTGCCCAAGAGAAAACAATAGTCATCCTTCAGTAACTTAATACACATTTTCTTCAAATGAGGTAATATTAACACAACATTAATTATCACCTTTTATCCCTGACGAACAGACTTTGTTAATTGTAGTGCAAACCACAGAATTGGGAATTCCAGCACCCAAAGCAGCCTGTCTAGCAGGAGCTTGCCCTAGATTGGCGCTTAGTACATTTCCAAAGAATACCTCTTGCACAAGTGAGGGATCAATGTTTGCCCTCTTCAGAGCAGCTACAGAAATTGAGTAATTGCCTTTGCATTCAATAAGCACAAAAAAAGGAAATTAAATTAAATCGAATCGAATTTGATATTACATCGAATAGCGATAGAGCCAAGCTGAGTAGCAGAGAGAGACGAGAGGGAGCCTAAAAATCCGCCGATTGGTGTACGGGCAACACCCACGATACAAACATCTGTGCCAGATTAAGAAAAATGATTCAGCTGAAATGAAGATGCTTACACAGTTTATCATATTATTCATAATTTTATTGAAATATGGAAAAAGAAAAAGAAATTAAACCAGACGTTTCGTTTTTCAGAGAGTAAGCAGGTGAAACCGGAAAGAAAGAAAAAGAACCTCGAGGATTGATAGAATCAGAGGAGACCGACGCCATGGGAAAGCAGGGCAGACCTATACAAAGGAAAAATCGCGGGAGAGGAGAGAGAGAGAGAGAGCGAGTGCACTGATCTGATCATGGCCAGATGAAGAAAACAGGTTATAATTGAACTGCGTGCCCGCCTAGCCCGGTTCAGGCAAAAGATCATAACCGATGTTTTAGAAATTTTCCCGTGGAAATAAACGGTAGTTGTTTGTTTTGTCTATTTTACATCTACAACTTCTAAAGTAGTCCTTCACTAATTTAGATTTTTTTTTTTTTTTTTTCACCCTTTTCTTTTAAGAAAAAATTTATAATTTATTTTCACTTTTTTTCTCAAACAAACTCTCAACTCCTATTTCTGACCAATCGCCGCCTCCAACACAAATGTCAAAAAAATATAGAGATGTCCGAGAGATGGGTTGGGACATCTCAAATCTCATTTAGCTTGTCCGGGTCGCGTGACAGGCTTTATCCCATCCAAATTAAATGAGATGAATTGACTCATTATGAATTTTAACATAAGATGAGATGAGATGATTAAGATGTCCAATAGAGTTCGATATATATTATCACACCAGAGCACACTACTCCTTATCAAATAAGAAATCAATGATCAAATTGATATTTTCATTTATTTGTAACCATTGATGACAGTGTATATTCAATCCCAACTTTTGGCAGAAATAAACATCTCCATTTACATATCTGTTTTCGGGTTTTACTTTGACGTGCTAAGACTGGTTTTGCAGTCAAAATTTTTTTTCTCACAGTTAATTGTTACAATTGGCTCTAATAGAATGGATTGATGCATATGACTAGAAGTGAATCACTTAAATCCTACAATTGTTGTTCTCTCCGGTAGAATGGAATTTGGCTTTGCAAGAGTGAGTCCATATAGTAATAAGAAAATCCCTCTTTGATTGCTTCAACATATTTAGTTTATTCAAAATGGGTGTGCTCCGTAGCACAATATATTATTGACAATCACTATTTTACTTGGAAACTGCAACTCCTTGCTTCTGTAGTTTTGAACTTGCACACTGTCTTTGTTCACATGGTTTGTGTTGGATCAATGTTTATGCCGATCATTCAAATGTTTGTGCCAATTAAGAAGAGTTGTCATCTTTTTAATGATATAGATCTCAAATGGTTTGTAATGATGAACTCTAATTTTTCTCTCGCAATGATAGCCGCAGTGTCTCAAATGAATTAGGAGTGCGACAACCAAAAGTTGCAAGATAGTCGTAAAAACATATTTCTTATGTCGATTTTTGTGGGGTCGTTTTTGTTAGAGTTGTGAAGTAATTCACTTATGAGTCTCTTTACTCACAGGGTGGACTTTTTGTTTTTAACATTTGGTGTCGTTGACTTTCATGCATATAGTTAGAGGGGATTGATTCAAACTTTCTAGAATTGGTTTCATGGAAATCAGATAAGAATTGAAAAAAAATAGACCCTCGCTTGCATGACGGCATGTTCTTGAAGTTTGCTGCAACTCATAAACGAGTTTGGTGTGTTTTTTGGATTCTAATTGGAATCTCAACTGCCAAACATGCATGTTTAGAAAATATTTTGGAGTTGCTTGTAGAAGTTTCGGATTTTGAAGAGAAATCTTTTTTTTCCTTTTCACTAAAAGTTGCAGTATGTTGAGCTTTATTGCATAATTTAGAAGTTTGTGTGCTAAGGATGGTTTATGGGCATACTTTTTATCAGATCAAGTTTAGTTACTTTTCTTTTCAGATTGGTTAGATAGATGTCGATTTGATTTCAACTTCTCAAGTTATATTTTTCAGATTTAGCTTTATTTTCTTCATCATTGTAAGTTATATTATTTAAGCAATTTTGAAGTTAATGAAATCTTAAGCAATTTTTCAAAAATTGTAAGTGTTCTCTGTTTTTCTAGTTTCTCTACCTGTTACATGGTGTCAGAGGTTAATTCTTGAGGGACATATTTATCTTTCAAATCCATACAACCTGTTTCTAAAATACAAACCCAAAGTATAGCATTCATGATGGCCAAGATCAATATGCTAGCTCTACCCCTCTTTGATGGTGAAGGCTATTAATTCCAGTCTGCAAAAATGATCATCTATCTCAATGCTAATGGCTTGTGGGGTTCAGTGGAGAAAGGTTATAATGTTCCAGATGAGGAAGTTGATCTCACTATTCAATAGATCAGAGATTTAAAGGTGGAAAAATAGAACAACTTCAAAGCATAATCCTTATTGCATTCAGCAATAATAGATAAAATATTTTCTCGCATCATTGGTGTTTCAACTATTAAAGAAGCTTGGGATGCTTTGAAAACAGAGTTTCAAGGAAC
Organism: Coriaria nepalensis; assembly: GCA_027186245.1. Classification (NCBI taxonomy): domain Eukaryota; kingdom Viridiplantae; phylum Streptophyta; class Magnoliopsida; order Cucurbitales; family Coriariaceae; genus Coriaria; species Coriaria nepalensis. Next base: position 9,088,067 of record CP114486.1, on the reverse strand, counting down.
AAAAAGAGTTATAGCTATCAGACTCATTAATTTAATAAGGGAGTTTGAAAGGTTCAAGATGAAAGAAAATGAAACAATCAAAGACTACACATGTAGATTGATGGAGGTTTCAAATCAAATGAAATTGCTTGGAGAAGATGTAATGGAGAAAGCCTTAGTTAACAAAGTGTTGGTTAGTTTGCCAACAAAATTTGATTCCAAGATTGATGCCATAGAAGAGAGTAAAGGTCTGGATACTCTGACACTGACTGAGCTTATTGGCTCTCTTCAAGCAAATGAGCAAAAATATGCTAAACATAAAGAAGAAGAAGTGGAGGGTGCTTTTCAAGTCAAGCACAAAATTAAGACTTGGAAGAAGCAAACAAGCACTTCTAAACCTTCCAGCAGTCCGGGAAAAAAGAAACTCTCTTGCATAATATGTAAAAGGAAGAATCACATTGAAAAAGATTGCTACTAGAAGGGTAAACCTCAATGTAATAGATGTAAATATGTACAAAGAGAAGGATTGCAGAAGAAGAATCAAAGGCAAATCCAAGTTTGAACAAGGAGTTATAGTTAAAGCAGAAGAAGAAGGAGATGATGATGAACACTTGTTTATGGCAATAAATTGAGTTTTTTAAAATGTGAAAAAGGTTGGCTTATTGACAGTGGTTGCTCAAACCATATGACTCATAATAAGAATTTGTTCAAAGAATTTGACAAAGATTTCTCCACCACCATTGCAGTAGGAAATGGTAAGAAAGCTAAGGCTATGGGAAAGGGAACATTTGTTGTCAACACAAAGAAGGGTATAAAACTTATATCTGATGTGTTTTATGTACCAAGCTCGTAGTATAACGTACTTAGTGTAGGCCAACTTATGAAAAATGACTTCACCCTTATCTTCGAAGATAATCATTGCTCCATCTTTGACACTAAGCAAGGTGAAGTTGCAAGAGTTATAGTCTATCACAACAGTTTCTCTATCTAATAGAGTCATTAAGCTTTTAGTTGTAAATCTGATGAAGCATGGATGTGGCATAAAAGATTTAGTCACTATAACCTCAAGTCCCAAAAGTGGCGGGCTTCCGCGTAAATAAGAAAGGAAGTTTAACTTATTATAAGGGTTTTTAGCTAATCCAAGGGTTAGTGTGCAAAGGGAAAGGGCTTTGAGACTTATTCAAAGTTTTTCCTTTAAAATTACCATTTTTTAGTGGGTGAAAAGAAGAAATCCGAATTTTGAAGAAGGCTTTTCCAGCAATTGGAAGCCTTGTCAACCAAGTAAAGAGACTTGCCACTCAAGTATCCATATGTGTATAAATAAAGCCCTCTGTCGAAGGGAAAAAGACACGGAACAATAATCCTCTTATGGATTTTCTTATTGCTTCATAAGCTTCATGCTTCGTGATTCATCGAGCATTCATGATGCTTAAACCCTCAACTCGCCAAACAAAATTCGCAATCATATTTTTAATTCGTTGTTTAGTAAACTTAGTGTCCGAGACTAGTGTGACCCGTTAAGCATTCTGTCCAACTTTTTTGCCTTATAATTGAAGTCAGATCAATTTCCATTACAGTACATATGTTTAATTTAATGCAATGATTTTAGTTTATTTTGTCATTTAAATTAATGCACCTTCTATTTATCATGCCTTTCATTTATGTGCACTTTATCTTACTGCATTTTGTCTTTTTGTTTTTAATTTATTAGTACTTTATTTTATTACAATTTAAACTATTGTTCCTTCATCTTCGAAGTATCCTTACTTCTGCCACACCCATACTCTACACTTCTATTAAGATAGAACAATTGTATTTGCAACGTTAATTTTTCATTTATCAAGTGTTCATAGAATTTTCACATCAATAGGTAATGGAGAATATCATGACATGCATGTAGAGGATTAGTAGAAACCTAATCACTGAACATGATCACTGAACAAGTCTCAATGGTAATAATATTGACTATTGATGAGACTTATCAAGCAACTATTTTACTTGTAATTCTCAAACGTGAGATCACCATAGTACTAGTAAATGAGATATCATACTTTGATATCAATCAACGTGACCGTAGCCAAGAGTTACTAAAGATTAACCATTGGCCATATGAATATAGTAAGGTTTAATAGTTAACCAATGCCTTAGGACTGAATGAGACTATGCTATATATGGAAGGATCAGCCTAGTACAATAATAGTTATCACATGTTCTTTTGGAGGTTCCAAACCATTTCTCATTTTACGGATAACCTATGTGCCTTACTAGAGGCCAACTTAGGCTTGGAGATTTAAGCTAATTGATCATATATATGATTAAATTAATTATTTAACTTAAAAATTATTTTAAGGGTAAATAATAAAATCTTTAATTAGATAAAAACTCACAAGTTGTTATTGAGCTCACCTACATAAAAAATGTAGAACCTATTCGATCACACATATAGATAAAAGATTTTGCCTGAAATCATAATTGGATAAATTTAACTTGTTCTTATAGAACTTGATTTAAGAGTTCAATTATTAATTAATTTAATTTATTAAGTCTATATCATACCTACACTACTAGCATATCCAAAGTATGATTTAAATTTGAAATTAAATAATTTATCAGAGAAATATCAAATTGACGAAAATAAGTTTATTAATAAGAATGTAATAAATTTAAGAAAACAATATTTTTCGGGTCAAAGAAAATGCCTAATTGCTATTAAAAAGTTAATGGGCCAAACAAAGTATTAGGCCAGGCTCAAATTGTGTCCAAATTTTACCAGATCAAATTAGACAAACAATTTAGAATCTTAGACATAATTGATCCATAAAAAAATTTGAATAATTATTAGGCCCGATTTTATTTTCCAATAGCTCATTAAATGGATTGGGCTTTGAAAGCCCATGGGAAAGGCTCAATATCCATTTCCTTATATAAGGAAAAGGAACTCTCCCTTCCCATAACCCTAGCTGCCCACTCACATTAGAGGAGAGAGATAAAGTGTTTCTCATCCATTTTGCTCATATCCAAGTAAAGCATCCCGCATCCATTTTGTGAGAGTGAGATGGTAAACCAAAATGCTTAATTCGTGTGAATTTAGATTAGAGGCTAGGTAAGAGCTCTTGTATATAAAGAACAATTGATGGTGGTAACAGTGACTGGCGATTGTTGAGTTATTCAATCGGCCTCGGAGGAGTTAGGGCTTGCATAACTCTCATCTCATCTTCTCTACTTTTCTAGTTTGTTTCCTAGATTAGGAAATGAACAAGATTTCTTGTTTGATGAATCGTTCACCATATCTATAACCCATGATCTTAGTGTAATCCCTTGAGCTCGGAACCTAGATGCTAAAATTTTGATACAAGCCTTGATTTTATGCCCTTCAATATAGAAGTTGTTAAATTTTCCACTTCTATAATTATATTCTAAAAACTATATCTCACATTTGGGAGACAACATTAATATAATTTGCTTGTAATTTTATGGTGGACAAAATGTTTTCTTAATGCCTTTAATTATGGGACGCCAATCTACTTCACAAATTCCATATTTGCATCTCTAAGAATTCAAGAGACAATATCATTTCTCCATAACTCTAATACTAAGCTTGGTTCAAAATCTCAAAATAACTCCAGAAAACCTTCATCTTACGAAATTGATCTACAACTTATGTTACAAACTTGATTGAAGAAGGAGAAGATCTTACCTCTTTTGATGATTGAAGCTAAAAATTGCTTAATCCTGCTAATTTCACCAAGAAATTATAATTTTCTTTGAATTTTGAGTGATTCTTGCTAATGGTGGAAGGAACTTGAAGAATAAGATGAAACAAGTTAGGGAAAGAGGAAATTTGAAATTCATAACGGAAAGAGAAGGAAAGATGGTAAGTTATTTTATAAACCAAATTCAAAGATAAGTCTAGAGAAGTGAAAGACATGTAGCAAATTACTTATCAAGTGAAAATGATATATTACTTCATCTTTATCATAGTACTATAGGGTGTGGCTGGCCATGGGTTAATAATGGAATGGAATAGGATTTCGGCCGAAATATTCTTCTTTCCATTATTTCAGGTCATTTTGGTAATAAAATTAAGTTTTGATCTACTAACTATTTTAGGTGTTGGATCAAATTTTATGTCTTTGGGTTATTATTAATAATAAAGACTAATAAAATATAAATTTAAGTTACTAAATATGAATTAAATTTATATATTAATTACATAATTTAAATATTTCCCTTATAAAATTTAAGATACATAATTATTCTAACTAGGAAAGGTAGTAACGAGTACATGGATTTGAATTATTTTTTTAATGGAAAAAAGACAAAAACACGAAGAGACAAAAGAGAAGAAGTACAAAATGTCATTGAACTATGAATTATTTGTGCGTTTTAAATATTAACTATTGAGATAAAAGCTTTTACCAATTAGCGCTGAGATTCTGTGTAGTTTATAAGCCTTAGAATTGATCGATTATGTTTATAATATGTAGGTAAGGTATGGAGAGATATTTCAAAAGGAAAATTAGTGTTTTGGAGATTCAAAGTGAAGAAGCAAAATTTTTCACTAAAAATTATGACGAAGTTTCTCTTTTATATTGCATGCTTAAATTTAAATGAGTCATTTTTTTTTCTTTTTTTTTTTTTTAAATCGATGAAAAATAATTTACTACCAAAATCAAAATTTAAAATATAATTTAATATCAAAAATGGAAGTTATGTTTATCTATTTCAAAAATTGATCTCAAATTTAATAACTTTTTTTATATTTAATTCCAAATTTTAATTTATATTTTTTAATTTATTTTATTATTTTAAATTAAATTTTTATCTCTAAATCTCTTTACCACCATCTTCATTGATCACTCCGCCGCCGGCTAAAATAATGTAAAATTCATAAATTTGACCAACTAAAAATTTTATAATTTATTTTTAAATTATTAATCTTTATTTTTACATTTTAATCATAATTAATTTTTTTTTATTAAAATATTAAATAAATGATCGGCAATAGTTTGCGATTGTGGTTGGTGGTAAAGTGGTCGATGGCGGTGGTCGGTAGCGGAATAGTTTGTGGAGATAGTGTTAAATGCATGTAGCTATTATGTTTTTTAAATATTATAGTCGATGGCGATCAACTGCAACAGTCAGCGGTGGCAGTGTCGGTGGAGAGGTTGGTGAAGCTGGTGATAAAAAATATAGAGATAACAATTTGATTTAAAACACTGAGATTGATTAAAAGTATAGACGACTAAAATTTTAAGTTAAAAATAGAGAAATATTTAATTTATGATTAATTTTGAAATAAGTAACTAAAAGAATTCTGTTTTGGGTATTATTCATACTTTTTAAAATTTTTTTGCTAGAAATTATACTTTTAAGTTTTATTTTGGCAATAAATTATCTTTGGTTTGATAAGAAAAGAAAAATAATTTCATACTACAAGTTTATGTAACTTGAACATCAATTAAACAATTATATCAATAAGGTTCACTCGAGTGAATTGCTTTTTCCAATTGATTGGAATTTACGGCCTTGCAAAAAAAGTCAATGGTGGAGACAAAAAAGAGTTCAATGTATGTCTACCAATTTTTTGAATTGACATTGATTCTTTCAATTGCTTCTGTAATTGTGGAACAGAACATTCTCAACCATGAATATTATATATATAAACACAAATTTGTACAATAAAATAAGAGATCAATGATTCAAAATATATATAAAATAAAAAATAAAAAAAAAACTCGACAAATTTATATAATTTTTAAATTTCTTTACGATTGCTTAATATATATATTGGCTTTGAATTTTCATCTTGAATGAATTGTCCATTGACCATTACCAGTTCAACTAAACTTGTAATTTATAATTAATTTTAAAAATTTTATTTATAATTTAAAATAAACTTAGAAAAACTCACTTATAATTTCTTAAAACGTTAGGATATTCATAATCTTTTATTTCAATTCTTAATCCGAATTAATGATAAGCCAATTAACTCATTTCTTATTTAAAACAAGATAATCCTAAATCGGATTAAGTAAAAAATACCGACCCGATCAAAATTGGCCTAATTTATCGATGTTAGGTTGGTGGTGGCACACCCCAAAAATCAATTTCAGTTGAAACCCGACCGGAAACCAAGACGGTGCACCACTCCCAACCAATCTTATTGGTGGTCAAGTTTGGTCAGAGCCACCATCGATTTTGGACCGATGTCTGGGATGGGTCAGTAGCCACCGATTCAACCCTAGCCCTACGTTCTTTAAAAACATATTCTGAAGACTTGGACCGTATCCCTTTTCCTCCACGTTGACCCTCGTCTTAATTTTCTAAATTTGAACAAAATCCAAGTTGACCGTATCTCAGAGTGATCTTTCTCACCCCCTATCCCTGCTAAGTTGACCCTCCTTGACTGAAGAAATGAGAAACAATGTCCTTTGAACAGAACTCATGCCCAAGGGAAATACTAAATAATCAAACGATTTAGTGAAATACTAAACAACGGAAAGAAGTAGATTAAAAGCCATTCATTGGCTCATTGCTCAAATCCAAATCGAAAAAAAAAAAAAAAAAAAAAAATCAAATGAAAGCTTTTAATTCTCACAGGTTAAGCAGAACAGAAACTCAAGTTCACAGATTCCACACCCCTTTAAGCAAAACTACAATACATATCTTTTCATGTCATCTTCGAGCTGATATTAGTATCAAGCCTAAATAAAACAAGTTGTATCAAAACTACACCATTTTACCTTGAAGTACCAATATATTTAATATTAAGTTCAATTTCTCCAGACTCAACTTCACAGAGCCTAAGCCAGATGTTCTGCACTACCTCGCCGTCTACACAACGTATAGAGCTTTCTCGGACAAGACAGTTTTCCCTGTCCGGGACAACCTTCCTTAGTGTCTCGCCCGATGGAACTTGAAGGATCTGCATTAATCGAGCAGCAGAGACTATTGGTTGGAGGTTGAGGTGAGCATATCCCATCTTGTCATCCGTCTTGAAGCGGTCCTTATCAAATACTTCCTAAGATTAAGGGGGGGAAGAAAAAAAAAAGCAAACGATACTGCTTAACCAATAAAGCATGGCATCATTTCTCTCGAATAAAGATTGATGTAGCTTGTGAGTAACAACTAAAGAGATATAGTTAAAAATGTGGACTTACCAATTTCAAAAATCCGGCAGGTTCTGTGAGGGAGAAACTAAGTTCTTCATTCCAAACAGGATCAAGGGAACTGTTGATGACCTTGGTTTTTGCTGTCTGGAACAGATAGATTACAACCCATATTTTCAGCAAATAGTCTTTATAAAATATAAATGAAAAAGACACTTTTATGGGTATTCAAATCCCATGAAACCATCTACAAACACAAACTGTTTTAACAAAATAGAATCTAAGTCTAACAAGTAATGTAAAGAAAATAGCAATATATTTGTGATGCAATTGAAGAGCTCATGAGATTGGAGAAAAGAAAGGAGGAAAGTAAGCCCTGAAATCACCTGATTGCATAGCTTGACGACGACATAAGGATCGCTGCTCTTAAAATCCCGAATTACAAGTCTTTTCCCTTGCACAACAACTACTTTTAACACACCCAAATTCTCACCCATTTTCTGTTAAAAAAGAAAAGCAAATTGGATAAAATTTTGAAGAAAAACCAGACACAAAAAAGCTGGGAGATCCTGCTAGAAGAAGAAGATAAAAATAAATATGAATATCAAAATTAAAAAAAAAATATATATGACTTGGGGCTAGCAACTTGAAAAGAAACCAACATTCAGAACAAAGCTCCCTTAACCCTCTCTTTCACTGTACAGTACTGTCTGAAAGCAATTCAATGAAGTTGGACAAAATCCCTGCCATTTCGAACAGAACATAAATTTAAAGCAAATTCCTATAATTAAACAGGGAAAAGAAAACTTCACCTTGTAAAAATTTGTTGGCTCTATCCTAATTCCCGAAACGATAGTTAAAGAGCTTCCTCTTTCTAGATTCTTCCTACCACCACCGTCAGTTTTTTAAGAGAGAGAAAAGCTTCCCCTTTTTCATTTATGGACAAAATTTTATAGGTTTTGCTTTAAGTGATGGCTTCAGAGATGAAGAAACGAAAAAAACAAAAAAAAAAGAAAAGTAAAATAAAGGAATAACCGGACTTAGCTTGCACGTGTCCATCAACAGCTTATACTGTGAGAGAGAGAGAGAGAGAGAGAGAGGAATTGTGGTTTGACCGGATGTCCTGAGAGACGACTATCAAATCAATTATATATTTTCTTTTCATTTTCCAATATATCTTTTTGCCTTTTTTCTAAAGTACATGCTTTCAGCTTTCTTGTTCATTTCTGACCGAGATTTATGTCATCATATATATATATATATATAATACTTAGTTTAAATTATAAATAATTATCATATATTAAATTAAATAATAATTTATTATAAGAAACGTTCAAGTTTAAATAACATATATTCACTTAAACTAGAGATAAATACAGGAAGAATATGAGAAGATTTATAAGTTAAATCTTATTAATTAAAATAATAATTGATTAGACTTTAATAAGATTAAATAATTGATTTCAATTAAAAAGCAAATTAAGAATAGGTATGAACATCATATTTACTCTCCAATTTATTATTGCATGTAAAAAACAAGAAAGAGAAAGCTACTAAAAGCATTGTTTACTATTCTATGAAAAAATATTTGTAATTTTAAATTTAAGAGTTGTGACCTATATATTATTTAATTAGACATTGAATTACAAACTAATTATAGAAAATTAAATTTTAAAAAGAAATTATTCAAATGAATTAAGATCTATACTGAAGGACGGACACCCATGAAAATATGAAATCAATGTTAATTTGTTTGATTTGGAGTTGATCCCAAAAGGATCAAACAAAAAAAAAAAAAAAAAAATTGGATTGATAAACACTTGGTATCTAGATAAATTCTCCTCTCTCATCATGTGATTTAGTTTTCAGTAAATGGTTGATCGATCTCTTAGTCTAATCATGTACATGCATATGTAAAAAAAAAAATTAAGAGGATGAATTGATGGAGAAATGAAGAATCATAAGACGGAGAGGGCCAATTAGGAAGATTACCTTAACATTTTTCTACTTTGCATGTTGTAAGAAAATCGGAGGAGCCATATGGGAGAATATAACATTCTTAAGGAAAAAGAGGAAAGCAAGAACACAGAGTTTAAGCAGGAAGCATAAAAATTTTATTAATCGGAAGAGAATATTTACAAAGATAAGAAAGCATTATGTCTTTAAGATAATTACAATTGAGCTCGGAGGGTTTATAAATACAGATTTAAAAGAAACTAAAATTCTCTTTTACATCATGATTCAACTAAAAAGCAAACCCATGTAGAAGGAATTTTATCATTCTTTTACAAAACTTGTTGGAAAATAATTCAAAAATAGTTAAAAGTTACTTTAATTAAAGCTATTGGGTAAAAATTCCCAAAAAATAGATTTCTTATTCGATTGGCTACATGTCCTAGATGGGGATGAAGTCGAATAGGCCCACAAAACACGAAAACTATAGTTTCATTTTCTTCGATGGTGATCTGGAGACTTCTTCATTTAGATAAGGGTCTTGAAAATCTTGAAAATATTCTAAATTGTCCCATTGTACCCTTTCTGGCTTAATCGAAAATCTCTCTCACCTTCTTCCACGAACTTTTAATATCCTCCTTAGAATATATTGAGAGGATATCCTTCAAGGATCTTTTAGAAGATTTGGACGAAGGGGCTTGAAAATTAGAAGGGATTGATACAATTCTCCGCGGGCTAAAAATGCTCTAACGATTTTCTAAGTGGAATTTATTCCACCATTTAACAAAATATCTTCTTGTAAGCTATAAAATATTTAGAGTAATTTCAAACCAATAACGTCGTCTTCACTCGAATTATAATTTCATCTAACTATCCATGAGATTCGATAGAATATCCTAAATTTCTTATTCTGTTCAAATACTATTTTCCAGACAAATTAATTCAAAAACCATTTGAACATATAATGATAATGAAATGGTTTAATACCATAATTATTAAACTAATCTTTAAATTAGATAGGAAATTCCACTTGAAGTGAGAAAAATGATATCCACTAGCTATGTTTTTTTCTCTTACTATTTTGAATAAGAAAGATCTGACTCTAGGCAGAGATATAATCAAAATAATTCAACCTTTTGGATCCTTTACATAGTACCTTAATTTCCAAAGGTTTTCGTTAGGCCATATTAAAGGAAAAATAATCTTGAGAATTCTCAATTTCAAGAAGCCCACTTAATTATTCTTAAATTTTGTATTAATATACACCTAATTGGACTCCGTGAAAATATTCATAAATTAGGACCAATTTTTAGGAAACAAGTTGCAAATGTTCTCTAAGGTACTTTCTCACCAAATCCTAAGGTTCATAAAAACTTATTTCCTAAGGAATTTCTTCGGGTTCAAGTGGACAAAGAATTTCATCATAGATTTTTACATAGGGGGACTCATTTTCATTCTCCATTTAAGGAGGCGGAGTTAGCTTATAAGCTTTTGTAGAATGGAGTTTATCCTTCTTCGAATTTCTAAGAAGAAGAATATGCGGATGAATGGATTCATCTCTATTATTACTAAAGCTCGGTGCTTTAGAAGCTTCTTCATGTCTTCCGAGAGACGAAGCTAGTGAAGTCTTATTTGATTGAAGAGGTGTCTTTTCCTTTTCAATTAAATCTTGAAAAATTTCTCAAGGAACTCGATTTCAAATTCAAAGACTAAAAGAATTTATGGCCACCTAATAAAGATCCGCTTAGAAATTATAGTCTTGACATCCTTTATTAGGATATCATTGGATGACTTATAGTCTACCCTTATTAGACTCAAACTTTTTAACATATAGTACAATAGATAATATTTCCTTTTTTACTATGAAATAGTTCTATTATGCTCCTTTCTAAGTTCTAGAAGCAAACCAGACTTGTTGTTCCTTATTATTTAGTCTTTGTTTAAGTATTCCTCCAAACCTGAATTAAGAGGCATTTGTTTCAACTATCTTAAATGCCTCGAGATGGGCCAAATTAAGATATGGCAATTCCTTGAATATTTACATATAAAATGAACACTTCACAAACACTTTTGAAAAATCAAGAGGGCAATCATAAAAGAAACTTTTATAAATCGATAATATTTGAACATTTCAAACTTTCTATTCTAAATAAAATGAACACTTTACAAACACTTGTAACATTTAATTTTTCATGTCAATTAATCTTAATTCAAATCTTCTAATCTTCTAATCTCATAACAATTTTGAAAAATTAATCCAGAAAATTAAAATCCAACAAAACCCAAGTAAATAGAATTTTCTAAACAATCTTAGATTCCGTCATTGAGCGGACTTGCTAAAAATGCATGGCTAAAAAAGATGTTAACACGTCATATGTGTCGGGCTCAAGAGTTAGAAGGATTATAGTAAGCTCTTACCAGGACGGACTGAGTGTAATCACTAATCATAGATATTTTTGTTCACAAAGGACCATAGATCATGGCCCATAATAGAAAGAGCATCTCATTTGCATATAAAATTTTTATAAGAGTTTACAAAATTATTAAATCGAGTTTTTAAAGTGTATTTGAATATATTTTGAGTATGTGAGAAAAAACCTTTACTTACTGAGCTTTTTAGCTCATAACAGTTATTTGTGTTTGTAGGTGAGCGTAAGAAAGGAAAGACAGTAGTTCAAGAACATGGTGAATGAAGTGTGCTCAGCTTAGTGTGGAATATATATAGACCGGAGGGAGACAGGAAAGTTATAAATATAAAGTTTTGAAAGGAGTTTCTTTTAAATAAGTTGAGTAGAACTTTGTTTTAAAAGAGTTATAAAAATCATCATAAATTTTATAGATAATATTACTCTCTTTAAAGCAATAACAGTAATTAGAGGGAATAATTATAGTTTAGGTAGCATATGTTTGCCATCCTCTTCTTATGCTAATTAATACGAGCCTATAACCAGACACCAAATATTCTACATGACCCAACAAACTTTCATCTATAGCACAGATGCTTCAGTGCACACTTCTAATTGCTTATTCTGACAGTCACATTATTCACTCAACCCTTGTTTCATCTCCATTAAACTCTGTATGACGGAATATTAAGATTCTGTTTCATCTCCATTCCAAGTCAGATATCTCAATGGTGATGAATATTTTATCGAAAAAGTACATCAATAATTAAAAGAAACTGAAACAAGAAACATTAAAAACTCTTGTATAACAGAAAATAAATAGAAAAGTTGCAATGAGTTAAATAATCAGAATCTTAAACCGCGCTTAATAATAAAAAGTTTCCAAATTGAGTTCATGAAAGAAAAAAAAAATGATCAATCAAACGGTACTAATTTGTCCAAAGTTTCTTTACAATATAATGCTACTAAAAAAAAAAAGCCCAATATGAAACTCGAAATACCTAAAAAGGTAGTCTTCTTTGAGAAACTACAGAGTTGCTTAGGGAAAGGACCACTGTCAAGGCTAGAAAGAGAGTTGTTGAGAGAAAAATGGCGGAATAGAAGGAGTTGCCGGCCGGCCCTAACCTTTTTTCTTATTAAAATTTTACCCTCATTTTATTAGTGTTTTATAGAATAAGTCCTAACAATATTTTATTCATAAAACTATATCCTTGATTTTGTTTTTATAAAACTCTTCTTTGGAAAATAAATCTGATAATTTTATTGACACGAGAAAATTAAATCTTAAATTTTTTCCTGTCCTCAATAAAAACAAATTAGGGAAAAGTCCACCCATATTTGGTAGATGAGGCATTTTAGCCTAATGTAATCTACCATTTTTAGTTTAGATCCATCAAAACTGGTTATAATATGTTATATATCTTTAACACTATAATTGTACCAAATAGAGTCTAAATCATCCAATGTATAATATGTCTATATATAAGGTAAGTTTGATTGAAAGATCACGTCGGACAAATATGGTAACTGCCAAACGTTCCAACCCTTGCGAAACAACTACCAGAATGCACTATATTTACACACAACAATCCATAGTTTACTCAGATATTCCATACGAGTACTAAAAATCGCAGACAGTGTGTGCAAAATACTGAAGTGTTGTAAAGAAGAATAACCATGGAATTGCAGCAAAGTTTTTGCGGCGGAAATGGCACCATATTAGTGATTCTTGTGGTGGCGGCCTTGCTTTTGTTCCTGCCATTAACGATGGATTCTGGTGCACCAAAACCACCATCTGGTTTTGTTCTTCTTGTATTCCCTGTGGTTCTGGTTGCCCTTCTCATCTCTCTTTCTAAAACCTCTAATAAGTGATCATTCACTCCACGGTGCATGTATCATTGCGTTGTATTTCGGGATAAGTTTCTTATTGTACGTCTGTGTTTTGTTTGTAATATATAGTTTAGAGAGTACTGTAATTAATTATAATTAATGTACGTACTGGTTTATCTTCTTGATTTATGAAAATTTTCAAGGCATGTGTAAATGTACTGCATCAACATGCATGCAATTCCCACGGTATAAACGTTGGAATCCCACACTTTATATTCAAAAGCTTTTCATATAACATTTATCTTGTCTACTAATTTATGGAAGAAGTATCTCAAATTAACTCCAAAGTGAAATATTGCAAAGGATCTCGAAGTGGAATTCTTTCGTGCGTAAGCTATGTCTACAATAGATAGAATAATCTAAATCGTAAACATTAGCCTCAAATATTATATCAACCGTCATATGCTTTTTGTGATTCATCGATTATATTTAATAATTTTTCAACTCTAATAGAGATTTGGGTTCATCTTACTTACGAAAAAAAAGATGAATTAAATTAATCATATTCAATTCTTTGTGAAAATAGCCGGATCGACTAAATCTAGTTCCCCACAAAAAATTAATGATTAAGTTTCTCGTAAAAAATGAGATTATTTCGATTGATTTTTTGAAAAAACTAATACTGTTTTGATCTATTTTTCTGTGGGAAATTAGATCAGAATTTTTTTTTAAACCTAATTTTTTTCCTTTTTCAATATAAAAAAGAAGCGAATTTGGAATATAAAAAATTAATAAATCAATAGGGAGATAAGTGAAAAGGAAAAACAAGAATGAAATATTTAAAAACTATTTTTTCAAATGATGTGGCGAACAACATCATACAGAAAATAACATGTCAACTCGATTTGATAGGAAAAATGATTAGAAGATTTAAAAAATCTAATTTTAACAATATAAGAATTAAAAGGTTGGTCGCAAGTTATAAAAAATAAATTCATAAAAATAAAATTATATATTGAAATAGAAATATAATTAATTCTTTAAAATTTACGTGAAAAGTAGTTTGATATGTAAATATTGGTCCCAATATTTCTTAAATCCGATCCTCTTCTAAACTTTAATTTATTAGTTTCATAAAACATGTAACAAGGATATTTGTGTATTTATATTTTAAATGAAATTATTCATATTTTCCAAACATTAAAGTTCAATCAAGAAATTCAAATTATCTTAATCTCATTTAAATTTACTTTTATTTTAAATTAATTTTTCCCCCTCTTGGTGAAATTATTTCTTTTTTGATATAATTATATACAGGATACTTTTGCATGAACACATATTTCTACACACAATTTTACATAACTTTTTGACTAGTGGATTAATTTTCATCTAATGGTCCATAGATTAGAGTCTAACTTGATGCATGTATACACGAGATCTTTAATTTTCTATTTTCTTCTCAAGACATTTATTTTGATATCAAAATTACCATTTTGATAGAAAATCAAATGACTTGGAAAAAGTTCTATAGGAAAGAAACATAATCAGTGGACGAAAAATTGAAATAGGCCAAGAAATGCCATTTAGTCGCATACCTATTGGGTCAACTAGCTTAGGCCGACTAAGCCATGACCAATCGGCCAAGGCATGATGGACTAGTCCAAAATTGGTCGGTCAAGGCACAACCAACCGTGAAAGGACCTTTCGGCCAAGAGGTCGTCAACCGGTCATGTTGCCGCATAGTATTATGATATAGAGCAAATAAGCTGAAAGTGTTGTTAGTAGTTAGTTAGTATTTAACACATCGTGCACGTGTTTGCTTACGTGTCAATACGGTTAGATGCATTTAGCCTATTTAACGTATATTCTCGTTGTTACTAATGGTTAACAGTTATAATTTTTCTCTCTCATGACTTACTACTCTAAGTTGAAAGCACTTTGGGATGAATATTCTTCCTTAGTTGTTCCTCCAAACTATCAATGCGCTTCTACAACCGCTTTCAGGGTCTTTGATCAACAATATCATCTTATTCCGTTTCTGATGGGACTAAAATGATGGTTATAGCGTTGTTAGGAGCCAATTTCTAACGATGATTCCTCTTATCACAGTTAATGCTATATTTTCTATGGTTAATATAGAAGAATGTAATAGGACAGTAGCCTTTATGAATTCTAGATCATTTGAATCCACTGCACTATATGGAAGTAATCCTTAGAAAGGTAATTCCTAAAGGAATAATTCTGGTAAGAAAGTTAAATGTGAATTTTGTCACATCTATGGCCATCGCAAGGAAAACTATTACAAATTGATAGGCTATTCTCCTTGATACAAGTTCAAGAATCCTAGGAATGCAATGAGGCAGCCATTGGCCAACAATGTAAATGTTGAGAATGCACAAGAGTTTGTTGCTCATCAACAAACCTCTACGAATACTTCTGGTGTTTATATATCTACAGATCAATACATCAAGATTCTAGGGCTTGTTCAGAATGATGAAGCCAACACTACACCAATCACCCATGCTGCCAATGTAATACGTCTGAGTTTCTCTTCCCAAAAATCTTAGATAATTGATACTGGTGCAAAAACACATGACCTGTGATTTTTCTGTCTTAAGTTCACCAATTGCATGTGTTAATAGTCCATCTTCTATTGTGATACTTCCTAATGATCAAACCACTAGATCCACTCATTTAGGAACTGTTCATGTATCTTCTTCTTTAATACTTAAAGAAGTCCTCTTTGTTCCCCAGTTCAAATTCAACTTGTTGTCAGTTCCTCGTTTAACATCTGAATCCGACTACTTTGTAACCTTTTATACACTGTTCTGTGTACTTCAAGATCGCACCACCGGGAAAAATATTAGGGATTGGTAAGAAACACCATAGACTATACTATCTTCAACAATCCCTTAACGCACCTCAAACACAGAGGAACCTTTCAATTTCCAAATGTAGTCAATTTTCAGCATTTTGTAATAAACCAATATCTTGCCTGTGGCACTCTAGATTCAGGCATGTTTCTTTTTCCAAACTACAATGTATTCCCTCTTTAAAGGGACTATTGAATCCTAGTAAAATTGCTCAGTGTTCTGTTTGTCCATAAGCTAAACAAGCTCGACTTTCTTTTCCCTTAAGTACTCTTATAGCTATCTTTTCTTTTGAATTGTATCACATGGATGTATGAGGTACATTTAAAACCCCATCACACAGTGGTGCTCGTCTCTTTCTTACTGTTGTTGATGATCATAGGAGAGCAGTTTGGACATATTTACTTCATTCAAAATGTGATGTATTTTCAGTCATAAAGTTATTCATCATCATGCTACACAACCAATTCCCTTATCCGGTTAAACAGATTAGGTCTGATAATGGCTATGAATTTTTTAACTCTGAGTGTGCTTCCATTTTTGCTTCTCTTGGAATCATACATCAAAGCTCTTGCAGCTACGCTCCACAGCAAAATGGCATAGTGGAGAGAAAACATAGACATCTTCTAGATCTAGCTAGAGCTCTAAGAATACAGTCTAATGTCCCTATAAAATTCTAGGGAGAATTTCTTGCCAATGCCACCTTTTTAGTTAACTATTTACCTTCTAAAGTTCTTAACAATGTCTCTCCATATGAGACATTATTTCGCACACCTCCAGCCATATCATTTCTTCATATATTTGGATGTTTATGTTTTGTTAGAAACCCTACCTTTCCTAGATAAATTCTCCACAAAGTCGCAACCTTCTATCTTCTTAGGTTATTCTCTAACCAAGAAGGGTTATCTCGTCTATGGGCTTCAATCTCATACTTTTAAAGTTAGTAGGGAAATAACATTCCATGAGTCTTTATTTCCTTATCATGATACTTCTTTGACTGTTGCTCCTACTGCACTATTTCCCTCATCTGATATTCCTTTCTATGATCACGATGATTCAATTATGCATACCAATTATGACTATATGCATTATGATATTCCTACTTCTCATGATAATCATTCTCCAATTGTTTCATCATCATTTGACAATCAGGATGTTGTACCTTCTCCCTCTAATACAGAGATTTATATTTATGTTCTAAGAAAATCTACACGGGCTGTTAAACCTCCCATATGGTCAGTAGATTATGTTTGTCCAACCTTAGCATAGTCTGCTTCTGTTACATACCTCATATCCAATTTTGTCTTTTACTCTAAGCTCTCTACTCCTTTCACATGTTTTCTTTCCTCTTTAGATTCCATTGTTGAACCTTCTTGCTATTCCCAAGCTATTATTGATAGTAGATGAGTTGAGGCCATGCATTATGAGATTAAGGCATTAGAATTCAATGGTACTTTGGATCTTATTTCTTTACCAGTTGGAAAAAACCCTATTGGATGTCATTAGGTTTATAAAATCAAACTATAAGCATACAGTTCTGTCGAAAGGTTTAAGGCTAGATTAGTTGCCAAGGGCTTCAGTCAAAGAGAGGGGACAGGTTTTACTAAAACCTTTAGTCCGGTTGTCAAGATGGTTACTGTTCGAATTGTGGTTGCACTGGCTACTCTTAATGGTTGGCGCTTATATCAACTTGATGTATATAACGCCTTTCTCAATGGAAGTTTAGATGAAGAAGTGTCTATGTCTTTACCACATGGACATGGAGTCAATGGAGATCCCAGAGTGTGTCGCCTTAAGAAATCCTTATATGGGTTGAAGCAAGCTTCTAGGAAATGGAATGTTACCTTCAAAGCTGTCTTGCACGAGGGTGGATTTGTTCAATCTAATTCTAACCATTCCTTATTCATACAAAAACCAGTTTGCTCCATTGTTGTGCTTCTATTATATGTTGATGATATCTTGATAACCGAGGATAATAGTGTTGCTATTGATGCTGCTAAGTCTTACATATGTTCTAAGTTTAAGATAAAAGACTTGGGACACCTTCGTTTTTCCATAAGAATGGAATTTATGCGAAAAAATGATGGTATTTGCATTACTCAATATAAGTATGCTCTTGAGCTCATTACAGAATCTGGTCTTTTAAGCTCTAGACCATCAATGGTTCCTCTTGATCAGAATGTGAAGCTCACCACTGTTCAATATGATCAAGCAACGGGCTTGAATCCCAATGAAAAGTCCTACCTGATTCTAGTGCTTATCAAACGCTTGTAGATCGTTTAATATACCTCACTCATACACGTCCTGATGTGAGCTTTATTGTGCAGTTGTTAAGCTAGCATATGCATGTGCCTAAGCAGTCTCATTTAGATGTCACTATGAAGGTCCTTATATACATCAAGAAGAATCTAAGTTAGGGACTCTTTTTTAGTTCTTCTGGTGTCTTGAAACTTGAAGCTTATTGTGATTATGACTGAGCCACATGTCCTCTTTCTCGGAAATCTGTAACGGGATATTGTATGTTTCTTGGTGAGTCTCTTGTGTCATGGAAAAGTAAGAAATAATCCATGGTTTCCCGATCTTTAGTGGAGGCTGAATATAAGGCCATGTCAACTTCAACTTGTGAGATTAAATGGCTAGTCAATTTGTTTTCCGATCTACATGTTTCTTGCCCTTTACCTGTGCCACTATTATGTGACAACAGCTCCACAAGACAAATTGCTCTGAATCCGGTTTTCATGAGCGCACGAAACATATTGAAATTGATTGTCATATTGTTCGCGAGAAAATTCAGCAAGGTTTGGTGAAACCGTGTGCTATTCCCACTTCACAGCAACCAGCTGATTTGCTTACTAAGGCATTAGGGTGCTTCCAGCTTTTTTTTTTTTAATGTCCAAGTTGGGTGTTCTAAACCTCTATCACCCACCACTTCACCGTGCACGTGTTTGCTTACGTGTCAATACGGTTAGAGGCATTTAGCCTATTTAATGTATATTCTTGTTGTTACTAATGGTTAATAGTTATAATTTTTCTCTCTCATTACTTTCTCCTGCTACTCTGCTTTTCCCTTTTTCCCTGTTTTGTTCATGAATTCTACACATAGCCAAATTGACTCTATGGCCGTGTTTCCTCCTTTTTCAAGCCGTTTTGATATTTTCAATGGTTTTTCAGAAAAGAAGGAAGTATTTAGTTGGATTCAAGAGCATTCAAACAAGTAATAGGAATGTACTTTTACTAAATCAAGAGGCATTTCATCAAATTGAAAGAGTTCATCTGCAAAGAAGAAATGAGGTATGACTGATTCAAGGGAGTGTTTAGCCAATGTAGGATTTAGATTGCAAAGGGAGTAAGCCTTGTGGCTTATTCAAGGAAGTTTCCAACAAAATAATTATTTTTAAGAGGCATAAAGATATAAGTTCGAATTTTGGAAGAAGTTTTCCAAGCAATAGGAAGCTTTGCTGACGAAGCAAAGTGACTTCCCATTCAAATATCATAGGCCTACAAATAGAGCCATTTCATTGAAAGGAAAATGATACAGAACAACAACCGAAACCAACACTCATCAACAGGTTCATCTCTTTTGGCCCAAGGCCTAGAAACTAATCCTCCAATGGATTTTCTCATTGCTTTGTAAGTCTTCCGATTGTGTGATTCCTCTAGTATTCCTAATACTTAATTACACAACTCGCCACACAAATTTGCAATCCAATTTATTTTTTAAGTGTTGTTGATAAGTGCCTAAAAGTATGATTGAAATAGTGATATATTAAGAATATTTATAAATAAATTAAGATTATTGTGATATTTCTATTATTATTATTAAACAAATACTATTTTAAGAAATTATTTTATTTTAAATATTTTCAAGCCATATAATTATCCATACGATCGATCTCAATCCATACGAAATGAACTCCAAGCCCAGTAAAGAGAATTAATAAAGAAAAAAAAAATTTAAGTTCAACTTGCAAATATACTTACACGTGCAGGAGGTGTATTAAGTTTTCAATCAAATTTTGAAAAATTTTATAATGGGCCCAAATTTAAGACAAGTGCAGCCCATTAATTATGATGAGAAGCTTCAGCAACAACACCAACCGCATTGGGTGTATTACTGCATGAATTAAGAAGCAAGAGGAATCATTAGTCGAAAATGTGAAGTTGACTTCCGGATTTTATGTCAAGAAAATTGGATTTTGATATGATTTTATTTGCATGGAGAACCTCTATAATAGGACAAAGAAGTAGCGGCAAAAAGGGGATTTGCTTCAAAAATATTATTCTCTCAACAAATTTAATTAATGGATACAGGTCATAAATCAGATTAAGTTATAAATAAGGTTAGAGATAAATTTTTAAATCTAGTTTTCTCTGTCTCAAACTTTGATTTGTTTTTATATTCTTATAAATTTTCAGTCTTCTCTAAAAATGGATTTGACTTTTCGGTTTGAGACTTCAACTTGTCCACTGGTTTGTGAATGGTATGACGTAGAAATTTTATGTGTAATATTGTATTTTCTCAATAAAGCTGCAT
Source organism: Coriaria nepalensis (assembly GCA_027186245.1). Lineage (NCBI taxonomy): Eukaryota > Viridiplantae > Streptophyta > Magnoliopsida > Cucurbitales > Coriariaceae > Coriaria > Coriaria nepalensis. Next base: position 9,067,384 of record CP114486.1, on the reverse strand, counting down.
ATGACCTATTATTAAAATGAGTACCTTCATCGCTAATTATAGCTCTCGACATTCCAAACCATGTAAAGATATAAGGTTTCACAAAATCTACAACTACTTTAGAATCATTTGTTCGAGTGGCTTTTGCTCCACCTATTTTGATACATAATCAATAGCAAGCAGTATGTACAAATTACCATGTGAAGAAGGAAAATATCCTATAAAATCTATACCCCAAAAACCAAAAATTTCAACTACAAGCATGGGTATTTGAGGTATTTGATTTTGTGGACCTAAGTTACTTATTCTTTGACAGCAGTTACATGACTTATAATAGAGGAATCATCCTTGAATAATGTCGACCAATAAAATCCACTCTCAAGTACTTTGAGGGCAGTCCGTTTACATTAAAATATCCACTACATACATAAGAATGAATGAAAGTTAGTATAGATATAAATTCAGAATTAGGCGTACGCCTTCTAATCAATTTATCGACGCAATGTTTCCACAAATATGGTTCATTCTAGACATATTACTTGCAGTGTTCTTCAACTTATCCATTCGAGCACAAGTTAGATCATTAGACATTTTCTTGGAAACTAAGTAATTCACGATATTAGTATACCAAGGGACTGAAGTTATCAAAGAGAGTATGATACGAATCAGACCTAAAGATGATGAATATGTGATTCAAGAATCCAAGATCATTCTACTCAGATTGGAATGGGGTGTAGAAGATGCCACAATTCGGGATAGAATAATGGATTGATAAGTTGGAATGAACGTCACAGATAAATATGATAAGTTCGAAAAGTTCTAGAAGAACTAAAAAGAATTTTTTCTCTCTCAAATATTTTATAACTGTTATGTTTCTATACAAGAAATCAACCTTCTTTATATAGAGGATGTTCCAACAACAAAAACACAATCTAAGCAATAGGAGATTCTAGAAAACTAAACGGTCAATTAAATAAAACCTAATGAAACTAAACAGACAATTAAATAAAATCCAATTAGCTTAATCTGATCAAAACAACCCAAAAACCAAAAAAGTAAGCTATCCCCACATGATTTGGAGATAGTAACTCAAATAAACAGTTAAAAAGTAGTTAAGAGGATTTATCCGTCATTTGGACTTATTTTGATGATATTGGCATAAATCAGCTCAAAACTCTTCAATATGCTCATTTCTTCATTATGGGCTTCTCCAAAACTTGAACTACTGAATACAATCTTTGAGAATCACATTCATCATGTTCAATTGGCCTTCATATATTGGCGTGAGTCCATGTTAATTGAATTAGCTCGTTAAGTGCTTCTTTGAATTTCTTCGCACGAGCTCTTGTAATAGGACCAACAAGGACTTCAATTGGTGTCCTAAATATGAATCAATCCATGTGCTAGCCTTGTCCTCATCATTCCCCTCATCTCGAAAAGAATTTGTCCTCAAATCGTCTCCTACATCAAAAGGATTTAAATCAGCAATATTAATAGAAGCACTTACACTATACTCACTAGGCAAATTTGGCTTGTAAGCATTATCATTAATCCTTTCAAGAACTTGAAATGGACCATCCCATCTTGGAAGTAGCTTGGAACGTCTTTGCTCAAGAAACTGTTCCTTCCTCATGTGTAACTAAACCCAATCTCCGGGTTCAAAAATCATATTACGATGCCCTTTGTTAGCTTGTTTTGAATATTGCTCAGTTCTCCTCTCTATGTTGAACTTTGCCTTCTCATGTATCTGCTTAACAAAATCAGCATTCCTCTTTCCATCTAAGTTAACACGCTCAAAAACAGGTAATGTAGATAAATCCAATAGAGTTAGAGGATTAAATCCATAAACAATCTCAAATAGTGAATACATAGTAGAAACATGAATAGAATGATTATAAGCAAACTCAATATGTGGTAAACAATCTTTCCAAGTTTTGATTTTTTTTTAAATTATATCTCTCAATAAAATATATAAAATTTTATTCACAATTTCAGTTTGACTATCAGTTTGTAAATGACAAGTTGTAGAAAATAATAATTTAATTCCTAACTTTCCTCGTAGGGTCTTCCAAAAGTAACTAAAAAACTTAGTATCAATATTGAGTCTCTTCCTCTCTTAAATCTAGGCAAACTTAAAATAAAATTTATCAAAATATCAATCCAAGGTTCATTAGGAATTGACAACGGATTGTATAAACCATGGAGTGGTGGATAAAATTTATTCTAAATTAATATTTTTTTAAAAATTTTTGGTCTCAAATTTTTAACTTTTAAAATCGAGTGGACATGGCCAGGGCTTCCTTTCTCCATGGGTTGAAGAACATAGCAGAGAGAAGAAAGAGAAAAGAAAGGGTTAAAGACTAAGAAGAAGAGAGAGTTAACGAATGGGTAAAACGGATCTAACTGAAATGGCTTTGAAATAGATAATTAATGGCACGTGGTTGCCGTACGTCAATCCCGTGAATTCCGTTTAAAATAACGGTAAATTAACTGGAGGGTTTATTATAATTTATTTTTATAATAGGATGTTCGTTATACTAATATAAACAGTTGGATGTTCATTCATTGATGTTAAGTTCGGGGGCTAAATTTTTATTCAATAAATATGTAATAAATTATGATATGGGGTTTATTCACATTTGTTTGAAATTGAAACTATCCTTTTATTGGCCGATAGAAAAACCAAAACCTATCCCTTTTAAATTATGAAAAAACAAAACCAAACCAAACTCAAGTACTCCAGTTCGTTTTTGAGTTGATCTGGCAATGTGGTGTCTGCAGATGATGTCTTCCTCCCAAAGCCAGACAAGAAAAGTCGAGTGATCTCTCTATTGAAGGTTCATACTAACTCCTAATCTCTAACTGATAGACATTAACAGTAACTGATAGACATCTTGGAAGTGGCTTGTAGTACACAGGCCAAGCAAAGAACTATCACCTTAGCCTAAGAACTCCGCTTTCATCAGACTCAAAACCGAATGTCAAGTTACAAAACCAATTAAATAAATAACAATTTTTGGCCTCCTCTAACATTCCAACACAACAAAGCTTCCAATGCAATAAGACAAATATAGAGTGGAATGGTTAAAAAGAATTGACGAAGAAACCATTACCACTGATGTCAGGATAGAAGTTAAAATATCTATAGATCAATGCTCACAAATTTTCACTCTTCATCACAAATTCATTCTTATCAACGAAGGCATTTCCTGAATATACAGTCCCGCTTCTATATAGAGTATCCAGTTCATGAAAATACGGACAATGCTTGCCATTCGGATTCGGCTTCTTCCCACTTCCACTAGCCCGCCTAAAGTACTTGTTTATATTTTCCCATTTCTCTCTGCATTTTTTGGCCGAACGGTTATAACCCATCTTACCCATCTCGACTGAAATCTCCTCCCAAATCAACCCTTTAGAGCCTGTAATCCGAAACTTATGTTCCAATGCAGTTCTAAGTGTTATAAGGGCTTGAACTTCAGTTTCGGGCCATCTTCTATTATTGATGTCAATCTTAATCACTTTCTGAATTCCACTTTCACCTCCTTCCTCTTCCATAGACTGGTTATATACTGGATCTGGGATTTCGATTTCATGGCCGAAGAAATTTTGGATGAACGAAAGGAGTGCTAGGCTACGGGACATCTCTTGGGCTCTTACCTCTTCCTCCCTTTTCATCCTTTCGGTCTCCTTCTGCTTCCACGCTTCTTCTCGTGCTATTCTCTCTCTCTCCCTCTTTTCTATGGTTTCTATTAGCTGCTTGTTCATATTCTCTTGCTTCTCCATCACATTCATTACCAGGTTTTCTAAGAAAAGCTCGAGCTTTCTCCTTGTCTTTCTCTTTCTAGTTCTCTTTCTCTTACGGTCTATAAGTTCATCCGTGTTTGTAGCGCAATCATCACCATCATCTGTAGACGAGCTGAAAACAGAGCATGATCAGCTCAGTTGAAGAATCAGTAGTTCTCTTTTCATTTCTACCTTTCTTAATACAATAGGAAATATCACTTCAACAGCATTACTACACGCGCAAGAAGAAAGTGACACAACTTTTCAACACAAAACACTTCTTAAAACAATGACATTAGTAGGATTTTCAAAATTAATGTAAACTACGTACTGAGAGTGAGAACGAAGAAAAGCTAAGGAAAGAAACAAACCCACATCGAGGAGTCTTTTTGTTTATTAGAATCACGTTGAACAATCACTTCTTTTTCACTAAAGTAATCTTTACCTAAGTAAACTCAACTTGCTTTGATTCAAAAGATTAATCTAGTAAAAGCAGAAAACGAAAAACGCACAAAAATTAAAATTTTAAAATTCAAAATTAAAGAATTTAAAAAATAAATAAATCAAAGTTCAAAACTTACCTAGACTCGTCCTTCGACTGACATTCCTCACAACTAGGGTTCCATTCTTCCATACCCGACCCGTATTTCTCAAGATCGTTCGCCGGAAGGCAGCCATTTCCGACGAAGTTCTCAAACTCATTACCTTCCGTGAAATCAACGGCTCGAACTCTCCCCGAAGAATGAAAGTATTCATTGGCGCTTCCAGTAACCGGACAGAGTTGGTGAGCCTCAAACCCTAGCTTCTGCGGCGAGGTCTGTGACTTCGCTAGATTTCCAGTGAAATATCCGTCGTCCGGAAGAGAATCGGGCGGAGACCTGCCGCTGGACCGTATCGGACGGAGCTTCTGAGGAGGCGGCGGAGGATTTAGACCCCTAGCGATGATGTCAGGAGGACAGTGAATCACGGCCGTTGGATTTGAGTAGAGAAGTTCAGTTGGGTCAGGGAATGGCGACAGATTATGAGGGAAGTCGTCGGAGTTGGGTAATTGTCGGTCCGCGGTGAAGCGGTCCATTGGATTGAAGCGGCGATGATGGTAAAAGGTGCGTGGCGGTGAGGCTTGCAGATCGGTTAAAATGGGACTAGTAAATGGGAGTAAACGAGGGTAAAATGGCCGATCGAAATTACGTTTTTGACCCTCTTTTCCACTGTATTTCAATTAGGAAAATTACTCAAGCTCCATAAAAGTCCAATGAAGGAACTTTCCCATCCCTTCTCTTATTTTTTTCTTTAAATAAACAGACTCTTAAATTTAATTTAGAAAATTATATGAAATAATTTAAATATTTATAATTATAATAAATTTTATATTTTAAAATTTTAATTATAATAAATAGCTAATTTAATTATACATAATAATCTAAAACTTTTAAATTACTTTAAATATTTTTTTTTATTTCATATTTTATTTTCATATTCTTAACTTACTTTACTTTCAAAATTAATTTACCATTTTTATACCCTTCCGTTCTACCATCACAAATTTTGTATCGTTACTTTTTAGAAATATGGTAAAATAATAAAATTAAATAAACTAAAATTTTATTTCATTTTTAAATTGATCTTAATATATTAAGAAATAATTTTCGAACTTAGCAAGACATCAAGAACGAGAGAGATTTCCAATAGAGAAAGATGGCCGCGATGAAAAGTCAAAAAATGATTTTATTGATTTTTTAAAATTTTGATAGAGAATGATATAAGTTGAAAATGTAAAAATAAATAATAGTTTAAAAAGTAATAAAGTAGGTTAAAATATATAAAAATAATTTTAGGTTTAACAAATAAATAAAAAAATTAATTTAGAATATATTAAAATTTTATATACAATTTCCTTTTTTAACTATCTCCATTCCAAATATCTCATTCCCCTCTACTACTCTACACCTCCCTTCCACCTCATCCATTGCCTACTCTCCTCCCTACACTACAATCCACACCACTTGATCCTCTTCGTCCATACCAAAATATTCATCCCCATCATATCTTACCATTTAACATTGTCCCACACCGAAAGGAAGGGCTATCGTCTCCTCTGCTACTCAAACAGTCTAAAGTGCGCCATATCCTCTTTCATCTTTCTTCTCTTACACTTGGTTCTCTCCCTCCCATACCAATTTCTTACATGCCTTAACCATTCCTTTTGAGCCTTCTTGTTACATAAAGGCTTCTCGGCATTCCCATTGCCAAGAAGCAATGAAATATGAGTTACAAGCCTTAGAAGAAAATGTCACATAGATAATAGCACTTCCAGTTGGAAAAAAAAATGGTCGGCTACAAATGAATATTCAAAACCAAGCTTCAAGTGGCATGTCCTAATGTCCTAATGTTGATCGATAATGGAGCAGCAGTTAACATCCTAATGTCCTCTATGATGAAGGTTCTTGATAAGTCAGCCAAGGACTTAATCGCAATTGAGGTAACCATCGGCAACTTCATAGAGGCATGTCAAAGGTACAAGGCATCCTACCATTAGAAATGAAGGTCGGAACAAAGTCATCATTGGTCGCGTTCTTCATCATTGATATGACTACCTCCTCCAATGCCTTTGTTGGGAGAGATTATATTGATTCTAATTCTTGCATACCTTCCTCCATGCACCAAGCTTTGCTGTTTTTGAACTAAGATAAGGTAGAAATAGTCAAAGTCAAAGTAAAACCCTTCACGGCTACTTCTCACATGATAAAGGTCATTTTTTATGACAAGACTGCCGTTCCCATCAAAGTAGTTAAGGTGAATGGAAAAGTATTCGGAGTTATCCCAACATCCGAACCAACATTTGAGTTAGTCGATGATAAATCAACTAATCAAGCACCAGGGATTTTCCCATTTCAACCAACGGCTAAACCCGGCTGTTGCCATAACAGTCGTGGAGAAGAAATATTTAGCCTAGCAGATGAAAGAATATGTTAACGGCCGAATAGAAGTTGGATGAAGGCCTAACTATGGAATAACTAGACCTTACCTCAGGTAAGTTAGATGATCTTAAATTCGATGTATAACACCCGTTGATAAAAATAAATCTAGGATCGGCCGAAAATCATCGGTCGTTTTATATTAGTACCGTTATGTTTGTGCAAATGCAAAATAAAATGATAAAGTTGTTATCGACTTTGAGATTATCACGAAATGCCCAGACTCTATCAGTCAATGGTAGAGCGTCGATTACCTGTCAAGACCGGGTATAAACCTTTCCAGCAACCACCTCGATAAATGTCTACTAAGGTAACCTTTGAAGGGAAGGAGGAAGTGGAATGGCTATATAAAGCCGATTTTATCCGAACTTCTAGATATTCTGAGTGGATGTCTAATACTATACCCATCATTGTAAAAAAGAATGGCAAGTTGAGAATGTGCTTAAACTTTCAAAACTTGAATCTGGGAACTCATTAAGGATGAATATCCTATGCTAGTGGCCAATTTACTAGTGGACGAAGTAGTCAGCTATGAACTCTTGTCATTAATGAACGGATAGTCAGGATATAATCAAATCTTCATAGCTAATGAATATTTTTATAAGACTACCTTATGATGCCTCGACACAATAGGAGTATTCGAATAGGTAGTTATGCCCCTCAGATTAAAGAAAGTCGAGACAATCTATCAAAGAGCTATGAATGCTATCTTCCATGATTTGATCGGTACTATTATGGAATTCTATATTGAAAATGTAATAATGAAATCTATTGGAGCTTCTAATCACTTGGTCGATCTAAAGAAGACACTGGACCGGATGTGTCTTCATAAGTTGAAGATGAATCCAATAAAGTGTGTTCTTAACCTTTTTGCTGTAAATTTTATTGGGTTTCTAATCCACCAAAGGGGTATTGAAGTCGACTAACGAAAGACCAAAGCCATCATAGAAGCCCATCCACTTGAAAATAAGAATGAACTTCAACATTTCCTTGGCCAAATCAATTTCTTTAGGAGATATTTCGAATTAAACCACAAAAACAAAGATGTTCAATCCCTTGTTGAAGTTAAAATAAAAAGACGAGTTTGTTTGGCTGCCCCACCTTCAAGAAGAATTCGACAACATCAAGCAATATCTAGCCAATTCGCCAATGCCCACCTTAGCCATGAGAGGCTGACCAATGCTGTTATATGTTTCGGTAACTATCGAATTAGTCAGCGGCCTCTTGCTTAAGAGAATGACGCAAAGTACAAGCAGACCATTTACTACCTCAATAGAGTGTTGACTTATATCGAGGTACGATATACTTCATGTGAGAAGTCGTGTCTCGCTTTGTATTTTTTTCATTTCAAAACTTAGACATTACATGTTCAACACTCAAGTTTTGGTGATTTCCTAAACGGATCTCGTCAAACACCTATTATCTCGGTCAATTCTTAAAGGATGTTTAGGAAAATAGGCCGTAGCGTTAGCCAAGTTCATCCTATAATATATACCCCAGTTTGTGATTTCTTGGTTGATCACCCTTCTGAGCTTTGACCAAATGATTGCGATGATGTGTTTTAGGTACTATATGCTGAGCGACCAATCTAGGAATAGCATCAAACAGATAATAAGAGCCAAGATCTCTTTTAGGTCGCTAGAAGCTGTACATAATACTTGGTCTTTCTAGTTTAATTTCTCTTTCATGAATAATCAAGCTAAATACAAAGCCTTGATTATAGGCTTTGAAATTCTGTTATAGCTCGGCCCCTTTTGTATAGAAATCTTTGGCGACTCTCATTTGGTAGTCAAACAAATATACAAAGACTATAAGCGTACGAATCTAGGATTAACTAGATATTTTACCATAGCCATTCAATTTTGGAAGAGTTTGAAGAATGTGCGCTAAACCATATTTCCCGATCCTTCAACGCTGAGGTGAACGATATGCCATAGTTAGCATCTGGCCTAGATTTTGAAGGCAATTAGAGCCTATCAGTTTCTTTAAATTAAACTCAATCATTACTTACTTCATAGACTATCAGTTATGATACTCGACGGGTCGAAAACTCCATGTACCCGTCGAGTAAACAAGAAGTTATGATACTCGACGAGCCAAATGCTCAATCGACTCATAACTTCTTGTTTACTAGATAGGTTGATAGCTCCTACGACCTATTAAGTATCATAACTTGTAGTTTATTTCGACTTATCGAGTATCATAACTGCTCTTCTATTAGAATATATGACTATGAAATGAGTAATGATTGATTTTAATTTCTGAACGTCTGATTCAAATAAATGAGATTGTTAAAGAAACGAGTCCACGAGCCAACTAGTCAGCACACCATGTTTATGACTCATTACTGTATTTGTGCGATATCATACTCTTATTTTTAAGCACAAATACAACACGAGTTAATTTATATCGGGCAAAACACGACACGACATAATTTATGTCGTGCCTAAACCAGGCCATGCTCGTGCCCTAAACGTGCCCGAGCTGTGCCACCTCTATTGGGAGGAGATCATGAATTCAATCATACGATTTTCTCATTTTTCATTTTTTTGCTTCTTTTCTTAATTTCCTTTTTTCTTTTCTAGTTTTTTTTTTTTTTTTAAATTTCCATTTTCATAGAATCATTTTATTTTTAGCACGATTCTCGTCGATAGCATTAATCTATCATTTCCTCTCCACGTCTTTCTCCTTTTTCACATGCTTCCCCATTTTCTCACCCTTTTAATCGCCCCATAATTTTCGTCATCCTTGCTCTCCATCGATGTTCGGAAATATCTCATACCCGTTTGTATTTTTTCATTATCGATATGCATTTCAATAATTCATCGATTGGCTTTGTTTACTTTCTCTCCCAGATTTTCCTTCATCCCTTTACTTTTTTGGCACTCAAATCCCATATTCACCTTTTGTCTTCCTTTTCCTTTAAATAAATATAATATAATTCGAGAAAATATCATTTTCAACCCCAAACTTTCAATATTCATTCATTTTCGTTCTCAAAATTTTGAATAGTTCAATTTCATCCTTAAATTTTACAAAATGTTCTATTTTGTTCTCTAGGATCAAATTATAAATGAAAAGTGAAAAAAAAAAAAAAAAACATCTAAAATACATGTATATTAAATTTAAAATATCTCATATCTTTAACAACATTAATATTCTTAGAAAAAAAAAAAAAAACAATTTTTTGTATTTTGATTCATAAACTTCAATTAAGTTTTATACCTATCATCATTTTTTCAACACCTGGAATTTTCTTTGTATATCCTACTAAAGTCGATTGTACCTTATTAGGAGAGAGAGGAACTGTAATTGTCGATATAAAAACCCTTTTTAACGTTCGGTATAAGGAAGCTTTTTTTTCTTTTCTTTGTTTTTCCTTGAAGTGATGAGTACCTTCTAATTTCCTTTCATAATTTAGTCTCGAATTAATGTCTGATAAAGCAATTGCATTAATTTTTGATGTTCCATTTCCTTCGTTACTGCTTTAATTTCCAGCTTTCCTTTCACTTCCATTTCATGATTAATTAGTATCATAATCCCTTGAAAATAATTGAAATTAAACTCTTCCTCTAGCTATAATAACTCAGAGCCATCATCAACATTCTAAGTTATAATTGAAATTAAGGATCTCTTAATTAATTCTAAGTTATTAACCTAATGGTTTTTAAAAGAGATTAATGATTCCCATCTTATTTCCTGAGAAACCTCAAAGAATAGAACTTTGATGTTGAATTATTATTAATCTCGAGCTGATAAAAAATGACACAATAATTGAATGGAACTTACCATTGCACAACCTGTGTACGATCCCAAGTGATTTTTAATTTTAATATATTTTCTCCTACTCTTGATATTTCATGTTTGCCATCGCCGAAACGTGTTGATAAACACATCACCCAACATAGAAATGAAAAAAAATATATATATATATATAATTAAAATAGAGAAAAGGACAATATATCTTCTACGGAAACTAATTAAGCAAAGCATTGTGCAGATGGAGATAGGTGGGGCAGGCGTGAAATTAGTAGAGAGAGAGAGAGAGATGAAAGCTAATGCGGTTTTATCTTCTGAATCTGATGATCGTAATATAGAGCTTGGTAAACCAACAAGAATAATATTATCCGACAACGAATGAATTCGTATACAACAAGGATCATAGCATACTAACCTACTTTTAACTACCCCTTCCAACTTCTAACTTCCAATTAATTTGTTTGTAGTTTGATCCGTTCTGTAAGTCATAAAGACAAAAATACCCATCAAATTCATTACTATTGAGTCTCATGCTCAGCTTTCGTGTGTTCTAGGAGGGTAGTTTTGTCATATTAGTCAAATTGATTGAGATAAAATAAAAATAATTTGACTACACAGGTCAACTACAAAGCTATACGCATTGCTCGCTCAAGCCACTTACATGTCTATATATATGCTCAAGCCTTAATTCTTTATATCTTCTCTGGGTGAAAACAGGTTGGTTGAGCTATCTAATCTCTGGCTCAGAAATATTTTACGTAGAAACAAAGTGAAGTAGTAATATAGCAGAAAGAAGAACATGACCAACTTTCACGGTTTCCACACACACAGACGTGTAATTTCATTTACAATCGTCCTCTTCTTGTACTTGTCTGGATTTACAGCCGATGGTCGGAAAGAAGTAGTTGATGATGAGAAGGTGTTGTTAATGGAATTGGTGTCCAGCCGAGACGAAATGGTGGAAATAGCTGGATATGGTGAGGAAAAGCTATCCACGGTTGTGGTCACAGGTTCGCTTCTTTGTGAAGCCTGTTTGGAAGCTGATCAGCCTCAACTTCGTGCATGGCCTTTATCAGGTCTGTAATATATTTGTTTCTATGTGTATAGCTTCATTCTTGGTTGAATGGATATATATAAAAGGGATGATCCTTTGCTTATAATTATATTAGACATGAATTTGTTTTCGAAACCAATATTACAACTTGTATATGCATACACATGTTACATAGATCTTAAATGTTGGTGAAGACTTATAACTCATCTATAACTAGGTTTTACCATTTTGTAACTTTATTTTTTCTTTTTCTTTTAACGAGACGGAAATCTCTAATGAATTGAACTATTGGTATCATTTGAGGTTTTCACATAGCTGGATTGTTTGCTTTTTAGGTTTCATGTTTTCTATCTAGGTTAAAACTGATAGAAAGCCTCCCATTTGATTTTTTTTTTTTTATCATGAAATAAAATTAATGCAAATAGTAAACGATTGTTAATGTATATGTTCTTCATACAATCATGACAATGGCAAATAGTATTAGATTGATTGACTAAATAATGTTACGATGCAAACTCTAAAGTTATGTAAACGATAATTCATGTTTATTTCCTTAATACGATCATGATAATATTTAATTCTATATGTCCTTAATACTATCATGATGATGACACGTATTATTAAATTGATTAATTAAATTATGTCCCCATCATAATATTTTATTTCATGGGTGGCTTATACATTCTTTGATTTTAACTCAAGGCTGTGTGAACATATATATTGGTCCGACTAATCTCCTAGAATTTGATCATTACACTTAATGGAATCATGGGTTAGTCCTCTAGTTAAATTATGGTTAACATAAAATCTCTGCAGGTGCTTTGGTGCGGGTTCAATGCCATGAGAACAAAAGAAAAAGAAAATCAATGTGGGTCCATGGAGTCACGGATGAGTTTGGTGAATTTAGCATTGACCTACCTTCAAGCCTTCATGCAACACCAAACTTGGAAAAGTCTTGTTCATTTAAGATTCTTAGAATACCAAAGAATACACACTGCAAACCAGCTTTTGTGAGTAAGGAAAGATTAATGACATTATCATCGAATGAGAACGGAATTAGGGTATATTCGGTAGGAAACGTTCGTTTTCTCCATCGTACATCTAAGCCTTTGGAAGCATGTATGAAGAAAACGGCTAGCTAGTGTATCAAATGGATGGGGATACATATGGAGAATGCATGCAGGCTCATTGGATGGCGCTTAAGTCACGACAATGGCACTCTGTAATTAATAGATTGTAGAGAATGTATATATATATGGAACGTACTTGGTTACAAGGTCGATTGACTTGTATTATATTTGATCTTACATTTGATATAATAACAAGTTACTGTACACGTTCGATAATATTCTACAAACCTGGCTACCTTAGTCTAGAATTGATCTTCAATTCCATCAATGTTCATATCCATGAAAGATACAAATGTAATGCACCCTTGCCAGTCGACAAGGTCAAGTTCCTTGCCTCAACTCAATGGCCCGAGCGAGTGCATGAAATGAAGAATAGCATATATAGACGATAGAATACATTTTTATAGTCCATCAAGTTGACACCAAATAACAATTAGCTGATGCTCTAGTGAATCATGCTTGTAATATAGATGGTAGAATATATAACGATAGAATACATTTAAAATCAAATCCTTTGCAGGCTTCCCTTATATAGTGATATAGGAGGCCAATTATACAGTAGCCGATGCTTGAATCATGCTTGTAATATTACATTAGATCTATCTTTTACAAATTTTGTTTCTCGTTATTTGCAAGTTTAACTTTGCACGTTTCATGACAAGTTGGGTCGGGATTCCTTTTGACAGTTTTGATGCTTGTTTTGAAGGTTTCACACGCAAGGCTCCTCCCTATTTTCCTTTTCTTCCAATAATATTTTAGCATTTAAGTATAAAAAAAAAAAAAAGAAATCTCAATCAAATTTCTAAGCTTTCAAAATATCTCAATTTAGTTAGTCCAGCCCAAATCAAGTACAAAACTATTACAAGTAGACCTAAAACATAGAAAATGAACCTTTGCAATTAAAGTGAAAAAAAGGTTGTGATATCTTTTTGATGTTACTGAATTTATCAGACAAAAGATCCCACTAAATAGAATCATAATTCTATGAATATCTCACTTTTGACTATTTCCTTGATTCTAAGCTTATTTAATATATTTCCTAACCAATTGTATTTGCCACAACTTATCATGGAGCTATGTGCTATATATGTACCAAATCACGTATCATAAGTTTTTGGGTTACGTACTTCTTTAGAATTAATGAAAGATTAATGGCCATCTTAGAATTAATATAGCTAATATACAAATCGCATTAGGTTCAAAATGTAAATTAAAAAATATATAAATAAATTATACTTAAACTTGTTATGATTACAGAATAATTCTGACAAGCTTTGGCCTTCACAGATTTTTTATACAAATTTTTTACACAAATTTCTTTAACTGTTTTCAATTAGACGAGTCATTAGAGTTACTAGTAGAGAAGGAGTCTCGCCAATATTTAAGTGTTAAATGAGTTATCATATTACGGGCTACCACTGCACTTGGACCTAAACTGTCATCAACCATATCTAATAAAATGCAAGATGTGCTAAAACTCATAATCAAATATGATCACATAACTAAATTGAGCTCGCAAGCATATCCCAAACCTAACCATATTGAATAGCTAGTTTTTATAAAATCTGAAATACTAAATTTATGCAAGCTCAACTAAGAAAATTTTAACATTTTTTTCTCTTAGTGAATATTAATTTAGTTATTTTATAAAATAAGTTATTTTAAAAAACGATACTCAAACTGAATTATTTGCAAACTTTATGTCGCCACAATTTTAAAAATAATATAATCGTGCAGATACATCTCTAAATAATTGGATCCAATGAGACTACTAACATTGAATCACAACTATCATTATATCCATTATTTGACATAAGATCATCAATGGTTACAAATGTCAGTACCCTTATAAACATGATACTGTAGTAAGAAAAATAGTATTCGTAATATGATTTCAAATATATTACTTTCTTATCAGTTTTCTTTACGATTTCTCTATCATCGTATGCTTCGTCAAAAGATATCTAAAGAAATCGATCCCTCTTTCACTAGATGCTTAAATAGTAAGCGTTGAAAATGAAGCCCAAGCATCAAAAAAAAGTCATGTATATCTTATATTACAGTTTCGAGACTTTCCTATATATTGTCATTCATGAGATATACTTAGATGACAAACCGTTATAGCATTCTGTCGGCAATCTTTTTGGTTTGACCAAGAAGTCTTATGTCCTCCGAGTCGCACGGCGTTTTAACCGAAAAAACTTCTTGCGCAATTCATGCCTTTCTGTTTTTATGACCAGAAATTTTTTCTTTATTTCCATTTCAAATTGTTCTCTGGACTTTTTATCAATATGAGGTGATCGTAACACAGTATATAAGACTCGTGATTCAGGCAATCCAATCTTCCGTGTGTAAGGCGGAAGCCCCTGTTCCTGTAAGTTTTGTCTACCCGCTCTCGCTTACTTGCCTGCTGTCTAATGGCTTTCCTTAGTGGGATTTCTATAAGATTGACATCTAATCTTAATATTTTAAAGTTTATGATGTTATAACTTTATTGGGCACAATTCTGTAATAAAATCAACTCATATTGCTTAGAGGAAGTCAACCCATAGATGAGAGGTTGGACCTTAGGGGAAAGAGTACTAAGGATCACATTCAAGAGACCTTGGTTCTTTCGGCACCAAGATTGACATTCAGGATTTGGAGTATTTGTGGTGCGGGTAGTCATAGCAGGGGGCAGGGGGCAGGGGGCAGGGGTAGAACTATCCACAAAATCTATGAGATCATGACTATGGAGACAGGGCTCAAATTCTTTAATTTGAATTTTCGTTGGGTTTATCTGTTAGCATATCTGATTCAGACCACAATCGCACAGATCACGCTCGACCATTTAATACTCGATCCAAATCTAGAGAAATCAAACACAGATCCAACGACAGTCGTCCCAAACCTTCCAAACAGCCAATTCGAAACCCAAATAGATCATCAAACTTGCCACCAATGGAATCTGCAACCCAACAATATTAGATCTTACTGAAGGGAAGCTCACTTGCCAAGAAAGAAAACCAAAAACTCATATCCATCACTACCAGTTTAAACTCAAGAAATGCCCAAAATCAGAGAGAAACTAATTGAGAAGGAAACCCATGCTAGAAAACCACACCAAATTAGAGACACTTAAGTAAGAAATAAAAATTAGATGCGATTGTGGAAGGTGGAGATCAGCGTTGGTGGAAGGTGGAGATCAGCGTTGGTGGGTGGTGGAAAGTGGTGATCGGTGATTATGGAAGGTAAGGGATAGGCGATGGTGGAAGGTCACATTTTCAGAGGGGCAACGCCTGGCACACAACCCTCGGAAGGTAAAGGAAAGGAATAACATTTTTACAAAGATATCAAACTTGTGAAGATAGTAATTGGCATAAAGCAAAATCTTGCATATATACATGAATTTGTTACAATTATAATTTTAAAGCTTATCAAACACTTTGATATGCTACCGTGAATGAGTTACTTAACTAGTGTGACATTTGTTATTTATGCTAAAAACTTTGATGATTACAAAGATATTAAGTGTTTGGAAAAAGTCCAATTACTTTTTAATATGATTTTAGATATTAAAAATATCAAAATTATGAAAATATAGTATTATGGTATCAATTTATAAGAATAATGAAGATATACAAGATTACTCTATAGAGATAAAGCTTCGTACAATTACTTTGGGAGAGAATTATAGAATAGAAACTTAGGAGTAACACAACTATATTATAAAATAAATTTGGTTTTATGTCGATGATATGGAGGTCTCAGAGTGTGAAACTTTTCGTTAATTTGATTCTTTAGACTATAGGATTAAAGTAGGTTTGATAAAATAGAAGATGACGTCAGGAGTCTTATGCGATAGAAAGATATATGTGATGTTGAAATGAAAGTGTTACAAGACGATCATTCGACCAACTATGCTTTATAGTTTGAAGTGTTTGGCCACTACGGAACAACATATACATAAGATGATGGTAGCATAGATGCGTATGTTAAGATGAATGTATAATAAAATACGCAAGGACACGATTAAGAATGACAAGATTAAAAGTTATCTAGGTATGATCTTAATAGAGAACAAAATTAAGAAGATACGTCTAACATAATTTGATTACATGCAGAGGAGACCAAATATAGTTTCAATTCGAAAAAATTTAGATTGATAAGTAAGTGATGAGTATAAATAGAGGAGTAGACCGTTGAAAACTTAAATGAATGTGATAAAAGAAAATATCTTAGTTCTTAAATCAAACAATAATATGTGAGAAGATCACTTAACTTGAAGAACCAATATCTATATAACCAACTTCAAAAATAACAAAAATAAATTTTGATGATAATTCTCATTCTCATTCTCATTCTCATTCTCATTCTCATTCTCATTCTCATTCTCATTCTCATTCTCATTCTCATTCTCATTCTCATTCTCATTCTCATTCTCATTCTCATTCTCATTCTCTAAAAAAATCAAATCAAACTTAGCTTTTGATTTTCTACCGTGAAAGGCTTTTACTTAACCAACATGATGCATTTGCTATTTATACTAAGAATTCTGATTATTACAAAAACATTGAGCCATGCTCTATAATCTGAAAAGTACAACCAGGGACAATTTTTTCTTCAGCCAAATCCAAAACTTACAATCAAGATATTTAGCCTTGTACAAATTAATTATAGAATCACCAACTTTTCCCCTACATGAAGCATAATTTGTTTTTTTTATAGGTTTTCCAAGGGCTATTAGTAATTAGACTTGCACAAATTAATGATTAGAATAAACTGCTTTTCCTCAAGCATCTTCTATAATTTTTTTTTTGTTCTTCTCCCGATTATGGTTGATTTGAAATATCATGATGCTTCAAAATCATCCCCCCTTCAAACTAACCGCAAAAGCATATTTTAAATCTTCCTTTCATTCTTCGTTGATGAAATTGCTAACAAAAATTTAAAAGGTCTAATGAAATTAACCTCCGTGCATAAGCCATAGATAGAAAATTTGGAAGAAGTTCATTCATATACTTTCATTCAAAACAACAAAAATTTACACCATCAATCATTTGAGATCTAGTAAAAATGAAAAAGAAACCATATATACAACACTAGAGCAATTGATTATTCATTTCCTACTACAATGGTTTCCACCTTCTTCCTATATTTTTTTTAGTCCTTTTCACTGCTTAAACACCGGGCAACCCTTAATAACAATTCCCGGCTCAGTCGGACAAGTAGCCAGGGGGCAATGATCATAATCGGTCCCCCACCATTTCAAATTCCGGCCCTCATTTTGCAAAGCAAAGAAAAGCAAAACACCCATAAAAGCTGTCCCAGCATCTAAAGCTGCGGAAAGAACATAATTATACTTCTGCCACCACCTCTTGTGAAACCGGAACACAAAGTAGTTAAATACAGTTCCAGTTATAAGCCAGCTGGCAATATTTGTCGGAGTTGCCGGAGGCATTCCCGCAAATCCATATGATATAACCGGAATGTTAATGAGGGAGATCCATTTCTTTTCCGGGAACATTTTGCTTAAAACCCAGATCGGAACCGGAAGAATAGCTCCAATGAGGAACAACCAGACCAAATTACGGTACAGCCCTCCAGGGCCAAATAGCCTCCTCGGCCCAATAAGGCCCCATATAACAGATGCATCGAAGGTGACTCGGAATTTAGGACAAGTCCATGGGCTGTCTGGATGGTCTGCATTTATATCACAAATATTATCTATGTTTTCCAACATCCACCAAGCCACTGCAAGGTTTACCACTCCAGAAACTAGAGTTCCAACAAGCTGAAACATATCAAAAAGAGATATGTCAAATGCCGATTTGGGATTAAAAGAAGCATGGGCCCACATAATCTAATCAAGGGGAATATAATGTAACTAAAATGCCCTTAAAACTCCATCTGTTCAACTTATTAAACTGACATTTTGTAGAATAGTAGATTCAACAGTAAACTGAGAGCCGAAACTAGACTTTGGATTGAAATTGGACAAGAATAAGTGATTCGAGATAAAGCTCCAATGAGGACCTGAGCTGTGTACATGCAACGAGGTGGGATTTTCATGTAGTGGCCGAGTTTAAGGTCGGATAAGAAAGAGAGAGCATGGACTGTACTGATCCGACCATATATCTTGAAAAGCAAATTTGCAATGGGTTTTCCTTGGAGCACATAACCAATGATGAACTGTGCTATGATGTCATACCCAGGTTGCTGCAAAAGTAATAACCAAAAACAAACAAATAAGATAATTAATTTTATTGAAAATGTTGAATTGAGAGGCAAAGGTTTAGACATTTTACTTGGTTGGTTGTTGCTTGAATAACACCAATTGGAAGAGTAACAATCCAAGCCAAAGCAAAGGCAAATAACATACCCCACCATGGCAATTGAACTTCCGCCTTCCATACAAGAGTCATTATAATAGAAATAACCATACTTCCTACGAGTAAAGCAAGAAACCACCATTCAGGGACTTGTTTGTACTTTTTCATGAGTTTTGCATGAATGTCTAATTTTGCATTCTTCATTGCCGATCTGCTTTGCTTCAAGATTTCCCTACACAGTACTTAAAGTTATCACTTGTCTCGAGAACTTGGCATTATTAAATTAAGACGATCAAATTTAACTTCTGAGAAGTGATTTTTTTTTTTTTTACCTGCCATGAAAGAGGGCAACATGAGTGAGAGTAGCAGTAAATCGTGCAAAACCGGACCCGATAGAGAGAGCAAAGAGAGGGCTGAGATAGAGCTTGCCATAACTATTATAAGCAGCAACATTAAGATCAAAATCAGGTGTCAAGATCTTAGTAGTTTCATACTTATGTCCAGTTGTAGTGAACAGCTGATTAGAGAACATAGGGAATTTTCTAGCATCAAAAGTGTTGAACTTCCAATAACAAAGGGGCACAATTATGTAAATGAACATTATGAACCCAACCCCAACATTGAGAATAGAAGACCATGGTGTCACAAGTGGGCTGCCATGGTAGGCTGAGATCCCAGCCCAATCGAGTGTGAATGCACCGACTCCAAGCCCGTGGTAGCCCGACCCGATTTGTTGGGCAGTGATGCTGTGGGGCCAGATCCAGCATACCCAAGAGAAGAATGTCAGCATTGGGAATAGATAGCCAGGGAGTGCATAGTATGCAAAGCTTGCTCCCATTGCAATGAGAAAAAATCTCATTCGAGTCAGTCCTTTGCTTTTATGCTCTTTTTCATGGAGTGCTCTGTTTCCAAAAAATTAAAACAAATTAAATATATATATATATATATATATATATATATATATATTTATATTTAATTCCTACTTGTGAGTAGGAATGTAAGGAAATATATAGAAAGAGTGTTGTAAAAACAGAGAAGAAAAAGATTGACCTGAAGAGAGAGACTTGAGCGAGGTTTGCGGGCCACCACATTTCAACTGGATCCACAAGGTACCGCCTAAGAATTCCTGCCCACCCGTATCCAATGATCTGAAAAAATAAAATTTTAAATAAATTAAATAATAAATAAATAAGAACAATTCTATTGTGTATCCGATCGCTATGGCTCAATAAAAAACGAAGTAAGAGAATTTGAAGGGACTCAAAACAAATTTTCCCTTTTTCAAGTAACAAAAAAATTAAAAAAAAATAATAATAAATCTAATCTAATTACTTTGATGAATTTTTTATTAAATTCTACTCATCATATTATATATCGAAATTTAAAAATACTAAAAGTTTACCAAAAACCAAGTGGATTTCTCGAATTGTAACATGTTTTTATCTTCAAAATAAAATCAAAACAGAACATAAAGAAAGCAAAAAAAAAAAAAAACTAAAATAATAATATAACAATAATATAAGTTGAGTGACCTGAGTAGTCAAGACGATGAGAAGAGCAAGAAGAAAGTTCAAGCTCTGCTTATAATAAGCCTTCATGACAGTAATAGCACCAATCGAGTAAGCATCCCCTCCACCAATAGAAACCCCACAATTAGCGAAGATAGTGATAATAACATGCTCTTTCATATTAAACGGGCCAGGATTGAGACTAAATCTGTAGCCAAACAGACCGTACTCTTTCCTCGGCAGAGTAGAGGCCATGAACCGTCCAATCGGCAAAACGCCAATCTGCATGAGAATGGCGGAGATTGTGAGCGGCTGCGTCCTGTAAGTGAAGAAGGTGTTGAGAAATATGAGGATTATGCATGAGGTCAAGCCGAGGAACCACGCCCGGAAAGTCATCACCGGAAGGGATGGATCGTCGGTTTCCGGCACCACTAGGGCCACCTCCTCTATCTCACATCTGGTGGTTTCTTCCGGCAAGGTGGTGGTCGTCCCTTTTTGTGTTTCCGGTTCCAGGGGGTTCGTCTGAGTTTGAGGCTTGGACGCCATTGAAGGAATCAGAGAGATTGGAGAGAGAGGGAGTCTTCTCTCTCACTTATCTTCAGAGAAAGAGAGGCGGAGAGGCGGAGAGGCGGAGAGACAGAGAGAGAGTCTTCTGTGACAGTGAAATGTGAGGGATTGAGAATCAGTACAAAGCGTCTATTTATTAAGAAAAGAGTGAAGAAGAAGAAGAAGAAGAAGAAGAGAGAGGGAGAGAGATATTTTTTGGAATATGGCAACCCTGCCCTCCATTGTAAGCAACGGGAATTTTCCTTTCTCTAGATTCTACAGCTCGACAGCAAAGAGAAAAGAAATAAAAAATAAATAAATATTATTTATTAAATAAGAAATAACCCAATGAGTATTATTAATAGTCGAGAGAATTTGATATTTATTTATTTATTTTAAGGAATCAAATTTTTATTTAAAGAAATATAGACTATATAAACTATAGTACTGGTATTATTAGTCTTAGAGATATTTTCCAAAATCTATAGAGGAGTGGTCCACCACGGTCTTTGTTTTTTTCTTCCCGCTAATTCAATTTGGGTCTATGCTGTTGACATGAGTGGGGACCCACAGACTGGTCTTAATTTATAATATATGTTTATTCCTAATTTGGTTGGACCTACCGTAAATATAATATATATAAAAAATTGATCGGTCGGAGTTGTTCCGGTGTATGCAAATAGTGTTTGATATGAATTTGAATATAAATTGTATTTTTATACTTAGGGGTTAGAAATTATTGAAGTGGTGTAATTTTACATACAGACAAGCTAACATTTTGTCATTTTTCTGTTTACTGTTATTACATTACATGTAACAACAACAATCTTTCTAAATCATGTCCAAAAACTAGCCTAGCTGGTGAGATAGGTCTCATGCTCATAATAACCAATTATACTTTTGTCACCTTTCTCTAACATCCCCGCTTTCAAGCATGAAACATGGAAACATGGAAACATGGAAACGCGAAACATTTCCCGCCCAGCAGATAAAATAAATTATAAAAATAAACAATTTTTTTTTTTAAATGGCATTTTAGTCAATTCGAAAATACAGTACATCCATCTCATAATTAATATTTTAGTGATGATACTTTTTCTAATTATAAGTTGGTTTTGGCTGTTATGCGGATAAGCACGTGCTCTTCTGAGTCTGACACGCTTTTCCCTCGTTGATAACAAAAGTCTGCGTGGGTCTACACGTGGGCTTTATACTAGTAATGTGGGACCCATTACTTAATTTCCAATCAGATATAGAAGTGACCCATTCACTGTTTACAGACCCATTTTTGCCACACTTCGGTCGCCATGTGGGACTGAAGGCTCGTGTTTCACCGCATGTTCACGGAGTCGATAAATTACCGATAGTGGAGCACACGTGGGACGACCATGATTTTATTCACACTAACAATTATGATTATTCCATAGATTATATCGTATTGTGTTTAGTAAGGATTGACTCCTCCCGTATTTATGGTCACGCTTAAAAATAGAATATGATATGAACATAATAATAAATTATAAATATATCCTGTCAATTTATGAGGTTGTTTTTTTTAATAATTTCATTTTTTTAATTAGATATTTAAAAATCAAATTTAATTATTATTTATTTTATAGTCACATAGATTAACATAATAATAATTATAATATTTAACAAGCCGAAATAAACTAAAAATTATGATATTTGACGGATCGATGAAATCTTCGATCCGTTGAATATCATAATTAATAGTTTATGAAGTAAGTAATGATTGATTCTGATTTAAAAAAATTTGATTGTTAATAAATTAGAAGTTAGTAGCATTAAAATAAATATATAAATAATCATTTTTAATAATAATTATTTAGTAAATTAGAAATTAAAATTATAAATAAATTGAAGAAAAAAAATATTATTTAATCAAATAAGATCTTATATTAATAAAAAAATTTCAATATACAAAATAATTTATGGAAAAAAAACATCTCTTAGGACTAGGAGGCCTTTTTGGTTCCGTACCGTGCTCGTGCCGTGTCATGTGTGCTCGTACCGGCCTGACTCATTTTGTCATCTCTAATAATAATAGTAAAACAATTACTGATATTTCATAACATAAGAAACGATATATTTTTTTTTATGAATCTAGTTTACGGTCACTGTCACATGATAAATTAAATTTTTGATAATTATATATATTATTTTTATTTAATAAATATTAGAATAATAATATTTATAATTATGATAAATTTAATTTACCACATGCTATATATACTCATACAAAAATGCCATATAAACAATACTAAATATGATGGGAGACCCCTCCCGGGTTTGGAGCTCTGATCTATGTATCACATAGATAAGATATTTACACCCATTCGCAATTGTTGGATTCTTATTATGTAGATCTAACAGTTTTCAAATATGCAGTGTTACAAATTAATTTTTAGAAATTAAAGGGCATTAAATGAATAAAATATAGGTTTCATCTCTTACCTCTGAAACTCAGCTGCCATCTACGTGAGCCTCCAATAATTTCAGGTCGTTGGATTGAATTCATTTATAATACAAATAGGGTAAATTAAAGAAAAAACACTCCACTTATGTTCTCTTCAACTTCCCTCCATTAACAATCAACTTCATCGAAACTCAATCCCAATCAGATTATGGCCAACGTTTTGTCTATAACGACAATTATTCTTCTTGAATAAGACTCTTATAGTACTTTTGGAGATTATTACTCATAGATATAAGTAAAATGCATTACACCTCATTATCTTACTCTAACTACTTGCTTCATTTGGCCATTGTTTTAGGATCCGTTCTCTCAAGTGGGATCACTATGACTTATTGATTCAATACATCAAAAAATCGCTCATACCTGAAAATAATTATTAAGTTTTTATACTAGTCTTTAAAATTGGCTCCGACTAATTTATTTCGTTCAAAAATCAATTCAATTTTTCAGACATCGTAAACTATAAAACATATAGAAATAAAACATAACAACATAATTAAATATGCATAGGATATTAGCTACCTAATATTTCAAATGTCATATAAAATTTTTGATATCTCACATTATTTTATTATGAATTTATATTCACATTTTTAACATAAAAATGAGAAAATAATTTTGCTTAGTGGGAAAACGATCCAATCACTTTATTATAACTCTTACTTATCCACAACTAATCATAATAAAATGAAAAGTAGCAAATACATTTACAATTACATATCATGTAATTCTTACCTTTAAGCAAATATAATCTCATATGTCCATAGCTAATTATATTTCTGTAGTTGAGCTTAATCCAAAACATTTTTGTAAAATGTAAAGTGTTAAACTAGTACATGAGTTGGTTAAAATTATTATTTTACCCTTCTAATTATCTATTTATCCTTAAGTATCAGTAATCTATTAGTGAATAATCAATTTATAATTTAATTATAAATTTAAGCTCAAAACCATTCAGTTCCAGAGCTAATCCTCAAGAGAACTAATATACAATCTTTTATGAAGAATATTTAGATTACATATCTATAAATCATGTTTCTAGCAAATCCAAATGAATCTATAAATTAAAAGTGTTTAGCCTATCTTACAAATAAATCGTGACGAATGAATCAAAAGATCTAGTTGACATAAACAGTAGTTCATGAATACTTATGATTCAAATTGATCTGCATATGATCATCTATTGATATGAATAAAATATTTTATGGCAAATGACATTTTACTAAAAATATTAATCAATATCGGGTCATGTCTTATATAATCCAATTATATAAAGCACCTCCCCTAAGATATCTATCTATATTAGTTATCTGGATCTAGATCACTCGCATTCATAATATTAGCAGACCGTACTAGCAACCATTAATTAAAAATTTCATACTTTAATATGTTATGGATAATTTAATTCATTATTTATAATTTTAATCATCTCGTACTAATACAAGATTATAAGTACATGAATAAATTTAAAATTTTCTGATATTTATATATATTATTTAATAATAATACTTTCAAAATAATTATATAAAAAAATATCATTTTCATCAACTTCATTAAAACAATATACTTATCAAATTCTTTCACGACGCCATTCCCAACAAGAGGAGCAAAAACTTGGTATTCGCTTGATGAAGATGTGAAAGAAGAAGAAGATAAAACTTGCTCGACCAATCGGCTATGCAATATGCTTTTACGAGCATTATATCATGGTATGAATTTCATTGATTCTTGTAAGTAAATGGAGAGTTTGGTAATCAATTTTTGTAAGAAATTCTTTGACATTTCTCTTAATGATGCGGCAAAACAATTGAAGGCTCTAATGAAGATCAAGTGTATGAAGGAGAAGAGAGGAGGAAAACAAAAAACAAGAAGTGAAAAGCCTCTATATGAGCAACGTCAAAGAAAAAATAGTTAAAAAGGTAAATATTATTTTCTCATATCTTATGATTCTAAACAACTAAAACTTGAAATATATTTCTACTTTTTTTTTCATTTTCACGATAAAAAGGTTGTTAGTAGTGAAGAACCCGTACTTCGAGAATCGCTTGGATCCTTATGTCTGCTATCTTACCTCTAACATAATTTGTAAGTCATCGCCTTAATTCCAGTATTTTTTTTATTTTTATTTTTTTTACATCGCGACATGATATAGATTTGGTTAGATTTAGGAATCTTGAAAATTTTGTTTGTCGGGATTGAAAACTACTTATTATTTACTATTTGTGTTTTTATGCAGGTGAATTTGAAAATGCAAGTGTACTCGCCGGCTTCTCCCTAACAATATGGAAGTTGATGGTTTAATTGTGTTTTTTCCTTTCTATGGTCTGTCTTCTTCGACAATGCCGAAGAGAGTTTCTTAGCTACTATGTTTGATCGTCCGATGTTGCTTTTGATTTGAATACTAGATAATATTATCATTGTTTGGAATTTTACTCCATTCACTTGATTTTTTATTTGAGTTTGAGTTTTGTACTTTTATTGTAATCGATGCTATGTTTTTTAACTTTAAATGATAGATGCTATGTTTCTGTTTTTTACTTCAGTGAATGGAATTCAACTCCATTTACTTAATTTTACTTCATTCCTAATGTACTGCAGCTAGTGCTTTCATGATCCGGATTGTTACATATGCATATAGCTCTTCTAAGGCAAATGCGGTTAGCAGAAGAAAAGTTGAGAAAACAGGACCATCTTTATTACCATTGTAGAAGTAAAATTGGTGATGACAAACAATACAAGTGTGTTTTCATAAGGAACATGCTTAAACATAAGTTTCAAACGTCTTTAAATTACTTTTCAAAACGATTACAAATATATATAATTATCAATCTAAAAAGAAAAATCTAACTTATCTAGCAATCAAACAACCTTGATGCTAAAAAACTAACTAATGAACCTAAATTTCTTCATGTAGTAGTTCGAGAAGGCTTTCTAGTTTCTTCATTTTTCTGCTCTTTCTTGTCGCTGTTCGGGATTGAAATTGCATAATGTTTCTATGCAGGGTATGCAATTGGAGCAAACAGATAAAAATTAACCTCTACTCCTAAAGAAGAAGCTTCAAATAAAAATTCTCATAACCTCTGCAAATATGACTTGCATTGGTGATCTTTGTAGTTCCTTCGACGGCTAATCCAACAAATACCAGTGAAATCCTACCTCTCAAATCTTTCACAACAAGGAGTGAACCATAAAGGGCACTAGTTAAAGAAAACAGGTAGACCAAATTAGCACATATGTTAAAGTTATTAGAAAGATGAGTCATATTCTCTAAAAAAATATAGTAAAATACCTTCCTTTCTCTTTGCCAAGGACCAGAGCATTGTTCCCATAAACATGAACTATGGCTCCAAGATTAATCGGTTCACTCACTAAACCATTTACTGAGGCAATAGGAATGAGTTTATATGGAGAGTTGGACAATAGAGAATTTTGAAAAGGTTGGTTGCAATTGGGTAAGCATCTCGAATGCCAGTTTAGGACTAAAATGTTGGCATCTCGAATGCCAATTTAGGACTAAAATGTAGTTTCAGCCTCAAAATCTATTGTATGCTTACATCAAGTTTTTACTAGGGTTTCACATTCATTAAAAGTAAGATACACAGATTCCAAATTCCACTTACCTAAAACTTAAGAATTCATTTGACCTTATATCCAGTTTCAATGACTTACCCAAGTGCATATACTCTACTTAGGACATAGCTTTCATGAAGAAATCGAGACATACTATGAAAGGAAGATAGAAATCATCCATCATGAAGATGATGGAAAATTAACATCTTAATATGCTATGTTTATACTTGATTTTGAGTGAAGCTCATTTCGTATAAGCGAAAGGTCAAAATTAATTCGAGTTCCTCTTCATGAGAGCTTTGATATGTCTTAGTTTCTTACCTCATTTTTTTCAATCTTCTGTTTAATTATTTATTTTGTTTAATATTTTATTTTGTTATTCTAATATATTTTTGGTTTTACATATTTTTCTTCTATTTTTCTATTTTACTATTTACTGTTTATTACTTTATTGCTTACCGATTCTATTTCATTATTACTATTTACTATATTATATCTTTATATATTATTCACTACTTTTACTTTTCTATTTATTATATAACTCATACGGAAGAAGCGAATCATATGAATTACATCTTTCATTGTCGGTTTAATAGAAGAGGAAATCCTAAAATGGAGGAGCCAGATTTTCCTTAATAACATAATAATCACGAAATCAGTAAAGAAAAAGAAAATCATTAGAGAAGAAAATATGTGACATTTACTTGAATCTTCAAAACCCAAATTCATGCCCTGAAGAAGAACGAGAAGAAGAAAGAAAGGAGAATGGAGAAGCAGAGGTTGTGTGAGAATGTGAGTTTTGTGTGAGAAATGTATTGTTAATGTGTTTTTCAAATTTTTCTAAACTTTTTTTCTGAAAGTTTTTTTTTTTTATTTTAAAATTTACCACCATATTTTATTTTTAGTAATATTAACTTTCTATATTTAACAAATAAAAGCTACTTATCTACTCTTAAATTTTTTGCACTCCCCTAATTGAGTTTCTAAATCATCTTACGCCTACTATTTTATAATACGAACCACATGAGTTATTATTATTATTGTATATATATAGACACTATATTAAGAAGCAGTCTTGTTTCAATATGTTTTATGGGTGTGTGACAAATCAAATCTCATCATAATTATAAATTCAGTCTTATATATCATATTATCCATTATATAAAAGTTACGTTTATGGTTATGATGAGATTTAATTTTGAAAGTTATATGTTCATCAAGGCAAATAGTTAGACCTAATAGGTCATATGAATTCTATAGATTAATCTTTTTATTTTTCAAGTATTAGCAAACTTATTTAATATATTTGATGTATTTAATATAAGCCATCCTATTTATCATACAATTATTTTCTGAAAAATTATATTATATGTTTATTTTATAACATGTTATCATAAAGTTTCAGAACTTTAGAATATGATCTTGAAACCATGATAGATATTATATTAATTGAGATTAAGAAGCTTAAAGACTAAAGATCTAAATTGCTTTGAATTATAAAAAAAAGGGTATTGATAATATGGTTATATTATCTCCTTAATGGTTAAGGATAGTTAGTTGATCTCACAATATAGATAATATGTAGATAAATATATAAATATTTCATAAAAGATTAATTAAATTATCAGTAGAAATTAACTAAAATATAAATAAGATTCATCTAATAATTATAATATTTGTGGTTCTCAGATCAGATATCTATTAATTTATTTAGAATCAGCTTCTAAAATAGTATTTAAAATTTTTCATGAGACTAACATAAAACTATATAAGCAAGATCAATATGATACAAGACATAAAGTAAATTATATAACAATTAAAGAAATAAACAATTTCGAAAGAAATTAGGAATACTCGTACAGTTCTATTGGAAACATTTACAAAACCCAACAATTCCCACTTTGATGATGATCTTCTAGAACGAACAAAATCACACATGTTGTAGAATCAATATCATTATACAATAACGATTTTAACAAAAATCAAAATATAAGGTTCCATTAAGGGGGAGGAAACTTGAATGTGAGCATAGTCACATATGCTTTGACGTAAATAGGAGACTTGCTATGAGTTAGTGGGACATCCACGTGGGCACAAGCTTCACAAGTTTTGTAAACATACACATTCCAACAACGTAGCAGCTCTAACTGTTAAAGATGTTGGTCTACCACCTCAATTAAGTCATGAGAAATATGGATAGGTACTTAAGCTCCTCGGACAAGAAGATTCAGCTTCATCTTCAGCTCATGTTCAAATTGCTAACATGGCAGATATGACCATGAGTTTATGGAGTGAATTTGTGAATTCTGATTGGATTATTGATACTGGGGCATCTAGTAATATGAAAAGTTATTTTGCAGTACTTATTTCACATTTTCTTTGCACTCATTTTCAATGTATTTTATGAAATCATTGCCCGCTAAACATAAGGAATCAAGCGCCTGTTTATTGCCCATTAAATTTAACTTCGGGCCCAATGCCACAAAATGGACCAACTAATTCTTTCATGCAACAGAGAATGGATTCTAAATCCAACTGACCCAATGAAAATTTCAGTAAGGACAAGCAGCGACCAAGATGCCAAACATACCACCTCTACACTCAAGTCTTCTTAAATTTATAGGCTTGGGACCATAGCCGGAGGGACCGATAGCCAGAGTTGGATCGCCTGCCCTCTAACTTTTAAATACAGTGGTGGATTTAATTAAAGTCTAGCCTATTAGAGAATAAGTAAATAATAAATATACTTTGACTTTATATAAATAAAGTTAAGATAGTTTAGTGAATTAAGATAGAGGTTGTGATTCGTATTGATACGGTTCGGTTCGATATGATATGGCTTGGGCACAATACGAATTATGCCATGTCTATGTCCGTGCTTGTGATTGTGTCTAAAAATAAGGGTATGGCACAACACAAACATAGTAATGGACCATAAAACATGTTGTGCTACCATCACAACATGTGAGCCTGTTTTGACTTTTGGACTCAAGGGTTTACTTTAAAAAAAAATTAAATAAGAGAATATTTTTAAAATGAGTAGTAAAATATTAATACTATAATATATATTTGTATATTACTAATCATTCTTAATAGTTATTATTTAATAAATTATAAGTTTGTACTATTAATAATTAAAATTATAAATAAACTGTAAAAAAAATATTATTTGGCCAAATAAGATCTTCTATTAATCGAAAAGTTTCAACGTACAAAATAATTTTCGGTGAAAAAACCCCTCTCGCCACAGTAGGGGAAAATTCGGTTATCAACCTATGATATAAAAATCTAAAAAATAAAAAATAAAAACAATCACAAATTTACAATTATAAATTTAATTCTCTAAACTTCAGAACTATCTCCTATGTCATTCTGACTAGAACTAGAATTTTCGTATTCGATGTATAAAAAATCAAAAGCTCCGACTAAGTTTTCACTTTCCATGCAATGTTGATCTCTTTTAAGCTCGCATTACCAATCTCGTAGGCACAATAATAATTCCATCATCTCTAGTGTTAATAAAGTTCTTCAATCAGTAATAATTAGCCCATATATACTAAAAATCGCTTCTGAAGAAACTATTGAAACTAGAATATTTAGCATGTTGTGTGCCAATCGGGCTCATATTGGAAATCTAAACGAGTTTAACTTACATCATTCCAAAATATTAAAGTCTTCTTCTTCATCCTAATCACTTCCAAGATATTTTAAAAGCTTGCCATATTGCATATTACTGGACCTACCAATCGTGCTCGAAGGCGTCACTAATTCCAAAACTGGACCATCTTTGCATAAAACTTGAATTTGAGGAACCATTCCACTTTGAAAGTATTTCCCATAATAATATCTCATCTATTTGTTGTTTCTTCCATCGTTGAAGTTGCAAATCGTTGTACTTGTTTTCATAAACACTTCAAACTTGATGTAACTTATCAGAAGCGTTAGCAATATGAATAATATAATAAAAACTTAAGGTATCACCAATAAAAGTAAGAATTTCTTTATAACTTTCGAGCTTAATCTTAGGATTTAAAATGAATCATAAAAAATACAAGAACGAAATATCATACCAATATTTTTAAAAAAAATATACTTTACATATACCATTTGTAAAAATATCGTTTGTAACTTTCAAGTAAAAATATATTTTAAAAACGAAATTTCGTTTTAAGTGGTTAGTACCACTCGTAATTTTGCAATTAATTTTTTATTACATACTTTACATATACCAAATTTTGTCATCTTACATTTTTCATCTAATTGGTATATTTTTTCAAAATAATTTCAAACTTTGGAAATAGGAGCCTTCTTTTTACATTTTTCAAATATTGTTATACTCTGCATATCCTCCTGTATTTTCTTTATATTGTTGTCAATATTATCGGATAAATTCTTATAATCTTCAATAGTTATTTCATTTTTGAAGTAACCAAAATTGAAAAATATTTCACGCGATCAAATAAATTAAAACTTACATATACCTATTATTGGGGGAAAGATATAAATAAAGATACTTATAATGTGATTATTAAATATAATATATATGGTAAATTAATTAATTTGTAAACTCTGATGTTATGTAATTCTTCTAGTATAATTATGTAATATTGAGTTAATTAAAAATTAATTATTGGTCATAAAAAATTAAATTGATTAATATGATTAATTAATTTTTTTCTTATAAGGTTCTAGAAAGTTTTAAATTGTTACTAAGAGTTAATGGGAAAATTTATAGTTTGATTAATTGGACTTTTTAACAATTAAGTAAGAACTAATAAAAGTCAAATTTGATCAAATTAACTCCTAATGGTCGGCCACCTATTCTAGAAATTTCTAGAAGAATTCCTGATCACATGGTAATGATCTCTTTATTAAATAATTAATTAAGCTAATGGTAATGATCTCTTTATTAAATAATTAATTAAGCTAATTGATTATTTACTTACTAAAAGAAGTTTTCGTAGAAAAATAAGATGCTTATTAATAAGAATGTCCTCGTTATAAATAGAACCTATGGAGTTTGACATTATTCATTATATTATTCATAGAGTGGTTGAATGCTCTAAGAAAGAAGGAAGTCTCTTCCTCCAATTGAAAGTTTAAATTGTTCATATGATTGAATGACTTATAGTATAAATTTCTTTTGGTAAGATAGTTTGTGTGAATTAAGGTTCAAAATCAAATACTTGAGCAACTTTATAGTTCTTCATATTTCATCTGTTGATCTCGTGTGGTACACTCGAGGAAGGGAGACGAAATTTTTACTGATCGTTTCTGTAATCGTTTTATGATGTAAATAATGTTATTCAATTAACATAATTATTTTATTCTTTGATTCAACGATTTATTGTTTTAATTAGTATAACAAATTCTTGTCATAATAGTTATTAAGGGGTGGGTCTGTACTATGATATTTATTTAAAGTTATGGATGTTAAACATTTCTGAATTATAAGAAAGTTCACTTGTATCAACCATTAGTTAATCAAGTAATAACTCAATTTATTAACAATCTTTCAAAAGTGATGTTTAGATTTCTAGAATTTTTCAAATTAACCTTTCCTCCCTAATCTGAGAAATCAAGCAATTACAATTCCAATAGAACATTAATCATCGAACCACGAGTTTTACTCATAGCCTCTAATGGCACAACATTAAGCATAATGAACCCTAACCCTTTACTCATATACATTTTCAACTCCAACTCTTTCACATTCAAAGCATTGAATCCATCCCATACTAACCCAGCCACTCTATTAGCCAACCTAGCACCTGGACAACTTCTCCACCCCACCTCAAACGGTATAAATCTATACCCTTCATCATGGCCATGCATGACCATATCTCTCTCTCCGCAACTTCTGAGATCCACCCAAATCAGTTGGTCCCTATGAATGGCCCATGCATTGACCATTCGAATTGTGTCTTTTTCTCCATCAAATCCTTCAATTGTGATTCTTAAAGGTTGCTCAAGTGGTTTTGATCTAGATTCAAATTTTCTGCATAATATTTAGAATTATTATTAAAAAAAAAAAGAAAAAAAACTTGTCAACGACACCGATCAACGTGGTACAAGTTTCATTCGGTAAATTGACTGAAACAAAAGTTTAGGGGTCAATCCTACTGAAAACGACCAAAATAAATTGGTACGGAGTAGTTTCGATCGGTGCAATTTTTCCTGCACGAATTTCTACTAACTGTTGGGCCTCGAGGACATGTCATTTAGCATTAGGCCTAATTATCTCGAATTGAGCTTGTAACATAAAATTGACCCAACAAATTTGTATTGATGCAATTGATAATATATTATATGATATAACTTTAACATGGTATTTATTGGATATATAGATCCAGATATCTTGCAAATTATAAAAAAATCTTACATGTGAACCAGACCAGTGGATAAATATCATGTGAAAGGGGAGAGGGGGATTATTTTGACCCAAAAAAAAATGCCCTTATGAATGTATAGGGGGAGGAGGGGCTTATGATTTATGGTGATTGGATCATGGTCCACACAAATCATTTATAAAATAGATACATATAAGTATATTTCTGTGAATTATATATATATATATATATATATATATATAGGAAAGTAGATCGGTTTTATTCTCATAGGAAGAAGCTAGGAAGAAGCATATTTGAATTTTATAATTTACTTTAAACTATCGCTGATGTTACAAAAGTAGGACACTAGGGTTTTTTTTAGATTGCAAAGTAAAAAATATATATATATAAATAATAAAATAAGTTTAAATAAATAATAATATTCTAATTAAATTACATTAGTTATTATAGAATTAGTGGATATTGATTACATGTTGATGACCCACCCCCTCACCTTTCTAAATGAAACAAAAGTTGTTGCCCTTTGTATATTAGCCGCAAGAACCAGGACCACGTGCATGCTGCATGCATCATCATAAACGCCTACCACACAATATTCCTGTTTCTTCTTTCAATAGCTAGTTGTGTTGCTTACGACATTACGAAAGCTTTTCACGCAAGTATGAAGCATCACATACGTACATAATACTTACAGATTAACTCCTATTGCAATCAATACGTACATGCATGAATCACATGATTAAGAAATTAAAACTCTATAAACCATTCATTAGAACATGTACTTTTAGAGCAATCAATAACTTTTTGGTAATAACGATTGTACGTAGACATAAATAGCCGACAATTATGGATCTTTGTTCCACGTGAATGGATAATCGTTAACTTTATATTAATATTATATATTATATTAATTATAAATTTTTCTATAAAATTTATCAATATTTTTTTTTCTAAATAATAGATCGATAAAAATAGCGAAAAGATTACAGTAAATGAAGAAATTTTGTTGTGTGCAATCATGAAAATGGACCAGATTAAAATAGAATTAATTTTGAATTGGACCAGATTAAAAGAATAATATCCACTAAAAATATAGCAATGAAAAAAAAAAAGAAAAAAAGTTGATTTCTCTTTTGCTTTCAAATTTATCTAGTGCTGTCGAAAAAGTGGAGGCTTGTGAAGTAAGTCATAATAAATTTTCACGACATCAATTACCAAACTTACATAATGGGGCATTGGGTAGCTTAGGATGTAATGTTTCAATTCGGTATCGAATGATCTTTTTTTGTTATAGTGGGGTGATGTGGAATATGGGAAGGTGAAATGGGTCCATCAAAGCCAGCACATGCAGATAGGAATACATACATGATACATAGAGTCGGCAATCAATCAGAAATCAAAACGTGTCTTGTGACCATGACTACCACTACCACTACCACGTGTTCCCATCCCATTGGTTGGTTAGAGTACGGATTACTGTTTCATTGTTTAATTAAGATCCATTTTTTTGGGCCTAACTTCACACCCTTTATTATCCTCCTTTGTATTCCCGCCTTTCTCTCTTACAAGTTACAACAGAGCAGAATTTTAGGCCACATTCTGATTTTTTTTTTTTTTTCTATTTCTCTTCTTCTCCCTCTTCCTTCTGTTCATTACATCAGATTCTTTGATCAGATCATCGTCATATCAGCTCACAAAATCCAAAACCATGGCAGAAAAGGTCAGAAAACACTAATGTTTGTTCGCTCCATTGAGAATTCGTGTCTGATTAATTAATTTTATTCACTTGTTCAATTTTTATCTTAACTTGTTTTCAGGTCACTATTATGGTCCTAGAAGTCGACCTTCAGTGCCCTAAATGCTATAAAAAAGTGAAGAAAGTGCTCTGTAAATTCCCTCGTGAGTCTTACTCTTACCTTTTTTTTTTTCCTATTTGATTAATTAATTAATTGATTACTAAATTAAGGAATAAAACTGAGTTCCTATTTTCTTTTCTTTTTTTGGGTTTGGAACAAGAGAAATTCACGACCAAATATACGATGAGAAGCAGAACATAGTGATCATAAAAGTGGTGTGCTGCAGTCCGGAGAGGATTAGGGACAAGATATGCTGTAAAGGCGGAGGAGCCATAAAGAGCATAGAGATCAAAGAACCTGAGAAGCCCAAACCGCCTCCACCTAAGACCGAGAAAAAGGTCGAACCCGAAAAGCCCAAGGACAAACCCCCACAAGAGCCCCAGAAGAAGCCCGAGCCTCAAAAAAAGCCCGAGCCTCAAGAAAAGCTGCCAGAACCGAAAGCAAAACCGCCTGAACCTACACATGTATCCGTACCGGTTCCGTGTAACCCGCCGACCCCATACCCGACTAGGCCTTGTTGTACTGAATGTTATGAGGGTCGCGGTGGAGGTCCATGTTACCAGGGTTATGGGTCAGGCCCATGTTACGATCCTTTTGGTGGATATGGAAGACCCATTTATGATAGTTATGGAGGGGGAAGGAACTGCTACGTCAAATGCGAGTACGTTTTTGAAGAAAATACCGTTGGATGTAGCATCATGTGATGGAGATTTGATTACGGGACGAAAAGGAATAAATAAGGGTTGGTGGGTTCGTATAGATTCTATATATACTATGCCATACATTATATATGAATGGTCTGTAATTTCTGAGGCTGAAATTATGAGTTTCTAATAATTCTATCAAATAAAAAAGATTGATTGATAAGTTTGTAATAATTAATGATTTTTTATTTTTAAAAAATCTCGGATCCTAAAAATGACGTTGGATTCATCTAAACTATATATGTCAAAACTCGTTTAAGTTTATAGTGTAGATTAATTCAAATCTTTATCCAATCATCTATTAATGACATATATCATTTATTAACTAAATCGGTGTCGCTGAGCGCCATGTTCTCGATGTTAGTCTACGAGCGATTCAACAGTAGAAACATATATTTAAATTATTTTTGGAAAAACATGAATCATTCATAAATGAATCAAGATCAAGATCATGTAATATATATTTAACATAAAGCTAACAAAAACTCAAGAAATATAAAAGATGAATTTAGAAATTACTTTTCGTTCTATATAGAAAAAATATTGAACCAATCAATCTTTTAAATTCTTCATCAATGCGAAATCTCATCAGCATGTGGAA
Organism: Coriaria nepalensis; assembly: GCA_027186245.1. Taxonomy (NCBI): domain Eukaryota; kingdom Viridiplantae; phylum Streptophyta; class Magnoliopsida; order Cucurbitales; family Coriariaceae; genus Coriaria; species Coriaria nepalensis. The sequence goes on along the minus strand of CP114486.1, from coordinate 9,030,758 downwards.
TGTGAAGATCTATGAAGTCACAAGTGTTCGACCTCTAACATTGATCCCCCCACATACTTTCTCACTTAAGAAAATTTCAAATTTAGGGCGTTCATCTCTATAGACTCTCTAAATTTCAATTAGAGGAGGGGTTACTTTTCTCTTCAGGAGAATTCAACCGCTTCTCTTTTCTAAAAGGAGGATGAAATGATTTTTCCAAGTTCTCATGTCCTATTTATCGGACTTTTGAGAAGGTGGCAAAACCATTAATTGCATTAATTTCCAAATAGTATATGATAATTATAATAATTATCCATCTCTCAATTAATCAAATAAAGATCAATCACATATATGCACATAGACCGGCCATGGGTATATGGGTGGGGATCGATACAAAAGGTAAAATCCATTTGACTTGTAATTAATTAATTAATTATGATACTTACTATTAATAATAATTAATTATGGATTAAATTAAGAAGTAACCAAATGTTCACCACATGTATGGCTCACCATGGGGTATAATTGAATAAAGTTTGACTGTTAATTAATTCTCAATTAATTGATAAAAGTCTTATTAATTAAATGACCAAAATACTCATTAACTCCTTATTAACCATTTGGACCATAATGAACTTTAGAAGAATTAATTAATCATTCTCATTAATATAATTAATTCAAATAAGAATAATTAAATTAATCATATTAAATCAATTTTATATTCTTATGATAAAGTTTAATTTCTTAAATTACCAAATTGCACTTTAACTCCTTAAAGACAATTTTGGTCTTTCCAAAAACGTTATAAGAATTAATTAATTAATCAATTTAATAATATAAATAAGAATAAATTAATTAATCATATTAATCAATTTCAATTCTTATGATAAATAATTAATTCTCAATTAACCAAATGTCACATGTCTAAGTCTAAGTTGTGCTAGCAGAGCCATATAATATTATAGTTAACAAACTAATCCATTTACCTTACCATATCCAATAATCTAATTATTGAAATAGTTTTTCTTCTCTTTCCTTCAATTATGAAATTACCCTTGAGTTACTTTAAATTATTTGTGTGTAACTGGTTAGATTCTACATCACATTGATAAGTGGATTTCACAACTCTTTGTGGTTTTATCTAGTTCTTAATAAGATTGGTTTAACCTTAACACTCATTTTAAACTAAACATTTAATTCAATCACATCATTGATTAATTAACTTAAACCCTTAGACCGAGTTTGACTTTTAGCAAAGTATCATGGTTATCCATTAGAATAAGAAATATACGATCTTTTGAAAGAAACTATAATGACTATTACCATACAATTCAATTATTTCATTTAGCCATCATTCTGATTTGTCCTGGTGTATTATTTAATTGTTAAACCCTTATAGACTAATCATAGGACTTTCTTTCCTTCAATATAAGAATGATGGATTCCGCCTTGACCACTCATAACATTCGTATATTACAAGCCATACCTAATGGTTCACCTTTTGTAGTCGTTGGCTAGGACTTTTTTTAGTGATGTCAAAAGATGGTATCATATATATAAGATTCCACGGTGATCTCAAGTCTAAAGATCACTACCTGTTGAAGTGCAAATTATGCAAATGCATAATGAATGGGGAATTAGCATTACAAAATGAAATCGTTCTATGTCAACAGAATGTGTAGAGTGCGGGCATATCAACAGTATGGAGGCTTTGAAGATGGAAGAATGGTAATTTAATTTTCAATAAATTAAAGTACATAATAATTAAAGATAGATAGATAAAGTGCAGAAGGATAAAAGACACATATATTAAAGGCGAGATAAATAAAATGTGCATTAATATAAATCGTAAAGTAAAATAAGTTCGTGTCATTAAATTAAAGATATGTTACCGTAATAAAAATTGATCTGATTCGATTACATAGTAAAAGAAACATGATAAAATGCTTAACAGATTATACTAGTCTGGGATACTAAGTCTACTGAACGATGAATTCAAATTTGATTGCAATTCTGGTATAACGAGTTGAGCATTTGAGTATCAGGAATACTCGATGAGTCACACAAAAAGTAGGCTTATAGATCAATAAGAAAATTCACTAGAGGATTATTTTTTAGGTTTTGGGTTGAGAGAGATGAACTGGTTAATCGATGTTGGTTGTGATGTTGTTCTGTGTCTTTTTCTCTTCAGCAAAGGGATATATTTATAGGTCTAAGATACTTGAGCGGCAATTCGCTTTGATTAGTTGAAAAGGCTTTTTATTGTTGGAAAAGACTCTTCCAAAATTCAAATTTATCTTTTTAAGTTTCTAAAAAATAGCTACTTTGTTGGAAAGTCCTTTGAATAAGTCACAAAGCTTCTTCCCTTTGCAATCTGACCCATGAATTGGTTGAACACTCCCTTGAATCAGGCAAACCCTACTTCTTCTTTGGAGAGAAACCCCTCCAATTTTACAAAATACACATGAATTTGATAAAAGTACCTTCTTACTTTTATGGAATGCCCACCTTCCAAACTTTTCAGCCAATAAGATATATTAGAAAATGTTTGTTGTACTTGGAAATGTCCTTTTCAATTAGGGGCCCATTTGTTGTAAGCTTTCGATATGCCTGCATATCTGATCAGTAATAGTACCTTCCATACTATAGGTCTTTAATCGTAAATGACTTAGCTTTCACCCTTTTGTTATATGCTTTAATGACTATTTTTGTGAGTCATCAAAAGATTTCAATGCATCCAATCTTTCTCCTTCAAAATCTTCTAACTCAATATGCATTGATTCAGAGTATTCAAGGGGAGAGATCATTTTGCACCGATCCTTGGATATTTTTGTTGGATTTTCATAGGTAGTACAGCATCATGTCCATATATTAAAGAGTATGTCTTAGTAAACGTAACAGTTTTATATGTCATTATGCAACCCCATATGGTTGGTCCTAGGAGGTCGTGGTATGATCTTAGATTCTCCTTAATCATCTTCTTGATCAGACTGATCACCACCTAATTGGTTGCTTTAGCCTGGCTATAGGTTTTAGCATAGTAAGGTATTGAAGTGACTAATTTAAAGTCATGTTCTTCCGTGAACTTAGCCATTAGGACGTTAGTGAAAATGGTGGCATTATCAGTCGTAAAGGTCTCTAGGACCTTGAATTGAACCGATAAATAATCATTTCCTTTAAGAACTCGATGACCTCCAGCTAGGTTAATCTTTTTAGTGGTACAGCTTCGACCCATTTGGTCAACTAATTCGTTACGACAAAAATTTATTTATAATGCTTGCTTGAGTCGAAATATATTTGACTGATTACATTAGTAGCCCACCCTCTAAATGGCTAATGTCTTATGACCGCTTAGATTTCATACATCCTTTGAAGTATCTGATGCAATTTTTCAAGATTGTCGGTCAATAAAAAGCATGCTGCCTAATTAGCTAGTGCATTTTTCGATCAACTTGATGGGATTCGCAGATTCCATTACGAAATCAGACACGACTTCTAAATGGAAGTATATTGTACTTTGATAGGAGTCAATACTTTTCTAAGGTAGTAAATGGCATGCTCATACTTCACGTCATTCTCCTAAGATGAATCCTCTTTTTGACTCAGACTCTCTTACTCCAGTCGTTGCTTTTCTTTCTGTTACTTCAAAAGTAGTTGCTTCTATTGAATGGTAATGAAGCTTGCCATTCCGTCTATTTGGCTGAAACCAACTCTGGGCGTTCAACGCGTTGTTTCCTATCATACTTTACTTTTGAATCCTACTGATAAGGGGAACCTTACTTCAAAGAATGGAGTCCCTGTCTTGAATTACCAAAAGGCAGCTGGCAAATTCGGTAGTTATCGAGACGTATAACAGCATTGGTCGGCTTCTCATGGTTGGGGCGAGCACTAACAAGTTGGCTAGATATTGCTTGATGTTGTCAAATGCCTCCTGATGGTGGGGCCGATGAACTCGTCTTCCTGTTTTAACTTCAGCAGATGATTAAACAAGGTTTTGCCAGCCAAATTCAAAATAAATCTCCTCGAGAAATTAATTTTAGTTGAGGAAGTTTTAGAGTTCCTTATTATTTAAAAGGTGGATGAGATTCTATCATGGCTTTGGTCTTTCGCTGGTCAGCTTTAATGCCTCTTTGGTGGATTAGAAACCTAAGGAAATTTTTTGTCGAAATGCCAAAACCACACTTTAGTGGATTCATCTTCAACTTATGAAGCCGCATCTAGTCCAACATCTTTTTTAGATCGGCTGAGTGATTGATAGTTCTAACAAATTGCACTACTACGTTGTCAATATAGACTTCCATAATAGCACACTTTAGTCTATGTATGTTCTCAATTTTCCATTCTTTTTTACAATAGGTACGAGATTAGATATCCACTCAGAATACCTTGAACTTCTGATGAATCCGAATTTATATAGCCGTTTAACCTCGTCATTCACTTTCAAGGTAACCTCAGTAAATATCCTCCAAGGTGGCTACTAGAAAGGCTTATATTCAGTCTTGATCAGAAATCGATTCTCAACCAATGACCGATCAAGTATGGGCATTTCTTCATAATATCAAGCAAAATGATTAAAGTAAACCAATAATAACTCTATCATTTCATTTTACATTTGTACTAATATAACACTACTAATATAAACTGTTCAAGGTTTTTTGGCCCACCTTAGATTTATTTCTATCAACAAGTCTTATACATTGGCTTTAAGATCATCTAACTTAGTCGGGGTAAGGTCTATCAAATCCATAGTTCGGCCTTCATCTAGTTCTTATTGTCAGCCGTTGAGGTATTCCTTTATCTACCCGGCTGAATATTTCTTCTCGATGGTTGTTATTGCAGCCTCCAAGTTTGGTAGTTGGTCGCGACATATCATGGTCTTTTTGATCCTCGATTTGGCCAAGTTTGGCCGAAATGGGCAGAGCGCTATCACTTAATTAGTTGATTTATCATTGTCTATCTTAGATGTTGGTTTGGATGTTGAGACAACTCTTACTGCTTTACTGTTTGCCTTAACCACTTTGATGAGACTTCCACTCTTATCATAGAAAACGACCACTATCACATGAGAAGTGGTTGTGAGGGGTCTTGTTTTGGCTTTGATCATTTATATCTTATCCCCGTTCTAAAATAGCAAAGCTTGGTGTAAGAAGGAAGGTATGAAAGAATTAGAATAAATTCAATCTCTTCTAAGCAAGGCATTATACAAGGTAGCTGAGGTAATTAGGAACAACACAATCAATGACCACTTTATTTCCAGTAGTAAGACGCCTCGTACTTTTGACATACCTTAGGCGAAGCTGCTGATGGTTACCTTAGTCACTTTTAAGTCCCGGGATGACTTATCTAGAACCTTCATCATAGAGAATGGTAAGATGTTGATTACTGCTTGTTATCATTTAGAGTTCGGCTGATCAATACTCCTTCTAGGTAGACTTTGATGTAGAATGGTTTGATGTGACAAGATATCTGAATGGACGACTTTTCGAAGAAAACCTTTTCTAAGTTATTTGCCTCTACTATTACTTCAACCGAACTAATAGTTTTAGACGGACGTTGCAGAGTTGGTAACTCTAGGACAGTTGTTTCGTCCTCACTTGTTTGACCCTTTTTAGTGAGATTTACATATTGGAATGAAAGTCCATCGTTAACGTGATCGCATTACAATTTAGCAAGATAGGAATAATGCCGACCAATATTTTGCCACTAAGAATCTGCATAAAAGCCCTATCGGGATTTGGCTAATCACGTTGTTCAAGACTTAGCTCAATAGGATAGGCCAAGTCTCCATCATCTTCCTCTTCATATGAGGGATTAACCTCTTTTAAGAGTGCCTCCAACACTCCTAGTGTGAAGTTGGCATTAAGCTCTGAAGTGTGAGAGGCCATCAGATCAGCTATCTTATTTGCCAAATCAAGATGATCAATTTCTCCTTGGTTGGAAAACTAGATAGGCACATTGGAGTAGCGCTTTCTCAGGCGGGTAATCCAATATGATATTTAGAGTCTCGAGTTATGATGTCGATCTTCTCCTAGCCAAGTTGCTGTTTTGACTAACTTTGACAACTTGTTCCCTCTGAGCGTCATGTTTCAGCCGTTGTTCCTAATTTTTACGAGTATACCGGTTTCCTCTTAGGAATTTCGGGTGCTCTAGCTATTTCTAAACTGATTGGATCAGCCTTGAGGGAATGATCATCCTCTACCTCTTTTGGATTAGCCTTGAGGGTGTTGGCCGCTCGCCGATCGAAACGGTAATCATTTGGCCGACTAATTAGGTCCTTATCTCTCAGCCGCCTCAGTCTTAAGCATCGTGAGGCATACATGATTAGCAATGAGAGCATAAGGGCGGTCGATCAGGTAAACGATTCAGCCGATTAGCAATTCTACTAACGGTGAGGCTTGTAGTTCGAAGCTGAGGTGTTGCTCTGCATGTTGACCCGAATGGGTTTCAAATTATTGGTAGGTAGTTAGTGATGACCCATCCATCCCATTGTTCTACTGAGATAAAACCTTATACTGGCCACGACAGCATTAGCTTTAGTAAGGAAAGGGTTGGAATTTACTCCCATAGTGGGTAGCTCTCCGAAATAAATAAGGCCTTTTTGGATTCTTTCTTGAATATGTTGTCAAAATACTATACAATCGTTCATATGATGATAAGAAGAATTATGATATTTATAATTATCCTTACCTCATACCTTATCGGTCGATGACAGCTTGTCGTAAGGCAGAGTCTTAAACTTCGTGTTCTTCAACAAATGCCAAAGATCTCATTCACCTTATTCAGGTCGAAGAAGTAGACTTTGTTCTTTTTATGAGGATACCTCTTGACTGCCTCACAGCCCATAGATTTTCTAGGAGTTGGAAGTATGATTGGTTTGTCAATGATTATTTAGATATCATCTAACTCATAGTTAGACTCTTGCTAGTAGGCCCCAGCTAGCCGTCTTTTCCTAATGACCTCATTTTTTAGCAATCCTTCGTATCTAGCGGCCTTGGTTGATAGCTTGAAGAAGTCTCAGAATTTTATCCCTTCGAACTTCTTCCGGAGTTCAATGTTCATACCATTGATGACCAATTTGATGAACTCATGTTCTGGCAGAGCCACATGACACCAGTTCCTTAATTGCTTGAACTATGACAAACAAGCCTCTGTTGATTCACTTGTTCATTAGAATGATTGGGATAAATCAACCATTATAATTTCTGGCTGACTGTGGTAGAATTGGGTATGGAAATATTGCTTCATATTCTACCAAGTCTTTATTGAGTTGGGCGACAACCTAGTATATTAAGTGAAAGCCTCACTAGTTAAAGAGTTGGCAAATAGCTTGACCTATAGCCTATTTTTTCCATCGACCACACCACACTGAATGGTAAAGCGGTCGTTGTGTTCCATAGCCTGATCCAGGTAGTCTTTGAGAAATAGGGTGAAATTCAGAACCCGATATCCATGAGGGAAAGGTTCTCGATCGATCTTCTTAAGATACGAGTTAATGGTTTGAGTATCAGGAATACTCGATGAATCAGGCAAGTAGTAGGGTTACGGAGCAATAAGAAAATTCATTAGAGAATTATTTTATATGCTTTAGGCAGAGAGAGATGAACTGGTTGATCGGTATTGGTTGTATAGTTGTTATGTGTCTTTTTCCCTTAAACGAAAGGCTCTATTTATAGGCTTAAGATACTTGAGCGGCAAGTCGTTTTGCTTGGTCGGTAAGGCTTCCTATTGCTAGAAAGGTTTGTTCTAAAATTTGGATTTATCTCTTTAAGCCTCTAAAATATAGTTACTTTGTTGGAAAGTTTCCTGAATCAGTCAAAACGCACCTCTTCTTTGCAGAGGAAACCTTCAATTTGATAAAATATCCTAGTTTTGGCAAAAGTATCTTCCTACTTTACTAGAATGCCCTTGAATCCAACAAAATATCTTCATGATTTGTTGAAAAAACCATTGAAAATATTTTTAAAAATGCATGAAAAACAAGGAGGAAACACGATTGCATGACCAATTTGGCCATGCGGCCATATGATCGGTCCGCTACCTCTTGGCCGACTGGTCCTTACACGGTCGGTTGTGCCTTGGCCGACTGATCATGGCTTGGTCGGCCTAGGCCGATTTACCCTAGAGGTTTACGATTGAGTTCTTAGCTTTCTTTAGGCTATTTCATCTTTTCCTCAGTTGATTTTCTTCCTTTCTTTTAGAGTTTTGCCACGTCATTTAATTTTTCTCCAAAATGATAATTTTGGCATCAACAATACCATATATAATCATAAGTTAAATCTCATTAACAGTTAGTATTATTACCACTGAGATTTATCATGTGATTACGTTCAGTGAATTTAGTCTATACTAAACACCTATATAGTTATCTCAATATTCTATAATATCGATGGTCATGAGAATAACCATCCTAGACTTTGAAAAAATAACCTATGTAATAGTCTTACTGGATTATCAATATCATTTCTTGATAATCCTACGACTACGAATAGTTTAGATCTTAAGCGTTTAGCTACTTGAATTTCATCAAGCATCATCCTATCACGGTTTTAAGTGCCTAACATAAGATTTATGACTTTATCATGATATGCAATAATTATTGTAAACATATAGTATTGTTTACAACATACATAATAAACATGATAAATAAAATATATTTACTGAATGATTAAATCATTTAGTTGTTGATATTCACGACAAAAAGATTGTTCACATAATTAATATTCCTTAATTGGATCTAACTGATTGGTTTGATGAACATATTACTTTTAATTCTGTAGATTCCGTATTGAAGATTGTTAGAACCTTTTTAGCTTTTTATCTTACTTCAATAATTTTTCATTAATCAAATTCCTATTCATTTATGACATTTTACCTAAATTATTACTTTATCTTTGACATAATTTACCGGATTTTCTATATCTTTCACATCATTTACTCGCTTTTTCAGTCAGTTGAATTACGCAATTTACAAGCTTGATTTAAATTAGTTCTTTCAAAGTATTTTAATACTTCTAGCATACTCACGCTCTACCACATCTTTTAGCATATCAACATACCGATCCCAGGACAAAAATGATTCAGGATTCTCCCTGCCCGGCCTGCTGCTTCCTCACAGAGTAGTTGCCCGATATCGTGGAAATTGGTATCAACATAATGTACGCATCACTTTATAGGGCATAACCCTTAAAGGACAAATGTAGGTTAATGTGGCTTATCATTGATCGAACCATATCTAATAAAGTTCTTTTTCTCAATTATGAAACACCATATAACTGTGGTATTCTAAGAGGAGTTCACTGAGAAAGAATCTCATTTCCTTTTAAGTAGTCCAGGAACTCGTGACTTAAGTATTCTCCTCTTCGATCTGATTGAAGAATCTTAATACTCTCACCTAACTATTTTTCTTCTTCATTCTTGTATTTTATGAATCTCTCAAAGAATTCTTCGATTGAAGAATTCTTGTATTAATAAATTAAAAATTCTATAATAAAGTATTAGAGCCTTAGATTTAGAGGTATTAATTATTAATAGGTTAACGCAACAACACTTAGTATTAAGAAATTAATAAAATAAAATAAAATAATACAGTAAATCCTAATTAGAATTTTGGGCAAAATGAAGAAGTCATTGTGTTTTGCAAAATTGTAAAAGAGAGATGGTTCGGAAAAATATCTTCTAATCTTAAGAAGAAAAAAAAAAGAAACCTACGATAAAAACTTAAATAACAAGAAATAATATAATTTTAATAGAGAAACTATAATAAATTTTAAAAATTTAGTATAAATTATAATGAATATCTAAATAAATAGACGGTTATGTATACCTTATAAATCTATTAAGTGACTATTAAAATTTTAAAATATAAAATTTGACCTAGTTTTAAATATATATATATATGTATATATTTATTTATCTCTTTTAATTTAAATTTGATATTTTTAACTATTAAAAAAAAATTATTTTTCATTTCCACCACACCAGTCGCCACTACCCTTATTCGCTGCCACTACGATCAGCCTCCCCATCATACTACTGCCAACCACCGCAACCAACATAAAAATATGAATTTTCAATATTTTGAATTAATTTTTTAATATTTAAGAGATATTAAGCAAAAGAAAGAGAAAATAATAAAAATTTGTATATTTTTATATCGTGGTAGAAATTGGTAATAACAGTAATGGAAGAGTGTGCTGATAGTGGTTGCGGAGGATGATAATGGCGGCCAAAAGAGTGGAAATAGAAAAAAAAATAAAAATAAAATTATAAAATAAGTTAAAACATATTAAATGTAAAGAAAAATAGGTAAAAATATAAATTAAAATACTAAATTGAATTAAATTTAGAATTAATAATTACTTAATAATAACATATTATATATGTGATAATTATATTAATTTTTAATAAAATTATTATAATTTAAATTTAAAATTAAATATTTATTATAATTATAAAAAGTTAAATAACACCTTAATTCAAAATTCAAAACTCAAAATTCATTATAACTAATTAGCACACAAGCTTGAAAATAAGCTGTGGCACACTGATATATGACCATTGTGGCATGCTTAACCCAGTAAGTGTCCATAAGTGTAGTGCTCGTGTTTATGCTGTGCTTTAGACCCGCTTGGCTAGACTAAATTAATTTTATATATTTTACTGGTTTCATGCCTGCACGTGGCGGCCATGTCAGTCACTCCGTTTGAAATGGATGTTCTTCTAAAAATGAGAAGTTGGATCAGAGTTTAAAATATTCCGTACAATTTATGAAAATTTTGAATACACTCATTATAACTTAGACCAATTTTTTAAGGATTATCCTTATTCTGTTTTCTTCCCCTAATCAGATATGAAGTATGCTTGCTCTTCCATGTGGCTGGGAGCTAGTAAACTGTGGTGGACACGTGCCCCTAAGAATGCAAAGGAAAACAGCCATTGATTTGATTGGATAGTTTGACAGAAAATAAAATCCAACACATCTTTGACTTCTTAATTTTCTACAAAATTCTAAGATGCTATTGGTTTATAGATCTATCAAGTGTGTTTCGATTCACATCGTAACCCTATCTCCACACAACTCTTCCAAGTATCTGTTAAATCACCGGCTCTGGCTTTTCCTCCCTCCTCCCTTTTTTTCTCTCCCTTCAGCCCTGCATATTTCTAGAAGCGAAAAACCCTAGTTTTTGGAGTTAGAACTAAAAATATTAGTAATAAAATAATAATAAACAAAAAAGAAAGAGGGAAGCTGATTAAAACAAAGGGAACGTGTGCGATTTTGGGGGAGAGGAAAAAGAGACCCATCTTCATAGGGAGAGAATCAAGCACACAGCCTCGAGCAGAGGTAATTCTCTGGGTTTCTGTTTCAATTCGTGTTTTGTTTAGATTGTTACAAATTTCATTTATCCATTTTCTTTAATTCAGATTTGTTGTTTTAATTGGGTTATTGAGATAACTTGGATTTCTTCATCTAATTCCGGTTTCATTGTCTATCTAATGCCAACTTACTGTTTGATTTCTGTTTCGTTAGTTTTAGTTATGGCTGGCTAAGTTTATACTGAGGGGAGTTACTCTCTAGCTCCAATGGATTAGTGATTTATTTATTTAGGGTGAACCCTTGAAATCTCTAGGAGATTGGGCAGATTATATTTTAAATATTTCGGATAACTTTATTGGCCTAATTTCCTTGATGTGGGCGGGGTGTGTAAAAAAGTGCACACTTGCTTGATGAAATGACTTAAAAATGAATCGAATCGAATCCATTTTCTTAATAAAGTTTTTGGTGCTGTTTCCAATTTTATCATGATCAAATTTCATTTCTGAGCTATGTGATTGATTATACTTGAATTTTCAATTAAATTCAGAGAATCATGGATTCTAGCTATCGGTTAATCTGTTTGATTTCTTAGTGGATTTGTTTTTTGTTGAAATTGAAGAAATTGAGAGCGATGTCGGAAAAGTTTTCAGCAACATTGAGGATAGGAGATCTTAACGATTTCATAGCGCCAGCACAGGGTTGTATAGTATCTCTTAAGGGTCTTAAAGCTGCTCCCAAAAAGTCTGATAAACCTGAGGTAATCTTTTGATTTTTAATAGTTGTTGTTTTTCAAAGTTAGACTCATTAGCTTGTTTGCATTTCTTATACAGAATTATGCTAAATTCTGATGTTCTGTACTGTTAGGCTACTAAGTGGTAGAATTCAGGAATATTAGTTCATAAGATTTTTCCTGGATGATTAGCAGATGATTTATTATTTTTTTTATTTTTTTTCCTTCTGTTCTTTGCCTTTTCGTCATCTTATCTATTAATATAAACTGTGAATATTTATGTAGGTTTCAACTTCTAAGCAATTGAAAAATGAGCCAGTAAAGATTTCTCTAAAGGATTGCCTAGCATGCAGGTACTTCAACGCTCCTTCTATCACGTTCTGTTTGTCTGTAGTTCATTATGCCACATTTTAAGAATTATGGATATTTAATCTTGCGTTGGAGGGCATGGGGCCAAGATGCTTCCGGAATTGTATATTGGTAAACAGTTTTAAAACCTGCAGGTAACTTGTGAACTTCAAACGTTCAATATTTAAGTGATATGATCATGTAAATGAGAAACTTCTTATAGGTTTTTTTTCCCCCCCCAACTGAAACCTGACTTTTTGTTCAACAGTCGATTTCAGGTCTTTCTCAGGTCTAATACATCTGTTGAGAACCAAAAAACAATGCATTTCTCTATGCAATCTGACTTTAGTATACCCGTTAAAGTGCTCATGCCTCAAGAGGACGAATGATAAATATTATGAATTTTATACCAACCAATCTGCTATGAATCTTTAAACCTATTTGTCTACGCAACTTTATATTCTGATTGGTGGCTTTATTATTACTTCAGTTATACTCTCATGTTTGACATGGACATCATTTTGAGGATTTTTAGTTGTTTGTTACATAAGTACTTCTCATTTTATCCCCTACCAATTACATGAAAATTTAGACTGTCTATGTGAAATTGCAGTGGATGTGTAACATCAGCAGAAACAGTCATGCTTGAGAAGCAAAGTTCGGATGAGTTTCTTTCAAACATTAGTAAAGGGAAGCCTGTTATTGTCTCGTTATCCCCCCAATCTAGGGCTTCACTTGCAGTTCATTTTGGCATCTCGCCACTTCAGGTGAAAATGAAATACGGGAATTTCTATAGTTTATATATTCTCTTTTTGATTAAATTCAGATTCACATAACTTGAGGAAGGCGGGGTGAATCTTAATTCAAGTGGACTTTAATAGCTTCAAGTAACTCATTAATCATGTTCTAGCTTCTTATATTGTTCTCAATTTTCAGGTTTTCAGGAAACTCACAACTTTCTTCAAGTCCTTGGGAGTTAAGGCTATTTTCGATACTAGTTGCAGTAGAGATTTAGCCTTAATTGAAACTTGTAATGAATTCATTACAAGGTACAGAGAAACTGAATTAAATGATGATGCGAAGTCTAAATCATTACTGCCCATGATCTCGTCAGCATGTCCAGGTATATATATACTGGTTATTTAGCTTTTATATTATATTTATCATTGAATCCGTACACAAAAAACAAATCCACATAGTGAATATCTTGAATTACTACTAAACAATTTAGTGAATTTTTGACTTCTTTTTGGTGCTGGGGAAGAGGTGTCTTTAGATGGTTCTGGAGATCATATCCGAAATGACTAGAGATATATGATCTTCCTTAACTAATCTAGGCTGTTTTTACTGTCATTTGCTTTTCCTGGTTGGTGAAGTGAAATTAACTGTTGTTAGTGCGATTGCACTTCTCACCAACTCTTAAACTTCCTTTTTTTTTTTTTTTTTCTTTCTTAGGTTTTTTAGTGCATTCGATTGTACGCTACAATTTTTGTACTGAAGTCTGTCTGTAACCTTATGGCTATATAGTTGAGGGAAAGTGCAAAGCATATGTGTGAATTAGGTGATTGAACTATTTCTTGAAAATTCTTTTATCTAGATAGAAATTGATCTTATCTGGTGTTCTGGAATTAAAGTGTCACTTTAAGCACTCACATTCTTTGGATGTGTTCATAATGAAAGATGATGGATGGATTTTATTGCTTGGATGTGTTCATAATGAAAGATGATGGATGGATTTCATTGCAAAGTAATATAGTGCATGGGAATATATTGCCATAACTATATAAAAAAAAGTAATTACATGCTGTCATGCCCAACCTCATTGTTTTTGCTTCTCCATCCCCCCTTCTTTTTGTTCCAGTATTAACAGATATGTTCATCTTGCAGGATGGATTTGTTATGCTGAGAAACAACTTGGATCCTACATTCTTCCATATATATCTTCAGTGAAGAGTCCCCAGCAAACAATAGGAGCCATTGTTAAGCATCATATATGCCAAAAAATGGGTATCGGGTAATATTTTGATTTTGATTTTGACTTTGATTGAGCTACACATGCGTATTGATTGTTTTATCAAGTATATCTCCTGTTGGATTTATGGTTTGTTAGGGTGATACCTTTATAAATTTATGCATTCACACATCATGTCATGATTTTTACTGCTAATACATCTTGAGAACTTTTAAGTAGATTTTTATGTTGAAGAATTTAGGTTTTCAGGTCAATTCTGGGCATTTTTTACGAATGAATTACCCCTCTTTGTGTGAATAGTATTATCATCGATGGAAGAGAACATGAGAATAGGTGTCTAAGCTGGTTTCTTTACTGGAAACAGATCTCTCTGTTGTGTGATGTTGAGTTCTCCCTTGTAACTCGACTGGAAATAAGCAGAGGTCCAAATGTTACTTTGGGGTCAGAATGGGGCTTACAAATCCATGTTTATAGGACCCCGTGTAGATCTTGGATCGAACTCAGACAGTTTACTCTGCATCATCGAAAGCAAGCTTGCTGTTGCAAGTTGAATATGATATAAAATAACAAGTAAACCAAAAAAAAAAAAAAAAAACAAATGAAAAAGAAAAAGAAAGGAAAAAAGAAAAATAGGAAGAAAGCACTTCCCTTCCCACATTTGCTCCTTCTTGGGGAACATGTGTGGGAGGTCTGTAATCTTGTTAGGTTTTTCATAGGAAGAAGAAAGCCACTTCCCTTCCCACCTTTGCTCCTTCCTGTGGAACATGCGTGGGAGATTTATAATCATGTTAGGTTTAGCAATCTGTCATTGAATACTCTCTTTTCTTATCCATCTCTACTTCTCGGCATAATTAATCAAGTTGTGCAAAAAAAGAATGATGGGTTTTAGACCAGGCTGCTAGCGTACCCGTGAATAGATTTTTTCCCCATACTTTTAAGGTCATTAAGATATGTCTATATGAGTGATTAGCTTGTTGACTTATGTCGTTTAGTATGCTTAAACAAGTTACATAGATGCTCATATTGTCTTAAGGTAGTAACATAGATTTGGAACTGTGTACTTACTTGCAGGCCGGATGAGGTTTATCATGTAACTGTTATGCCATGTTATGATAAGAAACTTGAGGCTGCCAGGGATGACTTTGTTTTCAAGGTGGAATCTGAAGCAGAAATTCTTGAGAGTAGTCTTAAAATTACTGAGGTGGATTCAGTTTTGACGTCTGGGGAAATTTTAGACTTGATACAGGTTTGCCCATCATTTCGTGTTGTACTTAATTTTTTTCTTCTATGTTGCAAATCTCTACGATCTGGCCTTAAGAATTTAATAATTTTTTTCCTCTCAAAATTTACAGTTGAAAGAAGTGGACTTTGAGAGTCTAGAAGAGTCTCATCTTGATAGAATGTAAGCAGAATAAGTTTTTGTTTGTTGTTTTCTTTTTGTGCGTAGCAATAATGTATCTGATCTTTTTGCAGGCTGACTAATGTAAATGAAGAAGGGCACCTTTATGGGGTCCATGGAAGTTCTGGGGGTTATGCAGAAACAATTTTCCGACATGCTGCTAAGACCCTCTTTGGAAGAAAAATCGAGGGCCCTTTAGATTTTAAAACCATTAAAAATTCAGATTTCCAGGAATTGACTTTGGAGGTAAGTGATGTTACTTTTGCTAAACTATAATTTTCATATCTACACTTCCATGGTTTGTTCATTTTTATTCCTGAACTTTCAAATGGTTCAATTTCTCGAAATGTTTCATTTTCATCAATAGGATCAAATTTATAAGTCCGTATAGAAATGACTTGTAAAGTGTTATGATTACTAGAATTAACACATGACATATCAAGAATATCAGTAATATCCTTAAAATGGTTGTTGAAGTGGTTGTTATTGAGATTTGAGGTTGTAAAAGATGAACAATGATGGGTAGAGAAATAAAATTAGTTAAAATTTATGAATTTAGGTACCCAAAAAAAAAAAATTATTAGCTTTTATAAGGATATTAACGTTGCAGATGGTCTGAGATATATTAGTTTTTAGATGTTATTTTTCAATTTTACATTTACAAATTTGATCCTAAGACCAAAATGAAACATTTTGAAATTTTAACGACAAAATTAAATCATTTGAAAGTTCAGGGACAAAAAGTGACCAAAATGGAACAATGATAAAATCATCATAATATTTTTTTATGGTTTAAAATTATAAGATTTTTAATATCTAGTAGCATGATGATATCCAAACATAATATTCAGAAGCAGTTTCAAATATTATAGTTAGCTACTTATTAAACGGGTGTAGAGTGGCACTGATGTTTAGGATAGTATAATCATAATTTGTTAGCTTAAAGCAGGAGATATTATGGATGCAAATTGGATATTTAGCAAAAACCTGAAACAGCTAAGTGTTACCAAATAAAGCCTGAGATTGACATGAACCTGAGTGACCCCCTATGTACCTGGATACTAATTCCCACCGCCTTTTTGACTGCTGTAAAACTTTATCCGGTCAAGGAACTCTGTTGATATCATACATATAAGCAAATGAAACTTCACCAGTTTCATATACATGTGTATATGATGTTATTCCCCATTCAATATATATACAGTTGGGTATACTTGGTGGTATGTGAAATTGAAATATGGTATTCTATTTGTGGGTGTAGGTGGATGGAAAGACTGTATTGAAGTTTGCACTTTGTTATGGCTTCCGAAATCTGCAAAATGTTGTCAGGAAAATAAAAGTTGGAAAATGTGATTATCAGTTCTTAGAGATTATGGCTTGCCCCTCAGGTACAGTTCCTGTCTAATTCTGTGAATATCACACAGCTCTGAATTTAGTATTACTATTTATGATATCTTTACACAGAACCTAGAGAATTTTTTTTAATTTTTTTTTTTTTTTTTTACAGGGTGCTTAAATGGTGGGGGTCAGATAAAACCAAAAGCTGGCCAATCCCCAAAGGTTTTGATTGAGTTATTAGAAGCTGCATACCAGAAAGAAGTGAGTAATAATTTCGCGCATGATTTATGACCAATTGACAACCCTGATGATTTATATTCATCAAATTCTCTACTTGCATGGGCAATGCAAGAATTTAATAGGTGCATTCTAAATCAAATTAACTGCATCAAGGGCATCTCTATTTATGTTTGAGCAAATGAAAATCGAAGAAATTTAAATCTGCTTTTATAGTTGTTAATGAAAGTCCTTACTCAATGGATATGATTTCATTCTTATCGCACGTTTTATTATCTACCTTAAGACTCTTTTTCTTTTAATATTAGTTTCTTTTCTAGTTATCACTTCCCTTTCATCAGGTCTGAGGTCATGTTCTTGCCTTGCTGACAGTGTTTTAATGCTAATTATGCTCTTGCTGTAATTTCTATAGGTCTTAGAGATTGATCCGTTTGTGAACCCATTTGTGAAGAAGTTGTACAAAGAGTGGCTTGAGCAACCTGGTTCGGAGAAAGCAAAGAGGTATATGCACACGGAATACCACCCCGTGGTAAAAAGCATTACTTCTCAGTTGCACAACTGGTAAAAGGTTTTTTTTTTTTTTTTTCTTACTTTAACTGATTTCTGGGTTTGAGAACAATAATGGAACCCTAGCTGAGTTCTCCTCACCCAACGCATCTTCCGTCATACCCCCTTCACGGAATTGCATTTCTGGAAGGAGTCCAATTTTGAGTCTGGTTCTTGCTCCAACCCCAAACCCCAAACCCCAATCTTTTTCGGTTATCTACGGGTATTTTTTTCTTTCTGTATTATAATAATAATAATAGTATAATCAGGATTATTACTATTTATTTTTCACTCACTGATGTATATATACTTTGTATGTATGTTATATATACATAAAAGAAAATCAGTTATATTTGAAACTCACCCACCTCTTATTGATTATGTTAGGCATGAGCGTCGGATTGGATACAACATCGGATATTGTTGTATCTAATCCGATGCAAGCAGATACCCAATTTTACGTAAAAATTAAAAGGGATTTAATCTGACCTAATTTAAGTAGGATTTATTTTTTTCTTAAAATTTTAAATTATAATTATTTTATATAAGATTTTAAAGATAAAGATTGTAAAATTGTAATTAAATTTTAGGGATCAATTATTTGATATAAATTAAAGTTCTAATCCCGAAAACTTTAGGTTATTTGTTTTTTTTCTTCTTTTTTTTTTTTTGTAATTGTCAAAGTTATAAGATTATATATTTTAATCGCCTATAATATATTATGTTATGTTTTATAAAGAAATTTGGGTAGTATAATAGTTAAATTAAGTTCAATTATCATTTAAAATTAATCTGTATATAAATTACAAGTTCATAGCATAAAGTTAAAATAGTGCCGTAATTCGATGAGGAAGGAAACTTTTCTTTATGGTGAAGGGCTGGCCGGAAAATAGTGCTGGAGGGAAGATGACATCAAAGAGGAGAGTTGGAAAATAGGCTTAGGTTTTTTTTTTAATTTTTTTTATTTTAATGTTTTACATCTACATAAATTTTGACTTTTTAATATTTTAATTTTTTTAAATTACAGATAGATATCCGATTAGATATTCATAATCTAACATATTGAATCTATAACATATCCGATTAATATCAAATCAAATTAGATTAAAAGATTAAATTCGAATATTTTATAAACCAACACTGTGTCTTAAGAAGGGATTTAGTGAGCCCAATGCCCAATATGTATAAAGTCTTTCATACTAAGGTTGTAAGAGAATGAATGGCTTATGTTATTTTAGAACTGTATTTGTTTGGTTTGTTACTGGTAAAGCTCAAACACTAGTTGTTGGCATATAATGAATGACGTGACATTTTGATTCTTGACCGGAATGACTGCAACGGTGTTTGATTTTTATCTTTAACTTGTTTCTAGAATATATAATTTAGACGGTTCTAATTAAGTCACGGTAAAAAAAAATATAAATTTTTTACCATGTACTTTATGTTTTATTATATGGTTTGATCATAGCTTTTTTGAGATATCTAATTTAGAAATAGCAAGAGTTTCTCTTTTACTTCGTGGAGGTAAGTTTTTGTCTCGGAGCGACATAATATGTAGATACGAAATATTTTTGAAAATATATATATAAAGTTTGTTTAATTAGTATCTACTTAAGATGCGGCATTGTTTATCAACTTAAAAGCGACATGTCGGTGGAGAAACGAATAAAAATTGCTTACAAATAAACTGCTGTGCTTTACTGCACAAGCCTTTGAAAAAAAACAAATTACAAAAAACAAAATTATATATACTTACACAAATACAATGAAAAATAGTTAAATGTACTAATTTAGTCATCATGTATGAACAAGGCAAGAAAACATATCGAATCGCTATACATGTTGCCTTTAATCCTTTGGCCGAATTTGACTCGACTTTTAGCTTTCAGTGTTTTGTCAATTTGCTCTTTTCGGACAATTGTATGATCTAACTAAGTGTCTTAGACGTTGTACTTGTAGCTAAAGAAAGTGCCATAAGTAGCAATATTGCTTCAATGGAAGGAAGCCACTGCTTAAGGTGTCGGCTCTCATGGTCGCGGTCATTGCCGATGCAATCATTGCATGGAGGTTTGCTGAGAACATGGTCCTTACCTCCGCCAACACTGTCTAGAAGTTCATTAGCTGCAGGAGTTATAATACAATCTCATGATTCTTTGTCCATAATTATTAAAAATTTATGCATAACTTTGAGCATGACTTGCTCATTCACATTTAAATATGGCATACTAGTATATGTTGTTTTATGAAGAGGGATTTTAAGTCTGATTTTCATAATCTCTTTCACATATTTTGGTAGCATTTCATCTTGGGCACCAAGTTTGCATTAATGTTCGTAAGTTATGTTTGTGATGTTATTTTGATGTTCTATCTTTGCAGGTTTGTGTTGGTTGCATGCAGTGATGCAAATTATAATCTTATCTAGTAGTTGTTAGGATTTTAATTATAATTATCTAGTAGTTTTTTCAGTATTTTAGTTATCAATGACTCTAGAACAATCTTATATCTTTTGTTAGTGTTAGCTATTTTAGCCTTACGTTATTTTTGAATGAAGCAGAATAATTTTAATTTGAAGTAGTTTAACTTGTGTTGGAGAGATTCCTATGCACTTACCAGGACAGATTTCTGGTAGATCCCTCTTTGATTCAACGAGAGGTTGAACCTGAGAAGGTTACTCATTAATTGGTATCAGAGGGCCGTTCGTTCCGAGACGTCTTTACCCTATGACAACTCGTAGTGGACAGCAATACAACCCCATGGATCACAATTCTACACAACAGAATCCCGAGCAAGCGAATGCTGCTAGAACAATAAATTACTGCTGTGGCTAATGTTGGATGCTGTATCCTGCGATTAGAGGCTGTAGAGCTCCGAATTGCCTGTGATGACTCACGGGGTCCACGGAGGAGATGATGGGGCCGACACAGGAGGTATTCAGATGACGATTCCAGTGATGAAGCAACCGATGTGGGGGCACAATTGGAAGAACCCAACAGAGGGGAACCCCATCGAAGGGTGGATGAGCGAGGACACGTTTATCATCGGGAACCTATGGATGAATTAACTAAGTAGATGAAAATCGAAGTTGCTGATTTTTTGGGCAAGTTAAACCCGGCAGCCTTCCAAGACTGGATTATAGCTTTGGAAGATTACTTTGATTGGTTTTCTGTTATGGATGACCGAAAGGTTCGATTTGTGAAGATGAAACTCAAGGGCCATGCACGGGCTTAGTGGTATAGCGTGGAGGAACACCTTCACCGAACACGGCAACCGGCTATCACCACTTGGGATGAGATGGACAGACTAAGGGAACGGTATTTACCCCTTAATTATGAACAAGTTGTGTATGAGAATATGTTACAATGGAAACAAGGGCTTAATAGTATCGATCGATATACTGACCGATTTCACAAACTCATCTCCTTATTGTTGATGAAGCTTAACAGATGGCATTAAAAATTGAAAAACAATTTGGGGTATCTGGACATCGACATGTTCAATTTGGTGACTCCAAATCTGCCCATCCAATTGCTAATCTACCAGTCGCACACCACTGTTTGCATCATCTAAAGGTACAACGACACCTTCAAACTTGAACGGTAAATCAAAGTGTAAAGGAGGCTTACAATGTTATAAATGCAAGGGGTTCGGTCATTTTGTTATTGTATATCCTACCCACAATCGAAAACTAGCGTTTGTATCCGAGAACGATCTTATGATAAGGGACTGTCGAGGAGGCTGTAGTTCCAAGTGAAAAGGATGGAACTGAATGATGAGAGGAAGAGCGGTTGAAGGTAACAGATTTACCGAGCTGTGTTATCCATCGGATTCTAGCAGGTCAAAAGAGTAACTTAACCGAGGACGAGCATAGTTGGGGTCGAACCAATACCTTTCATTCTCGGATGGAGAACGGTGGGAAAGCCCTCAATATTATTATCGATAATGGGAGTGGGATGAATATGGTTTCGAAAGATGTGATTAATCATTTGGGGTTGAAGACAACATCCTACACCATACCATATCGGCTGGGTTAATGGAAGGAATTCGGTCCCCCTTCAATACCGTTGTCTGATCAATTTTTCTTTAGGAAACCACTATTCGGATGAAGTTTGGTGTGACATCATTCCTATGACAATATGGCATGTTTTACTTGGAAGGCCCCATGGCTGTATGATCGCAAGGCATTATCTGATGGGTACAAAAATACTTATTCTTTATTTTTAAAGACCAGAAGGTTGTGTTAGAACCATTACGAATTTCTGGGTTTGAGTCACAACAGGGCAGCAAAAAGTGGGAGAGCAGTTTTGCTTTTGTTTGACCAAGAACAGAGTAATGAAGATGGTGCTTTGCCCACTAAATTAGAAGATTTGACCAAGTTCCAAGGTGATGATCCAACTTGTTATCTGAATACATCTGCCGGAACTTGTCGGAGTCAAGTTCTTTCGGGGGGAGTGGAAATTGATCCAAATCATAATCTTATCTAGTAGTTAGCGATTTTATTTGCTTTTATCTAGTAGCTGTTAGGATTTTAATTATAATAATCTAGTAATTTATTCAGTCTTTTAATTATCAAGGACTCTTGGAAACTCTTATCTCTATTGTTAGTGTTAGCTATTTTACCCTTTAATTATTTTTGAATAAAGCAGAATAATTTTAGTAGAAGCTTAACTGGAGAGATTCCTACGCACTTACTCATTCCTACGCACTTACCAGGAGAGAATTATGGTAGATCCCTCCTTGGATTCAACGAGAGGTTGAATCTGAGAAGGTTACTCATTATGCAGGCATCTGAAAGAGAAGAAATCATACATGGCGTATACTGCTGTAGGTTGTTTGGGAGTTTCTGCATTAAGTGATCTCATCATCAAAGACGTATCATATTTGTACATTGAAACTTGGTCCAATGAGAAAGCCTAATTATGTGATTCCTTCAGATTACTCAATGTTGTTTCCCTACCCTTACAGATTTCTCCTTCAGAATCCATTTGCTTCTTCCCACCCTGTCTTCTGAGCTTGTGAAGTACCCCGGCTAACCACTTCATCCCTTGCTATTTGTATATAGGTTGATGTCATTACTCATTCAAGGTTAACATCTGCTGTTATTGAATTATCTTGGGTTGATGCATTACTTGTTCAAGATGGATATATATTGTAACCCACTTGTTTTCAACATCTATTAGGTTGATGAAAATATAGAAATCTTAGGATTCACCAAGAATTTTAAAAACAGAGGAAACTGTTATTCGACATTAATTTCTTGAGAGAAGCTTTAAATAAGGGAGATGATCTTAGATTTCAGATGCAACTTTACAAACAAAGTTAGAATACATAGTATGGCTGACCACTCCAAAGTTTATCCATTGCATAGATTTGCTAGAGGCATCCTTGGCAACCAGGGTTGGGATTTTTGGAGGCTAATAGAACGTTTCGATGCAAGTATATTGCTTCTCAGAAGGAGAATCCTATCGTTGTATCAAATTACCCATTGATTATCGTACACCCAGACGATTTTTTTTTTTTTTCATTTTTCCCTTTTTCACCATCTCTTTATGAGTACTTTTATAAATTGTGTTGTTCATAACTAACAAATCACATTGTTTACTTCGTCTGAACACAAAAATGAGTAAAAGACTTCAAATGCATCAAAAACCTGGATGAAACCGTTAAGATTATACAACAATCTTAGCATTCCAGTGCATAAAATCAAGATTATACAACAATTAGAAATACTGCTTGCAGGCAGGATGGTATTGGGTGGAGCAAAAGCTGAAACCTAGAAAAGAGACGGCAAGCTTTTTTCTTCTGCCTGCTCCACTTCACTTCTTCGACTTCTTGAATATATTTTCCTTGTAATATTGGAGTTCCCTAATGCTTTCTCTAATATCATCCATGGCTCTGTGTTTATTATCCTTTGATGGGGCCTTCTTCTTATCTGCATAAATAATAGCTAAATCGATAACCATCTGAAAAATCACATACATTCATCTAGGGTAATTGTGTTGGAGATTTTGTGTTGGAGATCTTATCGGTGATCTTGAATATATTTTTCAAATGTACAATGCCTGCATTCTTTAAAATTTTTACAGCATTAACCAAACCAAGGGATGCATCAAAATAGTGAGACCTGAAAAAGTTTCTTGCTCAAGTATTAGCAAAAATTTAATATCATCTATGCTCACCAAAATTGCATACTGTTCGGACAGCAAAACCCTTCGAGGGCAGGAACAATAGGCTGATAAATGGGGACCACATTTAATGACCAGGGAAATTTTATTAAGACTAGAGATGCACATGATAGAACTATGGGAACCTAGGCAGGGATATTAAGGACTAAATACATTAACAATGATTACGATTAATGGGAATTAGAAAGTGGTTTCTCTAGTCAACGGAACCTAGCTCGTTGCACGCAATAGCATGATTACTCTGCTTATATTAGGCTATTATTAAAGCGTAACAATTCTAACAGCTAAGTCACTTTAAATCTAAGAGGAACTTACTATTATCAGTTCGTTGATTAAGCAAACTAAAGCATCAAAGTGTTTTCCAACTGTCTTAAGAGCAAATAAAGATATACTACAGTTCACTATTTGTGCCTATTAAAACATATAAAGGACCCAATTAAAGTATTCGTGTGACCAATTCAAGGCTTACCTTTAGGAAACCAGCGAATGCATAAAGCTTTGATGCTGCTAACATCAACTATTACATGAGAGAAAAGTCCAGCCAAATCAGGCATGTATTTCTGCCAAAACATAATAATATAAGAGAGAATTTGAGATATATAAAGCTCATAAGATATTCCAAACATCCAGAAAGATAATAGGAACATAAAATCACAATCAAGAAAAAATAGGTATTGAGAGTTTCAATATTTTGCTTAGTGGTGCTAAATGAACTCAACCAGTCGTCCACATTATTGCAAATTACTTAAAGCCATCCACATTATTGCAAATTACTTAAAAGTAAATTTTATTGCATATTTTACAGCTTTCTGAGCATTTCTCAGAAACTTACTGCTTCCCAAAATGTTTTTGAATAATGTCAGTTACAAACGGATCATACTAGTATACTTTGAGCCTTGAATCAAAGCTTTTTCCTTCTTTTACAAACCAGCTTTCAGAAGTTCTTAGGCATCTTCAACTTCTTTACACTGGTAAATCATGGCATGCACCTTAATATTGGGTAGGAGATGTATTCAGTTATAAGATTCATACATACATGCTTACATATCTAGTGTGAAAACGTTATATGGATCAATATAGTTCAATTAAACAATCCCAAATTAGGTGTCTTAGTAAGTGCCTTACGGACATGTGCCAAGTTCAAAGATGATAGAGATACCTAAAGTCATGGGCCCCTTATACAGTTACCAATTGTAACAGTACAGACATGTATTATGATAAGCTAATCAACAAACCTCTGAAATAAACATCAGTATACTTTTTATCCCCAAGAACATGACAAAATTCCTCAGCCAAGATGTATTTATTATTCAGTATTAAGATATAGAATCTTCAGTTCCTCAGTCAAGAATTGAAATTATCTTTACATTTATTGTCAATAATCCATGCAATCCGTAAATATTGATATTTGCACCCCCACTTGGTATCAAAATAAATTTTTCGCATTACAAAATCACAGAAGAATCCAGATAAATTGAGATCAACAAATCTTGATGATAAGAATCTATTATATGTCATGTTGCACCTTTAAATATGATTGTTCTAAAGATCCAGTAAGAACAAAAGAAATTATTCTCCCAAAGAATTACCTTTAAGAATAGAAAGTCCACATAAACCGAGTTTCCTGCTAAAAGAGGGTTGTATGTGCCAACATTTCTCTTAACAAATTCAATAACCTGCAGTACTGACACATACTTCCCATAAACATTTTAATAAGAAGCAATAATAGGACGAAATAATTAACATTTGTATTAAAACAGAACTTAAATATATTGAGAGGGCGGTGGTAATGCTTCACTTCACTGGAAGGAGGAAGCATGTGAGGCAATGTAAAACTAAGAATTAAATGTGGAAGTCTTCAAACTTATGTGGTGCAACCTTAACACCTTTTCATCAAATGATGTACATAACAAACCTGCTTCTCAGCTTCCCTTTCAATAATTTTACTCTGCAGCACTCTGTCTGTCAAACCTATGTTCATGTACAAAGTGAATCAAGGTTAATTCACAATAGAGTAGAAGAAAATTGTGGCAAAGGGACAGTAGCAAAGTACCACTATGAAAGTTTCTTACCACTGGCTGCATGATGACTCAGACACCATTCTCCCATTCCATCTAAACATTCTTTGGGTTGGCTGATAACCAGATCAGGACCCTAGTTTTTCCAAAAATTCATAGAGAGAGGAGAATCATATGCATGCCACATAATTATGGTCGTAGGAAAATAACAAGGGAAGAGAGAGGAAAGAGGTTTGATGGCTTAGATTGATATGTCAACCTTACATATAAAAATAAAGGATCACCACATCCAAACAAAAGACACTGAACTACAAGAGGTAGAAAGTATTATATAAATCGCATTGAAGAAAGAACTATGAACATCAAGAAATAACATCAAAGGATGAGTAATGCTAACTGAGAAAACATACCTCTACAGATTTGGTTACATTTCCATTTGTAATTATACAGGCAATCTCCAAAATTCGATCTGTTTCAATATCTAAACCTGCATGGCAGGTAAATCAAATGAAAAATTAGTTGGATATGACATTAATCATTTTGCTATGTTTTTCTACTTTTTATACCTGTTTCTTGCATACATTTCTGTCCCGTTTGAATTTTATTTTTTTTGGGGGGGGGGGAGAGAATTTGTCCTTTCTTGATACCATAAGATGGCCACTATTCACATGCCATATACATTTTTTCACTTATAAGTCTTAATGAACTTTATATTCTAAACTTGAGGATATTGGGTGTATGCTAAGGATGAAAACTGCAAAAATACCTTAGCCATAGAGTATTTGGAATAAATGCTCCAATAACATTTGCTTCGTGCTTCTAAAATTTGATGTGTTATAAAGTCTTCACTACATACACATTATTATTATAATCCAAAAACATATAATTTACCAGTCATTTCCAAGTCAATCCAAACAAGAGGCATCTTGCACTCCCCTGAATGCTCAATTGAACGCTGTAGCTCCTGCTTCTGATTGATTTTCTTCACACTCGTATCTGCTTCAACGGAGCAAATGATTACATTGACTATACATGCAACTGACAGAGAGAAAGAAACAAGATACCACTAAATCATTGATGCAAAATTCGTAACATTCCTCCTCTATTACCAGACAATTTACTTAAATTTGATTACCAATAACTAGAATCATGCTCATTCAAGGTCTAAAAGACGAAGAAAAGATGAACGAAGTAAATAGTAGCATATAGGTCCTTTAGCTACCAAAAAGGGGAAAAACAAAAACCTAATATAATACTCATTCGACTTTCTAGCGGCAGATAGGTGAAAAAGGTCAAACCTCCATTAGAAGAAGAGCAGATCTCGTCCGAAGAAGGAGGAGGACGAGAATCTTCGACGTCAAGTTCTAGTACTGAGAATGCGTTCGTGAGCCTTTCCATTGACATTGTCATTTAAATTTTTGCAGTTGAAAGATTATTTATATAATTTGTTTTTTTTTTGTTTTACTAAATATTATCAATATATTTTTTTGGATAAAATTTTGGCGTTCTCCGAAGAATTAGCTATATATTATTTTATATTATAAAATTTATATTTTATTATAGGTTAATTTCCTTATAATTTAATTTAAAATATAATTAATATAAATTAAATTAATTTGTTATTTATTAATATTTCATTTTTTTTATATATTTTCATCCATAATAAATTTTTATCATTTTCATTTTCATTTTCAATAATTAATATCCTCATCATCTCTACCGTTGCCACCATTGTTATAAAAAAAAATTAAAAATTTTGAAAGAAAATAATTTAAAAAAAAAGAATTTAAAGAAATTTTTAGAGAGGTGGCAATGAAAGTGGTGGTGTGGGTTGATAGGGGTGGCGGATGAAATGATAAATTAGATGAAAATAAAAATAATTAAATTTTATTATAAGTAAAAATTATAAAATTAAATATTAATTAATAAAAAAATTAAATTTTAAATTAATGATTTATTTATATTTTAAATTAAATTATAAAGAATTAAAAATAATAAATATAATAAATTATGAATATTTATAATATAAAATGGTATTTACTTTTTAATATATATTAAATAAAATATCATTTATTTATTTATTATTATTAATTTTAATTCTAGCGAGATATATCAAGCCACATGATTATGGAATTGAATTGTATGGCGTCGGATTTTTAAAATTTGTTATTTTTTTTTTCTTCAAGCTCCCCCCATTCTCCCGATATTTTCTTTTATTTCTTTCGTACCTCATTTCTATTAACGCACTTTCGACGTTTCATATTACTCTCAATAAACGAACTCATTCGAGCTCACTAACTCATTCGAAGTCACGATCCCATTCTCTCGAAAAAAGAAACTCCAGCTCATTTGAAAACCTCCGATATGTGAGATGTCGGTCTGAGATGCACAAACTGACATGTGAGATGTCGGTTTGAGATGCATAAACCGAAATCTTATCTGTAACTCTAAGTTACTCTACAAGTCAAAGGATCTCGACTTGTGAAAGGCTTCGCAACCCTTACTTTGAGGGTCGAAGGGCCTTAACTTATGAAGGGCACTTCAACTTTTAGAGCTACTCTACGGGTCGAAGGGTCTCGACCTATGAAGGACTCTTCAATTCTTAGAGTTACTCTATAGGTTGAAGGGCTTCGATCTGTGAGAAATCCTTCGACCCTTAGAGTTACGCTATTTATCGAAGGTTTTGACCTATTAATGGGTTTTTGACTCGTAAAGTTACTAGAGGGTTTTAGGATGCTTATGAGATAATTCGGAGGAGGACTTTTCGGCGTTGATTCTGGCACCACTTTCAATTTCTTAGCTTCTCTTTGAAGTAAGATTGAAGGATCATCTTCATTCTTTCTTTTTTTATTGTCCTTAGTTCAAGCCATTACTGATAATTAAAATGCGCTGAGGTTTTTTTTTTATAGAGAGAATAGGTTTGTAACTTCAAACTAGTTGATGAGCTTTAGTGGGTTCGTTGATGGAGGGTAATATGAAGCGTCGAAAATATGTTAATGAAGAAGAGGTAAGAAAGAAATAAAAGCAAATGGAGGGGAAATAAAAAAGGAGGAAAGGGGTGAAGAAATATTTTTTAAACAAATACATGAGTCACTGGGTTAAAAGTGGTGTCTCGCCTATTTTTTAAGATTCATTTCATCATTAGGCGATGTAGCTTTCTCAAGCGCATTGGATTACAGCAGATGGCCCGAATTGCATAGGCTGTATGGGTGCCATATAATCCAACTCATGTTATTATTCCATTCTCTCTCTCTCTCTCTATAGCAGTAGTACCACTACTCTCATCCTCTTATTCTCTCTCTATCGATGCCATCTATGTCTCATAACCTAGACCAACCATGACAGCACCTGCATTTCCCCTCTCTCAAGTAACACCACTACACTTTCTACTCTCTCTTTTCCGTGACACTTGAAATCTGCATTTTGGGTATTGAACAGTACGATATGTGCATTCTAGTGTATTAATTTTGAGTTGAAATTAGGGTTTTCTATGTTAGTAAGTTGAAATTACTAATATCTACTTGGACTATCTGACTTACTCCTGACTTTGATTAGTATAGAAAATCTTAGTACATATAGTTCCTTTATGATTTCGCACTTTTTATAGTATCATTTGCAAAATGGAATTTGAGGCGATTTTCCTTTCTTTTTTACTTGAAGAAATACCATTCCATGCTTCATGCTAATTGAGATACTTTACGAGAATGACGTTTTTTGTCTCGACTTGAAGCAACTTCCCGGCATAGACATATACGCGCCATTTTGGGGACAACTCAAGTTAGTATATCTTGTTATTATCAACCTCTTCTTGCTTTCAATCTAATATTGAAGTATGATCGACCTTCTTCAAGTTTCGGACCTTCTTCAAACTTTCTTCAAGCTTAAAAGAATCGATAATGGAGTCTTGTAAGAATAAAACCATAATTATAGATAAATCAAAGCCTCCAAATGAACAAGAAGATACCTTACATCTGGAATTCAAAATACTTGAAGAAAGCCCCAACCTTCACCTTCATTCTGTCAAGAGCATTTCGGTTTCTAAGAAGAAGAAAGAAAAAATAAAAAGAGGGAAACCTAAACCTAATACACATGAATGAAAATAGGATGCTGAAAATGATAAGCAAAATGAACAATATAGGAAGTGGCCTAAATTAAATTGTGTGTTTCAATATAAAAGAGTTCTTACCTATAATTTGGTAAGAGCTTATACTGCCAGCTCATTCTTTGTAGTACAATTCCTTCCCTTTTGCAGTACAGGACACCTGTAGTAATATTATTAGTCATTCTTTATTATAAATAGCCTAGATTGTATGTTAACCTCATGAATTTCTGACAACATGTTGGTAGGCAAATAAATTCTAGCTAAGTAACTATGAAGTTTTATAGTGCCAATTTGCCTCATCCCATGTATAGGATTTCACGTGGCACATGTAAGTAAAGAATAAATAATAATAATAATAAATTCAAAATAAATTGTCACCTTACGTTGACACCACAACACATCACATTGATCATTGGTACGAGATAAGTCATCCTTAAAACCCTATAGGAGTGCTACTTAAGCTTGAGTAATGGGAAACTTAGCATTTATTGGCCAAGCTTAAGAAAAGATGACAAAAGCCTTCCTTCATTTTCTAGTTATTTTCCATAAATACTTAACAAAAGAAGCAATCATCAACTTTGTAAAAGCCTCCATCTTGCTTACCCTTCGCAATTCGGATAAGTATGTTTACTTTCTCTCACATGGATGGATTCTTTCTTACCTTAGAATCTTAAATTGGTTTAACTATATTTGAAACTAATATTTGATGCTGTAAGTAGTACATAGAAGTATAATACTTGTAGTATATATATACAGAGGATTACTAAATCTAGCATAATCATTAAGATCTAGAAAAACAATGGTAGATCAAAGTTTATATATAAGATTAGTTGATGATTTATGTGTTTAAGTTGCAATCTGGAAAAGAATGAAACAAAATAGAACAACAATTTATTAGAAGAATCCAATTATGAAAAGCTTCAAATAGTAAAAAAAAATTGTAATAATTATATTAAGAAACTCAACTTTTGTAGCTTTCTAGGGACATCAAGAACACTCAAACAGATTTGTAATCACTAAGATCTAAAATTCTGAATTTTAGATGTTAATGTGAATGGCTCGATGTACTCGACGTCTCGATGTACTCGATGCCTCTAATATGCGAATGGCTCGATATACTCAACATACTCGACGCCTTCAATATGCGAAGTACTTAATGGCTCGACGTACTCGATATACTCAACGGCTTGATGTACTCGACGCCTCTAATATGCGAAGTACTCAATGCCTCCAATATGCGAATGGCTCGAATGGCTCGATGTACTCGACGTACTCAACACCTCGACGCATTGATGTACTTAACATACTCGACACCTTCGACATACGAAGTACTCGACACCTTCGATATACGAAGTACTTGATGCCTTCGATATATGAAGTACTTGATGCCTCGATGTACTTGACAGCTCGACGTACTTGATAGCTCAACGTACTCGACGCATCCATATGCGAAGTACTTGACATACTCGACGCCTCAACTTCTGCTATATTAGACAATCTTAAAACAAATGAGTATTGAAGGGGAAAATATACGAATCTTGAGCTGCAATTTTTACGGTATCTTAGTAAGATGATGGTAGAGATATCTTCAAATTTTCATAATCTTATAAGACACCAAGTGCTAGAAACAAGGCTTAAACTGTGCAACGGGGATGAATGAAGTAAAACACACAACCAATTTGCACATATCCAGATTTTAGATGAAGAAATAGAAATTTCTAATTTCACCAACGCATTAACAGAATTAGACTAAGAAGAAGTTCAAATACAACATCCAATTCCATAAACAGATACATTATATCCCAAACCACTACAAGGCCGTCACACAAAATTAGAAAACCTCCTCCTCATTTATCTGATTATGTTTGTGCATATTCTAATGATGTCCTCTATCTCACCCTCTCATTCGTAGTCCAACACCTTAGGTATGGCCACAACCTATCCTATTTCTAAACACCTAAGTTTTGATAAATTCTCAGATTCTTATAAGGTGTTTAGTGCATCTATCTCGAGTCAAACAGAACCGTCTTCTTATGAAGAAGCTTCTAATAACCATGCTTAGGTTCATGCTGTGCAATAGAACTAAATGCTCTTCAAGACAACAAAACTTGGAAAATTTCTGATCCCCTAAGGGCAAGAGTTAGTAGGTTGTAAATGGGTATACAAATTTAAATATCATGCTGATGGGACTTTAGAGAGACATAAAGCTCAGTTTGTGGCAAAGCGCTACACTCAATAAGAGGGTATTGACTACTAGGAGGCATTCTCTTCTGTTTCCAAATTGACGATAGTTCGATGTTTATTAGCTTATACAATTATTAAAGGATGGAATCTACAATAATTTGACATACATAACGCTTTCTTACATGGAGAACTCTATGAAGAAGTATGCATGAAACTCCTACCATGATATGATAAACCTTCTAAACCTGAGGTTTGCAGATTACTTAAAAGTCTATATGGGTTAAAATAAGCATTAAGGCAATGGTATGCAAAATTTTCAAATTCTTTAATCTCTTTTAGTTTCATCCAATCAAAATCTGATTATAGCTTATTTACCAAGACATCTCCTACCAGCTTTACTACCCTAGTGTATGTTCATGATTTATTAGTGGAAAGTACAAATTTATCAAGCATCACAATTTTACAAATATTTCTCAACGCACAATTTAAAATCAAGGATCTTGGCAATCTTTGTTACTTTTTAGGCATTGAATTTGCTAGATCTAGTAAGGGAATACATATTTGTCAACACAAATATGTTCTTGATTTACTAAAGGATGCAAGCAGTCTTGAAATCAAGCTAGTTAGAATACCAATGGATCAAAATTTGAAGTTTAGTGCTACGGATGGTCAACTACTCTTAGATCCCTCTGTTTATAGAAGACTTATTGGGAAGTTAATTTATTTAACTATCTCTAGACCCGACATCAACTACACAGAGTAGATTCTCAGTCTATTCATGTCCAAATCAACTAACAAACATCTACAAGGTGTTTCAACATTATTACAATATTTGAAAGGATCTCCTGGTCAAGGCCTCTTCTTTCCTTGCTCCTTAACAATTCAGCTACGTGCATATTGTGATTCTGATTAGGGGGCCTATCCAGACACAAGACGATCAGTGACAGGCTACTGCGTCTTTATAGGCGATTCTCTCATCTCCTAGAAATCTAAGAAATAGTAAGTTGTTTCTTGATCTTCTGCAGAAGCTGAGTATAGGTCTATGGCCACTACCTGTTGTGAATTGAAATGGTTAAAATACCTTCTTGCAGATTTCAAAATATCTATCCAAATCCTTCTCACTTTTTTTGTGACAACTTAACAACTCTCCATATTACTGCTAATCCTGTATTTCACGAGGGTACTAAGCACATGGAGAAAATATTTAGAGTGGGAGCATTATTACTTCACATGTCTTTACTCAAAATCAAATTACGGATCTTTTTACAAAGGCATTACCTTCTCTTATTTTTTTGTTGCATCTCTCCAAGATCTTCACTCTCCATCTTGCGAGGGGATATTGAAGTATGATTAACCTTCGTCAAGCTTCAGACCTTCTTCAAACTCCAAACTTTCTTCAAGCTCAAAAGAATCGATAACAAAGTCTTGCAAGAATAAAGCCACAATTATAGATAAATCGAAATCACCAAATGAACAAGAATATAACTTATATTAGGAATTCAAAAATACTTGAAGAAAGCCTCAACCTTCACCTTCATTCTGTCAAGAGCATTTCGGTTTTTAAGAAGAAGAAAGAGAAAATAAAAAGAGGGAAACCTAAACCTAACACGCATCAATCAAAAGAGGATGCTAAAAGTGATCAGCAAAACGTATGATATAAGAAAGTTGCTTAAACTGTACATTTCAACATAGAGGAGTTTTTACCTGTGATTCGGTAAGAGTTTGTACTACAACTCATTCTTTGTAGTACAATTCCTTCCCATGACACTTTTAATAATATTATTAATCATTAATTATTATAAATAGACTAAACTATAATTGATATTTAATTTCAATAAAATATCAGTTAATTTTCCATGTAATCATCTTCTTCTTCATTGTTCTGTAAGCAGAATTTCAATTTGTTCTATCTAATTTAGACTCCATTTAAGTCACATGCTTTGCTCATTATGAGAGGTGCTTCTGTTACTTTGATTTATGCTTCTTTTTCTTTTTTTTTTTTGTTGGCGCGTAGGTACTAGCTGGTTTTTAGCTTAAAGGTAACTTCTGATGGTACATTGAATACAGCTTACTTGGATGTGATGATGGGTGTCTATCATATTAGATAAATAGTGCATATTCAGTTGAGTATAGAAGCATGGCGTCGTTTTTGTCCCCAATTAATCCCTATCCCGCAGCCTGTAATAATCGACCTTATGTGAGAACTCACATCCTTCGAGCAGAGTTCATACCTTCTCTGCCTGATCCCCAGCCCAAGACTACACCCAAACAACATTCTTCTTCATCCTCATTAGAGAAAGTAAAGACTTCGACAATAATAGAGAAAATCCCTAGAAAAGTTGTTGATTTCTCAAAGCTGAAGGAGAGAGAAGCGAAGGAGAGGAAGGAGGAGGTGAACAGGAAGGTAGCATCTAAGAAAGCTATCTCTGTAATTTTACGCAGAGATGCTACCAAGGCAGTCATTGAGAAGAAGAGGGGTTCCACCAATTCCAAGAGATTGCTTCCAAAGACTTTGCTTGAAGCTCTCCATGAAAGGATTACGGCATACCGTTGGGAGTCAGCTCTCAAGGTTAGTCGTTTTTTTTTTTAAATGTTTTCACTGGTCTGAACTTATCTTTCCTTGTACTGATTTGGGTTTCTATCTTCATTACTTCATTTTATTTGATTGGAAACGGTTGTAAATGAGGGGTTTAAAGGTTTTTGGTTGAATTGGAGGTGATGGAACATATCAGAAATACTGGGATGAGTGGTGGTTAGAACACAATAAGTAGAGAGAGAGAGGTTCGTCCGCTTGAATATTTGAACTAAGTTCAGAGGGTTTCTCCCTCTCTAACAATTTTCAATCTTTTTAGTCTTTCAGGTTTTTGAACTTCTTCGTGAGCAGATGTGGTACAGGCCTTACACTGGAATGTACATCAAGCTAATTGTCATGCTTGGAAAATGCAAGCAACCAGAAAAAGCCCATGAGCTATTTGAAGAAATGATTGATGAGGGCTGTGTCGTTAATCGAGAATCTTACACTGCTCTTTTATCTTCCTATAGTAGGAGTGGTCTCTTGGACAGAGCATTCTCTCTCTTAGAGCAGATGAAGATCACCCCCGATTGCCAGCCTGATATCCATACATACTCCATCCTTATTAAATCTTGTTTGCAGGTCTTTTCCTTTGATAGGGTTCATGAGCTGCTTTCTGACATGGACAAATCGGGAATCAAGCCCAACATAATCACATACAACACCCTCATCGATGCCTATGGGAAAGCTAAGATGTATAAAATTCGTTTAAAATCACTCTCTCTTTCACAACTTTCTTCCCATGACTTTGTATTTACCTAATTCTCATTACTCCACCAATTGTTAACTTATATTTGATTTTTACCCTTTCCTCTGCATGGTCCTAGCAACCAGATGAAGCATACATTCTTTGTTCATGGTTGTGGAGTAACTTGTTTCTTTATATTTCCCAAGGTTTGCAGAAATGGAATCAATTCTTGTGGAAATGCTAAGTGAAGGAAACTGTGAGCCTGATGTTTGGACCATGAACTCCACACTAAGAGCTTTTGGCGGTAGTGGTCAAATTGAAATAATGGAGAAATGCTATGACAAATTCCAAAGTGCAGGGATCCAACCAAATATAAAGACCTTTAATATACTTCTAGACTCATATGCAAAGGCCAGGAATTATGAGAAGATGGGTGCTGTAATGGAGTATATGCAAAAGTACCACTACTCATGGACCATTATAACCTATAATGTAGTGATTGATGCATTTGGAAGGGCGGGAGATTTGAAACAGATGGAGTATTTGTTTAGGCTAATGCAGTCTGAGAGGATCAAGCCTAGTTGTGTTACGCTTTGCTCACTTATCAGGGCTTATGGAGAAGCAGGTAAAACTGAGAAAATTGAAGGTGTTCTTCGTTTTATTGAGAATTCTGATGTAATGCTGGATATTGTGTTCTTCAATTGTCTCATTGATTCATATGGAAAGATGGGTTGCTTAGCTGAAATGAAGGGGGTGCTTGAGATGATGGAACAAAAGGGATGCAAACCTGATAAGGTTACATACAGGACAATGGTTAAGGTTTATTTAGACAAAGGGATGAAAAATCATGCAAAGGAACTCCAAAATCTTATTGGCAAATCAGAAGTGAGTCGAAAATGTCGACCGGACTTCCAGTAAAAACATTTTGGGTCAATTCAAGCGTTCCTGGGGTATAATGTCTATTAATTCTAATAGATGATACTTCATATAAAGCTCAAAAGTTCCAACTTATTTTGTGGATCAATTATATTGTGGTCAACGATATGGTAAAAGATGTTCTGCAAAATACTACAGTTTTCTTTTCAATCACCATTTATTATCATTCTTATAGAATCGATGAAATAAGTTTTTAAGAGATTAAAACAAAAAATAAAAATAAAAACAAAAACAAAATTGGAGTGGGTTATACCACTCCGTGAAATTGTCAAAATAAATTAACGAATCGAATTTATTGACAGCAGAAAAATCTGTTGTCATATAATAATTGACTTTGACCTTGAAAATTATAAGATTGTAAATATTTAATTAATTAATATAAAAAAATAAAATAAATAACTATAATAAATATGTGGACATTGTAAAATTTAAAGTGAATTTTATATTATCAATTAAAAAAAATAAATGAATTTAATAAATGTATTGTCATTTTGATAAATAAATTAAATCTATAACTGTTATAATAAATAAGCGAATGATTTGAGATTAATAGAAATTTTATTTTATTTTCAATATATCTACTGACGAACGATTTAATGTAAAGCTACTGGTTGAAATAAATAAAGAATAATTACATGAATAGAATTTTGAAAGGATAAATGATTGCGAGAAATAAAGGACAATTAATTAAATGAAATAGTTGAAAGAATTACTCAACAAATTCAAGAACATTTTGATAAAGTTAAAATTGCATGTGAATTTTACACTACAACATGAAATAAAATATACATTATCTCTACTCTTAACATGCGATAAATGAAATGAATGAAAAAGAAAAGATAAGAAGGTGTCCAATCCATGAATAATGGATCAAAACTTTCACTCGGATTAGAATCTGGTGCTTTAATCATTACTCGTAAGAACGAATCTTAAAGCTTTAAAAACATACTTTCCTGGAGAAAAAATGACAAATGTCATGTCGAACTTGGAGAGAATAAATTTGTCTAAACGTATAGAGAATTTATGAGTGTTGCTCGAGTTTTTGAAAATCGTTGGTGATTCTTTGACTAGTTGTTGATTTGTGATGATTGTTCATTCTTTTGCCTTCCATTTTGCTTATTATTTATAGGTAAATGTGTTAATGGTACTCATATAATTAAGTCGAAGTCAATATCCCACTCACCCTTAAATTTAGCTGTCACTCACCCCACTGCATGGGTCCCACCACCTTTTTAGTTAGATAGTTATTGACTTAACTTCCAATCAAATCTAATCAACTTTCTTCTTGGTTCACTGAAACCAACTCCCCTCACCTTCCTTCAATTTCGGCCTTACCCCTTTATCCCCCCCCCCCTCTCTCTTTCCTTCAATTTTGGCTGAATATTGATGTTGGTTGAGAGTAGTCGACTTCCAACCATTTTTTAGGGAAAAGTTATTTACTCCTTTTGATTGGGCGAGCATCTCGATCAAAATCTTTCCTTATTCTTTAAGTTTCGGCTGAAATCCCCTTCATTTAAATCTCTTCAATTTCAGCCGACTTGCTTGGTTAGGTGGAGATGATTTTATTTTTTCTCCGGATGGTCAAGATTGAACTTCTCATGATCCTTGTTGTAACGTCTGTCCTACCAGCTGCTTATTATATTGAATACGTTAAAGGGAAACACGCACAGTAATAGGGGCCGTTACCTTTCTCTATTTTTAATAATAAACTTTACTTTCAAAAGCATTTTTAAGGAAATAACGTAATATTTTGAAATATTATCGAAATTTTTATCATAGATAATTAATTCTTAAACTTTTTAAACCACTTGATTCTTTATTCGAATATACATATACATACACATACATAAGTTTGTTTAAGGAAGTGTGGATTTTTCAAACCCATTGCGTATAGAAATTGGGTCTTATATGTATAATTTCACAAGACTAATTGCCTCTATTCGTCTATTCCTTAGGTTACAACCTTACCTTTGTAATTTCTGACAACGTAGGGTAGACATCTATTAGCTAAAAACTCAGTAAGAATAATCTTATTCACATTATTATTCTTTTAATGACTATCTTTAGTTAATATTTTTATGACTTATATCTAGCATAGATAAATTCCTATCCTTTAGTTAGTGCTTGAATATATATCAAGCACTTGTATCTTTTATAACTTTTGTTCACATAGACTCTTGAGCATACCAAATTAGTAATCGATCAATTGGTTTCAAGAATTAGATTTTTACGATAAATTTTATATAATAAAATAACATTAATGCATTATGAAAATTTATTGAGATATAATAATGATACAAAATATAAATAATATTAAATCATAAGATTACGATCAAATTAAATGGTGATAGATGTTTTATTTTTAATAGTTACAGTTTTTAATTTTCAGGTGTCACATCACAATATTGAAAGTTGGAATTAGATAATCAAGAATACAAAAACCAATATATTGTAGAGTTGATAATATTTTATAAAATAAAAGAGAGAACAAGAGAAAAAACATAGAAGATTATCTTATTCTTATTGTGTGTATACAAACTCAAAATAAGCTCTATTAGTAGGTTATCAACCATGAATGTAAAAACAAAAATTAGAGGAAAATAAAGAGACCTAATTGAACCATATGTGGTTATGAGAATAGAAATTGATGCAATAGAGATATTATGGACAACGACAATACTCATACCATCCTCAACTTTTCATTTCTTCCATTTTTGCTATCTTCCAAATCTGCCTCCTCTTTGCACGGCGCTCACCGAACATTGTATTCCCCCTCCCCGCTCTCTTGATATGGAAATCAAATGAGTTTGGGTTTTAACAAATGAGATTTGCGATTTGAATCTATAAATTTGTGTAACCCAAACTATGAATGTAATGAGATGTTCAGTTCTGCTTCTGGGGAATCGAGAAGTAGAATAACTTCTCATTATGTTTGATATATAAAAAATTACAGAACAATTCGAAATTAAATACAAGTCGGTTAATAGTTAAATAAATAAATTATTATCAAGTAATTAATATAACTGATTAAAAGTTAATTTTAACCGGATAGTAATTAATTATAGTTGACCGAATATGATTTAATTTAAGTAAATTTGATTAAGTATGAAATATTTATAATAAAGTGAAGAAATCACTTGCATTGGTGATGTGACAGGAAACTAGGCATAGATCGACATAGTAGAGGAAAAATAAATTTAAAGTATACTTATTATTAAATTCTAATTCTTACATTTATCTAATTTTAATGATAAAAAAAATAGAGAATCTCTTAATAAATTTTAAAACTTAATAAAAGTTTGCTTAAGTTTAATTAACGCAACAAAACAAAAATTGTTGCAGCCACATTTTACTAAAGGGCATATTCCATTAGTCATCCTTAGAGACAACTCACTAAAGAGAAAAAGGAAAGAAGGGAAAGAAAAATAAAAGAGAAAGAAAAAGGGAAAAAGGAAATGAGAAAGAAAATAGGGAGAGGGAAGAAGAAATGGAAGGAAATGAAAATTAGAATCATCAAATTTTCGTAAAGCTCGTTGTAAGTAGCTTCACTACAACATATGAATATTGTTATAATAGTAATGTTAAGTTTATGATTTTCATATAGTATGTTAAATACAATTGAAATATTATGATTACCATGTTAGAAATAAGAATCATAACTAGTATGAACATGATATAGCATGATGGCTTAAGATATTATAAACTTTAAACATGCTACGATTAATTACATACGTTCATATTTCCAGAAGCAAATGTTATGCTAAGATAAATAAGAAGTATAAGCATGCACATGTATAACATTAAAGTGAGGTGTTGTCGGGTCAAAAGAATGATCGATTGTTGATCATAAAAGACCCTAAATGATGTTAAAGAAAATGTCATAAGCGAATCATTACAATATAAAAATATTACTTCTCTTATTATTTCCTTAATTATTTTACTTTATTATTATTAGTAACATTAAACCCAGGCGTTGCATGGACAATTTTATTTGTTTAACAAACAAAGAATAACGTAAAAATATGTAAAATCTTTTGTGATTCTTTTAAAAAAAAATTCTGGCAAAACTATTGAGATTAATATCAGCAATTATTCATAATAATTTTTAAAAAATAATATGCAATTAACCATATACACTTGACAAATACGAAACCACACGAAATCACAGTTATTGCACAGAATTGCTCTTGCACCATATTGCATCTACTACATTGAGTCCTATGTCCAAGAGTCTTGTGCTGGTAAAACTTGCAGACACTGATTCTTAAAAACTCCCAGATATCTTTGTAGTAAATGCAGAACCTGCAGACAACGTTTGTACACAAAGAAGCTGTATAATAATTACATCAGCAAAATAGTCAGAAAGAGAGATGTAAATGTTAATTAACTAAGGGAACTTCTTTAGGTTCCAATCAATTCAGTTTGTAGACTAGGCTAAGAATATGCAAGGAATCTGCCATTCAAAACAAAAAGTAAACCCCAACATACACCAAAAGATTGGATAGATTAGCCACATAATTCCATGATTTCAGTAGTCTTTTGTGACATGGATTCGAGATCCTTTAAATGCAGCTTGTGTTTATGGCACCTGAATTGAGCCCGGCGTAACTATTTCTCTAGCCGAAACAATGCATTTATTCGCTTAAGTTTTTGACAAACTCGAAACATCATTGAAATTTCATATCAATCCTCCTATGTGAGACAGAAAATGTAAGATTCATGAATTGCTATTCTTCTTACCTGAGGTAGACCTTGAGTGATAATTTCATAATACATATATATTGGACTGTAGAATTTATAAATCAATGAATATGAAGAAACAGAGTTCATGATAATTATCAGATTAATAGCAGTTGGGTCTTTCTTGTTCTTCTATGAGATCAGTGGGGGTTACTGGTTTCTTGTTCTTCTAAGCTCGGATTGAGACTTAGTTTCATTGCTAGCGCTTGGATTTATGACCAATGATTCGGAGGTCTGTAAAAAGGGTAAATTGCTAAAGCATCAGAGAACATTAGGGAAGATTTGGAGTGGGAGTTACAAAGAGTACAGAAGATCACTACCTTTTGCATTTTTGCCACTATACTGAAAACGCATAAACTCTCCACCTTAATGGATCTAGCAGTTCCGATTCTTATCATGAAGGCCTCCAGAAACTTTACACATACATGGAAATTAGGAATTTGTTTCCATCCATCATCCTTTTTAACAGAACAATTGGTTTCCTTAACTAATTTGGAACACATAAACTATATTTTAAAAGATCAAATAAGTTAAAAATGAAAATGGAATTGAAGAATTTACCAGGTAGAGGTTAAGAGAATCAAAATTCCAGAACAACATAAGTCAAATAACATGTAACAATATAATTGCTAAGGAATTTAGAAAAATGCTTTCCACCAAGCAATTTAGTAGAATATTTATGCTGCTCATTTGAGACTTCAAAATTGTAGTTTGCAAGGCTATAATAGCAAGGAGATTATGTACGGATATTTTGTAGGGAAAAGAATAGATTGTATTTTAAAAACCTTACTTCCAAAAAGTGAAAAACACGTGAATATTTATAGATCACAAAAGCAACTTCCAGAAAACTATAATCCTTTAGAGAGTTATAACTTCTAAATTGAAACCTTAACAATTCAATTCAGGCCAATAAATTTATTACATCAAAAGTCGCTATAAAAAGTAATTCCCTTTAAATGTAAGAGGGCAATTTAAGAATAATCATGAAAAAAAAAAATGATATGGTAATAAATGGGAAGCGACGAGGTGTCGAGA
The DNA here is from genome assembly GCA_027186245.1 of Coriaria nepalensis. Lineage (NCBI taxonomy): Eukaryota > Viridiplantae > Streptophyta > Magnoliopsida > Cucurbitales > Coriariaceae > Coriaria > Coriaria nepalensis. The sequence continues at coordinate 8,988,438 of CP114486.1, read as the reverse complement.
GAAGGCTTAAACACAACTTTTATATGTTATTATTAGTCTCTAAATCATAAAATTTCTTGTATCTACGAAAAGAAGACTTGAGCTTGAGCTCTATTAATGAAGCTTGAACCCCATCGATGAGACTCAAACTCTATTTATGGAACTCGAACTCCATTGAAAAGAAAAGAAAAGAAAAAAAAATATTGGGGCTAAAAAGATATAAAAAAAAGTTGCACAAAAAAAAAGTTTAAAAGGCAAGTAAGGAACATATGATGCGAACGAGGGCAAATTCTCACTGAAACTAAATAGGGGTTTTTTTCTGAAATATTGTAATCTAGGGGTCTTTCTTCCAACACAATGATACTTTATGGGGGCCAAATATGATTTTCCCTAATTATAATCATCTATTTTCTTTTCCCTCTGGCACAATATCGAAGCAACGAAAGCAATCAAACCCTAAACTTTGTATCCTTCAAGCTCCTGCCACTCTTCATCCTCTCAGCACACTCCTTAATTTTACTTTTTATATTTTAATTTTTCTTCCAGGTTTTTTTAACTCCATTTTCATGGAGTAAAGCATTCAAGGGAGGATGAAAAGCATGGAGTAAAGCATGAAGTAGAAAGTTTCTTATGCAAGGGAGGATGAAAAACATTCAAGCTGATACTGGTGTATATCAATAACATGAAGTAGAAAGTTTCTATTGCTCCAGGTTCGAAATTATAAAGATTCTCCTGTTCGAGTATTATTATTATTATTTTTTCATTCTAATATTTTCTTTTCTTTTTTATGTTCCATTCGATATTGAAATTCAGAGTAGGTATTCTGTAAAATTTCTTCTCTGAAGCCTAAAATTTCAGATTATAACTTGAAGTTTGGATTCGTGCGTACAAGACTGGGAGCAACTGCCGTGGTGGAGATTCTCACCGAATTCCCCTTTTGCGTGTGAACTTATCTAGGGTTCTTTGTGTGAAAGAGGATACATATAGCTGAAGTTCACACGACCTTGAGCAAGGTATATCAATTTCTTGTCGTGAAGTTTGTACTATGTTTCCTAGATAATGGCCTATGTTTCTACTCTCTTTTGTCTGATTCCGAGTTCTTGTCCCATCCGGAAATTATTGGATCTCATCTGCATATATCCATCTCTGTTTTCCGTTGCGTATTCGATTCTAGTTTTGTCTCTTCTCTTGCTCTCAGACTCAGACGTGTATTTTCTTTTATTTTTTTGGTGGTGCATTAATTTTTTTCCCCTGAATCAATGTGAATGACGTCAATGGTTAGCTTCTGTGTGGTATGCATAATCCAGGCATGGAAACTGCGGATCCGGGTCCCACACTTGGTCCGCGATATGCACCTGATGACCCCACTCTTCCGAGTCCTTGGAAGGGTCTGATTGATGGAAGTACAGGTTTGTTCTACTACTGGAACCCTGAAACCAACGTCACACAGTATGAAAAACCAGCTTCTCTGCCACCTCCATTGCCAGCAGGTCCTCCTCCTCCCACTACTACTGCTTCAACCCCTAAGCTTGCTCCAATCCCTGTGGCTCAATCACTGTCATCCAATGGTGTAATGGCTCAGCATGAGGGTCAAATAAAAGGCCCTACTCAACATGAAGGCCAACAAAACCAACATCATGGGCATCTTACTAACCAGGCAGGGTTACAGTTGGCACAGCATGGTGCCCAACATGGTGCACATATGGGTCAGGCCATGCAAATGATGCAGCATCCAGGTCAGCAAATGCCACAGCAAACAATTCAGCAGATACCCCAACATGCCCCAAACCAGGGCTCACAAATGGGACAACCCCAAGGCCATCAGTTTGCACTTAATCCGATTCAGTATATGCCTTATCGGCAGCAGAGCATGGCTCCTAATGTACATCAATCTTTACAAAGTGCACCGGGGCACGCATATGTTAATCAGCATGAATATAATAAGATGACTTATCCAAAGAGGGAAGAAGATGACTTTCAACATGGGAATCAAATTGGATTTTCACCTTCCCAGTTTTTACCCCATGTAACTTCATCAGGTCAAAGCATTCCTGCTGGAACTAATACATCTCAAATGCAACAGTTTGGCATGCATCCAGGTCAAGGACAACAGTTTGGTGGGCCTAACAGCAACATACAAAAGCCTCTCTCAATAAGTCAGATACAGCAAACTGGGACAGATTTCAGTCATTCGACAAACCGCCAACCACTTCCTAGGTTCCAGGATCAGATGGCTCCACCAATGATGCATGGTCAGCAGGGAGGTGTACCTCCTGTTGGCATGAAGATGGTGAATGAGGAAAATTGGCATGGAAGATCTGGAAATGAACATCACTATGGTGGTAACAAAGAAGGGCCGGGTATTGCTCCAAATCAACTGAAGCCTGCAGCCATACCAATGGCAAGGGCTCAGCAGGTATTAGCTTATCGTCATTTAAAGTTGTTTCTCATTCTTCAATATGTTTCAATTAGATCTAGGCATGGTGGATGTTATTCATCCATGTGAGAGATACTCTTCCTGTATATACTGAAGGAGTTGCTATCCTTTTCAGGAGATGAGATTAAGTGGTGTCCCACTCCCAAGTGTGGCACCTGGTTTTACCAGTGGGTTGAATGCTGTTGGAGGGAATCTCATGCATAATATGCACACTCATGGAACGGGGGCTCATCCATTCCCAAGTAACACTCTTATGGGGTCTCCACATACTAAACCTTCAGATGTTCGTATGTCACCAGCTGAAGTTTATCGTCAACAACATGAAGTTACTGCAACGGTTTGTATTATGGCTTTTGTGCATAATGCATGTTAAAATGTTTCAGTTACCCATTGTTATCAGAACCAAAATGAGTATAAAAGTTGGGTTTTGCAACGTGCTTTATAGTGTTTGGGCTGTTAAAGCGATGAGTATATGAGGGTTAAATAATATACAAATGTAAACATGTAGCATGCTTAGAGTGATTGCAGACAACTCTGAACCATAATATAATTACAACCATCCAGCACTATGCCTGGGTGGAGATTGCAGATCTTGGCTATACAGAAATGTATATCACGTGATCGTGTTAGTTTACACTCACTGTTCATCTTCCTCACTTATTTAGCAAGTTAGCAAGGATTGCAAAGTAACTGGGGTTTTCTCAATTTTGTAGGGTGAAAATGTTCCGGCTCCCTATATGACATTCGAAGACACTGGCTTCCCTCCAGAGCTATTGAGAGAGGCAAGTCTGAACGATAGCATTATTAACTTCACCCTGTATATGATATAGGAATAGTTATGGGATACAATTCATTTTATTTAGTCTAGTTACTTATTTTCGGTACTCATGAACTGTCAATTGTCGCAGGTGCGATATCTGCTCCGGAGGAGGAGCATATGTCGTACGCTGCACTGCTATTGGCACACTTTCATATGCAACAACTACCCTGATTTTTTGGACGCTGCAAAAAAGGATGGTCGGAGCCTTTTCTTGGGCATCTTTTAGAAGTGTCTTGGCCCACTAGACCATATCACACCTGATGTGACTGGGATTTCTTGCATATGGGCGATGCCTCTAGTGTCTTTATTGCCATCTTTAGTTGCTTCAAGTTGCTTCTGTAAGCAACAATTCATCCACTAGATTTTTTTTTTGTTGTTGTCTGAGACCATGAGTGAACTGTTTAAAAAAATATAATATTATCTCTTTTGACATGTGAATGTTTTGAGCATGCTCTTCTCTTGGCGCTGATATCTTCTTGTTCAGATGTATTCTGCTGGTTTCTCTACTCCCACACCAATTCAGGCTCAAACATGGCCCATTGCACTGCAAAGTAGGGACATAGTTGCAATTGCAAAAACCGGCTCAGGGAAGACATTGGGCTATCTGATTCCTGCATTTATGCATCTCAAGCATCGTCACAATAATCCCAATAATGGCCCTACAGTGCTGGTTTTGGCTCCGACCCGGGAGCTTGCCACACAAATACAAGACGAGGTTATTAAATTTGGTCGTTCTTCTAGGGTTTCATGCACTGTAAGTTTATACTGCTGTGCCCTATCCTTGGTTAGACCATTCTCTGTATTTTTGGAGTTTTAGTTTTTAAACTAACAAAATGTATCAAATTGAATGTAAATCACAACTCCCTGTTTCAGTGCTTGTATGGTGGAGCTCCAAAGGGCCCTCAGCTAAAAGAATTAGAGCGAGGTGCAGATATTGTTGTGGCAACTCCTGGTCGGCTCAATGATATACTAGAAATGAAAATGATACAATTCAGGCAAATTTCGCTTCTTGTTCTTGATGAGGCAGATCGGATGCTTGACATGGGATTTGAGCCCCAAATACGTAAGATTGTGAATGAGATACCCCCACATAGACAGACTTTAATGTATACAGCAACATGGCCTAAAGAAGTGAGAAAAATAGCAGGAGATCTTCTTGTTAACCCTGTCCAGGTGAATATTGGCAATGTTGATGAGCTTGCTGCAAACAAGGCTATCACACAGGTATCCTTTTAGTATCTCCTGTCCTTAGATATGTCCTTGGACTGCGTCCTGTTTGGATTTTTGTAATATCTCTGAGTTTACTTCTTTTATCCTGCACACAATATCTGTGAGATCTGTGTATGTATACATCTGCTGACTGTCTCGCATATGGTTAGTTATGCCTTGTGGGTGTACGGAATGATGGATGCTGAAATGAAACCTTTGGATCCTAAATAAGTGCCTATCTGTATGACATTACATCCCTTCTATCAAGTACACACTTTCACTTATGACTTAATTTAAACTTTGTGGGTCTTTTGTTTGTCAAGAGACTAAGATTTAAAGGAAATGTTTTCCTACGTCTAATATGTTGATGGGTTTTATCTGTATTTCTGTGAGGGGATATAAGCTGTATCTTCCAACTCGTACATTATAATTTCTCTGAGTAATCATCTGTTATAGAATTTATTGGGTATCTACAAAGACAGAAGGTGCTATTCTATTTAAAAATTTAATGCAAACTGTTTTCTCGTCTTTGACAAGATTCTTCATCCTGGCTTCCCCGAGTTTATTGCAGTATGTTGAATTAGTTCCGCAAATTGAAAAACAGAGGCGCTTGGAGCAGATTCTAAGAGCTCAAGAAAGAGGCTCTAAGGTGATTATATTCTGTTCCACAAAAAAATTGTGTGATTACCTTGCTAGTTCACTTGGGCGTACCTTTGGAGCTGCAGCAATTCATGGAGACAAGTCTCAGGGTGAGAGAGATTGGGTGTTGAATCAATTTCGCAGTGGAAAGTCCCCAATACTGGTTGCCACAGATGTAGCTGCCAGAGGGCTTGACATCAAAGACATAAGGTTAGATATCTTTTGCATTCCGACATTTTCCCAGCCAACAACTTAAAATTATCTCTTGCATTTTTGGATATAAGGCTTATCTTCATTTAATTTTTTTTTTTTTTTGAGCATGTGTGTGAGATAAGACCCCGCGTAGATTTAGCACCGTATGTAGTCTATACCCAGTTAAAAATTTTCCTATTTTATTCTACCACGCCATAGGGTGGTGGTGAACTATGATTTTCCCACTGGGATTGAAGACTATGTGCACCGAATCGGAAGAACCGGCAGGGCTGGTGCAACTGGAGTGTCGTATACCTTTTTCTCTGACCATGACTGGAAATATGCTGCTGATCTAGTAAAATTACTTGAGGGGGCTAACCAGCATGTGCCTCTTGAGATTCGAGACATGGCTATGCGTGGTGGGCCCAGCTTCACAAAGAATCGGGGTGGCTTCAGCCGTGTTGATTCTGGTGGCGGTGGCCGTGGTGGTGGTGGTGGCGGTGGTGGCGGCGGTGGCCGTGGTGGTGGCGGCATAAGGGATGGTGGCTGTGGTGGCAGCATGAGGGATGGTGGATTTAGTGGGAGAGGTGATTTCTTTTCTGGACGAGGTGGTAATAGGGGAGGGCAGGGTGGTTTTGGTGGTGGTTGGGGTAGGAATGAACGAGGTTCACATGATAATAGTAGGTTCACCAATATGGATAGAAGGGGGGGAGGAGGAGGTCGTGGCCGTGGAAGAGGCCGTTTTGACAATAGAAGAGGCATTGTCCCTTCCGGTGATAGGGAACGAGGGAGAAGTTACAGTCCTAGCCCTGAAAGAGTACGGACTTGGGGTTACAGCCGAAGCCGCAGCCGCAGCCGCAGCAGCAGGAGCTGGAGCCACAGCCAGAGTCGTAGCAGGAGCCGCAGCCGCAGCCGTAGTTGGTCCCAGGGCCGGAGAAGCCGGAGCCGGAGCTTTGATAGGCCTGACAGACCACGAGTACGGAACTTTGATAGGCCTGACAGACCACGAGTACGGAACTTTGACAAGGTGAATCCTGCAATGGTGGAAAATAAAGCTCCACCTATACCAACAGTGATATCTGATGCGGTGGGCCCTACAAATGAGGATTCTGAAACTAAACTAACGGCGACACTTCCAGAAATGGAGGGCACTGAGGAGGCAGGACAGCCACTGGGTGTAGACTGTAGTTGATGATGCTTCCAGCGACTACAACCTTAATGTTTTGAATTATTTCTCTTATTATTTTTTCCAGATTTGGTATCTCTACTTGAATGGCGCTCCTTTTGTTCCTGCCCTAGATCAGCTGAGTTGAAGGCGGTCTTTGGACATTGAATCTGTTCTATCATATGCCATTATTATTATTTTATTAATATTTTGTGGTACTTGGATCGTATGAAAATTTTGGGTTTGAATCAGTTGTAATGGATATTTCATGTATGAATCTGGGAAACGTACTACATCCGCTCAAGTTGAGTTTCCATTGTTTCATGTATGATACAAAATTTACTCCCCAAGGCTAGTCATTCACTTAACCTACAATTTATAGTAACTCCTAAACTCTCGAGTCTGGACTGATATAATAACTGTTTTCACGAGATGTCTACAAATAATGCGAAATAAATACTGTTAAATGCTGTAAGTAAAGTACGATAGAGTAGAGGCAACTAATCAAAATAAGCAACCTAAGAAAATTCGTCGCCCAGCCTTTCCCTGTCTTCTTCTCTCTACTACTTGACCTTAGGCGCTGCTCTCAAATCTCAATCAAGCAGGGACCATGGCAATATATATATATATATATACATATAACCTTTCTCTTTGTTAAGAGAGCTGTTTTCTTTCTATCAAGAACTTTATTCATGTTCTACTTAGGTTTTAGGTTGGGTAAATTACCTTTTACTATCCTATATTATGAATTATTAGCTAAATATTGCCATGTATTATAAAAACTCATATTTTTACTACCTTCGATTATTATTGTTAACACAATAACTTCTTTATATTTCAATTTAAAATACAAATTGATACTTAATTTATAATTTAATTATTCATTCATCTATTAATATTTATTTTATTATTATTATACATTTTTACTCATAAATTTTATATAAAGGTTTAAATGTTTTTGGAGGAGCAGCCATGACGGTGAGAGATAATAATTGTGATGGATCAGATGATAAGTTGAGTGAAAATAAAAAATAATTAAAATAATTTTAGATAAAAAAATAAAAAATTAAATAAAAGTGAAAAAGTAACTAAATTTTAAATTATATTATAAGAAAGCTATTGGCCAAAATATATATTTTTATAATATAAAATAATATTTAGCTAATTCTCATAATAATAATAATACATGGTAGCCTTTTAAGTTTTCAATAATGGTCTCTTTCCTTTTTTTTTTTTTATCCAAATTATTTCACCTTTTGAAGTCGAAGAACCCGATTACTATAGTGTTTTATTTCCTGTTTGAATATTTGTACTTGTATTTATGGGTATTATCAAACTTTATGTATGCAAACTTTCCCCAGTCAACAACTTGACGTCTTGACCCCACCGCTACTCCCTTCTCTTACATTTTTTATAAGAACCTCCACACGCCTTCTTCCGTACTCGACCTCCTCCATTTATTGGAACTACAATTCTTCCACCGGACATCTTCAAATTGCATATCAAACCACAGGGGTAACATCATCAAAATGGGTGGCATGGGGCTATTTACCGGAGCGAGTTGGGTCGAGCCATGATTGGAGCTCAAGCTTCCTGTGAGCTATCTCCAATCAGATGGAACTATGAAAGTCTATACCTCTTATATCACAAGCTACGAAACCAATTTGGCAGAGAGCATCTTGAAATACACACTCTAATTTATCTCCTACTTAATCTAACGGGATAGTAATGATTTTAGCCACATAGCAGCTTCCTAATGGTACAACTACGATCAATCAGGTTTGCCAGGCGGGTCCCATTTCCTGAACAATCTTGGTCAACACTCATTGAGTTCATCAAATACTCGATCAAAAGGGATTCTAAATCTTGTTTCTGGATCATCTGCAGGAGGAGGAGGAGGTGGGTCCACTCAGAAGAACCGTAATGTAAGTGAATTTTCTTTTGCTTCCTTGGGAAATGAGAAAATCTGTTAATTTTCTTCATGGGGGGTTGACTTTCTTTTCTTGGTCTTTTGGAATCAATTAAGTTTCATGGCGTGCTTAATGCAATGAGCTGGGGGGATCTTATAATGAGCTTAATGCGATGAGCTGATGTTATAATAGCTAGATATGTGAAGGTGTTTGAAAACGCAGACCCCACATGGTTTTTTTACCTTCATGTGAGTTAAAACCTCGGCTTATGTAATCGGAGTTGCCGGATGGGCTACCGGATTAAAACTGGGAAAAACTGCAGTTGGAAATGACATCCATAGAAACATAGGAATCACTCTTTTGGCCTAGGCAACTCTTCAGGTTTCTTCACAGATTTCATCCAGTATCTTATATAACAGTAACATAAATTCAAAATCATGAATGAGCAGATTTTATTTCTTTGTAGGTGTTGGCTTTACTTGTTCGGCTGAATAAGGATAAAAAATACAGATTTTATTGGAACATCAACCACCATTGGATTGGATATGGAGTTATAGCATTAACCATTATTAACATAATCAAAGGATTAGATATACTGGCCCCAGAACAGAAATGGAAGAATGCATATACATGGTTCATCGTCGGTTTGGGGGCAGTAGCTGCCTTCTTGGAAGCATATACATGGTTCATAGTTTGGAAGAGGAAGAAGATAGAGAATGCTGGGATGAATGGTATGAATGGAGTAAGTGCAGGTAGTGGAGTTCATGGCTATGCTGGAATCAGGCTATAAGTTTACAAAGCTAATAAGCCACCTTCCTTCCTTATTTGGAAGCAGACCATAAGATTGCAAGACTAATTACCTTCCTTCTTCGTCCTTTTATTTATTTATTTATTTATTTTCTAATTCATAAATTTGGTGAGTGGTGGTATTTTATCCTTCAGTTGAGAGGTGTTATCATTTCATAGACTCTGGTTCTACATATTTTTTGTGTTTAGGTTTAGATGACATGATGTAAATTTTATTTCTCCTATATTTGTTCAATTTTAGTTAGTTCTAAATCTTCATTACTTAATATTTAATGGCCATAAGCTCCATATCTCTAAAAATAGATATGGATTATGAAAATAGTTGAGCACTATTTAAACCAATATGACAAACACGAGGGTAGAACGTACAAGTCTACTTCAAATGTAGTTGCTGTAAAAACAGTAAACAGTTAATGTCGAGCTCATATAGAGAGCACACATAGTGAAGTTAGAGATCTCACGGGTTGATTGAGGCCCTCTCTCTCTCTCTCTCTCTCTCTCTCATTCTGATTGTTGTAAAGCCTCAATGAATGCATCCTTGAGAAGAGGATTTGAAGCAGCTACTCTTTGAGATGTGATGTCAAAATTCTTACCAGACCTAATATGCACAACAAACCATAATCAGAAAATCAATATTTCTCACCTTTTATTACTTTAGTCTTCTCTTTCCAATTCTATTAATCGTAATAGCCCACATAAAATAGAGAATATGCTTCGTTTTGCTCAGTGTATAAAATCTACTTCGGGCCTACAAAAAACTCCAGTTTACCCACACTTCGGTCTGGAAATCTAAACTAAAATATCCCTACATGTCCTGAGTTTATGTGACTTACGGATCAAACACGAGACCTCCAGCTTCTGTGACGATGACGGCACCACCAGCCACATCCCTAAGCAAAGAGACATACAATTTCAGTTTGTATATCAAGAAGAGAGTAAAATAAAGTAAAGTTGAAAAAGAAACGAAGAATCTTATACCAGGGACCCCCAAAACCAGTTTCATAGAATAGATCTATCCTTCCACAAGCTATTCCACATAGATTCAACGCACAGGATCCACTCATACGAATGGATCTCACCTATCAATCAGAAGAATTTTTTATTTTATTTTAAATTATCAAAGCAAATGCGTGTTATCAAACTGATCTGGTTTCAAGGCCAGTCTGGTGTGGTTTTACCTTAAAAAGCAAGCTGTTAATTCTGTGTGTAGTGGCATCTACTGTTGACTTGTCACGTTTTGTTCCAACCTGTTCTCAGCATAACAAAAACCACTCACTTTTTATCTATAGGTGCATTATTGTAAATATTTAATAAATTCATTGAATTATGCTTTTTAAGAAGATAATTATGAAAATATAGGAAACGTTTTAAGTAAATCTGAATGTGATTGAGGTCCATCACTCTCTATAAGTGAAGGAGCAGAGAAGCATTTTTCATATATAATCATGCACGGACCACAGTCATGCCTATGATCAGAGGGAGCATCCAGATGACACCAAACTAACAAAACTGATTATAGGATACAAATTCAAAATAAAATGGCTCAGCTACCTGGTCAGGTTACTTGCATTTAAAACTTTAGAAACTCTTGTGCATACGACATACAAGCTCCAAATCATAATTGACTGCCTTCTCTAACTACTCTTTAGTACTAAATGAAGATATGTGAGTACCGAGCTGGATGCTACATTTTGACATTGAGATTGGCTTGGTGTCTATATAGTCTATAAGACAAGTAGCAACTCGTATTCGTGAAAATTAAAAGCAGTGACATAGCCGAAGACAGCAAATTTTACGATAAGGTACAATTATATGGGAAAATTGTATTCGAGAATCCTAAAAAGAAACTGTTTGCCTTTTAGGGTATTTAACACAAATTAGGACAGTGAGATATTGTTGTTTTATTTCAGATTGACATATTCCGAAAGATTACTTGAGCTCATAAGCTAATCAGATACTCCGGGGTGAGCAGGTTTGCATGAAGTTGGTTGGTTTGCATGAAGTTGGTTGGCACACTCATCGAACACGAAAAAAAAAAAAACTCTATCAAATAATAGCATACCTCAGATGCAAGAAGAGACTTCACAAGTTCAGATTGAGAGGATACTGCCAGGTTTAAGACACAGAATGAGCATGTAAATGGAAAGTTCAGTAGTAATGAAGGAACTTAGCAATTTGAGAACAATAAATTTACCTTTTATAGGGTTTCCATTCAGAAAAGCACCCTTCCCACGAATGCCAGTAAAAAGCTAGAATTGTGAAATTAGATGTTATAATTAAGCCACACATTGTAGCATAACACAGGAAAATGGACTTCTATTAAAATGAGAACTAGATTCTTGGAATGACAGAACATTGATCATATTAATGCAATCTTGTAAAATATGTGATAAAAGTGATCAGTTTGTGCCAGTGATTTTGAGTGGTCCTTTATTTTTGTATATGGACAAGAGTTTTCAATAGCTTTAGACTAATAGAGTGGCAAAATTCAAAATCTGTCCCTTATTTGTAAGACTCTCATAACAGATACTGTGATACTAGTTTCAAGTCATGTCACGTATACACTTGAAAAATAAATTTAAAGATATGCTGGGCTTAAATTACTCACCTCATTAATTATTGGATTGTAAACAACACCAACTGTGGGAACCTTTCCAATAGTAAGACCAATAGAGACACACACAAATGGGAACCTACAAGTTTTCATATTATAACAGGTTAGAAAAATGAAGGTTATTGAGATACTAGACATGAAAGGAACAACTGGATTGCAAGAAACTCATAAGCACCCATGCACAAAATTAGTTGTTCCATCAAGAGGATCCACTATCCATGTTGGTTCATCAGTTAGCTCTGTAACACCATTAGCAGCAGTGGTTTCTTCACCAATAAACTGAGATGAAAAACAGTTGAGAACAATTGAGGGGAAAAACACATTCTTAATACATTGAAGATGGTTTGAAAATAGTTTTAGTTAGGGGGGGAATGAGAAGCATTAAAGTAGACCTTATGGGAGGGGTAGTACTGCTTGAGATGATTGAATATGAGATCTTCACAAGCCTTATCAGTTTCTGTAACCAAATCCACCTGTGTTCCACGATAATGATAGAAATTGATTACCAATTTGCGGCATTGATGTCTAGAGCTTTTGTTTGATGGATGCATGTGCATCAAGAGATGCAAAGTCGTGACAAAAATTCCAACAGGTATTGAACTAATATATAAAAATAAATAAACAAAAATAATATTAATCGAAAAAGATATATATATATATATCACCCTCATTAGCTCCTTGTAAATAACTCTGAACAGGCAAGTTATCTCTACAGCACAAAACCTTGTACAAGTGCATAAAGATACTATATTTCACAAAAGATACACATATTAGATGCTCTTTCTTGCAGCAGTAAATCAATCAAACAAGAACGTAAACCCTTTTTGCATTTTGATTTTCGTGCATGACCTTGTAGAGAAGAAACAAAAATCAATTGAATCCCGTGGACTGTAGTTTCAGATTGTTAAATCGATGTTGACATCAGTACATTTACACACATTGTTAGAAAATTAAAAAATAACCTTAACCCTCGCATCCATAAAGATACCAATGAAGTAGGCATCTACAAAATGAAATCCTCTTACCTAAACAGAATGAGCACAAGTTCAAAGAATCAACAAGAAATCAAATATTTTAAGCCATGAACCAACTAATTATCCAGAAAAGAAAAGGTGTATTCAATCATATGATTTCCAGAGGAGCAGACAGCGTCTAATTACCGAGCCTTTGTGCTCCACTTGTTTGGTTTTGTAGAAACCATCACGGATTACCTGTAAAATCAAAATAAAAGCAGAGAAAATTGAGGAACGATAGTTAAATTCAATGGAAACGAGATATAATTGTTGCGAAATGTACAGATGATGGAACTTGAATTGAACCTCGCCAGCTTTCTTCGCCGCGTCGATTGCAGTAGCAAGAAACTCATCGAGTGAACCTAGAAAGTTACAGAAACAGATTTGCAGCAGATATTAAGAATGAACGATCGTATACTAACAAAATAATCTGAATCTTCAAGTAAATAAAGCAATGCTAGGTCCCTACCATTTTCTGCCATATCTTCAGAATATAAGGAGCGAAAATGGTGAGAGTTTTTTCTTTGGCCAAATGGCGAAAATGGTAAGAGCTTTTTCAATCGCCTCTCTCTCTCTCTCTATATATATATATAAAGAAATGGGTCCCATTGTTCAGTCACCTCTCTCTCTCTCTCTTAGTGTCGACTGTCGAGCCTTTTCTTAGTCAGATGGGTCCCACCAGCATGGCATCAAATGAGACTGAATTTACTTCTTTCGGACATTATTTAACGATCTTCATAAATAATTTTGAATTTAAATTAATTTCAGTTAATATATTATTCTTTTAATTTTAATTAAAAAATTTACATTTAATTTTTTTAAATTATATTATGTAATTTAAGTTATAAAGAAATTATACTGCTTCTTCAAGTTTAAAAAATGACTTTAATTTATATTTAAAATAATAAATAATTAATATATATTTTAAAATAATCGGATATAAACTTGATTTCTATTCATTAAAAAAAAAAAAAAGAATAAAGAGAATATATGATCACTTGTAAGTTGTAGCAACCAAGCAGTTTGAGTAGTAGTGATAAAAAGAAGTAAAAAGGAATATGCGAAGATGTTTAAAGTATATTCCTCCATTGCTTTCAACGGGAAAATGACTACTCTGCATAAGAAGTCATTTTTTCCGAATTTATTTTGGAATATGTACCACATATTTTGGAAAGTGAATAAGAAGCGGCAGCAGCAGCACATTACTGTTGCAGTCTCATGAAGAAAAACAAGTATTTCGAATCAGAACCGTAGGTTCGGTTCTAACTAGAACAAGTTGGGTGAAAAGGAACTTCACTATGCAAACCCGATACTCTCTTAGCAACTAACTAATTACTCGGTTTTGAAGAAATCTAAGGCAATGTGATCAACAATGGTACATTGGGTACCTAACTCCCTGGCTCTTTTATAAGCACTTTATGCAAAAGATTGTATGTACGTCACTTTTGTAGAATGCTTTATTTACTTTTTTACAGCAAGTATATTTGGTAACGATATACAGACATGTTTCATTACTACATACATAAAATGGACACCTAAAACCTGGCTGCAAAACAACCCAATTGTATTCCACATTGAGAAAACAAAAAAAAAAACAAAAAAAAGTTTCCTCATGTCCTGGAAGGACCCTCTTTCGGCTCAAGGGCTGCAATTTCTTTCACAACTTGAGCTTTATCAGCCTCAAATTGTTCATCCTCTGCAAAAAAATAAATAAATAAATACAAATAAAATGAAAGATTAAATGCCAGTATAAAAGTGTAAGCTAAGAACTACAAGTTCCAATCACGATGGTTTAATCACCTTTCTCAGGTTTGAAATCAGCAAAGAGTCGTAGAAGCTTGCTTTTATTAGCAACAAGTATGCTTACAATGTCTGGAGGTTTGTTTTGATTGGCCACAAATAGCTGTCAAATTTTTAACATGGCTCAATTTTCTCCGATGCATATGAAATTATTAACAATTCAGGAGGAATGGTGTGATGGATCTAATATAATTTCGTACCTTGAAAACGTGGAATGCTTCTATCTGGATGGTTTTGCTCGATTCCTGCAAACCAACAAGGCAATTAAATGATGCAATGATTAGTTGAAAAACAAAACTATTACAGCTCAAAAAGAGATTAATTTTTTTCCTTATGCTCCATCAAACATGAGGTCATCTAAATCAGTAGAGTATACAGTGTAAAACGAATGGAAACCTGAAACATCAATCTAAATGTAGGCGTAAAGGTAATTATACAATTGTGGGTGCAATGCCAAGAATAGGGCACCCTTAGGTTGATAGGCCTCAAAATAACATGGAGAGAGATTAACATTGTTAGAGCGACGGAGAGACTAAGTCATACTCTGAGAAGATTCATGAGAATTCTCAAGTTGTCCCTTGAGCTAACATATTTGGTCATTACTGCCGAATTTGACCGATCAAGTAGCATGTCTCCCAAAAGCTGCAACAAAAAAAGCAGATTTTTTGTATAACACAGTTGCGACCATCAGTTTGACAAGTAGCAAGTCTATAAATCAGACGCCAAGTGTCTAATAATAAATAGTTCAGATTTAAGGACTTCCAAAGTTTATGATTCAATCATGAGACTTGGGAGTTTTGTTGTGTTGTTTGAGAAAATCGAAGAGATCTAATCTAATAAACATTTGACCCAAAAAAATTCTAATAAACAGGATATAGTGAAATAATATTCTGTGTTTTGAACAAAGTTAGTCATCAGATAGAGGCACGAGAAAAATTGAAGTCATTTTGCATGGTCCAATGAAGGGAATAAAACAGGATTTAAATAGCATTGGACATCTCCCTATCTGACACTTGGAGCTTACATGTGGGTAAGTCGTAAGTTGCCATACCTTGATAGCTTGTCGTCTAGTAATGTAGTTACTGGATTCAAGTAGCTTTGAGTTGTACTCTGCAAAAAACTTGAACAAGCAAAAAGGTCTATGGATATTAGGTTTGTGTTATAAGAAATTGGGACCGCAATTACTAATGGCCACCAAGACTTGGTATATAGCATATATGGAAAGCAGAAATTGCAATATGCTAACAGCACGCAACTTAAAGTTATATATTAAAGAAACAACTTTACCAGATATAACTGAAGATAAGAACCAGAAGTGCCACAAACCAATCTCTCCTCAAACCCAAAAGTAAAAGAAAACACCCACCCACACAAAAATTAGAATATAATATTATGCTTAGCACATTGGAGTGTTCAGGAAAAAAAATGTAAGCGACAGGCATATAAAGTGTCCTAGTGCTCTTGATCAAGATCCTACTTGGAATTTATATTTTAAGCCCAAAGGTACTTCTTATTTTGAAGGAAGTCTAGTTTTGACAACACCTTACTGCCACACATGAAATAACCTTAAAAAGAAATTAGCACGAAACTTCCAAAGCACCTTTCTGCTCATTAGTAATAAAGACTCTTTTCCATCAAGCCAGCCAAACAGACTTAAGAGTATATTGGTGGAAAGCAAATATTGCAGTACATGACACAACAATGCAATAACAAAATCATGTCTTATGTATTGTTAAGGAAGGCATAACTGAAGAACTTGTTGAAAAAATTAGAACGAGAAGGTTACAATTCCAAAGTTCATAATTTGAATAAAGCAAGAAAAAGCTACAGATTTGTTGTCAGTTGTGCCCCACAGCCAAAACAACAAACAAATAAATTTCATGCATCATGAATAGTTATCTTCTCCACTTTACATCAAAGATACTAACATGCATTTTCAGTCGAGTTGACTGTCTGCAGAAACATAATAGATAGTGTGTAATGCATTAATATGCAAACTCAAATACAAATAGGAAAAAGAAACTTACCCAGTCATAATTCTTAGAAAGAAATTCAGCGACAGTAGATTTATGCCTTGTCAACAGTTCCTGCAATAAACATGTCATTATTAATCCCTACAACACTATGGAATAATGCCAGCATGTGACCAATAGTCCCAAATGCAGGTGATAAAATTAGAATCGGTTAACTATTTCTCAGGAAAAGAAAAAATAAAAATAAATTCCGGGATAAGGTTTTTTGCACTCACTAAATAACATCAAAGCATTGCCATTTAGTGAGAAGCTAATAGAACTGCATAATCCTTGCTTTTATTGCGAATCGGAGAAATGAAGTAACAGATAGCATGTCTATCACTGACAATAATTCTAGAATATCAACTAATGCAAGCTAGAAATGTCCATTTTCAAATAGCAAGTGCTGACATGATGAAAGAACTATCAGAGAATAGGACGCAAGTCGCAAAAGCAAGACAAGGAAACAAGCTCAAGTTTTGATTTATTATTTTTTTTAAAAGCAAAGCAAAACAACTGTGAGAGAGAGAGAGAGAAAGAGAGAGAGAGAGAGAGAGACATTCATCATGTGTTGCTCAGTCTACCTTACAAGTGGCAGCAGCATCTGCAGCAATGTCAAAATTTGGAAGTTGTATATAATCAAAAAGCTTCTTCATATTCCGCGATTCCAAAACATACCTACAACAAAAACAGAGAAACCAATCGGACTACTACCAGGTTTCAAGAACTAAGATACAAGAGCAAAAGACTTTATATTGCACCACATATCACATAATAGCTCGAAAATTTTTGTGATTTCATTGAAACATATTCCATTAATAAAAATCTAAAGGCAAGAGCAGTATTTACACTGATGCTAAGTCTAAAATATTTATGAATGAAATAACCCACAACGCAACCATGTATTGCATTCAAAGCAAGAGAAACTATATGACGTATTGATCTGGTAATGACTAAAATTTCCACATGTGGACTAAAAGCCTAAGGATAGCCCGACAGAAAAGACGAGAGCATGTCTGTTTACTGAAATGCCATTCAAGAAAGTCATGGACAATTTAGCACTGTTTTCATTCCTGGCTCTGCATATGAGACATTCGGATACTATAGGGCTTTATGGATCTCTACATTAAGCAAGATATCTTTTGGTCAAAATATGAGGTCAATGTCATCATGACTCATATTGATATCATCAAGTTCTTTTGACAAAAGGATGAAAAACTTTAGTAGGAGAAAGTAATATTACTGATGTCATTCTAGTATAACCTAAGACTGATAAATAAGTTCACATTGCTCACCTTGCAACGCTTTGGTGGCGTATGCATTCCCTTAGCATGGTACCATAATGTAAAGCCATTTCTGTGTTTTCATACCTGGAGAATGACACTCAATCATTAAAAGTAAAATTAGGGAGTAGAAAGTGATTATCTCAGTGAAAATAAGCCTCACACAAGCTCATGACAACTTAAACAGGATAATAAAAAGAATGAAGATGTGACATATTTTATCAAATCCGACAGTTTAGGGATATTTTCCGCATTCCTGTATACAGAGGAAAAGCAGAAACTGATGTTGGTTAATTACAATGTGAAAACAGTGATCAAACTGAGAGAAAATAAAAATAAAAACTACCACTTGATATCTTTTTTTTTTTTTCATTTGTGGGCACATAGGATGTGGAATAAACGATTAAAGCTTGCAACTAAGGGAAATCCTCAAATGTTTGGCTGATGTCACATATGTATGGTTTCCAAGATTATTGAATAAAGTGCAAACAGCTAAGTTAATGTGGCTTTATAATATCAATGCCTCTTTTTACACTGGAAATTGATAATCCTCAAGGTCTTCATATCTGTGTTGCCAAATGCACTCCAGGCGCTCACATAGACGCTCAGACGAGACGAGGCGAGGCCAGAGCACCTCGACTCGGCTTGAGGCGAGCAACTTACCTCAGGCGTGACCTAATCAAGCACCTTCACTCAGGAGAGAGGCACTAAGGCGAGTACCTAAAAGCAGATTATGTTCAGAACTTGTGTTTGAACAAAAAATACGGCTATGAACGGGCTGGAAGCCATGGTCGTCATATGAAAGTTCTTGAAATGGAAGGTAGGAAGTAGAAGTACTGGACATGTGATTTGACTTAGAGCTAAATTTTTCACTTTTTATCTGATAACTTAGCTTAGCATTTAGATCTTGTGAAAAGAAAACCTTTTGATTTGACACACTATAGTAGTTTATTATTTTCTTTTATTTATACAGCCTTTTAAATACATGCTTTAGCCATACCAATTCTTAATCATTGACTATTTTGGAGCTTGTTTTTTTATCTTGTTATAATAATTTACCTAACTTGTTTATTTGCTATTACTACTAGTGGACTTATACTAAAATTAATTACTTTAAATAGATAATTAATTGAATAGTTTATTTCCCAATATTTTAATTAAATTAGTAAATAACTAATTTCAGGTGATATGTTAAAGCTTTATAAATTTTTATTTTGATAGTATATCAACCAATTAAATCAAACTTTTATGTTGTAAATCCTACATTTTAAATTATATAAATTTATATTGTGTTGTGGCGCCTCACCTTACTCAGGCGAGTACCTAGCGGCTCAGGTGTTTCACAGTCTCGCCATCTTGAGAGCACCTAAGCTTTTGACAACACTGCTTTATATTCATATTTGAGGTAATTCAAATTAAGATGAAAGCACAGGAGCTACAAAAGGATTTTCAGATTTAAAAGTAAATAAAGAGTGTTGAGGAAGTAGATGAGATAATCAAAGTCTGCGACTTACGTAAGTGGTCTCATTTAACAACTTGCCTAAACCTAATTCTCAAAAGAACCTAATTCTCAAAAGAAAAGAGAAAACTCCCACAAAATTTAACACAAAATAAAGAGATTCACTGATCTTCTTCAATGTGTTCAAGAAACGCTGGAAATGAAGAATAATGAGACCAATATTAAATAAAGGACTGGATCAAACAATCAAGCTACTCCAATGACCTAACATCAATGCAAATCAAATTTCCTTATTTTCATGAATAAAAAGTGAGCCAACAAAGAAGCACAATCTAGAACCCTAACATAAGAAATCATCACAATTTAAAAATCAATTTCTTTCCAAAACGTAATTCTTTGTGACTTACCCTGCGATCAAGATATCCATCAGATCAATATTTGCTTCCAAGTAGTCGGATGCAATCAACTTTGAATTGACTTGTTGCCTTTGTAAATTTGCTACAACTTGAGTAGCATCTTTCCGTGTCTGTAGTAGAAGGCGATGTTGGTCATGGTGTGTAAAATTAAGAGTTACACTATAAGGTCAAACAGGGACAATGTAAAAGTGAAGTATTCTGCAAAACCATTCTAATAGCTGAATGACAGCCTCATAATTGACATAGTAGACTAAACTACTGCTCACCTCCAAGTTCAATTTTGGAAGACACTTTATCAGAAGTCTTAGAGTGTTCTCTCTGAAAAACTCTTGGGTTAACTGTGCACACGCCTCTGATACCGGCTCCGATTCGCTATTTCCATAAAGAATCGATTTCATCTCCCTAATGTTTTTACTTAACTCAAGCATCTGTTGAGAAAGACGAAAAGAGAAGAAAATATAGCAAAATTGCAGATAAATATGAATGACATAAGTTAAAGTAGTCATCAACAACAATCACAGCCTTTGAAAGTTGAATATATATACACATTTTCAAAACACCCGTATCATGATTTTTACTCATCTGCAGAGTTAAAATAATAGAAAATCTGCCTCTCAGGCAATAGAAAATAATAGTACCCTCATTTGTTACCAACATAAAACTCAGCAACTCAATTCATGGTCCATGAATCTCTCTTAAAACAGTAAGAATATAATACTTGATCATCCAAGAGAATATGTATATGAAAATTATTCTTCATATCCATAACATTCATTATCAACTCCCACAGCAACAGCTGATTCCTGTATACATTATGGCTTTTGAGTACCAAATGGATTCAATATACGTGGGAATACACAAACATTGGGACTATATGTAAAGTAGATCCTCTGAAGAATACAAACCAATATTTAAATATAAATCAATGACTGCTATCTTACTTTCCACAGATTATCAGCAACTGAGGCAAAAAAGTTATCTTTACACAGGCTTTAGCTTTACAGGATCAGTTTACTTCGACTGTTCATTGATTTGATTCATAAAACTATCATTAATGATGAAGTTCATGTCTTACTACAACTGTAAATTGATTTGTATTCATAAAAAACAAGCATAAGTGATGAAATTCACATCTTCTAAAAACAATTCAGAAAAGATAGACCTACAAAAACAACTTTGGGATCTCCACCGAGCTTAGCAATATAAGTATTCTACTAATGAGTAACGATTGACACATTCCTGCCAAGCTGCAATTAGTCACTGAGAAAATGTATAATTTAAGTAAGGTAACCAAAACTTCAGTTAATTCTTTAATCAGCTACGCCAAACATGAGGTCAGAAAATGCAAACAAGAGTTCGTCAAAATTATCAGGGATCCAGATCCGAAATTAAAAATAAAAAAAATGAAAATTAGAAAGCAATAAAAGAGCTAAATAGAAAGCAGGTGAAATGAAAGTGTACGGGTCAAAGTAGAACAAAAGAAGAAGAAATCGGACCTTATCTTCCCGCTTGCTCTCTTTGGAAGAAGGTTGTTCACGGTCAAGAAAGAGAAGAAGATCGCGGGTCTGACGAACTATGTCAACGGGCGTACGAGGCTTGGACTTGAAGAGGCTCTTCATCTTTACCGGGCGAATCTCTGATTCAACAGGAGAAGATGGTTGCTCTTTCGAGGCTCTCCGCTTCGAGGCCTTACGCTCCGAAGCTGGAATTGACACACACAGTCCTATTTTCTCTCTCTCAATTACGAAAACTTCACTCTCTGCTTCGTCCCTCTCTCTCTCTCTCTCTCGGGTTTCTGTTTTCTCTTTTGGCCTATTTCTGTTTGTTCCCTTCACCTCACACTCGAAGGTGCGATATCTGCGGTTTCTAGTTTTCTTTTCGTTATTGTGACACCAGATTAATAATTTTTCTCTCTTTTTTTTTTTTTTTTGGTTTCTTATATTTTTAGTCGAATTTTAAGATTTTTTTTTAATGAAAAATAAAAATTTAGATTATAAAATAAGAAATAATAATAATAATAATAATAATAATAAAATAATATAATTAATATTTAAAAAAAAAAAAAACAGAAAAAGCCAAAGAAAAAGTATTAAAAGCCATGAACGAAAATATTTGGTGCAACTTTATACATTTTATGGTTCAAATGTTGCCACAAACACATTTTACGGCTCTGATTGGATTAGCCCAACTCATTTAAAATCACGAGTCAATAGATAGATTCTAACTGATAAAATTTATATCACAAAAATATCATCTCAAAACTCAGAAGCAAATTCATGAAAATTTTAATAAAAAAGAGAAGATTTATAATTCATGAGAAGTGTGTTCTCTTAGACAGAATTTTTTTGAGGTTTAAGCAGGATTAGAACTACATTCTCTATATGACTCTTTACATCTTTCAGACTATTTAGCTTCTCTTTTCAGTTTTTTAATTCCTTCCCTTTTTACTCATTGCTTTTGATGAGATTGGTATTAAATTGCATGACTTATTAGATTGTAGCATTTAGAGAGAGAGAGAGGAGAAGAGAGTGGGGAGGTGGGTGAAGATGGTGGGATCGTTTTCCGTCGGTGGTAATTCAATTTGAGCTTTTACACCGAGAGAGGGGGAGGATGTTAAAGATGGTGGAATCCTTTGAAAGGAATATATCTGTTAAGATAATAAAGTATGATCCGATCCGGTTATATATTTAGAAGTATCTATTTTAAATTGTACAAGTTATCAATATGAATTAAATGTATAGCATTTAATTAAAATATATCATAATATGTTATATTATTATTATTATTATATTAGAAATAACAAATTGCATGTATTATTAATTGTTTGCATACTCGATAGATTTTGAATCTTAGACATGCACTTGAAATCATGATGGAGACTATAATTAGTGAGATCCAAGTTGTTTTAAGTCTAAAACCTAAATTGTTTATAGTCATGAGACTGTCATGATAAGTGATAATTATAGAGAGACTATTGCATGCGCTATCATATTCGAAAGAAGAGTGATGTTCACATAACCATTAGTATTTGAAGATAGAGGGATAGACATCTAGGTGATTATTAGAGATTTAATCACTTAACAAAAGCTCAATGGTAATTATATTAATTGTTAATGAATTTTGTCGGTGACTATAGTACTTGTGATGTTCAGACTTGAGATCACCACAACACTAACATATAAGATATCATATTTTGACATGGTTACATGAGGTCTTAGCCAAAGACACTAAAATGATGAACTATTTGGCACGTATTCAAGTATGTGCAGTTTATAGGGTAATAAGATATGATTCATCACCTCTATATTAGAGGATGTGATTCTATGAATAAAATATAACTTATTCAATGAAAAAATATTGGGCCAAAGTAGTATGGTATGAAAAGAGTTTTCTGTTAATCAATTATCTAGTTGCATAAGAGTATATAATTTATAAGGAAAATCTAATAGGGTTTAAACAGTTAAATCATACTATATGATTATATGGAACTATGAATAGATAGAATGATCAATTTGATATGGTAATAATCAAGTATAGTTCTTGTTGAGGTTCCACATACTTCTCGTTTTACGGATATTTCATACTCCTTGCTAGAAGCCAATATGAATATGGTGGTTTAAATTAATTGATCATAGAGGATGATAATATTAACTGTTTGACTTGAAGTGTTTTAAAGTCACAAATAGTCCATTCAAAAGAATGGGTAAAACTCACAAGTTATTGTAGGGCTCATCTATCGGTGTAATGTAAAATATATCTAGTCACACAAAGAAATGTTGATTTGATCTTATTTGAATTCTAAATTGGAGACATTTTAACTCATTCACTATGAATTTGATTTAAGAGTTAAATCAATAATTTCATTAATTTGTTAAGTCTAAGTCATGCGAACACTATTAGCATACCTAAAATGTAATTTAATTTAATTTGAAATTAAATAATTAATTAAAAAATTATTAAATTGACAAGATAAATTTATTAAATTCAGATTAAATAAATTTATAATTAAAGAATATTTTTTAGGTAAAAAAAGATGTCTGGTTAGTCAATAAAGAGTTAATGAGTCTAACGAGACCCACATGCAAGCCCAAATTAAATTTTATATTTTATTGGGTAATACTTCCATCTATTCATGGTTCCAGATATTCCTATAGTTTTGTTTAACTTTTGAGTTATACTTCAACTTTGAAGGATTCACATTTGGAAAGAACCTCCTAAGCTTCCCATGAATCAAAAAGAAGTCGTCCTTTAGCCCCTCATCATCAAACCTTCACACTTAGAAGAATTAAGAAATTCTTTCCTCCACTCCTTTTTGAGTTGAGGCGTCTTTATGAGTTCTTGTGGGACACGATAACAGAAACGGTAATTTTTAAATTTTTCAAATTTCATACGAATTCGATGTAAACATAAACATGTTATACTATTTAAAATGACATAATATATATTAAAGCAGGAAACCATTAATAATTCGAAGAAGAATGTGACAAAATATTTTCTTCTCTTCCAAAAGATGTTCACCAAAACAAAGAGCCCTCCATGAATAACTAACTATGAAGTCACACAAATGTTTGACTTTTAACCCTGGTCCACAAATACTAATTCACTCCATGGATTTCTCATTTAGAGTATTCAACTCATGAACCGTTTGAACTTCAACTAGAGGAAGATATGTTATTCTTCTTTTAGAATTCGGCCACTCTATACGTTAGAAGATGAAAATGTCAAGGCCTCTATTATTCTATTTATAGAGAAGGAATGACATTGATTCTTGTAATAAAATTCTAGTTACTTTAATTAAAAAGTGTTTCATGATAGTTACTCTAATTATTCACGATAAGAACTCATTCAATTACTTGGCACATATTTGGTTAGCCATGCAAAGTGGCATAAAGAAATTTCTTCTTCCAAGTAAAATTCTATTTACTTTTAATCAAATAATATTTCATGATAATTACTCTAATTATTCATAATTATCATTCAATTAATGAAGAAGTAAATCACATATCCATCTCCTTCAAGTAAAATTCTAATTACTTTAATCAAATAATACCTTATGATAATTATTTTAATTATTCATAATTATCATTTAATTAATTAAAAAGTAAATCACCTCCTCCTGCGTATGTGGCTTGCCATGGTATGCCCATTTGATTAATTTTGACTTTTTAATCAATTCTTAATCAAATGATAAAGTTCAAATAATCAAATTATCAAACTACTCTTTCAATTCCTTAAAGTCAATTTTAACCATTTTGAACTTCATATGTATTTATTAATTAATCACATTAATCAATTTCAATTCATATAATTAATAATAAATAAATAAAGAATATTAATCAATTTAAATTCTTATAGTAAATTTTAATTAACTGATGTAACATACTAAGTTATGCTAGTAGTATTACATGACATCAAATTAATTAATTAAATTTATATTATACTCGATAATCTCATTATTGATATAATTATTCATTTTTAATCTCCATTTATGAAAATATCATTTTAGACTTTATGTGTGTAATCGATTAGTTTCTATATCTAGACAATTAGATGGAATTCATGACACCTCATGATTTTATCTAATTCATAATAGACACATTTCACTTCGAAACTATCTTTCAAAGTAAACAATTAAACTTAATTATCTCATAATTAATTTAATTTAAACCTTCCAAATAAAGATTGACTTTTAGTAAAGTGTCAGTGTTATTTGTGAGATCAGAAGTGTATAATTTCTTCTAAAAGAACGTGTATAACTAATTTTGTGTTATTCAATTCTTTCCTGACCAATATCCTGATTCTACTTAGGATATGATTTATTGCTAAATCTTAATAGACAAATCATATAAGTAGTATCTCTCTATATAATAAAGACAATGGATTTACATAAAACTCATTGATCCTACCAGACAATCTCGACAAAGGATTTCTTTATTACATAGACTAGCATATTGTGTCATAGGATTTTTCTCTTCTCTTTACTCAACACTTTACATCCAACCGTTTATTCTATTATGACTATTTTGAAAATATAATGTCCATTAAGCCAATTGGGTATGACCCGATAGAGTCAAATACTTATAATAATTAATCTTAAATTGTGTTACTCATCAATATAAGCGAATGCATAATATTTAATAGAGCATGTTGTATCTATCATACTGTTATTAGGTTGAAAATAGAAAATTTTAACTGCTAAATTGAGTCACAAAATCATATTGTCAACGTCACAATAAAATCATAATTTTATATCCACAATAGTAGGAAAGTTTATTATTTAAACATCACAAATACATATATTTGTCAATGTCTAATAGAGGTGATAAAATGAGTCGAGCCGACATGACAAAAGCATGGCACGAGTACGACATGAGTTAGTCGTATTGGGCCATGTCGTGCTCAACTATATAGGCATGTAGGCCGACACAGTACGACATTAATTTCTCATGCCGGCCCGGAGCACGGCACGGCCTTTTTAAGCCTGTGCGAGATATGGACCCAAAAATGCCTCCTAGTCCTAAGGGTTTTTTTTTTTTTTCAGAAATCATTTTGTTTGTTGAAACCTTTCAATTAATGTAAAATCTTATTTGACCAAATAATATTTTTTTACAGTTTATTTATAAATTTAATTATTAATGATACTAATTTTTAATTTATTAAATAATAACTATTAAGAATGATTATTTATTTTCTAATGTGTAGTAAAATAATTTATTTATTTTAATAATACTAACTTTTAATACATTAATAATCACATTTCTTTGAATCCGACTCAATCATTGCTTCATAGACTAGCAATTATGATACTCGACAGGTCAAAAGTCTCGTCAACCCATCAAGTATCATAATTGCTACTCTACTAGCTTATGTGGTTATGAAGTGAATAATGATTGAGTCTGATTTCTAAATGTTCAAAGAAATGAAATTATTATTAAAGAAACGAGCTGGGCACAATGGCACGAGCCCATTAACTGATACGGCACATCACGTTTATGATTTGTTACTGTATCTATGTCGTGCCGTTGTTTTTTAGCATGGGCACAATCTATGCCATGTCCAAGTCGGGCCGTGCCAGCACTGCCACCTCTTATGTCTAATGCCTCAACCTCAACAACATCACCATGATATCTCGATTGAAACTAGACCACACGATACTCCTCTGCCCTTTCACATATTTCATGACACTTGACGTTGCCGTAGATCTATATTTTCTTTTTGGTCTCGACGTCCTTGTTGCGCCCTCGGCCTATGTGGCAGGATAATTGTTCGGTATGTTTTCATCAAATAATGAATCATGTGACGACAAGGACGAAGATGCAGAATCGTCATTGTGCATGTCCTCATTGTCTTGAGCAATTGAATAGTCATAGACAAACATACATTATTAGATAATCTTATTATGATTTAGTAATCAACTAATCCAAACAAAGCTAAATATTCTTAATAAATAGTAATCAAGCCAAAATAATAAATTCAACCTCTCAACCAAAAGAAAAATCATCAGTGGAATTGTAAGTATCCATGGAAGCTGTAGGAAGATGAATCGTTATTTGAAGACTTGAGCGGACGAATTTCTCTTCTACTTATGGATGATGATCATCACGACATGAACCATGAGGAACCACTTGCTTATACAATTTCTCCTTCAGTTTCTTTCCAGGTTCTAGTGTACTTCAATTTTAACTCCAATTTTCGACACTATAAACTATAAGTATCATACAATGTCAGGCCTTTTCTCATGGAATCAGCCAACTATTCATGTTGGGCAGAGTTTTTTGTACACGATGTGGATACTTGCACAAGTGGAAGCAGAGGCACATGAGTGTTTATCCCACACTCATCATTCCAACAAACTAAGGGGAAGCAAGAGCATGCCGGCAAGCTTACAAAATCTAATGCATTATGTATCCAATTCCCACCGTGTAGTTATCTCAACCCAAAAAGGCAAGAGGAATTATTTGCATATATAATTTTAGATAGCTAATTACTATTAATTACTATAATTTTAGATCGTATCTATATCGTTCTCTCTTAGTGATTATTTATCATTATGTACATGGAAAATTATAAACCGTGATCCTTTATTTATGAGTGTAATGGAATATGGACCAAAATTATACAAACTTTGGATAAAATAGGATGAGTTGCCAATTATCTATATCATCACCTACTCATCAATTAAGTGGGCGGTTTGAATAATTGCTAACTCATCCTATTTTGTGCAAAGTTTGTTTAACTTTGATCCGGGTACCATTATGCTGATGTAGGTACAAAACAATAGATAAAAATTATAAGGCCAGATTCTCAAAACTATAAGTAAAGATAGGCCCCAAAACAACTTACCTTGCATTGAGATATTCTCATAATTTCTTTTCAGTATTAAGAGTGTCCTTTGACTGCCCCTGCTTCAGGATATTTGCAATAACAGAGGCATATTTTGAGGCCTCAGATAAAGATTTTACAACCGAATAACCTCTTTAATTAAAGGTCAAGTAGAAAGGAGAAACCATTTCAGAGATTACTAAATAAACCATCTTATTCAATGCACTGACATGTAACAGCTGATGCAATACCGAAAATCTATGATTTCTCAACAGCTTCAGCATAAACTGGTAGGAGAATGAAGGAAAGAATACATGAAGATCGAATCGGATTGAAAATTCTCCATTACCAATCAAAACCCAGAAGTAAGATCTTTCAAAAACCCAAAAAAAATAATAATAAAATCATAAACCACGTTATGCAATCAAAACCCAGAAGAATCAAATCAAAACCCAGAAGCATCATTCAAAACCCAAAAAAGTAGTTCTTACTGAAGATGTATAGAAATCAAAATCGACATGGAAGAGAGATGAGAGACAGAGATTGCTTCTCTCTTCTTCACCAATTGCTCTCTGCTCCGTTTGTCGTTGAAACCCCCTGCCCCACTCGAGAGAGAGAGAGATGAGAGAGAGGAACGAAGCAACGAAGTTGTAATAAGATTTTTTTTTTTCCTTTTTTTTTTGTCTAATATTAATTAGGATCTACCGAATTCCATCTGAAATATCCATCTAAGAACCTGATATATTCGACCTGAATTTAAAATTTTATATTAATGAATATTCAATCCGAAAATACAAATACACATACTTCTCAACCCAGTTGACTTGACACATTTTATAATTTGACATATAACAATATATATAATAAAAAAAAAAAGGAAGAAGAAAAAAAAAACCCTGAGATTTGAATTCTCACATAAACGTATCAATCAGAAAAAAGAGTGCAGTCAATTATGTGAAAAATAAAATGAGGCGCGTTTCTTCCTTCATTTTCCAAAGTGAGGTATAAAAAACTCACTAGACACAACATCCGTCACATACAGACGGAGAGAATAATATAGAGACGGGATAATAGTTTCCTACTTGCCACAGATATTCTTCAGCCCATCATTCAAACCAAAAAATAAATCAGAAAGAAAAAGTTTACAACCTCCTATTTCTCAACCAAATCCAGCTTTAGAATAAAACTGGAGTTTTGATCCTCTAGTGTAGGACCGTATATTACAGAGTCTATTAGAAGCTTCAAGTATTATTACTACACTCATTACAATACATTCCAAACATGTCAAACTTCTACAGAATAAAATCCATTTATTCCATCCATAATATGGGTGGGCATGTTGAAAGCTTCAAAAGAAAAAAGCCGAGAGAATTTCTTACATGTATGAGCAAGTAGTGGGTAAGTCTTCTTCAGCATTCTATCTCTTTCCCTCTTCAAACCAATAAAAATTTATGCTAAAACCCCATAATTGATTAATACAATCCCTTCAACTTCACCCAAGTGAGATAAGTCAAGGATCCATGTCGGTTTGGTGTGAAAATAAATAACAAGCACGAGCATATTTGTTTTCACCTCATTCTGCACAAACATGTCATGCTAATAAATGTAGAAATACTGGTAGACATAAAACTAATTATATCATCCAAGTTAAGCTAAAAATATTTAGTAGAATAACTGAATTTACCCCATTTTCCCCTCTTGCTCTATATTTTTCTCTTGTTTGCTTATAACACCAGCTTGAACCCCTCGGACAAGAAATCATCCCTGAATGAAACAAGCTCAACTCATGAGGTGCAAGGGTAAAATAAAGCCAAAAAATAAATAACAAGGCAAGTTGAAATAAATAAGCATCACTCTGTCTTCTGTAAAATATATAAACCACTAGATATGTGCAGAAAATCTGCTATCCGCATCAGCAGAGCGAATAGCGGGCGGATAATTTTGCAAAAATTATTCACAATGCTGATATATGCTCCGCATGATATCCACGCGGATAGTGATTGCGGATATACAGCAGATAGTGGATATCTGCAGCCCTATGGGAAATAAATAAATAAATAAAGCGTTAGAACCCTAAACAAATGTAAACTTTCAGCTAGCCCTCTATAGTCTCTTCCCTCTCTCTACCTCTTCCCCTCTTAATTACATCTAGAGAACAGAAGACGAATTGAGTTAAATTTTTACAAGATAGTTTGGTTCTAATTGAAGATGAGCATGACTAAGTCAACATGACTAAAAAGTTAAGATTTGCCATGCAGACAATAGAGAGTGACAACCATATTTACTTTAAGCTAGATTACAAACAAGGTAGGAAATCCAAAGTTGGCAACAAAAAATATATAAAGAGCATAGCTGTTGATTGTAGTCATGTAGTACATTATATTTAAAAGACAAGTATCTTCAAAGAATAATCGCTACTAGATACTTACAATCAATTGGACTTAACAAGTAACACCAAAAATAAATTAAATACCAATTTTTAAAATTAAAAAAAAAAAATATATATATATATATATATATTGGAAGGGGTGGGTGGCAGAGCGGATATACATGTTTAAAACTCAAAATCATAAACAAGTGAGGAAAAGATGTGTCGACCTTTTCTTCCCAGTGAAGGAGTCATGCTTTTTCCCATTATTTTCTCTACAAGCAAGGGGTGAAACAAAGCTTCCAACATAAACTTCAGAATCAAAACTCTCCGCAAAACCACGTAAGTTCGAATCGATAAGTTGTCGTCTTTTTATGTCAAACCAAACAAGTTTCTCATGATTCTGTTCCAAAAGAACTTTTCGTCCAGTATTTGAATAAGCAAGGGGCTTCACAAAACTAAAGGACTTGAGCATATCAGACTGTGAAATAGTAAACAATGTAGTCCAAGACTCCCCAACACCATACACCTTCATAACCCAAACCTCAAGCCTAATTTCCAGATAATTTGCAAGCAAACAGAGACACCCATCTAAGACCCAAACATCCATCGTAAATTTACTAGTGCCCATACATTCTGGTAATCGAATGTCTTTCAATGTTTCGCTTGCTATGTCAAAGGCAACCAGTGAATGACCCTCTTCTTCTGTTTCCCACTCTTTAGTCACCACCCAATGCAAAGCACCATTACAGAGAACTCCCATTTTCCTAGTATGAAAAACACAAGTCACATTTTCACTCAATTTCCAGCAATTTGTTCTCAGACTATACACTAAGACTTCAGATTCAACTCCCATATGCTCTATCCTAACAAACTGAGAAATCCTTACCAACTTGTAATCATCATGAACCGCATCATACCCAAACCCATAGACACGCGCAAAGAAGAGGAACGGTCCAGCAATTTTCCGACGCTCGGCGGGCAAACTAGGCAATATTCGATACTTCCTTGTTGAGGGATTCCAATAAGAGATATCTTCCGCCACGTTACAGATGCAGAGTAGGCCATTACAGGAACCAAAAACCCTAATTTTATTGCTGTAGCACATGAGGGGGTGATTGAGCTTGACGATGTCATCGAGGGCTTCGATACAAACATGGAAAAGGTCAGAATGTTTCCTGAGGACGAGGCTGATATTCGTACGGTTCTTTATTGATTTCTTGAGATGTAGCTCGAGGAAATCCGATCCATCAATCAGGGACCGCCACGATTTCGATACGCAGCGGAGGCGAAGAAGAACCTTCACCGGTAGACGACAGAGTATTTCGATTATTACCTCCAGGGGGAGGTCCGCCATGGAAGATTGATCTCGAAAGGTGGAGGGAAGCTCTCATCTATGGAGTAGTGGAGAACGTTTTCATTTCGTACCCAGTCGGAGTAGACTGAGGAGTTTCTGAAAATTTGGTAAGGACTCAGGAGCTGAAAGAAATAGGTCCGTGAGGCTGTTTTACCTCTAAGACCTCACGTTTTCTATCAAATATGCTTAATTCTAAAATTTTAAAAACATCAAATGAACTCATTCTAAGTCACTCTTATCCCATAGATAAAATTTTTGAAAATTTTAGCAAAGAAGAATTTGGTATAGTAATAACACTAATTGATGTTAGTTTGCATATGAGTATTAACACTCAAGTAAAGCACTTTAGAGTGATAGGCAGTTTGATATATTTAATAAGTTGTACAAAACTTAATTTTGTCTATGCAATTAGCAAACTAAGCAGATATACGAGTAATCTAGGGCATGACCATTGGAAATGAATCGTGAGAGTACTAAGGCACCTATGTTATACTTGTAGTTATGGACTATACAAGAATAAATATCAAGCTATACTAGAAGGGTACACATATGCAAACTAGATATTAGATATGAAAGAATCAAAGTCTACAAGTGGCTATGTGTTTACACTAACAAATGTAGCTATTTCTTGAAAATCTTCTAAACAAATTGTGATAGCCATATCTACTGTGGAATCTGAGTTTATGGCCTTAGATAAATGTGGAAAAGAGGCAAACTGGTTACGATATTTCTTATAGGATATTCCAAAGTGGTCAAAGCCTATGCGAGCAATTTGCATTCATTGTGACATTCAATCTGCAATTGGAAGAGCACAGAGCAATATGTATAATGGTAAGTTCAGACATATACGTAGACAATATAATACCATCACACAATTATTCTTTACTGGAGTTATCTCTATTGACTATGTAAAATCAAAGGATAACATTACAGATCCGCTAATCAAATGATTAAATAGAGAGTTAGTTGAAAAATCATCAAGGGGAATAGAAATAAAGCCCATGAAAAAGTAAGTCAATATAATGGAAATCCAACCTAGTTGACTGGAGACCCGAAGATCTAGGTTCAAAAGAACAACTTAGTTGTATGAGACTTAATTATATCATCGTGAGAGTTATCCTCTTATCCATTCCCATGATGAAACAGTGATGCCCGTAAGAGAAAAGATAAGCTATGCTTTTAATGATTCTTAGGTGTCGAAAAATTTGAGCTGAGTAAAATAGGTTACTCTTGATTAAGAATCACTTATGTGAGAGAAAAGTAGGGTCGCTTCAAAAAGAATTAACTTGGAGATAACTCTTATTAACTCTTGCACAACTAGGCAAATGTTTAAGAATCATATGTGAAGTATATTATTGTTTACATGTTTACATGAATGGAAGAACAGTTCAAAGACATTGTGTCTACTGATTAGCTAGTAAAATCAATGTATTTTTACAAGGGAAAGTTCAAAAATTGATACTTACCTATCCTATGTAGGTTTCAAACCGTCGAAATCTATCTCCAAGTCAAAAACATTTGAATGTCGAAAAAAATACGTTTTATATAATCCATCAATTTCATTCATGTAAAGGATTATTGGAAAATTAGCATTTCAACATGCTATGTTTATACTCGATTTTGAGTAGGACCCACTTCATATAAACAAAATGTCAAAGTTGATTCGAGTTCTCCTCTATGAGAGTTTCGAATCGGTATATAGTACGCTCAAAATGATTAATGAGTGAATCACAAATTGAAACTCAAAGTGCAACTATTGGAATAGTTTGAAGTAGAAAAAATAAATGAAAATTGTCTCATATTGGAAAGGGAAACAAGTGGGAGAGTATTTATATAAAATTACACGTTAATGAGTAATAAAATTTAAGCTAGAATGCTCTCTCTTGCGCATGCTTATAGGGGGGTGCAAATCTAGACCGGATCGGGTTTGGCTTGTATTCGCCTGCACTTGAGCACACCAAATGTCGGCCCGAAAAAATAACCTTGTTTGCCTTGGCCTTACTTTTGTTTTTCTCCTAAATTTTTTTTCTGCAAAAACGTATGAAGATGAAAAGGTGTAATTTATTTTCCAGTTTCATCATAGTTAAATATGTATTAAACTCAGACTAAATTTCAAATTAAATTCTCATTAATCTTCTCTCCCCTCAGGAAATATAAATTCTTTCATTTGGAAACACACCAAGAAAATGAAGTATCTCTCAATTTTCATTCTTTCTCTCTAGAGTTCTAAGTTTCCAGTGTGGTAGAGTTCGAGTCATTTTTTGAGTTCGCCGTAATAGTTTCGGTGGTGTGCTACTACTGTTCATCTTTATTGTATCATGAGAGACAAATGTCTTTCAACCTTCTACGCCGACATGAGGAGACACATCTATTTTAAAAAAACTATTGCATAACATGCCTCGATTTGATTCTCAACTTCTTATCTCACTACTTTTTTAATATTCTATTCAGTTATTTATTTTGTTTATGATCTATTCAATATTATATTTTTACATATTCTAATTCTATTTTTACTGTTTATAGATTCTAGTTCTATTTTACTAATTACTATTTACATATTCTGATTATATTTTACTACTTATTATTCACAATTTCTGATTCCATATACGGCTTTACTATTTATTATATTCTATCTTTGCATATTGTTCATTATTATTATTATTATTATTATTATTATTATTATTATTTGTTTATTATTTATAACTCCTACATATATATGGGCAAATTTCAGTAGTTCTTGATATCGATTTACTTAACTTGGGTTTAATCAAATCCACCTACAAGTAAACATGACTAAATTTTCTATTTAAATACTACTTGAGAGTTTGTGATAATCATGTACTTCCAGAAATAAACGAGCCAACTTCACATTCTTAGTAAATTTTCTATTTAAATACTACTTGAGAGTTTGTGATAATCATGTACTTCCAGAAATAAACGAGCCAACCTCACATTCTTAGCACGATTCCACAGTAGGTACCCATATTTGACAACAAAAGACTGGATCAGCTGTTAGTTTTCAGTATATCTAAGAACTCTATACTACTACTTTATGCACATATATGCCATCCACAAAAGCTCGATATGTTGATAAACACAATATCATTCTAGTCAAGTCAGAAAGATACATTCAATGAATTTACCCAATTCATCTTGCAACTGTTCTCTCTTGCTTGTCTAGAACACCAATTTGAACCCCTTGGCCAAAAAATCATCCCTGAAAGAAACAAGGTCAACCTATGAGGCACGGAAAGAAAATAGCTGAATAAAAAATAAAAATATCAAACCTGCACCTCAAGTAAACAACAATTTGAGTTACCATTCCAACCAAACCTTCATTTGGAACTCCAAAACATAAATTGTCCCACATGTTATTCCAAATTTCTTAGCTCAAACTCCAGTTTTAACTTTAAAAATCTTAACATTTGTATACCTGAACTCTAGTTTACAAGCATTGCATTTTCCAAACCAATCTTTATTCATCTCATGCAACATACTATATATATATTTACATATATCATGTACAGATAGCTACAATATCTTATTATATAGGACGTTCAAATGTTCCAAATAGTAAAATATCATCAGAGTCATAAAGATGCATGTACTCGTAGCCACAACCGTAAACAGGAGTAAGCAAGACACCTAATCCAAGCTCGCAGTGCTGATTCAAAGGCAAGTAGGGCAAAATGTGATGCTTACGAGTGGAAGAGATCCAGTACGCGATCTCTCCATAGGCGTTACAGATGCAGAGCAAGCCATTACAGGACCCTAAAACCCCAATCTGACCGGTGAGAGTGTGATCAAGCTCTATGCTGTCTTCAAAAGGGTCGATATCGATGGAGAAGAGGCAAAACTCATTGTTGAGGGCTGATATGGTTCATGGACTCGAGAGACTTCTTGAGGTGCAGATCGATGAAATCTGAGCTGTCGATAAGGGACCGCCATGTTTTTGATACACACCGGAAATGGAGAATAACATTCACTGGTAAACGGCAGAGTATTTCGGCGATTACATCCAGCGGTAGGACTGCCACTAGAGATTGACCTAGGAAGATGGAATGCTATTTGCACCCCATTTTCATTTCTCTGTTCGCCTGCGATAAAGTAAACTAAACAAAAATATCACTCGACTCCTCTTTCCTTTGGCGCCAAAATCCACACAAATTCACGCCAAACTAATAGACTACAGACTATAATGGCACAACTAGAAGTAGAAGAGATGTAAGAAAATGAAAAATTGTTGTACGAACCAATATATTAAAGCTCCCTTACGATTTATAAAATCACATTAATTAAAATAATATGTCATCATAACTTATAAATGACTAGAGGCGAGGGGGAGGAAAAAAGCCTGAGCAACATGTGAAGTTACAATGACCAGAAGAAACTAACAATGCTTTTAATACTCAGACCACAAGATTCTTGGGTATTTTTTTCCAGAAGAGTAGCCTAACTTCAGAAGTGTTTCTTGAGTTCAAAGTAGAATCAAGGTGTGTAAAATAACTCTTCAAGAAGCCATAGGTCAGTGTAAGAGATTTCTCAAAACTGCTTCGGCTTGATGCTCAAATTTAGGTAAGACCCATTCATGCTGAGTTATGTCAAGGTTGTCCTTCTCAGCGCCCAAGCCCTGGCAGAGAAAAATCAAAGCACCCATAAAATCAGTAATGGCACAAAACGATAATGCTGTCTACCTCATGTATCAGTTTTCACTTAGATTCTGTCTAGATCATGAAAAAGGAAGCATTGTGAATTGATATCTATATTTGACACAATGGAGTACAAGAAACATAATTTAAGATCCTTCTACAGTTTTCGTTTTTCTTTGCTTATTTTCCAAAAAATCCTTTCACAGTGATCTGACCTCTCAGTTTAGCCTATGACACTCCCATCAATGATACTTCGTATTTAAGGACATTACACACTGGAGGAATAGCTTTTCTCTACTGAGTAAATACCAGCAGACATCAACATAGAACTGCTAAGAAGATCCCGGAATCTATTAACTTTATATCAGTCACCAACCTCGGTCAAAAGGGTTACTGTACTTAGATGACCAGGACCATAGCTAATTGATCTTTCATTTAAAACTCATAGTTTCAATCTCTCCCTCCTGAAAAGGGTGCCATGGATGCTTAATGGTGATGAATGTAGGCGTTCAAATGCTCATTACAAGTAGGAACTCCGAAAAACTACAAATAGACATTTTTGCAACAGTGTTATTCTAGATTATCGACTCTAACATTCTCTACAATGGTGAGCCAACGTCCTCTTCTTGTTCACATTAGAGGTAGGTCACCCACAAACGCATGAACAAAGTGAGTTCCATAAATTTGTTCTCTATCAACAAAGGAACAAAGCCCTATTCATATTGAAAGAAGCATGCAAAGAACAATTAGAGATGTCTTTAGCGCTGCACAATTCCATCCTAGAGAGGTCTCAACACTAATGGGCAAGTATTCAATGCAACACCTAGCATCTCCTAAATTGACTGTCCAATGCACTTTGGACATCCTTTGAATATTATCAGGTCATTTACAGGATTTCTCAATAGTCACACTTGATCGGAAGATTAAAACCTGGTGCCAATAATCTTTTGATGACCATTTGACACATGGCACGAACCTAACCATAGTACAATGTATGATCAAATTTAGTAGTTTTTGTAGTAGATTGTAGTATGTGGTATTCATATGGAGACGTGTTATGACGTAAGGTTAGGAATAAAGCTGTAAGATAAAAGTTTTATTCTACCAGCAGTTTCTCAAGAGGAAACTAGGAATCTATACCTTGGTTGGATCCATGCCAAAACCACTCATTTGCATCATTCTCTGAGTATCATCCATTGCTGCACACATATGTAATATTTCTTAGCAAGTTGCCATATTAGATACCAGACACGTGATATTATAGATGTGTATAAAGAGGCTTTACAGAACAGAGATTCACTGTGTAAATACAAGACATAAATCAAGCATAAGCTAACACAGTAACACCAACCATTTTCTTCACCCAGGATGAGACTAAATAAACCTCTTAATCCAAAGAGATTGAGGAAGTACCTGACAGAAGATTCAATAAATATCAGAAACCCTCATCCTAGGAATTGCATGTAGGGTACATGTGATTAAGGGAAAAATTTAGACTAGTTATAAAGCTTTTGAAAAATATCTAATTAAAAAAAAAAAGATCAGACATACCATGAGCGACTACTGACATAGCTGACATCTACAGTGCTCAAGTCAATACCATTCTGTAACATTGATCGGAATCTCTGAGTGAGAGGAAAGGGGATTTTGGCTTGTAAAAGAAAGCATAAGGTGTCAGATAATCAAACCTGTAACATTATAAAGCACTAGAAGCATAAGATGTTACTATGAAGAGTAGAAAAGAAATATATATTTTATATATATATATATATCTTCTGGCACTCATCACCATAGCATCTGGAGACATAAAAACAAACCTGCTACAAATCCCGAGAAGAAGAAGTTCACCCAAGCAAATGTGAGAGTCTAGACAGCCAAAAATAGGATAAGCATAGTATTAATTACAAAACTCAAGAATCTCATAAAAGCAAACAACTACACAACCAACTACAATTACCTGAGGAATGATCATGGAAAGGTTTTTCTTCATCATATCCATAGCCATATTTGGATCTGAGAACATTTGAGCTTGTGCATTCTGAGCTTGACCCTTGGGAACATGTAATAGTCCATTTTCCTGCACATTTCCCATATAATGCATGAATATCAACCCGTTTAAAACATCAAAAAGTAACATACAAGCACATTTAGACCAAATGACCACTGAACCTTTCTCAAGCATACCAAGTTTACACAGATTGCCAACATCACTGAAGCTGACATCCTAACACAAAATAATTAAATTAAAGAAGATTGACATCATCACTTCCTTAATATTAGCGGTTTGAAGAAAACTATATTATAGGTAATATGATTTAGATCAGTAAAGCTATGACATACTTATGACTATAGACATACTTATGACTATAGACATGCTAAACTAGCTCATTGCCACCTTAAATAGCAGATTTTAATTGAAAACTTCGTTGAAGACTTTCACTCTCTCTACCTTACTGAACTTGAGCTAAGATCATAGAGAATCAAAGACCGAAGGAATAGGTTAAACAAACAAGAGTGTTTAGTAATCTTATGGGAAATTTATTTACGATATAATATATAACCACCATTCTTTTTTATCTTTTCTTACCCTAATTAATTGTCAATACTTTATAGAGATTTTCACCACATTAGTAGTATAAAGATAGTAGTTCAATGGCCTAAAATGGTACAAATATAATTTTGACCATGCTTGCAATATTCGGAATATATATTCACATGATTATGCACTGTAATGTGGTAAATTACTAAATTAAGCCATCTCAATATAGTGAATTTCTAATTGCAAATTTCTGCGGAGACTTTGTTTTCTTATTAAAAGTGAGCTAGGCTTATTGACAATGGCAGAAAATTGAAATACATCAATTAATAATAGTGATCTGATACATAATCTTTTTAGGACATAGAACCGTCACCCAAACAACAAAAAAATAACAAGAATTGCAATGTTTTTCTAGATTTTCTTCTTCTTACTGGCTAAAACTTAAGTTGATACACAGAAGCGTTTCTTGCCCCATTAGCAATCAGCAATGAGAATATGGAATACACGTTTGGTTTTTGTTTATGGAATATCCTCCATGCACGGTCTCAATATTCTAGCTCATTATGTCTCCTAACTCATTGAACCTTCCAAAATCTTCTTAGCGCATATACACTACATGGCCTAGAACCCAAAAACCTATAGAAAATAATCATTCCCTCACATATCAGGATAAAAAATATAGCAATGGATATATAGGAACAACAAAAGTTCTAAATTTATCAAAGGATTCAGTAAATACAAACAAACACGCAATGTATATAAGATTTATTCACTTGCAACCAAACGAACCTCGTTGCTGAAATAAATCCTTCGAGATCGAAAGGACTTCGGAGGGATAAAATTCGCGCCAGCACGTAATTTCCGAGCCCTAACTATCACTTGCCTGAAACCCCCCATTAATAACAAAATCTCAGTGAAAAATCAAAATCAAAATCAAAAACCATGTACGTAGTAGATTAGGGTTTTTCACTTACCCTTCTTTGACGATTTTGGCGTCAGGGATTTGGGAAGAGGACTGCATGAGCTTGGAGACGAAGTAGCGAAGAACTCCTATGAGAACCATCACCACTGAAAGAGGGATCAGAACCCAATCTCTGATCGCCGTGTCGAGAACTAAATCTTCCGCCATAATTGGAACTGAACGACCTCTCTCTCTCTCTAATCTCCAATCTTTAGAAGACTGGTCCTGCGTCTTGAGCAAAGGAGAACAGCGTGGCGGTCTTATGGAAGGGCCACCCCCTTTTTTCTTTTCATTTCACTTGTTCTCAAACTGGCTCGGTTCTTTAAATTTTCAATTACCTATAATTTTAGGAAATTTGAGTAAAAAATTATAAAAGAAACCTTATTTAATTCTTTAAATTTAGATTTTTATTTAATTTTATTATAATTAATTATAAATTTTTTAATAATATTTTTGCATTTCTTTTATTTTTTTAATATTATTTATTATTTTTCTCTTTTCTCTTATAATAAAAATTAACTTAAAAATAATATTTAATTAATATATAAATAATATAATAGAGAATCATGGAAGTAAATTAAATTTTATTAACTAAAATTTAAAAATATATCATATTGGTTAAAAATAAGCCAAATTTAAAAAGCGAAATTGAGAATTTTATTAGTTGATAACTCCTTAGTATTTTAGTTAAGAAAGGGGGACCACTTGAACTTATTTTTTGTGGTGCTTGTAGTAATTTTAGCTAGTTTTCAAGATGTAACTAAAATTTATAGTATTTTGATCTAACCTTTCTATCATCTATGACTGAGAATCAATCAAAATAGTCTTCCAAAGCTGTGAGCACGTCTTGGAAAGCCTCAACTTCTAACTTTTCTAGAAAATCAGCAACTTTACTTTCATCCTCTTAGTTGTTAATTCATCAACAGCTTCTTGACCATAATTTTGTCTATGCTCACCCCTCCCTTCATCCCTTTCATGAATGATTTCTGCTCTTCTAGGGTCTTCCAATTATGCCCTCCCTAAATCTCATCCTCTTCGTCACAGGATTCCTCGTCCAAATACCTCGTGTGTTTGCCTCGTCTTCTTCGCCTTGGTCCCCAAGACTCTTCATGGGCTCGCCTAATCTCCATAGCATCCATCCTTTGTCACAATATCTAACGCTTAGGCTACTAAGGCAAGTTATTATTGCATACCAATAATACCTTGATCAAAATTTTGTGTAATATTGAGGTTCGGTTGCGCATGATCTTGATCCATGGAATTGTAGTGATGTCCACTACTAGTCGCCATAGGATGGAGGTGCTCTTGAAAGAACTTGGCTCTGATACCAATTAATGGGTAATCTCTCGAGTTCAACCTCTCGTTGAATCCAAAAAACAGTTTACTAGAAATCTCTACTAGTAATTGCGTAGGACTCTCTCCAATACAAAACAAGGTTGAGGTTTCAAAATAAACTGTCTACTTCTATTCAAAATAACGTAATGCAAAATATAGCAAAAAAGAAAAGACCTTTCCAGAGTTCTTGAAAAATAAAATACTAATAAACTATAGATAATAGCAAATAAAATTCCTAACTACCAGATAAGATTTTAGATAATCTGCATAAGAGTGAGAAAGTAAATAAATATAAGGAGAAGAAAGAAAGTGAGATGGATGATGAGTATGGTATCTTAAAAAGATGTAATAAATTTAAATTTATAAAAGTAATAAAAGTGATATTTTTTTATATAATTGTTTGAATGTGTTATTATTGAATAATATATATAATTTTCAGAAAATTTTAAATTTATTTATGTAATTATAATTTTGTATTAGTACGAGAGGATTAAGATTATAGATAATGAATTAATTATTTGTAATATATTAAAATATATAATATTTAATTAATGGTTGCTAA
Source organism: Coriaria nepalensis (assembly GCA_027186245.1). NCBI lineage: Eukaryota > Viridiplantae > Streptophyta > Magnoliopsida > Cucurbitales > Coriariaceae > Coriaria > Coriaria nepalensis. The sequence continues at coordinate 8,946,590 of CP114486.1, read as the reverse complement.
TACGGTCTACTAATATTATGAATGTAAGATCTAGATCCGGATCACTGATATAAATAGACATCTTAATAGATATACTTTATATAATTAGATTATATAGGATTTGATCCAATAAAAATTGATTATTTATCAACATACCATTTTCTATAAATAATTTTATTCATATCAATAGATGATCATATGTATATCAATCTAAATTTTGAGTATTTATGAACTCCTGTTTTTATCAACTAGAATTTTTGATTCACTCGTCACGGTTTGTTTGTAAAACATGTGAAAGACTTGTTTTGGAAGTTTATTGGGATAAGCGATTGAGAACATGATTTACAAATATATAATCCAAACATTCTTCATAAAAGATTATATATTAGTTCTCTTAAGAGTTAATTATAAAACTAAATAGTTTTGAGCTCAAATTTATAATTAAGTTATAAATTGATCATTCACTAGTGTATTGATGATACTTAAGGATAAAAAATGGTTAGAAGAGTAAAATTGTAATTTTGATCAACTCTAATTATGAATCAATTATTAAAAAATTAAATTACATGTAATGATAATATTAATGGACTACTAGAGAATGCTCATTAATTTATTGTATAATTGTAAGAGTGCAATCCCATAATTTTAGTGGAATAATATTAGGATTAATAAATAAGATTTATTATATTAAATAATTTAATTAATAATCTAATTTATTAGAATTTGGAATTATAGATTCATGGTCCTCATATCGCCTCTATAAATTATTGTATAGGGTAAGAGTAAAAAAGGTAGAGAAAGGATTTATTCACAAATAAAATAGTTTTTTGGGGCAAATATTTAATTATGAGATAATTGATATTAATTAGTTAATTAGATAATTAATTAATTAAAAGATGTATTTAAACATTGTGGTAAATTTCGAAATTCATTTTATAAAATAATAATATATATAATTTTGAATTAAATATATTATCTAAATTAAGTTATTATAAGATATCAATTTAATATTAAGATTAGGCGAATCAAATATAAATTGATTTAAAGAATTAATTTAAAATTCAAATTAAATATGATTTAGTTTAAAATGGATAAAATTATATTTTAAATTAGTTTTGAATTAGATTTAAAAATATTTGATCAAAATTAAAGATATCACTAAAAGATATCTCATAATTTTGTTATCATTTAATATTATATTTGAATTATTAATTTAATTAATTTAAAATGTTTAAATTAAAAATAATATTAAATAGAAAACCTAATATAACTCTATAAATACATCATATTCTAAATTGTTTAAAAAAGATGAGAATAGATCACTCTAAAGAGAAAATCTTGTCATCTCTACGTATATATAATCTTAGTGTATTGAGAATCGATTTGAAAAATCGTTGTGTGAATTTCGACGATCAATTTATATAAGTTAACGTATATGATTATATATATATATGATTATATATATATATATATATATATATAATATTACTAAAGTTTTTTATTATATACTAAACAATATTTTTATTAAGAATTTTTAAACTCAATTTCCAATAATAAGATGGTTTGTGCCGACAATATAGTGGCAAAGTGGTTCTTGGGATGTGGATAAGTTGGTTGTCGACGATGGAGGAGATTGAGATTTAGTATTAGCTATGAATAATGAAAAAAATGGATATAATTAATATTTAAATAAGATTTGAGGTTAAATTATTTATGCTTAAGATTTTGTAATTTATTGCTAACTTGTGTGTCTATTCAATTTTTCATGTCATCTAAATCGTTCATTAGCTTTAAAGTTAAGAGGTAAGTGTGAGTTTTTTTTATATTTATTTTATAACAAGATTACAGCTTCTTAAGTTTTACGAATTTATCTAAAATGTACGTATATGACATGTTGTTAGGTGTAAGACAACAACATTTTGGATTTTCTTCGCAACAACGTCTTGCTTGGCCATTAATTTATAAAATCAATGATGCATTTCTGGATTTTGAATAGAAAAACGAATTTTTAGATTATTTATGTGACATGTTGTTATTAGGTGTAAGACATCAGATTTGAAACCCGATTCTCATTTGGCACAGATTATTTGCGAAATCATTTTTTTGGCACCAGGTCGTTCGGATGGGCCGATTTTAAGAAACCGGAATTTGAAATAGGGTCTCTCATTTTGGTTAATTTATGTTCTTTCCTTTCTCTCCGTGAAAAGGGTTGACTCCACTATGCAAATCGGTTCTTCATGCCCTTCCTTCAGACAAATCAAGTGTAACTACATTACCATAATCTTCATTCTACATTATAAGAGTTTAGGTCACGACAAATAAATGATTCTTATTTTTTCATCTTCACTTCTTCATTCTATAATTCTGGTGCCTTGAATCAACTACGTCATACTTCATTCTCCTCCAAATTACTTCACAGCCTTACACAATCTTACGTAAACCGTTGAATCACAGTCTTTAGCATGTTTTATAAATAAACCGTGATGAGTGAATCAAAAAATCCAGTTGATATAAATATGAGTTCATGACCACTAAGAATTCAGATTGATATGCATATGATCATCTATTGATATAAATTTAATTCTTTATAGCAAACAATATTTTAATAAAGAATTAATTCATATTAAGTCATATCATATATAATCCAATTATATAAAGCATTTCCACTAAAATGTCTATTTATATCAGTGATCCGAATCTAGATCATTTATAGTCATGATGCTAGCAGACCGTACTAACAACCATTAATTAAAAATTCTATAATCTAATATATTGCAGATAATTTAATTTATTATTTATATTCTTAATCCTCTCGTACCAATACAAGATTATAATCGCATAAATGAATTTGAAATTTTCTAATATTTATACATATTATTCAATAATAATATATTCATAATAATTATATAGAAAAATATTACTTTTATTAATTTCATTAAAATAGTAATCATCACATGCTTTTAAGGCACCACATGCCCAACAAATTCAGTGTTCAATCTCAAGAGTTGAGATTGAACTCGGAGAAGGAAGTAAAAAATAGAAAGATGAGGTTTTTCATTTTTTAGAGACAGTGCACTCTCTCTCTCTCTTCTCTTTATGTGTGGTAAGGCTTGATTAGGAGAATGGATCCTATGAGACAGAGGTGTAACACCCATGTTAGAGGGATGTAGTGGGACCCATATATGGGTCCCGCAACAATCCCACTATCTCCTCTCACAGGAGTGTTATAATCATGTCTCATAGGTTCTATTCTCATTGATTAGGGGTATTATAACCATGTCTCATAGGTTCTATTCTCATTGATTTGGATTCCCTAAGATTTGCTTGTGTTCTTTTTATAAGGGATACGAGTCCTTGGGCTTAGTCCAAGTGAGCTTCTAAAGTCCGATTAATTTTTAACTGCGTTAGGGTACCCAAAAGTATTTTTTAATTTCCATTTTTTAAAAATTAAAATAAAATTTTATTATTCCAAGTTAATGTTAAAATTTAGCTGGTAAAATATATACTTTAATTTGGACCTCTATTAAGCCCATTAACACTTTATTAACCAACTGAACTTATTTTTTATTCAAAAAATATTTGACTAAAAATTCATTAAATCTTGATTCATTAAAATTTTCTTGTCCAATTAATATTATTCTAATTGAATAGATTTATCTGAGAATTCATTTAAGGTCTAATCAACTTTTATATGTGTGACCGGATGTTCTACATTATGTCGGTAGGTGAGATCCACAACAACTTGTTAGATTTATCTATTCATTTGAATGGACCATTTGACATTGAAATACTTAATTAACTTAAATCACTATACCTACATTGGCCTTTAGTAAGGCATTTGGGTTACCCATATAATGAGAAGTATGAGCAACCTCAACAAGAACAATAAATGACTATTATCGTACTAGATTGATCTTTCCATCTATTTATGTTTCTAGAAAATTATAGAGCATGGTTTAACTGTTAAACTCTATAAGACTTTTCTTATGAATTATATAAGCTCTTATATAACTAGACAATATATTTATAGAAAATTCATTTTATATCATACTATTTTAGCCAAAGATTTTCTTCATTGCTTAAGTTATATTTATTCATAGAACTACATCTACTAATATATAGGGGATGAATGTCATCTTGTCACCTTATAAACCGTATATACTCGAACACATGTCCAATAGTTCACCCTCTTAATGGCCTTGGTTAAGACCACGTGGAGCGATGTGAAAACATGATATCTTATATCTCAGTGTTGTAATTATTTCGGGTCTGAACATCACAAGTATCATAGTCACTGAAAAAACTCATTAACAATTAATATAATTATCATTGAACTTTTTTCAAGATTACATTTAGTGATTTAAGTCTCTACTAATCAACTACATGTCTATCCCGATGTTTAATAATATAAATGATTATAAGAATATCACTCTTCTTCCGAAGATGATAGTGCATGCAATAGTCTGTCAAAAGTGTCATTATCTCATCAAAACAATCCTATGACAATAAATAATTTAGATCTTAGACTTAAACCAACTTGGATCTCACCGATCATGATTTCAAGTGCATGTCTAAGTTTGGGAATCTATCAAGTATACAAACAATTAATTATGCATGCAATTTTCTATTTCTAACCTAATAACGACAACATGACAATACTATAATTAAATTTTAGTTCCAACCTAATAACAACAACATGATAGATTATGATGCGAAGAATTCGATCTGAGTTCCTCATGACGAACTAGACCTGGGTTCTTCACGAACAACTCGAAGAACCTAGATTTGGGTTCAAAGAACTAGAATAGGTATGGTTTCTTCATGAAGTTTAGATCCGATTTTTTTCCTTCCCTTTTTTTTTTGTGAAACATAGAGGAGAGGCAGCAACGGTAGTGGTGGCCGGTGGGCGATGATTGATCGAAAATTTGTGGTGTTTGATGTTTGGGGAAAAATGAAAAAAAGAAAAAAAAAAGGTTAAAAAAACAAATAAATTCATTTTGATTAGTTAAGGGGTCATTTAAGAAATAAAAATACATTTTTCGTATTTTATGGGTCGGATCTAGCTTAGTTATTTTTTAGGGACCGATCCATTTAAAAAATTGGGATTCATTAAAATTTAAGTTTGATTTTTGAGTATTCATTATTATTATAAATAGTTTGGTGTTTACTAAGAGGCGATTGGTTCGATTCCCTGATGAGAATAAGAATAAGTGATTCCGTGTTATTTTTTTAGTTATAGAAAGAATACATAATAAACATAATTTTGAATAAGAAAAGACATTGTGTTTTAGGGTTTTCTAAATTAAATTTTTGAAAAATTACATAATATATTTTTAAAAATTTAAACATTATGGAAAAAGTTACATATAAATGAATAAGTCATTATATTTTATATGAAAGATACATGCTTTGAAGGGAATAACTAATTTCTTATTTTGAGTATCCGAATAATTAAAATGATTATCTATTTTGGATAAAAATAAATGAAACATATAAATAATAATAATAATTTAAATTATATTCTAATAATAATTTAAATATTATTTCTTATATTAATTATAATTAAAATAAATTTTAGATATTTACTATAATTTAGACAATTTTGAATATTTAGTTAGTTTCACCGTTTTGTTATTATAATAGTCCCTTTCTCACTCATGTTTGTTTTAGCGAGAGTAACGCTAGCAATAGGACTCGGCCAGCCTAAACCCAATTATCCCAGCCCGTTTATGACCCACTCAAACCCAAGCCCAGCCCGTGTTTTCCGAGCTAGGGCCTAGGCCCGGCCAGGAATAAGGACCGGACCTTAATTTAGTGCCCGCGGCTCGGCCCGGGCCCGGAAATTCTTACTCGTTAAGTAACAACTTATCAGCAACTTTTTAATTTTTGTTAAGATTCTTCGCTCTCTCTTCCTTCTCCATCTTCTTCGACTCTCCGGCCACAGTTCGACGTCCTCTCCGCTGTGCAGCCGACGGTCACTTCGGTCCTTCTCAATCTTGGTGAAGTTCCTTTCTCTCTCTATTTTCTTCTTTTTTCATTTTTGCATATGTCCAGTGTCAACAAGTAAAATTGCTCTAGGTTTTGTCCTTTAGCCTGTAGTCCTCTTAGGGTTTGTGTCGAAGAGGATTGAGAACTCTTTGGTGTTTGTCAGCGATCAGATACAAATTGCTTCTTTTCTTTTTCTTTTTCTGTTTCCGTATGTTTTTTAACATTGATATTGGAATTTAAAGTAGATGTTGAAGGTGATATTTCTCAATAGTTTGTTGGCAAACTTCCACTACAACCTGTGAAGATTTTTATTTTTGGTTCAAAGTTTAAACGCATTAAATTTTAGAGCATCAATAATATGTCTATAAAGGTTTGGCTGAAAACAAGTGGGATTAATACGAAGTACATCCGCTGACCAAAACCCGACTTGCCGACTTACAGCCTACCATTCAATTTAATATTCCATTTCCTGGTAAGTATCCCTCACTTCGCCGGTCTTTTCTTTTTCTTCCTATATATTTTTTTTCTTATCAGTTTCCCCGATCATCCACCGTCTTACTTTACCTTGTACTTTGCTTGATTTGAATCTGGGAAACAAGGAACACATTGAATCTCAATGTTCACCTTAATCGAGTTTTCTAAACCTTGAGCTTACCTTTTGTTATTTTTTGAGCCAACCGCAAACTTCACTGTACTCATGAACCTGAGCTCAAAGAAGCTTAGGTAGTTCAAGTATTTCCATACTTGGTCCATTATTGTGATTTATTGTTTCCTTAGCGTTAAGTACACTAAAGTCTAAACCTACTGTACAACTCGATTGAGACGACCAATCTAAAGAACTGTCAGCCAGCTTTAGATTTTTTCAAATGAATATTTTAGACTAACCTGCTAATTAAAATTTTTCCATGTGTTTATGAGCAGCTAACTTCAAATAATGAGGGTAAAAAGAGGGAGTGGTGATCTGGTGTATGAGGGAGGGATAGAATCTGAGTCAAAGCAGCACAAAATTACTCTGCAGTCATCGCCTTCTGCTTTTCGCCCTGCTTCTGAAGATGGTCATCTTCCCGGATTTAATTATGGTGATGATGAAGATGAGGAAGATTATGATAAGAAAGACACAAATAATGAGTATAGAGTTGAAAAAAATGAGCATAGATTTACTGAAGAAGAGGATGGTGATGATGATGATGGGTCAGTTGAACAAGATCATGGTCTAGCGAAGAAAAGCAGGGAGATAGAGGTTCGCAAGGACTGTCCTTATCTTGACACTGTTAATCGCCAGGTATTCAATTTTCTGTACTTGCGGAGATATATTTATGTATAAATAGGCTACTATTATAAGTGTTGGTACTTATTTTATTTGTTTCTTAATGTTGTAAACAATTTCTTTGTATAAGTTTTTTCATGTTTCCTGTTACTGTTTGCAGGTTTTGGATTTTGATTTTGAGAAGTTTTGTTCTGTCTCTTTGTCAAATTTGAACGTCTATGCCTGCTTGGTATGTGGCAAGTATTATCAAGGGCGGGGGAGGAAATCCCATGCTTATACTCATAGTCTTGAAGCAGGTCACCATGTCTATATCAATCTTCAGACCGAGAAAGTTTATTGCCTCCCTGATGGATATGAGATCAATGATCCTTCCTTAGATGATATTCGGCATGTTCTGAACCCAAGGTTTACATAATGGCACTACTTGTCTACTTTCACCTTCACTTATCCATCTTCTAAGTGTCTTTTGTTTATGTGGTGGTTTTTGTTTTTTGTCAGATTGTATCTTATCTGATGGTTGAGGGTTGTATATGTGATTGATTGTTTGCTTGATATATAGTTTGGGAAATGACCCAATTACGGATGGTTTTTGATGCAGCATAGGACTAAGTTCTCTTGAATTAGGTTTGATATTAAGGGTGAGGTTTAGATTAATGAAGGGATAAATGTGAGAAATACTCACCAAAAAATATCTGGAATTTCTTTTTGGGTGAAAATTTCTGTAGAGTTTGGGCCCTGAACTTATATTCTCATTTGTTTTCCAGTTTCAACCCAAAATTTCAGTTTGGGCTCACATAGATTAGCTAAAATATATTTTGTTAGGGACCATAGAATCTTATCTGATTAGAGCCCAAATGCACCCATAACTAAGGAAGTATAAAGTAACCCAACAAAATTTCATTTTATCACATTGCCTAGGAAAATCTGTTCTCATTTTGGTTTTAGTGATTGATTAATTAAATAATCTTGGTTCCTTCTACTTGTGGCATGTATTTCATCTTTTATTCTTTAATTTGGTTCTTGCTTTTTTAAAATTTTAAAATTTGACTACATTATTGTGCAGGTTTATCAAGGAGCAAGTTCAACAGCTTGACAAGAACAGGCAATGGTCTAGGGCGCTTGATGGCTCTGACTATCTCCCAGGAATGGTAACTACTAACCAACTGTATTTTTTATTTTTTATGATTTTTATGAGATAAACAATAAACTACTGTTAACCATGATCTTTGCCAAACCTTAGGTAGGGCTGAACAACATCAAGGAGACAGATTTCGTAAATGTTACAATTCAATCTTTAATGAGAGTTACTCCATTACGGAACTTTTTCCTTATCCCCGAGAACTTTCAGCACTGCAAATCTCCACTTGTTCAACGGTTTGGAGAACTTACACGGAAGGTTTGGCATGCTCGGAACTTTAAGGGACAGGTTTGACTGTGCTGATAACATACTTTGTTGCTATCCCAGATTATAATCATATCTAGTTAATAACTATTATATTCTGATTTCTATTGACTGCTAGGTTAGTCCACATGAGTTTCTACAAGCAGTTATGAAAGCTAGTAAAAAACGATTTCGAATAGGTGCACAATCTGATCCTGTAGAATTTATGTCGTGGCTTCTTAATACACTGCACACAGATCTTCGAACTTCCAAGAAAAGTAAATCCATAATCTATGAGTGTTTTCAGGTAGATTCCAACTGTCTTGATTTATCTTACCTATCATTGCCTCTACAGTTGCTAGTGCTATTATTGACTAAAATACTTTCTTTTTTCATGTTAACCTTGATAGGGGGAATTGGAAGTTGTGAAAGAGATTCACTCTAAAGCATTCCATGAGAAGAAAGAAAATGGTGATGAGTTGAATGCTCTGGTAGAAGGTGGAACGGAACATAGGAATGTTGTGGCAGAAACTTCCAGAATGCCATTTTTAATGCTGGGATTGGATTTGCCGCCGCCACCTCTTTTCAAAGACATTATGGAGAAAAACATTATACCCCAGGTATGTTCTGTTCTGCATCTTCCTGGTTATTCTATTGGTACCTTTAGATGAAATTATCATCTTCTGCTATTTTGGGATTTTTATATTTGGCTTAAAATCTTGTTTACTCATTTGAATATAATAGCAAGAGGAATTCTTCTGCCCTACTCATTTGAATATAATACTTTCATGATAAGTTATATACAAGTTTCACAGAATCTTATCACTAGCCGCCTCTTTAAGTATGTTATCGAATCTGTGTTGAAACTCTTTAAGGCCGCTGCCACATCAGCATTCTAACATAAGCCGTGTTTGGAGTGAGATGAAGCCATCTTATTGTATCTTAGCAGGATATTGTCTGTCTGGATTGGAATAGAGTAGGATAGAAGAAAAGGGGTACAAATACGTAAAAGAGGGAGAAGATTTGAGGGTTTAAGGGCTCAAGGAAAGATCTAACTTCTTTGGAGTGGAGTATAGCTTGACATGCTCCGAGTTCTCAGCATCTCCAGATGCAGTTGCTAAAATATCATAATCAAATCTTCAAAATCCCCCTCCCCACCCTCTTCATAAATAAAAAAACAGAAAAAGAAAGGGTTCAATTAAGGTTCTGACTTATGCAAAAGATGGTTGTTCTGAGTGCTGTTGAACATAGTCTAGTTGGTATTAAGATATATATGGTATTACATGCAGATGAGTTCATTTATTAAATGGCACCGAGGATTGCTACTAGTGAAGGAATAAAATGACTATGGTAAAGGTGATTTAGGAATATGTGACCCATGTTTTCAAGTTTTTCTTGAGTGTCATGGGTTTGGTAAGGATGGGGTTTCTTACCTCTGTTGTTTCATGAGGGAGAAGGATGTATGGTTTTGGGATTAGTTTTTTGACAGATGGCCGAGGAAAATGATAAGCTCATGCTTTCCTCTTACATGGTTTTCGAAGAGTGTTACTGAAAAGCATGATGCCTTTTTTTTTACTCTTTAAAAAAGTTATATGGAAAAAAGAAAAAAAAAAGGTGATTCATTAAGAGTCTCACAGCAAACACAAATATAACACTTTTGTGACAACTTTTCTTTTAGATGAAATGTGGTTTTGAGATCAATTTCTCTTTTGACAAAATACATGGGATTAGTTGACTGTTTCTTCAAAGCTCTGAGGTGATTTTTGTTTAGGATATAGCTACGGGACATTTAAGTAATTATGCATCACTTAGAGTAGAGATATTTTAACCATCGCTTATAATAAAGACATTTTACATCAAATTTCAATTAAAAAAAAGAATTGAGAGGCGGGTATTATAAGTTTTAATTAGGGGAGGTTATTGAAAAATAGTAAATTCTTAAATCATTGGCGGCCATAGATCAAGCTTTAATCCTAACCAACACTTTTCATAATGGGTTTGTTGACATGATCGAATTGCCATTCTGTTGCTAGCATTTGGTATTTATAAAATTTTGTTATATCCATCTGAGAAAAGCCTTGCCTTGATGGAAGTCCGTGACAAATTGAGAAAATAGTACTTTCAGTTGAAATATCTATATTCCATTTTGAGAAAGTTGCTGAAATAGGAAAAGAAAAAGTAAAAAGGAGAGTGGAAAAATAAGTATAATAAGTAAGATTTCCTATGTTAACACTCAATAGCATTGAGCCCTGTGGTGCAATTGTAGATTTCAATGAAAGAGGCATTGAGGTAACTAGGGTTCTTATCATTGTTTATCTATGCAATTTTTGGCAGTGATTTTTAGTCGAATTCCTATGTATGTTTTGTTGTAGGTCCCGCTCTTCAATATCCTAAAGAAATTTGATGGTGAAACTGTCACCGAGGTAGTCCGTCCTCGTTTGGCCAGGATGCGGTACAGAGTCACCAGGTTGCCTAAATACATGATCCTCCACATGCGCCGATTTACAAAAAACAACTTTTTCGTGGAGAAGAACCCCACATTAGGTTAGATGTTTATTTTATTTATCTATTTTTTAAACATGACTTGACCAAGTACATAAGCTTGTATCATTATTTTTATTAAGGTTAATTAACATAATTTTTTTTTTCAGTCAACTTTCCTGTGAAGAATCTCGAATTGAAGGATTACATTCCGTTGCCCACCCCAAAAGAGAATGAGAAATTGCGGTCAAAGTATGATTTGATTGCTAATATAGTTCATGATGGTAAACCTGATGAAGGGTTCTATAGGGTATTTGTGCAGAGAAAGTCGGAAGAATTATGGTAATTAATTAAACTTTTTCATAAAAAAGTTTAATTATGTTTGTTTTGTCATAAATTTTGCACGGACTGAAATATGATGATATTGGACTGTCTACAGGTATGAAATGCAGGATTTGCATGTCTCAGAAACACTACCTCAAATGGTTGCTCTCTCTGAAGCATATATGCAAATATATGAGCAGCATCAGTAGCGTATTTTTGTTGGGTTTAAACTTTTTAAGGGTAAGGTTAAGATTTGTAGGGTACTTTTAACAACATATACGAACACTTGAGATAATATTTTCTGAAGAGGAGGATATGTTAGATGCGAAATCTGGTCTCCAGCAATAATCATGGGGTTATGGCTGGCAAACCTACTAGAGTTTATTTAGAATAGAATTTGAGTGCATTTCTCATGTAAGCATATGCATTTATAGGCTTTGCTTAGGCTGGGTTATTGTAGAACTAGGACCCTTTTAATGAGTTATCTGATAAGACTTGTACTAGTATATGGATCAATCTTTCAATATATTCTACACAAAATCCAGGCTGTATTTATACTATTGATATATTAATATTGGCTTGAACTCAATTCCACTGACTTGTTATGGGAACAAGTGTGCTGTGCTGACTTCGGGTCATCATCTAGGTTGGATTCTCCTCGCCTCGTTTCTTCTTTTATTCGTTTGACTTGATCTGTTACTTTGATCTGGGCTGAGGTGCAAGGAGTCGCCTCAGCTCAGCTAACTAGAATGTTTTTTTGGCTGAGTCAGCATGCCCGGATTATTTGTTGCGCACTTGGTCGGGCTGATCACTTAACATTTTTGTTGTGAAAATCATTGGCTGACCATGTAGAACGCTGATGTCCATAATTTTCAATTTTTCATGAAATTTTAAGGAGGCTACTTAGTAGTATGTCTTGAATCAGTATGCTGTTGTATAGCGATCGAGTTTTGCTGCTGTTTGGTTTAGATTTTATTTAATATTTTAGAACTAAATGTTAACTGGCATGTAATTTGAGATATTTGCTGGCATTGCTTGTTCACCTTTGGATTGTTTTTATTTATATTTTTGTAGTTTTGTTAATGTATCTTTTACGAGGTCACAATAATTTCATTATATTTTTCAGAACTGAAGTTTTTAATTGTGTTTTTCATAATTAAGTGTTTAGTGTTTAGTCTCAAAGTTTTGGTCTACTCGATTATTCCTATGACTAGCTCTATCTGACGTTCATAAAATAAGAATAACCAAGATATATATCATCAAGGGTAACTACGATTTAACCTCTAGAATGAGTTAAAATTAATATAAAGATTCCATATCATTAAAAATAAGGATGGATCCATTACATTTAAACAAAATTAGGACAAACCTTTCCTTTTTGAAATGTTAACCGGATTTGATGATGGGGCTGCCCAATCATCAACCCCATCATCTTAAATTGTGTTTTTTTTTTTTCATTTCAGCCCTAATTGGATTCATGTTCTTCGTGAAGAAACTAAACCTTTATTTTTTCTTAAGATTTTGGTTTGATTAGAGCGGGTTCATTTTGGTTTTTGTGAATAACGGAATCGATCCGATTGATTTTCTCCCAAAACTAGATTCAATTTGGATTCTCTCAAAAAATAAAAATTAACATATGATTTTTTTAGATTATATTTTTTGAGAATTTGGACTGAATTTCATAATTTTAAGTGGAGTAGGTAAAAAAAAATAAAATAAATTTGTTAGGGTTGAAATGAAAAAAATAAATAAAGAAATTACATAATTTAAAATGATGTGGCATGATGATTGGGTGTCGTATCATCAAATCTAGTCAACATTTCAAAAAAGGAGGGTTTATCCTAGTTTTTTAAGAAATGAAGTTGCATCCTTATTCTTAATAATATGGAGGGTTTATATTTATTTTCACTCATTCTAGATGCTAAATCCTAGTTTACTGCTTTACCCTATCATCAACCTCTATTTTTTTCATACTTCAATCCATACATTTCTTTTCTAGTTTATTCTCGCTTTCATTTTTTATTTTATTTTATTTTATTGGTGGCTATCGTCAATTTTTTGTACGATATGAATTTCTTAACATATTTTAATTAGAATAATATTTTAGTGGCGACTGGTATAATTGAGCTGAGCTGATTAGTGTTAAGTTCGAGCTTAACTCAACTAACATTTTTCCTCTTTTATTTCCCAAAATTGATTATTGTTAAGCCAAGCCGAGCTTATTAGTGTTGAGTCGAGCTCAGCTCAAACTTATGTATCTAGAAAAATATCGAGCTGCCTCTTTTATCTCACAAAACTCTAATTTGAGCTCGATTAAGTTCATATTACAATCTAATGGCTGACATGGTGGCTCCTTACATTTCCAAGTTTGAGTCTTGGAATCTATTAAATTTTGGAGTTCAATTATTTTCTTACTTAAAAGGCATTATAGAGAAAAGGTGAATTCTTTACTTATAAACTTATTAGATTTCTTCTCTCTAAACGATGTGAGATAATTCTAACACTCCTCTTTACTTGAAAACCTTTGGTTTGACTTTTGAATTTAGGTCCTTTGCATTTACTGTTTTTAAAAGCCTTTGGTTTGACTATTGAATTTAGGTTAAGTGTTTGTCAACTGCTTCTTATTCGGCTATAAATTCTTCACTTAGGAAAGTTTTTAGGATTAACCCAACCTTTTCTCTTCTCATAGACTTAGGCTTTGAATAAAGGGTAGACTAGGAGACTCTAGGACCCACACCTCTCTTAGGTGTACTTTGGAACCTCAACCTAATCTAAGCAACTCCATGGGATTTGACTCGTATTCTCTCGAACCTAGGCAACACATTACAAACTGAGTGTCCCGAGTTGATAGTGCCGACTACCTCATTATAACCCTTCGATTTTAAGTTTCTTCTTATATCCCAATGTCTGGTGACAATTCCAACCAAAAAATGGCCGGTTCCTCTTGGACACCTAATAAGAAATATTACAGCTCCCTAGATAGGGCGTCTACTATGAAGTCCTCCCTTCTTTCCCAGGAGTACGTAGATGTTATCCTTTATTTTAAAGATATTCCTGAGTAAGTTAGTATTAGGTTGTCTAATGATGACGAGACCATGCCTAGCATAGGCAAAAAATGACCCCTTTGGGACTGTGGCCTATAATGAGATATTTGACACTAGCTCTAAGTTTCTCCTTCATCTCTTCTTTCAAAATCTCCTTGGAGCTTGGGGAGTCCCTCCTGGCCAGCTTGGCCCGAATTCCTGAAAATCCCTAGTCAGGTCCTTTATAGTTTGGATAGAAAAGACTTGCTAAGATCATGATCAATACTTCTTCATAAATGCGTTTCCATTAAGCTAAAAAAAAAGGGATGGTTCTATGTATTATACCACAAGAGCAGCCCAATAAAAGCGCTTCTAAACTTGAACAAGAAATGGGCCAGCCAAATATTAGCTTGTGATGAAAAGAGATTGGTGAGCCTCACCTTATGAGTTTCTCGAAGTGAGGACGGTCTTCTTTGTCTATCAAGAACAAAGTAAGCTAACTAAATTATGTCTGAATTTTAATGCATATGACCGATTAGGTTCTACATCATGCTAGTAGGAAGATCTCATAACACTTTATGATTTTATCTAATTCATAATTATGTTTTTTTAGTTTTAAATTACCTATTAAACTAAATAATTAATTCAATTATTTCATGATTAATTAACTTAAACCTCCAAGCCAAGATTGACTAATAACCCGAGAGATGAGAAATAATTATCATATAAAAGAACCTTTGACTAATTAACTATACAATAATGATCATTTCATATAGCCAATGTCCTGATTCGTCCTAAGACATACTTTAATAGTCAACCCCTAGTAGACAAACCATATGACCTGTTACATCTTTAATGAACATAGACAATAGATTCCATATTATACTACCTTGCAAAGATTCCATTGTTCAATAAAGTATACAACTCATAGGACTTATTTTCAAATACGTAAGACTCATATGACTTATTTCTAAATATGTAAGCGATAGATTACCTCTTGATCACTCACAACCTTCATATACAATATTTAATACTCAACGGTTCATTCCATGTTCGCCCTTAGCTAGGACTAATTGGAATTATGTCAAAGTATGAAACCTGGAATATAAGACACAATGGTGATCTCGAGTCTAAGAACTATATGTAATATAGTCACTAGATAATTCTTATTAATAGTCAGTATTAATTACCATTAAAAATTATATAATTGTCACGTTCGCTATCCTTAGTCTCTACTTAGCACTCACATAATCATCATGATGTTTCACTAATACCAATGGCTATATGACCGGCCACCTTAAACACTTAGGTGACGACCTATATGATTGTCTATATGGATCATGAATGTCTATTCTTGAGATCCTATGACAATGAATAGTTCGTGTCTTTAAGTTTTAACTAACTTGAGTCTCAATAAGTATCATCTTCATCATGGTCTCCAAAGTGTATAACTAAAGACAATGAGCTTTATTATGAGATGTATTTATACAAGATAAGATATTAATTCCAACATAAATAGATGAATGTCTTTACTATTATTAAACAAATAAATTAATATCCGTAAGATTTATAAATAAAAATGTATCTAAAAAAATGTATATCCATTGGGTTTTACCCCATTGGCTTGAAGGGCATACACTTTTAAGTGGGCTTTCAGACCTTAAAACTCATTCTTGGCACTCAACAGCTCCTCAATTAGTGCCTTTGATTGGTTCAGATCTTCAGCATCGGCTTTCCTCTTGTCAACCTCAGATGATACTTCTTGATCAAAGCACTCTTGTCGGTCATGAGGTTCTGAATCTGTTAAACCGAAGCATTAGCATTCTTTTTCAGCTGCTCATTCTCTTTCTTCAAATGCAACTGATCTTCAGGAAGGCATGTTTGGATAGAAGCCCCAAGAACGACTGCAAGACTAATAGTAACAGAAAGGAATGATAAAGAGGTGATAAAACTAAATTCTATATTGAAGATATACTCTAATGAAAGGAAGACTCATATTTGTCACGTTGGTACAAAGAGACTTAGAACCTCAGAAGAAAGAAGTTGAGCCAATTTATTCGCCTCCTTGGTCATCATCATCCTATGAACCTTGTGACTAAAATCCTTTAGGGATCTCTCAGTGACCTAAGGTTCCAAAAGTGAGCTGGCATTGCCATGTTATGTTACGAAGGTCATGATTGTAGTAGTCCACTTAATAGGACTCGATGCCTAAGAATGAGAAGCAGGAGACTCTTGTAAACTAGTGTTGTGTTGAGGAGGAAGCTGAGAGCTTATACATTAATTGTGTTGAGAAGAGACAGGTAAGGTGGTGTCCAAATCCACTAGTTCTCGCCATTTCTAAGGTGCCGACCTTCTGCCTTTTTCTTGAAGTGGTTGATTCCTTAGTCCGACCTAAGCATTTTCTGGACGATTTGCCTGCTTTAGCTTCCTCTCTACGCTTCACTAGATCTTGGTAGTCCCACTCATAAATTGCGTCGACCTGAGACTTGCTCACTCTCTCTACAAAGAAATCAAAATTAATAAAGTCATAAACATGGAAAGAGATAATGAGCAACAAATAAAGCCACAATAAAATGTACCCTCATTATATATTAAACTGGGGAAGTAGGTATGGTGTTAAGGGGTTCAACTTCTAAGGGTGGATATGCTTGAATAAGATTGCTCTTGGTCAGGCGATCTATGACCATGACAACTCTATAGTGTCTATCTTCATCATGAAGGTTTAATATGGAGTTCCATATACCCTCATCAGCCTCAAATAACTGGAGATCAACTTTAGGAGTGCCTATCAGACAACATCTATTGTTAGGGTCGCCATTAAGAAAAAACAACCTAATAAAAAAAACTAAGGAAGCCTTGCATCTTTGTTGGAAATCAGAGCAGACTAGGTATTTGCACTAAGAGGTCTACAAAAAGACTTAGAATTTTTCTCCAAATGTTTTGCACTAGTTGGCTTGGGAGAGCTTCTAGGATTAAAGTAAAGACTGAAGTAAGGGATGAAGAGAAGCATGAAATCCACTGAGGTATATCACCATGCATATAATCGTCTCAGATGGATCTTGAACTCTAATGGATGGAATATCTGGCAATTCTAAGAGCTCTGATGTTAAGGATAGAAATGTCATAATGGGTCAGCATCAGGTGTCGATCATCGTCATTAAGGATAAAAATGGCTTTTCTAACTGTTGGGTCGAGGAATATCTACCCTTAGGCTTGCCTCGTGCCTCAGCCCCAGCTAAGGTATGTTGACACCAAATGAGCAAGAGTAAGGTGGACCAAGGCGAGCCCTCGGGTTTAATTAGGGGATTCAAACTTACAATTTCCTTAGAGTTGAACCCGACTTCGGACATATTGGTCCGAGGCATCAAAGCTGAAGTAATGGTAGGCAATTAGGTGCATAAAAAAGTTATGCTAATGTCACTTCAAAGGAAGAGGCAAATGTTTGACATAATAGAGGTGATGCCCTTAGCTGTAGTAGAGCATGACTATGAAAGTGTGTGCTTGTCGAGCCAATCGGTTTTTGACCCGATAGGGAAAATAATTTTACGCCATACTATCTTATGCATATATTAGCAATACAATTAATATTATTATTTATTATTATTTATTATTATTTATTATTATTTATTGTCATTTATGAAAATCAATTATTATTTATCATATTTATTATTTTTGTTGGAATTAATATATATTATGTTCTATAAATACATATTATGACAAAGTCATATGTCTTAAAATGTGCATTTAAAGGACCATGAAATATGTAAGAAATCATGCTAATTGAGACTCAAGTTGCTTAAACTTTATGACACTAATTTTTCATTGTCATAGAATGTCAAGAATGGACATTGATGATTTGGAATTAAGGTGGCTGATCTAATAGCCATTAGTGTTAGTGAAATATCATGATTATTATGTGGGTGCTTAAGAGAGACTAAGGGTACTGAACATGACACTTAGATAATTTTCAATGGTAATTAATACTAATTGTTAAAGAAAATTATTTAGTGACTATAATACACGTGTTCATAAGATATGAGATCAGCATGATATCTTGT
The DNA here is from genome assembly GCA_027186245.1 of Coriaria nepalensis. NCBI lineage: Eukaryota > Viridiplantae > Streptophyta > Magnoliopsida > Cucurbitales > Coriariaceae > Coriaria > Coriaria nepalensis. The sequence goes on along the minus strand of CP114486.1, from coordinate 8,928,089 downwards.
GTGCTAGGTTTCATGCTTTTATATCATTCCAATTAGCCCTAGCCAAGGGTGAACATGGGGTGAACCATTGGGCATGAAATATTACACATGAAGGTTGTGAGTGATTAGAGGGAATCCATCTCTACTGTATTTGGAAATAGATCATATGAATTATATATTTTATTCAACAAGGAAAAATAATATGGTATGAAAATGAATTTTCTATAAATCCATTATCGATATTCAATGAAGATATAATTATTCATATGATTTGTCTATTATATTTTAACAGTTTAGCCATACCTTAAGGTGAATCGGGATATTGGAAAGATAAAAAGATTATTATTGTAAATATACTATAATCACATAACGTTCTTTTGGAAGATGATGCTTCTCATCTCCCGGGTAGTTTTGACATTTTACTAGAAGTCAATATTGACTTGGATGTTTGAATTATTTAGTTATGAGATGATTAAGTTAGCTATTTAATTTCACCTTTTAATTTAAATGAATTTAATTATGAATTAATTAAACTCATGAAGTGTTTTGAAATTCTCATACCGACATGATGTATAACTTAATGATTACACACATAAAATTCGATAGCAACTCAGTTTAAGATTCATTGGAGAAAAGGGAAAAACATATTGTTTTTATTTAAAGGATAAAATGATAATTTGACTTGTAGTTTGATTACAATAGTAATTATTAATTTATTAAATCTAATATCAAGAGCTTTGCTAGTACAATTAAGTGTGATATTCACTTAATTAGAAATTAATAAATTACAAATGAATTTTTATTTAAATATAAAATGGTTATAAAAGTTTGTATTAATAATTGAACATTAGATGGTTAATGACCCGAATTATTAATTAAATTTGTATAGGTCTAATTAATCAAAGCGTTGCCTAAAATTCATGGATCATAGCCCATGGAAGTGGCTAGCCATATACATGATTTTAGACCCGTTGTGTCTTTAGTTAATAAGTTAAGGAAACCTTTACTACAATGAAACCTAATGTGATTAGAAAATCTTAGATCTAGTGAAACATTATAAATATCCCACTAAGTGGCCGAAAACCCTAATGCTCCTCCTCTTTCTCTTGCTCGAAATTGAGAGAGAGAAAAGAGAGAATTTTCTCATCCATTTCTCTGAACCTTTTAATTCATGTGTTGAATCTAACTGTAGACAATTAACTAAGCGAATGAATCATGTGGATTATATTTATAGAACGAACATGCGAGCGTCTTGAATTTTCCTTGCAATCAGATTAAAAGAGGAATTATAGTGGCTTGCTCATCAAGTTACGATAATCCTTTAACCTAAACTTGAAATTTAAAATTATGAGATTTACTATGCTTTCCGTAAAGAGTTAATGTGATATATAATTGTTGTATGATCGATCTTACTTATAAAATTATACTATGATTAAGATGAGACCCGAAAATTTTAAACTATTACTTATATTGTTTTATATGCATGAATTCCTAACATAATATAGTACAAGTAAGACTATTCAATGGGAGGAGGACACGTGGAAATGTGCTAGGGTTTGTTTCCTAGAGGGAGGCATATATTCTATACTTTACCTTGGAGAAGAGGTAATTCGCTTTTAATACAATAATATCCCTTATTTATGTTTTATATGTAAGACACTAACTTAATTATTAAAGAGGATTAACTGACCATCACTTCAACCACTCCTTATCTCATTGGTACATATACAGTTAATCTTGGAATACACTATTAATGGTGAAACCATTTAAAATCGAACGGATTTCTATGTTAACAACATGATTATCCGTTCAAAGTTCAAATGTCATAATCAAATCTAGATAGATATCAATCTTTAGAATTTTTGTATTAGCTTAAAGTTTCTATTTTTTTAGAGGAACAAAAAAGATTATTAAAAAAAGAAAAAAACCGAAGTAGCGGAAGATAAAAAAGAAGATGAGGAGTGATCAAGTTAAATTTATTAAATATGATAAAAATTAATTTTGATGAAAACAGAATATACTCTTTATTGCTATATTCCATGAATTCATTAATTTAACCATGTTCCAACTCGTGAGAAGCTCATCCCAATGAATATACGAAGGAAAGAGTCGTGAGGAGAGAGAGCAACTCACGAGGAGAGACAGGACCAGACATAATAAGGAGAGAGGATTAGGATAGAGAATGTCAGAATGGAAAGAAAAAGAATTTTCAACCATGTACCAAGAATTGGAATAAGACAGCGCTCCTTATTAAAGTCAGCAAACTTAACCATTTACAGCGCTCAAAATGTCATAAAGATATCTAAGAATATATTATCTGGTAAAAAAATTCCTAGCAAGAATTTCTTTTCCGGAGGCTTCCCAATTGTTAGGGTTGCGGCATAAAAGCAGGCTTAGAGGGTAATATATTTTATCAACGGAATAGCTATTCCATAGAAACATTGCAATATTACAGGCCAATAAAAAAGAAAAAAAAAAAAAAACCCAATTAAACCCAACCTGTTTATGAAAGCAATAAGCTAATTAGGATCTGTGGGTTCTTAGAAAAAAGAAAAAAAAAGATTCATCATTTATGCTAGCATGAGTCTAAAATCCCAGCAGTAAAGCAAAAAACCCAACCAAAATGAGGTGGCTAACAGCAGCAAGACTGTTGGAACTAGAAGGGGAAGAGGGTGAATCAGCTAATAATACTTCTGAGGTTTCAGCATCAGCTACGTCAGGTTCCACATAAGGTAGCACCTTTATGTGGAGCTTCAGGCCCTTCTTACAGGTCTCTTCCTTACTGCTCGCGAAGTACCTGATTCCTTCTTCTTTCAGTGAGACGCTATCTATGCCGTCCGTGTACATTCTGATGGGATTACTTACATCGCACGCCTCATATTCTTCCTTACTCCTGAGCTCAAAGACACTACCATGTGCTGCAGAGTACGCGAACCCTGCCATCCACACAGAACTCAATTAGATCTTGTCTTACTGTTAAAGAGAAGAACAACATCCAAAAAGGAAAATGAAACAAACGGACAAACCTGGAACAACCCGCACTCTCTCTCCCTCTCACACAATTAATTTTAACCCAACTTTTTCCCTACCTTCCTTTACAGTTCATCGGGTAGTCTTGAGTTTTTGCTGTTTAATTGTTTATTATTACACAGTTAAAAACTGTATCAACCTTTACAAATCAAATATCCAGAAAGCGTTAGAACATATAAAGAGAAATTTGGTAATTAATATATAAAAAAGATAATTGATTTTAAAATAGAAATCTCATAGATTTATTAGCGTTTAGTTTTTTTCATTTGATCTGATTTAATAACTAACACTCAATATGATCTGATTCAATCTCAAATAATCCCTTAATGAATCTAAATTGTTTTCATTTGTTTTTTATCCAAATTTTCTTAATTTTTCAAAATCTTTCCCAAACAACCTCAATTAAAATTTTCAATCTAATTTCTTTAAAATAGAAGAAAAAAAGATTATACTTTTATAGAACGCCAAGAATGCTGCAACAAAAATCCACTTAATATATATATTAAGGAAATCCATACGGTCATGGAATGTCTCGATCATGGCATAAAATCTATTAAACTAACATTTACAATGACTAATGTCCAAGTTTAGAGATTAAAAAACCGAGAGCTTACAGATTTTCTCTCCAACCCTGAAGATTCTGCCGGAAGACCAAGAAGAAATGTCAGAAGATGGGTCCCACCCACGGTCTCCTCCAACCACGTGGTGCATTTGGGCTCCAACCCTTTTCCCTCCAAAGCTCAGGCTACATAGAGCTAGAGCAGCCACCAGCGTGACCATCTTGAACAAACCTCCCATGGCTGAAGAAAGACTAAAATCTTATTACTTTTCTCTCTCACTTCTAAGGGAGGTGGTAAGGGAGGTGAGTGAAAGCGTACTAGCAAAGCAAAAGTAATACAAGACTAGTTGATGGCTCGAGTGACTTGTTGAATGTTTGGTCTAAGGTTTTGGGAAAAGCAGGGCCACGAGAATCACTCTCTCGCTACCCGCATACGATTAATTAGGCTGTGGCTTACGGGTTTGATAGATTAGAGGTGTGGGATCCTCCTCACCCCTTTACATTTATTGTTTGTGTGATATTTCTTTTTGAACCTTTTAACTTTACTTTAATTATAATTTTGCCACACCCGTTTTTCTATTATTAATTCCTAAATTTAATTCAATTATAATCATTTTCTTATTAATATTTATTCTTTGTTTCATTTTTACTAAGTTTGAAAGGCTCATTAATTAGTTGCACCATGAAAAATGCAGTTAATTGAACCTATTTGGTGTCACTTTTCTATAGTGCCGTTATAAATCACACTCATATACTTACTTAGTAATAAAATACAGATTATATTTTATCAAAATGGGAGCCGCCAAATTAGCGGTTGAGTTTTCTCATTTGCGACACTAAAAATCCCACTAAACTTAATTATGAAAATAATTATGAATAAATAACTTTTTATTATCTTATATTTCGAAGAATTAGTTAAAACTATTATTTATTAAGAAAAATATATCTTACTACCTTAAATAATTACTTTTGAGCTAATAATTTCATTTTAATCCAATTTAAAATATAAATTAATTCTTAAATCAAAATTTAATTATTTTTTTACTTATTAATATTTAATTTATTATATTTTTATCATAATAAAATAAAATAATTTTATTTTCACTTCACTCACCCTCTCATTTTCTCATCTGTCACCTCTTTTACCGTTGCTACCACAACTCTAAATTTTTCTTCAAAGTATTGAAAAATCATTGTTTTTATTCTTTTCAAAATTTTGAATTTTTAAAGAGAATTTAAAAAATTTTTGGAGCGGTAGCGATGGCAACAACGATAGAAGCAAGAGTGAGGATTGTGATAGATAAGATAATAAGTTGGGTAAATGAGGACAACCTGTTGTGATCGGGTTGATAAATCACTTTCCAATTTTGCAACTCTTTTTGGGTCAGCCTAATCATGGAAGAGTGTCTCGAAAATCATGATTGCTACTTGTTGATGTCGGAAAAATCTGCTGATCAATTTGGCCTTCGGTTGACGCACTCCGTGGAGGTGGGTGTCATGAATGTGAGTATGCTAGAAGTACTTGGGATATTTCAAATAGAGATATTTGTAAGAAATTCAACCGAGGGCAGAAAATCATGAAAGATAAAGAATCTGACTTCTATGAATTAAAAGCGATTAAAGCCAGCCAAAGACTCAAGGGTTTAAAATCGACATCGATATTAAATATGAAAGAATCTGACTTTGATCTTGGATCTACTTTAATGATAATTAGATATGAAAGAAAATGATTGAAACTTAATAATGCTAAAGGATTAACGAGAATTAAGTGCGAAAAGAAATAAGCCTCATACTCTGCCTCATTATTCAACGTCTTGAAGTGAAATCTAAGTGTGTATTTGGTTCTTCTTCCCTTCAGGGATACAATGATAAGCCTTACTTCACAACCCTCTTTATTTACCGCCCCGCCTAAATATAGTGTCCAAAAGGGTAGGTGGAGCTCCTATTCATCAATGTCATCTATCTTCCTATCTTTCTCCATTTTTCCGTACCTTCACTGGAGAATTCTAGGATGAAGTAAGCCAGGGTCCGAGCTTTAATGGTTGCTCTGAGTCTATAGAATATGTCAAATTCTCCTAACTCAACATACCACTTCAACAATCTCCCAAATATGTCAGGGTTTTGGAGGATTTGCTTTAACGAAATATCAGTCACTATCATTTTGGGATGAGCCTACAAATATGGCCTCAGCTTCCTCGTAGCTACCACAAGAGTGAAATCCATTTTATCGGTGTGAGGATATCTCCTCTCAGCCTTACTCATCACTTTACTGGAGTAGTATACTGGGATGTTTTCCTTCTTCCTCCTTAAATTGTACCAAGCTCACCGCCACTCCACTCATTGTGATATAAAGGCTCAATTCTTCCCCCACCATCGGCTTATTAAACCTAGGAATAGACGCTAAGTGTCTATTTAGTTATTTAAATGCCCTACCATAGTCTTCAGTCTATCCCTCGATATTAGAGCACTTCAGATATTTGAAGAAAGGAAGGCACTTGTTAGCCAAGCGACTCATGAAATGGCTTAGTACAGCCACTCTGCGTGTTAAAGCTTGAATTTATTTCTTCTTCTGTGGCGCCTTCAGTTAATGATAGCTTGTACCTTCTCCGAATCAGCCTTAATTCCTCTTTAGTGCATAATGTACCCCAAGAATGTTCCTGATCCTACTCCGAAGACATATTTTTATGAGTTCAACTTCATCCTGTACTCCCTCATTACTTTGAATGCCTCATTCAAGTGCTCAGGGTGGTCCTTTTTTATCACACTTTTTACCTATATGTCGTCCATATACCCCTCTATTGTCTTCCCCAATTGCTTCTGAAACATGCCATTAATAAGCCTCTGGAACGTTGCCCCAGCATTCTTCGATCCAGAGGGCATTATATTGTAGCAGTAAGTGACCTTGTCAGTTATGAAAGAGGTCTTCTTCTAGTCTCAAACCCATAGCTTTACTCTGTGGTATCCTGAGTAAGTGTTCATGAAGCTTTGTAGCTCATGCCCGACCCTAACATCTACCATGAGATCTATGCTAAGCAAGGGGTAGCTATCTTTAGAGCATGCAACATTCAGATTCTTAAAATCTATACATAGCCTCCATTTTTCTCCCCTTTTGGATACTATGACCACATTTGAAAGCCACTCTGGGTACTGGACTCTCCTGATTGCTCCTACAGCTAATACATTTCTTACTTCCTCAACCGCGACCCTAAAGATAATGAAGATTTGACATTTAAATTTCTTCTTCCTGTGTCTCACAGGTTTTGCCCTAGGTTTGACGCCCAGTTAATGTATGATGACATTTTTCTTAATGTGAGTCAGCTCGGAAGTATCCCAAGCAAATACATCAAGATTATACTCCAAGGTCCAAACGATACTCTTTAGATCAGCCTCGGCTAACTCGGTCCTTACTCTTAGCTTCTTACCTCCGGGAAACATGATATGCTGAAGTGCCTCTATTGAAGAGACTCTCAACCTTTTTCCCCTTTCCTCCTCCTCCTTCACCTCTTCTTCGACCTTTTTACATTCTTCCTCATCTAATGGTTGGTCACTCTCAACCATGTGGACTTCAGCGGATGGTTCAACTCCTTCCTTATTGAGCAATGTCAGATAACATCCTATTGTGTTTTTTCAATTTCCCTTCATAACACCCACTCCTCCTTCACTAGGAAACTTCATCGCTAAGTGTTTAGTCGAGATGATGGATGGCCCCTAGAGAGTTGATAAAGAGATGATCCATAATGATATTATATCCAGATACAAAGTTGACGACTATGAAGTTTCCCAAGACTGTTGACCTCCGTGACCCCTCTCCTAAAGTCATTGGTGATCATCCCTTTCGGATACAAAGACTTCCTAGAGAAACTGGTCAGCAGAGTGTTAATAGGCTTCATATTTGCATTATTGATGCCCATCTTTCTAAAAGTGGATAAGGACAGGACATCCACCGCACTCATTGAATCGACCAGTATCTGGTGTATCAGCATGGTATAGATATTGTTCGAGATGATCAGGGCATCGTTGTGGGGATATATGATCCCCTCTTTGTCCAGGTGATTGAAGGTGATGTCTATTGACGCATTATTCTGAAGGGTCATCGACACTGAGAGCACTTCAGCCTACATCAGGCTTCTCATCCATTTTCTTTGCTGACGAGTTGAGTTTTCCCATTCAAGTGTACTCCACCGTTCACAGTGTACTCCAAGATCAGTGCCTGCACTCACAAACAAACTGTGGCCAGGGTAGCAGTCGGCCAACTCTACTCTGATGCTCTAGTTAGTTTTTTAGAGGAGTGTGTGAAGGGAAATAGGTAGAATGAGTTGCTTAGTTCCCTAAAAAAATGCATCACCTTATATTGTTAATTCAGTTATTTTTTATACTTAGACAAGGTTGAGAAACCTTAAATAGTTTTACACATGTCTCGCTCCCATTGCTCCATGTCCTGATTGTTCCCTGCCCTATGATGGTGTTAAGGCACTCCCTGTCTAACATGGCAGAGATATGTTCCTCACTCAGAACCCCCTCAGCATGTAACTGCACTGCCCCTCTGACATGCCAGAAGTGCAACCTCCACTTAGCTGTCAGTAGCTTTTCACATGTCCACCTTTTTGGCATATCCGTCTTAGATCTGAGATGAGCGAGGAAATATCTGGCTCAGCCTCAACACTGTCTAATGTCGTGTTATCACGCTCAACTATTGTCATGTCGACCGATACTCCTCTTAACTCTATCAGACCTTAGTCTCAGTCGTCATCTTCTCTCCATACTCAAACATCTTTACTCAGCCTACCTCGAACATCTATCGACCCTACCTCAGCCTCAATTTTCTTTACTCAAATTGAGGTGCAGATCTTAAATTATCTCGGAATCATATACCCAAAGGTATAAATACCTTCTCTTGTACTTGGATGGAAGTAAGAAACAAATAATACAAATCCTTTTCATTTTTATCAATATCAGCACAGCACTTGCCGACAATACAAGGATCAAGAATCGACGCTGCAGTCGAGAAACAGTCAATCAGGTCAAATTTGAAGCAGGGAATCATGCAAATTTCCACATTAGCCATTAGGGAGATACGGAGAATCAACTGAAACTGATGGAAGAGATGCTGAAAAATAGAGGCGATAAACTACGGTGGTCCCTATTTTCCTCCAATTCGTCTCTCTATGTACTAATTTTTATCTAATAAATTAAAAATTGTGTAAAATGGCGTGTAAAAAAATATGTACGTGAAACATAACCCCCACATATATATCAAGAAAGACGGATTACACTGGTGAAATCAATCCCACAAATTTGGCCCCAAAAAAGAAAAATCCCATAAACAAAAAGCTCGAGCCATTTCCGTTAAGCCCTAAACAGACTTAAAGGTGACAAGCTCGAGCAATAATATTAACTAAACAGACTCCTCAGGTGAGTAAAATATCATGACGTCAGCCTCATCAGGCATTTTAAAACTCACTCTCTTTTTCTTCTTGCTACTCTGGCTTCGATCCATTGATGTGATCATCTCATGCTTTTCTTCATCATGAGCAATCGCAGTCAATTTCTCAGCGGGTAAGCTTTCTTCTTTCAATGGTAAAGCCGTTTGGTCCTTGAGGATAGATGGGTGTATTTTCCTTGAAGAGCAATGCTTGAAAAGATAAAATTCACCTTCAGAAAACCTATCTGTCTTTGAGTCAGGAGAAGCCAAAAGCAACTCCTCTAGAGTCAAACTTCTGACCTTTGATCTTTTTATAATATGCATTGGTGAGTGCAACCCCCTCAATCTAATTATATCGCTCCTTTCTTTTTTCAAACATCTTCGTTTGAACAAAGCCAATAGGCATGGTGTTGAGCTTGATTTACATTGATCACCATCATGGTTAGAGGCATTTTGTGTTGATGAGATCCTTAAGCTGCAGAGATTGGCTCCCATTGCTAGCTGTACGTGCATGCATGCAATCTAGTTTCTGGGAAATTAAACTACTTGATGAAGCAAAAGGAATGAAATATGTGTAAATTCAGATGTATTACATGAGGGCCTTTTATTAATGGCCTGGTTTGCCCAGACGGAGATACCAATAACGAATAAAGATCCATTTCTTACAAGGCTTAGCTTAGTTATTATAAAATTAAAACATTTGCTATTATTTTTTATTTTACTTTGTGAAATAACAATGTTGATTGGCTTGCTGATTTTTTTTTTTTTTTTATTGCAGACCCATTGCGAATCCGTGAACCTTTGGGATCACTAGAAATCATTGTCTTTGATTCTGTTTCTGACATTTTTTTTTCTTTCTTAATCTTAAGTAGAAGAATGATATATTATTGTCAAAGAAAAGATCCAATTCAACACGAATCTGTGACAATGCATTGGGATTGCTGGCACCAGTAAATGGGGTGGATGATTCCTAAGCCACGGCAATTTCGTTTAGGTTTTTGTTTATTAATTTTTACTATTTCTTCTTAAACGAAAAAAATATAATTTACAATGTCACAAAAAAAAAAAAAAAAAACTAAGTTAAAGAAAAAAAAAAAGTTAATAAAAAAAATTTAAAAAAATGTAACATATTTGAAAAAAAATAAGGAATAGTGCACAGTATGGAATCAAAATAATCATTCTTACCTTTTCCTCGACACAATCAAATAAAAAATTGTGGAATACATGACTCATTCTCACTTATTAACATATCCACTCATTTTCATTCAGATTCACACCGTAAGACTTCAACTAAACGTGCCGTAAGTTACAATCAACAAAAGATAAAAGGTCTCCGCTCGTGATTTGAACCATCATCATTAAGACATCTAAAATGAAGGAAACTTTATAGTATCTTTACACGATTTGAACCTTAATTTTTGACATGGAACAAAATGTGAGCCCGAATTGTGTACACATAAGAAGATTGCATAAAGTGGAGGATGACCATCTGGGTCTTCATTGCAATAGATCACTGGATTGTACCCTGTCGATTCACTTATGATATTTTCGATACTATGAAGACGATAAGATTCTCCATTTGGTTTTACATTTGTAAAAATGATTTAAATTTTTTTCACTGAAATTCGTTTCTGAATATTGGTCCAAGATGTAGAGAGGATAGGGAAGAAATTATGCACGTACTGCCAGATTTAAGCTCTTCAATGAGATTCACTTTGTATTTCAAGTCGAGACCTGTTTTGAAATATTGGTGTTGGTCAAGATTGGAGCAAGTCCTATATTTATCCCATGTATACGACCGATACGTGTCATCATGGCTACTGCAATGTAAAGATCCCCAATTCATTTGCAGATCCTTAATTAAGGTAGAAACCTAATAAGTGATAATACATATATTAGTTAAGAAGAGTAAGTAATTAATGTTATACCTTACAGAAATTTATGCTGACGTGCCATGCTCACTCAGCATGCCAAGTCAGCATTTCATAAATAAATAAAAGTAAATTTAAAACTAAAAAAGCTATCTCATGAAGTTATATCTAGTTTTTAGAAATTTAAAAAGGGTATATTGTCTAACTTTCTAAGAACGTGAGAGATATAATTTACTCGAAAGTTCTCTCTCTGTCTCTCTCTATATATATACTAGATATAATTATTGGAAGGACCTTAACCTTTGATCGTGTCAAAGGGACTTGATCACGAAAAGTTGTATTTGTTAGTAGGTTGAATCAGTCCACCAATTATGAAATCTTCGGCGGGCTTTCCTGTTGGTGGATAGCACCCTAAAATGTGATCCTGGCCACTGTTTTCAGAAAAAAAATAAAATATATTCTATCATTTATGAATGAATCTAATAACCAAAAAGAAAAAAGACAGAAAATTTACGAAGACAGTCTCACTTAGGAAACTCATAGTTGAATGAAGTACAAAAATTCAAATTCAAATTGACTGACTTGAAAGACAAACACAAAGAAGACACGGAGTAATTACAAGATGGAATAAGGTTGAAAGGAATGACATCATGATACTCATGCAACTTTTATCTGAGTAGCCGGAAACTACAAAGAATTTCAGCTTAGAAGTCATGTGTGATATAACTCTATTTATAGGAGATCATGTATATACGCTTTTTTTTTAATGAAGAATGAATGAGCACCTTAAGCCGTAATAGCAATGCATGCATGCATGAGCTAATCCACGTTTTCATTGTTATTAATTGGTATCAGAGTCCGGTTCGTTCCGGAATGCCTCTAAACCATGACCACCCGAAGTGGACAATCCTGCCTTCCCTTGGACCCAGACCACGCCCTACCAAATTCAAGTTGTAATCCAACCCAAACCCATGCAAATCCTAATCAGAATATCGGTCCCCTCATCACGGAGCAGTAGCTCGCTGTTGTGACCCAATCTCCGGAAACAATAATGCAGCGACTTGATGCCATGGAAGCCAGGCGAGCACATGAGGATTCACAGGGGCCAAGAAGGGGGCGACACAGCCAGTGTATGGAAAATTGGGCGGAGGAAAACAGTGACGGGGAAGACGAATTAGGGGTGCAAAGGGGAGATGGCAGGAAAGAGGGAATCATCCATGCAAGGGAAGCGCCTCACAAGGAAGAAGGTGAACGGGGGCGTAACTTCCATCAAGGACCCTTCAATGAGTGGACAAAACGATTGAAGGTGGAAGTTGCTGATTTCCTTGGCAAGCTTGAACCCGACGCTTTCAAAGGCTGGTTAGTATCGTTGGAGGACTATTTCGACTGGTTTTCTGTCATGGATGATCGAAAAGTTAGGTTTGTGAAAATGAAGCTTAAGGGGCATGCTCGGGCTTTGTGGTATAGTATGAAGAAGCAACTTCGAAGAACAAGGCGCCCACATCACGAACTGGACAGAAATGAAAGAAAGACTAAGGGAGAAATACCTTCCAATTAACTATGAACAAACTGTGTATGAGGACATGCTACAATGGAAGCAGAGAATTAATTAAGTTGATCAATATACGGATCAATTCCATGACCTCTGTAATGTCCGCCCTACTAATTTAATTTATTAAATACATTTTTAGAAAAATATATACAGTTAGTAGGTGCATTACTTTTCTTGTTTTTATAAAAATTGTGTTTCTTAAAATTAATTCTACTTCCAAAAACGATTTGAAAGATATACGTAATAATTTGAAAATATTACGGAAGTCTTTATCATAGAAAAGTAATCCCAAAACTTTTTAAATACTTTATTCTTTATTTGAATATACATATACGTACATATACATAAGAAATGCCAATTTTCAAACTCATTGCTTACAGAAGTAGGGCCTCATATGTACAATCTCACGGACTGATAGCCTCCATTCGCCTGTTCCTTAGCTTACTGTCTTACCTTTGTAATTTTTTACAAAACAGGGGAGACATCTATGAGCTAGAAGTTCAGTAAGGATACTGTTCTACTCACGTCACTATTCTTTTTATGGTTATCGTGAGTTAGTGTTTTTATGACCTATATTTAACATGCATAAATTTCTATCATTCTACACACTTGATATTTAATCAACGGTCCGCTTATGACCGTTGCAACGATCCGCTTATGACCTTTTCTTTAATATAATTTAGGATCCTTTATAATCGACAAACGATCATTCTTTTGACCCAGTAACACCTCACTTTAATGTTATGCGTGCTTATACTTCTTATTTATTTTAGCATAACATTAACTTCTAGAAATATGAACATATGCACTTAATGTTTAAAGTTTGTACTATCCTCAAACCATCCTGCTATATTATGTTCATTCTGGTTATAATCCTTATTTTTAGTATGGTAATAATAATATTTCACTTCTACTTAGCATGCTATAATTATAATCATAACGCAAACATAACCAAGTCATCATGTTTAATAATTAATATTATCGTCAATTAATATAATTATAATTATAATAATAAATAAACAATATCCGAGTATTGCAGTGAGACTATTTTTACAAAGGTTGGTTGACCGGAGATCTTGACTTTCCTCTTTCTCTCTTTTCTTCCCTTTCTTTCCTTTCTCTCCTTTTTCCTTTCCTCTCTTTCTTTCCATTTCTTTCCTTTCTCTCCTTTTTCTTTTTCTCTCTCAAGTTTTTCTTTTGATTTGTTGAACATCAACTCTGAAGCAGTCTATTTATAGTCAAAAGATGAGCTAAATTGTTGACACCTTAGCTACTTAGATGTCTATTTGCATGGAATTAAATCAACATGCATGTTTTCCTTAATGACATATGTGAATGCATAACCATGCATTAAGCCACCTCATAGTGTCAATTGATATTTTTACGGTAGCTTTATGTCATATATTCACTAATTTATTTATTTGTTTTGATTAATGAAGTTTAAGCCTTCTCCAATCATAAGCATTGAGTCTAGGAACTCCACCTTAAGCAGTGATATCTATGAATAGAGAATTTCTTAACTCACGGTATTATTAACTCATGATGACAAAAGACGTTAACTTAATTTATAATAGTATGCCTTACAACCCTAGTTGCATTTATAGAGTATGACACCCTTATCACTAACGCATGGAAGCAGGGATCACTAAATCAAAATAAATATACTGAAAATAGATACTAATCACTAAAGATAAGTAAGTATAGGAAATAAACTAATAAATTAATTATAACGTATCCATCCATACAAGTCGCTTAACCTTCCAACCTCGAATTAGACCATCGTACTACTGCTCTACCGTAACCTACTTTCTCCCATCGACCCATTATAATTTATTTATTTATTTATTTATAGATATATGTTTTTAATTATTTTTTTTTTCATCTTAAGATTTATCTTAGTTTCTTTTCTCCCTACAATTCGTAACAGAATGAAAGCATAAATTCTTATTATTAAAGAATAAAGGGTTACTTCTTACTTTCTAAATAAATTATTTTAAATTATTTATTTATTTCAATGTACACCTAGATTTATGTCTAATAATTCATTTGAGGAACCCATAGATTCACACGCAAAAACATGTATAGAAAGAGTCTCTAACAAATTGAACAACCATTTTACATCTGATCCGTCGATCGTTCCCTCTCATTACAATGTCTTTCTTCCTCTCCATTCCTCTCTCCGCGTCCAAAAAGATTTCAAAAACTATGGAAGAGGGACTCGATCAATTGAAGAGCTTCAATTCATTACTCAGATGTATGTGTTTAGATCAGTCCAATACCCGGAGATCACTTCTATCATGGTTTGTTTATTTCCTCTTCGCTATTGTCGTTCCTCTTGTATCCCACTTAGCCCTTTCCTGCGAAAGCTGCGATGAAAATCACAGCAGGCCTTATCATGTCGTTGTTCAATTATCCCTCTCCTTGTTCGCAACTCTCTCCTTTCTAAGCCTTTCTCGTTGGTCTCGTAAATATGGTTTGAGAAGGTTTCTGTTCCTTGACAATCTCTCTCTTTCGAAGAATCATAAGGTCCTGGTTGGTTGCTCCGATCAGGTTCAGGTATGTCTTTTTGTTCAATCGTGAATTAATTCATATAGGTTCCAATTTCTTAGTAATTATGTTCAATTTACAACCGTTCGTCTATTCAAAAGATGAATTAGAATTGATGAAAGAGATCATTGATCTGCTCAAGGTTTGGCCTGAATCTAGGAAAAGTCCAAACTCGACTAGTTTCGAAATTGGATTCATTTTATAAATACTAAAATGCTTAACTTTCTAAAAATCAAATATTTATTTGGGTTTTAACCAAACATTTGAAAAGCATATACGTTCCCTTATTATTATTTTTATTTTTATTTTTACATTAAAAAGCATAAATATTCATTGACGTTCCTTTCATAATGTGGCCAGGAAATTCATTTCGGTCACATGCATGCATTGTTCATAGGTGATCATTGTTATGATTGTTATTTAATTAATTAGTGTTGGCTTAATGACAGCGTATCTTGGCGCAATAATAATAATAATAATAATAATAATTTAAAAATTCAATCTTAATAATAGAAGTAAATAATGATGATAATAGTTAATAATAAAATTATAAATTTATTATAAAATTGAGGTATTTTAAAAGTGATAATAAATTATGAAATGATTATATTTTAATAAATTTAATTATAAAATTTATCGAGTGATAAATTATGATAAATTTTTATTATATATTATATGAAATATATAATGGTATGATAAATATTGAGGCGTGGATGGGCGCAGTATCTCTAAAAATTGTCTTAATCTTTGCAGAGATCATTAAAACTAATCTTCATTTTTGTACTGCCGTGTTTATTGGCGGAATCCGCCTACAAGATTTGGTGGTACATCACAGGAGCCACAAAGATACCATATTATGGTAACATATACGCGAGCTACACTATTTCATGCACATTGGAGCTATGCTCATGGCTTTATAGAACTTCTATTTTCTTCTCTGCCTGTGTTCTCTACCGCCTCACTTGCCTTCTGCAAATAATCAGACTAGACGACTTTGCTCAAGTTTTTCACCAGCAAACTGAGGTGGGTACTATCTTAAAGAATCATCTCAGAATCAGAAGGAGCCTCAAGATCATAAGCCATCGCTTTCGATTATTCCTCTCGCTTTCTCTAGGATTGTTCACTGCTAGTCAGTTTACCTTCCTGCTAATGACCACCCGAGCTACCGCTAAGGTCAATATTTTCAAGGCTGGACAACTTACGGTAGTACTTTTTATCAACTCTTTTTGTCTTTCAAATATTTAAAATTTTACTCTTAGTAAAATCTAGGATGAGCTAGGCTGATCTACGAAGATCTGGTTTTTTCCCATATCTCTACGATGGTTAGGACATACAGAATACTAGTTTCATTAGCTGATGATTAGATGATATAACTTTTGCAGCTATGTTATGTTTGCCTGGTTTCAAGTCTTTTTATATGCCTTCGTAGTGCTGCAAAGATCACGCATAAGGCTCAGTCTATTGCAGGCCTGGCTGCCAAGTGGCATGTCTTCGCCACAATGGACTCATTTGATGATTGTGAGGGGGAGACTCCACGATGTCAGGCTACTTCTTCTGATCAAGTGCTTCCTGACACTACTCACTCAGAATCAGATGATGACGAAGGAGATGAGGATGATGATTTGGCCGACACTAAACTGATGCCAATTCATGCCCACACAATTTCATTTCACAAGAGGCAAGCACTAGGTAATATCTTAGTTACTACCCCACTAATTATTAGGGTTAGTTCCATCGTTAAACATATTTTGTAAGCATGATATATAGATATATACCTTTACTGTGAATCATATTTGTTTCATTAGATGTAAGATAATGATGTCTCAATTTTACCGTGTGATGTATATTTTTTTGTATGTATCAAAATCACCTAAAAATTATTAATAGTTGTAATACGTTTTGTTATGTCTTCGTTTCTTTCTTTTTTTTCATTGCAGTAACGTATTTGGAGAATAATAGAGCAGGAATTACAGTGTTTGGGTTTACGGTTGACAGAGCATGGCTTAACTCTGTTTTTGCCATTGAATTCGCCCTCTTGCTCTGGTTGCTCAACAAAACAATTGGTATTTCTTAATAGAGATGGAGATTATTATTTACTAGACTTGATTCATATGTTATATTTTGGACCTTGTGAAAATGTAAGAGTGAATGTTTTATGAGAAACAGATTACTCAACAATTGCTTCCAACTTCCCTCTCTAAGAGATCATTTATAACTATGCTCTCTGTCAGAATTTTCTTAGTTAGCATGTCTTTGATTTAATAAATGTGGTGGGAAGTATAAGCTTGATTTCTTTGATTTGTTTTAGATGATGATTTGTAATGAAAGAGTTCATGTAATTGTTATTTATCGCTAGGTCTTCTCTGCACTTGATAACGTAATATTTCGTTCTATTGAGAGCCGTCACCGAGAAATGTTCAAAGATAAAGAGAAAGACATAATCTTAATTCTAAGTTTCAGAATTATGTGTAAATGATGATGAATTAAGTACACTAAATTTTATTATCTACGCAAACCGAATTTAACATGATTATATGAGATTTATTCCGACACTTGTACCTAAGTTATTAAGAGTAATAAGAAATGTAATTTATACGGTGAAAAAGGTTTGACTTCAAGAGTGACTCATAATATGTTATGATGATCATAATGTGGCATTGATGGTTGTGTGCCTATCTGTTATTAGTGTTGGAATTCCAAGTGTAATAAGAAAGAATGTTGTAAGGATCAGAAAGAATGTTGTAAGGATTGCCTCCGCAAATATACGAGGGTCATTTTTATAATCTTATCATCTGTATTTTCTAATTCATTGAACCTACTTTTAAGTTCTGTAGCGGTACTAAGTACCTCATCTAGATACTTGTCCAACAAGTAAATGGTAGTTGCTAACAATGCCAGCTTATCGCCACCTCATTACCAATGCAAATTCCATGATACTGAATTGTAGAGGTTTTTTCCGAACCAAGAAATATTACTCGGACTTCTTACAGTCTACTTGTCTAATTATAAAGAAGTTCAAAAATTCTTCCAAATTGTTCAGAGGAGCATTCACATGTAAGAAATCTCCCTTGGCATATTTTATAGCGTATAGACTCAAGAGGGAGTCATTTGTCAGCCCCTATAAGTTAGATATAAATAACGACTTCAGCTCATTGAAGAGGTCAATAGAGCTTGGTGTGAGGGATCTGTACAATCATTTGGCCGAGTCTAGCAATGTGATGTGAAAGTATTGGCATATCATCTCGTCTGACATGGAGTTCATCCTCATGCACGTCTTATATGAGTTAACGTGATCTCCATGGTCCTTGATTTCATCGTACATTAGGGTCGAAGCCGTGAACTTCCTCGATAAGTGGGCATTTTGCACCTGTTTAGTGAATAGGCTCTCCGATTTGTCCATGAATACAATTATTCCATTCACTACTACTTCTAACTCTTTCATTTTCTTAGTTAGCTGTTGAATAACCTTTGTCTGCCCCTAGACTCTTCAGCCCGGTTCATGAGAAGCATAGGCCCATTCGATGCAGTTTTGGTTTCTAGATGGGATGTTGCATCGTCCTCTTCAAGATGAGAGCCCCTTCTTACCGATGAACCTTGGTGGACCCCTATAGGAAGACGTATATCTTTATGCTTCGGTCCTTCTCCCCTCTCCTACCTTATCTTAGCTCTAATTTTCACAATTCTTACGTCTATAAAATGCTTAACCATAAGGCCTACTCTTTTTACCAGACCCTTTTCCATTTTCTCAATAGCCTGTAACATGTATACTCTACTGTTGACCACTGGAGAGGTTTGTGGGGGTGCTGGCCATCTCCTAGCAGCGCTTACAGAATTCATTACTCTCCCTTCAAGTAAGGGTGGAAGGATTTCTCTTCCTTTACCTTTTTCTCCTCCCTCTTCCTCCCTCGTCTGCTCTCCCTCCTAGTTTTCTATACTGTAAATCACTCCAACTCAAGCTACTGATATGTTGGAACTTTTGAAAATAAAGAAAATGTCCGCATGGTCAATGCTAAACTATTAACGTAGATATCCATCCGCTTCAAAGTGCTCGACAACTAATAATGTGCTACAAGATCAAACACCTACACTTATAAACAAAGAGTGGCCGGGGTTGAGGTCGGCCAACCTCACTCCGATGCTACGATGCTCTAATCAGTATTTGGAGGAGTGTGAGAGAAAATAGGTATATGGTTATTTGCACATGAATGCATCTACCTTATATTATTAATATAAGTTAGATTTTATACGTGTATAAAGTTTGGAAACTCTAAACAACTTTACACGTGTCCATTTCCCATTGTTTAGTAACCTAATTTTCCCCTACTCTATGATCAATGTTAGAGTAGTCTCATCCTGACATGGCATAGATATGTTACCCACTATGGTATTAGAGTAACTTCCCACTTGTCGTCCTCTTTTGCGTATTCTCCATTACATTTGGGACAAATGGGGTAATACCCTGCTCAGCCCCAGTATCAGACAACATCTTCTCATCCTGCTCAGCTTTCACCATGTTGAGTGACATGCTCCTCATCCTTCCTGAACCTCAGCCTCAGTCACCACCTTCCTTTTATGTTGAGTTATTCCCATATCTGCCGACCATGCTTCAACCACGTTTTCCCTTATTCAAGCTAAGGCTGTATCTTTTTATTATTGAAATTAATATCTTATGTTTAATGAGCACATATTATGATAATGTTATGTGTCTTAAGTTATGCACTCGAAGCCATGATGGAGATCATGTTTATTGAGACTTGAGTGGCTTAAAGCTTAAGACACGAATTGTTTGTTGTCATATGATCATCGAACATGGATATTTGATGATTCAAATAGACAATCACATAGTTCATTACCTAAATTATTTAGAATGATCATTCTTATGGCTATTGATATTAGTGAAAAATTATGTTGATTATGTGAGTGCTTAGTGGAGACTAAGTTCACTGAACGCGACACTTAAATTGTTCTCAATGGTGAAAAATACTAACTGTTACTGACAATTATTTAGTGATTTTATTACATATGATCATTAGACTTAAGATCACCATGGTATCTTATGTGTCAGATCTTATACTTTGACACAATTCCTAGATTTTAGCCAAGGGTTAAACATGGGTAAAATGTTGGATATACAATATTTTACATGAAAGTTGTGAGTGATCAAAATAGAATCTATCACTTTCTATTTAAAAATAAGTCATATGAATTATATTCTTTATTGAACAATGAATTGTTGCAAAGAGTATGGTATGAAAGGAGTGTCAGTCAATCCATTATTAATGTTCATTAAAAATATGATAGTTCATATAATTTGTCTATTAGGGTTCAACAGTTAAATAATATCGCATTCCGAATCGAGACATTGGTAAAATAAAAATATTGTTTATTATAGTCATGACATGTTCTTTTGAAAGATGATAACTTATCATCTTCTTTGTAATCATAATAGTTTACTAGAAGTCAATATTGATTTGGAGGTTTAGGTTATTTAATAATGAGATGATTAAACTAACCGTTTAATTTAAAAGGATTATTAAATTAGATGAATTTAATTGTGAATTAAATTAAATCAAGTGTTATGAGATCCTCCTACTAGCGTGATGTAGAACATAATCGGTCATACACATTAATATTCGATAGCAACTTAGTTTAGATTCATTGAAGAAAAGAAAAAATAGACTAATATTGATTTTATGAGTAAAATTGTAATTTGACTTGTTGTTTGATTATAAGAGAAAAATAGTAAACAATTAATTTATTAAATCTAATATCATATAGCTAAGTGTGACATTAGTTTTATTAGAAATTGATAAATTAGATTGGAACTTTTTTTTGTCATAAAATGTTTCTAAGTTTCGTAATTAACAGTTGAATACTAAAAGGTTAATGGGCCAAACTATTAATCAAAGATTCCTAAGTTCTATAATTTTCACATGCTAAATTAATCAAATGGTTGATTAAAATATATAAGTGGCCTGTCATAGAATGAGTTTTTAACTTATTATTCACTTTTGATCGGGTTAACAGGTAACCAGATTAAAATAGCAGGTTAACTATCAGGTAACCTAAACCTAATTTAACATTATGTAAACTCCATTAGGGATGGGTGAGATTGATGATCCCTAATGAGAGATACACTAGTTTTGTCGTCCCTTTTTCTCGAACTTTTTGATTCATGTGTTGAATCTTAAGGTAAAAAATGAATCATTGACGTCTATTCTTCCAACAATTCATATTGTTAAAGGGAAGTACAATGTTATTCATTCATCTCACTTAGTTCATCAAAATTAATAATTATTTATAACCTTACAATTTTATTTTGATTAAACATTATTACATTTTATGTAAAGTTAATATATATTTATTATATAATTATTCTTGATTTTAAATTTATGTTCTAATCAAATTTGATCTGAAATTTTTAATTTACTATATACATAAATCCTTACACTTATTACACCTTTTAGAGAAAAATATTTAGAATTAAAATATAATAATAATAAAAATTAAGGGACTCATTTAAGTTACAAAATCTTTAAGGACCAAAAAAAAAAGTAAATAGAGGGACTAAATAATAATTTAAGCTTTATTAAAAACAAATCGTGAAAAAGAAACAAACGAAAAAAGGCCGTCTAACGTGGACAGTTGTGGCCCTTACAAAAATTCTCAGGACACTCTGTTTGAGAAACAACCACTCAAGTCAGCACACAGTACTACTGAACCCCCCCTCCCTCTCTTAATTTCCTTCTCCCGGTAACATTAAACACCTTCCCCCTCTCCTCCTACCAACTTTTCATAAATATCTACCAACCACAGACTTCTCCATTGGTTAAAAAAAATAATATCTCAAGAGAGGCCAAGGTGAGAGTAAATGGGAGGAGAATCGATCGGAGCATTGGTTCCAACTGTCAAAACCGAGCCTTCGCGTGACTCCACTGTCGCCGCAACACCTCCGCCGACATCGCCGCCACCTCCTCTTCATTCTACGCCTCCGGCACTGACGTATTTGGAGGAAGCGACTGCTGCGAAAGCTCCGGCTGAAGCGGAAGACGAAGCGTTGAAAATGAGTTCGTCCGATGCGGGAATGGAGGATTTGGACAAGGACATTTTGTGCCCGATCTGCATGCAGATCATCAAGGATGCTTTCCTCACTTCTTGCGGCCATAGCTTTTGCTACATGTGCATTGCTACTCACCTTCGCAACAAGAGCGATTGTCCTTGTTGTGGCCACTTTCTCACTGCCAACAATATCTTCCCAAACATCTTACTCGATAAGGTTCGCCGGTAACCCGCTCTCCCTCCGATTCTGAAAATCTTTTTCTATTATCATTTTCTGGTTTTGATAATTTAGAAAAGAGCAGTTTACATATTTTAAATTCCTGATAATTGAAGCATGGATTCAAGTAATTTTATGCAGAATGAACTTTTGAATGTATGGCTGTCAAATTCAGTCTCAGTTCAGAGTTTATTTTTCCCTGTCATTTCTGCCCTAAAACAGAGGCTTCACTAATGCTCGATATCACTCTGAATTTAAGTTTTATCATAGGGGGAAAAATCTTCCAACTGTTATATTTCTAAAGCTATATATATGTTTTAGAGAAAATTCGTAGTTGAAGTAAATATTCTACTATTTTTAATAGTATTGATGAAGCATGCATGCTAAAGAGAAAAAGCTTTGTTGATTCTCTTGGATCAGTATTGCTATTTGCTCACTTTCTTTAATGTAGAAAGTCATAACTGGCTACTATATCTGCTACTATATCTCAGTTATCAAAATATACGGGTAACTGGCTACTATACTCATTACAGTAGAACTTAAATAAATTAATATTCGATAAATTAACATATGTTGAGAAACCCGGACACAGTGTTTATATGTTGAGAAAGTATCTGACTCAAAAACCTATGGAAGTTACTATATACGAGGGGATGAGTCCTCTTAACAGAGGTAGCGATTCGTGCCTGCCTGGCTTGGTTCGGTATGGATTGGATACAATAATTGACCATAAAACGTGTCGTGCCAGCCCTGAGCTAGTTTCAGCTCGTGGACTTGCTTTTTTTTTTTTTTTTTAATTTAATTTTAAGTGAGAAAATTTTTAATGTGATTAATATAATACATAATTAATTTAATACGTTACATAAATAATACGATATAACACATAATAGATATAGCTAAATAAGTAATAGTAAATAAAAAATATATTAATAATACATGAGGCTCTAAAGTACGTTGCTAACCTATTAAATATGAAGTAACAATAATAGTGAATAAAATCTATCATTAAATTTGGAATTTGAAATTTTATTTTTAAATTTAAATTGTTATTTTTAAATTTAATTTATTTATATATTTTTAATAATTATTATTTATTAAATAAAAAATTAATATCATTCACAATTAAAATTATAAATAAATTATAAAAATGATAATAAATTACCACTTTTACCTCTCAAGGTGTAAAGGTGTAGAGTAGTCAAGTTGGTAAAAAATTACTAAATATGGTAATAAATTATATAGATCATTGTACCCTTTCGTATTAGCAATAATAATTTTTACCATATTTAATAAACTTGACCAAAATCAGCTTGACCACTATTCAACTTTAGTCGACTCCCATACGAACAAGATATTGCAACAGGTCAACGACAGTTATTTTTCGGTGCAATGGTTGACCATTATGGATAGGTTCCTTCATGGAGCCTTATGGAAACTACTTTTAGGTGCAATATATTAAATAGGCTCTTTCATTACATTGGTATTGGATCTCTGCTTTACAGTACTCTTGGTTTGTCATAAATTTGAGTTTCATTAAATCGTCATTTATTTGTAATTGATGCGTTCGATTGGCGACTTCTGTATCACAGTTATTGAAGAAAACTTCTGCTCGTCAGATGAGGAAGACTACATCTCCATTTGGATATATTTGCCATGCATTACAACAGGTCTTGAAATATTTCCAAGGGATCTTTCTACTTCCAGTCTATGCATATATATATATACACCACTACATGTATGAGTGTAATTTAAACTTTTACTTTTAGTCTACTGATAGTTTA
The DNA here is from genome assembly GCA_027186245.1 of Coriaria nepalensis. Taxonomy (NCBI): domain Eukaryota; kingdom Viridiplantae; phylum Streptophyta; class Magnoliopsida; order Cucurbitales; family Coriariaceae; genus Coriaria; species Coriaria nepalensis. Next base: position 8,904,072 of record CP114486.1, on the reverse strand, counting down.
TCGTCTGCTTCTCCAGTTGTGTCTGCGTTAAGCGTTTCTGTTGTTACTCTAGTCAGTAAGGTTGATCCCATTTATTTGAATGACTTTTCTTCTGATCCTTAGACAGGGTTGTGATGTTGACATAAAGGAGCTAGATGGCCTTTTGTCTATTCTTGTGGAGAAGAAGAGAAAAATGGAGCAACAAGAAGCTGAAACAAATATGCAGATTATACTAGACTTCTTGCATTGCCTGAGGAAACGAAAGCTAGAAGAGCTTAATGAGGTCTAAACTTCTATTTTTTCTGTTTATGGCTATTATATTTCACGGTTTATGCACACATAGTTCTCTGGAAAACAGAAAAAATAGTATGAGTTCTTCAATGCCTGGAAATAATTTTATATTGTAGGTTAAGATCGGGATAGTGGTATTCCACATCTGTGTTTTGATATAGTTGTCTCACTTGAGATTCATAGGGTTCTTAACCACAAAACCTACGCCCCCTTGTGAGTTATTTTAGTAACCAACAAATAGCATCTTGGAGATATACAGAAAATTATGTAACGATTGAATTTTATAAAATCGAAGACTAGGGAACCCCTAAATTTGCATTTAATTCCGCATTTGTAGCTGACCCAAAAGTTGTCTTTCTTTGCTTCCTTCTTTCTCTTCCTCTCTATCTCTAAAAAGACAGTCCAAGTTAAGGTATGGGTCTATCCCTTTACCAACTGACATAGGATGGGGGATTAATTAGAGTTTATAGATTAGGATGTGGGATTAATGAGAAAATTAACTATTACCCTCCCACTAATAGGATCTAGGCCTTACACCTATGTTCTAGGAATCACGCTTAGAAGAGAAAACTTCACACTTTCAAAGATTGGGAATACTCAACTGAAGTTTTATTATTAATATTCTATCATAATATGAAACTAGGTAAAATAGGTAACTAACTAATAAATACCCTAAATAAAATAGGAAACCCTAACATTATACTCTTGTTGAAAACACTTTAATATTGATGCATGAACAGTATGTATTCATCAATACGCACTTTAGCATCACCAATCCTCTAAGAGTGGGGCACCTGCTAGTTTTGTTAGATTTGTTTCCCTTGCCATTTTTTTAACACCAATAAAAAATGTAAATAAATACATTCTTATAAAGTAATTTTATAGTGCTTTAGCTCGAGAATGTGGGATATTTAAATGTTTGTTTTTAACATGACTCTTGCAGAACTTTGAGTTGAGACTTAACTGCTTAATTTGAGTCAAAGCAGTATTCATACGTGACACATATTTGTCTCTCAATAATGGATGTGAGTTTATTTTCCTTTAGGGTTTGAAGTATAGGGAATGCAGAAAACTTAAGTAGATAGAAAAAATAAATAATAAAGAGGTATCGTGAACCCTCTTAAGATTGTCAGTGTACTTTCAGTTGCAAGAATCACACAGTACTTAAAGAAAACTATGACTCTGGTGTACCATAACTTTTTTTTTTCTTTTCTTTAATGTAATTTGCTGAAAAATGTTTCACATTGCCATATGGCTCTGTAGTCAAATGACCTAAGATCGAAAAGTGAAAGGGGTTGGCAGATCCCATATGTTGGGCCCGACAATAACTCTCCCACATTTGTTGCATGCATTCAATTAGGAGTTACTTTCTCCCTAGGATAGGTGTGCTAGTGCCTGGTAGTAGGTCTTAGCAGTTGGGGCTATCGACTGCCGTGAGATGTGCTTTCCATGCAGGGGTGGGTATGCAGCTCAGGGCATTAACTGCCTTGAGTTAATGTGTTTGTGATGGCTTCACCAAAATGCCACGGGTTGCATGCTCATGAGCTGCCTCATGGTCAACCAAAATAATTCAGCTATAAGTCATTACTGTATCTGAATATATAGTTTCTGATGTTTAAAATTTTTCTTCTTAAATTAATTTCTCTCAATAAGGCTGTCTATTATCTACAGATGTAATGTGTGATAGACGGGCTGTAATGTGTGATACTGTTGCTGGGTAGAATATTTATATAATGCCCAAATTGGTGCATTTTTTTCATTATCGGAAACTTAAAATACCATTTGTAGAAGTATTATTAATTTTCAAGGAAAGTATATTTTTCTTATGGGATATTGTTTTGGCATAGCAAGCAGTTCTCTTACAGTATTTACTTATAATTGGGTTATAATAGTTATTAGTACATAAATGTCCTAACTTGATCCAGTTAAGAATAGAGCCTACCTGTATTGAGTTTATGATAATGACTTTTTGGTACCAGCAACTATCAAAATAAGGACCCCGGCTATTAGGTACCAGCAAATAGGAATTGAGAGTTTATGGGAAGAGTTCCTGTCAAATTATAGATTGGGCAAGTATAAATTTACTAAATATGATAATAAATCATATAAATTATTTTATATTTTTATTTTATCAATAAGAATTTTTATCATATTTAGTAAACTTGACCAACTTTAGAGGAGTTGGACTTGAGTTTTATCCATCTTCATCAGTGGGGCCACATCTTTTGAGTAAGGATTTGACAAAGTATCTTATATCTAAAAATATGATTGGATTTGTTTTTGTTATTGAATTGTTGGACACATCTCTTTCTCTTGCAGATACAAGCTGACCTCCAGTCAATCGAAGAAGACATAAATGCTGTGGAGAGACGAAGAATAGAACTCTACAGGGTAAATGTAAAGAACTCGGGAAGGCTCAGAACACAAGTTGATGACACCATCGCAACAAAAGCATATGCCTCATTAGCTAACGAGCATGAGAGTGGGAGTGGGCCTATGTCTACCACCCTCCGATTACCAGGTATGCGGGGTTCCAGCAGCTCGTCCCACATGAAACATGATGTCAAAGTTCAAGGAAGCTCCCAAGAGAGAAAATATGTTAACAGTGGTTTGGATTTGTCTTTTCCTACTCCAACAGGAGTAGCTGTAGCACGAAAAAGACGGGTACATTCACAGGTCAGTGACTGTTGCTACCCATTCAACTATGAAATAAATTATAGATGCTAAACTAAGAAAGAGTATCTTGAGCTTTTTCAATAATTGGGTGGACATCACAACAATTCAAAAGTACTTAATTCAATTGAATTGTTGTGGAGTGGGGGAGAAGGAGGGAGAGTTGGAAATGACCATTCTATTCACAGCTGTTTTCTTCTTCACTTAAACGTTTATAGCACATTCATTTGAATGGTCCTCTACTAATAATGGAAGTATTTTTTAGCCAGAAATTCTATTAACTCGATTCCTACTCTGGCCCTAAGATGTTTGACTCCTTATCATTTACATGTTCACCTTTTCCCGAGCCGTTCAGGTTTTGCAAATTTTAAAGGAGATATGTGCTCTTCTTCAAACTATTCCGCCACATGTTTATATGGGCGTATAGCCTTCTGATTTGTGAATTATATCTGGCCTAAACCTGCATTTTCCTTAAATACCTACATGTTGCGGTTATGATGGAATAACTCGTGTGAAGTTAATACTCCTTAATGTCGTTAGGTTCCCTGAAAAGTGAAAATTGATCAGATAAATAGAATGCTTCACCATCTTTCATCTCAAAAATTCAATCCAAATCTCTAAATTTATTTCAATTACTCTCTTTGAATAGTTCAATGAATTACAAGAGTGCTACCTACAAAAGCAGCGAAATTGGAGGAGGCAACTACATAAACTGGAAGAAACAGACACTAGAGACAAATATAGAGAAGGTTATAGTCCCGCTCTTGATGACTTCCAGTCTGTACTGACAACCTTTATTAGATATAGGTAAGATACTATGGTCTACGTTTTATTTTATAACTTTATTACAAATAAATCTGTAAGTACTAATGCCATCTGGATCCATGTATGAATTAGCCGATTGAGGGTAATTGCAGAACTTCGGCATGGTGATGTATTTCATTCCGCAAATATTGTATCGAGGTAAACTTAAATGTTTGTAACAATTTCAGTGAATTTACATTAGAAAAAATCACTGCTGTAATTCTTTCTTCTCTGTAATACCATCGATGGTTCTACCATGCTAATCACCAATTATATGTAAGTATTGTTGATAAAATACATGGTTGGTTACTCATTGGAATATTGAAATTTACGGGGCCTCCAGAGGCTTGTAAAATCATGAAAATCATGTGGACTTAAGTTCTGTAGCTCTATATCCAGAGTCTCTTTGGATCATTTGCTTCATGATTAAAGGAAAATAATTCTTGGAGAAATTGAGATGATTATATTTCTTTCTACAGAAGTTATCACCTCTTTAATTTTTCATTCATCTAAACTTTTGGATTGTATGCCTGCAAACATTCCAGAATTTGTACTAGTCTTTTGGTCCCATAGCAAATTATATTGTTTGGATACGATCAATCATGATTTATAAACCTTGTAATGGTGGTTAGGAAAAGTATGAGCTTCTTTCATCATTCCTCCCTTATCTTCGCCTCCACATTTTCTTCATTTAACAGTTTGACATGTTTATTGTTTCAGCATAGAATTTGATCGTGATGATGAATTTTTTGCTACTGCTGGAGTTTCACGGTGCATCAAGGTTTTTGAGTTTGCTTCGGTAAGACTTTGTAATCATTCTTTGAAGGCATATATGCATTAAAGTCCAATATCATGATAGTAAGGCCCAACTCTTGGCATGATACGGAAGAGAACTAGCTACAGTTTCATTCAAACGTTAGTTCTTTGGTAATAATTAACTTTCTGTAGGAAAATAGATTTGACTATGCTTCATTTGAGGAAGAATTTAAAATCCAATGTGGGACTAGAATCTAGTTGGGGCCCACTATATCTAACCAAAACACCCTTAAGTAAGGTGCGAAAAATCTGATCTAGATTCCAGTTTGTCCAGAATCCAATTTCACATTTTTCCCTTAATGAAGCGTTCATTTTTCTTTCTCTCTCTCTCTCTTTTGTTTTTCCTTTCTAATAATTCATGCATAAGGCACCTAGTTTTTTCTAGTATATTAGATATGACAATGGATATTCATTTGAAGTTCTATGCCATCAGATATCCAGTTGCTTAGAGCATTATGTAATAATTTCCCCTAGTAGGTTGCCTTGAACTTGATGATTTCATTTGTGTTTGCTTCTAGGTTGTGAATGAACTGGCAGATGTCCACTTTCCTGTTGTAGAGATGTCAACACGATCCAAACTCAGCTGCTTAAGTTGGAACAAGTACACGAAAAGCCACATTGCTAGTAGTGATTATGAGGGGATTGTAACTGTATGGGATGTAAATACCCGCCAGGTATTTGATGGTATCTCTTTTCTGTCATCACCCTCTACTGTTTGCAAAGATGCCTAACATGAACAGACGTAACTTTGTTCTCAGTTTGGATCCATGATTTTCTCGTATCTCTTCATCAACCATTTTATTTATTTATTTGTTTATTCTCAGAGTGTGATAGAATATGAAGAACATGAAAAGCGAGCTTGGAGTGTTGATTTTTCCCGTGCAGAACCTTCAATGCTGGTATCTGGTAGCGATGACTTTAAGGTAATTTGAATAGAGAAAATGATTTGTTGAGTTGGTGATAGTCTTTTTTCTTACCTGCAATAAAATAAAGTCAGTGGGTCATTTTTGTTGGGGCAGGAGAAATAAGGGTGGTGGCGATCTTCCTCTCTGTAAGACGTATACATGTTAGTTATGATAAGTTATTGCTTCTTTTAAGATTTTCAGTTGCAATAGATTTGTTTGTTAAAGTAAATCCCTAACCGTTAGGGTGTTAGTTACATAGTTTGCCAATTTCTTTGTTACTTGTACCATGATGCTTAGTTGTGCATTAGTGGACTGCTATTTCTCTTTTTCTGTTATTTTGTAAAGAGTACTTAAGCCAAGTTCAGCTATTGAATAAGACAAGTCATTCCCAAATTGTTTAGAGTTCTTGATCTGCGATTCCTCTTTTGTGATCAATAATTCCTTACAAATTGGTATCCGAGCCACCCCACTCAGGCCCGAGGAAAAGAAACCGGCAGTCTTTTGAGTGATTTCCAAACACAAAAGAGAAAAGAGAGGATGAGTGAAGAGAAGAATTTCGTGCAACCTTCCATACCATGCTTTGATGGTCACTATGACCATTGGAGCATGCTAATGGAAAACCTCTTGAAATCCAAGTAGTACTGGAGTCTGGTTGAAACTGGTTATGAAGAACTGGTGGCATGAATGGTGTTCTCCGAGGCCTAGCAAAAGCAATTTGAGGATTTGGTGGCGGAAGACCTCAAAGTCAAGAATTACCTGTTCTAGGCTATTGACAGGACAATTCTTGACCAAATCCTTGAGAAATGTACCTTGAAGCAGATATGGGATTCGATGAGAAAGAAGTTCGAGGGAAATGCTAGGGTAAAGTGGTCGACTCTATAGCATTAAGGAGAGATTTTAAAATTTTGGGGATGAAAGTAAGTGGAACCATTATTGAATATTTTGCTCGTGTCATGAGTGTAGCAAATAAAAAGAGTAATGAGAGCAAATGAAGGATGTTCCTATTGTGAAAAAGATTCTTAGGACTTTGACCTAGAAATTCAACTATGTTGTTGTCTCGATCGAAGAATCTAAGGACATTGATGTACTCACAATTGATGAACTGCAAAGTTCACTCATTGTGCATGAACAAAAGTTTCACAGAAGCAATGGCGAGGAGCAAGCATTGAAGGTGATTGTGGATGATATAAATGGAGGTCAATGAGCTTTCAACAAGGCTACTGTTGAATGCTACAAGTGCCATAAGCTTGGCCATTTTCAGTATGAGTGTCCGGCTTGGGAGAAGGAGGCTAACTATGCTGAATTAAATGAACACGAAGAGATGCTCTTGACCTCATATGTTGAGGTGAACCACGCAGTATGAAAAGATATTTAGTTCCTTGATTCAGGCTGCTCAAATCATATGAGTGGGAACAAGGCTGCATTCTGTGAGTTGAATGAGACTTTCCGGCAAATGGTGAAATTGGGAAATAATACCAAAATGAGCATGCTTGGGAAAGGTAGGATGAGACTGCACATCAATGGCAATAACCATGTGATCATTGATGTCTTCTACATCCTAGAGCGGAAGAATAATCTCCTAAGCATTGGACAACTTCAAGAGCGTGGGCTTGCAATCCTAATTCAATTAGGAAAGTGTCTCATATATCATCTAGAGAGAGGGCTTATTATTTAGTCCGAGATGCTAGCCAACAGAATGTTCATATTGGTGTAAGATTGTTCATCTTTATCTATGGAGTATTGACAAAGATGATCATCTAACTGATGATCCTCCTAAAGATGATTTGCAGAAGAAAGATGATTCGAAGCAGACATGGCTTAGAGAGGATGCACGCTTGTTCTTCCAGATTTGGAACTCTATTGATAGTGAGGTAATTGGCTTGATCAATCACTATGAATTTGTTAAAGAATTGATGGATTATTTGGAATTTTGTTCTCTGGAAAAGGGAATTTCTCCCGCATGTACGAGGTTTGCAATGCATTTTGCTGTGTAGAAAAACAAGATCATCCCCTTATAAATTATTTTATGGCGTTTAAGAAGACGTATGAGGAGCCCAAATGTTACTGCGCTTTAACCTTGATGTGAAGGTTCAACAATGCCAATGGGAGGAGATGGCTATCATGAGTTTTCTCGCTGGCCTCTCTCCTAACTTTGAGTCTACTAAGTCACGAGTTCTCTCTGGTTCTAAGGTCTCATCTTTATAAGATGTTTTTAATCACGTTCTCCGCACATAAAGTACTCCACCCATTCCGCTTAGTGGTGTTTTGGTAAGTCGCACTAATAATATGCGCTTGGGAGATCAACTAATCACAGTGGAAACAAAGGAGGTGGCTCACAAGGATTTGAAACTCGAACGCCAGATTCTGGAGACTGTGTAACTACTGTCGTAAGCCAGGCCATACGAAGTTTGAGTGTAGAAAGCTTTAGTACAAAAATAAGCAAAAACACTCGGCCCATGTTGCGTTCACTAATGATACCTCTAACAAATCGATTCTTATCTCTACAGATGAATTTGCCAAGTTCTCACAGTATCAGGAATCACTCAAGTCTTCATCTCCTTCTATCACCTCTATTGATGATTCAAGTAAACCCAACACGTGTCTTCCTTCCTCATTCTCTCAATGGGTCATTAATTCTAGTGCCACATATCATATGACAGGTAATTCTAGCTTCTTTTCTACTTTACAGTTACACGCTTCCACTTCTATTGTTACTTTAGCTTATGGGTCACTATCTTGTGTTTGTGGGTCTGGCACCATCACTCCTACCCCTTTGCTTTCTCTATCATCTGTCTTACATTTATCTAATTTATCCTTTAATTTGCTCTCTATTAGCCAACTCACTCGTAATCTTAACTGTTACATCTCATTTTTCCCTTATCATTTGTTTATTTCAGGATCTTATGACGAAGAAGATTATCGGTAAAGGACATGAGTCTGGAGGCTTCTACATTCTTGACACACCACTTCCTACTTCTATTGCCTGCTCGAGTGTCACTTCTCCTTTTGAGGCTCATTGTAGGTTGGGTCATCCATCTCTCCCTTTGCTCAAAAAACTTTGTCCACAGTAATGTGTCTTCATTAGATTGTGAGTTGTGTCAGTTTACAAAACATCATCGTCTTAGTTCGAGTCTTATAGTCAATAAACGTGCTAGTGTTCCTTTTGAATTACTTCATTATGATGTTTAGGGTCCTTGCCCGATTTTGTCTAAACTTAGATTTAGGTATTTTGTTACTTTTGTGGATGATTATTCTCGTGTAACTTGTTTTTATATTTAATGAAAAATCATTTTGAGTTGTTCTCTTTGTTTTGTGCATTTTGTGCCGAGATTAAAACTCAATTTAATGTTTCCATCCGTACTTTGCGAAGTGATAACGCCAAATAATATACGTCTTTTTTATTTCAATATTATATGTCTCAGAATGACATGCTTCATGAAACTCTTTGTGTTGATACTTCATCCTAAAATGGTGTGGCGAAACATAAAAACAGACATCTTCTTGAAATTGCACGAGCTCTTTTATTTCAAATGCATGTTCCTAAACCTTTTTAGGCCGATGCAGTTTCTACAACATGTTTTCTCATTAACCGCATGCCATTCTCTGTTCTCCATGGTGAGATCCCTTACAAAATCCCTTTTCCAAATAAGTCATTGTTCCCTGTTGATCTTAGGATATTTGGTAGCACTTGTTTTGTTCGGGATGTTCGTTTGCATGTCACTAAATTAGATCCCTAGTCTTTGCAATTTTTCTTAATTATTCTCGTCTTCAGAAAGGTTATAGGTGTTATTGTCCTAGTCTTAACATATATCTTATTTCCATTGATGTTAACTTCATAGAAGACGCATCGTATTTTCTATCTTCACCTATTCCCGATAGTCAGGGGAGGATGATGATTTGTTGGTCTATTCTGTCACATCGTCTGTCCCTATCTCGGAATCAGCTCATGTCAAGCTTCCTATTACTCAAGTCTACTCTAGGCCTCAACCTCTTGATTCATATCCCGCACCTACTCCTTCGTCATCAGATCTGGTCCTAAGCGATGATCTTCCTATTGCATTACGCAAAGGTCAATGCTAGTGTACTTATCCTATTTCTTCTTTTGTTTCTTATAACGGCTTGTCGTCTTCCTATTATTCTCTTATTGTTTCCCTTGATTCTATCTCTATTCCTAATAATGTTCGTGAAGCCATATCTCATCCTGGTTGGTATGATGCAATGATAGAGAAGATGAATGCTTTAAATGACAATGACACTTAGGACTTGGTCGATTTACCTGCAGGGAAACGGGCTATAGGATGCAAATGAGTATTTGTAGTTAAGGTCAATCCAGATGGGTCAGTTGCTAGATTAAAAGCCTGTCTTGTCACTAAGGGCTATGCTGACACTTTTTCTTCTGTTGCAAAATTGACATATGTTCGATTGTTTATTTCAATGCTAACTACTCATCATTGGCCTTTAGATCAACTTGATATCAAGAATGCTTTTCTTCATGGTGATCTTCAGGAGGAGGTGTATATAGAGCAACCTCCTAGTTTTGTTGCTCAGTGGGAGTCAGGGCGAGTTTGTCGTCTTCGAAAATCTTTGTATGGTTTGAAACAGAGTCATTGTGCTTAGTTTTGAAAATTTAGTTAGGCTATTGAAATATGTGGTATAATGAAAAGCAAGTATGACCATTTTGTGTTCTACAAGCAATCAGGAGCTGGTATCATTTTGTTAGTTGTGTATGCGGATGACATTGTTATCATTGGAAATGATACTATGAGAATCTCATCTCTTAAATCTTTCATTCATACTCAGTTTCACACGAAGGACTTGGGGGTGCTAAAGTATTTCTTGGGTGTTGAAGTTACAAGGAGTAAAAAAGGTATCTTTCTATCTTAGAGAAAATATGTCCTTAACTTATTAACTGAGACAGGAAGATTGGGAGCAAAGCCTTGTAATGCTCCAATGACTCCGAACATGCACCTCACAGGAGATGGGGAACTATTTGAAGAACTTGAGAGATATCAGAAGTTGGTTGGGAAGTTGAATTACCTTACCGTGACTCGTCCGGATATTGCATATTCGGTCATTGTTTTCAGTCAGTTTTTGTCATCCCCAACAGTTCATCATTGGGCAGCGTTAGAGCAAATTTTGTGTTATTTGAAAGGAGCACCCGGACGAGGTATCGTGTATGCAAATCATGGGCACACTCAAATTGAATGTTTTTCAAATGCAGATTGAGCAGGTTCCAAAATGGATAGAATATCCACTTCAGGTTATTGTATATTTGTTGGAGGAAATTTAGTCTCATAGAAGAGTAAGAAGCAAAATGTTGTGTCACAATCCAATACAGAGTTAGAATATAGGGCTATGGCATAGTCTGTGTGTGAGTTAATGTGGATATATCAGCTCTTGACTGAAGTAAAATTTAAAACTTCAATGCTAGCAAAATTGTGGTGTGATAACCAAGATGCTCTTCATATTGCATCAAATCATGTGTTTCATGAGCAAACTAAACACATTGAAATTGATTGTCATTTTGTTCGTGAGAAAATTCAACAAGGTTTGATTTCTACATGATATGTGAAGACTAGAGAACACCTATAAAGACATCTTCACGAAAGCTTTAAATGGGGTTCGGGTTGATTATCTTTGTAACAAGTTGGGCATGATTAATATGTATGCTCCAGCTTGAGGGAGAGTGTTAGTTGTATATTATATGTATATAACTGTCAATTACCTTAATTAACTGTCAATTAACTTAATTCTAATTTCCTAGTTGTATGTATGCCTCACTTTTCAATATAGTATGAGAAAGTATTCTCTTTCCATCTTAGATAACATCTATAAAGATATACAATGATACCAGATTCACATCTTCATTACATAAAAGATAAAATAAAATGCAATTGTTTATCCTTAAGGCTTCAAGCTTCAGGCTTCTTGAGAGCTGAGCATATGACATATTTTGATTGTATATGACCATAATGACATTTACAGCTTTTTAAGGTCCCTAATTTGAAAATCAGTGCTATTCGGTCTTGGTTCTTATAAAGCGTCTCTCTAATGGTTACTTTTCTGTGTCGTACATTTAAGGCTAGTTCAGTGTCCATCTGTGCTATGTGTTGAACAGGTTAAAATTTGGTGCACAAAGCAAGAGGCAAGTGTTCTTAACATCGACATGAAGGCGAATGTTTGTTCTGTCAAGTATAATCCTGGATCCGGCATACATGTGGCTGTATGGCTCTCTTTAAACCTCAATGCTTTATTCTCTTTTCCCTTCCCAATTTAACCAATCTCACTCAACTATTACGTACTGTCATTTACCATTTTTTATTTGAATTGGTTTACTTTTTATGTTATACAGAACATCTTCTTTCCCTATGTAATTGAAATTCTTCTGTAGTGAACCCCTAGGCTTTACCCATGTACTCTGGTTATATAGACAGAACACATCTCTGATTTTCACGGGTTTTTTCAGGTGGGGTCTGCTGATCATCACATCCACTACTATGACTTAAGAAACATCAGTGAACCTCTCCATGTAATTAATGGGCACAGAAAAGCTGTTTCATATGTGAAATTCGTGTCTACCAACGAACTTGCTTCTGCTTCTACTGACAGCTCTCTGCGCTTATGGGATGTAAAGGAAAATATACCAGTGAGTCGTCTTTCTCATCATTGTGGTCTAATCTTATCATCTTTATATGTTCATCGTAGACTTCGTAAGTCTACACCTTTAAATAGCTTTATCTCACAAGTGGAATTATGGGTCTTTTCCTAATGTCTCGTCGCATTACAATTGTGTTATTGTCCTTGCATGTCTTTATTAGTTTCTTCATTTTAGAAATATTCTCTAAAACCATGTAGATAATATATTATGGAAGGTTTGTTAAAACTGAAAAGAAACTTGCTGGAGTGCTTTTCAAAAGCATATATTAGCCTACTTCTTTGTCCCCTTATAAGGACTGCAGGATTCCTGTTGATGCGAGTCTTAATCTTAAAGAAAAAAAGCTCTAATATAGAGCTTAGATCAACAGAAACGCTCTGACTTTTAATAACCATATACAGATAATTTCTACTCATCTCTTCTCCATGTTATCCTTGATTGTCCCAATAACTGCTCATTGCTCATTTAGTCCTTCTGACACTAAAACTCATTCAACACCTTGACTGCATTCTGCACTTTCTTAATTAGTGATAATCAGTGTAGGAAGATGTTAGACCCCGGATTTTCACCTAATATAGTCATTATTATTATTTTATGGCTATTTTAATAATTGACCGTTAGTAGTATAAATAGTAGTAGTATGGTTAGGGTTTAGGGGCGGAATTGATTTTGGAGAGTAAGAACTATTAGGGAGAGACGATATACCTTTCAAATAGTAGACCAACCTATATATTTTGATTATTGGATAATAAAGATTAGCCTTAATTCTATATCTCGAGATCGGGTCCTATCAAATTAGTATCAGAGCATAATCCTGGGACGATGGTTGGGAAGAAGGTAGAAGTACTCGAGGAAAAATTGGAGAGCGAAGTGAGGGTAATTAAAACAACGATCGAAGAACGCTTCTCGGTAGTACAACAGCAGTTTTCGCAAACAGTTTTCGTCGTTGGGAGCCATGTTGGTAAAACTGACCGAGATGCAAATTAGGTCACCACCGAACCCTGACCAACTTATGGGCGATCATGGTTGGGCAGTAGGGGACATCGCAGGAGAAGGCAGCCACGATAATCGCAATGGAGGCGAGCAAGCTGAGGGGGGGATTGGCAGCGGGCGGCGCAGTGGTGGGCGCGGGCCTTGATGGCCAGGCTAGGGGAGAGTTTGGCGGCGAATTGGGTGGTGGTTCAAGGGCTGCAATGCCTCTGTGAGGTGAGTTCAGCGGCGGACTAGGTGGAGGCCCAAGGACAGCAGTGCCTCTGTGGGGGTCGGCCAGAAGGTTTCAGTTCCGACCAGGGGAAAACATGGCGGAGCAAGGCCCTGTAGGTGGTTATGCGGCAGGACTCGCCACGAGCAGGGAGGTAAGGGCGCCGATGCCTAATTTTAGGGTTTCAGCGGAACCCCCCATAGGCAGGGCAGTGCCAGTATGTGGCTGTGCAGGGCAGAACTTAGGCTGACCCGCAGATTCACAAACTGAAAATGCTTATTCTTGAAGGCAAAAATGCAGCAGCATGGGTCTATAGGGTGGAAATATACTTCGCGATTAACAGGCTCTCCGAAGAGGAAAATCTGCAAGCAGCAGGTCTCTATTTGGAGGGGCCATCGTTGTCATGGTTTTAATGGTGTGAACATTCCCAACCCATAGGGTTGTAGACAGAGTTCAAGCGACGGGTAATGGTAGGTTTCGGCCCTCACAAGGTGGGGACTTACACGAACAGTTCTTGGCCCTTCCCCAAGAGGGGACAATGTTGGAGTACCGAGAGAAATTTGAGTTGCTTTCCGGCCTATTAATGGAAGTCTCTTTGGAAATCTTGGAGGAAATTTTTTAAAGGGGTTGAAGCCAGAAATTCGGTCCGCATTGAGGTTACTACGGCTCACGGGACTTATGGAGTATATGGACCTGACATTACAAGTGGAGGAGAAGAGAAATGCCAAAAAATAGCAACAAAACAGCCATGGCAGTTTTGTTCACCAAGGTTATATCGGGAACCATAGCGTTAGGATTCTAACTGTTACTACAGTAAGGAGGCCTCGGAAGAGAGGAGAGTAGGCTACCATCCGGAAGGGAGTTTCAAAAGGTTGACAGAGACAGAGATCTCGAACAAAAGAGCTAAAGGATTGTGTTTTTGTTGTGACGAGAAATTTTTGCCCGGGCATCGTTGTAAGGATAGATGGCTCCAAGTGTTAACAGTCGGTGATGAGGATGATGATATGGTGGATTCGGAGGAGGAGAGGGAGGAGGGACTAGTGCATCACCATCTAGACCCCCGGTTTCCGAACCATCGCCATCATAGAGCAGTTTCCGGATTTCCACTGAGGACAAGGTGACTCGTTAGGAAGGGAATAATGTTAGATCCCCGGATTTCAACCTAATATAGTCATTATTATTATTATTTTAGAGCTATTTTAGTAATTGGCTATTAGTAGTATAAATAGCAGTAGTATGGTTAGGGTTTAGGGGTGGAATTGATTCTGGAGAGTAAAATCTCTTAGGGAGAGACGGTCTACCTCTCGAATAGTCTCTTAGGGAGAGTAAAATCTCTTAGGAAGAGACGGTCTACCTCTCGAATAGTAAACTAATTTATGTTATTTTGATTACTCGAATAGTAGACTAACTTATGTTATTTTGATTATTGCATAATAAAGATAGTCCTAATTCTATATCTCTAGATTGGGTCTTATCAGAAGATCAATATAATTAGCACTTCTAAGTACAATTCACTCAACCCGACTATACATATCAATATAAGCCGGTTTTCAAGATGGACAAACAAGCACTTAGATCATATATCAGAGGCAGCTCAAATTCTATCTATTGAAATATCTATACATCCCAACTCAACTCTTCCAGATTATGGTAGCCTTCCCAGCATATAGATGCAAACTAGACTGCACTCATTTTTCCCACTACTGCATACTCACTTTTTCCACTTCTTACAGATGTGCTTCTACAAAGGACACACAAATGAGAAGAATTTTGTGGGTCTCACAGTAAATAGTGATTACATTGCCTGTGGCAGCGAGACAAATGAAGTCTTTGTTTATCACAAGGTAATTATTTGTGTACAATATCTTTGCTTCCGGATTTTGTCTATCTATTTCGCCTAACCTCGACTAGATGGATGCAAATTCTATTAACGATTTTTTAATTGCAGGCTATATCTAAACCAATGGCGCGGCATAGATTTAGTTCTTCAGATTTGGAGGATAGTGAGGAAGATATGGGCTCATACTTCATAAGTGCTGTTTGTTGGAAGAGTGATAGCCCCACTATATTAAGCGCGAACAGCCAGGGAACGATCAAAGTGCTCGTTCTTGCAGCTTGAGTGATGCCTTTAAAAATATGCCCCACTATGTTAACCACTATTTATTCATTTGATCTTCGTCCAACCTTGCAAGAAAGCATGCATAGGGATGGAGCTACTTCTTGTTTGACCTTGTTTATTTATATACTTTTTGCTATTCCGGTCCTAAACAGCCTATCCTACGTAATGGTAATTATTGAATTAATTTTTCAATTTTATTTGAAAAGCTTGAAGTAAAAGGGTTAAAATTGAATAAATTTTAGTATCACTGCCGTAAGTGAATACATATAAAATTGACATGATTTCACATCAAAAAAAAAAAAAATCTCTAAAAAGACATAAAAAGCAACTAAAAAAAGTAGTTATAAAATAGATGTTTGATGGGATAACAAGTAGAATTAGAATGAACAAATTAGAATAACAAGAATATATTAAGAGGAACAAATAGAATAACAAAAATAAATTAAGAGGAGAATTTGCTTATCCGTACTTTTCTTTTTAGGGATGATTAAATGAATAAATAGAGAAACAAGAATAAATTAAGAGGTAAAATTTTCTTACCCATCTTTTTATTCCTTAGGGATGATTATTTAAATGAGATTATGTGGGAAATATTTTTGCAACGTACTAAATTTTTGACATCTTTTTATAATATTCTCATCTTTCTCTTTCAACACATTCTTCTTTTTCCCTTTCTTCATTCTTTCTCATCAAATTAGTGGCTACACGTATTTCAAAAAGTGATTTTTTTTCTCCAATTTCGTTCAAGAATCGAACTTTGTTTTTCTCTTTTTTTTGTTCAAGTATTGAACTCTGTTTTTCTCTTTTTACTTTCACAAACATATTTTCTACTCCGTTTCATCTGATGCTCACCATGCAGACTGGTTTTTCAGTTCATGATCATGATTTCAGATTAGTCCAATCTGAAATTTTGGTCAATGGATTTCAGATTGGTTCCAAATATTATAAAATAAAAAAAAATTATATCATAAAATAAGACTCTTAATGTTTTCCATAGAGTTCAGGAATACTTCAATCAGTATTATATAACTCGAGATAAAAATTCTTGAAGTTAACTAAATAATATTGAGTTTTGGTCAGAAATATTGATTTTATATTGGTTTTGGTCTTAAATCTTTATCCAAGTATTTCGGACTAGTCTAGATATTATAAAGTTTTAAAATTATATATATATATATATCATAAAATTAAACTCTTAGAAATTTGTATAGAGTTCAAGAACACCTCAATCGGAATTATATAACTCGAAATAAAAATTCTTGAAGTTGACTGAATATTCTTAAGTTCTAAGACCAAGATTTCGGACCAAAAATCATGATTTCAGACCAAAACTCAAGATTTTGGACTGGACTTTGAAAGCATTAAGAGACTTGGGATCTCTTTTAGCGTACTCCTCTTACAATGATGACTTGGGATCCTATAGCTATTCCACACGATCTTCATCCTTTCCCTATTAGATTTTCTCCATTCTTGCTCCAAGGTGTTGCTTCTGCTAAGCAAGACTCCACCCTAGAACAAACGTTGGCTTATCTCAATGAGATCTTATATTCTTATCGATGCCCTAACCAAGTTCAAGTGAGGTTGAAATGAATCGTTGATGATATAAGCAGGCTAACGTCTTCGCATCAAGCCAATCAAAGACCAGGTCAAGAGCTTCAGATTATTTAGCTAACCATGATTAGGAACTAACCAACCTTAATAGGAAAAGAGCTCAAGTATAGACCATCAGAAAGCATTATCACAATATTGATGGTGAGTTGAAGACACTGTCGCCCTAAGTGGCTGACTTAAAGGCACATTTGGTCACATTAAAAGCTAGGAGATTTGATGTTAGATTATCTCTCAATGAATGTATTGAAATATGTCGTGGTCGGATCAAACAGACCAATACGATTGGCCATGTCTAGGAAAAAGCCAATCACTCAAGAGCACCATGATGCACTTGTTACCATTACTGATGTCTTGAGCTCTTTAGACAATATGTGACATGGACTATTTCTGATTTTAGAGACAATGATGATAGATGGCCCACCGGCCTAACTTTGTATTTCCTTTTTTTTTTCTTTTTTTTATAAAAATTTTATTTAGGTTGACTGCGAAGGCCAATATTTAGGAACTACTTTTTATTTGCGACTAAATCGACCGTAGGTTGATTGTTGATCCATGAAGACTTTTATCTTAATCTTTTGCTTTCGATATACGACTAAGTAATTTAATACTCAACCCTGATAAAAATAAAGGCCAAGAACATGTTTCCTATCTTAAACATTCTCATATAAAGTAGACACGTAATGTTTAAAGTAAACATTATTTATCAGCTTATAATGTAGTATGTCTTCCAAAGTCTCTAACCAATAAGTATTATTGTCGAATGCATATTGTACTCAAAAGGGACCTTACCAATTAGGAGCCCATTTGCCTTAGATGTGCTAGTCTGTTCAATTGGCAAAAGGAGCTTCCAGACTAAATCTACCATTGATAATGTTTTTACCTTTACTATCATGCTGTAATCTTTAGTCACCATATTTTTATGGGAAATCAAAGTGACCAAAGCTTGCAATCGTTCCCCCTCCAGATCTTTCAACTCAATATGTATTGATTCAGAGTACTCGAGAAGAGTTAGATTATTATAAAGAGTCATCCTTACTGATTTTTGTTGGATTTCCATTGGTAACACAATGTTATGCCCATAAAAGGGATTGGTATATTTTTTTATTTTTTATGTCATCCTACAAGCCCACAAAGTTGGACTTAGCAAACCATGCAATGTCCCCATAGTTTCTCATATCATTTTCTTGATCATACTGATGACTACTTTGTTAATTGACTTGGCCTGACCGTTTTCTTAGGCGTAGTAAGGAGTTGATGTGACAAACTTGAAGCTCTGTTCTTAAGAAAATTTGACCCCTAAGCTTCCTGTAAAAACCATGGCTTTATTGATAGTTATAATTTCAGGATTTCATACCAATAGATAATCTTTTCTTTTAAGAACTCGATAACCTCAAACTAAATAAGTATTTTAAATGGGAGTACCTCTACACACTTAGTGAAATAGTCAGTTGCAACCAGTATAAAGTATGGCATTTGCTAGATTTGGGATGAATCCTTGTCAATCGCATCAATTGCCCAACCTCGAAATGACCAAGGCTTGATTATTGACAACATGTTCAGCGCTAGCTGTTTTCGTATCGACCCAAACTTTCGACAAGTTCTACATCCTTTGGAATATCATATCCAATCTCTAAGGATGGTCAGTCAATAGAAGTTGTGTTACCTAATCAACCAGCACATATTTCGGCTGGCTTGGTACAACCTATAAATTCCATTATGCAATTCCTTCATAATCCTCACACTTTCCGTAAATCCAAGACATCTAAGAAGGAGATCGTCTTACCCTCGTTAAAATAACTCTTCCCCCACCAATGTGTAGTTGATGGCCAGTCAGCGTATTTTAACGGGAAAAACTCTATTCGGATCTTGGAGGTATTCGATGAGGGGGCATTCTCCAATCACCAACATCCCGATTTTCTTAAAGTTAAAAATCGAAAATTTAACCTACCTAGAAGCTAGAATGGGGTGATTCCACTTATAGACGGTTATTGTCCTTGACAATCCCTTAGGTATGCTTAATTATAGTGCTAATTATGCCATTCAATTACCTTTAATGCTGAAAGGATTGGGCCTATGAGTTAGTGCCCATTCCTCGAACTCATCTAACAAATGAATAACTATGGTGAAGTAACCAGTTAACCCAGAGTTGGTGCAGTTTTATTCTCCAGATACTTGCTTAATCAACAACTGTGAATCACTTAAGACCACTACGTGGGTAGCGCCAAGTTCCAACTGAATTTCTAGGTCGATGATCAAGGCTTCATAGATGGTCTGATTGTTTATACATTGGAAATCGAGCTAAAACAACTATTTACTTTGATATGCACTCATGGATTTAATTGATATTCTGGCTCCCACCATATTTTCATGCTTGGTCCATAAAAGTGTAATTCTCGAGTTAGTTTGCCAATGGATAATACCTCAAATACATCATTGCAGTCATTTGGTAGCAGCTTAGAAGGATGGTCAACTAAGGCATGTCCCTTTACAAATTTTTGAGCAACACATTAAAGAGTGAATTTGGCTAGAGCCAAGACCTATTTTCCTATGCATCCTTTAAGGATTGGTGGAGACATCATATACTTAAAGAGTTTAGTACGAGCTGACCAACACTTGCATATTAATTAAGTAGTGTCTTAACTTTATGACCTCAAAGTATAAGGGTAAATAGAGCTTCTGAATCAAAGTGTATCATACCTCCGTAGGGGTTAACACTCAGCTAAGATAATAGATGGCATACTCATGTTTTGCATCATTCTCCTGAGCTAAAAGATAGCCAAAAGAGTCCATAGTGGTGGATGGATTCAACATCATGGGTCGGCCTCATCGTCATCATTGAAGTTGACGATGAGAGGAGAAGTAAGAGAAGAAAATAAAGATAAGAGTATTTTAGTAATGTATTTTTGTTAGAAGGATAGTTTTCTAAAATATTTAAAATCGGACTATTTATTAAACCGAACATAGTCGGGGGTCTAGTTTATCAAGTTATTCCTTTATTTTAATACAAAATTGTAAAACAAGATGAAATTCCACGTTTGACCTCATCCCTACCTTTATCCTCTTTCATAGCCAAACAATTTTTTTTTTGCCAAACTCTCAATTACTAGACCGATCCTTGATGATTAGTCTTTCCTTAACAAAAGCGTCAAGCTTCTTAACCGAATACTTATACTTGATCCTTCTGTTCTTTTATTCGACGGTATGTTATTTATTTATTTCAAGCTTTTCCGCTTTTACATTCTCTTTTAATGAGATCCCTCATAACCAAAAAGCTTTTCGGCTTGTTCTTTCTATTTATTAGTTTTTACTTTTGTTTTGCTCCTAATACAAGAATGAGCAATGAATTGTAAATATGGTAAAAGAGATTACGGTGGTTATATTCCCATCGGTCTGTCGTGAAAGTGTATATTCATCAAATCAATCATGTTTTGACTCAAATGAGTATAACACGTGTAAAAATAATCTTATTATGAAGACAATTGATTTATCATGTTTTATTAATTATTGTGGGAATTCATATATTTGTGATCGTTAGATGTATATCATGATAAAGTCATGGATTTTAAACAATCCACATGAAACCATGTTAGAGATCATGCTAAATAAGATGCAAGTTGATTTAAACTTGTAGACCCAAATTGTTCAGTCATAGGATTATCGAGAAGGACATCGATAATCTGTATAAATTATCACGTACGTTATCTCCTTAACCGGATGGTTGGTCTTATAGCCATTGATATTAGATGAACATTCGGCTAAGTATAGGGGTGATTAGTGAAGTATATTGAACGTGGTCATTTGATAAATCTAAATGATAAGAATATTGACTACTAATAAGAATCATTTACTGACTGTAGTACATATGATTCTCATACATGAGATCGTCATAATATCTTATGTGTATACCTTATATTTTGACATCATTCGAAAAGACTCAAGCCAAGAGTTACAAAAGATGTACCGTTAGGCATAAGGTATGGTACATGAATGTTGTGAGTGGTCAAGATGAAATCCATTGCTCCTGTATGTCAGGAAATAAATCCTATGAGTTACTCACTGTAATGGAATAAGGAATCTTTACAAAGTAGAACAATTTAAAAATATATCCAATAAATCTGTTGAACAATTAAATCATGATTTATGATGAATCAACATAATAGAAAGAAGAAGGATTATGCATGTTACATTGACTAATCATAACATGTTCTTTTTTAATATGTAAATACATTTTCATATCCTAGATAACTTTGATATTTTTTTTAGAAGTCAATATTGGCCTAAGGTTTAAGTTAATTAATTATGAGATTATCAAATTAATTATTTAATAAAAAAAATGTGGTTTTATAGTTAAGCAAATCTAATCTATGATTATGTTGATGCTAGTTTTACAAATTATTGTTTGGCTCAAGCAGATTGTATGGAGTAATGAATTGGATGTTTTTGATATTTTTTATCAAGTCGAGGCGTGCTAAAAATATGAAATATATTTTTGAAGAACTTAAAAGATAAATGAATCTGACTTTAATAGAAAATAAGGCCATTGATGCGTGTCATAAATGCTATTAGGTTCAACATTTCTTGAATTCTTACATATATTAAACAAGAATCGCTCTCATGAAGTAACTAGACAACAAATACGCAGCTGGATAAAAGAATATCGTTGTGGAATGAATAAATAATATAATTACATAAGTTGTGCACTCATGGAGTATAAAATCACTTAATCTTAAAGAGATCTCATTGAGCAAATTGGATGATGATTCACTTTGAAGGAAAGTGACAAATAAAAATCCATGAATGGAAGGGTTTCTTTGTATTGCTGATGTTCTTTGTATTACTAGAGTAATATTGAATTTAATCGGTCACATAGACTAAGATTTCAAGTAACTCAGTTTAAGATAAGGAAGTGGACCGTTTTCATTTGTAGGGCTAAAATGGAAATTTTGTTGAGAAAGACAAAATGATAAATTGATAATATGTTAAATCTAATGTCTTAGAACTCTGTTAGTACAACTATGACATTGATGTAACAGAAAATTAGTAATTTATAAGAACTTCTTAACTAATTAACTCATTATCAATATATCTAAGAAGGTCCGCCGTACTAGGAAAGTTGGTAAAGAGTTAATGTGTTGGACTGGGTACCTTGAATTTATAAGTCTGATTAATTAAGTGTTAATTACGTGAGATGGGCTTGAAGTCCATCACTCTATTCGATCTGCAATCCGTTTGTTAGGTTTTCTTGAAAACTGTCTTATCTACCTATTTCAAAAATTTCAAATGAATCCAACGATTGGACTTCATATATATTAAATGTCGTGCCGCCGGGGTAATCTACCGCATGCATCCTACATCATAAGCATTGCTTGTGCCATCATGTGTTGCCATTTCTTGGGTTTTCTTGGCAATTTTCATATCTACATGATCTACTTGTTTTGAAAATTTTAAAATGATCCAACAATTGGAACTCCAAATATTTCAAATATCGTGCCGCCGCGGATCAGGATTTTATCTAAGCACTACAACAGCGACATCGCTGCTTGTGTAGCCCATCAGTGCTACCTCAAGTGTCCGATCTGCAATCCGTTAGTAAGGTTTTCTTGGAAATTGTCTTATCTATCTATTTCAAAAATTTCAAATGAATCCAACAGTTGGATCTTCATATATATTAAATATCGTGCCGTCATGCACTGATTCAAACTCACTATACAATAACCCTAAAATGGCTCGAATGACGCCCTTTCACCGATCTAATCACACGAGTAATTTAAGATTTTCTTCATTTTATTTCTAAGTATGAAAACATTAAAGAATCACTCAAGAACATCCAAGAATAATGACATATCAAATATTTAATTAAAGCAATGATTTTTATACTTACCGGTATTATTTAGGCTCTGATATCACTATTAGTCTACAAGAAATCCATAAACCGAAGTGGTAATTTAACATTTTCTAGATCTAATATGAAATATGGATTAAATTCATAAAAAATACATCGAATATATATTTAACGGAAAGCAGAAAAAAGTTCTAGGAAACATAAAGAATTAAGATCTCATAAAACATACTAATCTTAATATACAACCAAACAAATCTCCTTACTACGTCATCATGGTTGAATTCAGTAAGAAGAATGAGGTGCCCAAGTGTTCATGCTCTAATTGTAATCTACATATTTCAGTTCACTGGACATATTTTTTACTCTAAGATTCATCACATGATTCGAAGAGCTCGTGGAAAAAGAAAGAGAAAAGTCTCACTTTTCTCACACTTAGGGATTTCGGCCAACAAAAGAGTATGTGAAGCACCATAATTTTGCCAGCCTATAAGAGTACTTATATGGTGCTCTCTTAGGTTTTAGGTTCCCAAAAATTAACTCACAACTTTGACCCAGTCAACTATATACTTAGTCTAAAGTTCTTTAATCTAATTAAGTAATAATGAGTCATTACCCGTCACCTTATGACGGGCCATTCATTGGGCTTGTACACCAAATTATTCAATCAATAATTTGAGTAATTTAGCCAATGAAATCCAGTTAATAAATTATCTCATTAACCTTTTAATATCTAGTTCCTATTTACGAACTTTTGGGTCACTTTTATTATCGAATAAACAATCCCGATGTAATTTTGTGCCGCTGCGCATTAGGATTCAATTTGAGCACTACAGCAGCGCTGACACTACTTATGCCGCCCATTGCCATTGCCTCAAGTATTTGATATGCGATCCATCTTTTGGATTTTCTTGGAGATTGTCTTATCTACCCGTTTTAAAATTTTCAAATGAATCTAACGGTTGGATCTTTATATATATCAAATATCGTGCTGGCGCGCAGTGATACTCATTGTATAATAGCCCAAAAATGGTTCACTATTGTGAACGGTGCCCTTTCGCTAATCTAATCGCATGAGTAATTTCAAATTTCCTTCATCTAATTTCTAAGCATGAAAATCAAGAATTATTCAAGAACATCAAAGAACAGTGACATATCAAAGATTAAATTAAAACAATGATTTATATGCTTACCAGTATGATCTAGGCTCTGATACCACTGTTAGTCTACAAGTAATCTGTAAACGGAAACAGTAATTTTCAGATCAAATATGAAATATGGATTAAATTCATAGACATATATCAAGATTGATCATACAAATATACATCAAATATATATTTAATGGAAAACACATAAAAGTTGTAGGAGACTAAAAGAATTATGATCTTAGAAAACTTATTGATCTTAATACACAATCAAATTAATCTCCTTACTATTTCATCATGGCTTAATTCAGTAGGAAGAATGAGATTCCCAAATGTTCTCTCTCTAATCGTAATTCGCACAGTTAAATTCTCTTGGTATATTTTCTACTCTAAGATTCATCACATGATTCTAAGAGCTTGTGGAAAAAAAAAGGGAAAAGTCTCACTTTTTGCATACTTATGGATTTCAACCAAGACAGTATGGGAAGCCTCATAATTCGGCTAGCCTATTAGAGTGCTTATATAGTGCTCTCTTTGGTTTTCGGTTATCAAAAATTAACTTACAACTTTGACCTAGTCAACTGTGAACTTAGATTTTCCTTAATATAATTAAGTGAACAGTGGGTCATTACCCATCACCTTATGGTTGGCCATTGATTGGGTTCGTAACCCGAATTATTCAATCAATACTTTGATTAATTTAGCCAATAAAGTCAAATTAATAAATTATCTCATTAACCTCTTAATGTATAATTACTAATATGGACCTTCATGATACTCTTATAATTAAATAAATAGTCCATATATAAATTATTAATTTCTTATTAAACTAATATCATTCTTAGTTGTGCTAGACGAGCTGCATGAGTTAAATTTAATAACTTAATAATTTATCATTTTGACTTTATAGTCATATAATAAGACAAATTATGGTTTTACCCCTAAAATCAAAACGATTCGTTTTCCTTATCATCGTAGAAAACTTAACTAAGTTACCTGTGAACTTTAATTTGTGTGACCAATTAAGTTCCACATCATGCTAGTAGAAGGATCTCATAACACTTTATGCTTTTTATCTAATTTATAATTAGATCCGTTAAGTTTTAAAACATCTTTTAAACTAACTAGTTAATTCAATCATCTCATGATTAATTAACTTAAACCTTCAAGTTTAGATTGAGTTCTAGAAAAGTGTTAAGACTACCTGAGAAATAAGAAGTAAGCATCTTCCAAAAGAACATGTTCTGACTAACACTTATACAATAATGATCATTCCATCTAGTCAATGTCTCGATTCGTCCTAAAATATGTTTAAGTGTTAAACCCTACTAGATAAATCATATGAACTGTTATATCTTTAATGAACACAGACAATATATTTACTGAAATTCTTTTCATATCACACTACATTGAAAGGATTTTCTTGTTCAACAAAACATATAACTCATAGGACTAATCTCTCAATACAGAACTGATGAATTCTATCTTGATTACTCACAATCTTCATGTAGAATATTTTACACTCAACATTTCACCCTGTTTCACTCTTGACTAGGGTTTACTGGAATAATGTTAAACTATAAAACCCGACACATAAGATACTATTGTGATCTCAAGTATAAGGATCATTTGTAATATAATTACAAAATAATTCTCATTAACATTTAGTATTAATGCTATTGAGAATTATCTAAATATTACGTTATGTAACTTTAGTCTCTACTAACTACCTACATACTTATCATGATGTTTCATTAACATCAATTGTCATAATAATAATTATCCTAAACATTTTAGAAGATAACTTCTGTGATAATCTATTCGGATTATCAATGTCCCTCTTAATAATCCTATGACCGTAAATAATTCGTACTTAAGCTTTAAGCAACTGCATCTCAACTGACATGATCTCTATCAACATCTGACACGTATAACTTAAGATACAAGATTTTATCATAATTTGTAATAAATTAAAATATAATATTAAGTAAAATATAATTAATAAATATATTTTACTATTATTAAATAAATAATAATATTATTAATATTTATATATAAGATTATAGTTCATAAAATTTAATCAAATTTTAATATTAATAATTCACTTTTTTTCCGGTTAATCAAATTTTACATGATTATTCTTATATTATCCTCTTGGTTCACTTTACGACGACTCTTTATAATAGAAGATGGATCGCAGTTGCAATTCGTCTTATTGTTGCTTATATGGAGGTCGTTCACATCCTTTCAACTGAATAGGAAATTTGATTTTACATTGAATAGGATTTGGAAACGTTACATGCATTTGCACAAAGAAACGAGAATTTAAGGAAAATGAAAATCAGTTTAAAATGGTATTTATCGTAACGTGCTTGTTTTTGAGTTTTGTGAACGATTATCCCAACTATACTATTTGGTATGCATCCATTGAAAGTACAAAGAGATTTTGAAGTGTCTGAATTTATTTAGATTTGTCTCTTTACTCTTAACACAAAGAAAACTTATGTTGATGTCTTTTGAAAAATATATTTATGGTTTATTACATCTTGCAACGAGCATTGATATGGAGCATATCCAAAATGCACAATGCACCAAGATAGGGTTTGCAACCTATACATTAGACCTGTTTGTTCTTCTATTAAACTTCATTTCAATCCCATTATGCATGAAGGTAGGTTTGCAACTTTATAATTTAAAACTTTTGTATCAGAAACATTTGAACACGATTAGCAAAACTTTCTCAACAAATCTATTGAGATTTGAACCATATCATTGGTTTGGGATAGTTTAAGGGTGGGTAGTTAGTCATCAATGGCTATATTTTTCATTCTTAATATTTTTACTGTTCTTAAAAACATGTAGTCCATGAATGATAAAAACTGACGGTTCTATGAATCAGGTTGTTTCAATCTAATTAAACTACACTTTTGTTGTTGACAACTTTATACTTTGAAGTTTATATGTAATAATAAGCATTTAGTATCTCTATCATTTATCAACTATTAATCAACACGTGTCAACTCGTATGCTATTCAAGTTCAAAAATTTGTTTTTTATTATTTAAATTAAAATAAATAGATTTATTTATTTTTTATTTAAATTAAAGGAAATAGATTTATAATTTTATTTGAATGGTGACAATCTTTATCCTTCCATACTTGAACCCAAAAAAAAAAAAATTATGCTTTCTATATACAAATATATATATTTATAATTTTTAATAATATTATAAAATAAACAAAAGTCAATATACATAGAATCATATATATTTATATTACATCATTATAAAAAAAATAATTAAGATATAGAATTATTATATATGAAAATTAGAACTTTAATAATATTATTTATATCTTTTTAAACTTAGATATAAACCATACATCAAGATTTAGGAATAAATATTCGATAACTCACTATGATTGGTTTTTTTTTCTTCTCTGTATAAGTTATCTTCCCTTTAGTTATGTTTCTCCCATTTACTGGATTTTTGTATTTCTAACACATAATATATACTTTTAATTTCATTTTTACATTTGATTGTATCTAATTTTTGGGTACATGATTAGATTTTTCAGCTAAATCTTAGTGCATCAAAAATTTAATTCAAATTATTTTGAATATGAGATGAATTAACAAAATAAAGATATATGGGTAGATTTATCTTTATATAATTTAAAATGCATCAATATATATCATAATTAGTATTAATTTAAAATTAACATTAATTATTAATTTTTTTAAAAAAATTTGGGTGTAACTTATAGTCCTTTAGGCCCTCCCAAAATGAGGTCCCATAACCTCTGCGTCAAAACTGAATTCCCATGGCCCAATGAATATCCTCAATCCATACATATAATCAAAGTCAAAGATTCCTCAATCAAGAGTCTAGACATCAGACGTCTAATGCGCAAAATGTGGGGCCCGCTTTTATTATTAAACCCCAATAGAAAACTGATCCATTTCTAGGGTTTCAAGTTTCTACCTTTGAGGCATACTTTTTCATTTTTGGCCAAAAACCTTTGAGGCTTACGATTTCCTTTTTCACAAGGCTCAAACTCCTTTCTTTCTAAATTCCCATCTAAAATTAACCCGTCTCCTTTCCCCACCAGCTCCACATCCATTCTACACCTGAACGAGGTCTGAACTAGAGTTGTCATTTTGTAAGCTCCTGATTCTTTTTCTGAAAGAATTTGAAGTTTCAAACTTCAATTAATATATATAGTTTCGTTTCATCTTATACTTTCTTTGATCTTATTAATTCCTAAAAGCGGGTGTGAGGAAGTATTATTAACCATATGGGGAAATCTGGGGGCAGAAAGAAGAAAAGTGGGTCACAAAATCATGCGGTATCTTCGAGCGATAGCCCGACTCCTAACTCTAATGGTAATATTGATTTAGACTCTTCACTGTTTTTGAAAAGTGCTCATGAGCTCAAAGAAGAAGGAAACAAAAGATTTCAGAGTAAGGACTATGTGGGTGCGCTTGAGCAATACGACAAAGCTCTACGCCTCACACCTAAAACTTACCCGGACCGAGCAGTATTTCACAGCAATAGAGCCGCTTGTTTGATGCAAATGAAGCCGATTGATTATGAAACCGTGATTTCTGAGTGTACTATGGCTCTTCAGGTCCAGCCCAGGTTTGTTAGGGCTCTGCTAAGAAGGGCTCGAGCCTTTGAGGCCATTGGCAAGTATGACATGGGTTTGCAAGATGTGCAGATGTTGTTAAGGGCTGAACCAAATCATAAGGATGCTTTAGAGATTGCTCAGAGGTTGAGGGCGGCACTTGGACCCCGCGAGGAGGCCCATCAGGATCTCCAGAGCCGTCCTTCCCCTGCTGCTCTTGGAGCTTCTGCTGTTCGTGGTGCTCCTGTTGCAGGCCTGGGCCCGTGTTTACCAGCCCGGCCTGTGAAGAAGACAGGAAGTTCTACTACTACTGGAGGAGTGATTAATTCGTTGAATAGTGGTAAGATGGAGAAGTCTCAATTGAGTTCGGAGATAGAAAATGGTACTGATCAGAAATCACAGTTCTCAAAACTTTACTTGAAGCCTTCAGTTGGATCTTCAAAGGGTCGTGATTTTAGTAAAGGTAAAGAGAATGGGCAATCAGTTTCTTCTCCATCCTTACTGTCTGTTCATAGTAATAAGGCCGAAGAAGTTCAGTTGAGGCCGTTAAAGCTTTTGTATGATCATGACATAAGGCTTGGGCAGATGCCATTGAACTGCAGTTTCAGAGTGTTGAGAGAGATTGTGAGCAAAAGGTTTCCATCTTCGAAGTCTGTCTTGGTCAAGTATAAGGATAATGATGGGGACTTAGTGACCATAACTTCTACTAGGGAACTGAGATTGGCAGAGTCTTGTGTAGACAGCAATGGCAGCATAAAAGGACCTGACAAGGAGGAAAGTAATTCTATTGGGATCTTGAGATTACATGTTATGGAGGTTAGTCCTGAGCAGGAGCCGCTTGTGTTAGAAGAGGAGGAAGAGGAAATGGTGGAGGAGGAGGAGGAGAAACCTGTTTTGAGTGAGGAAGTGAAGGGAGGGCATGAATGTGGGTCCCACTCCTCACTTGGTGAATCTGTATTGGATGCATCTGATTATCAAGTTGAAAAAACAGAGAAAGAAGCTCCGACCAAGGGGAAACAAGGAGGAGGAGGAGGTGCTTCAGAAGACCCAGAGTGCAAGGAAATTGAAATGGACGATTGGTTGTTCGAATTCGCTCAACTTTTTCGGACCCACGTGGGTATTGACCCAGATGCTCATATCGACTTGCATGAACTTGGAATGGAGCTTTGTTCAGAGGCTCTAGAGGAGACAGTAACTAGTGAAGAAGCTCAAGGCCTTTTTGACAAGGCTGCTTTGAAATTCCAAGAGGTTGCTGCCTTAGCTTTCTTCAACTGGGGAAATGTTTACATGTGTGCAGCTAGAAAACTGATTCCTCAGGACGAGTCAGCAGGGAAAGAGGTAGTGGCTATACACCTTCAAACGGCATATGAATGGGTGAAGGAAAAATATTCCTTGGCTAAGGATAAGTATGAGGAGGCTCTTCAAATTAAGCCTGAATTTTACGAAGGATTGCTTGCTCTTGGCCAACAGCAATTTGAAATGGCAAAACTTCATTGGTCATTTGCAGTTGCTAAGAAAATAGATCTCTCTAACTGGGATTCTTCAGAAACACTCAAGCTTTTTGACAGTGCAGAGGAGAAGATGAAAGTTGCTACGGAAATGTGGGAAAAGCTTGAGGAGCAGAGAGCAAGTGAGTTAAAAGATCCAAATACAAGCAAGAGAGAAGAGACGATGAAGAGAAGGAAGAAAATTGGAAATGGTGGGGAAGGTGAAGGGTCAGAAGGTGGGAAACAGAGTGAAGTAGTTATATCAGCCGATGAAGCTGCAAAGCAAGCAGCTGTCATGAGATCTCAGATTCATCTTTTTTGGGGCAATATGCTTTTTGAGAGATCACAAGTTGAATGTAAACTAGGAATGAGTGGTTGGAAGAGTAATCTTGATTCTGCTGTTGAACGGTTTAAACTTGCCGGAGCTTCTGAGACTGACATTTCCATGGTGCTCAAGAATCATTGCTCTAATGGAGATGCTAATACTGTAGGAGGAATCGAGAAGAAGTTTCAGATTCCAAGCAGCAAAGTTTCTGGTGAAGAAGATGAGACTCAAGCGAATAATGATAATGCATTATCTGGTTAGCTATTTGAGTGTTGTTTTTAATTTCTTTTCTGGTTTGGTTGTTTTGTTGAAAACAGTTCGATAATTTATCGTTAATCATGGCTCTGATGAACCCAATTAAAAGTGGGGAAAAAGGAGAAAACTACATTTTTTCTCATCCCAAGAATTAGGAATAGGAATTCTTTTTGTTTGGTCCTTCTCTTACGACCAGCTGTGCACTTGGAAAGGTTTTTGACTATTAATATCACTCTTTTGATTCATTGAATAATACAATGTTCCTAGGTCTTGATTTCTGGTCTCTGCCTCACCGACTTGTGTTGTGGATTATGTGTCTGTCTTGTAAGACAAAGTGGTTCTCGATCTTTCACTGCATTGCAATAATGCATGATGGGTAAGTGTTTTTCTTACAATTGGATTGATTGGTCTACCACATACTTATCTAAGAATTTGTCTAGCTTATTTGGAATATGGATCGTTGCGAATGAGAAAGAAAGTAAAGTAAGATGCCAAGAAAGAATGACAATAGTTGCTATATTTTGGTAACTTTTAATCAAGATTGGGTTACTCTGTCTCCCTCCTGTTACTTTTTAGTCTCCCCCGTTTCACCATGGCAGTCTTAATTGTCTTCATTGGAAAACTCATCAACAACCTAGGTTCCTTAATTTGACGACGACTTATGAGTTCTGGCTTATTTTATTCTTGTCACGAGCCAAACTTATCTGACCGGCATGGAGTATTATATATAACTCTCCTGGCCACATAAGTCTTTGAGTGTAATCCTATTAACTTAATAATATATATACTTATGTACATTATTAAGATTATTGTACTATATGAAACATATTTCATTCCTTACTAAGATCAATATACATGATGAGTATATTCGACAGAACAACCTATTAGATAAACTCTATTTACATTTCAAAAGTAGACTACAAAAGAATTTTAAAAAAACCTCCTAACAACCTTAAAGGAGTAGTTGACCAAAGGAAGCACCAACTCCCGACAAAGTATCTCTGGTACCAACTAAGCACGATCCACTATCTGGAGGGAAAAATTCAACGAAAGAAAGTGTGAGTCGAAACTTAGTGAATAAATATTGCACAATTACATGTTCGAGACAAGACTCCCTTAAACATATACAACCATAAAATGAATCATTATCAAAGTTCCAATGTAATATTCTACCTTCATACTAAAGAAATCAACATTACTAAATCAACCATGATACCAATATCAATTCTCATTACCTTTGTCAAACATATCAACTACGTGATACCATAATTTGACAACCCAACACAAATAAAACATCACAATATAACCACATAAAGGTTCAGATCATCACACACAAGTTGTCATATATATATTTATTTTCTTTCCATATACGGCTATAACACAAATATATATATATGTGTGACTCCGCACACGATATATATATAACCAGTTAAGGTGCACCAAGACTATCATCTCTATTGATAGCTACAGTTATCCTAACGACTTGCCAATCAATTAAACAATTTGCAATCGTATCGCAATCAAATCCATATACATAATCGCATTCATTAGTCATACAATTCCTTCATTATCACAATACTTAAGATAATCATGCCTTCACTATGAATTCATGTGCATGTCATGAAACCTGAATATACTTAAAAATCAATATGAACTTAGTTTTCTATATGCTTGTCCCACTTAGTGCATATTGTTTCAACAATCAATTACACTCACTTATATCCAATTCAACGATTCATCATACATGAAGAATTTGAAATATTTTACGTAAACATATAATATTTACTCACAGTAGGATATGTCAAAATTGTAAACGAAAGCGATTCAACCGGACTCCGGTGGAGGGGCTCTCAACGAACTTATTTCCGAAAAAAAAAAAAGAATTTATAATTATAGTTCGATTGTAAATAACTATAGGACTAAATAGGAAATCTAGCTCCCTCCCTTCGACATCATAATATTAGTTAGCCAGTATTAAAGCTAACTTAACTCGATCAATCCATCATATTCATAACTTCAATAGTAAAACACAACCTCTTACATATTTTGTTTAGTTCCACAACATTATAATTCCGAAAAAATAGCTTGCTAACTCCGTAGTCAACTCCGATAATAGTTTGACCAATACCGACATAATTCTTCATAAGCCCTACTGTCCCAATTCGATTTTTTTATGAACCAATACTCTACTAATCTAACATTACTTTAAATTTACTATAATCACTTCCAATTTCCAGCAAACTCATATACAAATTTTTATCATCTTCAATTTCCCTATACCAATTCTACCATAATTGTTAGAATTTAACCCATGTCTTAATAATTCCTTCACAAACCCTAATTTTTCCCAGATCAATTTAACAACTAGTACCCACCATTAACTGATAGATTCAAACTATTCAAATTCGAGAAACAACTTTCATCAAAGTTAAGAGGAGAGATTCCAAAAATTTTGGGGATTAGGGTTCTTACCAATTAGAAGAGGAATGCCCAAATTTTTTGAAATTGAGGAGAGAACCAGGCTAAGTATTAATAGAATTTGAAGAAGCTACCATGACTCGCAGATCTTAGCCACGAAATCAAAATCGGGGAAGGTAAGGAGAGAGAGAGCGATAGGAGTGAAATCTTTTTTTTTTTTTTTCTTCCCTAGTTTGTCACAGGAGCGGGGAAGGTAATAGGGTTTTAGTTTCAAAATTTATGATTTGACCCTCCTAACTTATT
Source organism: Coriaria nepalensis (assembly GCA_027186245.1). Lineage (NCBI taxonomy): Eukaryota > Viridiplantae > Streptophyta > Magnoliopsida > Cucurbitales > Coriariaceae > Coriaria > Coriaria nepalensis. The sequence goes on along the minus strand of CP114486.1, from coordinate 8,870,621 downwards.
ATTATTATTATTTAACCCCTTTTAACTTTTCAACATTTTTTTTCCCCTTATACTAAGTTCTCACAATTCTCGTAGGCTCTCTTCTAAAAAAATTATAGTAGGGTCTCTTGGTATTCCAGATAGCATGATCAAGATAAGTAAGAGTTCTTACTGGAGAGCATGGTTTGATCCTTGTTGAGAGAGAGAAAAAGGTTGAGCACAAGGTATTTGTTCTTATTTAATAGGGTGCTTCTTACAATACCGTTTCGGTCTAGGCTTTTTAAATTAATGCCCTAAATCTGAATTTTCTTGCAAAATATCCTCTTTTTGAACTATAAGATTACTATTTTATCCTTATTACTATCAATCCATCATTTTTTTCTTCCTTTGTTACGTTCTATTCCTGATTGTTCTCTATTTGGATCAATGTGGCCTTGCTTTCAACTTTTCTATTTATAATTTCTTTTTCACTTTCTAATTTTTTTTTTCCCTTTTAATGGTTTCCAGATCTCAGACCTCCATATCTAATTCAAAATATTTTAGGCCATTAATTTTTAACTCTCATGACCATGATTTAATCTATCAGAGCTTCTTTATGTTTGTGTTTTTTAATTTTCTTCTGCCCATGTAATATCTATTTTAAATGTACTCTTTAGTTAGAGTTATATAGTACTGTAAATTTTGTAATAGATGTATTTAAGTCGTTATAAAAATAAGGTTTTCGCATTTTAGAAGTTAAGACATTATATGATTAGCAATGGTTCCAAGTAAGTTTTGATTTAGGTCATGATAAATCTCTTACTTGTTGTATCCTTTTTCATATACCTTGTTTGAAGATTGGGCCATAGTTTGTTTGTCATTGGCGTGTTGTGATACGCATTGAACAAAGATTTAGAGATTATATTCAAGATGTGGCATTTGCATATATCGTCGTCTTGGTGGCATTTTTTTCTTTCACAAATTATGGTCAGTGTGTCACTTTCTCCATCGGTCGCCTTGGAGTATTGATCAATAGGAAAAATATTTTCTATTGCCAATGGTAGAAGTCCTCACCATTAAAACACTTCAATTTATTAAAATCTATTTACATGTCCCTCAAAGATGTTAATGAAGTCGTCTTAAACAACCCGAAAGTTGAACTTTAAGATTTTTGTATTAATATCTTGTAGGAGAAGGAAATGACCTTAAGGCACGATTGGGTCACTTTTTTTAATGCTTAGTTCATCCCTACTATCGATGCAAAAGAATCAGGTGAATTTTCGCTAAAATACAGTGAAACGTTTGTTATTATGGACTTGCACATGTGAAAAATAACCTACATACCAGATATGAATTTTCTGAATTAATTGAACTTTGTATTTAAAGACGCATCTCTTTAATTGAACTTTATATTTGCACATGTCATAAGGATCCATTCAATTTAAATTTGAGCCATTAGATTGCTTATCAATAACAATCGACCCTTTTGGAAAACAAAAATATAAATAAATAATTTGAAAATGATTTCCAATGTTACTTTGACCCAAATTAACCAAACTAGCTAGAATAAATTTAAAAATTAAGCTCTCTGAAATTTTAACTTGACGAAAGATGTAATGTAATGTAAATAGCAAGCACAAACTTTATTACATATAAATAACATAAGCATAAACTTTATTGTACATAATAACATACACTAGAAACAATACATAACACACTCTTTGCTAGAGAATGTAACGCTTTATATTTGAACTCTGAATTAAGAATATTTGTCCTTTGGATCTCGACGAAAGAGATTGGTGGGAAGATATTTCAAAAGAAACTAGGACGTTTCGTAAGAGTACCGAGGAGATCCATAAATAAAGGAAGCTGGATCATTGCAAATATGAAAACTGGTAGAAATGCACCAACGTACACCAAGGTGGCGGTCCACTTATTGGACCGAATAGTTAGCATAATCGTGACGGCAAATGCAAGCATGGTGGTTGCCACTGAAAAGAATAAGTATATGAAACCCAATGTAAGTTTTCGAGGAAGGCTGCTACGAAAATCTTGGAACCGATATGAAGATGAGAGGATGGACAGGAAGAATACGACAGAAATTAACGCGCTGGAAACGGACACAGTATCCATCACAGTGAAAACCACGAAAATAGGTTTGTCCATGAAAACAGGTATTTTTGTTCTATCGTCTAACCCTCCAGGTATTGTGTAGGCGGCGGCAAAGACAACAGTGGCGACAAGAACGGCAACAACCGAGCATGACTGAGAGGTTTCTTTTAGCCATTTTTCCGCTCTCTTGCGAAGAGGCTCATGGGTGTCTTCGAAGAACTCCCAAGCAGTGTATAATGAACGTTTATTACGGTAGTGCAAATAATGACGTGGCAATTCTTTCTTCTTATCCTGCATATTTACCACTTCCTGTATATAACTGATTAGATAATGTGAATTTTATTTGGCCAAAAAAAAAAAGATAAGATAATGTGAATTTTAAACAGTATACACACAACATATAAAAAGTCAAACTATCTAAAACAATCATTTGGATGTACTATTGATAAAACCGGGTTGAAGAGCAAAAATGAAATTGTGCACTTAATTGGCCCTTGGCCTAGTAGTAGATCATACCCAGATAAGAAAAGTAATAAGTAATATATATATATATATATTTATATATATAAGAGGAGGGAGATTTCCTTACATCGTACCACTCCAGCTCATCTTGCAATTCAAGAGCAGGACCTAGCCGTGATCCCTTACGGTAAAAGTCGATGGAACCAGTTTGATGCAATATAGTGTTCCCATCGTTATCAATCCTCCACCAAAGCGCCTGGTTCATCATTTTGTAGCTTTCTCCATCGTTATCAATCCTCCAGCAAAGCGGCTGGTTCATCATTTTGTAGCTTTCTCCATCGTTATCAATCCTCCACCAAAGCTCCCGGTACCTCTTTCCGGAGATTCCTCCAGTTAGTCCTTTGACTAGGTCAAAGATATTTTTTTTTCGGTGTAAAATAGCTACGTGCAAAATGTTTCTTCCTTTTGGTGTTAATGTCTCAATTGCGGATCGATCTTTCTTCAGTATAGCCTCAACGATCTCTATTATTCCCATGGAAGCTGCCATTAGTAATGGCGATCCAGAATACTCATCGTAAATCTTTTGTTTGGATTTATGATTTTCTCCTTTTGCGCCTAGTTCTGGTCCGTGGTCATCTTCTTCACTCTCGGAATCAGAATTACTGCCTTCATCATCTTCATCGATATATTTTTTACACATAATTCGCCTATGTTTTTTCTGGTCAATGTTTATTCTTACCGTAGTATTTTCTGGTCTATGTTTTTTCTTACCTTGATTAGACGACTCACCGTCTTCACCTTGAATTACATCCCATACAGAATTCGCCTCCTTAGTCAAAGTATCGACAGTTTGTTTAGCGTAAGCATTCCTTCTCTTCTCTTCGTTGAGCTTTTTTATCATTGGGCAACCTATTGATAAATCAGATTATAAACTAGTAGTTTAAAAGTCATCAAATTCTTAATTTTTTTTTTAATTTTAGTTAAATATTATATTTTTTTTAAATGTCACTTATTTACTTTCTAGATAAAATACATGTGATTTTCTATTATATTTTTTTTATATAAACTAAATAAATATTATGATTTTTGTATTAAAAGACAGAAGGAGATAAACGTTAAAAGAAAAGTTAAAAATTAAAATAATATTACAATAGATTTAATCACAATGATTTTTCAAATTTAAAATTTTATAATAACAAGTTGAATCCTAAAATTAAATTTAGCTAACTAAGTGTGAAGTAGATTTTTACAAATTTTATTTAAAATTTTTAAAAATATATATATAATTAATATTAATTTTTAGTAACCGAATGTGACATTTTGAAATTGTCTATAAATCTGCACACCATTTTAAAAGATTGGAATTAATAATTAATCAATAAGATCCTTTTTAATTAATTATAAACAGCTAAATTCGGAAGATGCTATTTGGCCAAAAAAACAAAACAAAAACAAAAAAGTTTGGAAGATACTTAGACATATGTACGTGATTGAGAGAGACAAAGAAAGTACTTTGTTTTTTTTAAGTCCTTTAATGATGAACGTACCTTGATTGAGACGTTTGCGCAGCCACTTGTAGGCTGTAAAATACGAATGATCTTTTCAATAAGTATATAATTGGATATATATATATATATATATATCAATAGTGGTGTCAGAAAGTATATATATTTACAGGTACCTTGACCAAGTTTTTCACAGAAATACTTCATGTTGTTGTTGTTGTTATTAGTCCTGATATTGCCACGCTCCACGTCAGCATTCCTCGCCTTCAAACTACCTTCATCGACTCTATTCAAACCTACGGCAGGAACATCTTGCTTCGGATCAGGGCCCAGCCTTGTGATCTTATGAAATTTTGACCCCGGAAGCACTGATAAAGAAAAAAGGAAAAGGCAGAAGGGACCGTAGAACTTATTAGAAATAAAGTTGGGTTTCAACCAAGGAGCTCACAGTCGATGTAAAACCCTCAATGTATGTGGGTTCTCGAATTGTAAAATTTAAACCGATTGGGAACTTTCCAATTAAAACTCAATCTGAGGGGAGCTTTCTCCAACGTTATAATGCTGTGTTGGTATCAATTATTATGAATTTACGTATATATGGACGATTCTTAAATATCTTATTTATTTGCAATAAAATACTTTGTATGGAGAGAATGACTATTTCACCAATCAAGTGTAAAGAAATATTATCATGAGTCATGCATGCATGGACGTACTATAATAGAGAAAACGCTTGGCTATTCCGATTTCGGATCCGCTCTTGAAAGCATGATGCAATCTAGCAAGTATGCTTAGGGCTGTCCTTCCTTTGGCGTCCCTCATGTTCGCAAGCACCGGTTTGAAACGAATGAGGCTCAGAGCTGTCTCTGTATATATCCACCAAAAAAGAGAGAGGAGAGAGAGATGCCGCGCTCATATTCAGTCTTAAAAATCAATAGAGTCAGGGAGGGGGTCAAACGGGACGGAGTTTAGAAGCCCTTTATTATTATGAGTTAATGGACAAAGTAATTAGTAGAGGCCAGAGGGATACCGAAATGAAGGCCCTCGAGTGTAGCATGAAGTATCGGTTTGTCGTCATTGTTCCACCAGTGTGGAGAATCATTATCTAAAGTGGGAGAGAGAATATGGATTAATAATACCAACTACACCATTTATTGATGTTCATGCCCTAATCAAACTATGTGCTAATATTAATAATAATTAAATAGCTATATATGAGAGAGAAAGAAAGAGTAACAAACACACCAAAGTTGGCTTCAGCTTCTCCTCTCAACTTATGAATGTCTTCTGTCGCCTGAAGATAACCTGATTGGGAGCTACCAATATCGTGAACCGTGCATCCATTAAAGTTTTATATACATATACTTGAAATGATCATACTTACCAGGTAGCTGGGGTCCAGAATCTGAAAATGGTTGAGGTATGTATTTAAGCACAACACTCACGAAATATTGGAGTACCTCAGCTTGACCAGTCCTAGCAGCCCTGTAGATTGGAGTTTCTCCCACCTTATTTTTCCTGCCGAGTAGGATAATTCCCATATTTCCAATTTTAAGTTTCTCAACAAAGCAAGTGGCTGCTTCACAATTCCCGACCGATGCAGCGACGTGAAGAGGAGTGTCGCCTTCGTGATTGGGCAGTGACAAGTAATAATGAAGTGACGGTAAATCATTTTTGACAATTAGAGCAATCAAATCTTTAACAAGGCCTTTCTTCTTAGCATACACTGCTTGATGTAATCCAGAATCTCCACTGCACCTCAGCGGCAAATAAATATTGGCAAAATCCGCCTTACAACGTTCCAGCAAATTCCACTTCTCGTACGCACTCTTCAATGTCTCACTGGGTGAACTTGCAATTAACAAAGACATCTCTAATTTGATTTACTCCAAGCTGCTACTTATGAAATGGTAGGGCTCGAGCTCCCTCTATATATATAATAGGGAGTAGAAAAAGGAATATGTGACATATACTTGGCTTAAATAAATGATAAATCTAAAAGAGAAGAATTCGAATTCTTCTTGTAATGTAAGCAATATACAAATAAGTTAAAGAGTGTAAAAGTTGCAAGATTACGTGCTTCGAGTAGTGAAAAGGTTATAAGACTGAATATATGGTACGTCATCACATGGGAGCATGTAACGCGTGCAGGCCAGGCCAGGTGTCTTACTCCAAACTCAAATGGCTCTAAGGGATCGAAATTTTTTTGAGAAGGAAACATATAACTAAATTAATATTAAATACTATAAATTATAATAAACATTTTAAATATTTAAAAATAATAATATATTTAATTTTAAATTTAAATTATAATAAAATATAATTCACTTAAATATAAATTGAGTTGTTACGTGCATATCACATGTATTCCACCGCAGCTACCACCACTATACTTCACTGCCGTTATCACTACCTTCCTCCGCCATCATTTCCGTCAATCTTCACTATTAGTATGAAAATATTTAATTTTCTTAATATTTTCTCTATATTTTAATACTTTAATAGAATCATGTTATAATTTAAATAAAAAAATTAGTATTTATTATAAATTTTAGAGATTTATTATTATTTATGCTAAGTTTTAAGAATTTAATCCAATTTTCTTCAAATTAAAAAAAGTAAAACATAAATTTTGATACTTTAGATGAGTAAAAGACTAAAGCATAATAATTTCAGGTGAAGATTGTGGAAGGCTAAAAATATAGTATAGAGTGTTAAGCGGTTATACGCTCTTTTCTGCATGAATGGCTACTTTTACTTTCGAAATATGTAATTAGCAATATGGACAATGTACATGTATCACCTCCTCATTGCACATATCTGCTCTTTTTTTTTTTTTTAACTTTATTCCAACTGTCGCTCTGAACTCGTTTTCTTTCCTTGTGAGAGTAGCTAGAAGCTTCACTTCTCCATTTGACGTCACCTACGTTCTTCCTCTCTTTCATAAATAGACAAGTGTAAGGTTGGAAGAGCATCATTAATCATAACCTCGCAAATAAGAAAAATTTCTTAATACAAAACTAGAGAAAGACTCCAAATTTCTTCCATTCTACATGCATCGACGCATAGGAATTCATCATCTTGCAGAACCAGGTGCCCTTATGAACCTGGTAAATGAGTCTTACGTAATTCATGCTATAAGCAACAAGTTTACATTAAACGCCCTAGCTATTAGTTGTTTTGAAACCTAGCTAATTACATGGAACAAAATAACATCACGCCTGCCTTATGCAGGACGACGGTACGAAGATATATCCAAGAGGTCTTAACATCGATTATGGAAATGATGACCGCCGTTGGAAAATATCAAAGGAGAAGTAAGCATCTCTTTCTTCTTGATCACTTTCCAATTTACTAGATGTTATATGTATGCACAATAAATCTTTCCTAATTGACATTGTTTTCATGTGTATATACATAGGAAGGATAAGAGTGATGTAGCAGAGTTGGTCCGAGTTAGTTGGTTAGATGTGTCTGGAAAAATCCCAGTAACAGAATCTGGAAAATACGAAATTGTGTTCAATGTATCAATGGACTTAAATTCTGCTGGTTGGGATGAGTGGGAAGTTTTATTAAGCGCAAAGGCAGGAAATCAGACACATCGCAGATGGTTCCCTTTTACAGAGATATTCGGCCGAAAAGAGAAGAACCTTCCAACTTTAGAAATCGCGGTTAAAGTAGAAGAAGGCAAAACCGAGAATATTTGCTTCAGTATGTTCGAAGGCTGGACTGGGAGCTGGAAGACTGGTTTGGTCATCCACCATGTATTTGTGAAAAACCCCTGAAGCCAATTACAAACCCACTTGAAACCAATATATATCGATCCCAGCGTACTTCCTATATACTCTCTATATGTAATGCATGCATATGTTCTTACCTTATTAGTGGGTGGTTAATTATATGATAATAAGTTGAAAGATATATAGCAATGGTGTTTATATGTATTTGCTTATACGCATAAATAAAAACTAAACAGTATGCGGTTATTGTTGTTGATAGGAGTACCAAAACTCACTCATATTACACATTTACTTAATTGAAACTGATTGGCAACATCTCTTCTAAATCCATGAAATAATAAATCAAGAAAAAGAAATCCATATATATATATATATATATATATATTATTGCATTCAGTTTTGAACTCCATGGAAAACATTGAACACATGAATAAGATTGAAAACCTGAGTATGAATAAGATGAGAACACGATTGTGGAGTCGCAAAATGATGTGTATTGTTAGAAATCCAACTATTTGGTAAGTTTTTTTGTTTTTTTTTGTTTGAATTTAAGGGCCCAAGATGCGGTTTCCGGATTTCAAACACAAGACCTTGCCTTAAGTTCTTACCGCTGGACAACCTCTTGAGATTTCTATTTGCTAAGTTACTCTTTCAACCAACTCACAACTCAATTTTGACTTTTGACTCCCAAGCCCTTATGCATCGACTCCAATACCATTAGTTAGAACTTGATTATCAAAACAAACTGCTGTAATTGATTTGAGGCAAATGGGATCACTAGAGAATGAGTTATAATTCAATCAAGCTGCTCTCAGTTCAAAATCGAGGCTCGTTTACTTCACTGTCAAGGGAAGTTCCAAATTTGAATTTTTGGCATCTTCGAACCACCCAAGCAAGTCCAAATATACCACTGGGATGTGTAGAAGCCCTTTAAGAACTATATTTAAATTTTACTTATAAATACTTTTTAAGCATATTTTTATTTATAAATTAGTTATCACTTATAAACATATTCTCTTAAACACTCCAAATGGACTCTAAAGTATGCTTGCTTTTATGTTTCACTCAACTTCAAATGGATTAGTCCATTATTTCTATTATATTAGCAACTTAGTTTAATCATGCTTTAAGTTAAATTTTCAATTCCTTTACAACTCCTGTAATCATTAACTCTTTATCTATTAATACAAGCACTTACAATCGCAGTTGACAAGTAAGCAATTTACATAAATCTGCTCAGTTTGTTTTATTTCCTCTCATTCTCTCAACATTTTATAAATTCTTACATGTATGAGGTGAAAAAGAAAAGAAAACAAAAAGACACAATATTGGGGGAATGACATTAAGCATGATCCTTTAGGTAAATACAACAAAGAAGTAAAACGAAGTATCCTTTAGGTAAATTAAAGAAAAAAAAGAAAGAACTCACAATTGGATTCTACACTGTGTACTCAAATTGCTCATATAAAAGTATTACTGTTAAATTTCGCAATCGCAATCTTCTGACTTCTAGGAGACAAGTGACGAAGAAGAGTTAAATGATAGACTCATCCCAACGTTTGATAAAAATCAGAATTGGTCCTCTAGAATGCTAGCGGAACCCAAAGGGTTGATCTAGTGGTAAAAAACCTAAGACCGATCTCAAAGTTTTGAGTTCGAAATCCACAAGCGTTATTTGCCTTGCCAAAAAATAAAAAGAGAATAATATATAATATTATTCTTTTATTTTTATAATTGTTTCCTATTTTAATCATTATATTGTACCATTTAGTATAACACTTTATTTGGCTAACGAATGAATTTGTTGTGCATGGGATCCCAATATTTTTAAATTATAGTTCCCGTTGCCTGGTCCTATGTGAACTAACAGGAAAGTTGCATTAGATATAATGAAAAAAATAAGAGTTTTTAAATTCTTGTCGTCCTTATATTGCGTTGGTTGATTCTAATTGGGATATTGGTAAAAAGTTTCAATATTTTTTTTTAAAATCTTTTATGATTTTATATTCTTCTTTCTATGTTTATTAGCCTAACACCCTCTTTAGCTTGCATTCACTCATTGAAATGACTATCTTATTTAATAACTATAAGAATTATGTTGTATTTAAACCTGTTATAGATAAAAATGATTGCAAAATTAAAAAAATATTGGAAGAAAATTCTACTTTTGTATTCTTTGGCTTTTATTTTAGATAATAAAGTTAAGTTTTACAAGGTCAATTGAATATGCCGTTTGGTTTGACCAATGCCTCAGCCGCTTTCATGAATTTAATGAATCGGGTATTTAAAGACATCTAGATAAATTTGTTGTTTTTATAGATGATATTCCGATATACTCAAAATTTGAGAAGGAGCATGTGAAGCATCTAAAAGTGATTTTGCAAATCTTGAAGAATCATCAACTCTACACAAAATTTAAGAAGTGCGAATTTTGGTTAGATCAAGTTGTTCTTCTTGGACATGTCATATCTAAGGATGGTATTTCCGTGGACCCATCTAAAACTGAAGCAGTAAGCAAGTGGCCCAAACCTAAGAATGCTTCCGAAGTACGAAGTTTTCTAGGATTAGCCAGATATTATAGGCTATTTGTAGAAGTGTTTTCTAGAATCGCCACACCACTCATTAGGCTTACTCGAAAGAATTAGAAGTTTGAATGGACCGTAGCAACTGAGAAAAGCTTTCAAGAGTTAAAGGAAAAATTAAGGAATGCAGCTATTCTTACCATCCTAGAAGGTGAGAATCGGTTCGTAATATACAGTGACGCATCTAAATTGGGGTTAGGAACCGTATTGATGCAAAATGGGAAAGTAATCGCATATGCCTCACGACAGCTTAAGGATTACGAAAAGAACTACCCAACTCATGACTTGGAACTACCTGCGGTGGTATTTGCCCTAAAAGTTTGGAGACACTACCTCTATGGAGTGTGGTGTGAAATTTATACCGATCATAAGAGTCTAAAGTATTTCTTCACATAGAAAGAATTGAACATGAGACAAAGACGGTGGCTAGAATTAGTCAAAGATTATGATTGTGAAATACGGTATCACCCGGGGAAGGCAAATAAAGTGGCTAACGCTTTAAGCCGAAAATCCTAACCAGCCTTGCTGCCCTACAAGTCTTACCAACGTCATTACAAAAAGAAGTGTATAATGCAAAAATTGAGTTGGTGACAGGATGATTATCAACCTTAACCCTCCAACCAAGCATACTTGAGGATATCAAAGGTGCACAAGAGTTTGATGAAGGGATAAAGAAAATCAAACAAGAAATGGGAAAAGATGAGCAGTCTGACTTTAAGATATCTATAGATGGGATCCTTAAGACGCTAGATTCTTTCATAAGCACATGAAACTCCGTATTCAGTGCACCCAGGGGCAACCAAGATGTAGAATGGCCTAAAAGAGCACTTCTAGTGGACCGGAATGAAGAAGGATGTAGCTCAATATGTGGGGAAATATTTGATATGCCAGCGAATTAAGGCAGAACATCAACATCGTGCTGAAGAATTACAAACAATTGCGATCCTGAAATGAAAGTGGGAACAAATTACTATGGATTTTGTCGTTGGACTTCCCAAAACCACAAAGGGACACGATGCAATTTGGGTAATCGTTGACAGATTAACCAAATCAGCACATTTTCTACCCTTACACATCACATCCTCCCTAGAACAGTTAGCAGAGCTTTATGTGCGTGAAATTGTTCGACTACATGGAGTACCATTGCCAATAATTTCATATCGAGATGGTAGGTTTATCTCAAACTTTTGGAAAAGTGTATAGCGAGTAATGAGAACGAGACTGAAATTTAGCACGACTTTTCACCCACAGACAGATGGCCAATCGGAAAGAACCATCCAGACCTTAGAAGATATGCTACGAGCCTACGTCCTAGACTTTAAAGGTGCTTGAAATCGATACATGCCACTGATAGAATTCTCCCATAATAATAGTTTTCAAGCAACTATTGGAATGACACCGTATTAAGCTTTATACGGACGGAAGTGCAGGTCACCAGTTCATTGGTACGAAACTGGAGAAGGAAACTTAGCAACTCCTAACTTCATTAAAACTTCTACTGAAGCAATCAAGAAAATTAAATAGAGAATGGAAACTGCTTTTAGTCGACAAAAGAGCTATGCAGATAAGAGGCGTAGACCTCTAGAATTCAAAGTTGGAGATATGATATTTTTAAAGATCGCACCAATGAAAGGACTGATGAGGTTTTGCCAAAAGGGAAAGTTAAGTCCAAGATATATTGGACCTTTTGAAATAATAGAACGTATCAGCAAAGTTGTCTACATGCTTGCACTACCGCCAAAGATGTCCTCAGTACATAAGGTGTTCCATGTATCCATGCTAAAAAAGTATGTACCTGATCCCGCGCATTTATTGGAAATTGACCCCGTGCAACTCCAAGAAGATCTAAAGTATGAAGAAAGATCAGTACAGATTTTGGATCGTAAGGAAAAGAGGCTTAGGAATAAAACCATACCCCTGGTGAAGGTGTTATGGCAAAGCCATAAGACAGAAAAAGCTACATGGGAAAGGGAAGATGAAATGAAAGAAAAACACCCAGAACTGTTTTAAACTACAGAGATGTATAGTAAAAAGGTTACCATGTACACATGTGAACATGAAATATAGTATGAATAGTCTATTTAAGGATAGCAATAAAATACGAATAAAAGTGTGGGAGTGGAAGGATGTTGCTTCTAGTATTAAATAAAGGAAATGTTGAATGACGCAAGCATATTGGCAAGAAACATTCAAACCCAACTAAAATTTTGAGGACGAAATTTTGTAAGGAAGGGAGAATGTAATCCCCCAATATTTCTAGACTACGCATTGTAGTGAGAAAATAAATTTAAAGTTGACTCATTAATAAATTCTAATTCCCACATATACCAAATTTTAATGATAAAAATAATAGGGATATTTTTATAAATTTTAAAACTTAATAGGAGCTTAAGTTTAATTATTAATAATAATAATAATAATAATAATAATAAAAGAAAAAGAAAAAATAATGAAGCTCCACGTTAATGCCCATTTGGAAACTCTTAAGTTAGCTAAATCATCATCTTGCATTAATCATCAAATGGAAAGATGAGTCAATAAGACACATGTCACCATATAAACTTTCAATTAACAATATAAATACCCATTTAGCCAAAGAGAAAATGGGCAGGAAAGAAAAAAGGAACCGTGAAGGAAAAAGGAAAGAAAGAGGGAGAGGGAAAGAAGAGGGAGAGGGAAAAAAAATAGAGAAAGGGAAGGGGAAAGGGAGAAAGAAGGAAAAGGGAGATTCGAGTCTACAACCTTTCATAACAAAGCTGTAAGTATAGTCTCACTGTAATATCCGTATATTGTTTGTTTATTATTATGATTATAATTATATTAATTGAGTATAATATTAATTATTAAGCATGATAACTTGATTATATTTGCGTTAGGATTATAATTATAGAATGCTAAGTAGAAGTGAAATACTATGATTACCATGCTATAAATAAGGATTATAACTAGAATGAACATAATATAGCATGATGGTTTGAGGATAGTACAAACTTTAAACATTAAATATATATGTTCATATTTCCAGAAGTTAATATTATGCTAAAATAAATAAGAAGCATAAGCATGCATAACATTAAAGTGAGGTGTTGTCTAAAGAATGATCGTTTGTCGATTATAAAAGACCCTAAATGATATTAAAGAAAATGTCATAAGCGGATTGTTGCAACGGTCATAAGCGGACCGCTGATTAAATATCAATTGACATGTCGGTGGTAGTATTCTCATAGCCCAAGTGTGTAGAATGATAAGAATTTATGCACGTTAGATACATGTCATAAAAGCACTAACTCACGATAGTAATAAAAAGAATAGTGATTTAAGTAGGACACTATCCCTACTGAGCTTCTAGCTCATAGATGCCTACCATGTGTTGTAAAAAATTACAAAGGTAAGGCGGTAAGCTAAGGAATAGGAAATTACATATAAGACTCGGCCTCTGTAAGCAATGAGTTTGAAAATTGATACTTCTTATGTATATATACGTATATGTGTATTCAAATAAAGAATAAAGTATTTAAAAAGTTTTGGGATTACTTTTCTATGACAAAGACTTCCGTAGTATTTTCAAATTATTACGTATATGCTTCAAACCGCTTTTGGAAGTAAAATTAATTTTAAGGAACAAAATTTTTATAAAAATAAGAAATTAATACACTTATTAACTATATATGTTTCTCTAGAAAAATATTTGATAAATTAGCTAGTTAGATCCTTATAAATATGATATGAATATTGACACGAAATTCGAAATGCAACTATATTGTATTGGATAAACGTACCCTAAATCAAGGGTAGTACTTTGAATTGTTGACAAGTAGTGCATGCTGGCTATTAGGTTTAAGACGGCGTACCATGTATTTCTCATACTTATACACAACATTGAGTGTCTTTTAAAACTGGCGGGAAGTAATTTTTAAGTGGAATATTGGAACCAATATGCTATTAACCGATGCTTTGCATTATGGGACATGATAAGCAGAAACATCGCCAATTTCTCCTCTGCATGGACGTATTGTGAGTTCCTTAAGTAACCTTTTGCCTTCGATCTATGACATAGACACATGAACATGTCTCTATCTACTCAGAATAACTCATAACACACCCTTGGATGCCCTCCTTATAACTCTGTAATATATTGCTTTCCCGTCAATGATGATGTCCTCACTGGCATCCTTACCACCTGAGCACTGTAATATGCATTCATGTAACTGAATCAAATCTTCTAGGTCATCTTCAACATCAAACGTTTAGAAATCATCGTCACTACTGTAATACATTGGCCAGTCTGAACAGCTTCGGTGGAACCGTCATTTGATGAGTAGTTTGGTTCCTACATTAGGTTACTGAAATGTGTAATTATGTTATTATATTTGATGTAATGGACTAATATTACATATGGAAAATACAAAGTAAAAGCAGTTTCGCGTAATCTGTATAACATGCATAAATTTGTTAACAATAACTGTTAACATAATGCAACAATATACTTAGATAGTGAACTGAAATTGAACAACCAAGTACATATAATATGATACATATTATTACATCGTATATCATTTTGAAAATGATTGTAATGAACCAATCATTAGAGAAGATTAAGACCTTTAGTAATAATTTGATGCAAAGTAGTATTTATGAAAATACTAGGTGGGCCCTTACAAATCAGATTGTAGTGTAATGCAGGAGAAAGGGTCTCCGCCCATTTATCTATATTTATAAGTGTTATTGATACCCAAGTGAAACATGAAAACTCAATTACTTTGAGAACAAATCAACTAGAAAGTACATTAATATTCCTTAAAGTTGCCTCACTTTATGGGTAATATATTCCTTCTTACACAAAGTAACCCATAATTATATACCCCTTTCAAATCAAGAATAGGATTCTTCATTTTGGAATATCATACATCTATTAATCCTCATTCTTCCGTGCACGTGAGTTTTTTTACATTGCAAGTTTCCCAACGAATATGCATCCTGATACTTTGAGAGTATTTACTACTTTTTCATATAAATTGATGTAATGTTAGTCTTCTTTATAAATTTGTATATATTTTGTGTTGTTTTGAAAGATTTCCATATGAGAAGTGTACAAGTGTTACTGTACGCAGGGCTGACCTAATTGCATTTGAAACAAATCCAAATAAACTATAAGATCTGGTACTGAACGGAACTAGTTAATATTAATGATTATCATCTGTCTTAACGCACACACATAGCACATATTTAATGGAAATAATCATACATACCATAACATGATGTCTTACAATAAACAAATAGAACATCCTACTTAAGTTATCGGAATAGTCTTAGAAGATGCAGTGAATCAAATGCAGTGAGTCAAACGAGAACAAGAGTTTTGATGACTAAATTCAAACCATGTTTGGAGTCAGATTCGACAGCCATGCCCTAAGACGTTCATCATCTCCATAAACATGCATGAACACCTCGGGTGGCTTTTGGTAGTAACATACCGATGGTAAGGATATAGGTTTCAACGTCTAGACCTACGATACCATTAAGAATAGACATGCAATCATCGATTGAGTTGACTTCGAGAATTGGCCGGCAAATACCTGAACTTGTAGAATCAGTATTCGTGAATTCCATCCGAGTATAGATGCAATCTTTATGTTCGCAACATCCCTAAACCTTCAAAATTATTTTTTGAACCATCAGCACCGTGAAGCAATCGGTCATCTGGGTAGCATGAGTATCCTTCGCCTTTCTTTTGGTCCCCTTATCCGGACCGGTAAGAGTAGATGTACCACCACCAATACTCGGGATCGTTTGGATATCCTCAACCGAATGGATACTTGCACGACCATTACTAAGGGTGGGCCAGGGATGGTGAACATCATTGTGGGTTGGTGGGGCGGTATATGACGGATGATAACTCCGCAGTGACCGTGCCACAACTCTTCGAGAGAGCAGAAACTCTTCCATTAATGGAGGCACGCCTATTCCAGGAGCAATAACACAGTCATCATCATCCAAGAAATGAACATAATCCGACAACATTTGAGACTCGAGGATGAAGTGGTTGGTCGAGTTGTTGAACTCCCGAATCACACCGTCACTTTCAAGAGGGATGTGATTTGATGAGTAATGTATGGTACCGGAAGCCAAGGTTTTAACATACAAGATACCAAGCTTATCAAAGTGGAAGCACCCCTTCTTACAAAACTGACCATATTTTGATTTCTTTTGAAAAATAAAATAAATAATTTTTTTTAAAATAGAACAAAAGACAAAACAAATATAAGGCAGTAACCATGGTGAAAGCAATAACCCTAAGGAAACCAAAGTAATTAATCATAACTGTAATGAAATCAAAATATTAATTAGTAACGTCCGGTAAATAATCGGTAGACCAGTGAAATGAACAAATAAAGGAGATCATGGACTTTATATGTTGCCACTTCGACTTTATTTGTTTCTGAATGAACTGGTGGATTGACAGGTGGTTGAATGTAATACGGATTTGAATCCAAACTTGCTTAGGGAAGGCACCATTAATCATTCTTACTTGTGCCATCTCAACTAACATGATGTCCAAAAGGCAACCTCCAACGATAAAGTCCATAATGCATCAGTAGCGTCAATGCTCTCCCTCGGCGGCATCTGTACACAGTCACGAGATTTGAAAACATTTAGTATGAAGCCAATTCAACGAAGCCATAGAGGAACGCTATAAATGAGTTATATAATCTGTAATTATATGATAATGAAGTCAGATGAATCATATCGATAATATCAATGATAGGCAAGCAGAAGAAATGCTACCCATTGAATGATGACAGCTAATGCACTTAGGCAATTGGACTGGTATGACTAGGAAGCAATGCAATTAGGAACTTGTACTATATATGAAGACATATGGTAAATACAAGTCATAACTAGGAAGACATCATCATTCTATGATGCTGACTATTACAGTGCAAATTTTTTTGTCATAAAATGTAGTGTATAAGACAAAACTAGGATAGATAAAATGACATGTAGCTTAGAAGGATTAAATAATCTATATATATATGTGATTAAATGCAGTCTATTTAATCTAGATATTATTAAATAACCATCATTATTATATAAGAAACACACGTATAAACTCCCAAACCATCTGAAAATTGAAAACAGATATTAGATATCCATAGAGTTAAAGAAGGCGATTATGAACTAGATGGTATAAGGCATCAATTGTGCTCATGCTATCTCTCTCTCCCTCTCGAACTATCTATCACTTTTTTGTTTTGTACGTTCTATCTTACAACAATTATCACATATCACATATCTTGCAATAGAGAATTCCATCTCTCTAAACGCACATCAAATAAGGAGGTAATGCTTATGGATTTTGCAACAGTTACCACAAAATAATAAAACATAAGCATTATCTGTCATCTGTTTTGAGTTTGAACTTAACCTTTCCACAACAGTTACCATAAAATGCTTATCTGTCCTTTAACATAAGCATCATCTGCTATAGAACAAAATAGAACATAAATATAGAACGATGGGAATAGAAACTTAACAGTTTTGGTTGAACTTGAGAAGAACGTCTGTTGGAGTTTGAACTTAACCTTTCCGACCTTCCCAAAAAACCCTACAAGTGAAGCACATGATTTAGGTTAAGTAAATCAAATAAGTTAATTGAGGTCGACGAATAATCGTTACCCGATGTTAGAGCTTCAAGAGAATGAGCTTCGATAGAAAAAAGTGGAGAAGAAAAAATGGAGCTTCAACAGATAGACCTTGGAGCTGGAAGGAATGGGTTTAATATATATGACCAGATCTTGGAGCTTCAAGAGGCTGTTGGAGCTAGATGCAGTAGATTGGGGATTCAGAGATTTTCAGAGCTGAAAGATGATGTAAGTTCAAATGTTGGAGCATGGAGGTGGGCGTTAGAGTTCACTAGTTCGAGCTTAAGAGGAAGGAGGTCTGCTCTATGAGGTAAGAGAGTGTGAAGAAGACATTAATGTTGGAATCGAGGGAAAAAATTGTTTATTTACAAAATGTGAACAGTGGGTTGGGACATTCAAATCGCAAATTTTTAGTAAAAAAATACCAAAACCATCGATTGTGGATCTCGTAAACAATGATTAAAATGCGCAAAAAAAAAAAAAAAAAGGTTTTTAATCAGACTATTAAAAAACGTCTGACACAAAATAACGAGCCCAAACAAGGTTGTCAGACTGCTTTTACATGTTTCATGATTTAAATGACGAAATGGGCTTTTTGATTCAACGACCAAGCACCCCCATAGTTTTTCAAGAGTTAGGGAGTAGCTGGCCGTTTCCGTAGCTGATCCTTGACGATGAAATTCACTTATAGAAATCCGGCGCCAGAATCTCCTATCTACTATCTAGTGTGCACTAAATTCCAATACTGTATTCTAGTCACCTTTCTTTGATGCATGCAAAATCTGATCCAAGGATCCATGGAAGTCACCTTTCTTTGTTGCAGGCATGAACAAATTCCATTAATAGTAATGTACTGTAGAGCTCTTCTTCATGAATTCTGAATTTGCATTTTGCCAAACGCCCTTTTCATCATCTTTTGGCCTCTCGTAGATCGGTAGATAACTTATATCATATAATATATGATAAAAATTAACCTTAATTATATAATTCTATATTTTAAGTATTTTACAATATCACGTGTCATAATTATAATTAAATTTTTTAAAATACTACACATATTATATTTCATAATATTATTATATCACGTATTATATTTTATAATAAAATTCATAAAATAATATTATTTCATAATTTACATCTAAATTTTTTAAAATATTCTAATATAAAAATCACAATATTATTTGGGTGAATAGAAACTCAAGTATATTGAAACTACGATCTTGGTGGATTTTCAAAATTTTACAGTTTTGATTTTCTGTCTCAATTAAAATGAATATAAAAATTTAAAGATTATATATATAATTATTAGGATTATTAGATTTAAAAGTATCACTTTTAAGATTTGTAAAATATACAAATTCATATGCTCTAATACATTGCGTGGGTTTGGCGACTAAGTATAAATATAAAGTCAAGTATCAACTCATTCCGACCATTATTCTTAGTATTTAGTTTTAATATAAAAGAATGAAGAATATTGTATGCTTTCTGACGTGGTGGTGGCATGGTAAGCATGTACGAACATGAATATAACTCCTCCATCTTTGAATCCTTACAAGGAAAGAAGTAATATAGTAACGTATGCAAATTTATTACTAGCTTTGCTAATTGCCAGATTTGCAAAAAGTCTCTTTAAATGGAGGCACTGCTTAATTGACTCGCTTAATTAACAGTGCTGCTAGCTGTTCATCATTTTCTTCTCTTCTCATCTCACCATTATACATAGTACTTCGCAAAGAAACTATACAGCCTTTGCTGAAGCCCTAAAAGCAGCATCTACGACAATGACAGAAAGAATACTAATGGAAGTGTTCATTTCGTCATGGTGGCACTTGATATGTTTTGTTTGTACGATGATTATCATTGCTTGTTCATGTGCAGAAAAAGAGCGAGCATTGTACATAGTCATAATGGAAGACGATCCACTTTCTTTCTTTGAAGGTTCTAGTCAATTGAATGAAGGTGGAAGAAGATCATCATTTGATCCAAACAGGTTAGATCCATCATCAGACTTAAACACATTCTAACTTCTGATAGTTAATTAGATCATAACTAATATAATTTCTATCTAGCTATTTGGTCTCTAATAACTTTATCTAGAATTTAAATTACTTTGTCATGATGATTAGTTTATTAATTAAGTCTAGTCGAGTCATATACGTAGGCATTTTGCTCGCGATTCTCATATATATTTCGGATTTATGATAATCAAATCATTGAAAAATGGTGTGAATGAAGAAAAAATGAGAGCTGGACTAGTTTGGATACGTTCGAGAATTTATTTTTTCTTGAATATGATTTATAGTTAACTGATATATATGGACATGAATATCCTGATATGAATTGTTGATCAGTGAAATGTTCAAGGCCCATGCAAAAAAGTTGGTAGAATCCCATGATGAGCTCCTACAGAACACTCTTGAGAGTGGAAGCTACAACAAGCTTTACAGCTTCAAGCATCTTGTTAATGCCTTCGCTGTCCACACCATCCCTTCTCAGGTCCTATCTCATCAATTCCCCACTTAATTAATTATTCACCTAAGTCCATTAGTTATAGCAAAAAAGAAAACCCTTTCCTATTTACTAATGTTATATATATATATATATATATATATATATATATATATACACATGAACAATAATAAATCCAGGCGGAGAAGTTGAGATGTGCTGAAGGAGTAATGTTGGTAGAGAGAGATAGAGGTGTAAAGTTGATGACTACTTATACTCCTCAATTCTTAGGCTTGCCAAAAGACCGGGCCCACCACAACCTGCTGGAAGAATTAGGGCATGATCCTCCTCATCATCATCATCATCACAACAGTTATGACTTATTGGGTGAAGGGATTGTGATTGGTTTTGTGGACTCAGGGATTAATCCAACACATACAAGCTTTGCATTTGATCCCTTGCAACCTTCATTAGAAAGCAATGATCATAACTATGCATCTCGCTTTTCCGGTGCTTGTGAGATGGGCCCAAATTTCCCAGAAAGTTCATGCAATGGGAAGATCATTTCCGCTAGGTTTTTCTCTGCTGGGGCTCAAGCTTTCTCTACTTTTAATGCTTCCTTGGACTTTCTCTCGCCCTTTGATTCTTATGGACATGGCAGGTACCTACATTTATTCACTAACATTAATTATAGAAGCACATTATTAATCAAAATGTACCCATAAAAATTAATAAATATTGATCCATATGGATCATCATATTAATTAACGTTCTTCAAGATACATGTATGTATGATCATCATACTTCTTATCAGGAGAATGTTTATGAAATAGTACCATCTCAAATGATCTGCTTATTTGAGTTTTTCCTTTCCTTTTTTTTTTTTTTTTGGGAAGTCATGTGGCATCAATTGCTGCTGGAAATGCTGGGGTGCCTGTAGTTGTGAATGGTTTCTATTATGGACGAGCAAGTGGGATTGCGCCACGTGCAAGGTTAATATTTTAATTAATTATTTATTAATTTGGAGTAGTATATATACTAACATTGCTATATGTTGTTGTTGTTAATGATTACTACAGAATTGCGGTTTATAAAGCTACTTATAATAGCGCGTCCAGTATGTCAGATGTGTATAGTGCTATTGAACAAGTAAGTAAGCTTCATCTAATTAATAAATGGATCACCTCCATCTTTACCTAAAATATAGGCTCTGATTCAATGAAGCTAGCTACTAGCTTTTGGCTGTAAGGAAGTGTTTTGGTTCGATTCACTAAGAATTGGATTAAAATCAATATTACTTATTTATTTAATTTAATTTTTTTTAATTATATATCTTTTTGTTATAAATAATATTTTGTATTTATTTATATGAAATCTTTTATATATTATTTGAATTTTAATTAAAATCATTTTTTATTAGTGATTTTCATTCACATTCTAACGTATAAAATTGCTAACTAATTTTATTTATTTATTTATTTTTAAAATAATTGCTTACGGCAGGCAGCTATAGATGGCGTGGATATTTTATCCATTTCTGTGGGACCCCCTGAACCAGAGAAAGATACATTTACATTCTTCAATGCATTTGATATATACCTGCAACGTGCAAGACGGGCTGGAATAATTGTAGTGCAAGCGGCTGGGAATGGTGGGCCAGGCCCATCTACAATTTCCTCTTACAGCCCTTGGGCTGTGGGTGTGGCCTCATCCACAACTGACCGATTCTACCCGAATTCTCTTCTTCTTGGAAATGGCCGAAAAGTTGGTGGATTCGGATTATCAGCACCTACGTTTGGAAAGGGACGTTTACTGCATAGGTTGGTATTGGCCAAGGACGCGATTAAGCCAAATGGGACATTCCCACCTTATAACATGGAAGAGTGTCAATATGCAGAAGCATTTGACAGAGAGATTGTGCGAGGCAGCATTCTCATCTGCACTCCCTCTGTTGGATTTTACAGCAATCGCTCCACCTTCAGTGCCATCGTTGATACAGCAAGAAAGCTAGAGTTGATGGGTTTCGTTTTTGTTGCAAATCCGAGTTATGGAAATTTCGAGCCTGACTTGTTTCCCACACTTGTTCCTAGCATCATGATCCCATATGTTGCCGACGCCAAGGTATACATCTATTTACCCATCAGCTTTCATTAGTTCAGTAGTTGATTAAACTATTTTTTATTTAATTATGTAGGTGATTTTAAGGTACTACAAGAAACATACACACAGGGATAAGAGAGGGTTGGCTACTAAATTCAAAGCCAAAGCAGGCATTGGAGAGGGAAGAGTTGCTTCCTTCGGTGGCAAAGCAGCACCGAGAGTCTCGAGATACTCATCGAGGGGTCCCGATTTCATTGATAGCAATAGAAAAATTGCAGCTGATGTTCTAAAGCCTGATATTCTTGCCCCAGGACACCTTGTTTGGGGTGCTTGGAGCCCTATAAGCACCAGCCAACCTTACTATCAAGGAAGCAATTTTGCACTCATGTCTGGAACAAGCATGGCCACCCCTCACATTGCGGGCGTAGCAGCATTGATTAAGCAGAAGAATCCGTGGTTGAGTCCTTCTATGATCGCATCAGCAATGTCCACAACCGCAACCAAATATGATCGCAAGAATGGACAGCTTATCATGGCAGAGGGATATTATTATGGCACTTTCTCTCCTTCTACTCCTTTCGATACAGGGGCTGGCCTTGTCAATCCCGCACGTGCTATCGACCCGGGCCTCGTCTTTTTCTCGGAATATGAAGACTATGCGAGATTTGCATGCACTATACCTGATATCAACACTAGCTACATAAGGTTCTGCAAGAAATTCCCATCCCTTGGACACCCGGCAAATTTGAATCTTCCTTCAATAACAATATCCAAATTGGTTGGATCCCAGCAATTGCATAGAAGGGTGAAGAATGTAGGGCGCAAAATAGAAACATATATTACCTCTGTGGTCCCACCAAACGGGACATCTGTTTCCATATGCCCTCCATGGTTTACCCTTTCTCCAGAAAAGACCCAACATTTAATCATACAAATCAATGTGACCAAGGAAAGGAATAGCTGGAGCTTTGGTGAAGTTGTATTCACTGGAACATTAAACCACATTGCAAGGATGCCCTTATCAGTCTTTCCCATTTCTATGTCCTAGAGAACTAGATGACAATAAAAAGTAAACTCTCAAGCATCTAGAATTAGCCCCCTCATATTTCAAAATCCCTTCAATTTTTTCAAATATAATTTTGTCATCATTTTATAATCAAAATTAGAAATTGGCATATATGCTGAGTACGTAGATCACGTCAACATAATTATGTAAAATAAAAAAAAAATTACTATTTTTTCCATTTCTAACCCAACTAATCAACTTTTTCAATAATAAATTCTTTTAAATAAAAAGACAGAAAAAATTAAACATTTAGTGTTTAAGAAATAATAATAATACTAGTAATAATGCTTGTTGTTAACTATATTATTACCATACCAAACGGGTTTCATTGTTTATAACCTTTTTTTTTTCCTCTAACACCGATTTTTTGTAATGATGATGAAAACCAGTTTTTAAAACATGAAATATGTTTCCAACGAGAAAGGCTTGAATGTATACGACTAAGATTGTAGGTTTAGTTTCAGCCATTGTAAGAGGATAGAGTTTAAAAAATTAAGCCCTAAGAAAAGTTAAGAGTATTTTCTGCCATGTAAGAAATTAGGTAAAAACGTTGTAATTTGTTATTTAGAATACTACAAAACTTACAGGTTATACAGAATACATATCAGTAAAGTATTTCTATTTTCCAGCATAATATGTACATTTTATGCCTACTTTTCTGAGAGTTTACCAGATATATGTCGAAGTTTTGAAACATCAGGGAACTAAGATCCCGTTTGCAACACCATTACGTTGGGAGCAAAACACTTCAGAAACAGTTAAAAGACCTATTTGTAAGTTTAGACGAGGTAAATCTAATTTACTCGTAAAAGGTAAAATAAATCTCTTTCACCATATCTTTGTCTATAACTACTACAGCCTACACGGCACATCTTATACAACAGCTTTTACGTTAATGAATTATTGCAAGAGAAAGAATGCATTAAAAAAAAATGAACTACTTAAGGACGATGGAAAACTATAGCTGTTGGGTCATGCACATACACTCTTTACACCTCGGATACCTATAAATACTCCTGGCCTTTGGCCTTGTTTGGACATGTTTAGTTTGCCGAACAGCCTTGCGCACTCTCTGCTCAAAAACCCGCCATTCAATGGTTTGGTTCTTTGTAAAGATATCTGAAAGCCTTCTTTTGTTGGGGCGAATAGTAGGCATTCTACCTCCTCCGTAATATATGCGAAATCCAGACACAAGAGAGGATAATTGGCTTCCAGAGTCTGTCATGGCAAATGCATCGGAAGCAGTGCAGGCTATGAAGTCCAGTGCAGCTAACTGGAGAACATGGAATAAGGAAAGCATGGAATTTAAATGTATGTCCTTAAGAAAGAACATTCATATATATGTCAACGTTCAGGGGCTGATGTGTCGACAGGAATGTAACAGTAAACAGAAAATTAATCCATCCCAGGACAAACAAACAATGATAGATAAGCACCGCTTATTAGATCGAGACGTCACCAGAGAAAAAGAAATTCATATACGTATATACTACTACTACTACTACCATAAAAGAAAAGTGAAAGATCCAACTGGTCAATACATCCATGGAAGTACTAACCATAATGAATCCTTAAATACTTTTCAAACATGAAGTCTGAGTTTGACACACATGCAGAAGAAGGGTATTTTTTGCTGTAAAATATAATAATTTTCTATAATTCTAGTTGATTCTTAATACAAACTAATGCCGAAATTTGAACCTAACTCATAAGATTACCAGAAAATATGTATTTTCATTGGGAATAAACATCGAGAAATTTCTAAAGTGGATGTCCCGTTCTGAATTACAAAGCTACTGAACATTCATGAACAAATATCATTTTATTTGAATTTTCAGTGAAAAGCTTGATATCTTCTACAAGTTGTGCTTAGGGCTGCCATGGTCTACTTTAAAACATATTACCATCAATAAAGAACTCCATCATTATAAAAATTATGCTCAGAAACCCTTACATATTTTATTTTCGTTTCATCAATTGCCAGAAGTAATTAATACCTGAGATGAAAAGTTCATGAATGGTTCGAGTTCAGTTGACGTAAGCAAATTTTCCTTTGTAACCAGATTAGGGTACAAGCTGGTTAAGGCAGTCAACCTACCCCTCCCTCCATATATTTGTGAGCCTGCAACAAATATCTTAGTCTGACGTTTAAACCCAAGAGCAGCAATCATAAGGACTGCTTCCTCGGGTGCCAATGGACATAGGCCTTCTGTTCTTAGAGCTTCAGGAGACGGTAACCTGAACGGTTGTAAGATTTTAGGCCAGATCATTCCAAAGTTTTCAGGACTACGTAAGGCTTTCATGTACACGCACACACAAAAAAAAAACTATAAATATAACTATAAGATGAAACAATTAAAATCAAATTAATTCAGAAAGGGCCCTAGTAATATAGGATAGGTCTACCTTTTAATTATCAACAGATCTGCCTCCTAATTTAAGCGAATTAGGTCTGCCTCTAATAGCTTATACATCAACTACTTTAAAAATTGCAATGAGCAGCTTGAGTAATTCTTTTGATAAACTTCCCCATAAGATCTGCTACTATCTTATTTGCCAATGCTATGAAAAATCCAGTGAGAAACACGTTACGGAAAATTGTTTCCCTTAAGATCATGCTTGTTTTTGGTACGCATCATAAGTTGTCTTCACAACAAAAAAGATAAACATATTGCCAAAGAAGGTTCACTAAATATCAAATCATGACTAATCAATCAAAATAGAACACATCATAACCTAATATAGCACCCGCCAAATAATCTGGCATATTATCCCCCTTGGTTATGAAAGAATGCTCTAGACATGGACAAATAAAAGATGGAAATAAGAGTACATAGGAATAGTGTTACATACTTGTTGGACTTAGTGAGAAGGGCCAATGCGGGGAAATGGACTTGACGATATGCTTCCAACTCTTTCCTCTCTTCTTCACCCCCACCAAATTCACACAAAGAATGAGCTACCATGTCTATTTCAAACCTCAGATGTAGAGCTAGATATCTTGAACCCTTTTTAGCATGTGTTCCATTTTCCGTCAAAATTGATTTTGCAAATGGACCCAAAAAATGTTCATCCAATGGTCCAAGCTGACTTGCATGACGACGTAATCTTTGCAGAAGCAAAGCCCCAGCTTCTTGTATTTTGGGAACAAATTTCAAAGCATGAAAATTACATCTGCACCGAAGTCTCTAGATGAAGTTCCCCAATTAGGAAGGGAAAATTAGAAAGCTAAGGAGCATGAAAGTAAAAGAATAATACAAGAAGATGATCAAATATTGAATAGCCAACAAGATATTTATAGAGAATAAAATTTCATAGACACGTGGGTATGACTTACCTGCAACTCGAAAGGTATTGGGTCAAATGCCAATCGATTTCCAAATCCAACAAAATGGACGACTCTATTTTTGAGAAGAATAGGGAGAATGTTTTTTAAGTAAAAACTCAGCTTGGCCTCTTTTCTTATGTCGACATCTGTTACCTGCAATCACATTAAACAATCAGTTAAAGCTAAACCCGCCACTTAAGACTAATACTGACCCATTAAATGAACCATGCAAAAGGGAATGGACATACAACACTACCGATTGCCTCCAAATTTAATGAGCGAAGTTCTTCTGGAAGTTCCTTCACCATCCGTATATCAGGAGTAATGTAGTTGATAAAATTTTCCTCCTGGTAGATATCATTGAATTGGCTGTGAAATTAAAATTTGATATTCGTCACTTTTCCATCTAAAAAGATAATAGAAGAAAAAGAAGCATGTAATCAAACACATGTACCTCAAATTCAAGTATTAAAATGACATTATGGAAACACTAACCAAGACTAACTGAATTACGAATTCCCAATGGATATATAGACACTCTTATTTTCACTTATCATAAAAAGACCTTCACAATATGAAAGAGAGAGAGGAAGAACATATAAATAAAAATAGTAAATAAAAATAATAAATAAAAATAAATAAAATGAAGAGGAAGAAGAAGAAGAGAGAAGGGGGAGGGGGGACATTACCTCACATCACTCCATACGCTACTATACAGAAATCTGGGAATAACCAGAGTTGAATTAAGGAACCGAGCAATAACAATAGCATTGCAAATCTGGGTCATTCAGCCAAAGAAGTAACGGTCAAAACATGCATCAAAAACTGATTTAAAGATAAGGCAAGTCTTAGATAAATAAATGTCTGAACCAATCAAAAAGGAGCATGAGAGTAAAACAATAGAAACAGGAATTGGATCAACTTACAGCTACTCGCTGTTGGTTCAGCCCACCATTTGCAGTGACCATGATGTAGCCATTATTACCCTCTATCAGCACCTCAAGCAATTTACATCGTTAGAATCAGAAAAATTTAAACTTAAATCTATTTACTCAACAAAACCAAATATGGATAGAGAGACTCACTGTTAGGCTTCCAGTTACGTTGATCAGCACAAGGTCTCCAAGCTGAAGCAGGAACAAATGGCTCCTGCCACAAGTCTTTCGGCTCAGATTTCTTTTGTCCCTGCAACTCAAAAGTTTTTCGTTTTACTTTATAACTAACCAAAACAGGCCAATCCAGAGAGCAATAAAGTGTTCTAAAATAAGATTCAGTATGAGGTGTTCTTCGCTTCATAAAGATAGTATACAAAATGGTCTACGAATACCTCAGCTAAGGCATGCGCAGCAAGAGCTAGTAATCTACTATAACGAGCCGCTTGAGGTCTTTTCCCTTTACTAATCTTCAATTTTCCCTGTAAAGATCACCAATAGGCATAATCAATATAGTTGCATTTTTAATTGTACTGGTACTAGCCAAATTCGTACATACATGAACTAAGATCTTAGCTGTGGTCGAATTCATTGACAAATCACCATGAACCTGGACGTCATTATCCTGAAGCCGCAGAAGCATGACCGAATTCACCAAGAAAAACAAACCAACAAGTCCAATCAGAGCCATAAGCCATTTCACACGCTTTTTCCGGTACCACACTCTCTTCACCCGTTGACGAGCCTTCAATTTATGACTATTCAGATTCCATCGGAAACCAGGAAAGTTCAATCCGAGAAACGACGATGCGTATCGAATATCGCCCGATGATCGATCGGAGCTCGAAAAACGGCTGGGAATAAGCCGAGGAGAATGACTCGGCGGGTTTTGACGGCTCCTTGGCGTCGTCGAGCCGGATCGGGGCAAAAGAGAATTTGATCTGACGTGGTTGGAGTCTGAGTGAAGCTCGAGCTCGTTGTCTACAGGTTCTAGGCTCCCTAGCACACCGTTTAGCTCGTTATTAGATGCATTAGAGGAGTTTTCGAGGTTAGCGATGGAAGCCATGGACGGGGCTCCCAAACACAGTTTAGCTCGTTATTCGGAAAAGGAAGATGCGAAACTTGCAAAACCATCAGAAAAGCTGACTTGGGCCGAGCCAATTTTATATATTTATTTATTCTATTTATTTATTCTATTTATTTATTTATTTATTTATTTATTTATTTATTTATTTATTTATTAAGATTTATGTTAATTTTATTTATTTATAGATCTATAAAGTTTAAAAATATTTTAATTGTAGTTATATAATCTAAATACAAAATTTTGAAAATTAATTAGTTTCGGATTGAAATCATAATTTTAGATTAAAAATTTGAATTGAAATCTTTATTTAATAATTTTGTATTAGTTTTAAATATTATAAAATCATACAAAAAATATATTATAAAAAGAAATCCTTACAGTTTTTCATAAAATTTAAAAATATCTTAATCAAAATTAAATGAATTAAGATAAAAATTCTTGAATATTTAGTTTTTCCAAGGGGTCTCTGATTATAAGTTCTTGTTGGTCATGGCTTATAAGAACCTATCTACCAATCTTATAATTTTTCATAAAGTTTAAAATCACCTCAATCGGAGTTATATAATCCAAGATAAAAATTATTAAAGTTGACTGGATTATAACCGAAATCTTGATTTCGGACTGAACATTCAAACCAAAATCTTTGTCCAATAATTTTGAACTGGTTTTAGATGTTATAAAATCATAGAAATAATATATCATAAAAATATATTCTTATAACTTTTTATAGAGTTTAGAAACACTTTAATCAAATTTATATAACCTACAATAAAAATTCTCGAAGTTGACTCGTTCCGAACTAAAATCATGATTTCGGTCTGAAGATTTTAGTCTAAATGTTCAGTCTGAAATCATGATTTTGATTTAGAACCGGTCAATTTTAAGAATTTTTATCTTGAATTATATAATTCTGATTGAGCTGTTTTTTGACTCTAGAGTCTATTTTTATGATATATTTTTGTATGATTTTATAACATTTAGAACTAGTCCAAAATTATTAGACAATGATTTTGGTCTGAATGTTCGGTACGAAATCATGATTTTAGTAATGAGCCAGTCAACTTCAAGAATTTTTATCTTGAATTATATAACTTTGATTGATGTGTTCGTTGACTATATGGAAATATCTATAAGATTCTATTTTTATGATATACTTTTTTTCTAATTTTATAACATCTGGAACTAATTCAAAATTATTTAACAACGATTTTTATTTGAATGTTCAGTTCAAAATCATGATTTTTATAACATCTTGAATTATATAATCTGATTGATGTGTTCTTTGACTATATGGAAATATCTATAAGATTATATTTTTATGATATACTTTTTTTTATAATTTTATAACATCTGGAACTAGTTCAAAATTATAGAACAAAGATTTCTATTTGAATGTTCAGTCTAAAATCATGGTTTCGGTCTGAAACCAGTCAACTTCAAAAAAATTTATTTCAGATTATATAATTCTGATTGAGTTTGTTTATAAATTTTATGGAAAGATCTTATTCTTATGATATATATATTTTTTTATAATTTTATAACATTTAAAATAATACCAAAATCCCTCTCTCTTTTTCATTCTTCGTTCTTCATTATTCTTCGGATCTACGAAGCAAACCTAGAGAAGCTGGCGAACAACCATTGAGATGGAGGGAAAGAAGAAGATGTCGGACAATTAAGTCTTTTAATATTTTTCTTTTATTCTTCTTCTTTTTTCTTTTTTAATTTAATTTACTTATTTATTTTCATTTATTTTAATGTTATATAACAAAAATTTTAAGAATAGAGACATTTAGCAAAACAAGTATTTGAATTCTCTCTATAAGTATGTATCATCATTTATAGAGATTATTTTAGTATTTCCCTTACTTCAATAAATTCATTCAATATTCATTTTGTTAAATACCTTTTATTTCTTTTTTCCTTTTCTTTTTTTTTTTTTGACCTCTAAACTAAATAAAAAACTATTAAAAAAAAGAAAAATAAATAAAAATAAAAAAAGATCATATTAACCCTCGCTTCATCAAACCTTCACATCTAAACTAATATCTTCATCTTCATCAAACTTCTTCGATCAAAATTTTTGAACAAATTCATAATAAATAAAAAATATATACAAATAATATAAATATATATTTTAATTTTATGTTTAGTTATAAATAAAAAAAAGTTGGAATCAAGAAATTAAATATACCATATAACCTAATGATGTTCTATATATATATATATATATAAATAAATCTTTTTCCTTAAAGAAAAATATTAACTCAATAAATTAAAATTTATATTTAAAGACACTTGTAATTTCATTAACTTTTGATATGTATAAAAATTTACAAGAATAAAATTATATAAACTTTTTATCAAGTTTAATTTTATGAAAATAAATACTTAAATATCCAAAAGTAATCTGAAACTAAATACTAAAAATAAAGTACCTAAAATAAAATAGGTAACGATAACAAACTACTGTGGTTGAAAATGATTGAATATTGAAGGATAACCTATAAGTAGTCATTTATGAGGACTTTCTTTCTTATTCCCCATCATTCTAGTAGCGACCCGTACTCGAGTTTTGTAACGCTGGAGTCCGAACATATTCAACTATAACACTACAGTTCTTGGGTCTTTGTTGTAATAGCATGTCAAACTTGCCAGACACGAACATCATTATTTTGACAATCTCAAAATAATTAGGCTCTCTTATCGGCCGGTTGAATTAGAATAATAAAATTTGACAATTTCATCCTTTATTATTACTTACGCTCTTAATAAGTTATATGAAATATTTAATTTTTATGATAATAAATATAACTACTTGTGACATCAGATACAAGAATAAGATATTTGACTTAAGAGGAAAAGTTAAAATTTCGTTAACATTTCCAATTCCAGTTTTAGTTTTAGTTTCATTGTGATGGAACTCTAGAAATACCTCGAAACTGATTTCTTATTTTTTGATTTTTGTGCAAATGATTCAAAATTCTTATGCCTTTTGGATTGGTGGAAGAAAATCTCTACACGATTTCTTACACTAACACGACTTGCTCGAGATGTATTAATTGTTCTCGTCTTAATGGTTTCTTCTGAATCAGCATTCAGCATAGGTGAGAGAGTTATTGAAGATAGAATGACTTCGTTAAAGTTAGAATTGGTTGAAACATTATTATGTATAAGAAATTGAGAGCATGCAACTCATCAAAATCAACATAGAGCTCATAATGAAAACTTAGTTCAATATTCTTAGAATATATTTTTAGATAAAGATTATTTTACAGCGGGAAGCAGTTATACTATCTACCAATGACCAACCACTATTAATAAATAGATTATAGTTTATTACCAAAATTTTATTATTTATTTATGGCTTCATTGTAACGTCCATTTTTTCCTCCTTAAGGACGAGAGGTTTTTTTTATGGAACTATAATGATTGAGCCACAATGGTTTAATCATCTATATATTATTTAATAATACGTAATGAAACTTTTATTTGGTTAAAAATTTGTTTATTTATTTGAAATGCTCTTAATTATTTGATAATTTGATATGCTCTTAGTTATCTTGTTGTAAACTTTGATTATACAATTTGATAATTTTGTTTGGATTGTTCTTGGACCTCTTGATTTCTTACATTTAAGAATTAAGATTATATTTTGCTAGTTTACTCTATGGGTTGAAGGGTCGAATGCCTTGAGGCACTAAGAATTAAGATACATAGACCGACGTCTCACATGTTTTTCTGTGGTCGAAGAGTCGAAGTCCTTAAAGCCTTGAGATGCACAGACCGACGTCTTAGTCACTTTCACATGTCGGTATGTGGTCGAATGGTCAAAGGCCTCGAGACTCCTAAAATGCACAGTCAAGGTTGAGGGGTCGAAGGGTCGAAGGGTCAAAGGACCAAAGGTCATCTCACATTTGGATATTGGTTTTGATATACAGGTCTAATATTTAGGTTCAATGATGAAATATTCAATTTTTATGATTTTAAGTCTAATGTTTATTATTTAAACATTAGCTTATACCTTATGATAGAAATGTTCGAGGTTTCAAACTTTAGGACTGATTAAAATTAGTTACTTTACATTAAACATTAGCTAATATCTCTATTAAATTGGTAAAGACTTTTTTACTCCACAAAAAGTCAACATAATAATATTGAATTAGTAAAAAAGAAAATATTAACATTTTATTAATTACGTATGGGAAAATGAAAAGATTTCTATTAATAGGGTTAGAAATTTGATCCACGTACACACTAACACTATCATTATGTGTAGTTAATTTTTGTATATCAATTTATAGTAATTAGGGTTGCAAATGGCTTCCATATTAGTTATAGACACATATTAAATGGCATTGCATTAGCCATTAAGTAGCCCTTAATCTTTCATTATTTATTAGGTTTATGAAAAATATGAACAGCTAATAGTTTTTATTACGAGAAAATTTGAGAACCTAACTCCTTTTAAAATTTGTTTTAAAAAATAGTCTCATTTTAAAAAATTATAGTAGGTCTCTTAAAAAATATTTATGTTTCACAATGTAAGAAAAAAATATTTTAATTTATTAGATTTATGAAATACGTTGCAAAAATAGTAGTCTTTTTAATGATTAGAACACCACTTTTTTCATCTTACTCTTCTCTTCTTCTTTGACTGATGATGATGAAGGCCAAATAACTCAACAGTCTGCACAGACATGAAATTTTGTTGATGGAGCTTAATAGCTCCATTAATGGAGATCTCCAAATAATTTATTTTCTCTTTCTTGAAAAGTTTCAGGCCTATATCTAGCCTAGAAATTCGAAACATAAATCTAGGTCCGAAAATATATCTAGATCGAACTTAAGGCTGTGATATCAATTGATATTAAATTCATATATATATATGAGGCCAGAAAATGAAATGTGACATTTATTAATTAGTCACCAAATGATACCACAAAATCACTCTTCACCTGGCAAAACATTGCCGAAACAAACCCAAATATCTCTATTCATAGTTTGAATCTTTTGTTTGATCCTATCTTAATAAAAGTATTTATGTATTATGTATTTCTATTCCTAATCAACTGGAACTATGGTCTAAAATTGGACGGATTACTGATTTAAAATCTTGATAAAATCTTTGCTCTGAAAACCGGCTAGCACGTCTCCTTGCAGCTGCAGCCATCCTAAACCTTTGACTTTCGGGCATTCTTACAAGTTTCAAGATGGCATCTGCATATTCATCAACATTGGAGGCAAGAAATCCTGTTTGCTCCCCATCTTCTTCTAGAACTATGTCCATCTTTGGACCTGCAGAATTATGAGCTAAAAGAACAGAGAATCAATCAAACATATTGGCACATCATCGTAAGTGTATATTATATAGTCATATCAAGGAGAAATTACTAAGAAAGAGAGGAAAAACAAAAGATGGTTATTACCAATTGGGATTGCACCTGCAGCCATATACTCTACAACGCTTATACCAAAGTGTTCATCTGTCATACAATGAATTCCTGCGATGGCACTTGCCAAAAGTTCCACCAAGTCCCTGCCAGAAGCAACAAAACAGGTTTGCTTACACTATTTCGGTTTTTGGGATCGTTCCAGATGGCAAAATGTAATTTGCTTACTTCTCTTATCATCATAGCTTTGTATCAGATGGAAGCTGATTGATGCTGACATAAAACCCCAAGTCTAATACCGGGAAAAAAAAAAGTGATCTATAAACAAACTGACTGGAACTGACCTGTAGACCACGTTCTTATGAAATTCAACATCCTGATCCACCTTAAGCTCAAGTGCTTTATTTTTCAGATTTTCTAGTCTTTCTTCATCCGATATATTGCGACAACTACCCACAAGTAGCAGCTTAGGCCTTGCTAAGCCTGCATCTAAATTTTTAATAGCAACTGAAAAGGCTTCGATTTGGAGGGCATGAGCCTGAATAAATAAATCAAAGTTGTACAGGACTTGTAATAGCAGTTGACTGCCTATAAATTAGCCTCCACGACTTTGCTACCATTGATTAGTAATAAGTGTCTATGTAAGTACCCCCACCTTTTCGGGACGAAATTGAGCAACAGAAATTATTATTGGAGTTTTAGTAGGCCTTTCCAAAGGAAGCACCTGATTCAGAAAATGATGTCAAAACCCAAAATTATCATAATCAAGAGAGAAGAGTTGGTTTAAACCTGGAGTCCAGAAGTATTGCAAGGTGGATAAACTAGCTTGGTGCGATTAGGAATTCTCCATAGCTTTTCAATATGTGACCAAGTCCATGAAGAATTGACCATTGCAAGGTGTGCATAAGAACCTACAAAGCCATACATCCAGCTAAATATAGTATAGTAGATAATCTTGCACTGAGAAAGCCAATTGCTGTCATAAAAAAGAAGTATTCTGTTAGGTTTGAGTAAAAATCAGACAGAACCATGAATTTGCAAGATCCGACTAGAGAGATGCATATATTAGCATTGAAGAAGAGAAATGTAAGCAGGGTAACTCTAAGACAATGAAGTATATTGATCAAAACAAGAAGAAAAGAAGAAGAAGAAATGATGAGCATTAATAATTATGTTCTCAATGAAAAGAAAACTATTAAATATGACATTATGACACATAAAAGATATCCAAAGACCTACTTTGAATTCATTGCCATGAAAAATCAATTAGTCCCAAAAATTTAAGGCAAATGAGTTTTCCCAAAAAACCACCCCTCATACTTTTTCATCTTACAACGATCAGAAGATAACTGAAAATTTCCAAAATAAAACATTAAGTTACAAGGAAATAAATTTCAAAGAAATTTATGCTAAAGAAGTTGTGGTTCAAACCTCTGAGCAATCAAGGCGTTATTATTATACATTGAGCTCCTCTTACGAACACGAGAAAGCATGTTAAGACTGATAGTAGGATAATGTGTATAGCAGACCACCTTGCAACCAAATATCCTAGCAATTGGATATGTAAAAGCATATCCACTAGTATCAAAATAATATAAGGGAGTAAACTTGCACAGAGCTTCCCATGAGAGATAGATTGATCCAAGGCTTTGACCGATTATTGTGAAACGAGGATATGTAGTTTCTTCAATCCACTTCCTTCTACTGAGATGCACCACCTATTCAAAACAAATAGATCACTCTAGTAATCTACTCCTACAAAAAAATCCCTTGAAAACTAGTTCGATGTTACTTTTACCTAGTTCCTAATACCAACATATATTGCACATATAACCTAAAAAAATTTCAACAAAGTAGAACAATTCCACTTCATTTCAAATTTTCAAATAATAAATATTAATCATATCTTCTTTTTCTTTTCTTTTAAGATGAATATATACATGGAAAGAGAGGAGTGACAAGGTACCATGGGAGGGGAAAGAATTTTGACGCCAAACCGATCTAGGGCACGAGCAATTAGGGTTTCAGGAGAAGAATCATGATCGCCGGTATAAATGAAGCAGTCGAGATCAGGGCTTTCTTCCTGAATAGCTTTAACGGCGCACCACAGCACTCTCTCTCCTCCTCCACCATCGTTGGTGTAGGGATGGAAGAAACCCACGGCTTTCTTCCTCCTCCTTCTGCTGCTCAAAATCTGGATACTGAATCTGATAACTATTGCTGATAATGCAGTGAAGATTGCCCATAACAGCAATCTGATTTCCATTTCTCCTCAATTTTCTCGCGCTTTTCTTTTTTGGGTCCAAATTGATACTTCTAATCGGATTCGGAGACTAATCGGCAAGTCAAAGCCGCAATTCAGCAGGAATTTTGACAAGCACAATTACAGTCCTAAAAAAAAATTAAAGAAAAAAGGAAAAACAGAACGACGAGTATCTTGAATCTGAAGGAGATCCGCGAAGTGTATTTTGATTATTACTGCTTTTGTCCCTGTATTAAACTTATTGTTTTAATATCTCGGTCCCTGTATTTTATTAAATTATAAGTTGACCTCTAAAGTTTCTTTTTTATCCAATTTTAATCTTTGGAAGGAGTAGAAAGAGGAAAAATAAAAAATATATAAGAAGATTCACTTAAAAATATATAAGGGCCTGTTTGTTTTCGTGTTCTGAAATATGTTTTGCATTTTAAAATGTATTTTATTGATATGTCATGTTTTAAAGAGAGAGATAACCATATCAAATTATGTTATATTTTTGTTTATTGATTATTTTTAATAATTATAAAAATATTTTTAAATATTTAAAAATTAAAATTTTGCTTTCTTCCCTAAATCCCTTTTACCACTTCCGACGTCGATTCGCCATCGGAGGCAGACGTGATATAAGATATTTGGAGAAAAAATTAAAAATATTTTTTTAAAATATTTTTTTATAATGATTTAATATATTAAATCATGTCTATCAAAAATATTTTTTTTTCAAACACATTTCAAAACGGGTTGAAACGTGCAAATAAACAAACCCTAAATGTTTTCATTTCAAATTTTGACATGAAAATTGACAGTCAATTTCGGTGCTCAAATCGTCCATTGCAAGTAACATCAACTTAAATTATTAAAATAAATCGTCACATGATCAAAAGTTCAATATGATTAGTAGTTCTATACATACTTTAGAGTTTAGGCAGGGGAAATTAGCATTAAACCCTAAACTTTAAGGTCATTATAATAGATATAGAAAAAAAATTATTATTATAATCAAATCCTAATTTAAAACTTAAATTATAATAAACTCCTTATTTTATATAAAATAATCTAAAATTTTAGTATCTCTAAATTAATATTTTCTCATTTATCTCTAAATTTTTATTTTTAACACTTTTGACCTACATATTTTTCAAGTCAATTTTTTATCTCTACACCATTTCATCACCACCTTAACAAACCCTTTTGTTGCAGCCTCTTTCGACTACTATTGTCGGAAGTATTCTAAATTTAAAATTTGAGGAACAAAAGATTTTAAATTCATTCAAATAATTTTAAAAAAAATAATTTTAACTTTTACCTTTCTCTGTCAAAATAAAAATTCATTTGCGCACTTTTTAAAAAGTGGCGTTTATTTAGCAATCACTCTTTTTAAAATAGTTATCATGAGCCCTTTAATTCTAGACACTTGCAAGGCATTCATGTTTGATAAAAATTTTCAACTATCTTTCTCAATTCTAAAATTTAGTGTCTACTAACTTCTATATTTAAAAATCTAGCTCAACGAACTATTCATTATTGCATGGTTTCATAAAAAAATAACAAATAATAACATATGTAATTTTATAAATTATATCAGCTACTAAAATTAAGAGTCATTTTAATCCTAATTAAGCTCTCACTATTTTATTACAACCTATATTACACTTTTATGTGAACCGAAAAACTATGTTTTCTTCCAGTGGATAAATGACATGACCCACATATCAAATAATATGGTCACATGTGGCTGTAGCCAACAATAATAAACATACAAGGTGGCGAAATAACTTTCACAATCACATCACATGTGACTACTTTACTTGCCTCTCTAGTAGACCATTGTTATCTGCAGCTAACCATGTCTCCAAATTAAGCTTAATCCAAAATATTCGTGTTACATAATAACTACTCAAACTAATATTTTATATGTATCCATAGCCAAATATAATATGAATATTATAATTACATGCATCTTATACATTTAAATAACAAATGAACTCATAGATTAATAAATCACTAACCCCTATGTATCCATTGTTGATTAAATGAATTATCAATTTCAAATTCATTGTTTGGAAGGTACTATGTGAGATGTTCTCAAATAATTTACAATCTTAATATAATCAAGAAGAGTTTTAATATTATTGGTCTCATCATGATATCCTGATACATACATTATCAACATATTTTTCAATATGATGTAAATTCGATATCAAAAGAACAATGTATTCTCTATATCTAAACTAGTAATCTTTTCAACATTTCAAAAAAAATGTAATTTGCATAAACATTTAAAACTGTGCAATATTTAATTTTTGAAACGTTTTAATTTTGAAATAATTTCGAAATTAATTTGACGATTAAAATTACACAAAATCCGAGCAAACAGAATTTTGCAGCACTCATATGCGCGACACAGTGGCGGCATAATGCGTAATTACGCTCTAGGACCCACCATTACCGCACGAACAGTGGTCAGCAGCTCGGACAGAAGATGCCCACTGCCTGCTACTGCTAGAAGCACCTAGCGGTTGGTGACGCTTGCGGCGACTTTTGCCAGACAACCCCACTGTCGTCTTGTCTGGCGGTAATCTGGAGATCGAATCTTTGGGATTTTCTGGGTTTATTTTGAGTTTATTCTACTATATTTCTAGTACCTTAATATCACTCAAAATACCATGAAAAACACAAAAACAACCATTTTTATTAACATCAAAAAATCAATCGGAAAATAAAAACTCTTCTAGCGTAACCCGAGGCTCCAATATCATCTAAGGAGGAAATTGTAATAGAAAAATTATATTGATATTCACCAACTGATAGGTTGTACAGTGTGTTTACATTAAAGTTGACAACAATAATTATTAGTCGATGAACCATCTCGAACCCGAGTAGAAGCGATATTCGAAATTTTGATTTTCGCATTCAAGGTTTGTACTAAATTTAGCACAAGATTCATGGAGGATGCATTTTGAAGAATTTTTCTTCAAATTGGAAATCACAGTTACAATCTAATCAAGAAATACATTAGAAGAAAAGAGGAGTATAAGAAGTAAGAGATGATAGATACCAAGCTACTCTTCCAAGGCGGCTTGAATGCCTTAATTGCCATCATTCCTCCTTTGGACTGCCACCAGAGTTACCACAGTTCCACCAAGATTTCAAGAGCCATTATTCAAGCTCTAATCTTAATCCACATGGACAAAATCCCTTCGGTTTTTTTTCAAACAATCACAGGAGGGGAAGGTTTTACTTAGAGAAGAAAGAAGATGAGAGAAAAACTATTTTCTCTCATCAAACAACTTGGGCAGCTAGGGTTAGCAATGGGCATCAAAATACCGTTACTATGTTTCGCCATTGGTGACACATTCAATGATGCCGCTAAATTAGCTACACAGTTTCGAAGTTAATGCTGATATATTCTGCCGTTAATAGGAAATTCTACTAGTTTTTTAATTTTTTTTTTATTTACTGTAAATGCCTGCTAAGGGAGATACCAATA
Source organism: Coriaria nepalensis (assembly GCA_027186245.1). Lineage (NCBI taxonomy): Eukaryota > Viridiplantae > Streptophyta > Magnoliopsida > Cucurbitales > Coriariaceae > Coriaria > Coriaria nepalensis. The sequence goes on along the minus strand of CP114486.1, from coordinate 8,830,512 downwards.
TTTTCTTCAATTTAGTGGCATAATCGTACGTACCACTAATGTTCGTCGATAATATTTAGTTCCTTATAAAAAATAAAAAAAAATTATACAACATGATTGAATTGAATTAAGGTAAAGGGCCAAATCGATTGTAGAGAATCTCAATCAAGCCCTAAATCAAAGAAATCGGTCAAATCTGTTGAAATTCTGGAGAAAGAAAAATTCTTTTGAACACAGGTTCGGGAGTAGGCCACAATATTCGTAATTCTTCACAGTTCGCTTCTTCATCAACCGAGAATTATAGCGGAGGATGTCAAGGAACAAAATATGATGCTAAAATGGTCGAAGTACTTAAACACCTTGATGACTTTAACTTAGCTCGTTCAGACTATGATGGAACGACAAGTACCTTCCTCCTATTATCACACCATCACATTTGCACTACATTTGTGGTGAAAAATACAAACATGCCTCTAAATCTAGTGGTACCAAAACACCATAAAAGAATGCTACAAACTAGTGAACTTTAGCGGAAAAATGAGAGCATGCCACGAGATTTAGCGGCAAACAACCGACTCGCAGAAAATGTGCCAATTTTAGCTGCTAACATTGGCGGCACACCATGCAGAACATAAAATCTGTGCATCAACTCGACCTGAAAAGTGCTATAAATGAATTATCGCATACTGGCGTAACCTCGTGTACTGCTAACCATACAGTTGCGGCATCACCAGAAAGGCATCGGCCATATGCCATCGGTGTATACCGCTAAGTTACTTTTACCAGCACATTTCGTCATTTAACAGTACTTTTACGGTGCGTTTAAACTGAGTATTTTTAGTGGTTGCCTGAATGTTCCCCAAATGCTTGAATTGGATCCCGATTCCAACAGCCATCAAATTGACGAGTTAGACTTTACAGCAAGTCAACTTCTCGTGCAATGTCATAAGAGATTAAAGGGAAGACCAAAAAAAGAATAAATCAATTAATCAATCAAGCGCAAGTTCACGTTGGTCTACATCTATATTGTTGGAATCGTTCTGCACTGAACTAATATAAAACTTAACCAAGAAAAAATTAATAATTATAGTAACGATAAATAATGAAGCATGACGGCAATGCAAATGTTATCAAAACTGCAACAGTCAACTACAAACCGAAATCAATGTATGCATCAAATTACGATATATAAGTCTATTTATAGAGCGAGAGAGAGAGAGGAAGGTCATATTCGGCCGGCTTTACATGCCAATTTCACAATCCTCTCGGCTATCTCTTCCCAAAATGATAACGAAGACAGCACAGATCTTCCTTGTAATCATCTATCTTACGTGCATCAAATTAAGTCATGCCGAGTGCAGTAGAGGCTGCAAGCTCGCTATAGCTTCATACTATCTATTGGAGAAATCAAACCTCTCTTATATCAGCAACATCTTCAATTTTCGAACAACCGCTCCAATTCTCGAATACAATCCCAACATCACAAGTCAAGATAGCATCCAAACGGGTTCACGGCTTAGAATTCCATTCCCTTGTGACTGCTTGAATGGAAGTTACTTGGCTCATACCTTCACTTATGTAACACAATTAGGAGATACCTATCAAACGGTTGCTCAGTTTTCTTTTGCAAACCTTACCACTGTGGATTGGCTGCAAAGGATAAACGTTAAGACTCCGTCTAGTCTACCCAATAATTCTACCATTAGTATAACAGTTAACTGCTCTTGTGGTGATGCACGGATTTCGAAAGATTACGGGTTGTTTGAGACATACCCTCTTCGGCCGGGAGAGAACTTGTCTAATGTATCAACCGAGTCCGGTGTGGCGGCGGATTTGATAAAGATGTACAATCCTGGGTTCAATTTTAGCGCAGGGAATGGGCTTCTGTTTGTGCCCACAAAAGGTTAGTAAATTTAACATGTCGACATTTCATTTTATTTTTATCACATTCGAAATTTAACAGACACGATGAAGAAATTACATCTATGGCTGCTCAATATTCTTTCTTTGAACAATATAATAATAATAATAATAATAATAATAATAATAATAATAATAATAATAATAATAATAATAATAATAATAATAATAATAATAATAATAATAATAATAATAATAATAATAATAATAATAATAATAGGAATAATATTGGTTTAAAAAATAATTCTTAATGATTGGCTTTGGGTAGTTGGTCACATTCAGGGTACAACTTGGAAACTAGAGATATCAATTAGGGATTAGAGCAAATAATATGTATTCACTCCTTCGCCGAACGGTGAAGTAAATAAGACGGTTAGTATTATCACTTCCACTCAAAATTTTACGTCAAGATATCTGTCCTCCACCCTTTTCTCGAACTTACTAACAATCCAACGATGTACTACCTCTCGTTATTACTGTCAATAGCTTGCCAATCCCAAATTTCTTAATAATTAAAATTTTACCCTCTAAATTCCTTTTTTTTTTTTATAACTAAATTGAAAAAATACATAAATAATGGAGTAATGTTTGTTTAGATCTATCTATTATGTATTTGGATAAAATAAGGTTTAAAAAGTATTGAGATTTACTAAGTTTATCGTAGATTAAGTGATCATAATCATATATATATCTGATTTAATAGATAATTTAATATATGAAGTTGATATATTGATTAATCGATTTATTATATAATGAATTTATCAAAAAATTTCTTTTAAAGTTAATATAATTTTAAACCTCAAACTAAAATAATAATAATTAATAATAATAGCAACCAAAAAAAAAAAAAAACTCAATTTGAATCTCATAAACCTTTCAATTTAGTGTAATAGGTAGAGATAAAGAGTTGCTCTTGTCGTAGACAGGCAATGTCTCATTGGATCTCGAAGATACGAAGTGTGTTACTGTCAAATAATAAAATAATGAGATAATAAGAAATTTATAATATAATTATAAAATTCCCTTAATCATTCTTCTACCCTATGGTTGGCCACTATTACTGTACAAACATAATAGCTGTTTTTGCGTTCCATGATACTCGCACCACGAATGGGGCTGTCATGGCCCGTATAGCACATAACTCGATCTCTCGAATGTAGAACATGAAGATGAAGATATATACTATCAACGAGTTTTTAATTTTAATTTTAATTTTTTTGGCCTAATACAGTCAACTAATTGGCATAAACCATATTTCTTACGAAATACCTCTACATGCTCTTAGTAAAATATATTTTATTATAATATATAAAAATGTGCATACGTAACTTGTAAGCGACGATATATTAAACTATACTATATGCTTACATAAATGTTGAAATCACGCATATATATCATAATATTAAACCTATAGATGCGACATATACTCTTCTTCCAGCATAGTCGCTTATCTAATTAAGACAAATGAAAAAGTAAGAGCTGTTCCTTGTTGCCTTGTCGCTATCAAACGCGTTGTGATAAGGATTATGAATTCCAATTTTATTTGGGAGTAAATACTCTTCTCCCTCTTAAACACATTAGAATTGGACAAAATATAATAATATGTTTACGAGTTTAAATTTTTTAAATAAATTTGAAAGAAATGTAAAGTATATACATCTATATATATATATATATATATGATCACATTTTTTTAATACTTAAAACTTGTTTAATAATATAATGTTTAATATTTTAAATTTAGAAAATAAATGATTATTTATTTCATATATTATCTTCTTATTAATAAAGCTCGTATAATCATTTATTAAAAATATTTTATCAAATATAATAATACTTTTTCTTTCTTTGAATTCGACGAATATAATCTCTATTAAGAACTTACATAATTATTTAGACATTCACCAAATCAGTGGGGGATGAAATCAACAAACCCACTCAACTCGGTGGCAACACACTAATCTCTCCAAACTATGATGTTGTTCTCAATAATATCCTACAATAAGGAACGTTTAAGATAATTTGTTATGAACAAACATCTCTCGTATGGTCTCTTTATAAATTTAGACCATTCATAGCCTTAAATTTCATCACTATAACAAACATTACTATTATATTACTCATCATATAACTGTAATATCCGTACAAAAATGCCTCTTCTATGACCTGTTTCCTCCAACAGCAATAATTAACTCCTTGTAAATCATGTCTTGGTGTCAACATCAACTATGATATTTGCATTTGTGTATCCATCCACAACACGAGTTGCTAAGTATGCACTTAATATGTGAAGTTCATCAATCGTGAGGACTTGCAAAGAAATTTAAAAATTCTAACCTTTCCTTTTTGCAGATTCAAGAGGCCAATACTTTCCCTCACTAAAGTCACGGTACCTTGTTTTAAATTAAATTCCTTAGAATGTTGTGTTTCCTTTTTCACTCGTTTCCTTTACTCTGGTATAAAATTTTGTTCAATGTTTCTTATCACAGTTTTTATGTTCTTCTAACACGTTTTTCGCTTTTTTGCAGCAAAGGTAATGATCTTTTCTCAGAATATTTGTTGATGCTGCCTAATTGATGATATTATCATTTGGGAGTTGTTATATTCTTATTTGATTGCCTACTTCACTATTTGGAAAGTTTTGAGCAGGTCGTTCTGGTGGAGTAATTGTTGGCATTTGTATGGGAGTACTTGGTGGGATCATTCTAACAATTTATGGATATTATAAGATATTTAGAAGGAAAAAGGTAGTGAATGGTAAAGTACAGGTACAGTCGTCTTCTGATCAGGACCAGTGTGTACAACAGGATACACGAACGTTGAAGAAAAGTTTGGAATCTACAAGCAGCCTTGCCGGTAATTCGCCACGGCCAAGCGGTATTAAAGTTGACAGATCTGTGGAGTTCTCATACAAAGAGCTTGCCGAAGCTACTGATGATTTCAACTTAACTAATAAAATTGGTGAAGGTGGCTTCGGATATGTTTTTTATGCAGAATTGAGAGGAGAAGTTTGTAGCCCTTTCTCAATTATAATTTAAATCACATAACTAATTACTATTTTGATGAAGAAGAACTTACTTATGTCACACCTTTAATTCTTTCATGTAGAAAGCTGCAATTAAGCGAATGGATGTCCAAGCATCACAAGAATTTCTTGCTGAACTCAAAGTTCTCACTCATGTTCATCATCTGAACCTGGTATCATTGATTCAGTCTATAAATATAAATACCTTTGTTCTTTATTAATTTTGGAATTTAGAGAGTGAGACTTTTACTATCCAAATTGTTCATCTAATTAAGACGAGAGCTTTGCATCATATAGCTAGATTGTGATGATTATATATAGTACAACTATTACCATCCTTTGGCCATACTCTTACAATAATACTCTACCACCTCTCCTACACAACGCAGGCCTATGAAAATCTTAGATACTAGCACAAATTAAGAGACTAGTGACAACCTTATTATTTACTAACAAAATCTTCAATTTAAAAGTGAAAAAAAAAAAAAAAAACATTTACATATGTTATATGTTATTATAGCAAAGCTGGCACGGCGAAGAAAACAAAAGAGAATCTAGAAAAGTATGTCTAATTAAAGAAGAGTCGAAGGCTTATTTATTTGTATTAATCAGCATGTCTGTCTATATGACATATTGAATGAACAAGCAGGTCCGGTTGATAGGATATTGTGTTGAGGGCTCTCTATTCTTAGTCTACGAATATATTGAGAATGGCAACTTAGGTCAACATTTACGCTGCAAAGGTATATTGATTTACTTATTATATAGCACAAATGACCTTTTACTTTATATCATCAATCACAATTTGGTATCAAAACAACGTGTTGTAGTTTTCTTATATTTCTTAATTCTAATTTCATTGATATATATATATATATATATATTCGTGTAGGAATTACGGAAGCATTGTCATGGCCGGCCAGAGTGCAAATTGCGCTGGATTCTGCAAGAGGGCTTGAGTACATCCATGAGCACACAGTTCCTGTATATATTCATCGTGACATCAAGCCAGCAAACATATTGCTTGACAAAAACTTCCGTGCAAAGGTTTCTTCTAACTTAATTGGGCTAATCATAACATCTCTCTCTCTCTCTCTCTTTCCCTTTATATCTATACTTAAATGATATGAATTACTTGTGTACGTAAGGTTGCTGATTTTGGGTTAACAAAGTTGGCTGATATTAATAGTACCGGTTCACTTCATACACGTCTAGTGGGAACATTTGGATATATGCCTCCTGAGTAATGTTCTCTCTAATCTATATTTTATTCTCTATTAGTTTTTAGGAAGATAAACTAATGTAACGTAACCAAATCTAATCATGTGTAGGTACGCACAATATGGTGAAGTTTCAGCCAAGGTAGATGTATATGCTTTCGGTGTAGTCCTATATGAACTAATATCAGCTAAGGAAGCTATCGTCAAGACGAATCAATTTATTGCTGAATCCACTGGACTCGTTTCTCTGGTTATAATATATAACTGTACTCTCTTACAATTCTCGCATAGTACGAAGCCAATACGAATTGAATTTAATTACGTGTGATCACTTGATACATGCAGTTCGAATATGCACTGCGTCAACCTGAGCCTAAATCCGATCTTCTTCGTAATCTTGTTGACCCAAATCTAGGTGACAAATACCCTGTCGATTCAGTCCGTAAGGTATTTAGTTTGAAACATTATGAATCTTCATCTATTTCTAAGCAAATATGATTAAGATTCAAGTCGAGTAACAAGATGGACATATATGTATATTTTGGTGCAATTAATACAGATGGCTCAACTTGCTAAAGCCTGCACACAAGAAAATCCTCAACTAAGGCCAAGCATGAGGTCGATTGTTGTTGCGCTGGTCACACTTTCATCTTCAAATGAAGATTGGGATGTTGGTTCTTTCTATGAAAATGAAGCTTTAGTTAATCTAACTACAGGAAGATAGTGATTCATGCATAGTGCATGAATTCATAAGTTCTGTGGATGTATATATTTGTCTCTGCAAGCAGGTAATGGAGAGTGATGTTTTTGCGATCCTGTACGTTGAAGAAAATAATGAAGAAAGTTGCTTCATTTCAACATTTCTTTTTAGTACCGTACGTATATTAAATTCCTACCTCTATGATATGCAGATCAATTTAGATAGATTTGAAAAAGAAGATAAAAGAAAAAGAATTAAAAGGATCAAGAATAATCTCTCTTGCTGGAGAGTTTTTAGACCAACTAGTTTGATGACGGATCAGAATGTGATAGAGAATCCACTGTGTATTGGCCCAAGTCGTACTGGGCAGAAGTGGCCCAATTACCTTTTGGAAGTCAAGCTATATTATTAAAGGGGTCCATGATACAAGAAGGGTTATGGAAGTCCGCTTCCAAAATAAAATTGAATTTCAAAGAATTAGCGTCGGGCTTGGCTCACTGGAGGCAAGGAAGGAGAAGCCAGTTGCCAAAATTGTACAAGGTTAGTGGAGAGAAAATCTCATGACACCATAGTACAAGGACAGTGGTCTGGGCAGAACAGGCGCACTAACGTCACATACTGCACATCCAATGAAAGGACGATAGGTTTAGAGTGCTTTATAGGAGAATATCCTAGCAAGTTGGTATAAAAACCAACATTTAAGTATTTCAAATTGTTACACTTTAAAACCCTACATTCCCCATATATATTTTCTCTCGACTAATGGACTAGGAGTTCATCTTGACATCCCCTGCGACTGACTTTAGCAGTGGAGTTGATTTACCGGTCACAAATCCTGACACTTTTTTTTTGCAGATCAAACTTAGCAGATCAAACATACTATTGGTGTTGTAGTGTGAAGTACTCACCAAAATCTTGCATCAACAATTTTTTGTCCATCATGGGGACATCATTTTCTTCATAATCGAAAGTTTTGGAAGTGATGGAGCCAATGCAAGAAATGGGTGAAGGAGCAGGAGGAAATGGGAGTGTTCAGCAAAGGGAGAATCACATTCCACCCCCTCCTCCTAGCATTAGAAGAAGGTAAGAGGTGCTGCTTCCAATACTGCTGGAGTTGAGTCAGAAACGGTTGTCTTACTGCCATCTCAGAGGTAGAAGGAGGAGCAATCGATCCCGAAAGTTTCTATCAAGTAATAGAAATAATGTAAAGAAATATAATAGTTGAGGTAGAGCATCTCACGGACCGAGTGGTGGACTCGCGGATTGAGGACATTATGGAACGTTAAAGAGAAGGGTTAAGAGCTGAGAACATTCCTCCACCTCCACCTCAGCCTCTTGCACAACCTCGTAACAAACGAGAGAGTTAATGCTCAACATCATTAGAAGGAAGCTGATCTAAAAGAAGATGAAGAATCTACTTAAGACTAGCCTTTTGATCCCCGACTAGATATGTCTATGTCCAAATCTACCATGGCCAAGTGCTCCACAAAGCGGGTTCATGTCAAAGATTCAGAAATGGAGAAGAGAATGAGGATGGTTGAGGCAACAATAAAGAAAGGAGGATTAGAACAAGGGCCTGATGAGGAAGACAGTCTGTTTTCATAGCATATACTTGATGCGTCGGTTCTAGGAAAGTTCAAACTACCTCATCACGTCATCTTCAGGGATGACCTTGGTAGTCTATGGATAATACATGTTATACTCAATTCCAGGAGAGTTTCAGTTGGGTAACCTCAAAGACTGAGGCTGAGTATCGTTAGCTCAAGATTATAGAAATAGAATGTTAAGGGTAGAAAATAGCTAAGATTGAGGTACGGAAAGTCTGAGGTGACATCAGTTCGGTCATCCATATTTGGATGAGGTGAAAAGTCTCAAGAAGATGCTGAGGTTGAGTCAGGTATTTCCTTGCTTGGCTCAGATGTTGACAATATGACTGAACGAGTAGATAGGTGGAAAATAACTGATACTCGAGCGGAGACCTTGTCCTTCGTATGTCAGACAAGGGTAGCGCTGCTGCGTGTTGGGGTGCTCTGGAAGATGTCAGACTGGCACAATACCTTACTGCCCAGAAGGACAGGTGAGTGGGGAGCATATCCCTGCTATGTCAGACGAAAATCTACGTCAACAATACCTAAGTAACAAAATTTCTCTGATCCAATTGAATCATGGATTAAACTTATTGACATACATTAAGATTGACTGTATAAATATATATCACATATATATATTATGGAAAGCACAACGACGCCTAATGGAAATTTAAATTTAGCAAATCAAGAATCTTATCTTTCTTGATTATAGAATTGAACTTTGTCTCATCCTATGTTGAATCAAAATGGAAGATGTAGGTGCACACACGTTCGCTCTTCAACCATAATCCATACGATTCTATTCAGTCGATTTAATTTCTACTATAAGATTCATCTAATGAAACAAAAAAGTTCAGGAAAAAAGGAATGAAGAAATATCTTATGCGCTCCTATTGATTTCGAACTAAGTCCAATTAGACTAATAGGCATACTCGACGGGTCTTGTAGAGAAGCTTATATAGGGCTCTTTAGGTTTTAGGTTATCATAAAATTAATTTTCAACTTTAACTCAGTCAGTTGTTGACTTCGTCAAAAGTTCACTTAATCTATTTAAGTGAACAATAAGTCATTACTCATCACCTATGGTCGGCCATATATTGGTCGGCCATCTATTGGGTTATTAAATACATGATTTCTAATTAAACCAATATGATATAATTTCTAATAAATTAATAAATACATCTTTTTCATTGTAGTCTAATTACAAGTTTAATTATGGTTTAACCCTTAAACCGTAACTTGGTGCGTTTTTCCTTTTTTTTTGAGATAGTTAAACTAATTTGTTAAGAATATTATTGTGTGTGATGGATTAGTTTCCACATCACGCCAGTATGAGGGTTTCATATTGCTATTAAATTGTGTACTTGATCAGTTTTTTCGGTTGATTACCCTACCCGTATCGGATCCGATCCATCGGTCTAGTCGGAGCTGGTCGGGTTCAGAGAAAATGCTCAAGCCTAGCCCATACGCTTTACTAGAGGCTAATATGCGTTGGTGGTTTAAGCTAATTTGATCATAGAAGATGATCATATTAACTATTTAACTTAATAGTATTTCAAGATTATAGGGGTCAATTTCATATACCGACATAATGGATAAAACTCACAAATAATTATAGGCCCACTTACCGGCGGAATGTAGAACTTATCCGGTCATACAAACAAAGGCTTATTAGATCTTATTAAGATTTTAATTGGAGAAATCAAGTAAAGTAGTGACACTCTTACTCATTATACAGTTAAGCTAGCTATTTTCTTTAATATATTTCATACAATTATATAGCTAATAAGAGGATGTTACAATTTAGGAAACTAAAACACACTTCTATGCAAAAGACAAAGATATAGGGAGAAACTAGGCTACCTTGTATAATACACCGGTTACTATAGAAAAAACTGGTAAGTTCACCGTTAAGAAAGATGGAGAAAGAAGGTGTAGAGATGCATTCCATAATCCAAGAGATGAAGACTAGGGGAAATTCATTGTCTGAAGAACCATACGAATAAAGTCCCACCGAACCATGTCATAGATTTCATGAGATCAAATTTAAAGACACATTTTGGAGAGCCCCTAATAAGATGATAACGATAGAGAAATTCTTATGAAATGAGGATATTTTCACTAATACGCCTACCTCCCATAAAAGCCAATTGATTTTCGCGAACAGGAGCATCCATTACAAACTTGAGCATTTTACTAAGAATCTTAATAAATACACGAAATAGGTCTAAAGTCCATGAGGGAAGTAAGGGAAACAACTTTCAGAACAAGGGAGATAGCAGTAATGTTCCTATTTGAGAAGAATCGCACGTCGGAAGAAATGTTAGATGCCATTAATGAAATCAACCTAGATAATATACCCACACTTATGAAGAAGTCAAAACTAAACTCTTCTAGACTTGGAGACTTGAGGCTTTTATGTCAAAGAGGGTATTTTTAATTTCATCTTCAAGAACATCACCCATGAAAGCATTATGAGTCGAGTCCTCTAGCTTAGAAGAGATGAAATTAGAAAGTAAGATATTATCTAGAGGAGAATAGTTCAACATAGTAAAGATATTTTTGTAATAAGAAACAACTTCAATCTTTACTATCTCATAATCATCCAAATATCTCCATTGTCATGGGTAAGAGAAAGGAAGAACTTATTATTTTAATCACAAAGATTGAGCCATTTGATTTGAGATTTTTGTCAAAGAAAGTTTTCCTCAGTGAAGGAAAAAGCATTATACTTTGCAAGAGCTTCTCTTTTTTGATCAATGGCATTGAGAGTGATATTAGAAGAAGACCGGTTGACACTTTAAATAAAGTCTAAGGCTGATCAAACTTCATAAAGCTTGATGTTAATATTCTTAAACATAATTTTACTAAACCGCTTAAGATCTTCTTTAAGATTTCTAAGCTTACGAATAAGCTGGAACATGAGGTTACCATGTACCTTCCAATAAGTATAAACAAGAGGAAGAAACTCGTCATGATCTATCAAATTATTAAAAAATTTATACGGAGACTTGAACTTTTGGGTTTCAAGGAAACTGGATATAATAATAGTACTATGATCCAAAACCCAAATAGTTACGAGAATTGGAAGTGCTCGAAAAATGGTTAGGCGAGAGCACCACAGGGCGTCTTCCCGATCATCAACAAGATCCAACTTAACATTACAACTTTGGATAGAAGCAAATGAGTGGACAATCGAATCTTCCTCTAGAGAGGGATCCCGTTATTATTATAATCTTACGCGTTTGCTGTCGGCCCACGAATCACGTGGTCCACACATCCCTGACATAAAGTCCCTCTCTATCATTTTAATTGGACAGTGCACCCCACTCTCCTCAGCTTCGCGCCGCGTCAAAAAGGAAGCTTTCCGCTTATTACCCGCCACGATGGGTCCCCACAAAATTGTGGTTGCCTCCCACGTGGTGACTTGCCGACACACGCACAGTCCACCGGCCCCATTCTTCCAAATAATTAGTAATTAAATAAAATTTAATAAACTAATCCACTGTTAATTAAGAACTAATTTGACTAAAACCAATAAAAAGTTTAACCACCCTCACAACTCACGTCCACATCAAACCTACTCGTTTTCTTTTCTCTACCGCACTCCCTGCATCCTGCTTTGTTCTTCGTCGTCCTTTTGAAGCCGTAAGGATCTCTTTTACCTGCAAATCCTGACTTTCGTCCTCTTTGCGCCAGAAAACATACCAGTTTTGTTTTTGTGGTCACGGAATTCTTAGTTCTGAAGGAGTTTCTTCTCCATTATTACATTTTTTGCGTTTCCTTTTGGCTTGTGAACTGAAAGAAGGCGCAGATTGAAGAAAAGGAGCTTTTTAGCGTGCGCATTTTCTTGCGAATCTTCTCGTGGGAGGGATTTGTACTTTGAAGTAATCCAAACACTCCTCAACTCAACTTCATATATAATATATCTATATAGATATTTTTTTTCTTGAATTTATATCTGATGTGTGGAATCGGGTATGTGTTTCGTTGTAAACTATATGGTTTCTGAAGAAGAAAACGAGTTTTAAGTCAATTCGGTGATATCTGTTTTCCTACATCCGTCCAGATAGATTACAAGTTATGTAACTATGAGATCTTTCCGAGTGTTCTAATTATAGGTATAAACATTTCGTTCAACTGTATAATCATCTGAGAAATGGATTGGAAACTTCCAATTTATAGTCCGGTTCCTAAAATATCCACAATAGAGGGGATTTGCTGAAGAAAAGGGCCAATTTAGTATATAAATATTTGATACTAAGGAGGTATAATTAGGTTTCATTTTCTGGATTTACATTCAAGGCAAGGCATGAATAATGATCTAGATTGGCCAAGGGGTTTATTTGCTTGGGTATTAGAGAGGCCACTAATTGTATTTCTACTCTTTTGCAGGACGTATGGCTACACTTCAAGATATCGTAGTTTCAGGAGCTATAAACATTCTCAGCGCCTTCATTTTCTTAGTGGCATTTGCCTTTTTAAGGCTTCAGCCTTTCAATGATAGGGTGTATTTTCCAAAATGGTATTTCAAGGGTTTAAGAAACAGTCCGACCCGCTCTGGAGCATTTATAGGCAGGTTTGTGAATTTAGATTGGAGGTCGTATCTGAGGTTTCTGAATTGGATGCCAGAGGCATTGAGGATGCCCGAACCTGAACTTATTGACCATGCAGGACTGGATTCTGCAGTCTATTTACGGATTTACTTGATTGGGTATGTAGTTGCAGATTTTGCACCTCTCATCATTTTGCTTAAACTCTTGTGTTCTTAACATATGGATAGAACTCCTCTCCAGTGCATTTGCCTTTCAAGTGCACTTGAGGAGATCCCAACTTTTGCTTCACACACATGCTTGGTGAGCCCTCATGTGTATGTGTGTCAATGGTTGAGATTTATCTCCTGTGCACTTGAGAGGAGTTGGATTGTTTTGGCCGACTAGGTTTCACCCTTGCTTGCTTACTTGACAGTATGCAAAATTGCTTAGGGGAGGGGTAGTGGTGGTTGTGTTATCTTCCACACTGGTTAGTCTTGAAAATGATAAAGGCTAATGGGATCGATGTGGTAGGACAGGGTTCTGGGGCTGTTTTTTACTATAATGAAGAAAGTGAAAAGCTTAGGTGTGTTTGGTAATTGTTCTGAGTATAGATTTTCTATTCTTGGAACAGATAAAATAACTAATTAGTGTATTTGGCCGTGTTTTCTTATTATAGTTTTACATAAACTGTTATGTGAAAACATGCATAAAAAACAGTTTTCGGAGAACATCCTAGGGATGTTTTCCCTATTTTAAGAGAACAATTTCCACATAATAACCCAAAAAAAGAGTTTTCTATAATTTAATAAGCCAAACGAAATTTTCAATTAAAAATTATTTTGCCACACCTATTTATAGTTTACAAAAAAACTATTTTGAAAAGAAAAATAAGAAAATAATTACCAAACATACCCTCAGTATTGAAAGTCTAAAATTTAATAATCTTTTAACACTCTGATATACTGAAATTTTTTTAGCGAGATGGTGTAAAAGATAGATAGATGGTATTACTTTATATACTGAACTTAGTGTGGTGACCTGCACAAGCAATTTGTGAAGTAAAAGTGGCCTCATATTTACTAACAAAAAATTAACTAATCGGGGCATAACTTCAATGGATCATTGAGCAGGTGAGGTTCTGCTATGGATTCTAATTTGTAATTACATTTATGAGCTTTAGATTTTCTGGAGCCGTTGGTTAGTATTTAGTTGCAATAATTATGTTATACTTATTGAATTGTTTATGACATAGGCCATGGAAAGGGAAATTTTGATTTTGTGAATTGAGATAGGTGATGAACAAGGATCTTACCTACTAGCTTCACACTAGTAGGATTTAGGCCACACACCTAGAAGAAAGCCTCTCTCTCAAATACAATTCTTATTTATATCATCATTATTAGAATATTCCCTATGGCTACAATTTATAGAGAAGTCTAAATGAAAAAGCAGAACCTGATAAAATTAGGAAACTAACCAGGTAAAGATTCTGAATAATATAGTTCACTTAATTACAGGAAACTAACTATTAAAATTTTTTTAATAATAAAGGAAACTCATTACCAAGAACTCTAGTTAAAATAGGAAACTCATTACCAAGAACTCTAGTTAAAATAGGAAACTAATGAATTGGGAAGTAAGTAAGAACCCTAACACTTCCCAATCTTTTGTCGACTGAGTATTGACACCTGAAAAGTAAATACTTATATGGTAACTTGATGGGTTTCTCATTCCCCATCAGTTTCTTTCTAGAATATTGACTCATGGTTAATTTGTAAATGGTAGGGATAGAAGTTTTGTTAGTGTACATCTGTGTGAAGTGTTGGATATGAGAAGGTGGGATGGGCTCAGGATTAAGTTATCGTGACATAAGTTAGGTTTGTGATAGTTCATTTTATTTTTTCTTGTGTTGATTTCTGTTACCAATTTTGCAGGCTTAAGATCTTTGTTCCTATGGCATTCCTTGCCTGGGCTGTCTTGGTTCCAGTAAATTATACAAATAATACATTAGACCTATCCAAAGCGATAGCCAATATTACAGCCAGTGATATCGACAAGCTTTCGATTTCAAATATTCCTGTAGGATCACAAAGGTGTGTAATTCTCATCATTCATACCTAATGTCTTCTTATTGTTATTTGAGCTGATAAATTGAAATCTTACATCTTCATTTGTTGTTATATATATATAAACAAATTTAATGTAGGATCACAAACGTACATATATATATATATATATATGTTTGTTTTGTATATATATATGTGTTGAAACCGTTGGATTACAAAACATACGAAATTTTACTGTTTTAACAAAATGTATGTTATTCATACTAAGATTTTTCTAATACTTTCTTTTTATTTCTCATCTTTTATGGATGCAAACTAACTGCTTAAGTGGTTTGCAGACCTTCCAATGACTATTATTGGAGTCTAGTAGTCTTTCGCAATGTCTGCATGTAATTGTTTATTACTCCTTTCTTATAATTATACTTTAAACATGGTTACTTTTTGATGACTATTATGTTAGTTTCTTCAGTTTATTCTCTCTCTCTCTCTCTCTCCCCCCTGTTCACACACACACACACAGAAGGTATAGTGTACACACAGCCACAATTATTCTGGGGCGTGTAAGTTACTGTATATGATTCTGGTGGTAATTAACATAGTTGATGGGTTAAACTCTTATAAAAATAACAATTGAAGTCTTAAAATTTGAAGTATTTTCTTATTTAGTATACATCTATCAGTCGTGGTTTTGTTATTGGTAGGTTGTGTGCATAGTTGTTAATTACTGCAAATTTTGGTAAAGGTTCCTTTGTTTCTTCATGTTAGACATTAGTTCAATCATTTTCATTTTATATTGTCAAGGTTGTGGAGTCATATAGTCATGGCGTATGTCTTTACTTTTTGGACCTGCTATGTCTTGATGAAAGAGTATGAGAAGATTGCGATGATGAGGCTTCAATTTCTTGCATCAGAAAAACGCCGTCCAGATAAATTTACAGTGAGAGCATCTCCAAATTCGAATTTAAGTTAATATTGCCTGCATGTTGTGATATCTTATTCCTATTGCGTACCATAGTTTTGGAGTACTGATAAATATTGGGCTCAATTCTTCTTCTTATTTGGTTGATTTTCCATTTCGATAGTTTTAATAGTGATTTTATTTTATATCATAAGTAGCAATCAATAATAACGTTAATTAGCAGCGTCAAATGGTCCTGTTAGACAAACCAAAAATTCCCAATACTTGACTTGGACTTAAGTTATCGGCATCTAGCTAATTGAAGTTCTTTGGCCACTGGAATGTTGAAAATATTATTCTCCTTAGCAGTGAAGTCCTCTGAATCTTCTTTGCCACGTTCATATTCATAGAATCAAGAATTGCATGCTTGACACAATCATAGATGCAGGCCCAATCATTTATCTTTCTCAAAGATGGAAAAAAGGAAAAAAGTAAATAGATAGATGGGTCACTGTGAAGTCC
Source organism: Coriaria nepalensis (assembly GCA_027186245.1). NCBI lineage: Eukaryota > Viridiplantae > Streptophyta > Magnoliopsida > Cucurbitales > Coriariaceae > Coriaria > Coriaria nepalensis. Next base: position 8,814,058 of record CP114486.1, on the reverse strand, counting down.
CAGATTTGCAGATCATATTTTTATTGAAACCTTCTGTCACTGATTTCTCTCACTCTGTAGCCACTAAGATGGTATTGCGGTAGATTATACTACTACCAGGTTAATGTTGTTATTTTCAATGAACAATTAAAACAGCTGGAAAATCATGTTAGTTTACTGCTTTCTTACACCATGTTTCGCTGTAAACGTGATTCTGTATGACTTTTCTTTTTGCTAGGTACTTGTTAAAAATGTTCCACCTGACTCAGATGAATCAGTGAGTGAGCTTGTGGAGCACTTTTTTCTGGTGAACCATCCGGATCATTATCTTACTCATCAGGTTGGCCCTTGATAAAAATGCAGTAGTATATATTTGGAGTATTATTTGGTTGAAAATTTTAAAGCTGACTGATGCATATATTTACTTCCTTCGACTAAGGAACTCCATAAGTGAAGTTTTATCGCACGAAAAAAATAATGTATATGAGTCACTTTTGTATATCAGGTCGTGTATGATGCAAACAAACTTGCCAAATTAGTAAAAAAAAAGAAGAAAATGCAAAACTGGCTTGACTACTACCAAATCAAGCATACCAGAAATATATCAAAGAGGCCTCTCATGAAGGTATATTGTCTCTGACTTGTTTCAGAATACTCTTTTATTTTCTATTTGTAATACTAAACTGTAGGTTTTTGAATAAAGAAGTAAAGTTTTGTTTTCTACAATGAAATTTATGTTTATCATTCTGTTATCAGACTGGTTTCCTTGGGCTTTGGGGAAAGAAAGTTGATGCAATTGATTACCAAACGGCAGAAATTGAGAAATTATCAAAAGAAGTAAGTAATTCTCTGGATGTTTATCTTTAAGGTTTATATTTATAAATTGTATTGTACATGATACTGGGATGTTTACCTTTATGCTCTCAGTCCTTTGCTAATAGTGACAAAATAACTCAAAAGTAATGAAAGGAAGAAGAAGAAAATAGAAAGAAAGCTTTGCTGAATTGTTGTCCTCTCTAGTTTCTTCTGCCCTTTTTATTACGTTTACTTACCTAAGTTACAGCAGGAAAACCCTCTACTGTCTAAACAATTTCCTAGTAATTTGCCTATTATAAATACAAATAATATCTACAATAAATACAATAGTTGACTAACTAAAGTGGACCCACTAACCTGGCCCATTCTTGTTACAGATAGACCGTGTGTACTTATGGAATTTCAAGACCCAAGAGTCTGTCTGTCACAACTGTTTACATATTCTTACATAAGAACTCTGCAAGAAATCTAGAAGACAAGGTTTATGATTTGAAGTAGTGACAGCTGGAAAATTCCCGTTCTACCTAGCTCTCAATATAGATCCTGGGGCTTGGATACTATAATTTATGTCTACTTAGTGATCCATATCATTTGGTATCAGCTAGATCGTCTTTTCTCTTCACTGGACTTACAGACTCAACTAAAGAGAGGAATTGCAGTTTCATAATTAGATAGTTTCCTATTTTAGTTAGGATCTTTTGTTAAGTAGTATCCTATTTCATTTAGGACTCTGCCTTGGTGTTTTTTCATTTAGTTCATATTCTTTATTAGTTAGTTTCTCTAGATTATTTTGGAGTCTTTTGGTTAGGTTTTCTATTTTATTAAGTTTCCTTATCCTTCCATTGACTACCCCATCATTTGTTGCCCTGTTGGCATATTCAAATCAAGAAAATGAGTACTAAAGTCTGATATGTTGACTTTTCTCTCCATTGGAAGTGTGAGACTTCTTCTTGGTATGATTCTTAAAACCTAGTTTTGATGCACTAAATTCTTGTTTTAGTTGTGGTTTGAAGTCATAAACTCCAATTTCCTTTTACTGCTGTTCAGTTTTGTGTCGCCCATTTTCCACCTCTCTTGTTCTGCTTCAAAACTGAGTTATTTGTAGGTAGTAGATTCTTGAAGAAAATATTAACTTATTGCTATTAGGTGCTCTTACTGTAAAGGAACCTCATAGAATCTATCTAAGTGTTATCTTCCGCCACTAATTTATTTTACAATTTTATTTTCTGTGCCTATGCTAAAGTTTCATATTATCACTTGGATTTGTGTTGTGAATCGGTCCATAATATCATACTTCATTTCTCTTCCTTTTTGATCTTCACTGAGATGTTTTAATGGAGTTAATTGATATCTTTTTTAGATTGCAGAAGAGAGGGAAAATGTTATAAAGGATCCAAAGTCTATCATGCCAGTAGCATTTGTTTCTTTCAAGACACGATGGGGTGCTGCTGTTTGTGCTCAAACCCAGCAATCGAGGAATCCAACTCTTTGGTTGACAGAATGGGCTTCAGAACCCCGAGATGTCTATTGGGAGAACCTGGCAATTCCATATGTTTCACTCACGATTAGATGGCTACTTATGGCTGTTGCATTCTTCTTTCTCACTTTCTTTTTCATGATCCCCATTGCATTCGTTCAATCTCTTGCAAGCATTGAGGGAATTGAGAAAAAAGCACCTTTCTTGGAGGCTGTTATCGAAAAGTTAGTTTGTCCACATTCTTGGACCTTTCCTAGCTCTTTTTCAGTTGTTGTAATCATGACTGACTAATAGTGTCCTAATTCTATGCAGGAAATTTGTCAAGTCAATTATCTCAGGGTTCCTGCCTGGAATTGCACTGAAGCTTTTCCTTATATTTCTACCAACAATACTGATGATAATGTCCAAATTTGAAGGCTTGACAAGTGTGTCTTCGTTAGAAAGGAGAGCAGCATCTAGATACTATCTTTTCAGCTTTGTGAATGTATTTCTTGGGAGTATAATCACAGGATCTGCATTTGAACAGCTAAATTCTTTTGTTCACCAGTCAGCCAATCAGTAAGCCAATCTCTCTCTGTCTTCTTTTTTATTTTTATTTTTATTTTTATTTAACGAATAAGTCAGTCAAATCTCTCCTGTGTAACATTATGAATGAAAATATTGGTGTATGCATAGGTCTATAGCAAAGTCAGAGTGTCAAAATTACTTTTCTGAATCTGTTAATGGGCAGTCATTGTTTAGGAGAAGTAAATTTGCTTTAGTTCTAGCAATATACTTATGTTTATATTAATTGAAGTAGGTATGATGATAAATAAGATCAAGGCGTTTATACCAGCGCATGTTTCTAAGGGCACGATAATTTGAAGTTGGTTGTTTTTAGGTACATTATGACAAGATCATGGCATTTGTACCAGACTATGTTTCTAAGGACACAATAATTTATCGAGTATGTTTCTATGGGATAGAATTCGTTTGTTAGACCTGTCCCATGGAGATTTTTATATGAATATTCCTGATGTGTTCTTTGCTTGGGGCATGCTACATGAAATCCTTAGTTTACTTAAAAAGTCAACAAGAGTTAGCGCTACTTGTTCAAACTACATGCTGCATTTTGGTAAAAATAAGGTAGGCTTCTCATGCTTTTGTTGACAAGTGCAACTATATAGGACTCCAGGAAATGAAATCGAGTACAAAGAAATGCATGGGGGTATATATTATTGAATATTGGTTTGACAAGGGCTTGATTAACACCTGTAGGACCAAATGTGTTGTGTTAAACTTTCCTAAATTAGCATTCACTCCATATGTAATACTATATAAGTGCTCATGTGGGAAAAGATTCCTATGGTGACTAATTAGGTTTTATATAAGTGAAATCCTGTTTAAACAGTTGACTCTTCCTCGTTGCAATGTTGATTATTTGTTTTAACTTCTCGACTAACAAATTTCCATCCCCTTCTCTTTGGCAGAATTCCGAAGACAATCGGTGTGGCAATTCCTATGAAAGCAACTTTCTTCATTACTTATATAATGGTTGATGGGTGGGCTGGGATAGCGGGAGAGATTCTAATGCTGAAGCCATTAATAATTTTCCACTTGAAGAACTTTTTCTTGGTGAAGACGGAAAAGGACAGAGAAGAAGCAATGGATCCAGGAAGTATTGGCTTCCACACCGGAGAACCTCGTATACAGTTGTACTTTTTACTAGGCCTCGTATATGCCACCGTGACACCTCTTCTCCTTCCTTTCATCATAGTCTTCTTTGGCCTGGCTTTTGTTGTGTTCCGCCATCAGGTAAACAGATGAATGAATTTGATAATAAAACATCTTGTCTAGATTGGAGTATTGCTATAGGGTGCTCAATTCTTGTTGTTCTCGTGGTTCATATAGTTCAAATAAAATGAGTTGAGTCAATCTTCTCACAACCGAGGTATCTATTAGGGAAATGTACTGTTGGTCATGTGAACAATTGTCCTGTTTCAATTGTAAGAAGAGAAGATGGTGGAAAACAAAAAACTGCTTTTTTTCATTTTTATGTCCTCATGATTCTTCTATCTGTCTATATTTCATAGTTTCCCTGTTTCTGATTTCTGGATAATCTATGTTTATACAGTTGTTCTCTATATTGAAGAAAATATCACTTTGCCTAATTTAGTGTTCATTCTGGAAAATGCAGATCATAAACGTCTACAATCAGAAGTATGAGAGTGGGGCAGCATTCTGGCCTGATGTCCATGGACGCATTATAACTGCATTGATTATATCACAGGTGCTTCTAATGGGATTATTAAGTACAAAGAAGGCTGCTCAATCAACCCCATTTCTGATTGCGCTTCCAGTACTCACTATATGGTTCCATAGGTTATGTAAAGGCCGTTATGAACCTGCATTCATTCGGTATCCATTACAGGTTTGTTGAGCCTACCAATGTACATATTTGATGCCATGAATTTGTGAAAGAAATAGCAGCATGCTGATTAGTTGGAAAGTTGTAGTTTTGTCAAAGGAAATCATTTAGTGATCAAATCTAGAGGGATATTCAATCTATAGTTTGGCTAACTAGTATGGCTAATCTAAATTGACTCATAAGTCATGTTTCGTGTCTTACGCATCAAACCTTTCTGTCTGATTCAATTTAGCTACTTTCTGGAAAGAATGAGCTAATTATTGGTCTGCTGGTTTGGGTTGTACCAAGAACATGGAGTCTTATTATGTTTGGTTGGTTATACCGTTATTATATAAGTAGTTTGCGTCTTGTTTAAAGTGCATTTAATTTCCTTTCTAAGATAGTGTGCTGTTGGTAGGACGGAATAGGAATGTGGCATATTTCAACAGTTTCTATCATGTAGGTTGGTTGGTATTACAGATTTGGGGCCAGAAAAAGAAAGGGCAGAAGTTAGATTTCCTAAAAAAAGAAAAAGCTGTTTTTGACTGTTGAACAGCAACAGAAGCAACATAGGAAGGATATAACTGTTCATTGTCTTTTTAATCTGACTTTCTTTCTTAATTTTTCTCCTCATTATATGCCTTTTTATTTATTATTCTAAGTCGTTAATCATGCTTCTCATATGCTGGAACATTTTAGGAAGCGATGATGAAAGATACTCTGGAACGTGCAAGGGAACCAAACCTTAATCTGAAAGGCTACTTGCAAAATGCATATCTTCATCCAATTTTTGACGAGAGCGAGGATGAAGAGGAAGACCAGGAAATTGATGAGAAGTGGGAAACTGACAGTGTGTTGGTACCCACAAAACGGCAGTCAAGACGGAATACTCCATTGCCCAGTAAAGCCAGCGCTCCATCCTCGCCATCTCTACCTGATGTTGCTGTAGTAAAACAGCAACCTTAAAACATTTTTGGTTCAAGACCAATGTTACTGTGTAATATCAACTACGTGCTCAGGTGTTGATTAGGATGACATTGTAAACTAAAAAGAAAGCAAAATAGAATGTATAGTAATCCCGGTGAAACACGAAATTTCTGGAGAAAAACAAGATTATACAGCAATATAGATTTTTGTTGTAGTTGGTGAGGCTGTGTACAATTTTCTGTATACATTTTTTTTTTAAAACAAAACATCGCCATTTTATAGAAAGAGAATTGTTTCAGTGTAATGTGAGGTATTTTCCTTCCATTATGCATAATAAATCTTAACATAAGAAGGAAGAGAAAAATTCTCATTATGATAAAAAATTGAAACAGTGAGCTGTTTACGTTATTTAGCAAGTGAATTTGTTATAAAATTGCACTCTCTCAAAACATGCTCTATTCTAGTTTGGAAGGATTTTAACCGAAATTGAAAGGTATACCACATATTAGCCACAGTCTAATCAGGACAAGGGTTCTGAATGCTCTTGAATAAGAATATGATAATGTAAATTGAATTGAATAGAATAGGTATGAGAATAATAATTTTTTTTACGTTTGGTTGAACAAAATATGAAAATGAGAATGAAAAAAAATGATAAGAATTGATCAAAATGTAATATTATGATATTGAAGAACTTTTAAAAATAACTCTAATGCCACAGTAAAATTTAGAAATTATTTAAATACCCTCATAAATTAATGGCTAGAGAGATTCTAACCAAAGATATATTTTGATAGAAAAAAAAAAAATACTTAATCATTCTTTCAACCAAACAGTGAAATTGAATGCAAAATCGTTCAGTTCCCATCAAATAATCTAACCAAATATGCCCTTTAAGTATCACAATCAACATGAAGAGGAGAATAATCATAGAACACAGCTTGTTGAATTCATAAAAAAGACCATGAATATCATCCCTGAAACTTAAAGCACTCTTCAATGGATGATGAAAGACATTACAAAACCTGTTTAAATGGCCCCTAATCATACTCCCACATTCAGATCATCCAGAAGAAATTTTAAAAGTTCCATCTACATTCAAACCATCCGCAAGAGGATTCCAAATACAAATAATTGAACTTCTAGGAATGCAACTTTGAAAGCACATTCCAAAATATTGTAATGTATCCAAACTATACGTTGACAATAAACTAGTGGGATTCAGGAAATGATTAACATCCTTTAACCAATTAGCCTATCGGCCTTCTTAACTATCATAAAATAAGTCATCTTTTTACCGTTATGAATAACAACAGTCCTACTAAGTCAAATCTCCAAAGTAATTAAAGAAGGGATAAGAGAACCCAAGAACTTACTAAAAAAAAAAAAGAAAAAAAATTTAAGAATTACAACCTAATACAAGGAATTTCCAAACTATCAACCAGAAAAAATCTTTTCAATGTGATAGGTGAATAATTCACATCATGAAGAAAATAAAGGCACTACACTCATAATATTCGCTAAGGAATCAATAATAAAATTAAACTCTATAAAGACATGTCTGAAAATTATCAAAAAGATTTCATCCAGAATTGAATGGAATGTTTGAATGTTGAAGCTGCTTCCTTATGCCATTAACAACCTCAGAGTTGACTTTCTGATTGATTAATCCTTTGGCATTGACTCTTCAGCTTCAGTTAGTACACATAATTTTAGACTTGTAACAAATCAAATCAAGTGAATCGGATGTGTAGTCTGACTTAGACCTCCATCTAGCCGACTGCTCTATTTTGCTGGTTCACTGCTGTGCTGACTTCAAGCTCAAGCTTTAGAGGGAAGAAATAAGTTTAATTCAGTTTGTTGTTATGTTAATGGAATGTTAGAAGTGCACTTGAAAGTTTGGATTGCATTGGAAAAGCTTTTGGGTACTCTTGCCTCTTCTAGAAGCTTAAGAAGTACCATGGTTGGTGGAAATTGCAAAGAATGATTGTAAAGAATACCCTCACTTTGCTCCGTTACACACTGAGTTCGAGTCATCACGGGAAAGTATGAGAATATGATTGATCCTCATTTAAATTTTTTTTAAAAGGCTCATTTTGTACTTTTGTCTAAGGCCCCTAATTGAGTCGGCCCTGACAAAAGACTACTATCTCTAAGGTACTAGGGTAGTAACATCACTCCATCTTCATGCTTATCTTTACAGGCTCTAACATTCTTTTTTGCTCGAAAAGATCTCTTACAATTTTTGCTCTGATAATATGCAAAATTTATTAAGGATATGAAGCTTAATAGAACAAGGATTTGAAAAGAAACATGACCAAATGAACAAGGATATGAAGCTTAATAGAACAAATCCCTTCTCTTCCCTTCAATTTCTCCAATTTTGGAAGCATCAAAATCTGACCAATATTTTTCTCTCTCTCCCTTCCTTCCTCTTACTCTCTCAGTTTGAATCTGAGCTGACTTTCGCGATCAAATGAAGAGCTTATTATCACCCTCGATGACCTACCTGGAGAGCTAACAACAACTAATGAAATGGCAAATGCTAGGCTAAAAGAAAAGAGCATATTCCTACGAACCTCCGCAGAGATTAGGCACAATCTAACATGAGGAATGCCAAAATGACATGAACAAGAAAGAAGAGAAAGCTTCTGTGAAAGCCTAAGCCCCTTTGAATTATATTTAAATAAGGGAAGGAAACTTTTTTTAAAAATTTTAAGTGTTGCTTGGATAAGTATTTTAAAATATGTTTCGTATTTTAAAATATGTTTTGACGACGTGTTTCGATTGAAGGAAGATGACATCATGTCAAATTTTATCGGATTTTTATTTTTTAATTAATTTTTAATAATTATAAAAAATACTTTTAAAAATTAAAAAATAATATTTTCTTCCATCTTCTCCCACCACCACCTACCACTTATAGTTTAGGCCATTCCTTTGATTGTAAAGAATGATTGGATCTTCTTTTGCGATGTATGGGTGCTCTTAAATGTATTTAATGTTGTAACTATTCTCATGTACGTTTCTCATGTTGTTGATGTATTAAAAGGCTTTGTTCAAGTAATGGAAAAACAGACTTTCATCCTTATTGCATATCTCTCTATTTTTTTTCTTTTGCTCTGATTCTAAAAACAAGAAAAGTGATAACATATACTTCTGCTTGAGTTCTTACATGGTATTGGAGTATAGTTAGAGTATATCCTAACAAGTTTTTTCAAGCCATTTTTACTATTTGTTTCTAAACCACAAGCTACCAAACAAAATGGCCCCTAACCAAGGTGTCACTCTACTTCACCATCAGTCTTTAATGGTGAAGCTTATCAGCTATGATCAGCCAAGATGATCACTTATTTGTGTGCTTATGGTGTTTGGGAGTCAGTGGAAAATAGCTATGAACCACCTGCAAAAGATGTGGATTACATCCTCAAACAAATCAAACAGTAAAAGACAGATAGGCAAAATAACTTCAAAGCTTTGGCCATCCTTCAATCTGGAATAAAAGACAAGCTATTCACTCGAATAGTTGGGATAGATTCTGCTAAAGAAGCATGAGATCTCTTGAAAATAGAATTTCAAGGATTAGAAGGGGTGAGAAGTATTAGAATCTTGAACCTTAAAAGAGAGTTTGAAAGGTTGAGAATGAAAGAGTTAGAATTCATCAAAGATTATGCAAGAAGGATGATGAGAGTCTTAAATCAGATGAAGAACCTTAGTGAGAATGTTACAGAGAAGATGCTGGTAGACAAAATACTTGTCAGTGTGACATCTAAGTTTGATTCTAAAATAGATGCAATAGAGGAAAGCAAGGACCTTAGCCCTTTGACTCTGTCAGAGTTAACAAGCTCCTTAGAAGCAAATGAATCAAGACATGCTAAGAAGAAAGATGAAGAAGTAGTTTCCAAGCTAAACAATAGTCTAATCCTTGGAATAAGTATTAAGGGAGCAGCTCATCCCGATCAAGCGATTTAGAGAAGAAGAAGCATTCTCTTTGCTCTATCTGCAAGAGGAAGAATCACAAAGAAAATAATTGCTATTGGAGGGGAAAGCCATAGTGCTATTATTGCAAGATGTTTGTTCATATAGAGAAGAATTGTAACAAGAAGAAGAATGAGAAGAACAAAGCTCAAAATGATAATGAACAAGCCAATGAAGTAGAGAAAGTTGACAAAGAGGAATTTATGTTTATAACAAGAGAATCTGTTAAAAGCCAATCTAAGAACAAATGGCTTATTGACAGTGTATGCACCAGCCATATGACTCATGATGAGAGTCTATTTAAGGAGCTTGAGACTACATTTTCAACCACCATATATAGTTGGAAATGGAGATGCAGTCAAAGCAAAAGGAACATGTATTGTTGCTGTCAAAACTAAGAAGCGCTTGAGGTTGATCTCAAACGTTCTCTTGGTGCCAAGATTACATCACAATTTTCTTAGTGTTGGTCAGCTCATGAAGAGTGGTTTCACTATGATATTAGAGAACAATAACTGCACTATAATGGACTCTAGGAAGAATGAAGTAGTCAGGGTTCCTGTTGTACAAAATAGCTTTGCTGTACAGTGAGATCATCATGCTCTAATGTGTAAATTAGATGAGTCTTGGATTTGGCACATGAGGCTTGGTCACCCTGATCGCAAGGCCATACAAAAATTGAAAGCTAAGGAGATGGTAGAAGAACTTCCAATAGTGTAGGCACTAAATCAAACCTGTGAGAGTTGTCAAATGGGAAAGCTAAAAAGGAAGCTTTTTCCCAAGAATTAAGCCTACAAAGCCAAAGAGAGGCTTGAATTGATACATTTTGATGTGTGTGGGTCAATGAGGGAAGCTTCACTCAATGGTAGCAAGTATTATGTCATCTTCATCAATGACCATTTTAGATTCTGCTCGATTGCATTCATGAAAGAAAAATCTGAAGTGTTTGGAAACTTTGTAAAATTCAGAAAGTGTGTTGAGACTCAAAGTGGGATGAAGATAAAGACTTTGAGGTCAGACAATGGGGGTGAATACACTTCAACATAATTTAAAAAATTTTGTGAATAACATGGAATCAAACAACAACTTACCATTCCCTACACTCCACAACAAAATGGAGTTTAAGAAAGAAGAAATAGAACTATCATGAAGATGGTTATAAGTCTAATGGCAAAGAAGAAATTCCCAAGAAGGTTTTGGGCAGAAGCTGCAAACACTACAATGTACTTACTCAACATTTTGCCAACAAAATCAGTTGAAGACAAAAATCCCTATAAGGCTTGGCATCTTAGAAAACCAAGATTTTCTCATCTCAAGATGTTTGGATAAGTTTGCTTTAGTCACATACTAGAAGCTAGAAGAGACAAGCTCTCTGTCAAGGCTGAGAAGGGAATTATGATAGGCTATAGGGCTGATAGTAAAGGCTACAAGGTGTATATTGTTGGGCATGATACCTTAAAAACATGTAATAAGTACAATTTTATGAAATTAATAAAAATGATATTTTTCTATATAATTGTTTGAATATATTATTATTGAATAATATGTATAAATATCAGTAAATTCTAAATTCATTTATATAACTATAATTTATTATTAATACGAGAGGATTGAGATTATACATAATGAATTAAATTGTCTACAACATATTAAAGTATGAAATCATTAATTAATGGTTGCTAGTACGGTCCACTAACATTATAAATACAAGTGATATAGATCTGGATCACTGATGTAGTTAGACAACTTAGTGGAGGTGTTTTATATAATTGGATTATGTAGAACTGACCGGATATGAATTATTTCTTTATTAACATACCGTTTTCCATGAAGGATTTTATTCATATCAATAGATGATAATATGTAGATCAATATGAATCCTGAATAGTCATGAATTCCTATTTATGTCAACTGAATCTTTTGACTTACTCGTTACGGTTTGTTAGTAAAATAGTTAAAAACTTTTATTTTGGAGATTTATTGGATTAATGGGCTAGGAACATGATTTATAAATAGGGAATCCAAACCTTATTCATAGAAGATTATTATATATTGGTTCCTTTAAGGGTTAATTCTAGAACTGAACGGTTTTGAGCTCAAATTTATAATTAAGTTATAAATTGACCATTCACTAGTGGATTAATAGTACTTAAGATAAAAAGATAATTAGAGATGTAAAATGGTAATTTTGATAAGCTCTAGTTATGAATCAATTATTGAATGATTGAATTGCATGTAATGACAATATCAATGAATTATTAGAGATTGCTCAGTAATTTGTTCTATAATTGTAAGAGTGCAATTCCATATTTTTAGTGGAATAATATTGAGATTAATAAATAAGATTTATTAGATAAAAAATTTAATTGATAATCTAATTTATTGAAGCTTGGAATTATAGGTTCGTAGTCCCCAGGTTGTCTCTATAAAACAATGTATAGGGTAAGAGTGACAAGGGTTAAAAAAGGACTTATTTGCTTGGGGTAAATATCTAATTATGATATAATTAATGTTAATTAGTTAATTAAAAGATGTATTTAAATGTAATGATGAATTTCAAAATTCATTTTATAAATCATAATTTATTTAATTTTAAATTAAATATGTTATATATAATATTAAAATTATCTCAGATATTAATTTAATATTAAGATTAGGTAAGTCAAATTTAAATTGGTTTGAGAAACAAATTTAAAATTTAAACAAAATATGATATGATTTAAAATAGATAAGATTGTATTTTAAATTAGATTTAAAGAGATTTGACCTTATTAAAAATATCACTAAAAGATATCTCATAATTATCTTATCATTTAATATTATGATTGAATTATCAATTCAATTAATTTGTTTAAATTAAAAATAATATTAAACAGAAAACCAAATAAAATCATATAAATACATCATATTCTAATTATTTCAAAATGCAAAAAAAAAAAAAAATAGAGAGGTTTTTTCACAAAAAGAAAAAGAGAGAAAATCTAGTATGTTGAGAATTGATTTGGAAAATCGTGGTGTGAGTCTCGAAGATCGATTCGCATAAGCTAAGGTATGAACTCTTCATATAGATGTAGGATTAATTTATATATATATAAAGGATTGTTAAAAATTTTTGAAAAAGTTATACTGGGACCAACAATCGCTTCCGTTATAAATTTTAAACCCGTTTTTCAAAAATTAGTATAAGAGCAATCTTTTTATATATATATAGATTAATCATTGTGTGAGATTCTTGCGTTATCATATATATGCGATATGTATGTTGATTAGATGTTTATGTTTTTTGAATGTATGGCAGCTTAGCCGCCAGATTGTCCCGGGCACTGGGCCGTTGGTTAGACTAGCAGGGATATGCACTTCAAATCGCTGTATACATTTTGAATGTAGTTCCATCTAAGTATGTACAAAAGACACCTATAGAGTGTGAATAGTACTAAACCTAGTTTACACCATTTTCGCATATAGGGGTGTCCAACACATGTGCTGAAATCCAAGTTTGGAAAGTTGTGCTAAAATCCAAGACTGGGAAGTTGGACTCGTGACTCTGAAGTTTACATACATATTCATTAGCTATGATCCCGACATAAGGAGAGATTACTTTTATAATCCTAATAAGAAAAAAGGTGTTTGTATCGACAAATGCAACTTTTCTTGAGCATGACTATATGATAAATTACAAACCTCGTAGTAAGGTAGAACTAGAGGATTTAAATTATGATACGATCGGATCATCATAATCACCATATGATGAATGACAACATCAAGAGACCACTATGTAAACCCCTAATATTTCTAAATTAGGAATAATAATGAAAAAATAGATTTAAAATAAGCTTATTAGAAACTTTTAATTCCCACTTATACCTAATTTTAATAAATAGAAATAATAGGGGAGCTTTTTGATAATTTCTAAGAGTTAAAGAGGTTTTTAATAATTTTTAAAGACTTAAGTGACTTAAAATTTAATAACAAAAAAAAAGAAAAAAAAAAGAGTTTTGCTCGCTAATGTGTCATTCGACACCTACTGAAGTGTCTTAGAAGACACATGCAGACTACCTTAGTGTCCGTCACTCAATGAAACATTGTCCTTTTTGCTATAAATAGTCTACGGCCTTTGAAAGGAATTCAATGAAAAAAAAGGGAAAGAATGAGATAAATAAATCAGCACGAAGAGAAGAGAGAAAACGTGAGGGAGAGAAGAAAGAAAGGAGAGGAAAGGAAAAAAAGAACAAAGAGGAAAAAGGAACTAGATTGTCATTCATTTCTAAATCTTTGTAAGTACGATAAAATATAGATAGAATATTGTTTGTTTGTTATTATGGTTATTTAAAATGATTATATTAATTGAGGATAGTATTAATTATTAAGTACGATAAGTTGCAGAAAATATTGATCCTATTAAGGTTATGTCTATATTAATATTATGATTACAACACATTACAGAGAAATGAAATGATGTTACTACCATGCTATAAGTAAGATCATGACTAGTATGATGAATTGAATGATTATTATAATATTTTTAGGATAGTATAATCATCCATAGGCATGATAAATTGAAGATAATATTTATTATACTAAGGTTAATGTATAATATATGCATAACATTAAAGATCTGTAAGTATAGTCTCACTATAATACAGAGATAAGATATTGTTTATTTGTTATTATGGTTATTTAAAATAATTATATTAATCGAGAATAATATTAATTATTAAGCATGATGCCTTGCAGAAAATATTTATCCTGCTAAGGTTATATATCTATGTTATGATTACGATTATAGCATGTTACGTAGGAAATGAAATGATGTTATTACCATGCTATAAATAAGATTATGACTAGTATGAATATGATATAGTATGATGGTTTAACGATAGTACAAACTTTAGCATGTTACGATTAGCTGCATTTGTTCATACTAGGAATTTATGTTATGCTAAATAAAGTAAAAAGTATGAGCATGCATATGCATAACATTAAAGTGTGATGCTGCTAGGTCAAAAGAAGGATCGCTCGTCAATCCTAAAGGACCCCATATAATTCTAAAAGAAAAGATCATAAGCGGATCGTTGCAACGGTTATAAGCGAACCGCTAATTAGATATCAGTTAACATACCGGCGGCAGCATCCTCAAGACCCAAGTACGTAGAAGTATAGGAATTTATGCATGCTAGATATAGGTCATAAAATCATTAACTAAAGGTAGTCATTAAAAGAATGGTAATGTGAGAAGGACTCTATCCTTACTGAACTTCTAGCTCATAGATGTCTACCCTGTGTTATAGGAAATTACAAAGGTAAGGGGGTAAACTAAGGAACAGGCGAATGTAGGCAATCAGTCCCGTGAAATTGTACATATGAGACCCGACTTCTGAAAACAATGAATTTGAAAATTCCGCACCTCCTTAGACAAACTTATGTATGTGTACGTATATGTATATTCAAATAAAGAATAAGGTTGTTTAAAAAGTTTTGAGATTAATTCCCCATGATAAAGACTTCCGCAATATTTTCAAATTATTACGTTATTTCCTAAAAATCTACTTTTGAAAGTAAAGTCTATTATTGAAATAGAGAAAGGTAACGACCCCTTACTAGCTATGCATGTTTCCGTCCAAAGTATTCAATAGAAAAAATAGCTGGTAGGGCAGGCATTACACACCGATCCTAGTCAGAACATCCTCTCGTCGTAGTGGGAGGATTGTGAGACAACCCATTTGTTACGAACACGAAGATCAGGTTCTAGTATCAGATACAAATTAGGATGATCCATTAACCTTCAAAAAGGATTGTGGTCTTATAAATGTACAAGTAAGAGGTGGTTATGAATATTTCATCACCTTTATTGATGATTATTTTAGATACGGATACGTATCCCTAATGCAAAGGAAATTTGAAACTCTTAGAAAGTTCAAAAAATTCTGAGCAGAAGCATAAAAGTAATTAGGTAGATCACTTAAAACACTTCGATCTAATCGAGGAGGTGAATACCTTGATTTTGAGTTTAAGGATTATTTGTTGGAGCATGGAATTCTATCCCAACTCACAGCACTTGGAACACCACAGTAGAATTGTGGTACAGAGAGGAGAAACAAAACCTTATTGGATATAGTTAGGTAAATGTTAAGCTACTCATTACTACCACTCACGTTTTGGGGATATGCACTTCAAACCGTGACATACATTTTGAATGTAGTTCCATCTAAGTTTGTACAAAAGACACCTTTAGAGTTCTGGAATGGCACTGAACCTAGTTTACGCCATTTTTGCATATGGGGGTGTCCAACACATGTACTGATATCCAAGACTGGGAAGTTGGACTCACGATCTAAAGTTGGCATATTCCTTAGCTATCCTCCCGGCACAAGGGGAGGTTACTTTTATAGTCATAGTGAGAAAAAGGTTTTTGTGTCGATAAATGCAACCTTTCTCGAACATAACTATATGAAAAACTATAAACCTCGTAGTAAGGTGGTACTAAAGGAATTGAATTCTGATTAGATCATACCATCTCAATCACCACCTGATGAACAATAATATCAGGAGACCACTGATCCTAGTTAGAACAACCTGGTAGCTCGTCGTAATGGGAGGATTGTGAGAAAACTCATTCGCAATGAACACGAGGTACATGTTCTAGTGTCAGACACTAACCAGGATGATCTATTGACCTTTAACGAAGCAATGGATGATACTGACAAGGATGAATGGCAAGATGCAATGAACCAAGAAATGGAATCCATGTATTCCATTTCTGTCTAGGAACTTGTAGATCCACCTAAAGATGTTAGGGCCATTGGATGCAAATGGATCTTCAGGAAGAAAAGAGGCGTAGATGGGAAAGTATAGACTTTTAAGGCATGACTTGTAGCAAAGGGCTATCCTTAAAGGGAAAGGGGTCGATTATGAAGACTTTTTCTCCTATTTCCATGCTAAAGTCTATACATTTTCTTTATCCATAGCCACTAGTTTAGACTACGAGATATAGAAAATGGATGTCAAGATAGCTTTTCTGAATGGCCATCTTGAGGAAATGATTTATATGATGCAACCAGAAGGTTTTGTGCAAAAGGGCAAGAGCAAAAAGTTTGCAAGTTGCTTTGATCCATATATAGATTAAAGCAAGCCTCTATGTCTTGGAACCTAAGGTTTGAAGAGACTGTCAAGACGTATGGATTTGAGAAAAATGTTGACGAACCATGTGTCTATAAAAACACATCAAAGAAAAGAAGGTGGTCTTCTTAGTTCTTTATGTAGACAATATTTTACTCATTGGGAATGGTGTAGAAATATTGTCAAATGTGAAGAAATGACTAGCCGAGCAATTCCAAATGAAAGATTTGGGAGAAGCAAACAATGTTCTAAGAATCCAAATCCTAAAGGATAGGAAGAACAAAAGAACAAGCTTTTGGCACTATCTCAAGCCTCTTATATAAATAAGGTGATGGCTCGATTCTCAATGCAAAACTCCAAGAAGGGTTAATTACCGACCAAGCATGGAGAAGTTCTTTCTAAAGCGCAGTGTCCAAATACACCTTAGTATGAAGAAGAGATGAGACATATTTCCTATGCCTCAGTTGTAGACAGTCTTATGTATGCCATGTTGTGTACAAGACCTGATTGGATAATGGTAAAGCATATTCTCAAGTATCTTCGGAGAACGAGAAACTACATACTTGTTTATTCAGGTCGAGCTCTAAACCCCATTGGATATACTAATTCTGATTTTCAATCAGATAGAGATAGTAGAAAATTGACTTCTGGATCAGTGTTCAAGCTTGGTGGAGGAGCTGTAGTCTGAAGAAGGATCAAATAATCCAATATTGCAGATTCTACCATGTAAGCCGAATATATAGTTCCTTGTGAAGCAGCGAAAAAGACAGTTTGGCTTAGAAAGTTCTATACTGATCTATAGTTGTTCCAAATATGGATAAACCACTAATGATGTACTGTGATAATAGTGGGGCAGTGGCTAATTTGAAAGAACCGAGGAGTCACAAGAAGGGAAAACACATAGAGAGGAAATATCATCTCATAAGAGAGATAGTACACCAATGTGTGTGACAGTTATGAAGATAGTGTCGGAAGAGAACCTTTTAGATCCAATTATCAAGACACTTCCAACGAAGTCTTTTGAGGATCATGTACGCAATTTAGGGATAAGGGAGATGCCTCACTTGTTTTAGGGCAAGTGGGAGATTGTTGGGCATCGTGCCCTAAAAGCATATAATAAGTATAATTTTATGAAATTAATAAAAGTGACATTTTTCTATAAATTGTTTAAAGGTGTTATTATTGAATAATGTGTATAAATATCAGAAAATTCTAAATTCATTTATGTAACTATAATACTATATTAGTACATGAGGATTGAGATTATAGATAATGGTTGCTAGTTTGGTCCACTAGTATTATGAATGCAAGTGATCTAGATCCTGATCACTGATGTAGATAGTCATCTTAGTGGAGGTGCTTTATATAATTGGATTATATAGAACTGGACCCGATAGGAATTAGTTCTTTATCAACATACTGTTGTTTGCCATAAAAGATTTTATTCATATCAATAGATGATCATATGCAGATCAATATGAATCCTGAATAGTCGTGAATTCCTGTTTATGTCAACTGGATCTTTTGTAAAACAGGTTCAAGACTTTTGTTTTGGAGATTCATTGAGATAAGTGGCTGGGAACATGATTTATAAATATGGAATCCAAACCTTCCTCATAGAAAATTATATATTGGTTCCTTTAAGAGTTAATATTGAAACTGATTCATTGGGATAAGTGGCTGAGAACATGATTTATAGATATGGAATCTAAACCTTCTGCATAGAAAATAATATATTGGTTCCTTTAAGAGTTAATATTGAAACTGATTCATTGGGATAAATGGCTGGGAACATGATTTATAAATATGGAATCCAAACCTTCTTCACAGAAAATTATATATTGGTTCCCTTAAGAGTTAATATCGAAACTGAATGGTTTTGAGCTCAAATTTATAATTAAGTTATAAATTGACCATTCATTAGTGGATTAATAGTATTTAATGATAAAGTGATAATTATAGGGGTAAAATGGTAATTTCGATCAGCTCTAAATATTAATCAATTATTGAAGGATTGAATTACATGTAATGACAATATCAATGGATTACTAGAGATTGCTTGGTAATTTGTTCTATAATTGGAAGAGTGCAATCTCATATTTTTAGTGACATAATATTGAGATTACTATATAAGATTTATTAGATTAAAGAGTTTAATTCATAATATAATTTATTGGAGTTTGGAATTATAGGTCCATGATTCCCAGGTCGCCTCTATAAAATATTGTATAGGGTAAGAGTGACAAATGTTGAAAAAAGACTTATTTGCAAAACAAATAGTTTTCTAGGGCAAATATGTAATTATGAGATAATTAGTATTAATTAGTTAATTAAAGAATTAATTAGTTAAAAGATGTATTTAAATATAATGATGAATTTCAAAATTCATTTTATAAATAATAATTTATTTAATTTTGAATTAAATATATTATATATAATATTAAATTACGATGAGATATTAATTTAATATTAAGATTATGTAAGCCAAATTTAAATTGGTTTGAGAAACTAAATTCAAATTCAAATAAGATATGATATGATTTAAAATTGATAATGTTCTATTTTGAATTAGATTTGAGAAGATTTGACTTTGTTAAAGATATCACTAAAAAATTTCTCATGATTATCTTATCATTTAATATTATGATTGAATTATCAATTCAATTAATTTAAAGTGTTTAAATTAAAAATTAATATTAAATTAAAAATCTAATAGAATCATATAAATACATCATATTCTAATTATTTCAGACTGCAAAAAAATAGAGAGGCTTTTTCACAAAAAGAAAAAGATAAAAAACCTAATAATCTCTACACACACGTCTTATTGGGTTGGGAATCGATCTAGAAGATCGTGATGTGAGTCTCGAAGATCGATTAATGTAGGCTAAGGTATGAACTCTTTATATTGATGTAGGATTAGTTTATATATATACGTATATAAAGGATCGCTAAAAGTTTTCGGAAGATTTTTGTTATAAACTAGGACCAATAGTTGCTTTCGCTGTGAATTTTAAACCCGTTTTCCAATATATATTCCAAGCAGCAACAAAGTTTCTGTGTGCAGAGACCTCAGAGTGGACAAATTTATAATCTACAATTAGCTTGAAGAATCAAACAATGAAGAGTTGATGGAGACTGGTGATTATGATCAAATTTTGACCCCCTCTCTAAAATCTGATGAGGACTCAGATTCTAAACATGTAAAGTGGAAAATGTTGTTATAATGGAACCTAAATGTTATGAAGAGGATTATGAAAATCAGAATTGGAGGAAAGGCTTGGAGTAGGAGTTGAGAATGGTCAACAAGAATCAAACTTGGATTCTACATGACAAGCCTGAAAAGAGGAAGATTATTGGTTTGAAGTGGATATACAAAATTAAACTCAATGCTAATAATTCTGTCAACAAATATAAAGCAAGATTGGTAATGAAAGGGTATTCACAGCAGTATGGGGTAGACTACATAGACACTTTTGCTCATGTTTCTAGATCAGATACCATAAGGCTGCTTATTGCCTTGGCTACTGGAAGAGGCTGGTTTATATATCAATTAGATGTTAAATAAGCTTTCTTAAATGAAATTCTAGAAGAGGATGTATATGTCGAACAACCTGAAGGTTTTGAAGTGAAGGGCAGTGAAGAGAAGGTCTATAAGCTAAAGAAAGCCCTTTATGGCCTCAAACAGGCCCCCATGACATGGTACAACAAAATATGATTACTTCTGCAAGTCTGATTTCCAAAGGAGTGAAAGTTATCCAACCCTTTTCATCAAGCAATCAGGTGATTCAGTTCTTATCATTTCTCTATATGTGGAGTGAAAGTGTTTCAAATAAAAGATGAGATCTTTAGTTCCCTAGAAAAGTATGCGAAGGAGATACCTAAGAAGTTTAAGATGGATTGAGGCATTCATGTCCACTCTTTTATCACCCTATGAAAAGTTTAAAAGGGATAATGGTTCTAACAGGGTAGATGAAACGTTATATGGGAGCTTGATTGGGGGAATAATGTACCTAACAAGCACTAGACCAAGCATAATGCACTTGGTGAGTCTCTAGTCAAGGTTTATGCATTATCATACTTAATTGCATATGGGAGGAGCAAAAAGGGTGCTGAGGTATTTGAATGGAACAATTAAGTATGGAGTTCTATTTGAAAAAGGTGAGATAACATTGGAATGATATGTTGATAGCAATTGGGCAGGGTTAATGGAGGATTTTATTTCTCGTTGGGGTCTAGAATCTTTTGCTGGAGCTCAAAGAAATAAAGCATTGAAGCTCAGACCATCGTCGAGGCAGAGTATGTTGCTATTAGAGAAAGGGTGAAAGAAGGAGAAATTAGGCTAATACATTGTCTATTTGAAGAGCAAATGACATATTCCTTCACCAAGTCCCTAGCAACTCATAAATTTGAATTTTTCAAGACCAAAATGGGAGTCATAAGTCATTGCTTTAAGGAGGAGTGTTTGAATGTTAAAGCTGCTTCCTTATGCCATCAATCAACCTCATAGTTGACTTTTTGATTGGATAATATTTTGGTGTTGACTCTTCTGCTTTCAGTTATTATACATCATTTTGGACTCTTAGCAATTAGAATCAAGTGAATTAGAGTTGTGTAGCCTGAGTTAGACCTCCATCTAGCCAGCTCAAGCTTTGGAGGGAAGAAATCAGTTTAATTCAGTTTGTTATAATATTAATGAGATGTTAGAAGTGCACGTGAAGTTTTGATTGCATTGGAGAAGGTTGTGGGTATTCTTGCCTCCTCTAGAAGCTTAAGTACCATGGTTGGTAGAAATTGTAATTTTTTTTTCATTTTTTTAAGTTTGGGCCATTCCTTTGATTGTAAAGATTGATTGGATCTTCTTTTGAGATGTATGAGTGTTGTTACATGTTTTTATTGTTGTAACTATTCTCATGAACGTTGTTTATGTTGTTGATGTATTAAAAGGCTTTGTTCAAGTAATGAAAAAACAAACTTTCATCCTTATTGCATATCTCTCCTTTTTTTTTTTTGCTCTGGTTCTAAAAACAAGAAAATTGATAATATATACTTCTACTTGAGTTCTTACATGGAATGCCATTCTACTCGAGACCAGTCCGTGCACTGATAATGAATAGTTGAAACCAAACTCATAGAATCAGTCTCTATCACAACTGGTACATAGCCATGGAATAGAACATACTGAAGACCATAGAAACCATAAACTTCTGCATTAACACTATTTCTGTAATAAAGATGACGGAGAAAGGCTCCCATGAAGTGACCATGATAATTCCCGATTAAAAGATTTTCAGAAGGAATAATACACAACACTCTATTTAGGTAGGCATAAAGGCCCTCTTTATGCACTTTACATTGTAAACGCTAATGTAAAAATGGGAATATGGTTAAATATTAAATCCATTATTTATTGAGATAACAAGAATCAAGGAGAATAATTAGGAAATTATTTATCCTTTATACGCCCTCACAAACTTGACGGTTCCATTAGTGATGTTAATTTTATCTCGTAATAACTGAAAACAGGGACGAGGTAGTGGCTTTGTGAGCAAGTCAGCAAGTTTGTTAACAAAACTAATATGGGACACCAAAATTAACCCCATGGCAACTAAATTCCGGACTAAATGAATATTATGGAGGCAACTAAATTCCGGACTAAATGGATATTATCGAGATATGGTTCACTCTCGAGTACATGATCCGATTAAGAGATAAGTGAGTAGCACCGATATTATCACAGTAAATGATAAAGGTTGCTGAAGTGGAAACGCCTACTCAAAAAATAAGTGTTGTATCTACCGCACCTTGGAAGTTGCATGCTAAGACTCGATATGTAGTCGTAGCCTGTTATTTTTGAGTACTCCAAGAAATTATATTAGGTCCTAGACAAATGGTAAATGCCAAAATAGAGGTACAGTAAATGGGATTGCCAATCCAATCCGCATTCATATAAGCCGTAAGATAAAATGAGGCAGAACGATGAATCCAAAGACTATGAGTAAGAGTGCCCTTTAAATACTATAAGAGTTGTTTAACAGCCGTCTAATGAGCTTGTGTCGTATGAGCCATGTACTCAACAAGACGATTAAATGGAAAAGTAATTAACAGTTGTGTAAGTGTGAGATATTGAAGGACACCAATAACTTGCCTCTACTCCATAGCATCTTCCGAATTGGAGGAGTCTTCCATAGGGAGAGAAGAGTGGGCTGCCATAGGAGTGTGAAGAGGACAAGTACCATCCATCTTATGACACGTTAACACATCTAAGATATATTTCCATTGAGAGAGAAAAACATACCATCACGACAATTCATTACTTCTAAATTAGAAAATAAGTTAAAGGATTAATGTCAATGATAAAAAATGAATGGTTGAGACATGTCATAATAAATAAAATAAGAGCATTATTATTTTAGTTATGAGAAGATCATCAATACAGATGAAAAAATATATATGAAAATCGACTTGATGGTGTGAAGAGTGACATATCAGACTTGGCTTAGAAAAACCCAAAAGAGGGAAAAGCCATACCTAGGACTTGATACCAGGCTCGTGGTGCTTGTTTAAGATCGCAAAGAGACTTATAGAGCCGGAATACATAAGAGGGCCAAGAAGAATCGATAAAAGGTTGAGCCATGTAGACTTCCTCAAAAATTGTGCCATGTAAGAGGGCATTATTGAACTCTAGTCATCTAACGGGCTATCCATGTATGGTTGCAAGACGGTCGAACTGGTAACATTTTTACAATTGGACTAATAGTATCACTATAATCAAGCCCGAGATGTTGATTAAACCATTAAGCTATTAAGCGAGCTTTGTATTTATCGATAAAACCATCGAGTTTACATTTATTTCAAAAAATCCACTTGCAACATATTAAATTTCGGCCCCGATCCGCCAGAATAAGCTCCTAAGTCCCATGCTGAAATAAGGCATTAAAATCATTAGACATGGCATGACGCCAATGCAAATGTTTCATTGCTTGTGAAACGGATGTTGATTCGGTGTCGACAAGAGAAGGATGTTTAGTAGCAATATTGAGTGACTTGGGCTTGTAAATATTATCCATGGACCAAGTCATCATGGAATGAACCCGTTAAGATTGAGGCAGAGGAACTGCCAGTGAAGGACCCAAAGAAGAGAGATCATTGGAGGGGGAGTCTGTGAGAGCGGTGGGCCCATGAGAAGGGGAATGAGGTGTGCTCATAATGGGAAAAACTACCTAGCTAAAACAGGGTTGCTCTTCTTAGGCCATAAGAGATGAAGGGCAAACTGGGCCTATAACGGAGGGAGGAGTGAGTCGGAGTAGCTGGACCATAGGCGAGGGAATGGGAACACGCCCAGTAGCAATAGGACTAGGAGGCAGTAGTGGGCAGGCTGGTGGAGTACGGTAGGGCATCCTATAATATCAATGAAGTTAAATAGAAATACGTCTTCAATAACCGAACATATTTCTATGCATTTACAGGCACTTTAAGAGGCTGAATAATCGAGAATAATGCAAGGACGAGAGGGTGATTCCAATTTATGTGTTGTGTATGGTTTCAACCAAGGAAAGCAAGACACTAGAAAATCCATAGATTTTAATAATTAGGATACTTATAAAAGAAAGCCTTAAATAGGCTTTTAAAATTTAAGATCGGAGTAGAAAGTCGATTGATGAGATAAACCGCAGCTTCAAACACGTAGATCCAAAACGTAAAAGGAAGATGGGCCTATTGAAGAAAGACTATGCCCAATTGAAACAATATGGTGATACTGATGTTCAACAGTACCATTCTGTTGAGGTATGTGTGGAGGGAGCGATAATATACCAACCAATGTCATGATGTAAAAATATTGTTTATGGCTTTGATATTTACTCATATTATTACTATTTTAATTTCAAATTTTGCAATTAAAATGAGTTTCCACCGATTCCTAAAATTTAGGATATAATTCAGCTATTAGGGATTGAACTTGTAGAGGATAAAGCTAAGAGAACTGAGTAAAGTGGTCAACAAGCAACAAATAAAAATGATCTCAACCAATAGATGGTATTCGAGTCGGGCCCCACACATCCACATAAATATATTCTTAAAATTACTCTAGTAAGAGAAGTATCATGAAAAGGTAAGTAATTTCTTCATTTGAATTGCAAGATATACAATCCTTGAAATTGTAGAAGAATCCTCAGAAACATATAATAACATAAATTTAATAATTAAAGATGCAGATAGCTAAAGAAGGATGAATAAGTCTTTGATACCAATAAGATAAAGAGACACGTTCACGAATTAAAGAGATGGGACCAGGTGGAGTAGATTTTGGGACTCGAATACTGTATACACCATCTTTATATTGGTTGTGGATGAGAAATGCCATGTGATAGTATCCTTCACATTAAAATAAAACGGATGAAACTCAATGTAAATATTATTTGAATTAGAAAATTCATATACTGATAATACGTTCTTAGTAGCTATAGGAACACACAGAACATTAGATAAAGAAAAGTCTTAGAAGAAGACACTAGATGAGTAGACTCGAAATATGTGATAGGCAAACTGGAACCATTGGCTATGAGGACTTCATCCGTGCCATCATATTCAAAATGAATGGAGAGATTTGAGAGGTTGGATGTAAGATTATAAGAGGCACCAGAATCCTAAAGCCACTTGGAATGATTATGAAAATCATTAGGAGAGCAAGCCCCATAATTGGTAGTTGGATGGATTTTCCGGAAATATGACCCAAAATGCCACAATATTGATAGATCATAGATTCATTCACTTGAGACGAAGAATTTGCACCATGATGTTTTGTCACGACCCAATTTATCGGATCCGTGATTGATATGAGAATTAAGTAACCAAAGATATCTAGAAACTGAATATGAGAAATCTGCAGTTATGTAATCCTTAGAAGCCTCTTTCTTACTTACTTTCAAATATTAGAACTTGTGGAAAATATCAAAACTCTAAGATTTTTCCATTCATCATAAAGCTAGGATTTACGATCTGTATATTCTACACGTAGGTCAACAATGATGTACAGAATCCATGCTAAACACATCAGCAGAAGTAAGACTTATATGTACAATATTCTATATCTATTGTATTTTACATCATTTATCTAAATATACAGTGAAACGTCTATGTTCACCCTCAAAATAATAATCCACTTGATAGGATGTTACCAAGGTTCGACTAGGCAACCAATATGTAATCCCTAAAGGACTCTATCCTCTCTAATTTGAAAATATTTATAATAAAATAAGGAATGAGTATAAAACTCAATGAGAGATAACTACAACATGTTATGAGTTTAAAACCAGTAAAGATGGAACTCATCAAAATTATCTCAAATCATGCACTTGCATAAAACAATATATATTCACATACTTTCTGTTAAATCACTGAAGCAGATCATTCGTAATTCAAATCTTAAGCATAAACCTTGGAATAAAAAATCAAGGAATTTATATAATTTATGAAATTAGTAAGTGTAGGATTCAAGAGGTGCTCCCGTGGCACTTTGCTCCCATTAATACTTTCACAAGAAGTTTAATATGAGGGGCTAGGATGATAACGTCTCACTATTGTTTCCTCCATCTGCGGAATGATACCTACAGGAGCAATTCTCCTTTTACCATACCCTGCCATGCAAGTATCCTCCATCGAATAACATAAAATACTTTGTGCACATAGTCCAGCAAACCCAATACTGGAACGAGGTCTCATCACAAACTTCATGCACTTCAAATCCAAATAAGACATATTGTACCAAACATAAGGCAAATATTCATGAAGTCCTTATCTCAATCTAAGCTCTTTCATAAAGTTGTATACATAACATATATTCATGAAAATGTTATTTCAATCCAATAACTTCTAGAAATCAGTATAAGGAATAAATTGCATAAGCATCTTTTATTCAACTTAAAATCATTGAAAACTAACATGCTGTAATTATCATTCACATTCAACCTCTGCTGGCTCTAATTGGTTCAAACCCTAGATGGAGTGGAATGATACTCCTCCGATGGTTTTAAACATCGAAACATGCAAAGATGGTTAACACAATCATTAAGAATGTCTAATGCCGTTCAATTAATTGAAATTTCTAAACTACATTTTATATCTCTCTTTTGAGTTCTAATCTTAGTTTTAAGTAGCTTAATTTAAGGTATTTGTTGCTGCTATAGTAGACTTCGACTTGTAGTCTCGTAGACTCGTTAACCCCATCGACCTCGTGGAGTACTTTGCATACGGAACGTGTTGAGTGCGTCGACTCATCGAGCCATCGACTTGTTGAATACGTCAAGTCATCGAGTATTTCACATACTGGAGGAATCAAGTATGTCGAGGCATCAACCCAGTGAGGCATTCCCATGTTCTAAGGCATCGAGTATGTCAAGGCTTCAAGCTGTCGACCCATCGATCCTTCGACCCATTGACTCCTTTCTATATTCTCAATGCATTGAGTATGTCGAGGCATCGAGGTGTTGACCCATCGGACCACCCTTCGACCCTTTCTTATATTTTTAAGGCATCAAGTACCTCAATCCTGCACTTAAACCTCAATGTTTCAAAACCTTGCTAACTAAATAAGACGTATAAATCTTGGTTTCATCTTGATATCTAATACATTACAGATTCTACTCTCATCCTCGATTTGTCATCAAAGAACTAACGATTTCAAGAACTAGAATAGAGATAGTTCTTACCATAAGTAACCTTTAACTGGTGATGTCCTCTGTGTCAGAATCTTTACTTTCACTCTTTATGATTCCAAATTATAGAAAAGGAAAGGAACTTCTGAACTTCGCTTAAATTTTCTTATGAAATAACAAAGTGGCGAGAAACTTACTAACCACCAACGATAATTGTAACTTAGAAGGAATAGGCTTTCATATTTTATTAGCTTGACACTAAGCACTTTTAGACTTCTATAGGTGTGAGTGGCAGACCTATATAAGATATTTATAAAATTAAGCTTATCTTATACTATTAGAGAGAAAAGGGTGAGCTGGTGAAGCCCATACCTCTTCTGCTATATACTGTACTGTATAGTTATAAAATAATATCCTTATTATATTATTATTATTATTAGTCAATTGACTTAAGGACTAATTTCCATGCCAAAACTGAATAGGCATCAAATTCTCCCCCCTTAAGAAATTCAGTCTCCGAATTTCAAACACTAGTTTAACCATATCATGAAAAACATATCCAATAGCAAATGATATGCATGAAATGAACTAGCCTCTAACCATTTTGACTGAATAGGTGAGGATACTTCTCTCGCATTTCATGTTTTGCTTCTCGTGTGGCTTCCTCATAATCATGATTTCACCATAACACCTTCACTGAACCTACATCCTTATTTCGAATGCGCTTTACTTGGCGATCAATGATCTTAACTAGCTGTTTCTCATATGAAATATCTTCCTTTAGTTGAACTGAATCAGGTTGCAACACATGAGATAGATCCAGTAGGTATTTTTGAAGCATTGAGACATGAAAATTTGAATGTACATTTTCATTAATATACTTAAACCTAACTTTTTTTTTTGTAAATTAATATTCTTAAATCTTAGTATGGGAAGCCACGAGATATTACAATTTTTCTCCCACTCACAAAAGTTTCATCCTAAAAAATTAGAATAACTTTGGAAATTTAGCTCTATTGTCTTCTTACTTTATCTAAGGTGGCTTTTTCAACTTTCTTACTTTTTCACAAGACTTCCACTTAAGGATTATCATTATTTCTCAAAACAATCTTCTGTCAATCTATGTATGGGTCATTCAATTTTGCTTACCAATATTTGAGATATAATGAATAAATAACACTCAATTCTATTAAGAATAGTGTGGAATATCATCAATAGGACATGACCTGACATCATAGTGGACAAACTTGCTTCTGCCTTATTTCGTATAAGAGTGAACATTCTCCCATCAATCATTGTATCCCTTCACTATTTCTTCTTGTTGTAGGCTCTAGCCAAATGTTCTTATTGACCATAATTGTCTAGGTGGTATTTCTTGAAATTAGGGGCCTTGAACTTTGTTCCTCTTTTATGATTTCCAAACTTTTGACTCTGGTTCAAGAAATTCCCAGTGGTTGCATTTCCTTGCCTCTTCTTATTATTCCATTGCAAACAAAAAGTTTCTCACCCCTCAAAATATTTTCATGTAGAGGATTGGGAAACACTTTGCACTCCATGAAATGAGGCCTTGTTATCTTTCTCTACACTTTTCTACTTTTTTTGCTCTTGAATAATTCGGGCCCGATCAATCCTCATTGCCTTTTGAACTACTTTTGAGAATGTTGCACCATCTAGATCTGCTATCTCTAAGTATTTGCGAGTATCATGATCAAAGGTGTTTTTATTTATGGCATTTGTGGCACATACATAGATAATTCATCAAATTTTTGTAATAATGCTTCTATGGTCATATTGCCCCTCTTTAGATCTGAAAACTCATGCTCCTTCTCTTCTATTAAGGCCATTGTTAAATTTTTGTTGTCTAACAATTTTTGAAACTCTGGATATGTCATAATGACATCATGAATATCTCTCATGGTGTACCACCAATAACTTGCATCATCATGCATCAGATATGTAGCACATTACAATTTCTCAATTTTAGGGACTTTTGCATAATAAAAGTCTCTCCGTTGTTCTGATCCAATTCTTAGCCAACTTTGGGTTTCTTTACACATGGGGTGGGGGGGAGGGGAGGGGTTGTTCTTGTTGTTGCTGCTGTTGAAACCTTTCCTAAAGCTGTTGCTGCTAATGCATTATAGTTTCAAATATTTCCCCATCCCTTTGGGTCAGACTCCTTATCTCATCTATCTTCTGTTATTTGATAGGCTATTGACACATCCATTCTCATATGTACTAGCAGTACGCCCCTTGCCATACTTTTTCTATGTGTTGGCAAAGAAAAGTTTAAATTCCTACATCAATTTGAGCATCTATTATATCTACCAATTCTAAACTATAACTTAAAGATTGAAGTACTTAAAGTGAATGAAGTGGTCATCTACGCGTCTTGTACATATGAGATTTATCTCCATAATTGCTTAAATCTTTGCTCTAATACCAACTTTGTAACACCCTCTAACTAGCTATATAAATACTCAACCTTAAGGAAAATAGCTAGTTTTGCAATATAACTAGTAGGAATGCTATTACTTTACTTGCAAACCTTTTAATAAAAATATGAAATAGTTTATACTTTATAAAACTATTTAATTGTAATCCAACATTACCAAATTTTGAGATACATTTATCTTATACATTTATCTTATATATATGTAAACACTCAATAGATGTATATATGCTTTTTACCAACTCAATTGATCAAACAAATTGCAGTTCTAAGAGCTTTTCAAAATTACATTGAAAGACCTTCCAAAATGAAATACACTTAAATCTTTCCTATATTTCTACATGTCGGGCCAAAAAGGATGGCCCAACTTAAATGGGATATGATAGCTTCTTTATGGCCCATATTTACAGACCGTGTGCTTGACAATACTTCATTCACATGTTCATGAAGCTACTGATTTCCCTTTTTGCTCATCTACGACTGACAAAAACTTCATTGAACTATAAGCTTAGTAGGTAAATGTCGTAGCTCACATTGCACATCACATATGATAATTTTATATAGAACAATGAAACTCAAGGGAATAATCATACCTCTAAATAACTCAAAATTTCATGTTTTGAAATTCAAGCATTTCATTTCATATTTGAGAATACAAAATAATGTACCTTCCTAACTGAAACTCATGTATGCTTATTTTTTTTAATAAATAAAACACTACAAATCTGTGTAGATGACATGCTTATTTTTCTACTACTTTGGAATCTAGAGATGTTATCAATGGTATTGCTAAATCAATGGTCTTATTTGACCAATAAAATCTAGGATCAATGATCATTTATATCTTAGATTAACGATTTCTTTGTGGGATCCGACTTGATCATTTCTTTCTGAGATTAACAATCTTTTGGTGGGATCCAATCTCATCATTTCTTTCTAGAATCAATGAACCTCTCTTTGAGATGTAAAATGATTTTTCTAGGATCAACGATCTCTCTATAAGATCTGACCTGATCATTTCTTTATATGATTAGCAATCTCTTTGTTGTATCCTACCTGATCCGACACTACCTTACTATAATATGATGCTACACCATACCATATAACAATCTTGATTGACTAGAACATTTTACCTTTGTACTCAAATAATGCTCTTGATGCTATCTGTGTTCAAGCATGCTATGTAAAATATTGTACCATTAGAAATAAAAAAATAATTCATAATCTCATTTGCAGTAATGCTTTCGATACTCAAGAATGCTACTATTATATGCAAATAATACTTCTAAGATAGCATAACATTTGAACCTTTGAATTTCATTGTTGATTTTTACATATGAGCATACTAGTTTAAATTAGAGGGCACCATATATAGGCCAAATTCATATCAACTCAATATACAACATTCATTTTGAAATCACAATATGTCAAGAACTCCAGCATCAAATAGATAAAATACTCGTGTTATAAATAAGACTTTATTTACCTAAGATATGTGCTATTCTGAAAAAGTTATTCATAAATCCTTTTAATCCTCGGCCATCTACTAACCTTGCCTTGCATGTATTTGAACTTATTAGCTTCTCTAACCATAAAAAATTATTCTAGTATTCTTAATTTAATTCTCGACTTCATGAAAAATTTTAACTTCTTATACAAGCCTTGCTTTCATTCCTTTCAATATACCCCTTGTTAAATTTTATGTTTCAATAGTTATCTTCTAAAGAGCATTCAAACATTTGTGAATCACTATTGGTTAGGTCTTTTTATGATACTTATATCAAGAACTCCTGTAGGTCCTGTAAGAAATTCAAATTGAAATATTCATGCTTGATCCATCAAATCTCAATTGTTCTAAGCCCATTCAATCATGCATCTTTCTTCGACCAATATTCTGTTTCTGCCTATATCTTTTATAGAGGCACTAAAAAATTCCTAAACATCTTTATTTCGCTGAGTATAACTAAAGTTACACCTTTCCAATGATACTGATTTAAACAATCCTTTTCGGAGAAAACATTAAAGTTTCACTAACTTTAAGATCACACAACATTTTCTTATAATGACTAATTATTTCAAGCCTTACATGGTTTTGTAGCTCTATGTCTCTAGTATTTTCCTATAATATAACATACTTTTCTATTGTCATTACCTTATTCAAAAGTTTTTAAGAACACATAATGTTCTCAAATCAACTATTTTCATTTTACAAGTCACTAGATCAACTTCAAGAATTTAGTTTTAGACCTATACAACTCGGATTTGGGTGTTCTAGGACTTTTTGAAAATTTCTAAGAGTTTAGTTTCTTAATAGAGTTATTATAATTTTATGATACGTAGAAGATTTCTAGAATTTATTTTAACAATTAGACATAAATCTATTTTTCTAGATTCTAGATTTACAATATCTAAGGATATAAGAGACAATACCATTTCTCATTAACTCTAACTCTAATTTAGATTCAAAATCTCTAAGTAACTCTAGATAATCATCATCCTATGATGATTATGTGATCAATCCTAGATAATGAAGCCTTTGAATGATCAATCATTCTAGCATTTGATCAAAGTCCTTGAACCTACGAGTACCTGCATCTATGCTAAAAGAATCGAGAAGATGAAGAGAAGTGGGTAATTGGGGAGTAGGATTATTTTATGTCTGAACTTCGTGAAAGGGAAGAGAGTTTGAAAGGACCACTCTCAACATTGAACACTAATTCATACCTCTTTTGTTAGGGATGACCGAATGAAGGAGAAGGGAAATCAGCAAAGGACATGGAAAAAGCCCTCATATTATTTATAGAGGCATTGCATCATTTATCCCTCATATTATCATTTTGGGAAATGTCAAATTATGTGGAAAAACTTCTAAAATAAAGTAAGAAAATCAGTCAAGGAAAAGATGAAATAGGCCAAATATTGCCCACGAAATTAGCCGATGGTCGGCCATGGGTGGCCGCCTGGTCATGTAACCACACAGCTAATTCGGCCATATGGTCGTGGTTTCCCCTTATTTTTCAGTCCTTTTTTATATTTTGAGAGGGATTTTCAACAAACTAAGTGGATAGTTTGGTTTATTCAAGGGTACTCTAGCAAAGTAGGAAGAGATTTTTACCAAATCTAACTGTATTTCGTCAAATTGGAAAGGTTCCTCCACAAAAAAGAAATGAAGTTTGACTAATTAAAGAGAGTTTTCAGTAAACTCAAGGGTGATATTGCAAAGGGAGGAGGCCTTGTGACTTACTCAAAGGACTTTCTAACAAAATAGCTATTTTTGAGAGGCTAGGAGGAATAAATCCAAAATTTGAAGGAGGGTTTTCTAGCAATTTGAAGTCTTGCCGACCAAGCAAGGAGGCTTGCCACTAAAGTATCCTAGGCCTATAAATAGAGCCCTCCGATGAAGGGGAAAAGACATAAAACAACAACACAAGTAACGCCGATTAACCGGTTCATCTCTCACGGCCCAATGCCTAGAAAATAATCTTCTGATGAATTTTCTTATTACTCTGTAGGCCTACTGCTTGCGTGATTCATCGAGTATTTCTGATACTCAAAACCTCAACTCGGCACATGAAATTCCCAATCCTATTTTTTATTGGTCGTTCAATAGATTTAATGTCCAAAACTATTGTTACCCATTGAGTATTCTATTATGCTTCTTTCATTTTGTAATTCAGGTCGGATAAATTTCCTTTATGGTAACATGGCTTTAATTAGGTGCAATGAATTTATTTTAGTTTGTCATTTAAATCAATGCATTTTCTATTTATCTTATCTTTAATTTATATGCATTTTATTTTATTGCATTTTATCTTTATGCCTTTAATTTATCCTTACTTCATTTTTTTGTAATTTAAATTACCATTATTTAATCTTCGAAGTATCTTTACTCCTGGAATGCCTGTACTGTACACTTTGTATTGGGATATAACAATTGCATTTTGCAACGCTAATCCTCCATTCGCCGTGCATTCACAGAATTTGCAAATCAACAAATTCAATAACTAAATTTTAATTTTGATTATGGAATTTACTAATTAGATTGTTATTTGGTAAGTTTTAATATGGTAAGTAAAGTTAATAATATAAATTGTTTATATAAAACTTTATTAATATTAAAATAGGAAATCAATTCTTATGGAATCAATTAATTACCTTAATTTTTTTATGATAAAAGCTTTGATGTAATTGATAAAATTCATATAAAGGGTTTTGTATGAAAATTTTCTAACAATGTCAAATAGATAATTGCACTCATTAACTTAAAAATATTATTTAGTAATATTTGATGTGACTAATAGAATTAACCATGTAAGATTGTTTATATGAAAATTTCGTGATTACATTAAATAAAAAATATGATTTCATTAATTGGTTGCTTAAAAGTGTCTATTTTAGAAGTATTTTAAATTAAAAATTTTTTTTATTTGGATAATTAACCTATTTTGGAAGGAACTTTAAATTAGAAAACTTCATTTGTCTAATTTTGGAAAGAGTTGTAAAATAAATCATTGCCTTCTAAACATGAAAAAGTTCCAAACTAGAAAACCTTGTCGAAATAACTAATCTAAATTGGAAAGAGTTCCAAATTATAAAGTCTATCAGGTTTGGTTTACTTTCCTTTTTTTGAAAGAATTCTAAATTGGGAAACTTTCCAAAATAGCATCCTTCCTTTTTGGGAAACTTTCTTAATTAGGAAACTTTCCAAATTTGGAAAGTTAACATTTTGGGAACTTAAAGAGTTAAGGAAATATTTTAGCTGTTCCTTGTATTTTTTTTTTTGTTAGTTAAAACATATTAAATGAACATAATTAGATTAGACAGACAAGAATCTGAATTAATTAAATCTAAAAAGCTTGTTTATATTTCCATGAATATTACATTATCATGCGTCAAAAAGATAAATGAATGTAATATATGACAATTAAAGTGTTTTTCATGTACATGCATTTGATGAATGTATTTTAAGTTGTCAATGTACATGCATCAAGTTACACTTATATGCATGCTAGATAAATATGTTTTCACATCATATTAATAGAATTGCTATGAGATAGTGGATGCATGATATGAATGTGTTTGATTTGATGAGACCATATTTATTCAAAATCCTTCCTTTGATTATGTTAAGCTACGTTTGTTCATAAAAGTATTTTATGACCTTCCAAATGTTATAATAAGTGAGGTGTTTATATTGGTTATAAGTTGGCCATGACATATAATAAATGTAAGCATCACTACTTATTATCTTATACATGTGAGGAATATCATAGTGATATTTTTATCTAAAACTATTCGGACGCACATGATGTGATCTAGCTTAATACATTTCGGGATACAAGAATTTTTGGGTAGCTTAACTAAGAGATCATAATTATATACAGCACGTGGGATTATGATTTCATAGAGGCAAGATAAAGGAATTAGATGAGATGCAATTGCAAAGGTGTTTGCTACCATTTCTATTATTGTGATTGGCGACAACACGTGGAATTATTATACACGATAGTTGGATCATTTTCCTACTAAGAAAAAATATTTTTCTCATTTTTATATAAGAGGATAATATACATTTATAAGAAAATAGTAAGAGATATCTAAATTATTAAGATTTTTTATTTTGGTACTTAATATTGTATGTAATTCATGTATGTTGTTTTTATATTTATATTCATGTAATGTGCATTCTTGAGTTGAAAAAATTAGTTAAACCAAGATTTCAAAAGGAATGGTATTATAAATCGAAGAATCATTCTTAGAATTAAACATATTTTTATTATCCCAAATTGAACACTTAGGATATCTTGACTACTTCTAAAAGAGTACATGTTGAAACATAGATTGCTTGGTTGAAGTAATTGAAGCTAATTAGATGTAATATATTGTACTTGTATTAATGAATAATTAGCTTCAAATGCTTTTCGATAAGCTATATGTCACATATATTATTGATAATCTTAAATCTATTAATGGTGTAGATATTCAAAATGACACGTATGAAATCTCTAAATCATTCTTTCATTTAATTGTCTGAAATGCACCTTTAGTAAAGAACAATTGTTGAAATTGTTTAGACATTAACAAGTTGAGGAAAAGAATATTAGTTTTACAATTGTTAAAATTCTAAATGGTAACTTAGTTAATCAATAATTACTTATTTTTAAAATTACTAAATTTCTAAGTTGGAATGAGTAATTTAATAATTCATTTGATTCGATTTCATAGTTCCTAAAGTTGTTACAAAGCATAGAATTTTCATAAAGATGGAATGGATAAAGAAATGGAAAGGAGTTTCCACCATAGTAGCGAAGCGTAATGGAAGACAACGTGAAAGAATAACTAAGTCTCTTATGAAACATAACGATGTTCTATGATTGTTCGAAGTTTGAAGATAATCTTTCTTTTTAAATATTCTACAAAAAAGGTATGAACTACCGAATATAATATCATATATATATGATATATGATTAATCTCAAAAGTAGTATAATTTTAAGAAAGACAAAATGTATCTAAAGGCAACAAATGAACAAAGAATTGTTACATTAACTTTAGTATTTTTGGTTTCATCTTAGCCATTTGGCTTAAATTTAGAATTCAATACATTGATGTCATATGCGTATTCTTACCTAAAGTGTTGTTTCTATTTTTAACAAAAAAGGTTTATCTTTAAAGTCAAAGAACAATACTTTTAGTATCTCATTAGATGATATCTTTTATAGTAATAATTCAAGTATACATTCTAAATTTAAAAGGATAAAACTTATCTCACTATTGAATACATTTAGAGGAAAAAAGTTTGTTGTGTTCAAACATGTCTTGACATTATCAATTAAATCATGCCAACAAAACAAGAATTTACAAAGTTGCTTTTATGGATATTTTAGGTCCAATTGATTTTGAATCATTAACAACTTGTAAACCACTATTTATTAGGCATGCTAATCTGACTTTCTTTTAGTTGAAAAGAAGAATGATATCCTCTCTTCATAGACACCTCATAGAATGTCAAAGTAAAGGTATTATATCTAATTAGATATGATTCGATTAGTCATATTAATCTTCCATAAGTATTCAAAGTTGATGCGTAAGAATATTATTGCTACTTACTAAATGGAATTCTCTACAATTACTTCCTCTTCTACTTCATATGAGATATGATGTGGTAGAAGAATATCACTAAACCATATTATGATATAGAGATATTATTAGAGGTGAGGTTTGGAAGGTATATTTTGTGGAATATCTTAAAGAGATGTTAGGAGATTGTTCCCATTAGGATATTGTTTCCATCATACTCTATAAAAAAATAAGTTTGTTGTGAGAATCACTATAGTCTTGAAGATGGATTTTCTTTTTGAAACAACTAGTAGGAGTAAGATGGAGCTTGAAGAAATTCAAGAACCACAAAGTGAATACAAACTGAGAGTTCTATATTTACTGAATTGGCATCTGAGATGCCATTGAAAGAGGCAACTGTGAAATCTTAGATTGCATAATGAATTATAGATTCATTATCCTTATAGGTGGGACCAAATGACAAATATTTCTAGTAGAAAGTCCTAGTATGGGTCTTGTTTAGATTCATTACCTTGTGATACAATCTGAATCTATTAGTAGGTCGAATTCTTAGAAATGGATGTACATGAAGGAATAATTCCTAAAGGATGCACAGATATTGCTTACGCCTCCAACCGACCGTGATTACCAAATATGGTAAGAGGATGTGAAAAACCGTTATTCTAAACGGTAATTAAAAAGCATAGATGATACAATCCAAGGTTTTCATATAGAATTATATAAAGAAGTTGTTTAAGCTGTATGTGTGCTCTATAGATTGAAATAAGCAACTCGGAAATGGGATATTTTGCTAATAAAATAATCAAATTGTATGTTTTCATTAAAAGTGAAGATGATCATTGTGTACACACAAAGGTTAGTGGGAGTATAAAATGATAAAAATTTCTTATACAGATGACATGTATTCATAAGAGAATGAAGTAGCTATGATGTAATTTGTTAAATTATAATTATTGAAATACCCTTCATAAAAGTTTAGGTAAAGAATATTTTGTTAAAATATATGGAGATAGATTCAAAAAATTGCTTAACTTGACCCAATTAATATACATAAATATAATTTCTAAGATACTTACCATGACGGATTCCAAGAGATGACTTTTTCAAATGAGTCAAGAAATCTGCCTCTTTTGAGAGACGACGGTAGACATGATAAGAGATGTATAGTATGAGTATAGTTCCCTATGCTTTGGTGACATGGTCTATCATATTGGCTATACTATACATGCAACCTAATATAAACCCTTATTCTAAAGAGTTATGAGGAGGTTAAGAGGCTATTAAGTTCATAAGCATTGATTGAGTCACTTTTAACAATGTCCTTAAGCAAGTAAATGGCTGAGAATATATTACTACCTAAAAGTATAATGTACGTCAAGCTAAATGGGTATGACCTGATAAAGTCAAAAACTTATAACAATCAATCTTAACCTACATAAGTTATCAACTTAATTGAATGCATAGTATTCGATAGAGCATATAATAATCTATCATGATGTTATTATGTTTGAAATAACAATTACAGGGGTCATTAGTGGTATGACATACTTGATAGATTACTAATAATTTGACATGCACTTGGAATCATGATAGTGATCATGATCGATGAGATCCAAGGTAGTTTTGAATCTAAAAACTAAAATATTCATAGTAATAGGATTGTCGTGATGAGATAATGAAAATCCGGAAAGACTATTACATGTGTTATCACCTTTGAAACAAAAAGGATGTTCTCATTACCATTGGTTTTGGAGAATATTTGGATAGGTATGTAGGTAATTAGTGAAGACTCTATCACTGAACATGATCACTTGACAAATCTCATTAGTAATTATATTTATTGTTAATGAGATTTGTCTAGTGATTATGGTACTTGTGATTATCAGACCTAAGATCAATATAGTAGTCACGCATGGGATATCATACTTTAATATCATTCAATGTGGCCCAAGCATAAGAGTTACATGTGTTCTTGTACGATAAGTTGGTTGGGCATGTGTTCTTGTACAAAAGGTTTGTTGGGTGATAATATAGGATCTATGACCTCTATATTAGAGGACAGGTTACACGAATGATATAGCTTAAGCATTGAAGAAATATTTGCACAAAGTAGTACAGTATGAAAAGCTTTTCTTTAAATCCATTTTGTAATTACAGAAGGGATCATATAATTCATAATTTTAGTCCTGAAAGTATATGCTCGTTAAGCCAATCAGGTTAAACTCAATGGGTATACATTTTGTGAGATATAATCTTATTTGTAAATATCAAAGATATTATTGTTTTAAATAATAGTAAACATATTCATCTATTTATCATGTTTACTAATTATGTTAGAGTTAATATTATATGTTCATTTATTACATATCATGACAAAATCAAATATTTTAGGTTATGCACTTGAGATCATGATAGAGATCATGCTAGTTGAGATGCAAATTGTTTAAAACCTAAGATACGAATTGTTCATAGTTATAGGATTATTGAGAGGGACATTGATAATCCGGATAGACTATCACATAAGTTATCTCCTAAAATGTTTAGAATGGTGGTTCTCAAGACCATTTATGTTAGTGGACAATAAGGATAAGTATGTGGTAGTTTGTAGAGACTAAGAGTACTGAACATGATAGTTAAATAATTCTCAATGGTAATAATACTAATTGTTAATGAGAATTATCTAGTAACTATATTACATGTGGTTCTTAGACCCGAGATTATCATGGTATCTTATTAATGGATTTTATACTTTGACATCATTCCAATTAACCCTAACCAAGGGTAAAACTGGATAAAAGGTTGGGTATAAAATATTATACATGCAACTTGTGAGTGATCAAGATGGAATTCATAAATTACGTATTACGAAATTAGTCATATGAATTGTATACTTTATTGAACAATGAAATCCTTACAAGTTAATATCGTATGAAAAGAGTTTTAAGTAAATATGTTGTTTATATTCATTAATAATATAATAATTCATATCATTTGGCCATTAAGTTTCAATAGTTAAATCATATCCTAGGACACATTAGGACATTGACTAGATGGAAGAATCGTTATTATACAACTATTAGTCATAACAAGTTCTTTTGAAAGATGCTTACTTTTGATCTATTAGGTAGACTTGACGCTTTTTTAGAAGTCAATCTTGGTTTCGAGTTTAAGTTAATTAATCATGAGATAATTAAATTAACTGTTTAGTTTAAGAGGTATTTTTAAAGTTAAACGAATCTAAGTATAAATTAGATAAAATCATAAAGTTTATGAGTTTATCTATGAATTCAATCCATGTTTCAGATTAAATCCGAAAAACTTTAAATTACTGCTTCCGCTTATGGATTACTTGTAGACAAAAATGATATAAGAACCTAGATCATACCGGTAAGCATATCAATTATTCTTCTAATTTAAAGATTCATATGTTATTGTTCTTAGATGTTTTTGAGTAATTCTTGAATATTTTTCATGCTCGAAAACCAAAAGAAAGAAATATAAAATTATTTGCATGATTAGATAGGCGAAAGCGCACCATTTACGGCGGTAAACCATTTTAGGGTTGATGTACATTAAGTTTGACTCACTCTGTAGTGGTACGACATTTAATATATATGAAGTTTTAACCATTGGATCGTTTTGAACTTTACAAAATAGGTAGAAAAGACAGTTCCCTGGAAAACACAACAAATAGATCACCTATAAGATACCCAAGGCTGCAACGATAGTAGCAAAAATAGGGTCATTGCTGCTGTGGCGTTCGGGCAGATTTCTGAGGCGCATTGGCACGACATTTGAAAAATTTAGAGTTATAACTGTTGATCAGTTTGAAATTTCCAGAACTAGTAGGTGAGATAATTTCCTAGAAAACCCAATAAATAGATTACTAATCGGACACTTAAGACGGTAGCACATGGGGTGCAAGCTGAACCGATGATGTAGACACACGCAGGCAGATTGCCCCAGCACCCATCGGCACCATGGTGTAACCCTAGTTCGACTAGGGTGGTGCTATCATTTTTGAAGTAAATAAATAAATAAATTATTTTATAATTTTATTAACATATTATAATAAGAAATCAATTTTATGGAGTCAATGAATTACATTAAATTTTATGGTAAGTTTTAATATGAGTGGTAAAATTAATATAAAGTGTTTATATAGAAATTTTTTAATCATGTTAAAAATGTCCACGAAGTCAATTAGGTTAGATCTGATGGATATACATTTTGTGAGATATAATATTATTTGTAAATATTAACAATATTATTAATTGTTCAATAATAGTAAAGGTATGCATCTATTTATCATATTTATTAATTATATTAGAGTTAATATTATATGTTCATTTATCACAAATCACTATAAAATCAAATATATTAGGTTATGCGCTTAAGACCATGATGGACATCATGTAGTTGAGATATAAGACCCTGAAAGCCTAAGATACGAAAGTTCATAGTCATAGTCTTCTAAAATGTTTAGGATGATTGCTCTCATGATCATCAATGTTAGTGGAACATCAAGATAAGTACAAGAATGCTTAGTAAAGACTAAGGGTACCAAACGTAACACTTCAAAATAATTATTAATGGTAATAATACTAACTATTAATGATAGTTATCTAGTAACTATATTACATGTGGTCCTTAGACTTAAGATCACCATGGTATGAAAATAGTTTTAGTAAATCCATTGTTTGTGTTTATTAAAAATATAACAGTTCATATGATTTTTCTATTAGGGTTTAATAGTTAAACCATACTCTATGACAGATCGGGACATTATCTAGATGAAATAATCATTATTGTAGTGTTGTTAGTCACAACAGGTTCTTTTGGAAGATGCTTACTTCTCATCTCTTGGATAGCCTTAACACTTTCGTAGAAGTCAGTCTTGCCTTGGAGGTTTATGTTCATTAATCATCATATGATTGTATTAACGATTTAGTTTATAAGGTATTTTAAAGTGAAATGAATGTAATTATGAATTAGATCAAATCCTATATTATGAGATCATCTTGTCGCCATGATGTAGAACTTAATCGGTCACACACATTAAAGTTCAAAAGTAATTCAGTTAAGTATTCTAAGAGGGTAAGGAAAATGGACCGATTTGATTTTAGGGGTAAAATCATAATTTGTTTTATGGTACAACTATAAGAACAAAATGTTAAATTGTTAATTTATTAAATCTAATATCGTGAAACTCTACTAGCACAACTAAACATTATATTAGTTTAATTAGAAATTAATCTTTTATATCGGGATTATTTATTTAATTATAAAAGTATTCCAAAGGCGCATAATTAGCATTTAGACATTAAAGGGTTAATCGGCTAATTTAGTAACTGAATTTTGGATGGTCGGCCATAGGTGAAGGGTTATAACAGATTATTCACTTATTTAGATTAAGGGAACCTTTGACTAAATCAACCGTTGACTGGGTCAAAACTATCGGTTAATTTTTAGTAACTTAATGTTGGGCATGGTGCCCTGAAAGTATGTAATGAGTATTATTTTAATGAAATATATGAAAGTGATATTTTTCTATATATAATTTTTGTGAATGTATTATTATCGAATAATATAAATAAATATCATAAAATTCCAAATTTATTAATGTATTATTATCGAATAATATGATTAAGATTATAGATAATAAATTAAATTATCTGTAACATATTAAAATTAAAGTATGGAATCTTTAATATAGTGGTTGTTAGTACGGTCTTCTAGCATTACGAATGCATGTGATCTAGATCTGAATGCATGTGATCTAGATCCGGATCACTAATATAGTTAGACATCTTAGAGGAGGTGCTTTATATAATTGGAATATATAGGACATGACTCGATATGAATTCATTCATTATTAAAATACCGTTTACTATAAAGAATTAAATTCATATCAATAGATGATTATATGCAGATCAATCTGAATCCTAAGTAGTCATGAACTCCTTTTTATGTCAAATGGATCTTTTGATTCACTCGTCATGGTTTATTTGTAAAACAGGCTAAAGGCTTTTGTTTTGGAGATTCATTGAGATAAGTGGCTCAGAATATGATTTATAGATATGGAATCCAAACCTTCTATAGAAGATTGTATATTAGTTCCATTAAGCATTAATTCTAGAACTGAATGGTTTTGAGCTCATATTTATAATCAAGTTATAAATTGGTCGTTCACTAGTGAATTAATGATACTTAAGAATAAATAGATAATTAGAGGGGTAAAATGGTAATTTTGACTAGTTCTAATTATGAATCAATTTTTGAAGGATTGAATGCATGAAATAATTATATCAATAGACTACTAAAGATTGCTCAATAAATATGTTCTATAATTGAAAGAGTGCAATCTCATATTTTTAGTGGAATAATATTAGGATAAATAAATTAAGAGTTATTAGATCAAAGAGATTAATTAATAATATAATTTATTAGAGTTTGGAATTATAGGTCCATGGTCCCCAGATTGCCTCAATAAAACACTGCATAGGGTAAGAATGATAAAAGTTGAAAATGACTTATTTGCAAGAAAAAATTTTATGGGGAAAATTCGTAATTATGAGATAATTAATGTTAATTAATTAAAAGATGTATTTAAATAGTGAAATTCGGAATTACTTAATTAAATAATAATATATTTGATTTTGATATGAATATATTATATATAATATTAAATTGATATGAGATATTAATTTATTAATAAGATTAGTTAAGTCAAATTTAGATTAGTTTGAGAAACTAATTTAAAATTCAATTAAGATATGCTTTTGATTAAAAATAGATGAGATTCTATTTTTAATAATATTTGAACAAGTTTGAATAAATTAAATGTATCATAAAAAAGATGATATAGTTTAAAATAAATAAGAGTTTAATTTATAAGATTTGAAAAGATTTGATCTTATCAAATATACCATCAAACTGATGATGTGATTTAAAATAGATAAGACTCTATTTTAAATAAGATTTGAAAAGATTTAATCATATCAAAGATACCATATGATGATCATGTTATCATGATTGAATTATCAGTTCAATTAATTTTAAGAGTTTAAATTAATCAAAATACTTAATAGAGTTCTATAAATACATCTCATTCTAATAAATTTAAGAAGTATTTTTACGGTAGAGATTTTTCTGAAAGAAAAAGAAAAAGAAAAATCTTATCATCTCTACGTGCCCACATAGGTCCTATTGTGTTGAGGATCGACCTGAAAGATCGTGATGTGAGTCTCAACGATTGATTCACGCAGGCAAATGTATGACCTTTTCGTATAGATGTAGCATTAATTTATATGTATATAAAGGATCACTAACA
Organism: Coriaria nepalensis; assembly: GCA_027186245.1. Lineage (NCBI taxonomy): Eukaryota > Viridiplantae > Streptophyta > Magnoliopsida > Cucurbitales > Coriariaceae > Coriaria > Coriaria nepalensis. The sequence continues at coordinate 8,769,867 of CP114486.1, read as the reverse complement.
CGTTTTTTTATACAAAATGTTTGTTATACATCGGGACCGATTGTTCGCTTCCACTGTGTGGTTTCGAACTGCCTTTTCCAACACTTAAAACCTAAGAGAACACTATATATGTACTTCAATAGGGCTGGATGAACTTATATTGATTCTCTTCTTGCCTCCGGGCCGAAATCCTATAGTGAGAAAAGTGAGACTTTTCCTTTCCTTTCTCCCCTAGCTCTTCAAATCAGGTGATGAATCTTAGAGTAGAAAATCAACCAAGCGAACTGAACTCTAAGGCTTACGATTAGAGGGTGAACACTTGGGCATTCTTCCTATTGACTTTGGCCATGATGAAATAGAAAGGAAATTTGTTCGGTCTGTATTAAGAAGCTACATCAGAAAACTTTTAAATTACCGCTTCCACTTACGGATTACTTGTAGACTAAAAATGGTAAAAAAATGTAGATCATACATGTTAGCATAGAAATTATTGTTTTAATTTAATGATTTATATGTTATTGTTCTTAAACGTTTTTGAGTGACTCTTAACTATATTTCATGCTCGAAAACCAAATGAAGGAAATTTGAAATTATTTGGGCTATTAGATCGGCAAAAGGGCACCATTCGCGGTGGAGAACTATTCTCGGGCTGTTGTAAACTGAGTTTGACTCGCTCTACAGTGGTACGACATTTGATATATTTGAAGTTCCAACCATTTGATCATTTTGAACTTTTCAAAACAGGCGGACAAGATAGATTTGCAGAAAACCCAAAAAATGGATCACTGCTACTATGTCACTCTAGCAGATTCCCTATGAGCATTGGCACTACATTTGAAATATTTTGAATTTTAACAGATGGATCAGTTTGAAATTTTCAGAACTAGTAGATAAGATAATTACCAAGAAAACACAATAAACTGATTGGCAATCGGACACACAAGGTGGAAGCAACATGTGGTGCGAGCTGCATCGATGCTGCAGCTGCATTGGGCGAATTGCCCCTACGGCGGTGATACCATGGTGTGTAACCCTAGTTCGACTAAGGTTCTAGGGTTTTTGAAATAAATAAATAAATAAGTTAATCTATAGTTTTATAATTTTTTTTTATTATGGAAATTACAAATTGGATTGTTATTTGGCAATATTAATATAATAAGTACAATTATTAATGTAACTATTTGTATGAAACTTTATTGACTTATAAAAATAGGAAATCAATTTTATGGAATCAATTAATTACCTTAAATTCTTTATGGTAAGTTTTGATGAGATTGTTAAAATTAATATAGTGTTTATACAAAAATATTCTAATCCTGTAAAATATGTCCATCAAGCTAATCAGATTAAATTAAATAGGTATACATTTTGTGAGATACAATGTTATTTGTAAATATTAAAGATATTATTGTTTATTTAATAATAGTAAAAGTATTCATCTATTTATCATATTTATTAATTATATGAGAGTTAATATTATATGTTCATTTATTACAAATCCTAATAAAGTCATTGTTACATAGGTTATGTGCTTGAGATCATAATAGAGATCATACTATGCAAAGTGTTGAAAGCATAAGATACGAATTTTTCATAGTCAAATTAATATTAAGAGGGGCATTGATAATCTGGATAGACTATCACATAAGTTATTTTCTAAAATGTTTTGGAAGGTTGTTCTCATGACTATTGATGTTAGTGGAACATCAGGATAAGTATATGGGTACTTAGTGAAAACTAAGGGTACCAAACATGACACTTAGATAATTCTCAATGGTAATAATAATAACTGTTAATGAGAATTATCTAGTGACTGTATTACATGTGATCCCTAGACCAGAGATTACCATAGTATCTTATGTGCGGATTTTTATACTTTGACAGCATTCCTATAAACATTAACTAAAGGTAAAATAGGGTGAAATGTTTTGTATAAAATATTATACATGAAGGCTGTGAGTGATCAAAATAAAATTCATCACTTCCGTATATTGGAATTAGTCCTATGAGTTGTATACTTTATTGAAAAAATGAAATCCTTACAAGGTAATATGGTATGAAAATATTTTCAATAAATCTATTGACAGTGTTTATGAAAAATATAACAGTTCAATCATTTTTCTATTAGGGTTTGACAGTTAAACTATACCCTATGACATATTAGGACATTGTCTAGATGGAAAAATCATTACTGTACATTTGCTAACCACAATAGGTTCTTTTGGAAGATGTTTACTTCTCATTTCTTGGATTGCCTTAACACTTTTGCTAGAAGTCAGTCGTAGGTTGGAGATTTATGTTAATTGATCATCATATGATTATATTAACTGTTTATATTAAAAAAGTTTTAAAGTTAAGCAAATGTAATTATTAATTAGATAAAATCGTAGTATTGTGAGATCTTCTTGTCAGTGTAATGCAGAACTTAATCATTCACACATATTAAAGTTCAAAAGTAACTCGATTAATTTTTTTATAACAATAAGGAAAATGGACCGATTTGATTTTATGGGTAAAATCATAATTGCAAAATATTAAATTGTTAATTTAATACATCTAATATCGTGCAACTTTACCAGCACAACCTACAAATATATTAGTTTAATTAGAAATTAATAATATATATCGAGATTATTTATTTAATTATAAAAGTGTCCTAAAGGTCCGTGATTAGTAATTATACATAAAAGGATTAATGAGCTAATTTGTTAATTGAATTTCATCAGCTAAATTAATCAAAGTGTTAGATTAAATAATTTGATCTACAAGCCCAATGCATGGCCGGTCATAGCAATTACACATAAAAGGATTATTGATTTATTGTTCACTTAATTAGATAAAACAAACATTTGATTAAGTTCACAATTTACCGGATCAAAGTTGGACATTAATTTAGAATAATAAATATTTAATTTTCCAGAAATCAAAAATTAAAACGGACTTAGGAAACCTGAGCATTAGCTTAACAAGGAACCATGCCTTGGAGAATCAAGCTGTGCTTGGCATAAAAGAGAGTGTGTGCCATATAAAATGACAGACTTCCCTAGGATTTCCACACACTTATTGCCCCCCACTTGAAGGAAGAGAGAGAATGTGAGTTTTTCTCTCAAGTTTCAAAGATCTCCATCTTTCTTCCTCTCCAAGGTTCTTTCTCATGAGTTGAGATTGCCCCCCACTTATATGTGTGGATACTTGTTAGAGGTCGCGTGATGACTTGGAACCGACAAAATGGCAGCATCAAGGCGGCACGTGGTGGTGACTTTCTCATGACTTTCTTGGAGAAAGGGTGAAGAATCATCCGGCTCTTGGAGGAGAGAGTTGTTAGGTATAAGTCTCTCCTTGATTCTTATTATACTCCTTCTTTCATTATTCATATTATTTTCTTGATTGAATAATATGTGTTGAAATTCTAGATGAACTCTATGTTCATACGCATCTACACAGATCTTTGTCTAGATGATACTTCAGCTCCGGGTTCGAGGGTGTTCAATTACTTAAATTAACTTTATAGAGCATCTGAATTGAAAGATAAGATTTTCACAGACTCTAATTTTTAATTGGATATCAATGATAGTAAATAAGTTTTTATTTTGGTTTTTCGACTATAAAAGAGGAGCGGTACATTGAAAAAGTTGGATATCAATGATGGTAAATAAGTTTTTATTTTGGTTTTTCACCAAAAGTTTCAAATCAGTAAACGATCAAAAAGTCCTCTATTAAGCAAAACTATATTGCAACATTAGAAGCAATAAAAGATGTATTTTGGGCTATAGTTAATGATTGAACTTGATGTGGTTCCTAACATTATTAATCATATAGTAATTGACTATAAAATAATAATGCAATTGTGCAAACAAAAAGGAACCTAAATTTCATCGAAGTCCAAATACGTGTTGCTACATTCACTTAATTTGATAATGTGTCAGAATGTGAATATGAATAAAAGAAAAGTCGATATAAAATCACAACATAGTGGATCCACTGACTAAATGGCTTTTCCAACAAAAGCTAATTCGCCATCATGACAAGACGAGAATTAGATTCTGAAATTGGCTTTAGTACAAGTGTGGGAATGAAAGCGTATGCCTGTCAACCAAATTGAGTTAGACCCAATCAGTATACATCTTGTGTGATACAATATTATCTGTGAATATTAGCGATGTCATCATTTATTATTAACCATTCAATAATAGTAAAAGTATTCTCATTTATTTATCATATTTATTAATTATGTTGGAATTAATAATATATGTTCATTTCTTGCATATAGTGATAAATTTTGTATCTTAAGTTATGTACTTGAAACCATGATGAGATCATGCCATGAGATGCAAACTGCTTAAAGTTTAAGCTACAAATTGTTCATAGTCATTACAATAATGTGAGTACTTTGTAGAGACCAAGTGCACTGAACATGACATGTAGATAAGTCTTGATGGTAAAAAATACTACATGTGGGTCGTCATTGTATCTTATATGCAATGTTCTATGTTTTGACTTCATCTTACCTAGTTGAGGGTACAATGGGTGTACTTTTGGATGTAGAATGTTGCGTATGAAGATTACGAATGATAAAAAAGGAATCCATCGCTTCTCGATTCAAAAGTACAATCATATGAATTATAGTCTTTATGTAAGAAATGAATCTTTGCAAATAAAGTATGATATGAAAAATATTTATGCAAAATCTTCACAATCTCATTGTTCATAAAGATACAATATATTCATATGACTCGTCTTTTAGGATTTAATAGATAAATCATACCTTAGGATGAACCGATATATTGGCTAGGTGTAAGGATCATATTGTAGTCATAGAAGCATTCTTATGGACGATAATATATTCTCATCTTAGGGGAAGTCACAACGCTTTTCTAAGAGATGCATTTGACTTGGGAGGTTTAAAGTTAATTGGTCATGATATGATCAAGCTAACAACCATTTAATTCAAAAAGGTGTTTTAAATTAAATAAATCTAATTTGGAATTAGATAAATTCATATAACGATATGAAACCTTCTTGTCAGCGTGAATTAGAACCTAATCGGTTTCATGCACTAAGATTCTTAGTAACTCAGTTTGACTTTCTCGAAAAACAAAGAAAAAATGCACCAAATTATATTTGAAGGGTAAAATCATAATTTAGCTTGTTGTTACACTACAAGGGCAAAAAGATAATTTGTAAATTTGTTAAATTAATGACAAATGTGTTGCTATCACAACTTAGATGACATTGATTTAATTATGAATAAAAATTCTTATACTGAGACCATTTATTTAATTATAAAAGAATCTCAAACATTCATAATTAACATTTAGAGATTAAAGAGTTAATCAGCTAAATTGTTAATAGAATTTTGCAGATGCCATAATTGTCATTCTGAGACGTGGCACGTAGCCATCATTAATTCAAAAGGCGGTTAGGATACTAATCGTCTAAAACAGCTCAACCATCCAAAAGTGGTCGATTATATTGCCTTTCGGGCAAGAAGATAAAATTCGGCCAACCATTGATCGTCCACTTTCTAAACAAAATTCAAGTTAGACGGTAGTCATATTCATAGAATATTCTTGGATGATTAGTTACCTGCGGATGTGCCATGAATCAAGGAGGAAGTTACATGAAAATAGGAAGCTTTGACTCATTCAAAGGTATAATTCGGCTAAGGGTGAAGAGAAATCGGATAGCCTAAAGAATAGCCTTAAAATGAGAAGTTAGGTCCTTAAAAGTAGGTGAAAGTGTATGTCTATCAAACCACTCTGATATGTTTGATCGGATTATATACTTATGAGATTTAGTCTTTAATTTTAACACTATCAACGCTTATAAATATTTTGTATTTACCTTTTGAGCAAGTAATATATCAATTAGTTATTTATTATATTTTTGGAAATAATAAAGTCGCATGAATATATATATTTGGCATGATAGATTCTCAATTCTTAGGTAATGATTTTGGGATCATGATAGTGTTCATGCTTGCTGAGACCCAAGAAACTATAAACCTAAAATCAAAACTGTTCGTAGTCGTAGGATTGTCATAAAGTGATATTGAATATCCAAGAAGACTATTGCATGTGTTATCTTCTTATTGTAAGAATAATGTTCTCATAATCATCGATATTAGTGAATATCATGATAAACATACAAATGATTAATAAAAGATTAATCATTGAACATGATCACTCAACAAGTCTCAATGGTAATGATAATAACTATTAATGAAACCTATCAGGTGCTCTAGTACTTCTGATTCCCAGACCTGATATCACCATAACACTGGCATATAATATGTTATGCATTGATATCATTCCATGTGGCCTTAACCAATGATCAATAAAAGGAACCATTGGGCATGTGTTCAAGTATGTGCAATATGTAAGGCGACAAGATGAGGTCCATCACCTCAATATCAAGAAGATAAGTCCTATGAGCAATATTCCTTACGAAACAAGGAATCTTTGCAAAGTAAAATGGTTGAAAAAAAAAGTTTTCATAAATCTATTGTCTAAGTTGCATAACAGGTCACATGATTCACTATAGGTTCTTTGTGAGGTTCTATGAACTTCTCATTACACGAGTGGACTATATGTCTTCCTAAAGGCTAATGTGCTTCCAGTGGTTTAAGTTAATTAATCATGTATAATGATTGAATTAATTATTTAACTTAATAGATGTTTTAAGATTCAGACAGTCTATTCATAAAGAAATAAAACCCACAAAATTATGTGAGCCCACCTCCCGGTGTAGTGCAAAACCTATTGGGTCACACAAATAAAGAATGGTTGGGTTCAAGGTTAGAGATCTAATCTTTGAAAAGTTGACTTGTTCTTAGAGGCTTGATTTAAGAGTTAAATCAATAATTACTTTAATTTGTTAAGTCTAGATCACACTCACACTACTAATATATCTAAAGTGTGATTTAGATTTAATTTAAAACTAAATAATTAATTACATAAATACTAAATTGACTAAAATATTAATTAAATTGAGATTTAATAAATATAAGTTCAAACAATATTTTTTGGATTCAGTTAATTTAATTAACCTTGTTTGGGTTTCCTGACACCTATTTTAATTCTCATTTTCTGAAAATAAAATAACATTTTATTTCCCAAATTTATATCTAATTTTACTCGGTAAAATATATATTTTAATTTGGGCCTTGCCCTTGGGCCTGTTTAAGCCCATTAACACTTTACCGACCGAATGGACCTTATTTTGATTACAAAAATATTCTTTCTTTATAATCATTAAATCTCCATTTAATTATTATTTCAATCAAAATAATAATTAATTAATTAATTAATTTCTAATTAAATCTAAGTCACAATTTTGTTGTGCTTGCAGTGTGAGTGTGCCTTAGACTTGACATATTAGACTAATTAATCATTTAACTCTTTAAATAAAGTTCACCATGAACAAGTCAAAACTCTCAAATTTAGAATCTAATCTTGATTCGATCAACCTTTATGTATGTAACTAGATAGGTTCTACATTCCCATAGCAGATGGGCCTCACACAACTTGGGAGTTTTATCTATTATTTATGAATGCACTGTTGACTTTGAAAACACTTTTCAAAACAAATAAGATCATCTTCTATGATCAAGTTGACTTGAACCACCAGACTCACATTAGCTTCTTGCAAGAAGACATATAGGTCATCCGTGTAATAAGAAGTACAACACAAGAGCTATAAGTGACTATTACCGTACCAGATTGACCTTCTATCTATCAATATTTCTAGAAATTCCTAAGGCATGGTTTAATTGTTAAACCCTTTTAGACTTTCTTTATGAATGTCATAAACTCTTATGTAGTTAGACAATGAATTTACAGAAAACTTTTTTTCAAACAAAACTATTTTGTGTAATTGTTTTTTTTAATGTATAAGTTATATGACTGATAGAAACACGCCCTCTAATATAGAGTTGATGGATCACATCTTATCACTATACATACTTCACATACTCGAATACATGCCTAACGGTTCACCCTGTTAGTGGCCATTGGCTAAGATCATGTATAGTGATATTAAAACATGATATTTCATATATCAGTATTGTGGTAATCTTAGGTATGAGCATCATAAATACAATAGTCACAAATAAAACTCATTAACAGCTAATATCATTACCATTGAGTTTTCGTCAAGTGATCACGTTCAGTGGTAATCTCTCCCGATTGTCATTATACCCATCATCAATCTAACTGTATGCTTAAGAACTAGGAATATGTCAAGTATGCAAGTAATTTATATATATAAGCAAGTTATTATTTCCAACCTAGTAATAGCATGACAAATTACATATGCTCTAATTATATACTATACAATTAATTATGTTGACGATTTATACATTTTAATATTGATTATCATAAATATATAACCTGATCGAATCATACCCAATTACCCTAATGGGCATGCACTTTCAGCGAAAGGGAAGTAAAAGAGGTATTATAGGAGATATGGACCTAGTCGATCGTTGCTCACGCATGGTTAGATTTATCCAATCCTTATTGGATCACACGACTAAGATCGACCGACCGTTGGAATGAATCTAATGGTTGAGAGGATCTGACATTTAGACATCTAATGGACGAGGTCAGTCGAATGTGTTCTCTAGGGTGGCCCACCATTGTGTAGTCTGGTTGATTGTTAGGGATTCCAAATTGTCAGATGACTGATCGAAAACATTTGTTTGGCCGACTATATCTCCTTTCTGACCGATTTGTTCGATTTTTCTTGATTTGCATGATTTTTGGCAAAAGTGGAGCTTATTGGGGATTTTATGAGCTTTAAATAGGAGTTAAACCCGTATATACGGGGACTTTAAGGTGATTTAATGCTAGAAGTTGATTGCACCAATTTTCAGATTTGATTGGCTGAAATTTTAAGGATTTTGATACAAATTAAATCTAATTTGAAGGGATTTAGCAAGGATTTTTAGGGAAATGAAATCAAGGTACTTTGGCTAAGATTCTTGTTGATCGGCTTGTTCAGGTTTCCTTGGCCAAACAACAACACATTTTCCTTGGCCAAGATTCCCGTAGAAGATGTTTGGCTACACTTGGCCAAACAACAACACATTTTACTTGAAAAATAATGCATATTATTATTTTTTTCGGTCAATTGAGGTGAAAATATATTAATTATTATAGAAGAAAAGAAAAAAAAAAGAGTAATTATTTTATATCGATCAAACATACGATCGGATGAGATAATTCAGATAAAAAAGGAAATATGAATAACATTAACTCGTTAAAACCTGACTAGTTGACCATCTATCGACATAGTATGCAAAACCGTTACGAGTTTGTGCCATATTAGGTCCAAGGTTGTTAAGATGTTGGTTGTTATCACAAGTTTGTCTTGATACCCTTTTGTGATAGGTCATTCCTTCACCATGGTCATCATCGCATTTTTTGCTTGTTTAACCAAACCATGATGAGTGGGTTTGTAGATTACTTAGTGCCAACCGGATGTTGAACCTTATGGTATGCAAATTACCAAGGCGAGTCTCCAGATCTGCCACCTAGGCCAATAACATTTAAAATCATTGTGCAGTTGGTGGTAGTGTTCCTGAGTAAAGCGGATCTGAGATCTCTTTCGATTCAATTCTTTTTAACTCCAAGTCGTAGTTCCCGATATAGTATGAGCCCTTCATCCTAGCTTCTAATTGATCTCGGTGGTTAGAACTCAATTGAATCATCTCGTTCCCTATACTTTTCAGTAACCCATACCGAATCAGTAACTTGGTTAGAGTAAATCACAGTGTTTAGTTCGATCAAGATTTCTTTAAGGGCAGGGTCTCGTTGCATTGCAGCCATACTGTGAAGTAAGAAGAATGACAACTTTATGGAAAATGGAAGGAAGGGGGATTGGATCCCATGATATTAAGGCAAGATGAAGTCTCTAGACTACAAGCGGTCTAGGATGAGATCAAAACCCAACCCATGCACAACTCCACTATTTTGGTTCATATCGAGGAAAGTAGATGAAATAGTGGTGGAGGCTTGTAAAGGGAATTTAGAACTTCTAGGGGTGGGTTATTCGACTCTTGAATAACCTGAGAGTTAGCTTCGGATGGGTCACTCTCATAACTTTGAGAAGAGTTGATAATTTTTGTTTGAGATGGCCGAAATGATGGAGGGTGGTTCCAATTTATAGAAAGGATTAGATATTACCGTATAATTTATGAAAGTATAATGTTCATCAAGCTAATCGAGTTTGACCTGATAGTTTTATCCACTAAATGAATACCTTGTATTTAAATTAGCATTTAGTTTATTATATTAATTGTCATTATGTTGGAAGTGATATTATATGCATATTATTTGTATGACATACCTGATAAATTATCGGTTCTTAGATATACACATGGAATCGTGATAGTGATCACGTTCGGTGAAATCTAAGTAGCCTGACGTCTAAGATCCAAAATATTCATAGTCGTAGGATTGTCATCACGGGATAATGGCAATCCAAAAAGACTATTACATGCGCATCTTCGAGAGAGAGAATGATGTTCTCATAATCAACAATATTAGAGAATATCGAGATAGTCATGTAAGTGATTGGTAGACTTAATCACTGAATGTGATCACTAGACAAATCTCAATGCTAATAACATTGACTGTTAATGACACTTATCAAGTGTCTATTATACTTGCGATTCTTAGACCTGAGATCACCACAGTACTAACGTACAATATATCATGCTTTGATATCACTAAACATGACTCTATTTAGGGCTGCTAAAAAGGTGAACCACTCGGCATGTATTCTTATACAAATAATCTGTAGGGTCATAAGATGAGATTCATTACCTATATATTAAAGGAAGGGTCATATGAGTGTTGTGTCTTAATGCAACGTAGAAATCCTTGCGGAAGGTAGTACAGTATGAAAAAAGTATAAATTTATTATCTAAGTTGCATAAGAACTCACATGATTCATATAATTAGTCTAGTAGGGTTTAAGAGTTAAACCATGCCCTAGGACAAACTAGAACTATGACAGAAATGGAATGATCAGTTTGATATGGTAATAGTCACAATGGATTCTTGTGAGATTCCTTGAACTTCTCATTACACAGTTGGCCCATACATTTTCTTATAGGTCAATGTGAGTATAGTGGTTTAAGTTAATTGATCATATTGTTGATTAAATTAATTGCTTAACTTAGAAGGTTTTTTTAAAGTAAATAGTATAATCTTTAAATTAGATCAAGCTCACAAGTTATTTTGGGCCCACCTTCCAGCATAATGTAAAACCTATTAGGTAATACACATTAAGCACAACCAGATGTAGGCTAAGATCTTAATTTGCAAATTTGACTCGTTCTTAGAGAACTATATTTAAAGAGTTAAATCATTAATAAGTTTAATTTGTTACGTCCAAATCACACTCACACTACTAATATATCCAAAGTATTATTTATATTTAATTTAAAATTAAATAATTAATTAAATAAATATTATGTTGCCTAAATAAGGTTATTTAATAAAGAGTTAATGAACATAATGTCAAACAATATTTTTTGAGTTAAAAGGAAAATCCAATTAGTCAATAAAGTGTTAATGGAGGTCATATGACTATGTAGCACGACCCAAATTAAAGTGCAAACTTTACTTTTTAAAGTTCAAATTTAATTTGGAATAATTTGTTGGTTTTAAATTTCTAGAAACCAAGAATTAAAATGAATGGGAGGAACCTAAATATTCATTCAAAAGGCAACGAAACTCTGAGACCCGCTTAGGCCCAGGGCCTAAGGCTTATGTTCTACATAAAAAGAAACATTAGAGCTCTATGCCTCCTCTTTCACTTAATGGTCGACCACATTAAAGAGATAGAGAGGATGAGAGTAATTTTTCTCTCCAATTTTTCTTCCTATTCTGAAGTTTGAATCTCATGAGTTGAGATTCAAACTAGGAATTAGTCATGAGTTGTTGTTTGTGTTGATACTAGTAGAGGCTAGGTTACGGCACAGAACCACCACAAAGGGCAAGGACATGAGGTGTTCCATGGCGGTTTCCGATGATGGTCTAACAGAGAAACAATAGTTGAGGCATACAACCAGCCTTGGAGGATTTGTGGGCTCCAAATAAATTATATCCCTTGCCTCCTCCTCTTGATCTAGTTTATTTCTTAGACTAGATAGTTGAACCGGATTTCCGATCTGAAGAAAATGTTGAGGAACATTATGTTATTTAAATTAGACATAAACCCTATTACTTAGAGAACCATTTCCATAAAATAATCAATTTAAATAAAAGCTAAAATTATTATCCATGATGAAAAAGGTAAAACCCTCTTCATCAACTTTATAAACAAATAATATTTCTAATTATTGTACGTAAATAATAACAGTCTTTTAAATTTACAATTAAGCCCGAAAGTAAAGATAAATTATAAGTTTCTATAGCTAAAGCAGCAACTTTTGCTCAGTTTTTAGCTCGTAAGTTGACTTCTCATTTCTTCTTGATTTGTCTATTTTTTAGGTTTTACACATTATTACAAATACGAGAACTAGCACCAATATCTAATACAGACGTAGAATAATCCTTACAAGAAAGATTAAACTCAATCACGAACATACTTGAAGTAGCATCACCATGCTTTTTCAGAGTTGCAAGATAATCCTTGCAATTTCTCTTCCAATTTCCATATTCTCTACAATGAAAACATTTTCCTTCTTTCATTTTCTTATATGTATTTTCATCATCCTCTTTTGCTTTGAGAACCATTTTCTTGCCTTGCTTCTTAAACTAAAGCATTTTCCTTCTTTAAAGAGATATTTTCCATAAACAACACAAGTTTCTCTTTTTTGATGAATTTTTCAATCATTTATAGCATTTTAATGCAAATCATATAACTCGACTTCCATTTTATTCACATGAAAATTGAGCATAAACAAAGCGAATGAATCATGAAGTGATTGCAATACTAAGTTATTGATTTACTTTGAGTCCATTACAAAGCCTAGACGTTCTAGTTGTTCAATCCAAGCAATCATCTTCAAAACATGGTCACTAACAGAGGTGTCCACAGTCAACTTCATGTGAAATAATTGCCTTAGATATCTCATTGCTTTCATTGTGAGTATCTTCACTATAAATAGTTTTAAGGTAATAGATAAGCTCAACAACATGAAATTTTTCACAGTATTTTTAGAGCTCATTATTCATAGATTCAAGCATAATGTATTGCATCTCATTATCTCGTTAGGCAACTTAACCTATACCTATGGTTTGATACATAATAAATCCATGCATTCATTATTTCGACATCTGATCCCTAAAATAAGACTTGCATGAACAATTGATTCAAAATATCAGACAAATATTCATACCTAAGAACAATTCTCAAAATTTCAAACCAATCTCTAAAGTTGATACCAACTGATCTATTTTGCTCAAGTATCAATTTTAATTTATTCTAACATTGCAAACTATAGACATAAAAAATTTAATCACATATGTCCATGACCAACCATGTTATCTCATGCAATCCTTTCTCTATTAAGACATTTTATATTAAGAATTAAAGTTTTTTTTTTTCCTCTTAAGTATTTCCATTTATGAATCATTAATTAAACTTTCTTAAAATACTTTTGATCTTTTACTTAATTATTTCTTAAAATGCATTTTCATTTAAAGAAAATTGAATTCTCCATTAATTATATTTATTACTTGATTTTTTTTTTCTCTCCCATATTTAAAACTACACAATTGAAGAAATGAAAGGAAAGGAAAAGGGGGCAAAAAAAGGTCATCCAACCATCCAATCTGATGGTACAAAAAAAAATAATAATAATCAGATGACATGGATCAGATGGGCATCAAATCGGATAAGATCCAACCTAATCCAACCGATGCTCAACTCTAGTAGAGAGAATGGTAGTGGTACAGAAAACATACAGTAGGATAATTGGTCCTATGTGTAATCGTAAGGCAACATAATCATTATCTATTCAAATCTGTATAATCTATATAAAATGTGGAGTGATTCCTTACTCCGACTACAGCGCATTGGATCATAAAATAACAAATTCAACGCAGGTGGTGCCTGCAATTTGATGAGAAGCAAAAGAATGTAATTCTTGGGGGGAAAAAAAAATTCAATAATGAGTATAGGTAAACCTGAGAGTGTCTTTCGTTCCCCGGCGTATTTTACATCTGATAGTGGGAAGGCCAAGGCGTTGGTGTGCTTCAAACCGATGACAACCAGAGAAACCTTCAATTCAACCCATGTTGTATTAAGCCACATATAGAAACAAATAGATACATTATAAGTTATAACCATATGATAGAAGCAGCACACCGTAATAAGCACCGTCTACTTCCAGCACATCAATCTGCACCATAATATTATCGATTAGTCATTTCTTTCTTTCTTCTTCTTCTTCTTCTACTTCTTTTATTTTTTCTCCTTTTTTGATCAGTAATATGTATTACTTCCGAAACAAAAAAAGAAAAAGAAAAAGAAACTATGGGAGCTTTGATAAATTATACAGGCATGCCCTTCCAAGAAAGCTAATACAACCACACCTCAAGACTATGGATATATGTACTATTTACTTTCATTGCAAAAACAAGAAAAAGACAATGTATTTATTATTTGCCTCTTCACTTTGATTCCCATCTCTTCACTATTCTTTTCCTAGAAAAGGAAAAAGTCTCTTACTCCTCTAATCTCTTTTTGTACATATGATGCCTCATCATTGCCGCTCTTTCTCATTCTCCATTGTCAAACCTTATAATTGGTCATTGGTCAGAATTCAACCTGTATCACTAGGATATTCAAAACTCATGTCTCAAACCTCTCTCCAGTTTTATCTTCCTAGCATAGCACTTTGAGCAGTGGTAGCTGACAACAATGAAGAGGAATCCTTGCAGACTGGTCTACACTTTGAAGTCAATGCTCATCTAATTACTGATGATAGCCGCCAACTGTGCACTTCAATACTTGAAAACTGCTGAACTTCCAAATGTAGACCAGTCAACATACGATACCTCTTCGATAAATGTTTTTCAGCGATGGAAAGAATCAATGCATACAAATCTATATTATGGATCTCGTTCAATTGGTAAGTCATCAAAGCTGCCATCCCGTGTTTCTATTCAATAACAGCTTTGTTTGGTGTATGGTCGGAACATGTTTTTGGTGAAGTCAACTCAGTGACTGAAGAGCAAATTAAGCCTCAAGTTCGCACCGTCTTTGTAGTGAATGCAAATAAAGCTTCTTAAAATTTTGCATTTATCATCATTTTTCCAAAGAAATAAATCATTTGGAGTCACTTAGTCAATTAAGAAAGAAAAAAAGTTATGATGAACAACCTAATGTCTTCTCGATCACCTGCCTGACTATACTCGCAAACCCTTGTTTGATATTCTAGAATTAGACAAAATTCCCACTCTCTTTTTCAAGTTTCATCCGAATTCAGACAATGAACCTGGATTACACATTAATTTTTCCCTAAAATCCCATGAATTTGGTGCCAAACGAAGTTATTGTTAAGAATACCTAAATCAAGGAAGTTATTGTTAAGAAATGTTAGATGAGAGAAAAAGAGAGAGAAGGGAGAGCTCACAGGTACTTGAAGGCCTATCTCTTGGATGCTGTCCATGAGCTCCTTCACTTTGACAGGATCGTTAGCCCTTGTCCTCATCAGCGGCCTCCTTATCTTTTCAAGCGGAAGCTCCACAATCACTGGCCCACTTCCACCCCCATTTGATAATCGACCACTTCCTGATAATGAACTCTTATTATTCCCTCTTTCTTCCAAGAAAAATGAAATAAAATAAAGATAAGCAAGTAAAATTGTGAAGGAACGGAGCGTAACCATTTGATGAAGCAGAAGCAGAGAAGCTCCTCAAATTGCTTCCTGGGACTTTAAGCATCATCAAGCTCGGCTTTCGTTCAAGTTCCCCTTTTCTTTTCTTTTTTTTTTTTTTGAGCAGAACACTTGCATATATATATATATATATAGGCAACAACATATGAGGAGAGTGTGGGTGAGTGGCCCACCACTTTTCGACGGTCCAGATCTGATGTTTCTAAATTACTGTGGTCGGTAATGCATCCCAGTACCATTTTTACCAGCATTAACATGTCCCTCCCCTTCGGTCGCTTCTTCGTTGTTCAGTTTGCGATGGCAGCAATAACATCCTCTCGCTTATTAAGGTACTCTCTCTCACTCACTCTCTCTCTCTCTCTCTCGCTGTGTTATGAACGTCTTCTGAACATAAATGTGTTGTTGGGTTGAGTTCAAGCAGGCTATGTGTAGCACCCACTGCAAGAACATTTTCCACTGCGAAAGCGAGACCCTCTAATCACCATTTCAGAAGCTTCTTCCTCCCTCTTCACTCTCGCTCTTGCAGGTATTCTACTGTTACTACTGATTTTAGAGTAGTTTCCCCTCGAATTTTTTCCGAAATATTATTGTATTGAGACTGTAATCTGTAACCCAAAAATAAATGCCAGCTTACTTCTTTTATTCTTTTTTTTTAATTTTTTTTTCTATGTAATCATTTTCTGTTGGGGAAAAAGACCATTACGCAAAGATTCCAATTGTGATTTTGATTAATCTGCTTTTGCTAAATTCTTAACAGGCTATTTTAGAGAGAAGCGTGTCCTGTGCTTATGTGAAGCAATTAGGGTTGATTTTGAAGCAACTCTAATTTTTCATGTCTTGTCTTGCTTGTCACTATAATAAAAGCCACTCTTATTGTTGCTTGTAAAAGAAGATGATTGTTCATCGATGATGTCAGTCTTCTTAGAGTACAATAATTCAGTTCACCCTATTGTATTCTTAGTAAATTCATCTTCTATTGTCCAGTGATATCTTTCTGATTGGTATGTTTCATTTCCTTAGGTCTGCAGTTCATGTTAATGCTGAAAACAATGAAGAGGCTGCTGCCAACGCAGCAGCAGCCAGTGCTGACAGTGGAGCTCCCACAATGTAACATTCCTTACAAATTGAGAATTGTTTAGAGTTTCACTAGATCTGACTGATTACTACTAGAAGTTCTATTGAACTACTATTGTTTTATAAAGAAGGTGTTGAAGCTTTTGGGCTTCTGAGAAAGTGACTAACAAATAATTTCTTGTTTTACTAAAAGAAGGAACCATGGTTGGGCGTCATGCACCAAAATCCAGCCCTATAGATGGGTAAATGATGGGAACCTTTCCCAAGAGTTTGTTTATCTGTTTGTGTACTTTTATTATAAGATTAGGGCCAAGAAAATCCTATAGAAATATAATTATGTTTTCCTAAGAAAAAAAAAAGGTCCAAACTTTGATTGGGAAGTAAAGTGCTGTGTTTGAATTTAAGGGTGCTAGTAAATAATAATGAGTAAAGAGTTATAAATTATGAAGTGTATGTCATTCCAAATGTACATTTCAGTAATGGAAACTAGATGACGGGAAAATTTCAAGAGATATTTAATGTTGGATTCAAATATTAGTCATGTATTTTATTTTTTATTTTTTATTTTTTCCTGATCATGTTATCTTTACTCTTGCAGATTTGACAAGCTCATAGGTAAGGAAATCCCTTCGGACATTGTATACGAGGATGACAAAGTCCTAGCCTTCCGTGACATAAATCCACAGTCTCCTGTTCATATTTTAATTATTCCAAAGCTCCGAGATGGATTGACACAGCTGGGAAAGGTTTTTAAATCTTCTCTCTGTGAATACTTTTTTGTTAGTAATTCTTGATTGGATGAATCAAAGTACTAAATTTTTGTATGGTTCATTACACAGATTTCTTTATATAATTCCCTTTCTTAACGGAAGTCGAGACCTCTATTTGAGCATAAAATTACCATGTGTATTGAGTGGGCATAATTTTTAGTTTTAATTATTTTGTGTAATGAGAATTTAGACAATCTTGTTAGATGCACATAAATAACCTGGATAGAATGAGAAATCCATTAAAAATTGCAGTAGGAAACTTACAGTCCATCAGTTTCAGAAATTCTATATCTTTGATCATTCAAGAAGAATTACTTTAAATTAATCCCTTTAATCTGCTATCCTCATTTTTAAAATAATTTTACCTGGATATGAGACAATGGTGTGATGAAAAATGGCTAGCATATTTTCTTTTATGATATTCTTCCCATTAGTTTACCGATCTTTTTTAGCACGTCTTTAATCTGAGTAATACATGGGTGTGAGGTATTAGTTATCAATCAGCAAGATGTGCAGTCTTTTTAAAATGTCATCACAACATAAACTGTTATTCCAAGGTTGTTATCATCCTAAACGGATACATATTAGTTTCTGCTCCAAATATTTGCAACAATCAAAAGTTAGCATCTTTTTAAAGGCAGAGGCTCTTCATTGATTTGGGCAAATCTACATAATCAGGCTGAACCAAGGCATGCGGAGATCCTGGGTCGGCTTCTCTATGCAGCAAAATTAGTGGCTGAGAAAGAAGGTATTGTAGATGGCTTTCGTGTAGTTATCAACAACGGTCCAGGTGCCTGTAAGTTGTTTATTTTCCTCTTCTAGTAATCATAAGATTCTGGGTCAGCCTTCTAGATATCGGTGCTTAATATAATAATATGATCCCTCTTTCTCTCTCTCCAGGCCAATCTGTATATCATCTTCACTTGCATGTCATGGGTGGGAGACAAATGAACTGGCCTCCTGGTTGAAGATGTTTGCATTTCGGACAGTCCCACTTCGAGTGTATGGTCTGAAAGATATGGGTGTTGAGATATTTTCAGCAATCATTTATGTAATAACATGGCATCTTGTACAAATATAAGAAGTGGGCAGTTAATCCTTCGATGGCCTTAAGGAATGCGAGTCCTTTTACAGGTCTTATTGGGGTCAATGTATTTGTAGTGCGATTTGTTTTCTTACAGGTCTTATTGGGGTCAATGTCAGTTTGGTGCATACTGAACACGGCAGTAAACTCAGTAAACTGACCGAATATGCCGCCATGTTCAATCGACACCAACTGTATTGCCATCAGTTGGTCTTCGACCCGTGATTATTGTTACTATTATTATTATTATTTTATAATTGTGTTTGCAAGAGAGGTGACATACCATGCAAACGCAAAAAGTAAAATCGATAGATCTTTTTCGTAAGGAGAGATGAATAAGTGTTTGCTGGAATATCTTTCAAATGAACAAAATTCAATGTTAGAATCACCCGAGAAAAAATAGAAATTTTGTTATTAATACAGAAGTTGCAATGTAGACATTTCAAACCATGTATTTAAAGTAAACGTCTCAGAAGTTTAGAAACTTTGAAACAAAATTATAAAATACTTAAATGTTTCCGCTAATCGGTTTGTGTTATAATCTACGAGCGATTCAAGCAACAAAAACAGTTATTTAAAATTTTTAGTATAAAACCTGAACTGATCATAAACAAATGTGATCATAGGAAACATAAAAGTAGAGATTCAAAATTACAGGAAACATAAACATAAAACTTACAGGAAGATCTAAAAATAGAATCAAACAATCCTTTAGTAACTCCAACGGCAAGAAGTTACCCAAATGCGCAACCTCTAACCGTGACATAAATCTTTTTGCATTCTACCTTGAAGTACAACTCATGAACTAGAAAGTTCGGGAAAAAGGAAAGAAAGTCTTACCTTTTCTCTGTAAAGTTTCTGCCAGGACCAATTGGACTAAGAAAAAGGTATTCGGCGAGCGTATAGAAGAGTATTTATAATGCTATCTAAGTTTAGTGTTTCCTTAAAATTAATCCTAAAATTTAACCCAGTTAACTATTGATTTTTGGTCTGAGTTCGACTTAATCAAACCAAGTCTCTAATGCGTTATTATCGATTCTATATGGTCGGCCACTTGATGAGCTTTTATCACATCTTACTTAATTAACACCAAATTGAATTAGCACATAAATTCGTAATACCCGATTTAGCCCATTAATACTTGATGACTAACCGATAACTGCAGACATTCAAGATACTTTAATAATTAATTAAATGTCCCTTATAAATTATTGATTTCGACTTAAAACAATGTCGACATTTAATTGTGCTAGTAGAGTTGCATAACATCTCATTTAATAAATTAAAAATTTACTGTTTTTAAATTAATAAATTAAAAATTTCCTTATCTTCGAGGAAAACTTAATTTGGCTACTTTAGAATCTTAATGTGTGTAACTGGTTTAGGTTCTACATTATGCTGGGAGGAGGATTTTATAACTTTATGAATCAGGATATTAACCAGATGAAAAAATTTAATGGCATGATATTAGCGATACAGGTTCTTATGGAAGATTATGTGTTGTTCTCATCACACATAACCTTAACACTTGCTAGAATTTAATCTTGGTTTGAAGGGTTTAAGTTAATTAATTATTAGATAATTAAATTATGTGTTTACTTTGAAATCCATTTTAAAGTTAAATATATCTTATTGTGAATATGTTAATTCATTATTGGAAAATTGAAAAAAACCGAATATGTTAATATAAGATTTCCAAACATAAGTTAAATATATTAATTTACGATGACATGAGCTCTACTAGCATAATTAAGAAATGATATTATTTAATTGGTAGTTAATTGATTTATCGGTGATATTAAAATAATTAATAATTTTACATGGACCTAATTTATTAGATTTTGTTTGATTAGTTAGACCAATCTTTCATAAAATATTCAAAGGCTATGCCTAAGAATATTATTGCTACGTACGAAACAGAATTCCCTCCACTTTTCTTTTCTACTTCATATGAGACGAGTAGTAGAAGAATGTCATTAAACCATATTATGATATGGAGATATGATTGGAGGTAAAGTTTGAAATGTATTATTTTGTAGGATATCCTAAAGGAATGTTAGGATATTGTTTTTTATTTAAAAAAAATGTTTGTTAGGTAAACTGCTACCTTCTCACAGAAGGATTTTCTTTTTGAAAAAAATAGTGGCAGTATGACAACTTGAAGAAATTCAAAAACTACAAAATGATTACATGGCCAAGAATTCTATATTCACTAAACCAACATCTGAGACGCCTTCGAAAAAGGCAACTGTGAAATCTCAAAGTGCACAACAGAATCGTAGATCTATTTGTTATTGTGGGCCTAAACGTCATGGATCTAGTAGAAAAATCTTAGTAAGGGTCTGGTCATAGATGATGACCCCATGTTACATTTCGATTCTATTAGTAGCTTGGATTCCAAGAAATTGATGCACCTAAAGGAATAGTTTCTAAAGGATGCATAAATATTTCTTACCCTTACAACCGGCCGTGATTACCAAATATGGCAAGAAGAACTGAAAAAACCATTATTCTAAATTGTAACCTCAAATTAAAAGTATAGATGATATGACCTCACGTTTTCACATGGAATTATATAGAGAAGTTGTGTAAGTTGCAAGGATTCATTTACGGATTGAAATAACCATTGGGGTAAGTATATGGGTAGTTAGTAGAGATTAAGGATACCAAACGTGACACTTGTTCGCTAAATTAATGGGCTAATTTGTTAAATAGATTTCATACACTAAATTAATCAAAATATTGATTAAATAATTTGGGTTATAAGCCCAATGACTGGCAGGCCATAGGTGATGAGTAATGACCAATTGTTCGCTTAATTAGATTAAGAGGACCTTTTAATAAAGTCCAGAATTAACTGGGACAAAGTTGTGGGTTAATTTTGGTAGTCTAAGCCTAAGAGAGCAATATATAAGTACTTTAATAGGGCTGGCCGAAACATAAGTTCTCTTCTTATCTTTTGGCCGAAATTCATATAGAGAGAAAAGTGAGATTTTTCCATTTCCTTTCCACAAGGAGATCGGTTTGGTTTTGTCATAAGATCAGTAACTTCTAAGATCTTAATCCTTTTTGTTTTATGGAACTTTTCTATATTTTCTGTTAAATATATATTTGATATATGTTTGTATGATTGATCTTGGTGTATATCTATGAGTTAAATCCATGTTTCATATTAGATCAGTAAGATCTTAAATTACCATTTCTGCTCTAATAATCACTTTACAAATAATATTGGTAATTATATTAACAGTTAATGAGATTTATCTCGTGACTATAATACTTGTGATTCTCAAACCTGAGATCACCACAGTACTAGCATATGACATATCATGTTTTCATATCATTCAATGTCACTTTATCCAAGGGTCACTAAAATGATAATCATTAGGAATGTGTTTAAGTATGTGCAATCTATAAGGTGATAAGATGGGATCCATCATCTCTATATTAAAGAGAATATCCTATGAAAATCATATACGTTGTGCAATTGAGAAAATCTTTGTACAAAATAATATGGTGTTAAAAGAGTTTTTGTAAATCTATTGTCTAGTTGCATAAGAGCTCATATGATTCATAAGGATAGTCTAGTATGGTTTAACAATTAAACCAAGACCTAAGACCTGAAATAATGAATAGATAGAAGGATCAATCTGGTACGATAATACATCTATGGTTCTTGTGGCGGTTCTAAGACTTCTCATTATCCGGGTTGTCTATATACATTGCTAGAGGCCAATGTAGGTGTAGGTCTAGTGGTTTGAGTTACTTGATCATAGAAGATGATCATATTAACTATTTGGCATAAAAGAGTTCTTAAGGTCCAAATGGTCCATTCATTAGAGTGAATAAAATCCATAAGTTGTTATGAGGCTCACCTACCGGTGTAATATAAAACCTATCCAATCACACGCGAAAAGGATTATTGGATCTCAGTTGAATTCTAAATTAAAGAATTTTGACTTATTCATAATGAACTTGATTTAAAGATTCAATTATTAGTTTGTTTAATTTGTTAAGTCTAAGTGACATCCGAACTAATTAAAAATGTGATTTATATTTTATTTGAAATTAAATAATTAATTAAAAAATTATTAGATTAATAAGATAAATGTCTTAAATATAGATTTTATTAATTTAAATTCAAATGATATTTTTCGGGTCAAAAGAAAGTTTGATTGGTCATTAAAATGTTAAAGGACCTAACTAGGCCCAGTGGAGAGGCATAAATTAAAATTTATATTTTACAGGATAAAATTGGACATTTATTTGAAATAATAAAGTTTTTTTTAATTTTCAAAAAATGAGAATTAAAATGGGCTTCCAAAAACTCTAACAAAAGTTAGAAGGAATTGGGCATTCGAAGCCTAACTTGCACGAGAGTATGTCCCAGATAAAAGGACACAATTCTCTATGATTTTCATCACTTCCTTGGCTGCCCATTTTGAAGAGAGAGAGAGTGAGAGAGTGATTTTTCTCTCAATAAATATTCATCATTTATTCTCTTTTCTTCTTCCTCAAAGTTTATCTCAAGAATTGAGATTGAACCAAAATATATATTAGAGAGTTGTTATCTATATGGATACAATGTTAGAGGCTGGGTAACAGCTTAGAACTAGTGGCTCAAGGCAGCGATTCTTAAAGCTATTTTTTGAAAATAACATTTCATTCTAGATAAACAAAGATTCACCAACTTACAATCCTAAATAAGTGTCTCGGGGAAGATCCCAAAGAGGGAGCTGAAGAGGAAACATTTGTCATTTAGTGTAAGTGGTTGAATGAGTCTGACGATGTGAAATATATTATGCTTACATCTATGTGAATGAATTCCAAAGATAATATGAGTAAATATACGCTATTGAGATTATGGATTACCTAAATTAGATTTATAGTGTGAATACTTACAATGAAATGTATAATGTCACGAAAGAACTATTCGCATGAAGATGGCTGAAAATACACATGTTGGAGAACATGGGTCGAGGATGGTTCGCCTCATTAAAAAAACTAGTTGAGCTAGGTATTATAATGGATACTCCACTAAATAAAGAGAACAAGACTTTGTAGAATGATAACTTTGTGATACACTAATAAATGAAATCACGTGCTAACATCATATTTATACATATATTTTATCTTTAAATTTTATGTTGTACGTTATATTTTCTTGTGAAATTGATTATTTGATATGTTTAGTGAATATTTTGGAGGTAATTAGATTAAAGATACTTTTGAGAAGCTTTGGTGTGAAAATAATAAAAAGAGGGAAGAATGGGTCAAACTATAATTACGCGGAACTCTGGTGGCTGCAAGAAAAAACCATTACTCATCCAAAGTGGGCTGCATGATAACAGAAAAGCCCAAAATAAATAAATGAAAAGTATATGATAAGAGGTTGAAGCTCTCTTAGGAGAGAGAAGAAGCAGCTCTGACAACTATTACTCTATAAATTAGACCTACGGCTGCACACATGAAGAGAAGAAGGGAGTCGGCGTGAATCAAGGAGAGAAGCTGCGTGTAGAAGAAAGAGAGAGATACAAGCGAGAAAGATAGGGCAAATTTAATTAGATGGCTTTTTCCCCTTTTTTTTTTAAAATAAATTTTATGAGTTTTGTAATTATTATTATTATTATTATTATTATGATTAAGATGTTTATAAGTAATTAAATTTATTATTAGGTATTTCATGTAGGCTGACATGAAAATTTAATGGCTTATTTCATTCAAATTGTGCTTAAATTAAATTTTTGTATTTATGTTATAATCATGACTTATGACATAATTATATTGATTATATAAAATAATATTAGAATATATATATATATATGATATTTAATCTTGATATAATTTTAATAAATAAATAAAATATTTATTAATATATATATCATATTAAGATAACTTTTAATTTTTTTTCTACTTATAAACTTAATTAATTTATAATTATATCTTAGCTTAGTTATAATTATAAGTACTTGATAAAATCATATCCTAACAAATCATAGCACTGTAGCTAATTTTATATGTCAATTTGGTGGCTATTGATGAAACCATTTCATAGTGTTGAGAATATTATGTGTAATATATATAAAGTATATATGACTAAGTTATAACGAATATATAAGTTGGCAGTGACTCAATTCGTGTAACAAGCAAAAACAGAAAAATAAAATTTTAATAATTTTAAAAAAAAATTAGTAAATGAAAAAAAAAAAAAAATTCAATAAATAATAATAAAGGCTATTTGCTTGTTGCAAATTAACCTAGTAATCTGTATTCATTTGGAGATCGCCCTTAAAATGAAAATAAAAAATTACCTAAGCATGAAAGCATCCATTATCATACTGTGACTTCAGAGAACCAGTCTTTTCTAGGAACAATAATAGTGCAGAACCTTCGAATAAATAAAAACCTGCATACTATGTAATCAACCACATGAACAGCAGGGGGCGGAAAAAATAAAATTTAAAAAAAAAAAAAAAAAAAACCAATTACTACTACTACTATGGTGAACCCCAAACTTAAACACCAATTCATATCCTCCTACTTCATCAAAAGAATAACAAAGACAACAGATGCTACAAATGAAAGAATCAAAGATTGCAACCTCTTATTCTTTACAATGTACAAATATAATTACACTTACATCTACTGACCCATTTTTCCTGTTCATTTGTCTGTTCAATTTTTGCAGCTGGAAGAAAGATGCATGGCCCATATAGGGGAGCATCTGAGCCTCCTCTTTGAAATGAGGTAAGTCTAATTCCATCTTCAAGATTAAAAGGAAGGAGGGGGAGGGGGGGGGGGGGGGGGGGTTTGGGGTTTTCACCATCCTTGTAAGCAGAGAAGAGTGGAATCTTCTTTCTTGCAATTATCAAGAGATGCATTAACCCTATCATTTTCCCAGAATGTCTGCCAGTATTTGAATATAATTACGTCATTCTTATAAGTTAAAGCTCCAAAACTGTGGAAAAGTTTTTAGAATTAAAAGCCAGCCCTAGTCTCTCAGTCTTGTTTGAACAGAGACAAAAGCAGTCAGGTTCATTTAAGTTCCTCTGGATGAGCCTTTTTTCACGATTAATCATCAGCTTAACCAACGGAAGCTTCTGAGATACTTGGCGCCAGATCTCATTCACTGTTCCATTTGGGTCTCCATAATCAAAGTACCGCTTTACCTGATTAAATCAAATCCAATTTGATAGGTCATAATGGGAAGTGATGTTATGATGTGTCAATATTGATGGCTCACTATCTCCACAACCCATTACAACTATTAACGAAATAGAAAGAAGCCATCAAATATGCAAAAACTTATATAATATAAACAGTCAATGAACAAGGAATATCAGGTGGAACCATCATCTGGGTTGATCACTGCTACAATACTACACTGCTAATGAGCAGAAGGTAATGGCAATTGTATACTGACTAATGGCTTTTTAATATTTACATGATAAAGGAAATGTTTTTCTTTCCTTTTTCCTCTCTCTCTTCCTTGTAACTGAGCAGAAAAAGGTAACGGGTAATAAAGTGTCGAGGAAGGTATATTACCATCAAACCCAAGTGAAAAGGTTTGTTTGGTTTCATGAAATGATTGATCAGTATTTCTTCATCTACTCCCAAATGAGAGGTTTTTTTTGCCAAAGCGAATGAGAGGTTGATTAGGGTGGATCCAAGGCATTACTTCCCGTTCCCTTTGTGTAAACAAGTTTATCATATATCACTAGCGAAAAAAGGTACAATTAAAGTACTATATGGCAACCAATCACTCCACAGATAAACTTGTGAGGTTTAATAATAAACATCTTCATAAAACCAAGAAAGAGAGAAAATGAGGGAGAATTCTTTCTCTATCCATTAAAACTTCCTACAAAGACAATAACTGAGCTAGGGTGGGGCTTGGCTCCCATCCCATATCCCCCACCTTTTAGGATACAAATACATTTGATGAGAATTTAAATCATCCATTCAAGTACCACAAAACAAAAGTGAAAAGTCAAAACTTGGAGAACATTTCTAGATCAATTACAAGGGGAAAGAACACTAGCAGGCTAAAAAGCTAAGAGCCAGGGAAGAAGGGTAATCCAAATCTATCATTTAGACTCTACAAATAGCACTTATATCAGCTTGAAATCTTAAATACAGCACACACATGTATATCTACATCACGGTCACTTGAGGTTCAGTTTTTTAGAGTAGTTTCTTTCGTGGTTAAAGCAAGACACTATACTTTTTAGTGTTTACGATTTAATGGCACAGAATCCTCAATCCATAATAGCACGTAGCACTTAAATCACTACAGGAGAAAAAGAAAGAAAGAAAAAAGTACTGCTCCAGTTGCTATGGGGTCTATTGTTGCTATAAAAATGAATCATACCTATCAGGTTACTCTCATTGTCTACGAAAATATTTTCAGGGGCAAGAAACCAGGCCTGATTGACTGTGAGGTCACTTAAATTCATACCATCTATGAGGCCATGAGAACTAAACTCATGTCCCTCTCCCCACAATCCTATACTTAAGCCTGCAAATGAGAGTCCAGTTTGGGCTTCCAACTTGGTTAATGAATTTATTTTGATCGACTACACTGACATATTTTGGCCGTCATTGACATCAAGTCTATCGCATTTTGGAAGTATGACAGACTAAACCAAACTAAAGCTTTCACAAATCTAATTTTGTTTCTCAGTCAGTGGGTTTGCTAAAAACATAATTTGACTTCACTGTAAAACCGGAAAGATAAACCAGAGCATTATCCACCAGATGCAAGTCTGAAACCTATAAAATGTTGACTTGCATGATAGACTGAAGTTGGTGTCCTAGCACTTACTTTTTCACCAAGAGAGAAAAGATGAGAAACAAAGGCTCTATAAATATGATACTTTGGTTCATATATATCATTCACATAATTTGAAGTCAAAATCTAGCAGGATCATATGGACATTGAAAATATGTCTTAGATTATCACTGGAGACAACTTTTATTTAGACTGAGGGAGAGTTGTTTATACTGTGGAGTGATTAAGAAAACAATGGTCAAAAGGAATCAATCACTTTTTCAACGAATCACTTCCAAGTGTTTGTCTTTCAATTTTTTCCTCCCCAACCAGTAAAAATATCCATCTGATACAATCCTATATCAACGATATACTCTAGCTTCCCTAAATTTCTATTTACTATCTTACTTCATCATATGAGCAGTCTTGAAATCAACAACACAAATCAAATCACCACAGAAATTAAGTTAAAAAGGGCACATTAAAGAAAAGTGATCTAACCTCTTTCATCTCTTTCTGATACTCCAGAATCCTCTCTTCAGTTGTGGCCCTCAGTCTTGAAACTAAGACACCAGGATTCACAGCAGAGGCAGAGTCCACAAACACTGCAATCTTTCCATAGTCTATAACATCTTCAAATGGAAGCTCAATGGTGTCACTGACAATCACTGGGACACACAAGCTAACTATAGCATCAAAAAGTCGACAAGCGGATGGAGTATCACCAGCTGGATGCAAGCAGAACTTAGATGTATGCATTCCATGTGTAGCAGCTCTTCTACTCTCCCTTGATTGTGCTCCATGTTTGATTATCACATCCTCTTCTTTCTCTAGTACTTGGAAAAGTGTGTCTCGGATTTTTCCTCCCTACAAAGCACAAAAAAGAACATAAAAAAGAAATCTGCATACTGTATACTCTCTAGCATTTGATATTTTCTTGTCCGTTTAAAGACACCGGTTAGAGTTTAAAACTGGAACTGGAGTTTAAGTATTCGCATATAATTGTTTGGAATAGTTCGATTCACTTCAATCGAAATTATGGAATAGTTCAATTGGATTGATTTGTAAACAATTGTACATTGTTTGTAATTATTTTTAGATTAATAAATACAATTGCATTCTACTGTTTGGAATCCTACTAGAAATGGTTTCACTTCAGATATATTTAGGAAACTATCCTTTGTATTTGTTTTGTTAAACAAATACCAAATATATCCTAGAAATGATTTACAAAAATCATAGGAAGTAAAAATGAGTTATGAATTGAAATCCTTATTTTCAAAATGCAATATTTTCCAAGCATGGGAATCAATTTCCAAATAAATTGAATTCCTGAATTTAAAGGTTTCCAAAGGCACAAATAAGTTTTCATTTTCCTTAACCTAAATGCTGTATATTTGGCCGAGCGATTGAAGCAAACTGTAGTTTTACAGTTTTTGCAGATCCAAATCTGAACTATTAGATTAATCTGAGGTTTTGTAATGTGAGCAAAATTGAGACCAACTTTACAACTTGATCCATATCCACAACTGTAATTAACCATCAGAGAACAGCAATGTAATCCAATATGATAACAGCAATGAAAAGAAAAAGTAGAAGAAAAATTCACGGCATTGTGTCAATACCTCTTTCCGAAAACGATTGCCCATAAAGAACAGCAACGTCTTCCGATTTTCAACTCCAGTCTCGCCTTTATAAGTGTTGATCCGATGCGAGTAGGGTAAGATCACGTCCTTAACAAGCGATGACTGGTCACGTCTCAACCTTCCAAAATCAGATACGAGTAGGATACTATTCTTTACCCTATCGATCATTCTGAACAATGCATTTGGATCTTGGGCTATAATCACATGATCGCGTCCGTAGTTCCTCTTCCAGTACTCCTGCTGCTCCAGCCACTCTACCAGAGCCTCCTGCGTCTCTTCGTCGCTGTACTGGACTCTCTCCAGCTCCTGACCCGATCGGATCGGATTCACGACTAAGCTTAGTGACGAGAAGAACGGAACATAGAACAAATCCGCTTCCTCAGGATCCAACACCTTGACGACCGGTGACCCGGAACGTTCAAATTCGGAGCGAAGAAGATCGGAGAAAATATACCACTCCGCCATATGCTGGTGGCCAGGATACTTCAGCTCGGAGGCGCGTTTTAAGCCACGCGCCATGTCGTGATGCTCTATTACACCGTATGTGAACCTCCTCGGTAAATCATAGAGGTAAATTTTGACCGGAGGAGTGGATTTTCCGGGAAAATTGAGACCAAGATTATCGGAGAGTGGAATGGAATTGGAAGTGCCGGTGGAGATGCTGCGGTCGAGCTCGAAAGTGGCAGGTGAATTTAAGGAGTTGAAGAAGGCGTAGACGGCAAGGATGATGCAGATCAGGATCAGAGTTTTCTTCAGCAGCGACGATTTACGCGCCATGGAATTGATTAGAGTGAAGGTCTGTGCATCGCCGAAGAGACTCAATTTGGGTTTTCTGGATTTGTCGTTTGAAGTTCTGGTGATGGTGTCCGGGTTCATCAGGAAATCGCGAGAACACGGGCGTGGGGGCGAGTAAACGCTTTTTCACGGGCGTGGGGGCGCGAGTAAACGCTTTTTCGGGCGCTAGGAAGGGAATTAGATTCTATATACATACCATACGGAATGAAATAGGAGAGTTATGATTTTGGTCATAAGAAAAATCACGATTAGAGTGTAAAGAGCTCTGTACGAAGAAATCGTGGTAAAGGGTGGAGCATTATTATAAAAAGAAAAGTTTAGCATTCTCTGTCAGCGAAAGATAGGTAGGCCTGTTTGGCTGGAACGTTTGAAATATATTTTAAAATGTATTCGTAAACACTTTTTTTTCGTGTACTTAGATTTGATGTGGCAGGGTTGTTGGAATTTTAGTCCCCTTTCAAAGAATTTTCCCATTATTTTGAAAAGTGTTTGTGCCCGAATGAGTTAAGTGACGGGGCCCCGTTTATGCTTTCTTTGGGGTTACAATTATGGACCAACCCGTAAACACTATCTTTCGTCAGTACTTGGAGAAAAGTGTTCATCCATCGCGATCTGCCATTACTATAGTCTCCTCCCTCCATTTTTCGGCGACTGCAGTTTCCAAACTCTCTCTCATCCTTTTAATTTTTTCACTCCATTTTCCTCCATCATGAAAGATCGCTACTGAAGTCCTCCCTCCTTCGGCTCTCTGCATTTTTCCATTCCGCCGCTTACGTTCGACCATCAAGCCATTCCGTCGAGTGCTGACGAAATAGTCTCCTGTAATACTTTTTCGTCAATTTTTCTTCTCTGAAATTTTAGGTTTAGCTGCTATTATATAAATTTCAGTGTTAGATGTTTTAGGGATGAAATTAAGGTTGGCATTGTGCGAAAATTAAATTGAAATAGGGATAAATTTGGCGCTACCTAAGATGGGAAAAATGCAATTGAAATTGAAAGTAAGGTTTCTCTTTTCTCTCCTCTTTCAGATGAGAGAAGTGTGAAAGATTTTAGGTCATGTAGTAGTAAACCCTGCAATGCATAGAGATGGCAAAATGGGTCGGGCCGGCACGAGTACGCATGACATGAGCACGGCATGACACGAGTTAGTCGTGTCGTGCCGTGCCTAGACATGGTACGGGTTAGTCATGTCGTGCCTAGGCTTCGGTGTTGGGCTCTGTTGTGCCCAATTATGCGGGCATGCGGGCCGGCATAGCACAACCAGGATTTTTCGTGCTTGCCCCGAGCACGATACGGCTCTTTTGGGCTCATGCAAGGCATGCACTCAAAATAGCCTCCTAATTATAAGAGATTTTTTTTTCGAAAATCATTTTGTATGTTAAAACATTTCGATTAATGCAAGATTTTATTTGGTTAAATAATTTTTTTATAGCTTATTTATAATTTTAATTATTAATGGTATTAACTTTTAATTTATTAAATAATAATTATTAAGAATGATCATTTATTTATATATTTTATGATGTGTTGTAAAATAATTTATTTATTTTAATAGTACAAACTTCTAATGCATTGACAATCTAATTTTTTTGAATCAGACTCAATTATTACTTACTTCATAGACTATCAATTATGATACTTGACGGACCGAAGGCCACATCGACTCATAACTTCTTGTTTACTCGATGGATCAAAGGCTCAATCGAGTATCATAACTTCTCATTTACTTTGACTTGTCGAGTATCATAACTTCTAGTTTACTTCGACTCGTCGAGTATCATAACTACTATTCTACTAGTATCATAACTACTATTCTACTAGTATCATAACTACTATTCTACTAGTATCATAACTTCTAGTAATGATTGTGTCTAATTTATGAATGTCTAATTCAAATAAATGAGATTGCTAAATAAATGGGCTCACGGGTCAGGCATGGCACAGGCCTACGGGTCGAGCACTATACGGCACGGCACGGGCCCACGGGCAAGGCATGGGCCTATTGATCGGCATGACACGTTTATGACCCATTACTGTATCTGTATCATGTCGTGCTCTTATTTTTAGGCATGGATATGGCCCAAGCCAATCCGTACCGAGCTGGGCCGTGTCGTGCCATGCCAACACAAATTGCCACCGCGGTGTGTAGAAGCTAGGAACAAATAGTAGTAAGATTTGTGTTTATAATGTTAGGGCTACCTGAAATTGGAATAGGGTGAAATCGAAATAAGGTTACGACGGTGAGGGGAAGTGTAATTATTTTCTCCAAGGTGATATAGAGAGACCATGGACAACAATACTTTATCTTCAGAGTCTACGTCTAATTTGCTTCGACTTTTAGAGGCATGTGCCCTTCTTCATATTTTTTTACTTTAAAATATGAAACTATATTATTTGTTATGTGCTCTGTCTTTAGAAATTCTATGACTAGTTACTGTTGAAATTCTATGACGTCTTTTAAAACAATATATGAAACTACAATTATATTTAGTGGTGCAATTCTCTACTATACCAATAGGGGGTTACAGAGGAATTGCACTAAATTTCTATTTTCGCATGTTAATTAATTATAACAGACCAATTCAACAGTTAACACCAAATATAGATAGATATAGTAGGATGATACAATTGGTTTTCTACGAAGTTGTGGTTTTCTATAGGTTGATATTGAATTTCTATAATATACTTTAAAAAAAAATTAAGAACTGTTATTAAGAAAAAAAAACCATTGACATAAATATATTTACCGAAATAAAAAATAAATAAAAGATGGCAAACCCAAACATTGATGGACAACTTACATCTTCAAATGTCAAACCAACCGGTGCATTCAAATATCATCATCATCAAGTGTTGATAGCCACTAACCATTCCGTGTCACGACTCACTACCAAGAACAGTTCACGATGTGCCCATGATGATTTAATGAAATGTGTAGTTGTATTTGTACGTCAAGGTTGGAATGTCGATATGAAGATTTAGCACCTCAACACATTTGGTAATTATAAACTCGTTATTGGTGCAATCATGATGAGATGTTTCACTGGTTTCTTGCACCTTCTTCTCATACAGGGGCAGTTTAGCATTCACCAACCTTTCATTTGTTTCACCAATCTTCCTGCATTTGAAGATTTAGCACTACTGTTCATTTGAAAAAGCAAAAATATGATGACTCAAATTGAAAATAGCACATACAACTTATTTTTTAACCAAAAAATATGGTGAATCAAATTGAAAAATAGCACATGATTTTTATTTTTATTTTTTTATGGCTAAAAAATTAGCATATATAACTAACTTACTAAAACTTCTTATAAACAGCCAAATCTAATGTTTATGCAAAAAATTTCAAATGTCAATCTGAATTTTCATTTAAATGGCATAATGACAAATGAAACAGATTCCAATAAACTTATTACCACCACCCATCACATTTTTCAAACAACATATACCATATTTATATACTATTATTAATCCAACATGAAGCAAAAAATCCACCATAACATTTCTCTCTTATTCAAATTCCACTAAAATGGTAAGAGCTTCCAAAAATGAATGTCTTAACTTAGGTGAAGTCTGTTCATGCACTGAAAAAATAGTAGTGTATTTATGGAGTGTCGACGTGCCAAAAGTATGAAAGATACTTCGAATGAACTAATTCTAAGGGTATAATGTTTTAAATAAATTAAATTAAAGACTAGAAAGCTTTAAATAAACTAACTCTAAGATAAAAAAAGCTTTGAAAAAGAAAAGGATCTGAGTAAAATGAAAAAGTGATTGAAGCGGGTCAAACTACTCTAGGGTTCACCCATTTTTGGATGTTGAATCTACTAAATGAGAAAATACAACTAAAATAAATGGCAACTTCAAAATGAAAGGAAATTGCTCGTTGAACAAACGAACAAAACTAATCACCTAAACCTAAGCCTATGGTGCAAAGCATAAATCATTAAACTTTAAAAGGAAATCATTAAGTGAGGAACATTAACTGACATAAACTTTAAAAGAAAAGCAATAAATCTATAGATGGATGTTGAAAGTCAAGAGATAGTTTGTTGGTGATATTGGACTTTTTGCAATGAAAATTTTGGGTTTTATTTACAGGTAAAAACCTTTGTTGATTTCCCCTTTATTGCCTGCTCGAAAAGTTACTTGATCGACAAGTAACCACTCCCTCAATTTTAGCCTTGCATGCCTATTTTTTCATTTACATGTTCTGGCCGAATGTGGCTATTATTCTATGTCAATTCATTACTTGCATGCCAAGCATTTTCTTGATCGACCAATAACCTCCTTCCTTGATTTTTGCTACATTGCAATTTTCTTTCTTACACTTGTGTGGCAAGGCTTAATGCTCAGTCAAACTTCATTTTTTATTTATGGAACCACATCCTTAATTCAAGAACCACCTCACAGGTGACCATTTTCCCTCTCTAATTCTTTGGTCATTTGGACGGATGTATGCTTAATTAGTCCTCTTGCTTGATTGGCTAGACGTCGACTCATAGAGTACTTTAGTACTTAGACTAAAACTCTATGATCTGAAATACTCGACGGGTCGACGGATGTTCAGAATAGCTATCGACCCATAGAGTATTTTAGTATATAGACTAAAACTCTTTAATCTAATTGTATTTCATCAATTTAATTGTATTTCTATCTTCTATAGCTGAGTGAGATGAGAATGAAGTTTCCGAGTGAGTGAGAAGAGAATGAGAGTGTGAGAGAATAGGAAAGTATGGATAAAAATTGATATTTCAAAAATAACATTACTTAAATAGAAAAAAATGTTATTCTTATATTATAGAAAAATAAAGATACTACATACTCATACATCCCACACATGTCTCTATAAGTCAGTATACAACTTATGCATGTACAACTTAATCGTATCATCATTTATTTCTTGCAATGAAATTCTTATCAAATGAAATTCTATACACTTAATTGTATAAACACCACAATCTCCTCATTTCTTATTTTATGGTATTTCATCATTTGTAAATCAAAATCTCTATATTCCAATTTTTATAGTATTTATTCTTTAGATTAGGTATCAAGTAGATAGGTTGAGGCAAGATCTTATATAATGCCAAATATATGGGTATGACTTCAGTTTCCTTCCGGATATCTACTCTCGAATTCATAACATATAGAGTCCACATGTCTTTAAGTCCACGTATAAAGTCACCTAGTACTTATTTTTTAAGTTCAACTACATGTACATACTGGATATATTCTCTCAAGCAGAGTTTCCAAGCCATTGTGTTATTCCCATTACGTAACTACAACTCAAAAGTTAATCGTATTAGTCCATAATAATACTAAATTTAAGATATAAAATTCTTACATAAGTCGGATTTCTGTACATACCTAATGAGCAAAATGATCCATCTACTTGTTGATGCACTTTTGTCATCCCAACTAAAGTCACACTAAAGAGATCACTACGGGCTATATTTTAATTAAATAAAATAAATCATGATAAATTTCTAGCCACATCCAGATCAATAATAAACAATCATTGATATGCTACCGATGAATGAGTTCATTAAAAGTAGGTAAAATTACCTACAAATATGATTGTAATATTTAATTAAAATTAATAAATACTTACTGTACTTTCTAATCACTTCCCGTGGAGTCTTATTATTTGAAAAAAATTCTTGTTGGCTTGAATTTTTGTTACGAGTTGGACAATCGACTCATCTTTACTTCTCTCCCACATTATTGTATTTCCGGAGTTGTTTTGGATCTAAGAATGAAGAGTTCAGTTCTTTTGAATCCATAAATAGATACTTGAGAAAAGTACCAAGCTTCCTTATCCTCATACATTGTTGTGGAACTGGCGTTGCGTAGGAGGCGATATCGGCTCTAGCCACCCTTTCACAAACAATCAAAGATATAATACTTAGGAAAATTTAAAAGTTAATTTTTTAACCGAAATCTTAAATAAATCCTTCTTCCAGATCACCTGAAAAATGGTATGCACCTGATGAATGCCATGAGGGATATACAGTACGATGACCCGAGAGACCTACACCAGCGGATGGATATGATTCAACCCCTATTTTCTCATAGATCAAATCTACTTTACTCTTCAGTCCACCGAATCGCTCTTCTAGCCCACTAAATCTCTCCTTCATCTTATGACCAACAACCCCAATCTTCTCTTCCATCCTTTGCATCATATACCATATATCACGATCGACGATCGATGTAGATGGAAAGGCTCGATCAATGGTTGATATCTCATTCTCCACTTCTAAAAAATCTTGAGCCCACTCCATATTTACCTTCTCCTCCTCCTCCACCATGACGTTGTTGTCATGTTGAATAGTATATATAAAAGAATCTTCAGAATAGTCTACATCTTCGGTAGTGGGATCAAGCAAAGCTGTCACATGATCAATGACATCATTGTTAACCTCATCGTCAAATGGATCAATATTGGTCATAAAAAGAGAATATTATTCCCTTCTTGACAGACGTAAGATTCCATATAATCTAGCCTACATCATTAAATTTTTTTTATATAAGTAGTCATTTAAAAAATTATAATATAAAAAATTATTGATTACAATAAAAATTAACCTCTCGATTACTCAAAACTTTAATGATTTTCTTGAGCATTTATTTACTAGAACGAATGGCCCAATTTAAAATCTATGGCTCACAGGTTTTCTCTAAATGCTCATCAAAAGTCTCTCTAATTGAAATTGCTTCAAACACCCATACCTATAATAATTAAAAAATATCATTAAAAATTATTAAGTAATAAAAATTAACTATAAATCAAAATTAAGACTAATTACCTAGAACGCAAAAGGAAAACCGAGTAAGTCCCATTTAACATCCATTTTTTCTCTATTTGCAGCTCTTAGGACTTCTCCACAAGATCATTCCTATTATTATTTAATATTGTATTTGAATTATTGATTCAAATTAATTTAAAGTATTTACATTTAAAATAATATTAAATAGAAACACTAATAAAATTTTATAAATACATCATATTTTAATTATTTAGAAAAAAAGTAGAGATCACCGAAAAGAAAAATTTGTCATCTCTACGTGCTCATACACGTCTTAATGTGTTGAGGATCAACTTGGAAAATCGTGGTGTGAGTTTTAATTGTCGATTTGTGTGAACAAAAGTATGATTCCTCTATCTAGTATGTAAGATTAATTTATATATATGTATATATACATAAATGATTGCTAAATATTTAATTTTTTTATTTATTATATACTGGAACGAATAATCGCTTCTACTGCGACTTTTTAAACTCGATTCCCAATAGATCCGACGAAGAGAGTCGTGTCCCTCCTTTGCTCAGGAATGTTACGAGAAGAAAACTAATGCATGGTGATGAAGTTTCCCAATGATTGGAGTTCATCATCATTGTAATGTAGTTATTAAACTGCATTGATTAAACTTGAAATCAGAGAATATGATTCTGCAACCGAAGGAAGATTATCTCCACGATTTTTTCTATTAATATAAGGTTAGTTTTTAGGAGAATATGTGGGGATCACGCATTAAATATGTGATACTCTCTTCTTGATAAGTATTTTTACCTCATTCCCAATTTTTATCGAATGCATAGTGATTTATCCTACGCAGGTACTATAAAAATATAAATACACATATATGTGTATGAAAGATACTCACATTAAAAATATCCTAGTAAGTTCTTACGTCGTTTTATCTCTGCTCACCAATGTTCGCATCGGAGGAGGTTTTGTTAGATACATCCCTAGTATTGCTCTATCTGCATCTTGATGTAAGTGTGAGTAATCGTGAATATGCTTGTTGATGGCCAATTTTTGCATCAACATTAACTAGCTTGACGCAGGAAAAATGATGCTTCAATGAGGTTATTGCTTCCATAGGGTAAAGGGAAATAATAGAGGTCAAAAGACTTTTTCTTTAATTCTTTGCACTAGTCAGTAAAATAAGATTTTTAACAAAACTTGGGGACGAATTGAATATAATAAAAAGTAGAGGGGTCAAAAGTGAAACTAGATGGACGAAGAGTTCGCAAAGGAAAAGGAAAAACCTACAAAGCATAACTCGAACTGTAGAAGTTTAGAACCAAGCATAAGCCGAAAAACACCAGAAGCGTAGGCAGAAACCCAAGCAAAGGAAGAGGAAGGCGCCGCAGAGGACACCGTGGCAAACAATCACAGCCGTAACCACGTGAAAAAGCCATCTACAGAGCCACCAAACCACAGCCGTCAGCAGTAGGGAACTCTTAATCTATGTGAGTATTTATTCTACTATTTATTCTCTACTCTTCTTTGGCTCCCGCCAATATTCAATTTGTTCATTGAGAAAGCAATTTCGAGTATGTGAAGAAAACGAATTGATTTGGAGTTTGTTGTGTACAGGTCTAGGGTTTGTGTGAAAAACTTGCCCAAATATGTGACTGAAGATCGCCTTCGAGAGTTTTTCTCTCAGAAAGGAGAAATTACGGATGCTAGGCTCATGCGAACCAGGTACTCCTAGACCTCTTGCTCTGTTGTAGTTTTCTTTACTCCAAATTCTGAGTTTTTAGTTTTGCTGATTTTCTTCTTTCGGTTCAGAGACGGTAAGAGTAGGCAATTTGGATTCATTGGTTATCGCACTGAACACGAGGCTGAAGAATCAATCAAATACTTCAACAATTCTTACCTCGATACTTGTCGGATTACTTGCGAGGTCTGGTGCTCTTTCTCCCGGTGCTTACCTACAATTTTTTCAGTCAGAAGTTCAAATAACTGTTTGAATACATGGTTTAAAATATATCTTTTATTTTTTTTATTTTTTGTTTATTGGTCATGGTCTTAGTTTACTCTAGCTATTAGTTTATAGTAAATATAGGTTTCAAGTCTGAATCAGTATTCAGTATGCTGGACTGGGTAACTCTTCTTTCCATCTGCTTTTGCTCACTTCATGTTGTTTTTTTTTCTTATGGAAGCACTTTATCAAGCATTGGCAGTTTCCATTAAGAAAATATTGTTTAAAGACCAATAAAAGATTATTTTCTTATTGTGTAGTATGGGATTCAAAGGAATCTGCACATATATCATGCAATCAGATTTATAATTTTAGGTGTGAATGTTGGGATTCTAGAAGGCAAATGGTTATGCTTGCAAATGTCTTGGTTAGTCTAATCTTGTACTTTGCTCTTTTCAATGTTCGATAGTTAAAGAGAGAATTTATCTAGGCATGCACAAAATAATAGGCATGCAAAATGCAGTAACTATTATCTTCTCTTGCTTCCAAATTAATTTGAAACAGAATGTCTGATCTGGACCTTTGAGACCCATGAGTTACCTTTAATAAAACTCTCTCTTGCTTATTTTAGATTGCTAGTAAGGTAGGTGATCCAAATATACCCCGCACTTGGAGTCGACACTCTGTTAATAAACAAGATAACGGAAAAGAAGCTGAAAAGGATTCGGGCCTTGATGCATCTAAAGTAGGGAGAAAGAATGTTATAGAAGATGACCCCAAGCTCCAGGAATTTCTTCAGGTCACACAGTCTCGGATTAAATCAAAATTGTGGGAAAATGATATGTTGATAGCTCCAATGGCTGATGAAAATGGAAAAGTTCATGAGAGGCTAAACTCAGCGACAGAACATAGAGAAAGATTGGTTTCAGTCGATCATGAATTATCTGAAACTGCTCAAATAGACCATAAACACTCAGATACTCATGAAACCAAAAGATCCCAGGATCTTGCTTATGATAATGTCATATCAGATATTGATTATTTTAAGAGTAGGATGAAAAAAGAATGGTCAGAGTCAGAAAGCAGTGATGATGAGAACAATTTGAAAGAAGCTATGGATGAGGCTGAATCTCTGGAAGAAAGTGTGGAGGCCCATGGAAAGGCACTTTTCCACAATGACGCTCAGGGGCTAGTTCCTTCCAAAGATGCTGATGCGAATCTACTTGATGTAGAGAAGCCCTTTCCAAGCCCAAAGGAGAGAGGACTGGAGGCTTGTCGCCTGTTTGTCCGCAATCTGCCATATACAGCAACGTAATCATCCCTATTTCCCTTTTTATAGTAACTGTTTCCAATTTATTCTTCAGTACTATCATTTGTTTGTTTGTTTATTATTTTAATGTTTTCATTTAAAATTTAGTATCGGTTTAGTGGTTTAAGGTAGTACACTGTAATCACCACAACCATTTTGATCAGTTTGGAGGAGCTAGAAGAGTACTTCAGTAAGGTCGGCAATGTTTCACAGGTCCACCTTGTTGTTGATAAACAGACGAACCGGTCCAAAGGAATTGCTTTCGTCCTTTACATGTTGCCAGAGTGTGCAACAAGGTAAGTATATATCTTAGTTCTCTCTGATCTCATTTAGTCGATGTCGTGATTGATACACTACTCCAGAATTTGTACAGCTCATTCTTTTCTAGCATTGAAGTGCTAGAATGGGACAACAAGAGATTGAATTATACTAAGTAACACCAATTTCTGAGTTTGATTCTTCCACTATCAAACTTTTTCTATATAATTTACTTTATCGTAACATTTAGGGCGCTAGAAGAGTTGGACGGTACAAGTTTTCAAGGAAGATTATTGCATGTAATGCCGGCACAGCCGAAGAACCCTTCTGGGAACCATGAATTACTGTATGCTGTCTGTTTTAGCTTATCAATTTTGGGTCATTAATGGTTCTGATTAGAGTTACTGTCTTTTTACTTGGATAATTGCATTGGGATGATGTTAGGATGTCACTAATTTAATAGGGCCGACGATTCTAAAAGTCAAGCTTCAAAATCTTTCAAACAAAAGAGGGAGGATGAGCGGAAAGCAGCTGAAGCCAGTGGAGATACAAGGGCATGGAACAGTTTTTTCATGCGTCATGATACAGTATGTTTTGTCTGGGAACATCATTGACAATGCTTAGTTTGATGTACCCTTTGCAGAGATCCTAATTATAGACTAATCTAGAAAGGCTTCTATCCTAACGTTATATGTTTCCTTTCTGAATTCCCAGTTAACAACAGTCACTTTTTTTTCCCCCATGTGTTATCTTACTAATCTTAATAGGTTATGAGAGTTTGTACCTGCTTTGATTTTATGGGCTTCGATTTTATGGAGTGGATTGCGTGCAATCTCAAATTTTCTTTGTCCTTTATGTGTGTGTAGGTTGTCGAAAATATTGCTAGAATATATGGTGTAAGTAAGGGTGAATTTCTTGATGGAGAAGCCGACAATCTTGCAGTCCGTCAGGCTTT
Organism: Coriaria nepalensis; assembly: GCA_027186245.1. NCBI lineage: Eukaryota > Viridiplantae > Streptophyta > Magnoliopsida > Cucurbitales > Coriariaceae > Coriaria > Coriaria nepalensis. The sequence continues at coordinate 8,728,646 of CP114486.1, read as the reverse complement.
GGGACAAACTCAAGTAGTTGCTATGACAAAAAAGGCTTTTGCAAATGCTGGAGTTAATGTAGAATCCTTGGAAGAGTTTGCTACTGGGAAAACTAAACATATGAAAAGAAGTAACCATGTTCTTTTAGTGAAGAACTTGCCTTATGCTTCTTCAGAAGCTGAACTAGCTAAGATGTTTGGGAAATTTGGGAGTTTGGATAAAATTATTGTCCCCCCGACTAAGACATTGGCTCTGGTAACTATCACTATCTTCGCTTCTTCACTTTGGATTTTCTTGCTGGTAGTTCGTTAAAAAACTATGTAAGTCATTATAATCACACCTAAGACAGCTTTCATCGTCTTTTCTTGGTCTTGAGAGATATCGTGTGAGAGAGCACAGAAACAACAAACCAGGATTCCCTATGTGTTCTATGGACACTAGGTTAATAGTTCTCCCTTTTTATTTTACTTTTTTAATTTTAAAGAGTATTCCAGTGTTACAGACCATTACAAAATATGTTTTAAACTCAATTTACTAAATTCAGAGTCTTAGTGGCTTGTTAATTTGAACACAGAGTTTTCTGTTGAAAGTTCAAAATAAATTTCTAGACTTATAGAATATCGAGAAGTATGTTTCTTTCTCGCTGCACTTTGTTTTGTTTTATATTTTTATTTTTCCATTGTAGATCATCTTATCTCCTATTATCTCCTATTATCTTTGATTGGAGATCTTGGCAACAGTCTTTAAATGCCTAAGGAGTTTGCCACAATGCATCTTAGGGCCTTGACTTTTGTTTTCTGGTTAAAAATAAGTCTTATCTTCTTACATCAATATGATGCCAAAGTATGTTATCTGGAAGGTAAAACTTTTGAAAGTGAGGTGCTATTATTACTAATTCGGAAAAGTTTTATTAATATGATTATATTGCTTCAATATCAATAGAGAGAGCAGATGGGAATTTTTTTTTCCTTTAGGAGTTTTCCTTAGGAATCCCTATTCTAGTGCTCCTTTATACCAATTTACCAGTATTGTGAATGCGAACCTTGAATGTCGTTGAAAAGTTTATGTACTGTTCATGGGTTCTATTCACCATCGAACATCCCCTTTGGTAAATTTTGAGATTTGCTTGCTGCTGTTCTCCATCATTTGGGCTTTTTCGATCCCGAAGTGGAAAAGTAGTAATTGTAATATATGGAATCAGTTGAAACTATTTCAAAGCCGTTATAGTATATGTTTATTGGTATCTATTTCCTTATTTTGTTCATTACATGATATGTCAGGTTGTTTTTTTGGAACCATCTGAAGCACGTGCTGCATTTAAAGGTTTAGCATACAGGCGATACCTGTAAGTTCTATCTCAGTTCATTTCTTGGGAATGCTCGAGAGTCTTTGGAAGCATCTCCTCCAATAAGTTTGTTGTCCTGTAAACAGCTAGATTAGTTGCTGTTCTGTCATTCAATATCTAATTGATTGAAAAATTGGTTTCTGAATTTGGTTTGTCTCATCCATGTTGGCATTTTGTGCTAACTCTAGAGAAAAGCCTTTTGTACTCAATCATATGCTTCTTGAAGTTCTATATTCTCGAAAACATAATTTTCAGTTGTTTTAAAGTAAAGATCTTTGGTTAGACTAGATATACTTGCAGGTGGGGTTATGTCAGCTCTTTGGTATCTTATTTCAGATGTTCATTAAATGTATCAAATTTCATTTACTTGGTCTATAAATTAGTCTATAAATTGATGCGAGTGACAGAATTGTTTGAAGTGTTTGTATTGACGGTCTTATGTCTGCCTAATTGATTCTGTTATAGATAAAAGTTGATGTCACTGTATATTGATAAGTAAAATGGAAAAAAATAATAATCTTGGGTTATGTTTGAACTGTATCAGTTTCTGATACCAACATAGAACTTATGTGACTCCCTGAATTAATGATATTTATCTGTTCATATCCAAAAAGATAGGGGGATATAGGCATATGTTAGGACCATTGAGGCATGCGTATTATCTAATACCAAGAAAGAGATGCTATATAAAGCATGTATGTTATCACGCTGTTATAAAAAAGGAAAATAAGAAAGTCAATATTTTTGTTTTTTATTCTTCTCTTCCTCTATTTCAGTTGCACTTTTGTCCTGTCCTTAATGAAGGAAGAGGAGTGAAAAGAACATACTTTTGTTATTGTCTTGTCCTTCCATGTGAAATTAATTGGATTTTGGTTCCTTCTTAATTGGATTTTTGTTATTTTGAATGTTCCCGCATACATAAATTTTCTCATTGATAAGAGTATAGTTTCAATTATATTTGTTGAATATATTTAAGATTCCAGCAAACAAATCAAACTGATTTGTTTGCTAATTACGTATTAATTAGTTGCTAATTTTTAGGGATTCTAATTGTTTCTGTTTAGGTAAATATTATGTAGTTAGACTAGGGTTTCTCTCCCATATAAGGGACCCTAAGATGTAAATCTAAAGTATTGAATATAGTTCTTTTACCTCTAAAGTTTACATGGTATAAGAGCCTCATATTCTCTAAAACCTAGCAGATCAATACCTCATGACAAAATACGGGATGGCTATAGAAAAATTAGGTTCTTTGTTTGTTTCAAACCTAGAAAACACCTCAGATCACGAAACCATGGTCGGTGGCAACAATGGAAACTCGAAAAACAATTAGGTTATCATTATAGGGCCCAAACTGAATGAGAACAATTATGTTCAATGGTCTCATTCAGTAATGATGTACATCTGCGGCAAAGGCAAGGATGAATATCTATCTGGTGAGGTAACTAAACCATAAAAAGATGATCCGAAGTTTAGAGTATGTAAGGCCATGTCCTCGCTCATCAACTCCATGACTAATGACAGTGGAGAAAATTTCCTACTATATTATGAAATGACAGAGGAGATCTTGCAATCAAGGAGACCTACTCTAATAATGAGAACACCTCGGAACAGTTCGAGATAGAGAGCAACCTTCATGACTTACGGTAAGGAGACTTGACTGTAACTTAATCGTATAATGCCCTACTCGCTACTGGCAACAACTTGACTTGTGCGAGATCCATTCATAGAAGTGCACTGAAGACAACCAGATGTATAAGCAAATTGTTGAGGAAGAGATTGTACAAGCTGTTAATTGGACTGAACCAGAATTTAGATGAAGTGAGAGGGAGAATCCTAGGCTATAAACCTCCACCGAATGTAAAGGAGGCCTTTTTTGAAGTATGGAAAGAGGAAAGCAAGAAAAGGGTAATGATGAAATCTCACTCGGTCACTCAGAACCTGGAAGTTTCGACTTTAGCTGTTAGAGGAGCTCAATATCAAACCAAGTGAGAGTCGACAAAGGAAGGAACGACCATGGTGTGAGTATTGTCGAAAGCCTGGACATGTCAAAGACACATGCTGGAAAATCCATTGAAAACCATCTGATTGGAAGCCATCATGACTTCCTTACAACAAAGAAGACCGTGGAAACCATACCTGCGTGGAAGAACCTACTACAACAGGTGAATCTAACTTGTTCAGCAGGGAACAAATTGATCTTCTTAAGAAGTTGTTTAGTTAGCCAACTTCATCCTCACAACCTACCTCCATTATTGGAACCAGGTCCATAGCCCGAAAAGGTAAATTTGTTACTGCTCTAAATACTACGAAAGAGAAGGACAATCCACAGATTGTGGACTCCATAGCATCAGACCACATGACTGGTGATAAAACTCTATTTAGTAATTTTACTCATTCTCATGAAAATCTTATTGTCAGAATTGCAGATGACTCACTTTTAAAGGTGGCCAATTTAGGATCCATCAGACCACATGACTGGTGATAAAACTCTCTATTTAGTAATTTTACTCATTCCCATGAAAATCTTACTGTCAGAATTATAGATGGCTCACTTTCAAAGGTGGCTAGTTTAGGATCCATCACAATATCAAAGGATCTTTTACTCTAAACTCGATCCTTTTAGTTCCAAATCTAGACTACAACTTATTATCCATCAGTAAACTCACTCAATATCATAATTATGTTACTAAATTTCTACTACACGTGTGAATTTCAGGACTTGGATTTGGGGAAGACGATTGGCAATACTAAGATGTACTCGAGGCTCTATCTACTTAAGGTGTCTCATCCTCAAGAGGACGGTTGCAAGTTGGATTGTTTAGTGTCTAGAAGTGAGGGTAATTCTCATAGTCAATGTCTTAAAGATAGTCTAGTAATGTTATGGAACTATCGATTAGGCCACCCAAACTTTATGTATCTCTAGAAATTATTTCCATCATTATTCTCTAATAAAAGTCCATTTGCACCGGAAAATTTGTATCTTAGCTCGAAATTGTGTTTGAAAAATAGAGTTGAAATTTTTGAAAATTTGGTCCACTTTTGACTTTTCTTTAATGAGAAACACCCATGTCAGTCTTGTGTGATCATCTATTAGGGTGATGAACTAGCGAGCACCCGTATTGGCTTTTACTCTAGAAGGTTCCCATACATCACTGTGAATAATGGAGAAAGGTTGGGGGATGTTTTGTAGGGTTGGTAAGGAAAGATATTTCGGGTGTGTTTTGAGCGTTGACAGATTTCACACTGAATGCTAAGGAGTACTTTACTGGAACAAGGAATTGTCCACCAAAGCTCATGTGTGGATACACCTCAACAGAATGGGATTGTAGAAAGGAAAAACAGACACTTGTTAGATGTTTCAAGGTCACTCATGTTATCATCCCATGTCCCAAAGCACCATTGGGGTGATGCCATTCTCACCACAGCCTACCTCATCAATAGAATGCCCTCTCGCATCCTTAAATTCCATACACCATGTTAGACCCTCCTTAAGTCTTATCCACATATACACCTCATATCCTCTGTTCCTTTTAAGGTGTTTGGCTGCTCAGCCTTTGTCCATGATCACAATCCGACTAGAAGCAAACTTGATCCTAGAGCAATCAAATTTATTTTCTTGGGATACTCATCCAATCAGAAAGGGTACAAGTGCTACTCTCCTAGCACACAAAAATGCTACAACTCAATGGATGTAACATTTTTTGAACACATCAACCCTTTTATCCCAAACCTGACATTTAAGGAGAGAACCACATTATACAAGAATATTAGCTTTGGGACATAGAATAGGGACACCAAAATACCTCACTATATCTTGCTAGAGGAGAAGAAGCCATTCACATAGGCAGCCTAGATAGTCACATAGGCGGCCTAGACAATTTCGTACAGAATCCTATTCCCAATCACCATCCTACTCAAAACTCTCCTCCACTCCCAGACACTATTCAACATAACACTGATCTCATTACTTACTCAAGAAGGAAAAGAAGCCAAGTGGAAACAAAACTCTGCTCATGAGTCATGCTCTGATCCAAGGCCAACTGAAGACCTTCAAGGTAACACTAATTCTGACTCTTCTCCTACCGTGTTAAAAAATGATTATGTTAATTGGCCTATTGCATTAAGGAAAGGTGTTAGATCATGTACAAAGCACTCCATATGCAATTTTGTGTCCTATCAAGGACTATCACCCAATTTCAAGGGGTTGGTGTCTAACATAGATGGAATCCAGATTCCAAACAACATACAAGGAGCACTCAAATCTCCAAAATGGAGAGCTGCTATGTGTGACGAAACTCAGGCACTAGAAAGGAATGAAACATGGGAAGTCACTGAATTACCACCAGGAAAGCATCTAGTAGGGTGTAAGTAGATATTCATAGTGAAGTACATAGATGATGGGAATGTGGACATATTCAAAGCTCGGTTGGTTGCCAAAGGCTTTACTTAGTCTTATGGAATTGATTATGAAGAAACATTTGCTCTAGTAGCAAAACTAAACACTGTTCGGGTCCTACTTTCACAACCTACAAATCTAGAGTGGACTCTTTACCAACCGGATGTCAAGAATGCATTTCTAAATGGAGATCTAATGGAGGAAGTATATATGGACATTCCTCTCGGGTTTGAGAAATCGGATTCAACCAACAAGGTATGCAAACTAAAAAGGTCACTTTACAAACTCAAGCAATCACCAAGGGTTTGGTTAGACAGATTCACAAAGGTGGTCAAAAGACATGGATGTACTTAGTGTCAATCAGATCACACATTGTTCGTCAAATTTTCTCTCACAGGAAAAGTTGCTATTCTTATTGTATATGTGGATGATATTATTGTAACATGAGATAATGAAGAGGATCCGAACAATGTTAAAGAATTCCTAGGTAAAGAATTTGAGATTAAAGATTTGGGAAATCTCAAATACTTCCTAGGAATGGAAATAGCTCAGTCTAAGAAGGGAATTTCGGTCTCTCAAAGAAAGTATGTGTTGGACCTACTAAAGGAAACATGAATGCTGGGATGCAAACCAACAGATACTCAAGTGGACTCAACCATACAATTGGGACTCAAAGAAGACAATACACCAGTTGATTAGGGCAGATACCAACGTCTTGTAGGGAAGCTAATCTATTTATCCCATACTGGACCTGATATTGGTTTTGCAATGAGTAAGGTGAGTTAATTTATGAATTGTCCAAATAAAGAACATATGAAGGCTGTTTACAGAATCTTGAGGTACCTAAAGATAACACCTGGAAAGGGTTTGTTCTTTGGAAAAACATCAAACAGAGATATTGAAGTTTACAGTGATGCAGATTGGGCCGTGGGCCGGATCAATCAAAGTCCGGAGATCTACCTCAGGTTATTGCACCTATGTATGGGGGAACTTGGTCACATGGCGAAGCAAGGAGCAGTTTGTAGTTTCACAAAGTAGTGCAGAGGTAGAATTTCGAGCTATGGCTCATGGAATATGTGGTTGGATGTGGTTAAGAAGACTCTTAAAAGAATTAAAATTCTCAGTTGATGAACCAGTTCTGTGATAATCAATATGCCATCAATATTACAAAGAATCCGGTACATCACGATTGAACTGAGCATGTGGAGATCGATCGTCACTTTATAAAAGAAAAGGTAGATGAAGGGATAGTCAAACTACTGTATATGCCTACGTGTTTTCAGACAGCAGATATCCTAACTAAGGCCTTACCAAGAATCAAGCTTGAAGATCTAAAGTCCAAGCTTAGCATGATTAATATCTATAACCAAGCTTGAGGGGGAGTGTTGAATATATTAAAGATTCCAACAAACAAATCAGTTTGATTTGTTTGCTGATTAGGTATTAATTAGTTGCTGATTTTTAGGGATTGTAATTGTTTCTGTTTAGGTAAATATTATGTAGTTAGACTAGGGTTTCTCTCCTATATAAGGGACCCTAAGATGTAAATCTAAAGTAGTGAATATTGTTCTCTTACCTCTAAAGTTTACAATATTCATGCTGCCTCTGTATTCCTAAGTTTGAGGAGTTTCTACATATGTAATATTCTCCACAATGTTAATATAGGGATGGTCCATTGTATTTGGAATGGGCTCCGGTCAATGTTCTTAGTCAAAGCTCAACCTTTGACAACAAAAGTGGAAAAGGCAATGCAGTTGTTGGTGAAGAAGATGCAAAGAGGGTGATATTAGAGCAGACGTTGGAAGAGATATTAGATGTCGATGTTGATCCAGATCAAGTTGAGGTTTGATTTATATATGTGCATGCTATCCATGCCTTCTAATTATCATCGTGCTATTCATCAATTAGATCATGTATGTATGCTGTATGTTCTGTGTCGTTCCTAGATATTTGAACAAGTTGTGGTTAGCAGGATGTGTTTGACATGTAGTAGGAAGTCCTTGTTGTGGGGAAACAAATATGTTTATTTGTTACTGGCCAAGAAGCCTTTTCGTTTGTTGTTTTTTATTTTTCATGCTTTTTTGTAGTATTAGGATATCGAATAATGCTACACAAATTTGAAGTAGGATAATTAATATGAAGAATAAACAGTTTCGAATGTTTCAAACTAAGCAGCAAGAGGCAGACATCGCTATTAAGTTGAAAATCTATATAGGTGTGAAGGTATCAGTTAATCTTAACTTTTGGAGACAAGAAATTCCCATAAAGAAAGCATATTTTGGTTATGATCACTCACATGCTTGTGTTTCTGAAAGAAAAAAATATATTGTATGATGAAATTTATCTACATTTTGTTCTGTTCTCTATTGGGATTCTTTTTATTTATTTATTTTAAAAGACTTTAGTGCTTTGTAGATGAAACTTATCAGACTAATTATTTTCATCATATCAGCTAGGTACTATTGTAACTTACCACTAGTTCTTCAGCTTTACATATAAACACTCATCTTTTCTTTAATTTTCACGTTGACATCCGTAAATTGACTTATTTTTTATTTTAATTTTTTTTTTCCTGATACTTGCTTTGATTTTCTATCTGCTTCAGTCTCGATCTCTTTTTGTCAAGAACCTCAATTTTAAAACAACAGAGGACACTGTGAGAACACATTTTAGCCAGCACATGAAAGAAGGAAGAATATTAAGTGTCAAGGTAACTATCTAGAAGCTACTGTTCCTGTGCAATAGTCTGGTTCATCATGCTCTGTTTAATTGTTTTTCTGTTTTGTCGAAATGTAGGTGAAGAAGCATCTGAAAAATGGAAAGAATGTTTCAATGGGTTTTGGATTTGTAGAGTTTGATTCTATGGATATAGCCACAAATGTAGCCACTGATTTGCAGGTGGGTTGCATATTTGCATGCAATTCTAGGAAGTTTCCCTTTGATTGCTTATTGGGGATTCATAAACTTCTTTTATGTTTTCACTTTTCAGGGGACGGTGCTAGACGGGCATGCTCTTATTTTGCAACTTTGTCAAGCCAAGAAAGATGGTCGGGTTCAGAAAAAGGTTGACAAGGATAAGAGTTCAACAAAATTACTTGTACGAAATGTTGCTTTTGAGGCAACAGAGAAAGATCTCAGACAACTCTTTAGTCCATTTGGTCAGGTGATTGCTTCTTTTTGATTGTTAATAAAGCATTTTGATTTTCTACATAGATTTTTGTTGAATTATCACTTGTCCTAAAAGCTCCTAAAAGCACAAGCTGATAGGATATGACACAACAATTTATATGATACTAATCAAGCGCTTACTAGTGGTAATTCAACAATATTCAATATTGTTTTCCTGAATACTTGTTGGTACTCTATCAAAGTAAACTTCAATTTTGACGGAGAAAAATGGAAGAATAAATAGTGGGATAAGAAATAGCTATCCAATTAACTAAGGCTAAATTACAATTTTCAAGCGCTACCCCCAAACTGTTGTTTCAATTATTTACTTATTATTTCACATGCATGATACCATTTTCTCATTAGTATTTCATCAGTTTGCTCTTAAACTCTTGTCACATTCATCTCAAGTGCATTCCCTACAAACTCTCTTTTACCTTATGCACTATGAAACGTATTCAGTTAGATCACTATCCTTGAGCTAGATGACCAAAGAAAAGAAAGATCAGTAGTATAGTAGGAAACTATACAAGAAAAGTTTGAACTAGATAAGGTCGATTAGATATGATCACAGGTTTACAAGTCATGTTATATAGTATGGATTTGATTTTGTTATGGGTAAGGAAAAAAAAAAAGAATAATTAAAATAATTAATCCAGGAGTTAATTTACAAAATGGGTGTTAGGTGTTAAGTTCATGGCGTGATGTAATTTACCATTTTTCAAATGATACAATCTGCTCCATGATGAAAGAACGTAGGATTATATCAGGGTGTCAAACATTTACTCTTTATGGACTTTCTTTTCCATCATATTGCATGAAGGTTTATACAATACTCCTAGACTAATCTAACTGGTTACTCTAGAAGCAATGACATGAGATCACATAGGAAAGGAGATCATTAAATGATAGTTATTCATTCCCTTTTCACTCATTCTATTACCTATATGACCTCATATAACTCTATTGTAAAATAGTCATTTCTTTGAAATGAACTGTGTTTTTCACATTCGAAATGATAAGGACTTTAGAGCTTGATCCCTTTGATGTGCTAAACGGTAATAATCCCCAAGACCACCATTCTCTTAAATGCTATAGAAAGTAGGAAACAGAAAGTAATGGATCTATTTGCTCTTATCTATCTCTTTCTTCCATTTTTTGTGGTGACACTGATCTAGATTCTAGAAGACCACTATCCTTGAAGTTTCTCTTGACCAAAAACCCTTGGAATTTGGATATTCTCTCTATTTCTCTCTTGTTTCTCTGTTCCTCTCTTTCATAAGATATTAAACAGATCATGAAACTTGGGACTACAGAACCTGACAGCATCACATTTTCCCTCTCATTTTATTTGTTATCATTTTTATGAATATGCATGAAGCTGATGGTTTGAAATTGGGACTGGTCCTTCCAGATCTGGCATCTACAACCTTTGTTATTTGAACATGTGGAGTTTTCTGAAGCATAGGTTTTATATTTCTCCGACTCTCTTGACTATCTAGAAGATAAAATATTATTTGGAGAATCAACTACTTTTCTTGTTTCTCTTGTTGTTGGCACATAGACTTTGACTTGTTCTGCAGTAACAAGAGTCTTAACTAATATTTATCATGTTTTGTTGACTTTTGTCATGTATTTTTGTTTTCCGATTCCCCGATTTTGATAAGAGTGGATAAAGTCAGCTATAAAAGAAGAGAAGTTCTTAGAAATTCTCTTCAGGTTGCCAACCTTTTCACCCCTGCTTGCTGTAGATGTTTACTATTTCAGTTCCTCTCTTTAACCACTATTTCTTTTAATATCTGTCAGATTAAGAGCTTAAGGCTTCCAATGAAGTTTGGAAATCATAGAGGATTTGCATTTGTGGAGTATGTTACAAAGCAAGAGGCACAAAATGCACTACAAGCACTTTCGAGCACCCATCTGTATGGTCGTCATCTGGTATGGTTGAGAATACGAAGTTTTCTGAAGTATTTCTTGATATTGCAGTTTAACAGCTATCTATGATATATCATCCTCACCCACCCTGGAAATGACTACAGGTTCTTGAGAGAGCCAAGGAAGGCGAGAGCCTAGAAGAATTACGGGCTCGGACAGCAGCTCAGTTCACTGATGAGCAAAATGGTTTTCAAAACCCGAGAAAGTTGAAAAAGAGAAAGTTTGGTAGTATCACTGAGTGAATTCTTCTCAAGAGTGTAATCATGGATAATAACTAAGTTATAGTTTTGATTGGGTGTTATATAACTTACAAGTTAGAACCTTTTGAGGATAGTAAAAGGAAATGAGGTTACTATGATTGGGTGGAAGTTTCTCTTTTGGGCTTCCCTACAATTTTCTGTTTTGACAGATTAAATAAAATAGTGTAAATTTTATCCCTTTTTGGGTAAATTTAAAGGTTAAGCTTAGTTATATAAACCATTAATCTCCTTTATGGCTAATTTTCAAATATCCTCGTCCTGTGTTTAAGGTCCTATTGTTTAAAACGTCTGGACTCTCGGTTGGGTTTTGAAATTCAATTGCGGTTCATAAAGTCAGTCCATTTACAAACGTGTATTAAATAAAAAATAAATAAATAAACAAAAAATATATATAAACTATGAGAGAAAGAAAACTACGAATTTTTTTTTGAATGTACCTAGTGATTGGCCTGTTGTATACTAAATTCAATAATTTAATATATAAGTCTTTATCATATAAAAATGATATTTATAATTAAAATTTATTTAGAAATTATATAATTATATACTATGTGATTATAAATGATATATGCATATAAAAATGTTTCAAAATTGAAAGTGGATGATATTTATAGTTAGGATCGGATGATATTTTAAAATTGCAAAAATATAAATTGATATGATATATTATGCATTTAAGAGTGAAAATTTATCAAATTAAATGAAGACAAGTTTCTGAATTCGGCCTTCGTTGTGGTAAGAATTTTCTTATGTTGATTCGCAGGTGTTTCCCTTACAAGTTGCTAACTGCATTGTGTTGTATTTTGGGTACACCATTATTAAATGGTTTAAGACAAGAGTTTAATTTCGGTTTTACCAGTATTTTATTTTTCCCCTCTTTTTTAGAGGAAATTATTTTTATCTCTCTTCCTGCCGGCCAAAGTATGTTGGGGAACTTTTAGAGTTTGCTTATATTCTTTCCATAAAGGATACACTCTCTTAAGAGTTTGCTTTTGAGCGAACACTCGAGTTTCTCGAGTTCGTTTTAATTTTTAATTTCTAGTAAATTAAATTAATTTTAATATTTTAAATTAATGTCTAATTTTACTTACAAAGTTCGAACTTTAATTTGAATATTTCTATATAGGCATTTGAATTTTTTTATATAGGCATAGTTTGTGATCCATTTACACTTTAATTATCAATCATACTTTTGTTTACCTGGAAAATATTATTTGACTTTAAATTCATTACATTTATATTTAATAAATTTATCTGGTCAATTTCATATTTTTTTTTTAATAATTTATTTAATTTCAAATTAAATCTAAAACACATTTTGGAGTTTAATGTCGAGGTGTGACTTATATTTAAAAAAATTAAAAACATTAATTATTCAACTCTTTAAAGCAACTTCTCCAATAATAAGTCAAAATTCTCTGATTTAGAATTCAATAGATATTCAATCATCTTTTATGTGTGTGATCGAATAATATTTACACTACACTGCTAGGCTCCACAACAACTAGTAAATTTTATCAATTTTAATGAATGAACTATTTGGACCTTAAAATACTTTAAAGCCAAATAGTTAATATGATAAATTTTCTATGATCAATTAATTAACTTCAACCATTAGACTCATATTGGCCTCTACTAAGACATTTGACCCATCCGTCTAATGAGAAGTATAATAAATTTATGCAAAAACCTTAGATGACTATTACCGCACCGGATTGATCATTCCATCTATTTGCAGTCTCAGATAGTTTTATGGCTTACTTTTTAACTGTTAAATCCTATTAAACTAATCTTATGTAACTAGACAATAGATTTATAGAAACTATCTTCATACCATTCTGCTTTGCGCAAAAAGTGTTTTCATTGCATAAAATATATCATTCATAGAACTTTATCCTCTAATATAGAGGCGATGGATTTAATCTTATCACCTTATAAAATTCTCGTACTAGAATATATGCCCAATGATTCATCTTATTGTAACCCTTAGCTAGTAGGTTCACGTTAAATGATATCAAAGCATGATATCCCGTACATGAGTACGGTTGTAATCTCAAGTCTGAGAATCACAGGTACCTAGTCACCGGGAAAATAACATTAACAGTCAATATAAATTACCAATGAGATTTGTCAAGTCTCTATTAATCATCTATATGTCTATCACGATATTCTCTAAGACTAATAATCATGAGAATATCATTCTCTCTTCGAAGATGAGAACACATTTAATAGTCTATTCAAATCATCATTATCCTATCATGACAATACAATCCTATGACTATAAACAATATGGTTCTTAGTTTAAAGCTACCTTGAAACTCATCGAACATGATCACTATCATAATTCCAAATGCATGTATAAGAACCATGAATCTGTCAAGTATGCCATGCGACTAATTAATGCATGCAATGGTTATTTCCAACAAAATAGCTTCAGGACAAATTAAATGATCTATCGAATACTATGCATTTAATTATGTTGATAAGCTATACAATTTGATTCTCATAAGTATTTGACTATTTCGGATCATACCCTATTGACTTGACATGCATTATACTTTCAATCTTCCACTTGCACTAAAGCCAATCGCTGTTGAATCGTATTCACATCTTATTAAGATGACGATTTAATCTTCTATTTGAGAAGTTTTTTAGTGTGTGAATCCCTTATGTTATTTATTAATATTAATTATCTTTCGTTCACTCTGACTTTTCCGACACTCTTTCGGATCAAGTGACAACGAGGTCATTTATGTTTGGATTTATGATGAGACCGTAGTTCTTTTGCTTTCGCCATGCATCATTTGTAATTGTAGTACAATACTACGTGATCAATGATACTTGGAACCCTTATAAGTTCATTCATGAATCAAGTGACAACGAGGTCATTTATGTTTGGATTTATGATGAGACCTTAGTTCTTTTGCTTTCGCCATGCATCATTTGTAATTGTAGTACAATACTACGTGATCAATGATACTCGGAACCCTCATAAGTTCATTCATGAACATTTCCCTCCAAAACACTTAATTTTCCTTAAAAACATCAATGCATTCATTTTTTGTCAATTAAATTATTGGTTGTTTATTGCTTTGGAACTCTTCTAACTAACTAATTCAATTAATTAGCATAAGATGGAACACGACTTAGTTTCATTATCTATGATTGAGAATTAGAGTCTGTGAAAACCCTAATTTCAATCTAGAGTCTCCACGGATGAAGAACATATCATTAGTTCTTCTCAAGAGAGGAAATTTTAGAATTGGCCATAGAATAATACAACTTAGGAATTATAGAGTTTGAGAGAGCTTATAGTTCTTTTGAAATCATTATTAGGGAATTAAAGATCTTAATGAATACTTATTTTTTTTGATTTGGAATAGATATATTGTAAAAAAGGAGTAAATTTTACTCAACAGTTGAGAGAGGAAGTATAAATAAATAACATTCTTGACTTATAAATTAGGAGAAACTAAGTGGGATAAATTATTAGCAAAATAATATAGTTGACAGTTAAGTGAAATCATCATCTAGGTTTTTCTTTAGAATTCACAATCAAGAATCGTTTATTTTAAGTATTTATTCATTTAATTTGACCAGTTTCTCTAATTTGAAGTTTCTAGATAAAATTTGGATTATTTTAATTACAATACATAATGGAAATTTAAGTTCAATTATTGTGGGTTCGACATCTTTTCTTACTAAAAATACTAAAACTTGACGCCGTACGCTTGCAGATTGATTTTGTGTAACAACAAGCCTTTTGAATTTCATAAAAGTGTTGAAGACTTTAGACTTTCCTTGAGAAAGAAAATCTAGCAAAATCTAGAAAAATCTTCAATGAAAATGATTGGGGGCACGCTAAAGAAAACTTTGTCAACCAACATCTTGTCAGTGGTATATTCTCCCAACAACTTCATATGGTTTGATATTCAATCAATCTTCAAGTGTAGTCCTTGATGGTTGCACTTTCCTTCATTTTGAGTTTTTCAAACTCTCTTATGAAATTGAGAAGTCTGATAACTCTCACTCTCTTTATACCTTGAAATTCTGTCTTCAAAGTATCCTAATCAATGACGCGAGAGAAAATCTTATCACTTATGGTTGAATGCAAAGTGGACAATGCTTTGAAGTTATTATGCTTAGCTAGCCTCTGCACCCTAGGCTGTTGGACTTTGTGGTCCACTTCTTCATAAGGATTTTTCATGCCTCTTCTCTATTGTATCCCAAAAACAATTAGCATTTAGATAGATGCTCAATTTCATACCTCTTGTTTGTTATGAGAAAAAAAAATAGATCGGAAAGTCTTAGATTTTTAGAACGTATACTTTGATACCATGTGAGAGTTTTGCTGTCCAAGTATAAGATGAAAAGCAAAGATAGACATGAAAATAGAGAAGAACAAACAGAGAGCTTTTGCTGTAAATTTGGAAGAACTTAATTGATTAACTTGAGAAAAAGTTTAAACATTACAACCAAAGGGTAAGCTAAGTACACGAACGGAAGATGCATTAAAACTACCTTAAATCATTGAACTAAAACAGATGAGATGACCTTCTTAACACTTACAATCAAAAGCATGGATTTGTACTACAAAAACTAGAAAACTGTAACAACCACCTACTACAACAGTGTATAAACTGTCAAGGGATCAAAATCGCAAACTTCATTCCAGTTAGCTTCTATCTTCACATGAGGCTCCAACATGTCGAGAAAGAGATTTCAAACTTGTTGGAATCAAGAATTTCCCTCCAAAATAATAGAATTCATACTGCCGTTTCTAGTAGAACATCAAACCATCAACTAACTAGATTAAGGGATAACTTGATCAATTTTCATATCATTGATCCGATTCCAATTCACACAAGTTCTAAATGATGAGGAGAAACTGTCTCATAAGTCAACGCAAAAAATGCTTTCATAAAAAGTCAACTCTAGAAGGAAATATCCTCGTTAGCATGAAACTTTATTGCTTCAAACAGATCAGAGTGCCACTCGCTTCCAACGAATAACACAGATAAAATGTATGCATGGGATACAAAAGCTTGACGCAGAGATGGAGAAGAATAAAAACAGATAACCCACAATGTAGCAAAACAAGAGAAATGAAGAAAACTGTTACAGTCGTCAATCTACAGCCGAGAGAAGTGACGCAAAGTCACCGATGCCTGGATAGGGTTTCTGGGTTCTACCTTCTTTTACAACTTTTTATCTACAATTTTTTAGAAAAATAAAATGTAATTCCATACTTGACCTAATGGTGCATGTGGAAAAAAAAAAATAGCATTGGTGTTTATGAGAAATCATCAATGGTTGAGAAATTGTAGTACGTACCATTCTTTTTTGCTTGAGAAATCACTGATTTTTGTTCTTTTCTATTTCTATTACATTGCTAAGGAGGTTTAATTATCGCGCCCTCCTTTTTTTTTTCCCCAACTTTCTAATATAAGATTTTTAGATCTTGTCGTTTAATGATTGCTTAGCGAAGTTCAAGCCTAACAAAATAAGGATATAAAAATTTTGCGAGATGAAATAGAAAGTTAAGGCTATGATCTAAACATAGTGAAGCATGTTGAATAAAATGATTGAACTACGTACTACTGATTTCTCGGACATCTTGTGGTACTGGTATATGCCCTTAAATAACGGTTTTTCTCCTTGCGGCAGTGCTAGAGGCCCTATAGATGTTGTGAAACACAGCTGTAGTAATTTGTGGACATGCCATGATTGTCGTCATCAATGTGCAATTTGCAATTTACATCTTGCATTCTTTCAATGTTTCTTTTTAACCTACATCTCACTGTGACCGTATATTTTTCTAAGAGAAAACTGAAGAAATCAATTTCTTTTTGACAAAGGGCTTGCGCCAATGAATTGTCATGATGTCATGATAGTTAACCAAGAACAAAAAATAGGATTTCTTACTAAATTAGTAAAAGGTTTGTTAAGAGTTTCGATGGTTCATTAGCATCCACGCCCCACTACAAATAATTTCAAAAGCTAATTTATTTTAATCAAAGAAGAGAAGAAAAAAAGTTCTAGAGTACCTTAGAAAACTATGGCAGGATTGAATATTCTTTTGGGAATATATTCATTGTTCTTCGTAACCTCATCTATTGCGACTACATCATCTAATGGTATATATGATATTACATCATATGGTGCGAAGGCCAATGGTGATATCACTCAGGTGAAATAATGTCTTAAGATGTTAGTTAAAAATATGTCAAGGCCATTGGAATCATTGATTATATGTACTTACTACTCAATTCATCACATGTTCTTCAGGCATTGGCAAAGGCGTGGCAGGATGCATGTGCTTCAACAAGACCCAGTAAAGTTGTGATTCAGGGAGCAACTTACTGGTTGACGCAAGCAACTTTACAAGGACCTTGTAAGGCTCCTATACACCTTCAAGTTAATGGTAGAGTTCAAGCTCCCGGACAAGGAAAAGTTAATGGTGACGGATGGGTTTCTTTGCGGAATATCGATCACCTGACTATAGCGGGAAAAGGATATTTTGATGGCAAAGGGAAAACATCATGGGGACAAAAGTGTGACAAGACAACCTACTGCGGCGCATTTCCTATTGTAAGCCTTATTTCAATTCATTATTGCATAACAGATGTGTACATGCTAACCATCCAGCTTTGTTGTTTGTGAAAAAAAAATTAAAAAAATCAAAACAGAACATGAGGTTCGACTTCATCACGAATTCAGTAGTTAAGGAAATAACTTCCTTAGATAGCAAGCAATTCCATGTCAATGTTTTTGGATGTAATAACCTTACATTCCAACATTTCACCATCAAAGCACCGGGAAATAGCATTAACACTGATGGAATCCATATCGGCCGGTCAACTGGGATTAAAATTCTCGACTCAAACATTGGAACTGGAGATGATTGCATCTCCCTCGGTGACGGTGCAAAACAAATAACAGTGACTAATGTGAACTGTGGGCCTGGTCATGGCATAAGTATAGGAAGTTTAGGCAAGTATAAAGGTGAGCAGCCTGTATCTGGAGTCAGGGTTAAGGATTGCACCCTTTCAAACACACTAAATGGCGTGAGGATCAAAACATGGCCCGCTTCTTACGATGGCTCTGTATCTGACGTACATTTTGAAAATATTACAATGGTTAATGTGGCTAATCCTATCATTATAGACCAAGCATATTGTCCCTGGAATAAATGCAACCTAAAGGTAACTGTTTATATAGTAATTCTTGTTAATTAGTATCATATCAAACGAGAGAGCGCTAAATTCTAATATTTGGTGCATGTTCGCAGCTCCCTTCAAAAATAAAGATTAGCAAAGTAAGTTTCAAGAATATTAGAGGAACTTCTGGGTCTCCAGATGCTGTCAAGATTTTGTGTAGTCCAGCGGTTCCATGTCAAGAAGTTGAAATGGGTGACATTGACCTCAAGTACAATGGACAACTAGGGCCTATTAAGTCTCAATGCAGTAATGTGAGGCCTAAGATATATGGCAAACAGAATCCACAAGCCTGCTTCCATTAAGTAATAGAATGCTTCACATTTTTTCTCCTGATGGCTTCAGTCGGAGGAAAAACGTATCCTACCTCAAAGAGATTGCCTTAAGTAGGAGATATCTTTTTTCGAAAGAAGGTAATTTAATGATTTCTAGGTAACCATTAATGTGTGGATGTTGTTCCCTTTTTTTTTTTATTCATACTTTTTAGGCTCATATAGAAAATAACTTCTCGTTAATATTGATAAATATAATATAAATTATTATGCAATATCCTCTTAAATTAAGTTTTTGAGACAAGTGGTAATTCAATATAATATCATACCAAGTTCAAATCATATAATATCTCCTATAATTCCATACCTCTTTACTTTACGGTTGATAAATCACAAGCAAAAATGAGCACATATGAATTTTAATCGACGATAAGTGTAAATAGTACTCGCTAAACAAAACAAAGTCATATTATGAGTTAACCTTGATCAATTTAATCACAAAATACTAAAAAACTTAAGAAAATGTACTATAGAAACTTCCGTAAGTACGCGTAATTGATATATTCATTATATATCTTCTGTTTCAAATACATCTTTCTCAATATATAATACCAAGCTATTATTCATTTATTAATCTCGTATTTTATTACGTAAATCAATATTAATGATATTCATCGCTAATTCAATAAGTAGATAAATACAATGAAATACGATATTATTTCTAGTAATATAATGAAAGAAATTATCATTCATGCGAAAAATAACAAATGCACTAATCGCTCAAGTAATATAAAAGAAAAGTTCCAACGAATATAAAATTATTTAAAAGAAAAACAAATTATAAAATTAATTATTTAATTAGAAAAATATATAAAGCAATCAAAACAGAGAAGCTAACACTACCAAAAATAAGCTCATTAGCGAACACATTGTTTAGTAGCACCTCAAAAATTACTGTTAATTGATGCATTTTCACAGAACTATGATAATTTATCGCTAAATCTAAGTTGTATGATTACATCGCTAATGTGTCACAAAATTAGTGGCATAAATGACCGTAGCACCGCTTGGAATGTTACCTGAATTGCTTTGGAATGTTCCATTCTTAGGCAGCACCGGTTCAGATTCAACCTTTGTTTAAAATTTATAAGATTCGTGTGCCACGAAATTGAAAAAGAAGAACAAATGTAAAACGTCACCGTAGTGATGTCGCAACCCAATTGAAACAAAAAATGGGAAGAATGAAACATAGACTTGCCCTGTTTGAAATCAATCCCAAATCAAGCCATTCATTGAAGGTTAAATATGCCTTGTAGATTGTTTGAAGAGCATTCTTCAGTGTTTATCTATATAACACAATAGTGATTAAGCTCCTGCAATGAAGTTTCTTCGACAAAAATCAACTTTTTTTTAGCATAATTTAAAATGCTTCTTTTACTATTCGAAAAAATGTTTTTTTTTTTTTTTTTAAGATGATGTCCTAGATTATAAGCAACCCTAAGATTAATCAAAGGTTTAGTTCCTTCTCTGCCTCGTTACTGACAAATGACAAGGATTTGTTTATTATATATATGTATATGAACTTGTTATAATCTCCACATGCTCACGTTATAATTCTATGTCTGATTCGATCATGATGAAGATTCTTCTAATGATTAGCATAGCAGCTTGTATGTCATTACAAGCTAATGACAATGATTTTTTCTTTTCGTATTTAACTCTAGATTATAGCAGCAGATCCAAAACCTCAAATCTTATCCAATCGTATAATGTGGATAGAAGTTGGCTTGATATGTCGTGAGAAAGTTTGCCATACATGATAGGGATATTCAAGTTTATAGAATTTGCTTCTTGACATGCTAATAATAATGTAGGAAATATTGTGTGTTTGTGTTTGAAATGTCATCTTAGGGATACTCTCCCGGAGGAAATGTTTATCACCATTTGGTGGGTCACATAATGGTAAAGAGTTACAAGACATAATTTGTACATGGAAAAGTTACCTACTAACGTAGGTAAGGTGTTTGTGCTTCCTTTATGATGTTGCAATGGAAGAAAATAATTTGGAGGAGTTCGGAAATGACTTGGGTAATATGCTAAATAGTTCATTCATGACCAATGTGATCACCCATGAACAACCAAGCGAGACATATGTGAAAAAAAAGCATAATAAAGACTTTTTCGAATGGTTCCATAACTATGTAATAGTTTATATTCATAGGTTAAATATTTGGGAACAAAATGCCTATAGAAGTCCTAACATATTTTTTCTCACGCGTTCATAATACATGTTGCCCATATGGATGATATGCAGAGGGCCCTAATTTTCTAAGAGAATTAAGTGGCTTGTTGAGGGTCCAAATCTTCACCTATGATCCCCTCATGTTTAACAGTGCTTTGTATCATAGTAAAAGTCGGATAATAGTAAGAAAACACAAAATTCAGGTGTGAGTGCAATTGAAGCAGGCAAGATTACAACTATGGTCGAATTAGAAGAATTGTGGAGATAGACTATAGAACTGATGAATTTGGAGGTACTTCTGTTGATTTCTCAGAACTTGTATATGGTAGAGTTCGACCTAAAGATGATCCTTTTGTATTGCCTTCTTAAGTCAATCAACTATACTATGTTGCTGAAGAGCGAACTCCAAAGTGTTTGGCTGTGATGATGTTATAAAGCAACGAGATTTATACAACCTTGGCCATTCCACCGTAAAGCATGACGAAGATAACGAATACAACGAAAATATTCCCATCACATTTGATGATACTCAATGACTCATGTACTTATCTATGAGACCCAATTGGTCTACTTGGTGAAAAGATTGCAGCAGACGTTGAACTAGTTGTACAAAAAGAAGAAAGAGAAGCCTGAAAATGCTTAATGTTTTCATAGATAGTGTAAGTGTTTGTATCCCAGCTTCTTTCTTTCAATCTAAAATCATTTAGTGATAATCCATGATATTGTTGGAATTCTTAAGTGAATTAAAGAGAGAACGATGCAAGATAATATAAAAGTGCCTGTTAGCATTAGGTTGGTTGTTTTCCATTTTTTCATCTTGATATCCAAGGCTTTATGTGTTGATGTAGGCTTGCAAATTGAAGTTGGGGGATCTGATTTTGCTATGCGTGATAGAGAGGACAATGTGAAAGGCTTGTTTCACCAAAGTAGGGCTTGTTACAGGTGATTGTCTATTTTGCTAATCCTCCATTTGAGATCATGCCTTCAAGAGAGATGCAAAATCCTTACATCATTAAAGCTTGTACACTATAACATCACTGTTTATATATAAGAAATCATCACATTCGCTATTTCGGATTATATGACCACTTGTAATGAATTCCTTTTTTAATATTTTGGTAAATATTTACAAGCTCAAGAAGCTTCATCAATAAGTAGCAGGTTTTTTAACATCAGTTAAAGGATGTTGTTTCACTTACGTTTTTTTTTTTCCCCTTCTATTTTTTTGTTTAATTAAACGATGTCATATTACTTTAGGTTAAGTGAGTCATTGATTCATGCCTGTCTGGTACGTAAATGAAGTGAATCATCGGAACACTTATCTTTGGCGAAATATTAAAAAAAAAAAAAAAATTTGGAACACTTATGAAATAATAAATACAAATAATAAAATGAAAAAAAAAATATATAAATATCTTCTTCCAAGATCAACAAGCAAAGCAAGTTCACTTTTCGCTTTAATCAAACTGTATGGTGAAGAGGAAACTAGAACAAGTTGAAGAAGGAGAAAACTTACCACGTACAACTAGAAGAGTAATTAGACTGTTGCTCCAAACCACCTAGATCTTGCAACAGCTTATAAGCTTTGATGTCCTCAAAACAGAGGCTCTGCTTTTACATTCTCACAGAACAGAGGCTCCGGTGGTGCAGCTTTTTGTTCTAAATAACTGGAGCTTACCAACCGTTTTGTTCTCTCTCTCTCTCCCCTTATTAGTCGAGTAACTCTGTTTCTGGTTCACAAATTAGCTTTATTCTCTCTCTCTGTTTCTTGTTCATAATATTCAGCTAGGTTGATCAATGTACATAGATTCTTATATGCATGGTCACGTGGCTGACTTGACCAACAAATGTCCGCTAGCTAGACTTTCTGCATTGATTATGAAGCTCTTAGAGAGCGTATTGGAAAAAAACAGAGCATTTTTTGGTAATTAATATAAATAATATCTAGATATTGGAAGGAGTGTGAGCATTGTTATGTAAACATCCATGCATATTATAATACTCATGAATTTATGAGTGGCAAGTTGTTGGTTGATTAGTTAGTGGAATAAATTATAACATTTGACATTTGACATAGAATTTACTTCTAGATTAAGGTTAATATAATGAGTACCAACTGTTGATAACGATTGATTAATTAATGAACAAATCACCTCTTGACATGTATCTATGATTTTTTATATATCAACAAAGCCAGAAGCCAAAAGATAAACTATAAGTTCCTACGGTCAAAATAACAACTCTTGCTCCATTCCCGGCTCGTTGGTTCCTTTCTTCAACATTCGGTTACTTCTTAAGTCTTGCATATTATTACAGATATGAGAATTACATCTAATATCCAATAACCAAGTCGTATAATCATTCCAAGAAATGTTAACTTCAATCATGAATACACCTCAAGCAACATCACTGTGTTTTTTTAGACTTGCAAGATACTTCTTGCAATCTCTTTGCCAATCTCCATATTCTCTTTTATGGTAACAATTTCCCTATTTTCTTTTCTCAATGAACTCTTCCACTATTGTACGCACTCATGCAACTCCTGTAAGCTTATGTCCATCTTAGCCAATAGTTTCATACAAATGAACTGAATGAATCAGGGAGTGATTACAACACTATGTTCACCCATCTTAGTATTTATTTCCAAGCCTAGACTTTCTAGTTCATCTATCTAAGAATTGATCTTACACACCTAGTCACTAGTAGAGGTGCCCTCGGTCATCTTCATGCAAGATAATGTCTTAGATATCTCATAGCTCTCATTGTCGGTATCTTCACCATAAACAACTTTAAGGTATCGATAATTCCGATGACATGAAATTTCTCATAGTGCTTTTAGAGCTCGTTATTCAACGATACAAGCACAATCAATTGCAACTCATATCTTACTCAAACCAATTATTCAATGTGGCCATTATTTCAGTATACGATCCATCAGGTGGGATCTGTATGACCGGTAGATTCAGAGTGTCAGACGAACATTCATATCTGAGAACAATTCTCAGATATCTAAATCAGCCTTTAAAGTTTATACCAACCAATCTATTTTGCTCAAGTATCAATTTCAATTTTTTTCAGACATTGCAAACTACAAAACACATAAAAAAAAAGGAACAACATAAGCAAATATGCTTAGAATATTGGCTACCAGAAGTTTCAAAAGTCACATAAAATATTCGGTATTTCCCATTATTTTATTACGAAATTATATTCACTTTCTTAGTAAAAAATGAGAAAAATAATTTTTCTTAGTGGGAAAAGGATCCAACCATCGAATATTATAATCTCATGTATCTGTAGTCAATCATAATAAACATGGAAGGTAGCAAACTCTTTGCAATTACATTTCATATAATTCCTTTATCTTATCTGTAAGAGAACATAATCTTACATGTCTGTAGCCAAATATTGTGAAACGTAATGTATTAAACTAGATGTATGTGTCCATGTCAATGTCTAGAATGATAATACGACTCAGTCACGCATCTCATGCAAAAATAATTAATTACGCCAATGTATAAGTCCCATGTATCCATAGCCAACTTATAATTAATGCAAATATCAAATGTATTATAATGTTTGGAAGGTAAGCCATAAAATAATTTTATAATCAATTACAACTCAATATAATCAAAGAAAGGATTTTATTTTTTGGTCTCATCAAAATAGTCACATATATATATCATGCATGTTTTATCTCATGGACTTTAAATATGATGTGATAACATATTTAACCAAGCATATATATATATATATCTCTCATTATGCATGTACATTTAACAATTTAAATCACATACATCTAATGCATGAGCATGGTAAACCAATTTTAATCATTCTTATATTTTTGTTTTTCTGTCTTTTGATGCATGACAATGCTATGTTCATAGAAATCCAAACAAGTCTTTAGATCTATTCTTGTTATACTATTTGAGTATATTTTAATTATTTCAATAAACAACAAAATATGCTTGCTAGAAATATCAACTTTACATATTTGGAAAGTTTCTTAATTGAGTCGCTTACAAAACAAAAAATATTATTTTGGAAAGTTTACTATTTTAGAGCCACTTCTAGAATTTATGAAACATGTCAAAATAAAGTTCTCAATCACATTTAAATTCACATAAACTACTTAAGAAAATTGAATTGATTTTGTATTTGATATAATGGTATAACACATGTAAACAATTTATATTATTTTACTTACCAAATATTTATCAAATGAAATCATCATTTACATAATCAAAATTATAATTTAATTAATTTGAATCAAAGATTATATTTTATTTAATTTTAGGAAAGTATCCAAAAATAACCTAATCCAATTAGCATTGTTCTGCAACAATGATATGTCGCCGCCACCCTAAGGGTAGTAGACCCATGGCCACTTCCCCATGCAGCCCACGCCACCACCCAACAGCGGCATTCTGGAAGACATTCTGTACAGAGCTTTTTTCTTCCTTTTTTTAGGCTATTCTCCTATTCAAGAAGATGGGATCAAGTAAGGATACAAAGGAGTTCGAAAGCAAGTGAAAGCTTAATGATGCTCCGCACCTGAGCCTCGTTAGACTCAGCGGAAGTGTAAGGTGTAAGTGAAGATAAAGGATATGTCGGTGATCTAGCATGACAAAGCACTCTTCGAGGGCATTGAATGTATAATTTTTCGATCAGAATATTTACAATAATGTCTCTCTTAGATTCTATGAGAAAATTATTGGGCAAAGTGCTCTGAAAGTATCTAATAAGTATTGTTTTACTAAAATTAATAAAAATGACATTTTTCTAAATATAATTGTTGTGAATCTATTATTATCGAGTAATAATATGAATAAATATCAAAAAATTCTAAATACATTAATGTAACTATAATCTTGTATTAGTATGAGAGAATTATAGATAATGAGTTAAATTGTCCGCAACATATTAAAGTATGAAATCTTTAATATAGTGATTGCTAGTACAGTCCACTAGCATTATGAATATATGTGATCTAGATCTGGATCACTGATGTAGATAGACATCTTAGTCGATGTGGTTTATATAATTAGATTATATAGGTAATGACTCGTATGAATTAATTCTTTATTAAAATACCGTTTACTATAAAGAATTAAATTCGTATTAATCGATGATCATATGCAGATCAATATGAATCCTGAGTAGTCACGAACTCCTATTTATGTCAACTAGATCTTTTGATCACTCGTCACAGTTTGTTTGTATATCAAACTAAAGACTTTTGTTTTGGAGATTTATTGAGATAAGTGGCTGAGAACATGATTTACAGATATGAAATCCAAACCTTCTTCATAGAAGATTGTATATTGATTCCTTTAAGTGTTAATTCTGGAACTAAATGGTTTGAGCTCAAATTTATAATCAAGTTATAAATTGACCGTTCACTAGTAAAATAATGGTACTTAAGGATAAAGATATAATTAGAGGGGTAAAATGGTAAATTTGACTTGTTCTAATTATGAATTAATATTGAATGTCTGAAATGATTATATTAATGGATTACTAGAGATTGCTCAGTAAATATATTCTATAACTACAAGAGTGCAATCTCATATTTTTAGTGGAATAATATTGGGATTGATAAATTAAGATTTATTATATCAAAAAGTTTGATTAATAATCTAATTTATTGAAGCTTAGAATTATAGGTCCATGGTCCATGTCGTTTCTATAAAACATTGTTGAGGGTAAGAATGACAAATGTTGAAAAATGACTTATTTGTAAGAAAATAATTTTTGGGGCAAATTCATAATTATGAGATAATTAGTGTTATTAAGTAATTAAGGAATTAATTAAGTAAAAGATGTATTTAAATTGTGATATGAGATATTAATTTAGTATTAAGATTTTGTAAGTCAAATTACATTAGTGTAAGAAACTAATTTAAAAATTCAAATAAGATATGTTTTTTTATTTAAAATAGATGAAATTTTGTTTTAAATAATATTTGAATATGTTTGACTAAATCAAATGTATTATTAAAAAAATGATATAGTTTAAAATAAATAAAATTTTATTTTCTAAGATTTTCTAAGATTTGATCATATTAAATATATCATTAAACTGATGTGATTTAAAAAAGATAAAACTATTTTAAATAAGATTTGAAAAGATTTAATGATATCAAATATATCATCTGATGATCATCTTATTATGATTGAATTATCAGTTTAATTCATTTAAAAGAGTTTCAATTAATCAAAATATCTAATAGAGTTCTATAAATACATCTCATTCTAATTAATTTAAAGAGTCTTTTTTTTCCTGGTAGAGATTTTTCTGAGAAAAAAAGAAAAAAGAAAAACTACAAGTATAACTCAATCTACTTTTGCTTTTAAATCTAATGGTACGGTTAGTAATTGATCTTATGATGATGCACGAACTAGAGAAGGTCTAGCTAGATTAATTGATGTTTCTTATTTTCCTATAAGTTTTGGCAAAAGTCCATATTTTGAAGAATTTCTTAAAAATTGTTTTAATCTGCACTATTATAAAAAAAGTAGAAATACAATTAGAAAATATTTAGAATTATATTTTAAAAAATAACGTGATGCTTTAAAATTAGAATTAGGAGCACATCATGTTAGCATTGCATTAACTTCGGATATTTGGAGTTCTCGATCTAAACAAGATTATTTATCTGTAGTCACACATTATTTAGATTCTGAATGGGTACTAAATAAATAAAAAAATCATAGGTTTTAGAGTAATTGAGCATGAACATAATGCTGAAAATATTTCTGAATTAATTTTACAAGTTTTAACCAAGTTTGATATAAAACAACGTATAATATCAATCACCTTAGATAATATTTCTGCAAATACGAGAGCTATAAATTTTTTACAATCTGAATTAGGTGGATATAATGGTGGAATATTCCTGCATCAATATTGCGCTTGTCATGTTATCAACCTAATAGTTAAAGAAGGTTTGAAATTAGTAAGTGAAGAAATTGAAAAAATTAGAGATGCATTAGCTTGCCTAGGTAATTCAAATTTGTGTGTTTTTGCAGTTAAGACTTTTTGTATTTCCTTAAATAAAAAACCTAGAAAAGTTTCTTTTGATATGGATGTTAGATGGAATTCTACTTATACTATGTTAAAGCATGCCTTACCTTATAGTAATGAAATTAGTTTATTTTATCATTAGAAAAAAGGTCACATTATATTATTTGATAATGATTGGGATACTGTTAAAAAATTTACTACATTATTCGAAGTTTTTTACAACTCTATTGTGTTTCTTTCTGGTGTTTATTATCTTATTTTGTCGTTGGTTCTTCCAAAACTTCTTAAAATGGCTTCGATTTTAGGCTAGTATATCAATGATGTTATTTTTGGATCTATTGTAATTAAAATAAAGGAAATTTTTTTAAAATATTCGTCTGATATTCTGCTATTGTATTCTTTAAAAGACATTTTAGATCCTAGGATTAAGCTTGAAGGTTATAAAGCAATTCTTACTGTTATTGGTGATAACTTAAATTTTGATTGTACTTCTGAAATTGCTAATGCTTCTGATAAGTTGTATCAAATTTTAAGTGTTTATGAAACCAAGTACAGTGACTTACAACCTCAATGACGGAAGAAAAAACAAATAGAAAATATATTGTTATGGGAAATACTTTCAAAATGGAAGGGTTTCTCAAGTTTAAGTTCTAGCATAGGTGGGCGAATTATTAATGATCGAAGAACATCATTAACACCAAATATGGTGAGATTATTATCAAGCCTATGAGATTGGGAATGCGCCCTTAAAAGAGATCAACATCGCATGGAAAGTGAGGACTTAATTTGAGTTTTTTATTCTTTATACCTCGAATACGAAAATTCTAGTTCTAGTCAAGGAGTAGGAGATAGTTCTGAAATTTAGAGAATTCGATCTATTATTGTAAATTTGTGATTATTTTTATTTTTCATTTTTAGATCTTGCATCGTAGGTTGATGACCGATTTTTCCCATACACCATGGCAGGGAGGGGTTTTTTCACTGGAAATCATTTTGTACGTTAAAACCTTTCAATTAGTACAAGATTTTTTTTGGCCAAATAATACTTTTTAATGCAAGATCTTTATTAATAGTGTATGAACTACCTTGTTTCTTCTTGAGACTTGAGATGTCCAAACTCTAAACCCTTTTGTTTCTCTTGGATTTCCTTTCTGGTTTGACATTCGCATTCTCCATTTGATATAACATAAATAAGAAAACATCTAAACATTTGAATATAAGAAAAATATATAATAGTTATCAACCTTTCGGCATGGCACGGACCGGGACTGTTAAAGTTTCTATGCCTTATCGTGCCCTTATTTTCAGGCACGGGCACGGCACGGGCCATTCCGTGCCTTGCTGAAGCCGAGCCGGGCCGCGCCGGCCTGAATCGCCACCTCTAGATGAACCCGACAAAGGATGCAGGTCATGGGTTGAGCCAGAAACCGGTAGCCCAATTGGGCCTCAACCTATTTCCCCAACGCTCTAAGCTTTTAAAAGAAGATGGGATTCTAGCTCTAAAAAATATTTTTTTCACGGATGAAACATATCCATCGATAGTCCGACTTAAATATGATATGGTAAATTATCCAATGATACAATTAAGTTAAGTACATATATGAATGCGTAATATAGACATCTTTCATTTACTGGTATGTATGCCTCTCGGCACTCGGCAGTGTATACCCGTAAAATTTGCTCAAAAATATCTCTACCAAAAAAGTGATGAAGTCATTAGCAAGAATTTTTGTGATGGAAGAACGTGGCTATGAAGTGTTATTGGTACAAAGATAAAAACTTCATCGTTCCTCCCAAGATAACAAATTCATTTGATCTTCTCCATTACTCCTTTTACAACTTCATCTTGTATTTCAACAAAGAGAGCAAAGAAAACAGAGTCAACCTTACAAAGGGTGTTTTGGAGTTAAATGATATAATGAGTCGGCAATGGTAGAAACTGCTATTTACTTTTTTCACGTCTTTAATATGTTTACGGTCTCTTAAGCATGTCGGTATAAGTTTACCTGAAAAGAAAGAGTACATCACCTTGTTCTTTCGATTTTAAGGGTATGAATATGATGCATTAGTTTAGGATTGTTGTGATTTATTTGTGAACCATGTTTTCAGCATGTATTTTTCAAAGCAGGCTACTGAAGATATATTTCCACAGGAATCATAATGGGAAGCGTTATCTGGAATAAGAGCAAAAAGTTATTCTAGCGTTAAAATTGAGAGGGACCGTCCAAACCTCAAATTGTCATATACTGTGAATAAAAAAATGGTGCGTGTACAGGAGCATAAACCTGCCCCTTCGGCATCTTATCGGATAAAATCATACCGTGTCATTCAAGATGCTCATCGTCTTCAGTACTTCTCACTTTCCTAGTGCGAATAAAGCTGAATATGATTCCTTGCATACATGCTATAAAAGCAAACCGTAACAATATTATCAATGAGTGAAAAATGGGAACAGGGTGGTCACAGGAAGAGGGTTCACAGTTGCAGCCAACTCGGCCGCTCAGCCAAGTCAAGGCCGAGCCCAGTCACTCTAATCATGGCCATGGCCATGATGAGACTAATAGTATAACCAAGGCAGTAGTAGACGAAATAGCTGCAGAAGCAAAGCCAGTGCAGAGAAATGGGGTAGACAGCAAGAGCAAGAGTAACAACAGCTTGACAGTGTATGCAAAGGATCTCTCAATCACTTGGGTTGAAGACCGCCGCTACTGGAAATGGACACACCGCAAAGACACAAATACAAGGTTTCTTTTATTTAGGCTTCATTTACTTCTGCTTGTTTTATCTAGACCTAAAGTTCGCTTTTGAACCATGATTTCCGGTTTATAATCCTACAAATATATAACAAAAAATCCACCATTCAGGTCTGTTTTGTTGAACATCAGTTTAATAAGCTGAACCTAGAGCCACGGTCTCAATTTGAATTTTCTGTTTCTTTAATACATTCTCTCACCACAGTAATCAACCTCTAATGATCACAATTAATTGCAGTGATGCAGAGGTTGATGTGGCTCAGCTCCTAGATGTATGTTGGCTTGAAGTGCATGGGCATTTCGACACAGCTAAGCTCTCACCTGGGATTGTGTACGAAATAGCCTTTGTGATAATGATCGAGGATCCATCATATGGATGGGATGTTCCGGTAAATTTTAGGCTTACTCTTCCTGATGGGAGCAAGCAAGTGCGCAAAGAAAACTTGATGCAAAAGCAGAGAGGACAGTGGATCGAGATCCCTGTTGGTGAGTTTAAA
This sequence comes from Coriaria nepalensis, assembly GCA_027186245.1. Classification (NCBI taxonomy): domain Eukaryota; kingdom Viridiplantae; phylum Streptophyta; class Magnoliopsida; order Cucurbitales; family Coriariaceae; genus Coriaria; species Coriaria nepalensis. The sequence goes on along the minus strand of CP114486.1, from coordinate 8,697,551 downwards.
ACTTTTCCAGACAAGGCTGGACAGATTGAATTCAGTTTGTATGAATATGAAGGTGGAAACTGGAAGAGGGGGCTCCTCATCAAAGGTGTGGCCATTCGCCCCAAGAACTAGCAAATCTCCATCCCCAAGGATTCTTACATGCTCTTAAAGTATTAATTCATACTTTTACCTCAATAAATATAGGAATCAATTCTAGAGCGGTTCCATGAATACCTCGTGTATCATAACTACACGTACAACCTTTCCATGAATGTTTGCATGTATGATGTATAACAACTTATCTAAAACCGCAAGTAGGGGTTGATATTACAAGTAATAAAAGGATTTCATAGTAATAACATCCTGTTTTATTTGTGAAAAACCACGAGAAATAGTTTAAGATAAGATGCTTCCTTGTACAATTCATTTTGTCAGACTTTCCAAGAGTAACAACAACAATTTATGCATAGATCCAACGGCCAAAAGTAATGTTAATAACCTATGCTCAACATCTAATGCGATGTAAGCTAGTATACATAATTAAATTGGGGGGAGAAATTACACTTACAGGGCAGGTCAAAAATTTGTAGGGTAATTTTCCGGCTTATACCACAATGAGAAATCAATGCCTTTGATCTTGAGTTTCTCTGTGGCAGGTCCAATTTTCTCCAAAAGCTGCAGTTCACAACAATTGAATACTAAGTTATTCTCTATTAGATCAAAAACAGCTGTAATCGTGTCCTTTAAACAATGAGAATATTAGAAACCCCAGAACTTTGCTTAAATAATCGTGTCCTTTAGATTCTGTGATTACACTATAACACATTCTTTATGTAAATACATATAAAATTAAACCTGCCCAAAATGGTTTCAAGTAAAGTAAGAAAAGGAAAAAAAAAAAGTAATTATGACGCCAGTTGCCCATAGTAATAATAATTAATACAACAAACCATATAACTACAGTGGCCAAATCAACTGTTTCTATCAGGCACTCAAATGTGAAGGGAAAAAGTTCAAGCTTGGCTTTTCTGAAAACCAAGGGCAAACTGGCCCTAAGTAAGATAGATATTTAATCATTTAATAAAGGATGAAAATAATTTATCAATGAATAAGAAAGTGCTATCTGCGAGTCCGAACTTCCTAGGAACCATATTTGGCACCATTTCTCAGTACAATAGTAACAGTAAAAACATTTCTGCGACCAAGATTGTACGTGAGAAACACATGCAGATAAAATAATAATAAATGAAAAGAAAAATGAAAAAGATAAGATGATCTGAAGCGATGTTGTAAATTAAATAGGTTATCCTAGTGATCCTGTAGAACTAGGGAAGTTATGTTGTTAACACCACTGGATGAAAGAATAAGCCAGAAAGACTAACCTTGTCATGTAGCACACCATTTGATACCAAAACAGATCTATCAAAAACAGAGAACTTTCCACCATCCATGCGAGTTACAGTACCACCTGCTTCTTCAACTAACTGCTTCGAGCAATGAAAGAAATAAATTAATAAGAGACATTCACAATCAATGTCCAACTATTCAAATTTCAAACAAGGTCATTACCTTGAAAAGAAAAGCGTGAATGACAACCTTTTTTAACAAAACAATGTTCAGTGTGTCTCAAAAGATGGCAAGGTATCTTAGAACAAGTTTCTGGATCTTTGAAGTAAGTGAAAATTATAATACTAGAATGACAAAATTTCTTGGTTTTAGGTTATGGGACCCACTGATCATATGTTCATTTAAAGAAAGTTGTCGGATACACACTCAGATGTATAATTAACACCAAAGCATCCCCATTCACATATGGATCTTAAAAAGCAATATACTGTTACATTACCAAAACACCTGCAGCCATATCCCATGGCTTTAGACGATACTCCCAATATGCTTCCACAATCCCCAAAGCTACATGTGACATGTCCACTGAAGCTGCACCGAGCCGTCTTACACCCTGTTCTTTGAGATGCAGAAAGTTTAATAACTATCCATATAAATAAATAACTAAATAAGATATGTGTGGAATGAAAAGCGGGAAGAAAAGCATGTGACAGACTTCTTGATGAAAATAGGTCGTTAGTAGAACAGAACATTTAATTATTACCCTGCTGACATCAGTGAATTCCTTGAACAAATCAATGTTGGTAGCCCATGCCTCATCATGGTCATACCCAAATCCTGTCACTAGAAGTGATTGTTCTACCTGAGAACGAAGGAAGAAGGTGGATGTAATGTTACTTTTGAGTTGTATGAAAGGATCTGGAGCATGCAAATACATAGTTAGGCAACAGTGTGATAATTTCATTAGTTCAGGCAAAAATTGGATATTACGATACAGACCATAATATAATGAACAAACCTTAGTATTTTTACTGACATGAATTCTTTGTCCATTACAGAATGCTCCACCACCTGAAATAACTATTGCTAAGAAACAGAAGGTATATTGATGGTATGGAGCATTTACAAAAATGATTAGACAGAACCAGCAGTGGCTGAAAATATTCGAGTGTTCCAACACATAGGCCCGCCGACAAACTCCACCTGAAAATAGCTTTGTATCAAATACGTTTAGACTGACAATTTTAAACTATGTATAACTGCCAAAGAACAACTATTGTTATCAATAGTTATTCATCACAATATTGTTGACAATGAGAAATATAACAATAACTATATATATCCTGTTTCCCCTTATCATCCACGAATAAGCTGCAATAGCATCATGGAAGTGATTTAAGTCTACATCAAATAGAAAATAATCAACTAGGGAAACTTCTAGTAAATATTACATGACCGAACTTGTGCAAGTTTCATAGTCAAAATGAAGCAGATACAGTCTGACAGTATAAGGAGTCAAATTTAAGTTAAAGTTAGTTAAAATAAGGGTCTCCTGTTGTGAACCCTTTCAATAAAGAAGCAATTTGTGAAAAGAGCTGGTAAAAACTAATGTAAATCAATACCACAGCCGCAGCTGCAGGATTTCCTTGAAATAAAACTCCCACTGAGACTGCAAAGCTAGGATAGCAATGAGCAAAATTTGTTGTTCCATCTACATACAAAATCAGGAGTCAGATTACTTGGAACTGAAGAGAGTATAAATCTATAACTGTATTAGTTCTCTTGCTGTAACAAAATAGACTAAGAATATCAGCTCTTTTTCAGTTCTTGAAATTTCTTTTATTGACAATTTTCTATCTCACTTAAAACAGTACAGACAACAGACCTAAAGGATCAATGCACCAAAGATAATTGGAAGATGAGTCTCCAATGATTCCCCCCTCCTCTCCAAGAATGAGATGATCTTTAAAGTTCTTACTCACGACTTCTAAGATGGCGGCTTCACTCATTTTATCTGTGCTGCAAGTACAATGGAGGCAATTTAAACATTATTGTAAGGGAGAGAAAGAATGCACCATAGCTTATCTTCGAATTATGGGCAATCAATAGAGAAAAAAAATCACATTTATCAAAATGATAATAATAATAATACAAATGGGAGTTTTAGACAAAGATCTTTTAAACCGTGGAAATTCAAGAGACTTTCCTTTTCAGAGTATTACTCAAGATTAAGGTTTAATAATTTTGAAGACAAGAAAAATAACAACACACATCACAAATAAGAACAAAGAAAGAACCAAACTGAGCAAGAAATTCACGATTCTATACCATCTTACCTTGGAAGTCAACTTTTTATTCTAGGCGATATTGAAACTGGGGCACCTTCAATAAGAAATGCCACAGGCCCACAGGCCAAAGGTGTCACAGGCCAAAGGTTTAATTTCTTTTCCTCAAAGAAATTAAACTTCTGAAAGACAGTCCATCATTTTTTTAATGAATCAACAATGAGATTAAATTTAAATGGGAAAAACAAAAGATCGGGCTAAAACAGCCAAAAACAAAAGGTCCATATCTTAGCAAAGACCTCACTTACATCTGTTAGATATATTGTCTCTCTCATTTACCAATCACAACATCTCCAATATGAGAAAACATGGTGAAAGGTTGTAGTTTAATTTCCTGCCAATTCTCAGGCCTTTTCTATATTTATTTATTCTTGAAATATGACAAACATTTTTCACCTGAATGACTTTTAATCTCATAGCCTAATCAAGATAGAAAAAATGTATTTTGCATCTTATAAAGATAAAATGTGACAATTTGAGGATACTGGCTACCAAGAAATCAATTAACATTAAAAAAGCCAGCACTGTTGTTTCAATGGTGTAACAGTTGAATTGGGAACAAAAAAATCTTCCATCATTTCACTTCTCAGGGCAGAGGATTATACTTATTTCTTGTAACTAAAAGTTATCAAAACATAATAACATATATTTTGAGCGAAGGGATTGCTCCGAGAAAATCCTTACTCAGTCACCAAGTCAGTCAGTCCTTTGTATGTTATATTACGGGGTTTAGTGACAGCATCCATCACAACCTGGAACGAACAAAAAAAAATGTAGATAAAACCAAATAGGGAAAGACAACCTGTCCTGAGAAAAATATACACCCAAATAATCAAACAATCATTGAAATGAAAGCAAGTATGACTTCACCTCGGCACCAGTCTTAGCAGCTGTTTCGACCACTTTGATAAGCTGGTCTGTTGGAATAGGGCCAGTTGATTGCGCCGCCATTTTGGGGTACTTTCTTTCACTGGAAATTTCAGACAGGGCAGCCTTTGTTTTCGCCGACTTGGTGGCCGAGAATCGGAAATCTCGAAATCCATATTGAGATCCTTTCCTGATAGGAAGAAGGGCTGGGTTTGGTTGACCGTGTACGCAGAATGAGGTGGTAACTTGAGAAAAAATGCGGGCCGAAATGACAGCGGACATGGCGATTTTTCTGATTCTAACGAGCACCGAGTATTCTCAGATACTCTGTTTGCCAAGCGTTGACGAACACTCGAAGAGTATCTGGAGGAAGAGGAAGGGCATTTTAGGGTTTTAGCGTGATTCTTTTAGATGATTTTATGGTATTTTACGAAGGGTCACATGGTTGAGATGATTTTCCTTTTCGGGAAACTATAGAGACAATAACCGAATCCTCTCAAATTTTTTAATTTATAATACTTCGGATCATATCAAAATCTCCATCATTGCCAATCTTGGGTTCTCGTGGGATCCGTGCCTATAAGGTATCTCGGAGTTCCCATTTCTCTTCTAGACTTTTTTTATGTGCTTAAGGGCATAATCATTATTTTATGTGCTTAAGGTGAAAAATTAGACTTCCAAGTTCCTTTCTTTTATAAGTAAGCTTTTTAACTCATTAATTTTACTTTATTTTTTATACAAGTTTATTAAGCAATTCTTTTCATCCTCCCCTCCCTCCCCTCTAAAATTATTAAAGAGATTGATCATGTTAAGCAGGAGTTCCTTGGAAACTTCTCTTTCTTACAGGATTTTAAAGTTAGTTAGGATGTAGTTTGCCTCTCTAAAGAGAAAGGAGAGTTTGAGATCAAGAACATTGTTGAATGGAATTGTATAACTCAATTCAAGCACATTTAGAATCTCTTTACTTTTCTCAATACTATTTCCCCTGCTTAGGTATATATATAATCACCTTCTCCGTAATAATTGTTTTTGAGATAACTCGATTCCTAATATGTGCACTTAGTTTTAGAGGACAATTCTAAAAGTTTAGGATAGAGCTATGGACTATTTTTATCGGAAGGTCAGTAATAGTATGAGGATTTTTCTTTAGTATGACTCCTAGATCCTAAATGGCATTATTGGTCATAATATTTGTGAAGACATGATTATCTCCTAGGGTATTAGCAAAACTCTCTTGGTTGGTAACATCATCGGTAATGATAAGTGAGGCTTTCCTTCCCCTCCTACTTTTGCAAGGTGGGAAGTGCAAGACCTTTCTTCTCTACGCATCTCTTCTAGGCCGCTTCTTTTAGATTCCTTTTCTTGAGTCCACTCTCTGTCGTGTTTCTCCATTTCTAATGCTTGGGAGGTGTTTCGGCCGTCTTCCATATATGTGCCATTTTTTTACTGTATTTGGGCTAAAGGTTTTGTAATATCCATTCTAAATATTCACTCTAGTCATATTAATTTAATACTTTAAGTTCTATAAGAGATACACAAGTTATTATAAAATTAAGGTTTCACATTATAGAAATTAAAAAATAAGTCAAAATCTTACAAGACTAGTAATAGTTTCCAAGCAAGTTTTTCTAAGTAATTAAAACATGAATTTAATTAATTTGGGTGGACCAAAATTATAACCTTATTCATCTTTATTAATATAGATGTAAAGTCAACTAAAATTCTAGCCCAAAACCTATCAAATTTAAGGGACAAAATTATCATTTTTGCCAAAATGACCCAAAAATTTACCAAAGCCCATTACCATTTTACATGGTTGACATGCCCTTACAAGGTGATAAAAATCATCTTAAAATGGACCAAATTGATCAAGATGAGTAGAAAAGAAGATGAGAAAAATATATTTGGTCAAAATTTGACATCTTAAACTTTCTAGACTTTAATTATATATAAACTAAAACTTAACTTCTTATTTCCATACTTATCACCCACGAAATTTTCTATAAAAACTCTCATCTTTTCTTTCTATAAACTCTCATACATTCTCCTCATCATTTTAATCAAGTATCTAAAGAAATTCCTAAAGGTATGTCTAAAATCTTTATCTTCTTGGAATTTTCAGTAAATCCGATTTGAGCTACATTCCGGGATATGTTTATGTATATGGTAAAATGCAAAAGAAAATATGTTATGAAACTACATTCCTCTAGCTTTCCACAAAATCAATAAATATCCCAATAGGAGTTGTATATGTTTAAAAACAAATTCTTGAAGTTGACCTTGAAATCTATATGATGTTAGAGTTGAATCCGTTTGTAGTAAGTGTTTCAATATACTTGTAGTTATAAAGAATATAATAAAAAATTATGATATTTAACCTCAACAAATTAGACTTCTACATCTAGTTTTTTTTTTAAAGAATCGAATCATTTGATAATGGAAGAATTAGTTATGTAATTTTAAAACTGAAGTTAGTATGCAGGTGTCCTAGAACATCATAGTCATGAGATCGGCCACCCTAAACACTTTAGGTGATGAATTATGTGATTGTCTATTCGGATTATCAATGTTCATTCTTGAGGTCCTATGACAACGAACAGTTTGTGTTTTAAGCTTTAAGCAACTTGAGTCTCAATTATCATGATCTCTATTATAGTCTTTAAAGCTCATAACTTAAGACATAGAACTTTATCATAATATGTATTTATAGCACATAATATATTAATTCTAACAAAATCAATAAATATGATAAATAATAATTGACTTTCATAAATAAAAATTAATAATAATATTCATTGTCTTACTAATATCTACATAAGGATAGTATCACATGAAGTTGTTGTCCCTATTGGGTCAAAAACCAATTGGCTTGATGAGTACACACTTTCAAGAGGACCATAGAGTGTAGTAATTTCGGCCACAGCAACCTCCGAGCCCACAGTAGTAGAAGTTAGACATGTCATTTGCATAATATTTAGAACCGCATAGTCATAATCATTCAAATAAATTGTATACTTTTTCGCAATCGATATTTGTACTATGTATTGGGACATAAAAACTTTACTGACTATGCTTTTTAACTTATAGTAGTTACTTGTCTTGTAGGTAAGCAAAAAAGAAAGTCTATAGCTTCAGGCTTGGTGAATGAAGCATGATCAATATGGTGTTTAGTATATATGAGACCCGACCTATATGAAGACAGTGAAACATTTTAATAGTATTTTTGGTGAAGCTTTTAAAACGTTCATTTTGTGAAGATAACAATACATGTGAATATACATATATATAAGTTTTACCCACATAAAATTTTAGTATGAAAATTCAAATTATTATGTATTTTTGGTTAAAGACTTTCTAATTAAGTAGTAATACTCCTACTAGTTATATTATAAAGTTAATTGCTTTCTTAAAAAATATTTTAAAAATATAGCTAGTAGGAGGGTGTTACAAGGTAATATCCTTAGATTTTCCTTTATGTTATGGCTAGCCATTTTGAACCATCTTAATACTCAAGATTGTTCCAACGGTTATGGTTTATTCTCTATTTGGCTAGCCATGTTGTTTTCTCTATTTGGCCTTGTTGTTTGGTGCCTTCCTTATTCCTTGTTGTTGTTCTTTCCTTTTTGATTGTGGAAGATATGTTGAACCAATTTGATAGTGTTCTTACTAATTTCGATAGATGGGAGCTATTACTGATCAAAAGATCAGCAAATCAGGCCACTGACTAGGTGGCCACTAGTTTCAAGCTGAAGATGAGCCCAATAAATGGTTTGAGTTTTTGAACCCCCTTCTCTGTTGCCTATGATTCTAGAAATTGATTTTCTAACTTCTGGAAAGTTTCAGGCTAGTCAAGTTCTCGGTGCTTCTGGACCTTCCAGGGAGAGGAGCTTTTATGCATAAGGGATTGGTTGATAGGAGTGTGCTTGCTTATTTTATTTGGTTTGCCTCAATTATGAGCTTTCATGGAGTTTCTATTTTTAGATATAGGGTGCCTCTATTTTAGGGTTCCCTTTCATTTAGTCATAGGCATGCGTTTTGATTTTGTGGAAGACTTGTTTGCCAAAGTTGGCTTTTGATTAGTTGTTGACTGGATTATTTAGGTTATGCTTGGTAATATTTCTTATATTTTATATTTATAAAATCATTTTTTGTAATGACTATAAAAAATTATGTCAGAATCAAAAAAAGATTTTTTTATATACGAAATCCGTTTGTTATCTTTAATTCAGTTTTTTTTTAACCGAAATGTTCTTAATTCGATTTTTATTTCAATTGAAATGTTAACACTAAATGTTACCATTACAAATTTAAATTTAAAACTTAATTTCGAACCTCTATTTCGAATACCCAATGTAAAATCAGAGGTCACCGAAATAGATCAAATCAACCAGATTCGATTAAAACATGAATCACAACCTTAACCTATACACAAAAATGCAGACATTCATATCAAACAAAAAACTCTAAACCAAAGTTGAAAGCGTGAATTGAAAGTATGAGAGGAAGCGTGAGAGGAAGTCGAGTTGACGATTACCCCATCGAAAGTATGAGAGGAAGCCTTAACCCATACTCATAACTGCTAGTTTAATCTACGGGTCAAAGGCCCCATCGACTCATCAAATATCATCACTTCTAATTTCCTCGACAGGTCGATAGGGACTTTCACCCGTCGAATATTATAACTTCTAGTTTACTCGATAGGTTGATGAGGCCTTCGAACCTTCAACCTATAGATGCACCGACCAACTTCTCATATGTAAGCCTAAGACCACAGATTGATTTACGAGATGTCGGTCTGTGCATCTACTGGTCAAAGGGTCGAAAGACCCATCAACCCGTTGTGTATTATAACTTCTTGTTTACTACACAGGTCGATTGGGCTTTCAACCCATCAAGTATCATAACTTCTTGTTTACTCAATGGGTCGATAGGGACTTCAATCCATCGAGTATCATAACTTCTAGTTTACTCGATGAGTCAATGAGGCCTTTATCCCGTCGAGTACATAACTTCTAGTTTACTCGATGGGTCGAAGGCTCCATATACCTATATTGTAAACTAGAATCTGATATTGATATTGATTACTTTTACGATTGAATGTTGATATTAATATTGATTATTTTTACGATTGAATGTTGATATTAATATGAATTTTTGAAGTGGATGCTCTAGAAGACTTCAAGAAAGAGGATGATATTGTTTTATATTTATATTTGTTATTTACTTATTTTATTTTGTCATATTTTCTTTTCATTCATATTTATTTGGTTGAATAATTGAAATTTTGAAAATTCATTAGCACAATCATCTAATGTAGAGAGCTTTATCGTCTTAATTTTGTCATAAAAAATAAAAAAAGAATTAGAAGTTATGATATTGGAAGTGCGAGAAAGGAGAAAGAGAAAGAGTAGAGAGAGACAAGGAGAGAGAGAGTTGAAAAAATATTTTTACAAATGTAGAAAACCACAAACCAATATGTGAGATGTTGCATCTACCAGTCGAAGGGTCGAAGGCCACTTCGACCCGTCAAGTATCATAACTTATTGTTTACTCGACAGGTCGATGAAGCCTTCAACCCATTGAGTATCATAACTTCTATTTTACTTGACGGGTCGATAGGGACTTTACTTAATGGGTCGGTAGGGACTTCGGTCTGTCGAGTATTATAACTTTTATTTTACTCGACAGGTCTGATACTCAACGGGTCAAATGACTCATCTACCCATAGAGTAAACTAATATCTGATATTGATATTGATTATTTTTACGATTGAATATTATTGATATTGATATGAATTTTTGAAGTGGATGAATTGGATGCTCTAAAAGACTTTAAGAAAGAGGATATATATTTTTTAATATATTTATTATTTACTTCTTTTATTTTGTCATATATTTTTTTATTCATATTTATTTGATCGAATAACTTAAATTTTGCATATCTATTAATACAATCGTCGGGTGTAGAGAGCTCAATCGTCTTAATTTTGTCATTAAAAATTAAAAAAAAAAAAAAGAATTAGAAGTTATGATATTATGATCAAGAAAAGAGAAAGAGAGAGTAGAAAGAGAAAAGGAAAGAGAATTGAAAAAATATTTTTACAAATGTAAAAAAATTACAATTTATAACTTTTGTATTTTATTTTTTTACTTATTTTTCTTGATTTAAAAAAAATATTTTTTAAATAAAAGCTGATACAAAAATAATTACTAAGTAAATTTGTTCCTCCCTAAAATTGATTTTCATATTTTAAAATGGAAAAAATATTTTATTATTATTATTTTTAATTTTAATTGTTTATAATATGGGATAGTAGATAATCATTTACCCTATTGTTATAACAATTATGTTCATTTTGGCATTAAGTAAGTAATGAGATAATTGTCTCAACAAAATTGAAACTCCTTCGATATTCAAATGTCACAAAAATGAAAAGAATTATTTTTAGATTAGTAAATTCTAATAATAATAAAATAAAAATCCTCCATAAAATACCTCAAAATCCACTTTCTTTATCAGAATCGAGAACTCTTTATCGCCATCCCTTTCATAATTTAACAGTTTAATCATCCGAGAAGCGGTATGTGAAAGATGCCAGCCTGGCAACCGTTGGTATGTAACGTGATTATCTGCTTATGATTCGATTTTGCCCATTCAAATACACAGTCCAGATCTCTCCTCTTCTCCCCAAAAATCATACCGTAGGCGAGTAGCCGATCCTCGCTCGTCTGGGAAAACCAGAACTCCACCTTCCGTCTTCATCTCACATTGGTATTTGGATGATTCTGCAAGCCTAGATCGAGATAAGGTTTCCAGAGAGAGACTTCCTGCTGGATTGGATCCAACCCACATTGCACCATATCGGGTCTGTACTGTATTTTCTTTTTTCTTTTTCATTGTTTGTTCTCTGTGGATGTCGACGTTAGATCCAGGGCTTTGTAATTTGTGCTGTTCGCTTCTCGAAACTGTTGAACGTTGGAAGGAATCGGGTTTTTTCTTTTGTAATTTTCGGGTTCTTCTGGGACGAAGAGCAGACAGTAAACTTCCGATTTGATTTCATGGATAGGTTAATGTGGGAGAAGGTAGAACATTATTCTGACCTTAGCTATGAAGTAGTTTGAATTTGTTTTGGATTAATTGACTGAATTTTTGCTTTTAGAAGAAAATAGATTTCTAACCGCATTAATTGGTGAACCTTGTTTTTTTTTTCTCTCTATATTTTCTCAGAAATCTTTTTTCTTAATCACCTTTAGTGCTAATAACAGAGAATTTCAGAAGTTTGTGATTTCAGTCATTTTGTCCAAACAATCTATAGCTTAGCCCGGAGATGTTATGCTGGTAATTTTTCTCTTTTTGTTTACAAAGATGTTAGCACGGAAAGCATCTTTTCTCTTATTAGATTCCTGTTTTTTCTATCCTTTCTTTTTTTATTGTTTACAATATGTTAAAGTCAATGAGTTAATCAGTTCCTAGAAGGCTTCATTGTTGTGATAATCCATCATTTCAAAATCGTAAAGCAACGAATAAAAACTAGATCGGACAAGGCTTGAAAAAAAAAAAAAAAGGAAAAAGAAAAAAAAAAGAAGCAAACTGTTCATTTGGAATATCAATGAAAACTTAGTATATGTTACGTGTGTTTACAGTGCTTGATAACATCAGTCATTACCAATGCCATAAAAGGGTCGACATGTAATTTTTACATATCTCTTAAAGATTTTTGTATTTAGGATCTTAGATGCCTCTTAGCTTGAAGGACTGTTTAATTTTGTAAATATTTTAGATTTTCTCCCAACACATTGTAAGGCAGTCGAGAAGCCATATCATACCTCAAGTGGTATGCTAATGAGTCCTAGTGTCTATGTATGCAAATTATTTTGTTATGTGATTCCAGTTGGACTTGAAGAAAGAAGAAGCAAAACTATATCGCTTCTTCGAAGAAACATGATGTTTTCTTTGCTGATATCTCGATCAATTATACATTATCAGATCCTTCGTAAACACTATAAGAATTCATTATTTTGTTCTGGGACATAAGATGTGTGACTGAGAAATGATAATAGAATATGTGAATGCCTTACCAAGAATTGCTTCTAATTTCTCTTTTGTAATTAGAATGGAATTATAGAGAACGAACAAGTAATACTCGTGAAATTGAGGTCTCAGCATATGCGTGACAATTTCCAAATAAACTCTTATAACATTAGTTATTTTCTGGAAAGAATCTGTTTTGGGTCTGATTAAAGTCTGTTCTGCTCCTAAGTTTATCTATTTTTTTGCCCTTTCAGCTCCTTTTAAGACCAAGATGGTTGCACAGCAGGTCTTCACTGTTGATTTAAACAAGGCACTTGTCTTTCAGGTAAAATTGCATTTTCACTGGGCCTTTTGCTATAATTGTCACTTTGTGTATTTCAAGGCTCTTGATTTTCACCTTGCCCTAATCCAATAGGTTGGTCACCTCAGAGAATCTTATCAGGAGTGGGTTCACCAGCCGATCATTAGCAAGGAAGGGCCTCGTTTTTTCGAGAATAATTTGTTGGAGGTTAGCCCTTCTGGTGGATTCTTTCAGGAGATAAATTATTTAAATCAAAGATAGTTGTACCTTACTCATTGGTCCCTGAAACAGTCCTTGACTCGTACGGTCTGGTGGGTAATCCCTCTCATTTGGCTCCCGGTTTCATTCTTTTTCATATCCCGGTCAGTTTCAATGGGCCATACGCTAAATGAAGTATCTGTGATGGTGGCACTTGGCATTTTAATATGGACATTGCTCGAGTACACACTCCATCGTTTTCTTTTCCACATCAATACCAAAAGCTATTTGTAAGTTAAAAAAATTCCAATTTTCTTACATTTGCTTGGCCATGTTCCTAGAAATCAAGAAGTATGATACTGATTATGTTTGGAATCATGGTCCACATGCCAATTTTCTTCAGCTGGAACACCATACACTATCTGCTTCATGGTTGCCACCATAAGCATCCTATGGATGGCTTACGGCTTGTTTTCCCACCAGCCGCAACATTTGTGCTGTTATTTCCAGTTAGTCAACCCTGCATTATTCTTCCTTTGTGCTATTTTAACACCAATGCCAATGCTCTATAATAATGTTTTTGTGTCTAACGAAATAATTATTTTTAATTTGATGCTAACTGTTTTTCCTGCTTCCTGTGGGGAAGTTTTGGTATTGCGTTCGTCTTTTCTCTACTCCATCTACTACTCCGGCTTTATTCGGTGGTGGTCTGCTCAGTTATGTGATGTATGATTGCACTCATTACTTTCTTCACCACAGCCAGCCAACCTCACAAATAACCCGACATCTAAAGGTAAAAAAATAGGTCACTCTCTCGCCTGAGAGATTATTTCACCCCTCAACACAATCGAAAGGAGATTTCAAGAACGTGAAACTTCAAATCCTTGGAGAAATTTACATTCAGTTTCAATAAATCATCATTGCATGTTTTGAACTGAAAATTCATCTCTGATGGGTGATTTCTTTTGAATGGCGAATTTTTGTGAAACTTGATTTTATTTTATTTCTCTATCTCCGCAGAAGTACCACTTGAATCATCACTACAGAATTCAGGATAAAGGCTTCGGTATCACTTCATCTCTTTGGGATTATGTGTTTGGAACCCTTCCTCCCTCTCTTAAAAGCATCTCCGACTAGTAGACAATTGATCTGTTTGCGACTAGGTAGCATCAGTTATATTGGTCGAGACTAGCAACATTATCTACACCAATCTTTTTCCTGTGAAGTTAATTTATTTTCATCAAATTAAATTATTATCACTCAAGAGTGATGTCTTCAGGTTAGCATGTAACGATTGGTATTCATTCTGTGGTTTGATTCTCGGGGTGGCGAAATTTGTGTGTACATGGAATTTGATGTGGTAAGATTTATAGTCTATTTATGCAGCAAGTCTCTTTCTAATGTGTTTACATAGATCTTTACTTCATCTATGCACTCAACTTTCTAATGGTGGATGGTGTTAGAAATGAGCAAAACACTATTTCTCAAATTCTTGACTAACAATTTTCATTCTGTGGAAAACAGTGGTATACTTTGCTCATTTCTAAAGAAGTTGTCAGGATCAACTGTGCTCTTAAGTATAGCCAATCTCTTAAAGTTACCTTTGAAATACTTCAAACCCCATATACTTGCCTCTTGATAACTTGTCTCTTCCTTCTGCTGATTAATTCCGATATCAAGATCTCGATAATTCAGATAAGCTCCTCTAGGACTGCTTGAGACGTACGGCTTCATGTACTCATAAAGCTTTCTTATCCACTCCACATGCTTATCAGAAGCCTTAATACCATTCACCTCCCACTTCACAATGTATTGTATGTTGTATAAATTACCTTTCCTATGAGGAAATGGTGTTTCACATTCTGAGATCTCATTCATTTTTCCTCCATATGGATCCATTATCACAAACACTATTTCCTCTTCCAAAAACCTTTCCCAAATCCCTTCTAAACCGAGTTCTGATATGGGATGTTTCACAAAGTCTGACTTAGCCTTGAAAAAACTTTTGTATAGTGTCTTCCTGTCGAGCAAAACTTCTAATGGGTCCCCCTTTTGATACCCAGCAAAGTAAAGAACAGATTGGATCCAACTCATCTCATTACAATCCCTTTCCCGCAATCCCAGTTCAGGAAAGGTCTCGTTCATCAATGGGATCAATCTCTTGATTCGACCAAGAAATAGTGAATTGAACGAAGCTTGAACCTCTTTGTTATCCCCAATTCCCACATCTTGAATAATAACTCTAATAAAAAGATCTTCATGCAATTTATGTCCAATATACTGCCATTTGTGTACAAGCTTTGTAGCCCCTTGTGTTAATGTTTTCGACATGGTGAAACTCGTCACAACTTCTGGAACATGTACAAGCTTTATCTTCCATGAAAAAATGACACCAAAACTTGCACCACCTCCACCTCTTATTGCCCAAAATAGATCCTCCCCCATTGATTTTCTATCAAGAAATCTCCCATTCACATCGATCACATTAGCATCAATCACATTATCAGCTGCTAGACCATATTTTCTAAGCAAAGTACCAAAACCACCTCCACTAAAATGCCCACCAATTCCAACACTTGGGCATAGTCCCGCAGGGAATGCAAGCGTTCCACTTCTCTTCCCAAGTGAGTAATAAAGTTCACCAAGGGTGGCACCAGATTGAACCCAAGCAGATTCGTCTTTAAGATTGATCCGTATTGATCTTAGATTAAAGAGGTCGATAATAATGAATGGGGTTTTAGAACGGTAGGATAGGCCTTCGTAATCGTGCCCCCCACTTCGGACTCGAATTTGTAGGCCATGAGCTTTACCGCAGAGAATGGGCGCCTGGATTTCGGATTCATTGAATGGTGTAATGATGAAGAGAGGCCTTGCGGTGGTGGAATTTTGCCATCTTGGATTTTGTTGAGAAGATTGCAAGAGAGATGAGAAGGAAGCAGAGTTTGAACTGTGGATGACTTGGTCAAATGTTTTGTTGGGGGAATGGAATTTAGTTGACATACATTGCATGAAATGTTTATGGAATAATGGATTAGAAATGATGCATGGAAGTATTGGGAGGAAAAGGAAGCAAAATAGTACAAGGGCACCCATATGTATATGGAAGTGGTCGTATAGATAAATGCTTGTAGACTATAACTTCCTTGTAGTGTCTATATATATAGATATATATAGTGGAGTTACTTTTTTGGAGTTTTGTGTTTGAATACAAACATTTAGATGGAGTGTGATATTTCCAATGCAAATCAAAATGACCCAAAATCATATACATATTTATTCGACTTCGTGTCCTTTGTTTTGTTAGTATCCCAGTCGGCAACCGATTCCTCCTTTGATAAATTCTTGCTTTTTGTGTAAACTGCAAGCATATCGTATTAGGTTACAATTGGCAGCTTTCTAATTTAGTAATAGTGTTTTGGGGCAGAAAAAAAAAAGGAGTAAGATCGATATCATTTCGTTTTATTTTGTAAATGTGTAATTATTTTTTCTTCAAATTTATTTTAATATAATAGCTCAAAACCCCTTATATTTTGAGTAATAGGGAGAAGTAGCCTCCTTCAAAAGCCCTTTTATGTAATTGGGAGATATTGAACGTTTTACTAGATTAGCATTAGTATTAAAATAACCCCTAAACTGACAATAAATAGAAAAAATACTGAAATAGATCCCTAAACCATGAAATTTGAGCCTGATACTTCGGATAACAGTATATGAAATTGAAAAACACTTCTTGAAAGTGCTCGCTCTCGCTCGTCAAAATATGTCAAGCTAGTGCGTTTTCGCAATGAGAGACATGAGGATCAAAGACCATATATGGTTGGGAGGTCAAGATTTTGCAGCAATAGATTTATCCCTCTCACACCCACCTGTCTTCAAATCAATGATCAAGCACTAAAACAACGTTATTAAGTGTCATTCATACGATCTACCTCGTCTTTGTAAGTGAAATGGTAGATTTTCGTCCCTCTTAATTTTTTCTGTCAAGAACGCTAATAGAATTATCCCACTCGAACCCACCCAGCTGCACTAAGTGATCGAGCACTAAAATAATGTAATGAAGAGAACTTCATCTGATCTACTTCGCCTTAGTAAGTGAAATGGCCTGTTTATTTGAAGTTATGATACATTATTTATCAATAGAGGTTGAAAAAGTTGACTTTTTGTGATTATATTTTTTGGTGTTGACTCTTATTTCATTAGCTTCCCTACCTCAATTGAAACTTGTAGGATCAAATTTCACACAGATCGGATCAAAAGAACTCAAGTTAGGTCATAATTTGCCTTTTTAGTTTTTGGTTGTTGCTATGGGAGGCAAAGCAGGGTTGGGTAGCTTCAACGGTTATTTTTGGTATTCAAGCAAGTTTGGTATATTAATTGAAATGTGTTGAAGCTGCTAGTGAAATTTGAAAAGCTTTGAAATTGATTTACACCTTTTTTGGTCAATACTAGTGTAGTTGGTTATTTTTTCTAAATTTTTTATTTTTTTTCTGTTGATTATATATTTTGATTGTAAGTTGTGAAGGTACGATGATTGTAAGGATTTCTTCTCTTTAGAATGTGGTCATTCAATGGTTAACTATTCATTATATATTTAGTCTCTTACTTTTCTAATAAAAAACATATTAGATATTTATAGACTTTTCATTATTGTTCATTGTTTTTTTTTTCCTCATTAAAAAATTTGTTCTTGAAAAAGAAAAAACAAGTCTTGAATCTTATCTTTCATTTTTTCGAACAGTATTTTCATCACTCTTTTTCTGTCAATCACGCTGCTTTGTCTTTGTATGTGAACTGGGCACCTCATCTCGCCCTATTGCCACTCCCTTCCCCCTTCATCACTACAATCAGTGAATCAGGACATCACTGAAGCATTTATGAACAACTTCATCATCTCTTATGGTATTGTCATTGGCTTATTTCTCATGAAGAAAGCATAATAAACAGTCAGAAAATTCGAAGAATCTTCCTATTACTAATTTTCTATTATGTTTAAATTTTAGATTACAGATCTTGATGGTCCGGATCCAAGATTTTGATATAGTGGGGTCCAGTGTCCCTATTGATCTAACCGGCCCGGTGTCTACCTGATTTTTATAACCACCCCCGACATAACCGACGTGCTTGCAGAAACCGAACCGCCCCAACCGATATACACGGCGGGTTTGCGGTTTGGGTTTGATCGGGTTTTGCAGTTAACCGGTTTTTTTTTTTCATTTACTTCACAGAGAGAAGAGTACGTCCAAAAATATCGCAGAAAAAATCTGAGAGAAAATCCAACAGATCGATCGAAGCGGGAAAAAAAAAAGAAGAAAAAAAGTAATTGAATCTATCCAAGAAATCGAGAAGAAAAAGCTCCAAATCAAACCCAGCCGACATAAATTGACTCTGCTCTTGGTTTCCTTCTCTCTCTCTCTACATCATCTCTACCTCTCCATTATCTTCATCTAGATCTTGAAACAGAGGGCAGGAAAATGATATTGAAAAAAAAAAACGGTTTATAAAAAGAATGCAGATAAGTAAATGTACCAAAAGAAACAAAAAATGATAAGATAGAAGTGAAGACGACGAATCTATGGCTATCGAATAAGCTTGGACGTGTAATGGCGCTTACTTGATCTCTGGGTCGAACCCTTACGCCTCTGTTTCTCGTCCTCTTCGGAAGAACCGGAACATGCAAGAACGATTTTATAATTTTATTATATATGCAAACCCACTCTTCTTGCATGTTTGAATAACGTCCTCTTTGCAACGCGACCTCTGTCTGGAGATGGGATTCGGTCCTTACCAATTAATATTAGCCATTAGATCTCAATCCTACAGTGAGATAAGAATTCTACTTCTTTCAATGCTAATTACATAAATATACGGTTATCCATTTCAATAATATACGAGTTAAATACTCAATACGCGTCAAAACTACTCCTCTGTGGCTTTGTTACACTGAAACAATGGCGTTGTGGGTTATGATCTTACTCAATACGGGTCAAAACTACTCCTCTGTGGCTTTGTTACACTGAAACAATGGCGTTGTGGGTTATGATCGTCTGGATATTTTCTCACAACTTGCTCATCTGATTCATTCATTAAACTAAGATTACTCCATTAGCTAGTAAAATTTTAATCTGCAGCCATAAGGATTGAGTTGCTTACTCTGTTTCATGCATCTCTGTTTTAGCTTGTAATCTGCAATAGTCTGTTGGCTTTGTTAGTAAGTAATCCATAAATGTTTTCCAGAAGACTATTATATGTTATATGTATCCTAATTCATCGAGAATGAGTGAGTTTTACCTCTTTTTGTTTGAGGATACATGGGTCCAAATATTGAGAAGTTTCTGCAGCTTCTCTCTGAAATGGATGCTTCTTCTTTTTCAGTATCAGAGCAAGAATCAAACACCGTTCACCAAAGCTAAACAAGCGATGATAATTTTTTATCAGAAACTTCAGTTTTTATCAGAATATAGTGAGGACGAAGAAGGTTCAATAGGAACAGGGTCGTGAAAAATCAAACTCACGTCAAATTAAATTTGACCCGTATTGACTCTTTAGCCCATATATTATTGAAACGGACAGCCCGTGTATTCACGTAATTCTCATTGAATGAAAGAGTGATTCTTATCTCACCGTAGGATTCAGATCTTCTGGCCAATATTAATTGATAAGAAGGGTAAGGACACCCCCTCGTAGGGACAGAATCCATCTCCTTTGTCTCTAAGTTAGTCTCTCTCAAAAGAAATTCATGGGTCTTAAGTGTCCTGCAACTAAGAGTATACAACTAAAGTAAAAAAGAAAAACCCAACAAAAAGCCCAACCCGAACCCCAAGTCAGCGGTTCGGGCAAGGTCCGTTGTTGTCTTGGCGCAGACGGTTATTATCATGTTCCATAACCACATTTGGGTCAAGTTATTTTGGAACCGACTCAAAACCGTCCTGATCCGATCTATGATCAGCCTTGATAAATGTATAATATTATTAAAAAATTTCGTAATAAATAAATATAAATGAATAAGTTTCTAATATCTAACATATATGTATAATATATGCTAATTATGTTTGGTTATAAATAAGTTAAAATTCATATTTTAAAATAAGTATTCTAAATTAAATGTTTGCCAAAATAAGTATATATGCTAATAGCATATGATTATATAAGACTTTGCCAAAATTTTAATATTAAAAAAGTACAAATTTAAAATAGTAGAAATTTAAATTTAACAAAGTTTGTGGAGAAAATTCCCCTCGGAACAAGGTTGGCTAATGTTGATGATTCAAGTAGTCCTTTTCTAATCCAAATTGGGTATCATGAATGTCTGATTAATTCCCTTAAGAAGAACATATTGTAGGTGCAGTTTGCTCCAAAAATTAGATATATACATATATATTATTATTTTCCATGGCACGCGGCATCCTTAACAATGGAGACTACATATGTATATTCACTTAATCTCAATCAAAACATTGCATTCAAACCCCATATCTTACAAAGGACTAATAAGAATCATGAAGATCAGCATGTCAACTAAATTTACTCCTTCATACCAATTATACATATAATAATCACACACAACAAACACATATCAGGCAGTAGCTTCCTCTTCTTCCTCCTCATACTCCTCTTCATCAGCCGTTGCATCCTGGTATTGCTGATACTCAGCAACGAGATCATTCATATTACTCTCTGCCTCTGTAAACTCCATCTCATCCATTCCCTCTCCAGTGTACCAATGCAAGAAAGCCTTGCGCCTGAACATAGCCGTAAACTGTTCACTAACCCTCCTAAACATCTCCTGTATAGAAGTTGAATTCCCAATGAAAGTTGATGCCATTTTCAAACCCTTTGGTGGAATGTCACACACACTAGACTTGACATTGTTGGGAATCCATTCAACAAAATACGATGAGTTTTTGTTCTGGACATTAATCATCTGCTCATCAACTTCTTTCGTACTCATTTTCCCACGAAACATGGCGGAAGCAGTGAGGTAACGGCCATGACGGGGGTCTGCAGCGCACATCATATTTTTTGCATCCCACATTTGCTGGGTTAATTCAGGTACAGTGAGTGCACGGTATTGCTGTGATCCTCTAGATGTTAATGGTGCGAAACCCACCATGAAGAAGTGGAGACGGGGGAATGGGATGAGGTTAACGGCGAGTTTCCGAAGATCAGAGTTCAATTGTCCAGGAAAGCGGAGACAACAGGTAATGCCGCTCATGGTAGCAGAGATGAGATGGTTAAGATCACCAACTGAAATAGCGCAATAGACCCATGAAACAGATAGAGGAGACATATCAGTCAAGATCTTCATAGATAACAATAATTAAAAAATACATATATATATATATATATACATCAAATAAAGCATGTATACAAAAATTTAGCCTTTGTGCATCTACAAGCATGAGGATGAAGAGAGAAAATGCTAGCAACCAGAAACCATTTCAAATTAAAATATAAGGAACACCACCATGAAAGGCTATCAAAGTGGATATGTAGAAACTTACTATATAATCAACTCCTTTCTCATTAAAAATGAAGACTGAACAGCGAAAGCTAATCAAGTCTACAATAGTAGTTTTTAAGAAATTAAGCTTACAAGTTGGAGTGGCAAGCTTGAGAGTGCGGAAGCAGATATCATATAGAGCCTCATTGTCAAGGACCATACACTCATCAGCATTCTCAACAAGCTGATGTACGGATAGAGTGGCATTGTAAGGCTCTACAACAGTATCTGATACCTTGGGAGAAGGAAATACTGAAAATGTTAACATCATGCGATCTGGATACTCTTCCCTGATCTTAGAAATAAGAAGGGTTCCCATGCCAGACCCAGTACCGCCCCCCAAAGAATGACAGACCTGGAAACCTGAATGTACACAAGAATGTGAAAACAACCAGATAGTTTTGAGAAATATGTCTATATACCAAAGAATCTTTTAAGTACCGCGCATAATCATATTAAAAACATCCGAATGAATAAAAATTGCTAATGGGAATCTATTGGAGTTTTGAGCACCTATTGAATGTGCAGCCTATGTATGCAGCCCCATGATCTAACCATTACCTTCATAATTACGATGCATGACAAGATTTAGATTAATGAAGCAGGATACAATTCAAATAAGAAATAAATAAGTACAAATATATATGCTCTAAACAATATGCTAGTCTTTGATCAGGACTCAATTCTCATACAAAGTACAAAAGCAGTTCCAATACAATAGAGCATCGTATTTGCAGCAAAGGAATTTCGAGGGAAAACAAAAAGACCATAAACATTTTCCTTACCCTGCAAACAGTCACAGTTCTCGGCCTCTTTTCTGACAACATCAAGGACAGAATCGATCAGCTCAGCTCCTTCTGTGTAATGGCCCTTGGCCCAGTTGTTACCAGCTCCTGACTGTCCAAAGACGAAGTTATCGGGGCGGAAGATCTGGCCAACGGGGCCAGATCTAACGGAATCCATAGTACCAGGCTCCAGATCCAGAAGAACAGCGCGTGGAACATACCTTCCACCACTCGCCTCATTGTAATAGACGTTGATACGTTCGAGCTGTAATTCGGAATCGCCGCTGTACTTTCCTGTATGGTCGATTCCATGTTCGTCGCAAATCACCTCCCAAAACTTGGCACCGATCTGGTTGCCGCATTGGCCGCCCTGGATGTGAAGGATTTCTCTCATTTTCTCTCTTCTTTTTCTAGGCAAAGAAAACTGAGAACGCAAGCAAAATGTAAAGAGAGAGAGGTCAAGAGAGAGTGAGTAATTAGTCAATTTGTCAGATAATTCAGGAGGAGGAGTGAGGGAAGGAAAATCATAAAGACGGTATATAAGGGTAGGTTCCGTTTGTAAATATGAAATTTTATTGGGATAAGTATGTCCAAATGAAAATCTATTAATTTTTTGTAATTATATATATATATATATATATATATATAAGAGAATTTGAGAAAATACCTTCGTGTTAAATGCATTTCGAAGAATACTCCTGATTTGAAAATTTAGGTTAATTATCCCCAAAATGGATATACATCAATATATAAAACTCAATAAAATAAAAATAAAAAAGATTAAAGTATCATTAACCATTTATTTTCTCTCCCTATCGAACTATATATATCAAAATTTCTCTTTGCTAAAAATCAATCAATTAGAACTCCTGTAGAACATAAATTACTCTTTACCCGACAAAATTTCAATTACAAAATCTATAAACACATTCGTATCTCGAATACGAAAGCACATACTATATCTTTTCCAAGAGAAGATGGATATTGATATCATTATTGATCTCATTGTTGATATTGCTACTTATATGAGTAATGAAATGCGCACCAACAAATCTAACTTGGAATCGGCGGAATATAGGCGACAAGATGTTCAAAAGATCGAGGTTCCATAGAATGAAGTCGTCGACGGAGCAACGCGGGCAACCAAATGAAGAAAAGTATATGTTTATTCAAAATTATGGTTTTCTTTTCACGAATAGTTCTAAACATTAAATATAGAGGACGTTAAGGATGAAATTGATGTCGACATACTGATTCATGATCTCCTTCTCTACATTAAACAAAATTTAAACACTACAAAATAATTTTGATTGACAAATCAATTGACACAATTGCTCATCTACATACTGACAATGTTCGACAATGATATAGATCGTGGTAGGACAAAAATCCAAAATATGATTGACAAATCGATTTTGAGAAAATCACTTATATCTCTCTTCAAATCGACATAATCCGATAATATGATCAGTCATGGTTACACAAAAGCCCAAATTTTGATCAACAAATAGATTGATACAGTCGATCATAGCTATCTTCAGACCGATATTGTCTAACAACTTCATCGGTCACTATCGGTTAAAAACCCCAGAATAGTCTTTCCTCCAGTTGATATAAGTGTCTGTCTATATTGATCTTGAGGATGAGAGGACTACCAATTAAATTCGACCCTGTACAACTTCTATATCGATCTAATGGATGCGAGTACTGACTTTATAATCGACTTTGTCGAACCTAGTTCAGAAAGGATTAACCCGATTGAACTCATAAAACATAGCTGAGTAAAGCCAAAGAAAATAGGTATTTAGATGGATTAGACAGAACCGATTTTGATAAACTAATTATACATTATTATTGTGTTAATCGATACTATCCTTCTCTCATTACTAAAGTAAGAGAGTAAACCTTGTACAAATGATTTGGGGTAAGAAAATGGAAAAAAACCGAAGGGAGCTTAGTGTATTACTAATGTATGAAATCATATGAATTTGATAGGTCATATTATCTTTTCTTCGTCCCTCTATGTCTATGGACATTTATCGAAAATTTTGACACCATCGCTCACAGCCCTCTGGAGACCGACAATGTCAGACTATGAAATTATTTCTAGTGGGTAAGCAAAACCTAGGACCATCTTTCTTCTCTCAGATACAGTTATTCATCGACATCGATTTTGATAATGAGGTGACCAACAATTGTTTACGACCTAATACGTTGTATATGTCGATAGTAAAGGACGTGAGTACTGATCTTATTATCAAGTTTTTCGATTTAACTTAAGTTACGGTACACTAGACCGATTGTGATTGATTCTTCATGCATTATTGTCGAGACCTTCCATCCTATCCAATCATTGCACCAAAAATTATAACAACTAGATTGAATGGGTTTGATCATGATTTAATTACTGAACTCTCTATTTGATTTCAGGTGGAGGAACCACTTAAGCCCATTTTGGAATCGAAGATATATTTTAGAGGTCGCATCCCCATCATATCAAGGCTAATATTAGCGGTCTAGACCATCAAAACTTCTTTATCTTAGAATCAGTTAAAGTTAAGGAAGGCATGCTTTGGACACTTCTTGGACATGGATCTCGAGCTTGACTTCTTTGGTCAACTAGTTCATTGCCTCATGCTATGAAGACTAGAGTGCAAGAAGAAGTATGAGGAATGGTTCTCCATTACTAATGGTAGTCTTGTCTAATTTTCCATTAAAGAGGCTACATTAGTCACAGGGCTCAAGTGTCATAATATGCAAATGTCTATAAAAGTTGAGAGTGATGATTACTATAAAGAGATGACTTATGAATTATGATTTAAGTATTTTAACAGTCGCTTCGATATTACAACCGATGAGGTCATCGATGAGCTGTCAAAGTTGAAAGGGAAAGGGCCGGATGTTGTGGTTGATGAGGACGTCATGGAACGTGTCCTCTCAGCTCAACAATCAAGGTTTACAATTCGAATGCATCAACTATACCTCTCCTTAAATATGAAGGATTTCAACGTCTACCCTTGGGGTAGAGTTGTGTTTTTTAAAACTCTATCATCCCTCAATGAGAAAGCTACGACAACTAAATCAAGAAAAGAAAAAGAGAGAAAAGAGAAGAACAAAGACATAGAAGAGACATACTCTCTACATGGTTTTCCACACATTTTTCAGGCAAGTCTCATTCACCTTCTTTGTAAATTTTTAATTTAAAATTTAAATTATACTCCTGCAACTGTCACCAAATTTGTAATATAATTGGATTATCTCAAATTTCATGTAGATCGTTATCGACATTTCCCATATTTTATAAAATATTTTTGTTCGTCCATGCTAATCTACTTCAATTAAGTCAACATGCAGGTATGGGCTTTTGAAATTATTTCCATACTCAGAGAATAGTATGAAAAGAGGTCGAAGACTACCTCCAAAACTTAGATCTTGATCTTGGCAACAAAGCTAGTAGGGGCATAAACTCCGGACAAACACAAAATGGTTGGAGGATCGGGCGGCCAATGATTTGAATCCATTTCCTACACTCTTAGTTTGAAGGTTAGTTGGTCAATCACAAACATTAACTTCAATAGTATCTGAGTATTTTAGACATACTAGTGTAATTGTATGAAAATGATAAAAATGATACAAGTTATGGTGCATAGAATTTTGAAACCATTAGAGGAGGAACGAGATGAATGGTACTACATCACCAGCCTCGAGCCATTCCCAATTAGGTTCAAGATGAAGTCACTGACATGTTGGCTGCCAATCTCATTTAAGGCAAAGAGGAAGTAGGGGAATAAAGGGTAGTAGATGTTGAAGGAGTAGGAGTGGGTGAAGTATACGTCTAAATAAGAGTAAAAGTTTGTGATGGTTGAACTCAAGGGGAGTCAGCTACATTCTAAATCAACCAATATGAATTAGTTAGCCATAAGAAGTTGCTTGTGAAGGACCAACATTGCTACTTCCTCCTTGATCATTCCTTCATCTGAAGTTTGGGTGATTTCTGTAACCTGGATTATAAGTACTTGCAAATGGGTTAGAATAAGGTTTTGAAATCATATTAACAGCAACAGACTGATCTAAGTACATCTCTTTCAATGAGTGAAGTGTAGGACAATAAGAAGTTACATGTTACACATCTTCACAAATTGAACACTTCTAAAAAATAGTGGAAGAGGAGTGGACTTCATTCACTTTTTGAGTTTCAAAGTTTTCAAGTTTTTCTAGTGATGATAGCTAATTAGACATTTATGTCATCATATTCTCTAAGTGAATGAACTTCACTTCTAGATACACTCTTTTGAAATTCAGTTTTCAACGGAACACCCCTATCAAAGCTGTCATGTATGTTTATTAGTTTCTTTACTCAGTAGATTTCATATCGAAAAATATTAGAACCATTTTAGCTTTTTGTCCCGCTTCAATTCCTTTATCAGTAGTCAAATGCCTTATTGTTTTTGAGGTTTTATCTAAATTATCGCTATTATTCTTTATGTCTTTTATTAGCTTCTCTTTATCTTTTACGCCATTTAAAAACTTTATTTAGATTAGTTCCTCCGAATTATTTTTATACTTTTGGCATGCCAATACTCCACCACATCCTTTAGTGTATCAATGCGCTGATCCTAGGACCAGAACAACTCAAAATTCTCTTATTCCGGCTGGCCACCTCCTTTGGGGGCTATTGGCTAGTGCTGTAGAAATTTAATGGCATGTCTTATGGGACATATCAGAAATGTTCCCAATATGTATGCCCCAACTTTATAGTCAAAGTCTTAGCGAACACTAAGCAGTCAACCAGGACGGCCAAGTGGCTAACCCGATTAGCCATATACTTGGTCAGTCGAATATCTGACCTATATGTGTTATTAATCACAATAGCTTGATCATGATTTATTATAATGCCTTAATCATCCGACTTCTCAAGAGAATGGATGAGTTGGACGAATGAGTAGAATCAAATTTGGTCCATATAGCCTATTGCTTCGAAAACTTGAGCAAAAATCTGCTCGAGCATCAAGGTTGCCATGGGAGAAGTGCACTGGAATCCCCTTAGTTAACCTTCCTAACATTGGCAACCCAACCAATGTAGTGAATCAGTCATCATCTAATCCGCCGATAGCATTTTCATAACATGTAACTGATCTAGTAATGGCCGTTGGACAACCTCAAGAGGCTACCTAGTAGCCGCAGTAGACCAACTCGGTGTCACCACCCCCTAGACAAACCATCCATAGAGGACCAAAGCCTAGTGGCCGCAGAAAATCGAAATCCACCGCTTCAGCCTCATGGTTGGATGATGTATGCAGAACTCTTAATCACTGCTGCCTTGTGGCCAGTAATCCATCCTTGGGTTGGCGACTGTGTACAAAAATTCTATTTTACGTTCCTGTGCAGCCACCTTTAACGGCCCCTTGGCCGCCAATAATAGCATATCACATACAATCAATAGAACATTTACGATTTAGCTACTTAGAAACTGCCTCAGCCAATATATCACAAACCTTATCCCAAGAAGATTATTTAGGAACCATTCCCTGATAGAGATTGCATCCCAAATTTTACCATATTTTTTAGAATTAACCCCTATCAATCAATTGTAGACTTCATCGGCCGTTTCACAATTCAGTGTGGAGAGTCCGAAGCGAATGATAGGATGAGATTCCGGTTGTTCACTAATTCCTTAACCAAACAAGCTTTTGTTTAGTATATTAGGTTGCTGCCCAATTCCATAAGGACTTAGTAGGATATGGAGCAACATTTTCACACTCAGTTTTGTTGCAGTCAGCCTAAAGTCGCTATGGCTGATCTGTCCCGTTTGTCACAACGAATAGAAGAATTGTCTTAGGCTTTCTTATTTCGGTTCAAATAGCTGAGGAATTGCTGCTATATGGCTCTACCTGAGCAATAATTCATCAGATTTGCCATTAATGGTGTAGATATTGAGCTTAGGAAGAAGTTCAAGGGAGTGGAATTTCAAGATTTCTTCAAACTCTCTACTAAAGCGGCTAGGTACAAAGAATTGCTAGAAGAGGAAGCCTTAAGAAAGGTGCCGTTAGCCAAAGCCTATAATTAGTAATTTGGATACGACTTGGATGTTGCTAAAATAATTAGTGACAGACTAGTTACTCTAGGCTCCTAGCAAGACTATAAGCCGTGAGGCGGCTAAAAGGTAACGTCACGAGGAGAAGAAAGTTTGTTCCTTTGACCTAACAAAAGCTAGCGAAATTTTTGACACATTAAAAAACAAGAAGTTGAAAGTTCCATCATACCTCAAACTGTCTTGGCTTATGAAGTACGTGACAAAGAGTATTACAAGTATCATAACACGTTCTGCCATAATACGAATGATTGTTTCGTATTCCAACAACTTATATAAGATTGAATCGAAAGAAGGCTCTTGAGGTTTGGGGAGCACACACTATGGGCGTCGACTCGAAACTCTTTCTCACTACGGCTAATATAATTGTAACCAATCTAAGATCCTTACCTATTAGAATGACAGAAAGGTTAGGCCACTGCCGATTGCCTATCAACCTTTCAAAGTCCACCAAAGTTAAGTTCTAGAATGGTACAGTAAATCTCGTGCAAATGGGCCTAAGGACAGAATGAACACTTACTGGCCGAATCAACCACCCCTATACTCCCATTGCAGATCATGTTTACATCAGACCACCACCTATGGCAGGACCGACAAGAGCCTCAAGGAAGTAATGATTCGACCTTGCGATCATAGAGAATATACATATAACAATCATTTGAGCAGCCGAAGTGCCCACATGCTAATCAAGGGTCATCCAAAAGTTATTGAGGATGATCTTTCCTCAGAGGCCGAATCAATCGATATAGAAGTGGCTCAAGCACCCCAAAACCATTGAAGGACGCAAGCCACTCGGAGGAACATGCCTCTAAAGTTGATTGAAACGAGGAACTGGCAAAAAGAAAATCATCTTCTTTGGAGGAAATGCTAAACATTATCTTGGAAGATCTAACTAAGATCATGCCTATCCAGGCAGCCGACTAGAAAAAACTGGTCGCTTTGATCTGGTCAACAAGATGGCCAACCTAATGGCTTTCACAATGCCTAAGATCAATGCAAAAGTTAATGTTGACATCTTGGAGGTATTTTTAGATGAGGTTGATTCCTCATAAGAAGTGGAAGACGAGGGAGATTTGGCTTAACCTATTGAGCCAAATCCCAAATGGCCTATTGAGCTGAATCCTAAAAAGTCTATCACTAAGTCCCGGCAGCTATATACTGATCGGGACTATCCCGATTCGGCTAGACTGCAATACAATCACCTTGCCAATGGACGATTAGGACAATTTACAAATCTTGCATGAAGAGACAAACATAAACAAATGTGGTATCTATTTTAAGACGACCACAAGTGCCACAACCATCCGTAGGTGTAATATTGGTCAAAGTTATAGTTGAAGCTGAAGGCTTAGCAAAGTTCATCTTCGAGAAATCATTTGACCTTCCACACCAAACTCTTTTATATCAAAATATATTTGTAATAGGGTGTCGACCAACTGGACATTAGTATACGAAGGAGCGATTGAGATCATCTCAACATCTAAACTGTAGGGCAACAATCAAATAAGTCAAAAGTAAGAAACATAACAGAATAATTTGTAAGAAACAAAAGGAGAGTCAAGACAAACTGGGTCATTTTTTAGTCGACATTCGGTGCGCCCAGGTGTGGGCGCATATGAGCCAAGCCCGATCCGGTCTGGATTTGCACCTCTCCTGCAGGCACGCATAAGAGAAAGCATTCTAGTTTATATTTTATTACCCATTA
The DNA here is from genome assembly GCA_027186245.1 of Coriaria nepalensis. Classification (NCBI taxonomy): domain Eukaryota; kingdom Viridiplantae; phylum Streptophyta; class Magnoliopsida; order Cucurbitales; family Coriariaceae; genus Coriaria; species Coriaria nepalensis. Next base: position 8,667,402 of record CP114486.1, on the reverse strand, counting down.
ACAAATGTGCAATTCTATATAAACACTCTCCCACTTATTCTCTTTTCCAATGTAGGACAAAATTTTCCTCCATTTTTTCTCGTTCAAACTATTCCAAGATAATGAAAGAAAAGCTAGAATTGGAGAATGAAAGAAAATAATAAATTAATAGGGGAAACGTGATAGTAATAAAAAATTAAGAATAATAAATATATTTTTTAATAATGTGAGCATGCTATATTAATATGTCACGCCAATAATATTGTTTGAAATTTGATTATATGAACTAAAAATTCATATTTAAATTATAGAAAAATTAAAAAGCTTACCGAAAACTACACATAGGTAAATTTGTAAAACCCAAATTATACATATATTAAAAAGTAAATAAACCATAATAGTAATAATAGTAAGAGGGAATTTGAGGATTAGGACTCATTTGTATAGTAATTTTACTATATAGACAAAGTTTGATAATTTTTACAACTAGCCCTCTTTTTCAAATGAAAATTTTCAATTAAAAAACTCTTCTTCATACTCCTCTCATTTTGTGTATCTCCCCCCTTCTTCTTCCCAAACTGCAATCTCAACTCCTCCTCCTCTTTACACTTCAATCGGATTGTCTCTTCTTCATACTTCTTCGGTAGATTTCGGTATGGTCCAGACCAAATTGAAGATTTTGTTCCTGAAACAAAATCTCAATCGATTGGTGTAGACCAAAATCTAAGCTTATGATATGGGTCAGACCGAGATCTCTATTCTCTTCATTTCAACCCCACGAATGCATAGTTAAATTATTAATTTTATATATCCAAAATAAAAATTGGGTCATTTGACAAACTTTTATCTATTTTACCAATTTTATTTTTATTAAACCTTAAAAACCGAAACTCCCAAATAGTTATAATAATATAGTTAGCGCATGTGATTCAGTTTTTAGAGTGACTTTGATTAGTTTTCTAATATTTCAGCGCACTGAGTCTACATAGTTTGCCCTAATATCAAAGTATGTCTGCTTGTGCAAACTTGCGTCCGCTCTCCCGCTGCGTTGGATTCTGATTGATTGTATGTCTGCTTATTTCGGAAGGAAACGGACAGAGTGGGTGATTCCGCCCTTCTAGAAAGACAATGGAAAAATATGGAGTTGTTGCTAATCATAGTTAGAGGCAGATGCAACTGTGAAGATGTCTCGACAGTTTTCGGATTTGTTTCAGCCCCGATTCCTACTCTTCATCCTCCTCCTCTCCATTTTTCTCATTTTCTTTCTCACAACCTCCAAACCTGTATGCTCTGTTCTCCTCTTCTCTTGCTGATTGTGATTGTACTTTACTGGCCAAGATGAGTATTATGGACTCCGTATAATCTGGGATTGCAATTGACAATGACATGACAGTGTTGTAAATGGGCACGCCTAAGATTGGTTCTTGATTATGTGATTGGATCGATATCTATTACATGGAGTCTTTCTTATCTGAGCTTGCCTTGTTTATTTCTATGAGATTTTTTTTTGTTTCTTTTTAACAGTTAATTGCGTGTACATTTATGAAGAGTTTGGTTAATTACTGAATTTCTTTAGCCTATTGGCACAAATTTTCTGATTCTTATGGTGCTATTATTGTAGAATGAATTTGTGTGTAATAATGTTATTATGATGAACTACAAAAATTTACAGTTTCTAACTTGGTTCGTAGGGAAAAGAGAAGGCAGAAGTAGTGCCAAAACTTACTCATAGAGTGTACTTGGATATCGATATCGATGAACAGCGTTTAGGTAGAATTTCATTTTTCGGTACTGTCACATATGCTGAAGTATAATTCCCTTATTTCCATGCTGTACCCTCTAGAATAGCACAAACTTCTTGCTACTTTATTTAAATATATGTTCTCTTATTTCCATTCCCTGTTTCCATTCCCTGGAAATCCTGACATTTTATCATACTTTGCGTCCAGGTAGAATTGTGATTGGATTATATGGTGAGGTTGTACCAAAAACTGTCGGTATGTCACTGATCTTCTGTAGTAATAATCACTGCATCACTATGATGAATTACCGATGTTTCTCTTATTTTCCCTATCTGGGGAAGATGGGTAGGGGCTTACTCAGTTTCCCTGTTACTGTTTTGTTAGCTTTCTTACTATCCTACATATTGGTAGTCGTTTTGGCATTATCAATTGGCATTTCGTGTCAAATTTTCTCCAATTGGGAACAATATAAAGTTTGGGGGAAATCACAAAGAGAGTGAGGTAAGGAGCTGGGAGGAGTGGACAATAGATTGGATTGCGATTGGGATTGGGATTGGTATTGGGAATTACTTGTTAGATTACCGTGTATAGTGTCAAATTGACGGCTGGATGTTTTCCTGGCTGCGAAATAACAAATGGAAGTCTTTTGGGTTCACTCATCTTTTTCCTCTCTATCCTTAGTTCATTTTGTTTCTATCCATTCCTAACAAATGAACAATTAAGGGACCATAATATATTCTCATAATTACAGAATAATTTAAATTACGTGGGCACCCTTTAAGTTTTCCTAACTTTTGCCCCTACTCCCCATATCATGTGTTAAATTTAATCTTGACATTTGAAATTTTTCTTTGCAGAAAATTTTAGGGCTCTGTCCACAGGTATGCCAGATCTTATCTTCTTTATGTTTTTGTTAGTACAAAATCTTCATTGTACTAATTATTACAATGCTCCAGTTATACTAGTCTTACTCTCAATGCAGGGGAGAAGGGAAGAAATGATGGGGGAAAAGCACTCCACTATAAGGGAACCCCTTTCCATCGAATAATATCTGGCTTTATGATTCAAGGTGGTGATATCATTTATCATGATGGGAGGGGATATGAATCTATCTATGCTGGCACATTTCCCGATGAAAATTTTAAAATAAAGCATTCACATCCAGGTCTTTAGCCCAAAACTTCTATTGGCTGCTTCTTTTGATCCTTTATAAATCCTTCGATTCAGAAGCTCTAAAACTATGGTTCAAGAAACTACTTTTCTTGCTGCAGGTGTTGTTTCCATGGTTAATTCTGGACCAGATTCCAATGGATCGCAGTTTTTTATAACCACAGTTAAGGCGAGCTGGTATGTTATCCTCCAAGATATCAAAATGAACTTCTTATATCAGCTGATTTGTTAGCTTATTACTCGAAATTGATATTGATGATCCTCATAAACTGTTGAGACAATCTTGGCAAAATTATCAATCTCAAGCTTTGATAGGGTTAGATGGACTTCAAACTGAGTCTTTGTATAAATTACATTAAAGAATTGTTCATGATGCAGTTGAAGGTAGAGTTAATCATGCATGTTTGCTTAGTTTTGTTATTAGTTAATGTGCCTAAGAAATGAGGATTAACTCCTTCATGCTTACTCCAGTAAGACGATAATCAATGAACAAGGTTATTAGGGTTTACACTGAGTTGGAACAATGTTCAACTGCAGTTTGGCAAATTGTTTGGTACAAGTTCATTTTGTCAGCCACCCATGTTGGACGATGTTTTGGACTGTTTTGGAAATTTTGGAAGCCAAAGGAACACTAACTCCTAAATTTCAAGTGTTAAAATTCAGTAGGTTTAGTTTATAAGGATGAAATACAATTTTTAACAGAATCCTCTGTTTCGGTTTCCCTTCACCTTTGAAGGATGCCTTTTGTCCTAGTATTATTGCTAGAACCCTATTAGTATTGGGTTAGGATTCTGTTTTTCCATCTATTTTTGTGAGTATGTAAAAAGATATAATATATATATATATCTGCACAACTTTTAAACTTTGTCTTTGATATTATTCATGAAATTGATTTACGTGCTAGATTTCTGTCTCATGATTTCTACCTGTACAATGGAAAGCTAAGAGAAACAATTACTGAATATCTGAACGAGGTGAGTTGTTTTTTGGGATGGTAAAAAACTGGTATATATAGTGATTCATATAAATAGTTAAGAAACTTGCAATAAACAAAATTTGGTATACAAAAAGGGCTGAATGGCTAGAATATGCTTCAGAATTCACTAACAGAGGGGACGGAGCTATTAGGTTAAGGAATTTTAGATCACGGCAGATTTTAACGGCGAAATATAAGGGGAGATATAAGGGTGAAGAAATCCTATTTCCCATATCTATTTTAGGGTAAGTGCAGATAGAAATCCTGATTTCTAGGTAAGATGGACCCTAAAATTGTCAGATAAGATAAAATTAGTGTGATCATTTTTTTTTTTCTAGGATGAAATTTGTTGGATGGGCTATGTTGGAGAAGTGTTGAAGAGCTTCTAAGAGGGTTGGATTGTCCCCAATGTTTGATCGGAAGGGCTTTATGTCAAAGTAAAGGGGATATATTTTCCACTTGACTATAAATGCCATCTGTACAATCTACGGTCCTCATACAGATGTAATACTGATTTGAGTTTCCCTTATTCCTTGATGGCTGGCTGCTTTCTTCTCCTAGTTGTGATTCTTAGAATACTCTCTCTAGGAGCCTAGTAGTCAACTTTCTATTTTTAGTTACACCGACTGAATCTGAAACCTCATCAGAAGTCTCTAACAAATCCAATTGCTTAGACCCTAACCTTGGTTCCACAGATTCTAAAGGTTTTTAATGACATCATACAGAAAAGTTAAATTACAGCTTTAGAATTTAGAATTGGCTTTAATTAAAGCTAAAAGAGTAATTGTCCCCTTCTTCCATCAAAATGTTAATGATTTCCTATTAAAAAGAATATAATTACTCTTTTTAAACTTGAATGTTTGGTCCTTGAGTCTGACAATCATGTCAGTAATTATAGATATATTCTTCTAATAAGTTGAGATTTACTTGGAAAAAAAAAACGTGTTTTGATTTCATTACTTCATAGGAAAAAAATTTTCATTACATCATATGTTATTCTTTGACTAGTGGACTGGGTATAGTTATAGTTGCCTAAGATGAGGACAGAAGTGTATATAACTCTTAGGGAGGCATTGCTAACTTTTGTACAATGCTCGGAATCATAATTAAATAGCATTATGGAGGGAAAAGTATGCACAAACTTTACTTCTCCAAACAGACAAGCTGCCAACAATTACAAGAAGCATAACGAGAAAGCAGACAGATAATACACCAAATAGACAATGTTCTTTCCAATAAATCGAAGGTAAATTAGTCAGAAAGAGTAGTTGTGATCCTTATGTACTTTAAGAAGACAAAACAGTCTTCACAGTCAAGCTGATTATGTTAATTCTCACATCAGCTGGCATGTTTATATAGAATTCTTTTGTTAAGAAAGGAACTCTCTTCCGTTAATGTGATGATGTCTAATCTCTGTTGCCTTTGCAGATAGAAAGTTTCCTATAGCAGGTGGAAAGTTGTTAAGAATGAATGTTCTTGTTCAAATGTCTAGATGCATGTTTCAACCTGATTTAGAAATAATGATCTGTTTTGCAATGCATAATGTTGCAGGTTAGATGGAGAGCATGTTGTGTTTGGCAAAGTCATTCAAGGGATGGATACTGTTTATGCGATTGAAGGTGGTGCTGGAACATACAATGGGAAACCCAGAAAGAAGGTTACGATTGCTGATTCCGGAGAGATACCCAAGGACAAGTGGGATGAAGAGAGATGAAAAATCTTATTATCAGTACGCATTTGATTTTATTTCCTAAGTCATAAGTGCAGATATGTAGCGGATTGTAAGGTCTTCTGATGATGTGTAGGTGGCATCTCTTATCATTTATCTTATAAATGAACCACTTCGGAAGCAACTTTCTTTATATATTTGTAATGATGCTCTAAGTTTTATGCCTGAACATTCTAGACTGAGAAAGGCCGAAAATTGAAGAGGTCATTGATTTATCAGTTTTAGATACTTCCATCTTTCTTTTCCTATTTTTTATTCTTCTGTATTTTTCAGTGGAGAAATATAAGTTATGAATTTTGAAGATAAATGAACTTTTTTTAAAAAACCGTTGAACAAATTTTCTAATCGCAGATGAAGAAAGACGATTTTGCAAAAAGTAAAAAATATCATTTCTTCATTCCTCTGTTATCTTCTCCTAAGCAAGCATTCAAGTCTTTATAAATTAGGTGGTAAGATAACTATCTAATAAACTATATGATGAAAATGAAGATTTCAAATAATAGTATTTTGCTTCGTAGTAATACTTCTCCTCATGAAGAGTGCCCTTTGTCCTCAAGGTCCAGTATCACAACTTGCTTTTGTTCTACACCGACTTCCGCTTCAATGATAAACACACTTAAGGACGATTTTTGCATCAAAGCCCCCCGGAAACCTGTCACGCTCCGAACCGAGTCTTCCGTTTGGATTCGTGACAATGCCATACACATGAGTTTGAGTTGACATGTATATACAAGGCTATAAAATATGTCGTATAAATTCATGAAATGAAACAATACTTTATTTGCATATAAAGAATATCCAACAAGGTTTAGAATTATAAGAATGTCATGACTAAATAGAAGTACAATTTTATTGCTCGATTAAAAAATCAAAAGGAGATTATTAATTCTAGCCCCAAAGTTTTTTTGCGCACGGTCTAACTATCACTTGAAAGAGAAAAAATGAAAAAAAAAAAAGAAAAAAAAAGTAAGCTACACACTTAAAAAGTAGATGATATCTCATTCTAATTATGCCAAATATTTTAGAATCATTTAAAATTTATATGTAGTTTTAAAATATCATCGATACATAAAATATCAAAAATATTTGAATCAATTTCAGATATATGACAAAATTTTCATATACTTTTTTTATAAACACAAATGAATTTCACATAATACATTGAATAACTAAGGTAACAATTAAACTTTGATGACGACATAGGTCAAAATGTTCCAAAGCTAAACATACAAAATTTGCTAATATTCACTTAGAGTTTTGGCCTAGACCCAAAACTTGTGCTTGCTGCCCTGAATTGGTTGTTGTCACTGAGTCTACTCTATTGAAGTTGCTCGTGACGTGCTGGTCCATTGCTTCTTTCAAAGTCCTTTGAGAGAAAATTTTCTTGTCAGATGAAATTTCTTGCAAAAAATCATGCGAAGAACCTGCTGTAAAATCACAATAATATTTTGCTGATTTGTTTCAATTATTTAATTTAATTTTATTTATAATTTTATTATTATTATTTATGATTATGTTTGTTATTAATTTATTATTTCTTGGTATTTGTTTAGGTTGGTATTTCCATAATTTTCTCTTAGTTTTAGATTTTTTTTTTTTTTTTTGTTAGCCACAAAGAATGAAATAATAGTAGAGTATTTTCAAGTTTAATTCCTTATTTTTGAGAGATTTGAGAGTAGGTTTCTGAAGAGATTTTCGAAATCCTTATTGTGAATCAATGAGAGGTTGATTTCGAGAGATTCAGTTATCATTTCGACATCATAGCCAAAAGCATAAGAACCTTAATGTTTGATATGTGCCAAAGCTTCGTTGCTATGTATATAATCCGTCGGTCTAGAACCCAATATCAACTCCTACACGAAATCATGCCATTTTATTTCCCTATGTTCATGCTTGTAAACCTCCTTGATATAAAACCACCACTGATTGGCCTCACCTTCAAAGTGGTATGCTGCAAAAAAAAAAAAAATCTTGTTCGTGGTATGAAATCTTGTTAAATATGAAAGTTTGTTCCGCACGACTCAACCCTTAATGATGTATCATCCCCATTGAACTTCTAGGTGATTTCATGCCACGAACAAGATTACACCCGATCCTACAGTCCTTGTGGCGTCCCCTTCACTGCTTGATGAAGATAATGAAGTTTACAGACTGCAGCTACTTGATGAAGATCCACATTGTGGTCTTCAGATTCCATATGAGGAATGAACTATAATAGTTGGACCGAGTCTCCCGATCCCTATGATGACCGCAACATTGCAAAGAGTCATGGTTTCTCGACTGCTCTCAATGTTATTTAGAGAATTTCAACCTGTTGCACTCTCTCTTGAGATTCTGGTAGACCTTGGAGCAATATGGTCACATTTAGAGGTCATATTGAATATCTAGAACTGTGAAAGGACTATTGGATCTGATACAAATTTGTGAGCAATATGGCAAGTCTTATCACTCACTCCCCTGAAATTTAGAGCCCACCATAAAAAATAGTGGAGTTCTCGATTGCCAAATAATAATAATAATAATAATAAATAAATAATAAACCAGTAGGACGGGTCAAATTTCCTCAACCCTAGTTATGATGCAAGATCAGGGAATTACAGAAACCATCTTCCTCATACGAGCAAAATGCGCCCAGGGAAATCGCCAATTTCAATTTCAGACCTAAAAAGGTACACGACTTTATTTCAATACAAAGCTTTAACAGCCACTTGATCTACTACTCATGACACAGTCGGTCAACTATTAATAGTTTGATAGTTAATTCTAATTTTCTATAAGTTAATATATATATATATATATTCACCAGTATCCCAAAGCACTGGCATTTGCACAAGATTCCATTGGCTGTCAAAAATAAGACTCCTGAAAGATAGAACCTGCTACTCGGAAAATTACCAATCCATATATCAAATAAACTTACAGAACAGTACACTTCGACATCCAATTTACATGGAATATTTCAAAATTGCAATCCCGATCCTGTCCGACAACCAAGGCTTTGCACAAAGCCGAAAGAACCGTCGCACAGAATATTCGCCAAAAAAATCATGTGGATCCCATATGACTGACTAGCTGTGCGAGCCTGTTTCTCTAGAGTTTTTTATTTTGCATATTATATTCAGATAGTCCATCAATATCCGTGAATTCTCCAGTTACCCTGCTCAAAAACATTAATTGATCAACCAAAACACTAGCATTGTGATAATAGGAAGAGAAAAAGAAGGCAATTCAACAGTTCGATTAAAAGGCCAGCGTGTTGAATATAGAGCAATTTATAGTATACTTTCTTTTTCCAAAAATCTCTACATGAAAATTGACAATGTAATGTTGAGGTCACAGGAAGGGCCCTGTAAATTAGTTTCTTATCAGATAAATTTTCAATCGATAACACGAGCAATATGATTTACTTTCTCCAAGATAGCTTATATTTGAAACAAATGCGAAAAAGAAACTCCATGGACACATATGCCAAAAAAGATAGCTTATATTTGACTTCATTTGACAGGTTTCCTATATTATCATCCGAGTCTTTACTGAAATCGAGCCCTTTTTGTTCCTGAACGTAGTTTTTCGATACAATATTCGGTACAACTTCCCATGTGAAGTGTTAAATAAAGATACTGACCTTGAAACACTAGAAACCAACAATTCCTAAAATGTGCGAAGCATGTTGAACAAGAAAATTTAATAGCAAGTTTTATCGGACCTGTTATATGACAAAAGGCCCTCACCTATCCTTCCAGCAACTTTATTCCGTACCTTACGGACACAAATCTGCAAGCAATGAAAGTTACAAGAAAATTTCCACCCAGGAAAAAACCAATAATGGCGATTTATGAACAAACTCAAAAAAAAAAAAAAGAACATGCTTAAATACTTTAAACTCTGGTGTATAACTTACTTGTACTTGATCCATGGGTCCCGCTGTAGGATCCCGGTTACGATGGACAACAATTCCATTGTCACATTTGTTTATGAAGTGTGCACTTCCACTTATATCATAGAGATTGGGAGGACTACCAACCCAATTATGCAACTATCAAGGGGAATGAATGAGATGAAATCAGAAGGAAAGAGATGAATTAGAAGAGTAGACTCATAGTGGACCAACCTGTCTAGGATGTGCAACGAACCACACATGGCAGGAGTGATGTTGGGCAAACCGTTTGACCTTGGTAAGCATCTGGCTCACATATTCTGTTTCCGTTCTGTCATAGAAAAATAATTCTAGCAATTCGTTAACTGAATACTGTGGAAAAAGGGGGAGAAAAAGAACCAAGATTAGATAGCATATTTTCATCTTCCAATGTAATGGTTTAAATGCAATAATACACTAGAGTTGATTACAACATGTCATACGTGAAAAAATTCACACTGAAAATTGCAGTGGTGCTATTGACAGGATGGTATTTCTAATCACTAGTCAATTTGAAGACCTTATTAGAATAAAAATTGAACAAAACACAAAAAAGACAGAACAAATTAATAGAGCGCCTGTTATAGTCCAAAATGAACCATTAAAACACAAAGCTGAACAGAAGGACAGGCCTAGTGATTTCTGAAAGAAAAAATCCTATTCATTTAATTTGGTGCTGAGTCCAAATATAAGGGCTGTATATTATAACAGAACCACTGAAGTACTCACTTTTTGTTTATCGGAAACAACAAATTTGTGAGCCTGTAGTTTCCAAGAGTTTTGAAGTATAAGTATCTATCGGTGATTTGTAGGCTCCTCTTTGGAAGGGACTTGAGGGCATATATGGGTCTATAGGTGTATGAAGAGGATTGCTTTTATGGGCTAAGGGAGCTTTCAGAATTTGCAGATCTGGTTTCTTGGAGTAGAGGATGGGAGTCTTAGTTGATTTTTGTGTGCAAGGAGGAGAGGTAAGTGTCTATGAAATGGGTTTTTTAGCATAAAAGGTTCTTCGAGTAACTGAGGTTGGGTCCTGTAGATACTACATGGGAAAATATTGGGATTTCTTCAAGGTATTGCCATGCATAGGTGTGGAGGAAGTCGGGTGGCATGCTTCTTGATCAGTATTTTTGGGAATTTTGTTTTTATTGATACTTGAGATAGGCAGAGAGAGGTGAGTTTGGTGCTAAGTATTAGTACCGCTGTTCGCGAAATTGTCTTCTTTTTTTTTTCCTTTTTTCTAGGCTGCAATCAAGTAGATGATATTGTACTTCCATCTCGACCATCTTAATGAATTTAATTTGCCTTTAAAAAGAAGCCACACCAATAAACAGGTCTTACTGGCTAGAAGAACGCTGATGATCAAGCTCATTGTATGGATCAATTACTAGTCCACGCACCCCATGCCTCAAAACTGCTGCTCTTGCAAGATCAAGGACCCAATTAATGTTCGGAAGAGAATCGTTTTCGCACCTATTTCAATGGTCATAGGGAAAACCAATTAAAAAGACACTAACATAAGAACTAGTAAAAGGAAAAGAAGATAAAGAAAATTGTAATAACAAAAGAAATAAGTTAGTAAACAATATTATCTAATTTGGAAAAGAGCAGACATCAAGAATATGAGTACATAAAATGAAACTTGTTCTCAAATGGTTAATCAGATAAGTAGAAAATGAATTCTCTACGGGAAATGCATGCAATCTATTTATAAAAAAAAAATAAAATATGATAATTACAACCTTAAAGGAAGATCACTAACCTAACACTTCCTTATTTAATTACAATCCTAATAAAATAATACTTATCTAAATAGACTAATAGATAGAGATACTCTCTTGTAAAGATTGAAACTTAAAATTATGCTTATATGTCTCTCTTGTAAACTCTGAGTTATCTGTCTCTATCAGAATGTCAACTTTCTACTAACAAAAATAGAAAGTTTGATACCAATGAAGAATGCTTTTGAAATATCCAATAAGCTATTTACCAGATTTTCATAAGATAGATATTCAAGGTTGTAAGCAAAGATAATTAGTTTCACAAGTCATATTTCATATATTACTTCTCATGCGTCTTGCTAAACCTTTAAATAACATACTTCTATAAACATAATTGTAATATATCACTTTACTCGTTATTGTATATTACAGAAAACTTTGAATTCTGCTTCAAATTATTCTTGCAATAATGGACCATCAGATCTTTCTTTCCTGGTATAATTTTTTTCCAGTTCCCTGCAGCATTTTTTTTTCTCTCTATTTTTTATGCATAAAAATTCTTTTGAAGACATAGTAAATGTTAAGAGTAATAGTAAATGTTTTAAACTGTAATAATCCGTCTCTATATCGGGCTGGATTTTGATACAACAATAGGGCTGATATTGGATTTTATGGACAAGCTTGGATTGCTAACTGATGAACCCTTACAAAGGTAAAAGCAATGGACACTATCAATGATGTGATGCAACAATTATTTGATGGATAGGAAGCATAACCGACAAACAGTTGCATGATAATGATGTATGACAGAAGACCTGCTACCGGAACCAAAAAAACTGGCCAAGTTAACTTACCTTATAAGATAGAAAGTATCATTCAGCCATTGCTTTCCTTGCTCCAGCTCCTGAGTACTCATCCGTTCTGCAGATTCACCATAACTATAGGCAAGAGGAGAGAATTCAAACAGAAATTTATATACAAGAAGCCAAGCAATAAGACCAAATTATCATTAACTAATCTATAGGAGTTTTCTAAGCAAAATTCTGTTTATTAATTCCTCAGTTTGGCCAATCGTTTTTATAGTAAGACAATATCGGAACAACCTGTTCCCCATTACCCACTTTTTATTAAACAGATTGCATCATGGATAGCATTGTCATAACTATGAGACACAGGGCCCGATCCCCATACAGGGACGAGTAGGGGCTAAAATTCTTTTCGTTTTATAGCTTGGACTCCAAACCATTTAATGAAACACAATCTAAACCAACTCATGTGATCATATTCGTCTTTTTCAATCGAAGCCTATAGAAAATCTAGGGAAACACAGTTTGTTACTAGTAGGAAACGTTTCAACTTTTCGAAGACCAACCAAAGATATTTAAATAATAGAAAAAACAGTTGATAAAGAATCTGACAGATTACATGTGCTGGGGCATTCAATTAAGAAGTTGATGTGAAAATGCCATTAGTGTCATCGAAAAGATGAGCTTGCACTCACCGAGCGGCAAAGAAAGGTTTCCTAAAGTGTTTCTCCAAAAGTTTCCTTGCGTGCTCTCGAACCTAATGGTAAACAGAACAGAGATTTTATTTCAAAAATAAGAGGAAGGCCTGAGTACACATAAGTGGTAACAATTACAAGATTAATTCAGCAAATGCAATAACAACTTAAAATCACGGCCTTAAAAATGCAAAATTATCTTTTAGCAGCATTATTGTTCACTCTGTTTCTCACAGAGACTAGCTCTGTACCACACAGTAATGCAGCAGAGAAGCAAAAGGACTGCCATAAAGAAATAGAATTCGGACAATGGAATCAGTATTTATGGAAGTGTATAAAAGCGCGGTAGAACAGATAGCTAGCCCAACATGATCCAAAACTGAACCAATAATGAGTTTCTCAACCACAACTACATGTTTGAATGTTACTCTGCACTAGCTTACCTTGTTCTCCATCGAACAGAGGGAAAATCTCCAACCAACACTTTCATTGAGATTACATAAGAGAGCATCTATCCACTCACTCTTGCCTGAATTAGGAATCCCTGTAACTACCGTCAACTCACCTGGTACAATCTGATTAAAATAAGTCAAGATAATAGTATCTCAGAACATATCTACACAAATAATCATATAAAATACTATAGAGGTTTTCTTGCCAATTACTCATTCTGATTACGTGAAAGCAATTTCGGGAAAAAATAAATTTGTAGAAATACAAAGACACAAGGTGTTTAGAAAATACTCATATATCAAAGACTTAACATGCTTACCTATTAAATCAGAACTCTAGAGTAATTTCCATATAGTTCCTTACAAGTTTACTACATCCGTATCAATATATTTATTTAGGATTTTTGTTCTTTTTGATATATATATATATATATATATATTAATATCCCACTAGCTAACGTATGTGAAATTGGGTGCCTGACTTGCATTAAGGGATAAAAGGTAAAACAACCAAGTGCTTGAGAAGTATAATGGGGACAATTTTAGCACATTTTAAATGTATTGGAGATAGTATTCTCTAATCATGGTTCTTTGTGAAAACTCGCCCCATCTCGTTTTTCACAGGGTTAAAGTGTGTGAGGGAGAGGAGATTTTAAATTTCATAACCAGTTAACTTGTTGCAGTAATCTGTACTTACATTGTATAAATCATTCAAAGCCCTCCATCCAGTTGAGACACCAAATTCATATCCAGAAACTCTATGATAATATGCATCAATTTCATCAAAGTAATCTCTGAAGTTGAACAATCCACGTATAGGATATAACTCCGCATTATCAATAACTTCCTTGAGAACACCAGGGCCATATAGCATGAGAACCTAAGCTCATATTAAGAAACATGGTAAGGGGTTGCTGTAGTATTTCCAAGGAAATACTGCATTGATAAACTACTTCACTTTTCTCCTGAACAAAATTTGCATGTAACCAATAACTTTAAGATTGATGGATGGGGATATACAAGAAAAAAGTTCCCAAAACAAATCATAGAGGCTGATGAATGGAAGTAATGTCTTGTTGCATGAATTTCTTTATTATTAGCTTGCTCTTTATCAAAAAAATGTGAGAATAATTTCAAGTGTATTACTACTCTTAATCAGAATAAACATTTGCAATCAAGGATGACCAAAGAATAAGGCTGTAGAACATAATCAGAAATTAAAAGAGAACTTATATTATTATCATAAACTATACAAGATAGATAATTCTCAATTAACCCTAAGTATGTAAAACAGAAGATGAGCTGCACCGGTAAGAAATTTCAGATATAGATTTTCAAGAATAAACTTTATATGTTCTGACAACGAATCTAGAAATTAATATTAGTAATTAATGGCTTACCTCATTGGCATCTTTGCAATGACTAGCCTCATTTTTTTTGGGCCATTTAACCCTCCAGCATCTGCAACAATTATGAAACACATAATCGCAAATCAGAATGTTTCAGCAAATGATGTTAAAATATCATCAAGAAACTTTCTGCAACCTCTCCCTTCCAAGGCGACGTGCAAGCTCCTCAGCTAAGGCTTGACCAGGAGTATCCCCATCAGTAGCAAGTACAATACGTGATGCCTATTAATTCCAATAATTTTCAAATTTGAGCCAACTAATTTCATAATAATGTGTTTTTATGGAGAGCATAAAGCTTTTTTGCCAACCTCTTTTAGGTACTCTTTGCAGTTCCACAGATATTGATACTTTGTGTCCTAGTTTTACAGAATAGATAAAAAATGCATCAGATCTAGATCTCACTGAAAAGTATATAAAATATAGGAAGAAAGTGGTATTTGTCATGCATTGGAACATGTGCTACCACATAACACTCCCTTCTATTGATAGAGTAGAGGCACCAAACTCATGCTCACTGAACTAAAATCTCTAACACAATTGAAGAAAATGACCAAAAACTTGGCTTTGTGGGATGGTGGGGCATGGGAAATTAGATAGATCAATCGTAGCTTTGAGATCAGGTGCCATACTACAGCTAGGCCATGCTCGATGGGATAAAAAACCCTAAGAACCAATGAAAAGCTCAAGTAGAGCCTCAGAATCAGCCCAAGCTGATGTGAGATCAATCATCCTAATAATTAGGTGATAAACTATATGATTGTCTATCCGGATTAATCGATGTCCATTCTTGAGATCATACGACAACGAACTGTTTGTATCTTTAGAGCTTTTAGCGACTCGAGTCTTTACTAACATGATCTATATCATGGTCTATAAAGTGCACAACTCAAGATACTAGACTTTATCATGATATGCATTTATAAAACATATATAATATTAATTCCAACCAAATTAATAAACATGATAAATAATATATGATTTTCATTAATAACAATAAATAATGTCTTATTAATATCTGCACAAAGATAGTATCACATAAAGTATTTGCCTCATCGGGTTAAAATCTGATTAGCTTGACGCGCTCATACTTTCACTTATGTCATAGAGGACACTATAAAGTAATCCTCTCACTCTACGTCATAAAACCTCCCACATGAAGAAATCCTCTCACTCCATGAATTAATCTTCCCGCATGAAGTAAGCCATCTTATGTCGTAAAAATCTTATCATAAGATCTTATGTTATGGGTGTGTTTATAGTTGTTAGGCCATTTACCTTTTGAGTAATCCTCATTCTTAAGCAACAATACACCAAACAATAGGTGAAATAGATACCAAAAATTACAAGATATTTTACCCCTTTCTTCATATAATTGGTCAAAATAAGAAGAAATATAAATATAAGAATTCATAATTAATAGGATGACTCGAACCTTTTCTTCAGGAGGCAAATCCTTTTGGGAAACTGACTGAGGTGCACCATCAGGAACACTCACACAATTACGGAAGCCAGCTTCTTCAAGTGCAAGCTTGTCAAATTCACCTTCGACCTAAAATATGAAAGAGGGCATAATAGGGCTTGGGAATATGAACGTCTTGAATATACTTTTATATTGGTATAATATATGCAAAATATGACATACAATGATAATATCACTTGCCCCCACAATATCATCCAACCCATAAAAGATCTTTTCAGTGTCCGCTTCCTGTCGATGAAAAGAACGACAATATCAAATTATTTCAGCATTAGCATCAAAATAGGACAACTCAGGAGCATAGCACACAAGGTATAAAAGAAGAATTTAGTTTACATCAACTTTTTACTTGTTTTTAATAAAAATGGATAGCCAAGGTGGTGATTATTAAGAGGTTAACCTGCCAAAACTTCTTGCTTACATCACGATACTTGCAGCTAACTAGTGCTCCATTGCGCCAATAAGTAAATGCAACTGCAAACTATGAAAGAAATTTCTAAAGCTGTAAGAGGAGCCATGTGCTTAGAACTTTAGATACTAGAATTTTTACAGGAAAAAAAAAACACTGATATGACTCTGGGGTTTGAAACCAGTAGTATAAATTGATTTGATTTGCATATAAAGTTTTGAATAGCCGGATCTAGTTGTCAGAAATATACAAAAAGTTAAACAGTACGTAATCCATTCTTAGAAGTTTTGAAACATCCACAGATGTTCAAGTTCAGACATAAATAATGCCTTTTCACATCCTCAGCTCTTTCTTATCTTGTAGAATAATTCGGTATCACACTCTTATCCTGATTTACTATTGCTATGTACCTGATCACCAGACCTTTTCTGCATGACTCCATTTCTTTCAACTGTTTCCTTTGATATATTTCGTTCCGCAAAATAAGAAACCAGCTGATATAAGAGACAGATCATTATGCCAGCAGCGAGAATATAAATAGAACCAAAAACAGAGAAAATTAAATTGATAGATTAACGAGCAGAAGACAACCATACATCCAAGCTCAAACTTATAACAAGAAATTTGAGGAGTAAGGACAAAACAGTGTTCTGCACTAAATGCAGTTTTAGAATTCATACTTTCTTGCATTGATGCTTCACTCCAATTTCGCAAGATCCCTTATTTTTAAACTAGAGCAAGCCGGATTATAATTTTGCATTACGTTGAACACTATCCCAACTAAGTGTGCATTTGACTCCACATTTTAGGAAAGGGAGTTTGTGCAAACTCTATCATGGTTAAGGTGTAAGGTAATTTGGCTATCCATTTGGATTGGGGAATGAGGCAACCTGGAGGTTCGAGGTCCCAAACTGAATTTTAGACTCAGACAAGAGTATTATACTTTGATAAAGAATGCAGACAAGACAATTAGGAATCATAAAATAGTAGGAAAAAAATTTCTACAAAGGATCGAAACTTGCATTTCACATCCGAAAAAATATTTTGCCTGCTAATAGCAAATGAAAGAAGAACACTACAGAGAAATTGAATGCATGAGTTGGGGGAAATCAAGTTAGCCAATAGGAATTTCTCAATGTAAAGAAATAAATCAACAGATCATCAATGATGCTAGCATATATATCTTAACATATATATCCATTCCCAACAACCCAGTTCCTCCATCCAATTGTCCATTATACAGAGATTCATAGATAACACATTTTAGTCATCTTCTTTGATACAACTGGTGATTAACTTTAACAGGAATGCAAGTTGAAATCATATAGAATGCAAATCCTGTAATTTTGTGAACTTTGGCCCATACACCAACCTTCTATTCTAACCAAAAATATCAACTCAGCGAATATCACATGACTTTATATATTTGTAATCTTTGCAGATGATGTTAAGAAAAAATGTATTATCTCTCTTTCCCAGGAGATGTCCATATCCATACAGTCACCACATATGTCGTCAAAACAGATATTATTCACCAAAAATGCATACAAAAAATTATGCTCATACAATATTAGAAAGAAATTAACTGCAAGTAATAGAAGCATGATACTGGATAAAGCATTTTTCCTTCCGGACCACAATAAATTTGCATCAGTTTTCAAGAATCACTAGAGAAAGATATATGAAAGGTACCAACCTCGTCACATAGAGGTTCTAGTTTCAGACCTTCCACCGTAATTTTTCTTTTGTTCATAACTGTATTGATTGGATCCAATCTTCTAATCGCCGACTTACTATCTGCAGAGGCCTGTTACCAATGCCAGAACACTAAGCCAAGTGAACCAGACATTCTACACTTAAAACATACTCTAAAATACTAGTATTAAGGTCATATCACAGTTGAAGGAGAGAGAACACTACCTTCATGTTTCCTTTCCACCCACATTTTCCACGAAAGCATATCCATAAAGCAGAACCTCTACAGATTGAGAAAAAATATTTATGGACTGCCCTCCAGGATTGATAATAAAACTTAAATAAGCATAAAAGAAAAAGACAAACCCATCCTGCGTGATAAACATGGACAAGGTCTTTTCCTCTGTATCGCCACCTTTGCACTGCGATAATGAAAACAACAAGGACATGAAATTCAATTGATTTTTAGCAATTGAACCTAATTTGAATTTTGACTTTAAGGTATAATAAAGAAAATCTTTATATCAACTCTAAGAAGTTCTACATAACAGGTTCTTACGAACATTTAATCAGCTACATTTCAACAAATTTGTCTATCCCTATTCTATCAAATAGATTTATCAAGGTTTAGTTGTACTCACATGAAGAACCAAATGGTACAGCTTCTCTCAACTCTAAGGGCAACTTGCAGAAATATCATTGAAACTACAAAGGACTGAGGGCCAAAAAACTGCTGCTGAATTTCTTACTATATAATACCAAATATCTCGTCCCATGATATACTTGTAAAACTTTTCGAAACTTTTTTTTTTCTTTTTACCAAAATTTAAGGTAACATGAGTTTGGATTTATAAGGCACAAGAGAGTGAAATTATAAAAAAGAAAAAAATAATATATATATATATATATATATTTGTCATTTTAACAGAAAATTTTAGTTTGAAGATTGAACTTGTATTAAATAAGGGGGAACATTGTATGATTTAAACCTACAAAAGAGCTAGCCTTTAAAAAAGAAAATGGAAAAAGAGATTAAAAAAAGATATATAGGAGGACACACCATCGGGCAGAGCAAGTGGTTGTACTGCCCTGGAATGCAAATTTGGCTTTCGATGTCAAGTTCCCTCAACTTCCTCTTCAAAATCTCGAATTGACTCAGCTGTTGATGACTCTTTTCTGGGTCCTCCAGATGGGCTGCAAGAACGAGAAGTAAGTTTGCGAAAACAGTCTAAAAGCAGCCCAAAATGTAGCAGCGGAACTTGGAATTTGCAGAAAAAGTATCCGACTACGCTGCAAAATATAAACAGATATTACAGAGTCACCTGGAGGTCGAGGAACACTGGCGTGAGAAGAAAAGGAAGGAAACCCATTCGTTCTCAGGCAAAATGACGGTAAGGGGGAGATGGGTTTTGAACCAAAGGCAGAGATGAGCAGTCTATTAGTGTGAAACAAGTGTGTATGAGAAGAAGAAAAAAAAGAAGAATGAGCTAGTGTGTTTAACAATGGAGTAGAGTTGAGCAAGTGGTTGGAGCCCATGAGAAGAAACGTGGACGAAGAAGGGAGAGGGGTGCGAAGATGGAGAAGATGAGGAAGACGCATATCAGTGCGTTTGAAGTGGAAATAATCAAGCGGGGGAAAATATCAGACTGGCTCCCGTCTTTTCGTTTTCATCAGGGTTTTCTTATTACGGTACCTACTACTGAGAGATAGGGCTCTGCTTGCTCTCGCATATAATTCCGTTACGTGCGCTCGGTCAAGGTTTTGGGGAAACCATAACGACATGTCGCTTTGGCCCACATTCAACTTCGCCCAAGGAAGCAGTAAATGCTTCAAAAGTCAAAAAACTTTTCGGATTTATTCAAAGTTAATTTACCTTTTTGTCTTTATATAATTCAATATTTATAAATTTATTTCTCCAGTTAACTTTTTAATTTATATATTATTATAAAAGAAGTTTTTAATTTTTTCGATATTTTTTTCGATAATTAAATTAACATATTATTTAAATATGTTAGTACTTATTAAAATAATATATGAAAATTTAATATTCTCACATCGACGATATATATTTAAAAATTTATCTCACAAATATATATATACATTTTTCATTTTTCTACCTTAGTGAGACTAAGGTCCTACCATTGAGATTGAGCCTCCATGAAATCTATAGAGCTTGAACTCCATTAAATTTCATAGAGCTTGAACCTCCATGGAAACCCATTAAGGTTCGACCTCCATATATTTTAAGGGAGCTCGAGCTCCATGGATTCCATGAAGTTTGAACATCCATGGTTGGACCATAGTGAAGGTAAGAAAAAGGAAAAAAAAAATCTTTATGGGGCAAATTTTAAAATTTATAAATCTTTTAAGTAAAATTATAGGAAAAAACTATGCATTAATGGGTTAATAGGTCTTATGAAAAAAAATTGTTTAACAAAAAGCATTCAAAAAAATTCTTTATAAACTAGTTTTCATATTTTATTTTTCTTTAAAAATTAATTAAAAAATATGAAATTATAAAACTATCCCCATCTTCAACCTCTGATTCTTCTAAATAGACCGTTCCAAAATCTATATTTTACATTTGCAACTTTATTTGAGTCGATCATACTTTATTTTATTTACTTATTTTATTGGTAAGCTTATAAACTTTGTTGCATTTACTTATTTTATCAGTAAGCTTCTGAATCTTACTGCTTCGAACGTGATTTGAATCGGCAAGTTTAAGTTTTTTGTGGTTGATTTCTCTTTGAATAGTTGATTGATTATCATAATCGGAAAAAAAATGTATATATCTTCTTTGTATTATATTTGTCTGTGATTCTTGTTCTGCAACATGCATAAAATAATATGTATTTAGTACTTCATGGCATGATTTGTCATCAAGTCATCGAGACTGTGATGCCTCATTCATCTTTTTGGCATAAGAAATTAAGTATTTAAGTCTTTAAGTGGAGATGTACTCCATGCCTTCAATAGGTGGACGACTTGACGTACTCGATGCTTTTAATAGGTGGAGTGCTCGACGAGATCGACGTCTCGACATATTGAATGCCTTCAAATATGTGAAGTACTTGATGGGTCAATGCCTCCAATATGCGAAGTACTCGATGGGTTGATAGGTCTATGGATCGACAAGTCGATGCCTCTTGTAATAGCAACATAGTTTTTTGACACATTAAATTAAATTGTGTTTTAAGTAGAATTAGAACTTGAAGGAGAAATATGAAGTGTAGTTTAGTAATTTTAGTTATTTGAATTGCATTGAACATCCCTAATGATCACATTGTCAATCTTTACATGTTTTCGTATTTAGAACCACTCCATATGGGGTTTGAACTGATTAGATCCATCGGAGGCCAAATGTGAGTTGATAACTATATCATATTACTTTTCAATGGTTTTAAGATGAATAAAAGATGATTATGTTGTTTTATGAGTTTTATTCTATATATTTGATTTCTGAAAGTTATTTGACTGAAATAAGGATTTCATGAATTAAGTTTTTAATTAATGTGTGATATGAATATAGTTGCTAATGTTATCAACTATAACTTATATAGCTTTGAAACATCGGGGTCAATCGGACCCATCGGGTCTTACATTTATTTTTTCAATTTTTTCTTCTCTTAATTCAAGATTAATGATTTCCATTTTTTTTTTTACAGAAATGGAGAGTTTTTTTTAAATTATATGCTTCAATGGTGAATGGAATGAGAATATGAACCAAAATGAGAATCAGAATTCATGGTATCATTCAAATCATAAAGACGGATCGACTGGAGCTTCGGTAGAATCTAATATTACTTATAGTCAGTTGTTGGATATCGTGTATGATTCTATCAACATTGATCAGAATGAATTTAGATTGAAACTATCATACAAGACTATTTGTACATTGTAGTTTTCACCGTCATATATAAAAATGACCAAAATGTGAAGGAGTTTATCCGGTACTTCCAATGTAAAGAAGAAAAAATCTCCACTATATATTATGTTGCTTCTGAAGGTGAGAGGAAATTCATGTGGTGGAGAGCGTCATCAATTTCCTAATCCTTATAATGTTCATAGTCTTTGTAGGAGTGATATGCCTCATATTGATAATCCTCAAAAGGATTATAGGAGTGACATATATGTGGTTGTTGCTACTAATCATGATGATTTTTTTGAGAATAGTTAAGATAGTGACATAAATGACATCAATGATGAGGATGCAAAAGAAAGTGATAATGAAGAAACTGAGAATACAGAAGAAAGTGATGATGAAGAGACTGAGAATGCGGATGATTATGCCGAGTGTGAGGGAAAGGAGGTAGAACATAATATTAATAATGACAATGAAGTCAACCTTGTGAATTAGGGGTACGATGAAGTTTTGTCTTTTGATATTTAGATTTCTCGTGTGATGAGAGAATGCAATTATATGACTGCTGCTTTTGCTAATGTTAATAATTGTATTGTTTTAGATTTTAGTATTGCAAGTTCGCTTCCTTTTCTTGTAAGAAATTACTTACAGAATGATCGTTATGGGCTTCCTTATTTAATAATATAATTCTTTTGTTTTTTAATATTATGCCTAATTAATAGCTCTTTTCTTTATAGATTAAATAAATAAATATATATATATATATATAATAAAATAAAGTAAAAAAAAAAAAAAAAAAACTCATTATATTTGCCATGAATTAATAAGTCGCGTAACATACAAATAATATTGATTCTCCATATGTTTACTAAAAAACAAGGGTTTTGTATTAATCACTCACCAAAGTATACCATTTGTATAGTTTGAAATACTAATGACAAGAATTCATATAGTTTGTATTAAGAGTCTATGTGCTAGAAGGTATAAGAAGATTAATTATTAATTATACCGTGAATTATTGAGGAATGTTGTCGGTTAGGTGTATCCATCCATGGCTGTTGATTAATTAGAATGAAGAAAAGCATGAGCAACTCAGTCCTAATGGGGTTCTCTACTTCCCCTTGAAGGATCATTGCAGGCATTGTTGGAAATGTAATTGGGAGCAGGAAAACCATTAGACATGACGAAACGGGATTATAACATTGATTGAATCTTGGAATTAGTTCCGAGAAATGCGGCTACTTGCCACCCCTTTACTTTTTCCATCACTTGTTTCCGGAAAATGACTTTTGCAAAGGTTTGCCTTTTTAACTCTTGAGATGAGGATACAGTATTTATATGTATATTTTATATGCAATACAATATAATTTAAAACCTTTTTAGTTATAGACTATCTCTATCTCTGCCTCCCTCCATCTTGTTGCATATGGAGAAGGGCTGTTTTGTGGGAAAAGTCAGCGACGCTCTCTCTCTCTCTCTCTCTCTTCAGAAGAAAACTAGAAAACCTTTCTTATTTGCTCTTTGGCCTCCTAACAATCAAGACCTATATATCTTCATTTCTTCTCCAGAGAGAAATTAGCCCTTCCTTTTCCCTTTACAAGTACACCATCAAAATCAAACCCACCAAACTTATAGGGAAAACAAATAACCAATAAGAATTTTCATGCCCTTCAACGTTCCTTAGGTGCAAACATATATTCCATTACTCCAATTAAGAAAAGATTAAAAAAAAAAAAATTACAGTCTTAGAGATCATATCTCACTCGTTTTATCGAAACAAGTAATTAATATGATCAGGTACTGCAGCTTGTTTCAGATGGACAGCAACTACCAAGGGGATCTAACCGATATACTCATCGCAGCTGGAGGCGGAGTGAATCATCATGTCAACCCTTCTCAAGATCACGATCACGATCATCATCATCATAACCAGTTAGAGCCTCAAGTCAACCGTAATTCAGAGTGGCATCTATTATACCCGTCTGATCCTATGAACTGTGGAGATAATTTTGGAGATCCATTTTCAACCATGAGGGATCCACTTTTTCATCACGGGGGTGATAATAATTTTCCAGAAGCAGCAGCTTCCAGCACCGTAATCACCGGTCAAGCTTATGATCACGATCATGCTACAACAACTACTATTCCTAGTAATAATAATATTCTTTCTCATACTACTAGAGTAGTTAATCTTCATGATGATCAGGATGAGGATCACATGAAAAGGCCTTGTAATATATTTTCTAGGATGCTTCAGATCTCACCAAGCAGCACCAGTAAACTGGCAGTGACTCCATGTGATTCTTCTTCTATGCTTGTCAATTCACCGGCGCCAGTCAAGTCATGTGCTAATATTGTTCCTACAGGCAATCATGTGATAATTAGTGCAAACACCTCTAATAAGGGCAATAGCTTAGTTGAAAACAACACAGGGTTGCAGATCTCTTCTCCACGAAATCCTGGTATTAAGAGAAGGTCAGAATTAACCCCATGACCTATCATCATGTATATATACTTGTATGCGTTATATGATTGATTTCATTTCTACCCACTACTTGTAGATAATTAATCCCACGTAGAATTTTACTAGTGAATTTAACTGTTGGATTTTTGGTAATTGTCGAAAATGCGTTCTTAGTGCATCTAATTTTCTCCTTCATTAATTAATTAGTTGCCTAAAAAGTAAAATTCGGGATTTATGACTATCTATATCATCAACATGATATCTTTGTATATATGGTTAATTAGGAAGAGCCAGGGAAAGAAGGTGGTTTGCATTCCGGCTCCAGCAGCAGTGAGCAGCAGGCAAACGGGTGAGGTTGTTCCTTCTGATCTTTGGGCATGGAGGAAGTACGGACAGAAACCCATTAAGGGCTCTCCTTATCCAAGGTACTTAAAAGTTACTTAATCTCATTTATTATGATTATTAGCAAGAAAAAAAGGCATTTCATTATTTAAAAAAGCAGAAACACAAAGAGGAGCCATGGACAGCTTCTGCTTATACATATTTTTCTCTAACTAATCACGTCAATATTTATGGTTTATATCTTTTATCGCATGAGTTTATTAAGCTCTTCGTATTACAGATTTTTATACGAGTTGCATCAGTTGGTTGCTTCTTTGGGAAAAAAAAAAAGTACCTTTACAAAAATATGTAACCATGTGGTAGTCGTAAAACTTTGTTGTTTTCTGATTAATACAATATAGTTTCTGTATGACAAAGCCATTAATGCTTGAGCTTACTGCTATCACGCAAGATTTCCGGAGAGATCGATCCCTACCCTTCAGGCATGTGCATGGTTGCATATAGGAACATTTAATTGCTATTTGATCTTTAACTACTACAATTGTTTTCCACAATTTCTTAATCATAAAAAATGTAGATACCACATGACATACAATCAATCTATCATGCAAGCAGAATGTTATGGTTTGTTCACATCTACTAGATCCTTTTCCGTATTGTGAGAACGAATGAAACATCATCCATGAAGCAGCATGACACTAATACTAACATTTTCACACATGATAAAGCAAACTTTCGATACAATCTCCAGGGGATACTATAGATGCAGCAGTTCAAAAGGTTGCTCAGCTAGAAAACAAGTCGAGCGGAGCCGGACTGATCCAAATATGTTGGTCATTACCTATACTTCAGAACACAACCATCCATGGCCCACCCAAAGAAATGCTCTCGCTGGCTCGACCAGGTTGCAGCCGTTGAAAAACAGTTCTGCTCCCAAGAGCTCTTCTCTAGGTTATCAACATCAGAAGACAGCTCCAAATGATGATCAAGAACAGGACACTCATCACTTAAGTGACAACAATGCGTCAAATACTAATGCGTCTGTTAAGGAAGAGATAGATGATATGGAGAAGCAAATAGAGAGGGATGATCTATTAGGAGAGTATATCACTGAGAAGTTTCCATATGGGTCCAATGTCAACTCTGACCAAGACTTCTTTGCAGAATTAGGAGAGATAGACATTGACCCTTTAAAGCTTCTGTTCACTCAAGGCTTCTCAGAAAACGAACAAAAAGATTCAAAAGCCTTGGATCCATTCAGTCTGTTCGATTGGGCAGGAGATGACAATGCCAACGCCAACATAACGCCATTTGATGAATCCAAGAAAGGTTTATAATAAGAAGACCAAAACAAAAAGGCACTAAATCTCATCATAATATTGTGATTTTTTTTCCCCTTTCTGTGTGTGGGGTAGAATTAAATCTACTTTTTCAACCTTTTTTTTTTCCCCTTTTCCTTTTTTTTTTTCCTTGTTATTTGTTTACCACAGCAGTGGTGGGGATAATGAGGAAAAGAAGTAGAGAGAAAAGGAGAGTGCTCGTTGACTGGAAGCGGTCTCAACGATCGTGTTCCACATTCCGTTTGGGAATATTGGTGGATGGGACAGAAAGTTGAGGAACAGAAGGTTTCTACAGATAAAACAAGTACACCCATTGGGGACATGACTAGAAAGCTCAGGAGCTTAATTGATCTATAGATGGGACCTTACCTTCCATCTTCTCAAGTGGGATAAATTATTCACATCCCATTTAGTCATATGGGTGGCTATAATTTTTTTTTTTTTTCCTTTTCATTTTCATTTTTTTTTTGTTAATTGTGGAGAAAGAAACGAAAACAGTGAAGATGACAAAAAAAATACAGGCCGGAGAAAAAAAAAAAAGGCCAAAAGCTCGACTTTTTCCGATCAGTCTCTCTTTTAGGGTGCATAAAAGAGAGAATTACATTCTTCGGGTTCCTCAGCTTTCTGTTTCTTATACTATCCATCCATGATCCAACTGCTGTTTGATTTGAATATAATTTTATGTCAATTGTCTTCTTTGTTTATATATATTAAGTGTTAAATGATTTTTTTTAGTGAGATCATATGAATACTGCTTTGCTTCCATATTTTACTCCAATTTTTTTTTTGGTGGTTCCCCCTATTCCGTGGTTCGAGATAAAATAAACCCCCCCAACGTGGTTGGCAATAACAATAGTGCATCCACGTAGTACGTAGTTTTAATTTGTTTGTTTATCAGCCGTTTACAATATCTTTATGAAAATATTATTTTTTTCATTAATTTTTTAAGAATTAATCTAATTATTTATTTAAATGATTTTTTTTTATTTATATTTTTTAAAATTTTATTATGTCATTTAAAGTAATTTAACTTAAAATTGCTTATTTTATAATTTTTTTTTTAAAGTAATCAAACATAAGATTTGGTGGAAAATCAAATCAAAATAAATCATACATATTTATTTTATCATGCAATTAAATAAATATAATAAATTATCATTATTTTCATTAAGTTCTATTCTTACTTTCATTCTTTTTTCTATTATCATAAGATCCTCGAAGAATCAAATAAAATTAGCTATTGATAATAATAATAATAAGAACTACACCACGTCATTGAAATGTGCTTAACAATTTAAGTATTGAAAGTTATATACTTATCAAGCGAAATCTTTGAGCATGATAAGATATATAATTTGGGTGTATTTTTTTTTAATGTCATGATCTAATATTAGCAATATTATTTGATTATTCATTTAATATAAAATATTTTTTTAATATTTTTTAGTGAATATTATTTTATGTTTTATTATTATTACATATTATGATAAATTCTTAGATCTTATGTTATATATGCACTTGAAATTATGATAAGAATCTCATTATTAATCTACATACAATCCGACAGAGAAAACTAAGTATATTTAAAAATTTTGGGTAGGATCATATCATGTAGGCTAATCCTTCAAGGTCATGACTATACAATTGATTGTTATATATCCGTCGAGCCAACCAATTAGACCCAATGGGGCGTATAAAGTTAAGAAGATAAGAAGTACCATCTTCCAAAAGAATTTTTTGTGACTATAGTATATTTAAAGTAAAGATCATTCCATCTTGCCAAAATCCTGATTCGTCCTATGATATGGTTTAACTCTTAAATTCTAATAGAAAAATCATATAAACCATAATAGCTTTTATTGAACACCGGCAATGTATTTACAAAAAACTCATTTTCATATACTACTTTGCAAATATTCCTTATTCAATTAAATATATAATTCATAGGATCTATTTTCAAATATGGAAGTGATGGATTCCCTTTTGATCACTCACAACCTTCATGTATAATATTACATGCCCAATAATAGTTCACCATTTTAAACCCTAGGCTAGGGCTAGTTGGAATGATGTCAAAGCATGAAACCTGACACACAAGATACTATAGTGATCTCATGTCTGAGAACCACATGTAATATAGTCATTAGATAACGATAATTAATAGTTAGTATTAATTACCATTGGGAACTATCTAAAAATCATTTTCGTTACCTTTAATCTCTACTAAGCACTCATATAATCATCATGATGTTCCACCAATACTAATGGCCTTGAGATTGGCAACCCTAAACATTTTTTGTGATGAACTATGTAATTGTCTATCTAGATCATCAGTGTCCATTTTTGAGATCTTATGACAATGAGCAGTTCGTGTCTTAAACTTTATGCATCTTAAGTCTCAATTAGCATGATTTTTATCATAATCTCCAAAGCGCTTAACTTAAGATATTTGATTTTGTCATGATATGTATTTATAGAACATAGTATATTAATTCTATAAAAATCAATAAACATGATAAATAATTACTAACTTTAACAAATAAAAACTAATAATAATATTTATTATCTTGTTAATATTTTCATAAAGATCGTATCACATAAAGTTGTTTGCCATATCAAGTCAGAAATTAATTGGCTTGACAGACATACACTTTTACAATGAACATGGTGGTGCTCCCACTAACTCTAGTAAAAACTTAGGTAATCCACTTTCATAAATTAAAAAAAAAACTTTGATTTATAGTTTAGATTTCTTTTTCTACGGATGTTTTCTTAAATCAATAGATTAAACTTTGAACATAACTTCTTTGTGCTTTCTTATATGAAAACTTCAAATTGTATCTCACACACCTGACATTCCTTATCCCAAATAAGGAGGTGAAGTTTTTCATATTGCATCAAGTGTTAGTCTTAGGAATCATAATTCGTTCTTTCGAAAGTTCCTCTTATGTGAGATTTTAGTAAGATATGATTCTTAATTTAATTATTAATTTTATGGTACTCGTAATTTTTACAAGTATTCTCTCACTCGCACTGTCTTTTTAAACACTCTTTCTAATAATAATTTTTTTAGGTTAAAAAGACGTCTTTTAGCTTAATGAAATTAAAGAAGATACATATTCTAGTCTCTACTAAGAATGTCCCATAAAATAACATCTAATTAACTTTTTGTCTCTAATTAATCTATATCATGCATTTAGCGAGAACTAATCGCCTCGAAATCTCATATAGTGGTATGATTATGTATTTTTTTATCCATATCCTAAATAGATTTAAACATGTTCAATGTGTAAGTCAAATCGGACCATATCTCATATTTTTCTATTTCTCCATACCAATACATATTCACAAATGATGTTTTTAGAGTACTTTATTGAATGAGAATCTTATTCTCAATTAGATATATTTTAAGAAACTTTCAACATTAGTATTTATCTAGATGATGTCATTAAAGAGTAACACTTATGTTTATTTTTTTTCTATCTTATTTAATTTCTTATTCCTTTCTCATAAATTCAGTTTTCATATGTCTTCAAAAAACTTAGAATCTGAAATTTTAGTAAACTTAATCGTGGAAATAATGAGAAGGAAAAATAAATTCCCTTTTAGTATTCGTCGTTATCAAACTATCCCCATGTATTAGATTTTACAGCAAGATCGATTTCTCTTTAAAAAAAAATTGAAAATAAACTTGATTATTCCTAGTTGATAAGCTTTGGTAATTGATTTTTGATTCATAATAAAAAAATGGAACAACATATATTATTACACTTATCATTTTGGTATGATCAATCGATTAATGCTAATAGTTAGTTTGATCAATAGCAAATCTTTTTAGTTTCTTAAATTTGATTCAAACTAATATTATCTTATGTTTTTGATATATATGCAACCAATTTAAAGGGGAAAACTTGAACCTACTAGTTCTACTACCGGTTGTTGAAAACTTGACCCTAAAACTACTTATCGGAGTAGAAGATTTGAACTAAAATTACGAATAATTAATAATAATTAAAAAATTAAGTCATAAATATTTTTTTTTTATTATTGCTAGTATTTATAATTATGGAGGGATAACTAAAATAACTAAAAAGAAAAAAATAATTAAAAATTAGATAATTACAAGTACAAATGATTTGACATTTTTATCGTAATGTTATTATCATTTTCTTTTTGGTGGATTTCCTTATACGTAATAGTTTGGTTAATTTGAATGATCAAATTGATGACACCGACCTATATTTCGTGACATGACACGTTTTTGAATCTATCCTGCCTCAATAATAATACCATTGAAATATACTCCTCTAGCTGTGAGCATCTCAACATTTCCTTTGCCTTCTTAGGCTTGGGATTCTGCAAAATACTATTCTTGTCCAATGCATCTTTCAGTACTACCCCCGTTCCTTCTTCCATTTAGATTCTCCTAAACACTTGCATTTTTCTGTGCTGTATCATATTTTCCTTATTCTATACACATTTTATTAACCCCTTTCCTCTATTTTCACTCATACGCACATGTTCAGACTGTTTCAAAATCGACTAACTGGATTAAAACTAAATCAAATTGCTAGCTCTAATTAATGAATACCTAATATCAATTTTATGAACTGTTCCAAAGAAAAATTTTATTAGATTATTAGAACCTCTTGATTAGTCCCAAACTGACCCCTACGAACAAAAATTTTAATGTGGTCAGTCAACACACCGTATCCCACCACAGCAAAGTTGTATTATGAGTTTAATTATTGATTAATGAATGGTTTGAGACAAGATATAGAGCACTTGCTTTTAGCGTTTCTGGATGATTTTAGCCTATCAAACTCACCGGAAGAGAACAAAATGAAACTGGGATTCTCTTCGCAAGTATTCTACTAGCTTTTTGTCCAGCTTTCTATAAGGAATCCCTATAATCCTGCCATGTGAAGCGGGGCCCATATTTATTAATAAAATATAGAGACAGATTCTCTTTCTTTTCATATCACTATTACTAACTTTGGCCCCCCAAAAAAAAAACAAAAAAAAAACTTCCCTGTAATTTATGAATAAATTAATTAACTAAACCAATATATATAATATCGAATTTGAGTCCCCATGCGAGACGCTTGCTGTAACTGAACTATATCGATCTTGGCCATTGAAACCGTGTACATATGGATGGATGGCTAGGATGATATGCTCCTCAAAGTCAAAGGTGGTCCACATCAAATAGCTACGTACCGTTATTGATCAAACTGGGTTCTTGATCCGATCGTCAGTAATTTAAAAAGTAATAATAATTGCACATAACGTGTGAGCAAACCGGAGTAATTATAAGTTGTTTGTCTCCGTTGGTTTCATTCTAGCTCCATTTTTTTGTCCTTTAGGTCGGAGATTTTTTGACCGAGTCGTTTTCTCTCTCTTTGGCAATGAAGTTCCCTTTTAGCAACCAAAAATAAAAAATAAAAACCAGAGTAATTATAAGGTGTTCTTATTTATTTTGATTTTTAACCATTCATGATAATGTTGCATTGTCTCTTTGGTTGTGTGTTCATCCGCATGTAACTGTAGCTTAACCCTACAAAATTTTCGTGCGAGCGTGGAGCTCTTTGATTCTTCCTACAAACCACAGTGGCTAGCTCCTAGCCCTCGGATTGGCTATTGAAAATTTTGTAAGGGCAGGTGCACGATGAAATGTATGCTATTTTTAGACCTTGATTGGGATGCTTATAGTTTTTAAGATGTTTGACTAAAAGTTGATAATGTATGATGGATTGATGTAAACAAAGAGAATAAATAAAATGGGTGATTATAGTTTTTGATTGATGGTAAGAAATTATGTTTGGCAACGTTCTTAAGAAATTGTTTTGGCACAATGATCCAACTACACAATTGCCCAAAGCCATAAAAGTCCACTGGCACAACGACCCAACTACACAATGGCATAATGACATAGTAGTACAACATTCTAAATGGAGATCTTCAAATTTCCACATCTAAATCCAAATCGCTAAAACAAAATTTTCAGATCCGATATCTCAAAGGAGGAGGCACCTATGAGATTTTGGGCTAATTATAAGTGTTAATAATGTAAGGCCCAAAAGATTGACAAGTGCGCCAATTTAGTTGATGGACTACGTATGGGTTTAACCTTTAAATTCTTGAACTACTTCATCGCGGTAGAAGATTGGAACCAGAGAGTTACGAACAAAGTAAATATATTTCATTAATCAACCAAAAACATGAAAACAACCCTACTTCTTTACTACTATTTCTAATGAAGACAACAACTAATCACTTAAAAAAATACTCTTATGAATACTATTAACTAATCAAATCTTAATCAACAAACAAATAATTAAAATACTAAAAACTAAAGATAAAGATACTAAACATATTTAATTAGGTCTTTTGATTCTCTTTCACCACATTCTAATATTGTCATCTTCTGAAAAATAAACATTGTTCCCAAGGTTTAAGTTGTAAATCAACTGGTTCCCATGATGGTTTCTACTGCTCCAATTTTTATTGTCACTTGATGATATGAACAAATAAACTTGTTAATCATCTTCTTGATCTCTTCAATTTACATCTTTGTTCAAGTAAGATGATGTATGTGATCACTGTTTATGACGACGAATCTTCTAAAAAGAAAAGAACTCTTTTACCTTTCTGATGAAACTTGTTAAAATGTATTTTTAGAAAGCTGATGAAACTATTGTTTTGTTTTATCAATAGTGCTTATGGATAAGTATACTTATACAATAGTTCATATATTAATATATTTATGTATATATATATATATATATATGTATAATATTAGTGTTAACTAAGTGAACTAGTTAGTGCCCTCGAATCTTCGAACCCATACAACCAGATTTCATAATCATGTATATGTTAAATACACGTATAGGACCAGTTTTCATACTACATGCACTGATATTAGTAATAATCAGTTTAATCTGAAAAATTAAGAAAAAAAATCAGCACCAAAACATAACCACGTAAACATAATCCAAACAGTATAAAAAATCAGTACCAAAACATACTACATGCACTGATATATGTTACGAATCGAAGGATTGTTGAAGGTCGAATTAGGGCTACCCAAAATAAAAATCGTCCCTCTTCTTCTTCTTCAACAGTGTCTGCTCTCCGACCGTGGGTGCTCTCCGACTGTTTCTGTTCTTATACAGATCAACAGGCCAAAAAACGGTTTTTTCATTGCATCGGCCAAAAACGGGTTTTGAAGCTCAAATTCGGTTTTCAGCTACTAGTGACACCAATTTTTTGTCATCATTGACGAAACGGTTTTGAGAGTTGATGATAAGAAATTTGTTGCCCAGCATAGCCAATATACACTTACATAAAGCGAGAAACTAATTTTCTTAAAGGGAAAATGACACTAACATTAAGCAAAGGCAAGCACAACATATAGGGATCTGGAAAATGGTTTTCTAATCATTGGTACTAAAACAATAAATTTTTTTTTTTTTCTTTTCTCAACTTCTAAACAAGGGAATGTTTCCTTGTCTCGTTATTGAAAAATACAGCTAACCCCACAACTACCTCAAACTAGTTCATGTAAGAAAGATTAAATCAAGGGGAGGCAAAAAAATTCAGTAATTGCCCTAGAAGGGCTCTGATGTTCTGGGACCAGTAACTAGAAACAGTCCCACATCAGTAAACTTCAACATGCCATTGTTTGTTCTTCTTAAGCTTGGAAAGCTTCTCTTCCCACTTCTCTCCTCGTTGCTCAGCAACTCTCTTCAAAGTGTCCTGGATCCCAGGCATCATTCCTTTAAGCCCGCAAAAGTAAATGTGGGCCCCACAATCTAGAAGCTTGAAAATCTCATTACTATATTCTTCTATCTTATCTTGAACATACATTTTACCTCCACTCCGATTTTTTTGCTCCCTACTAAGGGCTATGTCATAGCGGAAGTTATCAGGATAATCCTTAAGATACTTGCTGAACTCATCATCGTATAGTAGACTATCTGTATTTGCAACCCCAAGAAACAGCCATGCAAGGCCGCCAAATTTGAATTTAGGAACATCTTCCATGAACATGCGACGGAGGTAGCCTCTATATGGAGCGATGCCAGTGCCAGTGGCAATCATTATGTGGGTTGCATTTGGGTCATCTTCGGGCAAAAGCATTATCTTGCCGGCAGGACCTACCAAGAAAGCATTGATTATTCTTGGATTAGGAAAAGAAGACAAGTGTAGATTAATTATCAAATATATATATATTTATATATATATATATATTGGAGAGTTAGGAGTGGATAAGGTTTGCAGTTTGAAGTGCCAGTTACGGCCCATTCCACAAAATGTCAGTTAACTCCAATCACTACAAAATAAAGTTTAGTTTCTCTTGCCTAAAAATTGAAATACGGATTTCCTATCGGAAAAGTCCAGTTTAGAGATCTAAACCGAAAATCAAGAGATATCAAGAAAGTCTTGATCAAATTAACATTACCAGTGATCTTAATCTTGTCACCAGGCTTTGAGTTGCATAGATAATTACTGCATACTCCATTCTTGATGGGGTCTTCTTTTCCTGTCTCGGGATCGTAATAAACGGCACGACGTACACATAAACTGGTTGTATTTCCATCGAAAGAGTCACCATACCTAGAAGATGCAATTGAATAAAGCCGTACGTTGTGTGGACTCCCTGGTTTTTTAGGATTTTCACCCTGTGATCCAACAAATGTTTATGAGATTTGCAGCTGAAAGGAAATGATACTAATAATTATACAAGATCTAAGATTGAGAAGGAAATGATATCATTCTTCCTAACAAAAAAATATCCGTATCATTGTTAAGAAAAAGAATGAATAATAAATGCCATACTCAAATTTGAGGATGCAGTTCATATAATCAAGAATAAAATGAAAACAGTCCCGGCTTAAGAATTTTAGTAGTGAAATTTCTTATAAAGACAACAACTACTTACAGGGGGTATCACACCATAACTCTGTCCTTCCCAATATGGGACATTGCCACCATGATCAATAACAATGTGGCAAGTCTCACCAGGAGCTTTTGGGCCCACAAGTCTCTCGACCGAAACAATTGTTGCTGTATAAGGTTCCCTGGGTTTGTATAAATTTAATGGAGGGTCTGAACCATCTTCATATTCTGTAGGGGAAATTGCAACTTTACTTTTTCTCGATTGTTGCAGTGACATGGAAACAATTTGCAGATTTCTTCTTGATCGTGGATTGTTTTTCTTCAAGTCCAAACTCAATATGGGGGCCCATAATTTTTCAGAGAAATTTAGGTTCACTGACTGCAGAATAAATAAGAGTTTATTTAGCAAAGAATTTAAAAGGCAGGAGCTAGAAACTAAATATGAATGACAATAAATATATGAGTCCCATATCGTCGCGTTGAAAACTTTTATCATCATCATCATCATCATCAAAGCATTGAAAACTTTTTATAACTAAAAAGAATATGCAGAGATGAAAACATTTAGGAAACGACCTATAACTTTTTCTTACCATATACATACTATGAAGAGTCTATCAGGATGCCTTCCTCGATGAAATTAACCATACTAAACAAATGCTAGAGTCACTGTTTAAGCCCAAGGAACTACGCACTTGGGACATAAACAGGAAGAAGAAACTCATCATGACCACCATTTATTGTTTGCTCATCAATATCTAATTTCATGTAGATGAATTTTAATTTCACAATCTAATTGTATTCATAACATATTCGTATCCTATGGATTTCCAGTCTAGTTTGGATAGTAAACAGACAAAACATATACAACTCTTGAATCTTTTTAAGATGAGGAAACAAATAACCAGAAAATTGAGATGGATATTGCATATGAACCCCAAACGAAGGGTCAATATTTATTTCTGGTTGCACAAAAAACAAATAGGCATGTACAAAAAGGTTGCAAAGAAAAATACAGAGTAAGAGATAGTGACATATAGAATTGACTTAAGATCTTCAAGATAAGGAGGATTAAGACAGTATTGTACATTGTTTCATGTCATTATTTGAGGGTTGTTTACAAAAATTCACCAACAGCACAACAAATAATTTCTCAGATGTTAGTCGTATAGAAATAAAAGCAGATTTATTAGGGGAAAAAAAAAGAGCTTCATCTTACTTCACAAAACTATTTTACAAATATGTGTGTGCCCAATGAATTTCAGACCTTTCCTTCTCAGTTTTCAAGATCAAGATTATAAAAACTTTGGTCAAAATAGGGAAATCTCAAAATAGATCTTAAAAAGTGCAACTAATTAAAACTTTGTCTCCACCTATGATCCAAATCATCTTCAACATCATCAGCAGTCAGAAAAGCAACAAAACAATTGATTTAGGTAAATAAATTCATCAGAAAAAGGCACAAAAAACCAAAAAATAAGAAAATAAAATTATGGAAACCTTAAACAAAGATCTCCTGAGAGATGAATCGTTTCCAGCAGGAACAGTAACAGAAATCTGCAAAAGGAAAGGGGGGAGGAACATTAGAAAATACTAATTACTCACTGATGGTAAAACGCATTGGAGAATAAAAAACGCATCAGAAGTAAGACCAAAAGCTCCAAATCCCACATTTGTTGCATCCCTAAATGGTTTCAACTAAGCTCAGCGAAGATCAACTAGGAGTGGAGATCAAAGAATAAGAGTCAAACCTGAAAAAAGGTCGAACAAGCCATGATCGGATGATTGGAAGCTACAGAAGCTGTGGGTAAAGAATCAGCAATGTGTTACTTCAAAAAGAAAGTGAAATATTTGAAGTCAAAGAGGGGTTTTTATAGGATTCTAAATGCAAACAGCGAAGAAGAAGGTGAGTAGTTGGGTTTCTGACCCTTTGGAGACAGGGAAAGGGCGGTTTTCGGAGTCGGGTTTTCCCTTGTCAAACTATTATTGGTTTTACTTTCAAACTATATGAATAGTGCAGTCCGATCTTTGACCAATAATCTTAATTTACCTTTTTATCCTTTTTTACTGCTGGTTATCGGTTTATCGGTTCTACTACGCATTTTAGAGTGGAGTGGATTGTACG
The DNA here is from genome assembly GCA_027186245.1 of Coriaria nepalensis. Taxonomy (NCBI): domain Eukaryota; kingdom Viridiplantae; phylum Streptophyta; class Magnoliopsida; order Cucurbitales; family Coriariaceae; genus Coriaria; species Coriaria nepalensis. Next base: position 8,630,192 of record CP114486.1, on the reverse strand, counting down.
GACTCGTTTACATGGCGTCAATACAGTTTATGGAATTTTGGACCATCTGATATAATCTAATGTACTTGGATAAATTATGTTATTTAAGGACGAAATGAATTTAAAAATAATCGAGTCACTATATTTAATTATATATATATTTTTAAATTTATTCTTCTCTTATTTGTTTTTTTTTCCATACCTCTCTTTTGACATGATGTTTTATATTACTCTCCATCAAACCCAATGTATTTTCTCACGAACTTATTCTCTCGGAAAAAAAAAAAAACCTTACACATTTATACGAGAGATATTATAAGTTATTTTACGAGTTGAAGGGCCGAGTTGAAGGGCATTGACCCAACCCTTCAACTCCACATTGTGAAGGGCTTTACGATCGGTAGAATAATTCTAAGAGTCGAAAGATCATTTATAGGTCGGAGCATTTCGACTCAAAAAGTATTTTAATACATAGTTTATAAATATCTGAACACCCATCAATCCTTCTATCCATTGACCATTTCAGATAATAGAGTATTAGGCTTTGTACTGAAATACTCGACGGGTCGATGGGTATTCTGAAAACTCGTTGATCCATCAAGTATTTCAGATCATAGACTATTAGGGTTTATACTGAAATACTCAACGGGTCGATGGGTCTTCTGAACACCTATCGACCTGTCGACGAGTCGAGTATTTCAGATCAGAGAGTATTAGTTCTATATTGAAATACTCTATGGTTCGATGGGTTTTCTAAACACCTGTCGACCTGTCGAGTATTTCATATCAGAGAGTATTAGACTCTGTATTGAAATATTCTATGGGTTGATGGGCCTTATGAAGACCCGTCGACCCGTCGAGTTTGGGAACAAATTGTAAGACGTGAGAAATATTTGAGAGTATGAGAGTTTTTTGTTAATGGTTTCTGCTAACTTTAGGATATAATCTAATATTGTTGCCTTTAAATATTCATTATAGATATGGACGAGTGGTGAAGGATTTGACCACTTTTGATTGACTTTTGACCATTTTTTACTCTTTTCAAATAAAAGACTTATCGACCCATAAAGTATTTTACTACAGAGCCTAATATTCTATGATATGAAATATCGACGGGTCAACGGGTGTTCATAAGACATCAACCCGTAGAGTATTTCGGTACAAAACCTAATACTCTCTAATTTTAAATACTCGACAGTCGATTGGTTGATGGGTGTTCAGAAAACTCATCAACCCAGTGAATATTTATGTACAAAGCCTAATACTTTCTGATATGAAATACTCGATGGGTTGATGGGTATTCAGAAGACCCATGGACCCGTAGAGTATTTCAGTATAGAGCTTAATACTTTTTGATTTGAAATACTCAACTAGTCGATGGGTATTTAGAAAACTTATCGACCTGTCGAGTATTTCAATACAGAGTCTAATACTCTCTGATATGAAATGATCGACGGGTAGATAAGTCGATGGGTGTTCAGAGAGTTTTAGAATCTATACTGAAATACTCTTTGGGTGGAAAGACTCTTCACAAGACAGAGGCCCTTCTACCTGTAGAGTAACTTCAAGGGTCAAAGGACCCCGACCCGTGAAGAGTACTTCGACCCATAGAGTTGCAATACGGATCGAAGGGCCCTTCACAAAGCTGAGTTGCAGGGCTAAGTCGAAGGGCTGGGTTGATGTCTTTCAACCCGTAAAGTAACTTAGAGTATCTATTGTATGAATGCGCTAGTTTTTTTTTTTTTTTTGTTTAGAAAATGGGTTTGTGAGAAAATGTGATGCGTTTGATGAAGCGCGCATTGAAGAAGAGAGGGAGATACAAAAGAAATAAAAGAAAACGAGTGGGGAGGACATTTAAAAAAAAATAAAAAATGCCGTCATCGGGTTATGACTCGCGCGTTTAAATTCATTTCATCTTTGGGTCATACCGAGGAGGGATAATGGGATCCACACATAAAAGAGTGGTGGTATCCATTATTCCTTTTTATATATGGGTATGAAATAAGGTAACGTGATCCATTTTCAAAAAATACACATGATTATTATTGATTTAATCTTACAAAAAATTAGGATAAATCCAAAAATTAATACTTTATGATTTAAATTAATATTTAAAATTTTTAGAAATAAATACTTAAATTTTAATTTTAATAAACTTAAATTTCGTTAAAAATAGATTGAATGATAATGTATATATCAAATGACTATTAAGTAATTATTAAAATTTTAAATTTAGCCAAATTTAAAATTTTTAATTATATTTTTACCTCATTTAACTTAAATTTGATTTTTTTTACTCATTTTATTTATTTAGTTATTAAATTTTCTCCATTTCCATCTTATGGGCCGCCACCACCCTCTCCCCGTCACCGGGATCACCAACCTCCATCGCGGACATAAAAATATTAAAATATTAATTATTTTTTTCTTCTCTCTCTCTTAAATATTAAAAATTTAATCTTTTTTTCTCTCTCTTTCTCTCTTTATCTTTTGAGTATTAAAAACTTAAATCTTAAATTTTAAATTTTAAAATTTTATATTGGCAATAGCGATGATAGGGAGTGTGATGTAATGACAATAAATGAGAGTGGTGGTGGCCGGTGTGAAGGAAATGGAGAAGAAATTAAATAGAAAAAATGGTTAAAATATCAAATTTAGATTAAAGGAGGTAACATATAAATAAAAATTTTAAATTTGATCAAATTTATAATTTTAATAGTTACTTAACGACTATATGACATGTACATGAACATTTCATCCATTTTTGATATAATTGGATTTATTATAATTTAAAGTTAAAATTAAGTGTTCATTATAGATGTTAAAAATTTGAATTTTTATTATAATTTATGCTAAATTTTAAACATTTATCATAATTTTTCCATCTTTTATTTTTATCCCGGAACTTTTAAATGGTTCAATTTTCTCTCTAAAGTTTTCAAAATATTTATTTTCATCTTAAAAATCAAATTTATAAATATTTTAAATATAAAATGACTTCTAAAGTTATAGGAATACTAAAATAAACATATGACACATAAAAAAACATCATAAATATCCTTAAAATAGTTGTTGAAATGATTTTTATTGAGATTTAAGGTTGTAAAGAATGAAATATGAAAGGTAGAAAAATAAAATTCTGTTAATGATATGATGAGTTTAATTTTAGTATCATAAAATTTGGATGTCATTTTTCATTTTTAAATTGGAAAATATTATTCTAGAGATCAAAATCGAACATTTCAAGATTAAGGACTATATTGAACTGTTTATAAGTCTAAGGATGAAAATAAACATGCAGTAAAAGCTTAGGGACAAAAAATTTAATTTAACCAAAAATCATACAATTTTCGAGACACTTACTACGACGACGCAGCCAAATTTTTTCTTACCAGCACTCTTTAATGGGACCACCACAAATGCAGCTAAATGCAGTGGCGTATTTGGCCCCCTTCTAGTTTTGAAATTTGAAAGATCTGGGCACTTCTATTAGAGCATTCTTAGTCTATAAGTAATGTCTAAGTGAAAATAGTAATTTAAAATTTTTGTTAAATTTAATCAGATTTATAAATTAAACTCATAACGTATTACAACCAAGATTAAATTATATAAATATATATTAAATATATATTTAGTGGAAAGTATAAAAAATCTCAGGAAACTTAAAATAAAAATAGAGTTTTAAAAATACTTACAATGAATTCTTGAAAATGGAACCGAACAAAACTCTTATTGCAAATTAGGCAAGAAGATGGTGAGGTGCTCAAATATTTATCCTCTAATTGTAATCTACATAATTATTTTTGCTTGATTAATTTCCACCTTAAAATTCAACACATGAATCAAAAGATTCGAAGAAAATGATGAAAAAATCACTTTCTCTCACATGAATTTCAATGAAGTCCATTGGACTAATCGAGTTATTTAGCCAGCAAACCAGAGGAGTTTATATAGAGCTCTCTTAGATTTAAGGTTACCATAAAATAAATTTATAGCTTCGATTTCGTCTAAAGTTACTTTGGTCTAATTAAGAGCATAATAGGTCATTACTCATCTATATGGTCCACCGCCTTAATGCGCTTTTGCCCATCTTATTTTATATAATATTTTAATTAAATTGGTTTATGAATTCCAATTATCAGTTGAATCCAGTAACTTTTTAATATCTAATTTCTAATTATGAACCTTTGAAACACTTTTATAATTAAATAAATTTCTTTTATAAATTATTAATTTCTAATTAAATATGCTAACATAGCTGCATGACATTGAATTTAATAAATTAATAATTTATCATTTTACCCTTATTATTGAACTATTGATAAATTATGATTTTACCCCTAAAATCAAAATAGTATGTTTTCCTTATTCTCGAAGAAAACATATTTGAGTTTCTTTAAAACTTTAATGTGAGTGATTGATTAAATATCTCATAATACTTTATAACTTTACTTAATTCATAATTAGATTCGTTTAACTTTACAATAAATTTTAAACTAAATAAGTTAATTCAATCATCTCATAGTTAATTAATTTAAATCTCCAAACCAATATTGATTTTTAGTAAATTGTCAAAGCTACAGGAGAGATCAGAAGTAAGAATCTTCCATAAGAATCTGCTACGACTAAAATAATTATATAAAAACGGTCCTTCCATCTTGAAAATATTCGGATTTGTCTTAAGATATAATTTAACTGTTAAACACCAATACAAACCATATAAAATGTTATACCTTTAATAAATATAGACCATTGTACCTTGCATAAGGATTTCTTGTTCAATAGAGTATACACCTCGTAGGATTTATATCTTGAAATATAGAAGCAATGGATCTCATCTTCATCATTCACAACATTCATGTACAATACTTTATACCCAACACTTCACCCTTTATAACCATGACTAGAGTCTCTTAGAATATTGTCAAAGCATAAGATTGTACATAATGACCATGGTGATCTCAGATTTGAGAATCACATATAAGCTAGTCACCAAATGATTCTCATTAATAGTTAATATTCTTATCATTGAGAAAAATCTTAATGCCAGGCCATGAGAACACAAATACTTATAGTAGTTAGTCACCAAATGATTCTCATTTATGTACTTTACTAAACACACATATACTTATCCTGATGTTCCACCAATATTAATAGCCATGAGAACAACCATACTAGATATTAAAGAGATAATCTATATGATAGTCTATCCATATTATCAATGTATCTCTTAATACATTTATGATTATGAACAATTTGTATCTTAGGCTTTAAGCAACTTGTGCATTTCAATTGCAATGATCTCTATCATAGCTTCAAGTGCATAGCCTAAGATAATTGACTATCATGATATGTAATAACATAGCATATAATTAATACCAATATAATTAATAACCATGATATTGAAAGTGTGTGTCGGTCAAACCACTCGGGTTTTGATCCGATGTGGCATATTTCTTATGCGATATGATCTTTTTATAGATTTTAGCAAACAATATTGATTATTATCTATTATTAAAAAATACATATCGTTTATCATATTTATTAATATTGTTGGAATTAATATCTTATGTCATTTTATTGCATATCATGATAAATTCTTATATCTTAAAGTTATGCACTTGAGGCCACGATGTGATCATGCCATATGAGATGCAAGTTGTTTAAAACTTAAGATATACATTGTTCGTAGTCATAAGACTATCAAGAAAGGGCATTGATAATTCGTATAAACTTTCGCAGAGTCCATCTTCTTAATTTATAGGATGGTTGTTTTCATGATTATTGATGTTAGTGGAACATCAGGACATTTATGAAGGTGCTTAGTAGAGATTAAATGCACTGAACATGACACTTCGATAATCCTCAATAATAAGAATACTACATGCTAAATAGAATTATTTAGAAACTATACTACATGCGATTCTCGGACTTGAAATCGCCATGATATCTTATATATGAGGTCTTATATTTTGATAAAACAACTCTAGCCAAGGGTTGGAGGGGCGAGTCGTTGGGTATGAGACATCATTTGAAGGTTGTAAGTGATTAAAATGAAATTCATTGCTTATGTGGGATTTTATCTGTATTTTGGGAATTAAATCCTATGAATTATATTTTTTTTAGCTAAGAAATCTTTGCAAAGTAATATGATTTGAAAATAGTTTCATTAAATCATTATCAATGTTCAAAAATATAATGGTCATTGTTATTCATTTACTAGGGTTTAATACTTAAACTATGCCCTATGATGAATCAGAATATTAGCAAGATGAAATGATCTTTATTGTATAATCTTAGACACAAAAGGTTCTTGTTAAAGATATTTACTTCTCATCTCATGGGTAGCCTTGACACGTTACTAGAAGTCAATTTTGACATGAGAGTTTAGGCTAATCAATCATGAGATGATTGTATTAATTTAGATTAAATTAATATAATTGAGAATTATATAAAATCATATTGTGATATGAAATCCTGTTACTAGAGTGATGTAGAATCTAATCAGTTACACACATTAAAATTCATAAGTAATTCAATTAAGTCTTCTTCGTGGATAAGAAAAATAGACCATTTTGATTTTAAGGGTAAACTTATAATTTATCTTATAGTGAGGCTGTGAGGGAAAAATAGTAATTTATTAATTTATTGAATATAATATTAGATAGTACAGCTAGTACAACAAAACATGATATTAATTTAATTAAAAATAAAAAAATTACATCAAACATTTTATTTAATTATAAAAGTAGTTGAAAGGTTCGTTATTAGCAATTGGACCCTAAAGTAATGATAATGGGTCAAATTGCCAAGAAAATATTTTGAGCCACTTTAATTAAGAAGTTGATTAAATTTTTGGATATTAAACCCATAAGTTGGCCGACCATCACAAGCATTGCGTACGACCCATTATTAACTTAATTTGATTAAGTTGAAGTATGACTTAGTCAATGTTGACTAAGTCAAAGTGTAAGGATCACTAGTGGCCTATAAAAATACCATTTCCCCTTGGCTAAACATAGTAGTGGAGCCCTAGCCTTGGCCAAAATTCCTAAGCCAAAATTCCTAAGAGACAAAAAAGAGTTATCTCTTACTTATCTATTCCCACGGGCTTCTTAATTCATGTGTTAAATTTTGAAGTATAAAGCAAACTAAGTGAACTGAATAATATGGATAATGGTTAAAGAGTGAATACGTGAGCATATTTCTTCCTCTTAAATTTGAATTCCAACAAGGTCTATGAATCGGTTATGTAATTCATCTCAGTATGGTTTCTTAGATTTAATGTATTTAAAAATACATATTTCTACTACGGATAGTACATAATAAATAAATATTATTATTACTATTGAATGAGTAATAAATAACAGACAATCCATATCCATATAATATTGTATTACATAAAATATATACTTATTGGATCTAACCAAATTGGTTGGACGACCATACACTATTAATTTTCCACTTACACTAAAGTCAACCATTTCATGTTCTAATTGTCACCTTGTTAGGATGGTGATCTAGTTTTCGTTAGAAAAACCTCTTAGTTAGTGGATCAGTTATGTTTTCATTTATATCGACTTTCTCTATATTCATGTTCCTATTCCAAATCACTATCAGATTAACTCAAAACATAGCAACAAGTGTTTGGATGTTTGATGAGATATATGTTTTTTTGTTGTTGTATAATTGCATCATAATTATTGTAGTCAATTACTATGCGATTATTTATACTAAGAACCACATCCAAAAGATAGCTTTCACTAATTCTAAAACTGCAATATATTCAACTTTAGAGGACTACGGTCGTTTCATAATTTTAAAATTTTCGAATTTACCACTCACTCATCGCGTACGAAAAAAAAAAACTAGAAATTGATTTATGATTATTGATACCCGATTGAAAATTAAAAAATTTTGAAAAACTCAATTTTCAATTCAGATTTTCCATAAAGTTAAGAATATATTATCCGTCCTCCAAGGCCACTTAAGGATATTCTAAATAGCATCTCAATGCTTCTTAAGTTGATTGCCTTGAACATGCTCATAACTCTTTAGAGCATTGACTATATCAGATGGCATATATAGTATAATATATATGATAGACCCTATTTGCAAAGCATTAGTTACTATGCTTCATGCTATACCTCGCCGCTCATGTCTAAAGTGACATCTTTTAAGAGATGCAGATTCTTAGACTCATTAGCAAGAGTCCTCTCTTGGACTCCTTGATGCTAAAAATATTTAGCTATTTTATCCATGTGTACTAAGTTTAAATATATTTTTATAGATCTCATAAAAAAATCCTTTACCCAAACTTTTATGGAGGGATATTTTAATAATTATAATTTAACAGATTACACATAGATATCACATTCTCTAATGAGTAGTATATTATTTATGTAAGAAACTTTTTTGTACTCCCACTAACTTTCGTGTACACACAAAGAGTATATTCTTTTTTTAATGAAATCAAACAATTTAATTGTTTCAATAGAACATATGTCTCAATCGTGAGATTGTATTAATCTATAAATTGATTCTTGCAACTTACACAACTTCTTTGTATAATTCTATGTGAAACCCTTATGTTATATCATATATACTTGTAACTCAAGGTTACCATTAAGAACTACCATTTGTTGCATCAATTTGTCATATTTGGTAATCTTAGTCTGCTACAAGGCCAAGCAATATCCGTACACTCTCTTGGAACTATTCCTTTAGGTGCACCTACCAAAAAATATACTTGGTAGGAGTGCATATGTCTATTTCAACTTTCATGCCTTGAATTTATTTTTCCAAATCCAAGCTACTTACAGCCTTCAAATATGTCCTAGGATCATCATCTACAACCAAACCCTTACTAGAATTTTTCTAGTAAAAAGCAGCGTTGTTTAGGCCCAGTAGAAAACCTACTGGTTCTACGAACCCATTATGCACTAAGATTTCACAGTTGCCTCTTTTAAAGGCATCTCAAATATTAGTTCAGTGAGTAGAGAATTCTTGGTTTGTAATCAGGCTCTTGAATTTCTTCAAGTTCTATTTTACTCCCCACTAACCTAATTTAGTATATTTCTTATATGATACAATCATATTGTGTATATTGGTATAATCTATAAATTGATTCTTGCAACTTACACAACTTCTTTGTATAATTCTATGTGAAACCCTTATGTTATATCATATATACTTGTAACTCAAGGTTACCATTAAGAACTACCATTTGTTGCATCAATTTGTCATATTTGGTAATCTTAGTCTGCTACAAGGCCAAGCAATATCCGTACACTCTCTTGGAACTATTCCTTTAGGTGCACCTACCAAAAAATATACTTGGTAGGAGTGCATATGTCTATTTCAACTTTCATGCCTTGAATTTATTTCTCCAAATCCAAGCTACTTACAACCTTCAAATATGTCCTAGGATCATCATCTACAACCAAACCCTTACTAGAATTTTTCTAGTAAAAAGCAGCGTTGTTTAGGCCTAGTAGAAAACCTACTGGTTCTACGAACCCATTATGCACTAAGATTTCACAGTTGCCTCTTTTAAAAGCATCTCAAATATTAGTTCAGTGAGTAGAGAATTCTTGGTTTGTAATCAGGCTCTTGAATTTCTTCAAGTTCTATTTTACTCCCCACTAACCTAATTTAGTATATTTCTTATGTGATACAATCATATTGTATTGTGTATATTGGTAAATGATAATTGTTATTTATTATTATTATTATTATTAAATGCATTTATTTATCATGCTTATTAATTATATTAGAATTAATATATTATGTATATTAAATACATATACTGATAAAGTACAACATCTTAAGTTATGCACTTGAGAATATGATAAAGATTATGATGGGTGAGATGCATGGTTTTTAAGGATTAAGATACGAATTGGTCGAAGTCATAGAATTATCAAGAATGACATTGATAATCTGGATAGATAATTGCATAATGTATTGGATAAACATTCGCATGGTCATTGATGTTAGTGTTGTTAGGCATGGTGCCCTGAAAACATGTAATGAGTACTGTTTTAATGAAATTAATAAAAGTGACACTTTTTCTATATATAATTGATGTGAATATATTATTATCGAATAATATGAATAAATATCAGAAAATTCCAAATTCATTAATGTGACTATAATATTGTATTAGTACAAGACGATTAAGATTATAGATATTGAATTAAATTGGCCGCAATGTATTAAAGTATGAAATCTTTAATATAGTGGTTGCTAGTACGGTCCACTAATATTTTGAATACATATGATCTAGATCTGGATCACTGATATAGATAGACATCTTAGTGGATGTGTTTTATATAATTGGATTATATATGACATGACTCAATATGAATTAATTCTTTATTAAAATATCGTTTACCATAAAGAATTAAATTCATATCAATTGATGATCATATGCAGATCAATATGAATCCTGAGTAGTCACGAACTTCTATTTATGTCAACTGGATCTTTTTATTCAACCATCACGGTTTGTCTGTAAATCAGACTAAAGACTTTTGTTTTGGAGATTCATTAGGATAAGTGGTTGAAAACATGATTTACAGATATGGAATCCAAACCTTCTTCATAGAAGATTGTATATTGGTTCCCTTAAGAGTTAATTTTGAAATTGAATAGTTTTGAGCTCCAAATTTATAATCAAGTTATAAATTGACCGTTCATTAGTGAATTAATGGTAGTTAAATATTAAGAGATAATTAGAGTGGTAAAATGGTAAATTTGACCAATTTTTGGAGGATTGAATACATGAAATGATTATATCAATGGACTACTAGAGATTGCTCGGTAAATATGTTTTATAATTATAAGAGTACAATCCCATATTTTTAGTGGAATAATATTGAGATTAATAAATTAAGATTTATTAGATCAAAGAGTTTCATTAATAATCTAATTTATTGGAGCTTGAAATCATAGGTCCATAGTCCCAAGTTGCCTATATAAAATACTGCATATGGTAAGAATGACAAATATTGAAAAAATGACTTATTTAATTAAATAATAATTTATTTGGTTTTAAATTGAATATATTATATATAATATTAAATTGATATGAGATATTAATTTAATATTAAAATTAGGTAAGTCAAATTTAGATTAGTTTGATAAACTAATTTAAAATTCAAATAAGATATGATCAAATGTATTAAATAATATTTGAATATGTTTGACTAAATCAAATGTATCATTAAAAAGATGATATATTTTAAAATAAATAAGATTTTATTTTATAAGATTTGATCTTATCAAATATATCATTAAACTGATAATGTGATTTAAATTAGATAAAATTTTATTTTAAATAAGATTTGAAAAGATTTAATCATATAAAAGATATCATCTGATGATCATCTTATCATGATTGAATTATTAGTTCAATTAATTTAAAAAGTTTAAATTAATCAAAATACCTAATGGAGTTCTATAAATTCATCTCATTCTAATTAATTTAGAGAGTTTTTTTTTTTTTTTTTTTCCGGTAGAGATTTTTCTAAGAGAAAAAGAAAAAGAAAAACATTGTCATCCCTACGTGCTCACACATAGAGATGGCAATCTGGCTCGGCCCATATTAGACCCGAGCCCATTTTGTCAGGCCGAGCTTAGCCCGTTTTGATTTAGGCCAGATTCGGGCCGGGCTCGAGCGGGGGCAGGCAGGGGCGGGCCTCAAAATTCTAGGCCCGGCCCGAGTCCGGTTAAAAAAGGTTTTTTCTTTTTAGATAAAACATTATCCCAAATAAATAAGTTTTATGACATAGTAAGTAAATTTTATAATACAAAAATAGTATATTTATCAGTTTATTTAATACTTATATTTTATTACGTTCTGGTGAAACAGATGAACCTAAAATAATATTATCCTAAAATCTTGTGATTTCTTTTCCAATTTTGTTATTTTTGAAGCCTTATAATTTAGTATATTATTAACAAAAGAGTTAGCCAAAGAAATAACTTTATTGTGATTTATAATGATAGATAGTTCCGTCAAAAAAACCTCCCGGCCTAAAAGAAGAAAAAATGAAACTTACAATAAAGTATTAAAAATAAGAAAAAAAAATTATTAAAATTACATTATAATCTATAATTTCTAATCGGGGGTTGAACTACTTCCTACCTCATAATTAGGAGCTTCGTATTCATATTGGAGATATAAATTATCAAATGCTCCATACATTTCTTCTTGATCTGCCATTTGATGTTGGTTTTGTTGATTTGCACATTCCCAATCTTTGATGCACAATAATATCTTAACCATTTCAGGCGTTAATTTAGTTCTTCTATCAGAAATGTTTCTCCCATCGATGCTAAAGGCTGATTCTGAAGACACTGTTGAGACAGGGACGGTCAAGACGTCATGTGCGAGTCGAGCAAATATAGGAAATCTTTTTGAATTATACTTCCACCATTGCAAGATATTAAAGTCATCTTCATCCTCATCATCTGAGGATTCAAGATACTTCCGAAGCTCCCCGTATTCTGAAGTACCACTACTTGAAGAACTCTTCTTCTTGTTGTAAATATTCCATATCGCCTTCTTTGGTCGTTCATTTTGTTGATCGGATCGTCGTGGTTGCAAGTTGCTATACTTAGTTTCATAAACAACATAAACTTCATGAAATTTTATATTTGCATTAGCGATTAGTTTATCATAAAAAATATCTAATTCTCTTCCTATAAAAGAAACAACCTTACTAAAACCGTCATATTTAAGTTTTGGATCCAATAGAACTCCAAAGCAATACAAAAGTGGAATTTCTTTCCAATATTTTAAGTAATTTATTTTCATTTTTTCTATAATCGATTGAAAAACAACATCATCATCATAAGCAGTAAACATTTGAACAATATCAACAAATTGTGTAATAACTAATGGTGAAGTAGGATAATAAATACCAGATAAAATCATAGTAGACTCATACAAAACTTTTAGAAATTTGTTAAATTTTTCGGGAGTTTCCCAATCGTTTTCACGCAATACAGTAGATGTACCTTGTTTTATATGTAAAAATATTGTAATTTCATCTTTATATGGAATAGCTTGTTGTAACATTATATAAGTTGAATTCCATCTTATGTCTATATCAAGTGTAAACTTCTGAAGTTTGTTACCTGCATTCTTGCATAATTGTGTAAATGCAGCTATACGAGGATTAGAGCTAACTATGAAAGCTAATGCATCTCGAATATTTGTGATTTCATTTGTTACCAATTTCATACTTGCTTTGACAATGAGGTTTATTATGTGACAAGCACATCGTTGATGTAGAAATATTCTACCATTGTGCTCACTAAGCTGATCATCAAATAAAGATATTGCTTTCGTATTTGCAGAAACATTATCCAATGTGATTGATATTATACGTTGCTTTATATCAAATTCATTCAAAACTTGCATAATAATATCATAAATATTTTCAGCATTATGTTGAGTCTCAATAACTCTAAAACCTATGATTTTTTTTTCATAGACTATTCAACATCTAAATAATGACTAACTACAGATAAATAATCTTGCTTAGACCTTGCACTCCAAATATCAGACGTTAATGCAATACTAACATGAGGTGAACCAATTCTTTTTTTAAAGCATCACGTTGTTTTTTCAAACATGCTTCTATGTCACTTCTAGTTGTATTTCTACTTACTCTCCTATAGGAAGGACAATATGAGTCTCGAACAAAGTTTTCATAATATTCAGAGTCGGCAAAACTAATAGGCAAATCAAAATAAGCAATCAACTTAGCAAGATTATCTCTAGCTCTCATTTCATTATATGACTATATAGAGACTGAACCATCAGATTGAAAATTTAATTGAGTTTGAGACATACCTATACCGAGTGTGGGATCAGGCATGCATTTATCTTTATGATGTTTTAAGTGGGTAGTTCTACCAGTCCCAGTAGTAGTTAGAGTCTTTTTACATATCTTACATATAGCAAATTTTTTAATTTTACCGTGTTCATCTGGCTTGTATAACTCGTCAAAACAAAGCCAAACTTTTGACATTGTCTTCTTGTGTTTTGTAGAAGCAGCTGTACTCGGTGTAGTTGTTACTTCATCGTCGAGATTGACCTCATCCTCGTGGATCTCGTCTATATTCGGAAAATTATTTTCGTCCAATTCCATATATCCTGTACTATAAAATTGAAAATCTGGATGGCCTCCAAAATCATGTGTATTATCCAAGTTATCCATTTTCTATGTTATTAAAAAAAAATATATATATATAGATATTAAAATTTGTTAGAACTTGGAAGATAAAATTTACAAAATAATAATAATAATAATAAAGATTAAAACGCATTATAATAAAATAGAAAAATTGAACTAACCTGAAATCCAATTTTGGAACTTGAGAGTTGAGAGTCAAGACTATATCAGGATTCATGAATTGTAAAATTGATAATTGAGACTTTAAATTAGTAAAAAAAATAAATAGAGAAAAATTGAGAGTTGAGAGATGATTTTTTTGAGTTATGAATTGTGATGTATGAAGATAATTTGAGGGGATAGTTATTAGAAAATAATGAAGAGAAAAAAATAATAGAATTGAGAGATGATTTTTTGAATTGTGATTTATGAAGATAATTTGAAGAGGTATTTATAGGAAAAAATAATAGAGAGAGAAAAATTTAAAATAAAAAAAATAAAAAAATTGAGCAAGGAGATGTTGCTCCCTGCAGCTAAAAGCAATAGGATGATACTATTCATCACGGGTAGCCCGTATACCTGCGGGGCAAATTTGGCCCGTTTGAAAAACAGGCTGGCCCGCGAGTATCTAATGCATGCCCGGCCTGTGCCTATACCCGCATATTGCAGGTGCCGGTATGGGTGTGGGTAGGCTTTAACGGGCCGGGCTGAACGGATTCGGGCCAGCCCGGCCCAAATTGCCCATCTCTACTCACACACGTCTTATTATGTTGAGAATCAACCTAGAAAATCGTGATGTAAGTCTCGCCGATCGATTCGCGTAAGCAAAAGTATGACCTCTTCGTATAGATGTAGAATTATTTTATATGTATATAAAGGATTGCTAAAACGTGTTTTAAAAATTGTTTGTTTTATGCTAAGATCGATTATTCGTTTTCGCGTGATTTCAAACCGCATTTTCCAACATAGGGTGCGCAGCCACATGATAGGTTTAGCCCATCCTATTCACTTAATGCTTTTTGATTCATTTGATGAATCTTGAAATAGAAATGAATTGAATGAAAACAAACTATTTAATTTTGTAAGAGGTGAACATGTGGGCACCAACATCTTCAACACACGAAGCTGTTGGAGCAGCTGTTTGATTTTGTATTTTAGTGTTGTAAGTCCTATAAGATCTGAGTATTTAAAAGTTTCTTGGGATGTCTTTGCATTTATCCTAATATATATATGATATCTATTTTTTATGACCTGATCTTGTCATATTTGTATATGTTTAATTCATAAATAGTATTTGATCATAATAAAATTTTTGGAATTCACTACTTCCACATTTATGGATCTAACCCATTATACATACTTACATTGGTAAATGAGCATAATTCGTACGGGTAAACGAAGAAATATATATCAATTGTAATGGTCTTGATTTGTTTTGTTCTTCAGTGATTAGTAATATTTTTCATGGAAACCAAACTAAGGTAAACCTGAAACATCATGCGATTAGATCGGTGTATCGCTGTCGAAAATGGCGACATAATAGACTGCAGTAAGAAAACAAACGTCATAATATTTTTTTATACATGGACAGCTGAGAGAGAATATCTCTTACATAACCCCTAGTGTATTAACTTTTTTAGAAATGATAGGAAAAAGATGTTTCTGTTAACATCATACAAACTTTCTTCTTATGAATTTGATAATTGTTAGAATTAAATCAATAAAAAAAAAAACGGCTGCTGCTGCTGGGCAACAGTTCTGCCACTGCCCAGCGGCAGCAACGCCATGGCGTTGTTTCGGTTGGATTATATTTTGATTTTAAAAATACATAAAAATCAGATTTTATGATTTTAATTATTAAAATTAATTGAATCAAGATATTATTCTTTTAATTCAAATTGAGATAAGTTGGTAGCTAGGATTTGATAGTTAAAATGATATTTTATCAATTAATTTTATTATTTCGAATTGATTTGATAAGATTCAAATGAGATTTGATAAAATTCAAATCAATTTGTGAATATTTGATTTTTATTGGATAAGATTTGATTTGTTAAATAAAATAAAATGTTATATTATGAATCGTTTAGATAAATATTTTATTAATATACTCAAATTTCAAAAGAGTTTCCAAAAGGATAAATAACCTTAAATTGATATTTGGTATCTGACTTATTTTAGGAAGTTTTTTAAATTGAGAAAATTACCTTTAATTATAGAAAGAGTTTTAAATTAAGAAACTTTATATGAAAAGCAACTTTTCTTATTTGGAAACTTTCCTAAATAGAAAACCTTTTAGATTTGGAAAATTGATATTTTTTGGAAACCTTCCTTGAAAGCCAAAATAAAACATTTTGATTGATTGTTGTGTTACTACGTAATTGAAACGTACTCAATAAATTTAATTAGATTAAATAATTAATAATCTAAATTAATTAAATTTAAAGTTTTGTTTGGATTTTTATGAATATTATTTTATCATGCATTAAAAGATAAAATAATATATAATGTATTAAAATTTTAAATTATTTAACATGTTTATACATTATATGTGATTTAACTATTGAATGTCTTGTAGGGTTTTATGTATAATAACAATAGATATAATGAATTAACATTTTTTTTATCCGATCCAATTATTAACTTAACAACGTAAACCCATGCCAAGATCAATCATACTTATAAGCCTATATCTCATATATATGGATTTTATAAGAAGTACATAAAAATTCTTAGAAAATAAAAGATTAAGATTAAAAAATAGTTACCAATCTTACCAAAACAATTGAGATGGTGGACCAACTTCTTCTTCTTTTTTATTTTTTAATTTGAATTATTGAAAAAATAGACACTTATATGTTTATTCTTTAATCATAATCCACATGATTTATTTCACTCAGTTTATTTTCATACCTTAAAATTCAATACATGAATCGAAAGGCTCGCAGAAATGGGATGAAAAACACTAGTGTTTCTCTCACTAGGCTATCGGCCAAGAGGAGGGAGAAGCAAAGACGATTTTCGTCCAACCCTAAGAGTACTCTACTACTTTGACCTAGTTAATTGTTAATCTAGTCAAAGGGTCAAGACCCAGGATATATGGCCGCCCTGATGGACCGATAGCTCAAATATTTAATAAACCCTTTGATTAATTTAGCATGTGAAAATCCTATTACCAATTCGGCTAATTAACAATTTAATGAGTAATTATTAAATACGGACCTTAGGAGCCTTTAATAAATAAAATTTTCAATGTAATTTTATAATTTTTAATTATATTAATGTCACACTTACTTATGGTAGAAGAGTTGAATGAAATTGGATTTAATAAATTAATAATTTATCATTTTGCTCTTATAGTTAAGCTATAATTCAAATTATGATTTTACTTCTAAAACCAAAATGGCCTGTTTTCCTTTTCTATGATGAATCAAAACTTAATATGTGTGATTGATTAATTCTACATCAGGTTGGTAGGAGAATTTCATAATATTTATGATTTTATTTAATTCATAATTAAATTTATTTAATTTAAAATACCATTTAAATTAAAGAGTTAACTTAATCATCTCATGATTAAATAACCTACACCTCCAAATCAAGATTGACTTCTAGCAAAGTATCAAGACTACGTGGAAGATGAGAAGTTATTATCTTCCATAAGAACCTATCTTGACTATAATAAATATACAATAAACATTTCTTCCATCTTGCTAATATCCCAATTCGTCATAAGATATAGTTTGACTATTAAACTGTAATAGATAAATTATATGAACCATTATATTTTTAATAAACATCGATGATATATTTACTGAAACTCTTTTCATATTATACCTTTGCAAATAATTGTTGTTCAATAAAGAATATAACTAATAGGACTGATTTTCCAAATATAGAAATGATGGATTACGGCTGGATCATTTATAACCTTCATATACAATATTTTATACCCAATGTTTCACCCCGTTTAACCCTTAGCTAGAGTCTACTAGAATGATGTCAAAGTATAAAATATCGTACATAAGATACTATGGTCATATTAAGTCTAAGGATCACATGTAATATAGTTATTGGATTATTCTCATTAACAGTTAATTTTTTCACCATTAAGAACTATCTAAGTATCACATTTAGTGAACTTAAACTCCACTAAGCATCTACATAATCATCTTAATGTTCCACCAACACCAATACCCAGAGAATAATCATTCTAAACACTTTAAGTGATTAACTATGTGATTGTCTATTAAGATTATTAATGTCCATTCTTGATAATCGCATGATTACAAACAATTCATGTCTTAAGCTTTAAGTTACTCTCAATTATTATGATCTCCGTCATAGCTTTAAGTACATAATTTAGGATACAAGGCTTTATCATGATATGTATTTATTGAACTTAAGATGTTAATTCCATCAATATCAATAACTATAATAGTAACAAATCATAGTAATATTTATTATCTTGCTAATATTCACATTAGATGATATCACATAAGCGATTTTCCCCATCGATTCAAGATCCGATTGGCATGATATGCATACAATTTTAATCATCCACTTATACTAAAGCCAATCATTTTTTAATCTAATTCCCATCTTCTCAAGATGGTGATCAAACTTTTGTTGGGAAAGCCTCAATGAGTGGATCTGCAATATTGTCATCAGTGTCTACTCTTTCTATATTGACGTCTATCGCACAATTGTTGTCATAGTACACTACTACAGGATCAATGATGCTTGGAAATCACCCCTAGTTCAGTTATGAACTTCTTCATATAATCTAATTCCTTTATCACTTTTGAAGTTGCAATGTATTCGGCCTCAATTGTAGAATTTGTGGTTATTTCATGTTTGGATCTTTTCCAGTTAACTGCCCTACCATTGAGAATGAAAAGAAAACTTGGAACTAATTTGCTATCATCAATATGATTGAAAATTGGAATATGTGAATCCTGCAATTTTCAAGTTAGATTCTCCATAAATCAAAATATTTCTTTAGTCCTTCTCAAGTACTTAAGAATTCTCTTGACATCAATCCAATGATTTTGTCCTAGATTGTCTTATAATTTGTTTGTAACACTTAGAGCATAGGCATAACCGGTCTCGTACATAACATAGCATACATGATGGAACCTATTGCCAAAGTGTAAGGGACTCCATTTATTTCATCTCTCTCTAGTTCTGTCTTTGGGGACATATTCTTGGAGAGAGAGATTCCATGACTCATTGGCAAGAGTCCTCGATTATAAGAGTCCTCTCTTACAATCTTTCATGCTAAATTGTTTTAATACTTTATCGATATACATTGATTGGGTCAAGCCTAGCAGCCTCTTAAATCTATCTCTATAGATCTTAATTCTTAGAATATAGGCTGCTTCTCCCAAATCTTTCATAGATAAATTATTTGATAGCCATAGCTTGATAGGCTGTAACATTCCTACATCATTTCCAATAAGTAGTATGTCATCTACGTATAAAATGATAAAAGCAATAAAACTCCCTATAGCTTTCTTATACACAAATTGATTATCTTTATTCTTAATGAATTCAAAAGATTTGATCATTTATCCAAATGAATGTCTGAGACGTTTGTTTTAGTCCATATATGGATCTTTGCAGCTTACACAACATCTTTGTATTTTTCTTATTCGTGAAGTCCTCAGGTTGTATCATACACACATGCTCTTCGAGGTACCTATTTAGGAAGACAATTTTCACATCCATTTTTCAGATTTCATAATCATGGTATGCTGCAATGGCAAGCGATATCTGGATGGATTTAGTCATTGTAATGGGTGATAAGGTTTCTTTATAATCAATCCATTCTCTTTGTCTATACCCTTTTTTAACTACTCTAGCTTTTTAGGTTTCGACCTTTCCATTTTCCCCCTAGTTTTCCTTTGGAAAAACTATTTGCATCCAATATGAACTATTCATTCAAGTGCATCTACCAAATCCTAGACTTGGTTAGCATACATGAAATTTATCTCGGATTTCATGGCTTCTAGCCATTTCTCAGAATCTAGGCTACTAATCACTTCAAAGATAAGTCGTAGTATCATCTTCCATGATCTACCCATTGTTAGAATTTTCTACTAGAAATCGTAATGCTTTAACCCACTAGATACTCTACTAAATATACAAATATGTTGCGTACTTTGTGGTCTCACAATAATCTCACGTTGAGGCACCTCAGTCGAAAGTTGTGAAGTGTTATGATTTTCCATATGATCATCATTTTGTGAGTCTTGCACTTCATTAAGTTCAATCCTCCTCTCTCACTATTCCTTTTAGAAAGGAATTTGTTCTCCAAGAAGATGATGTTTTTGGCGACAAACACCTTTTAATTAGTGGGATGATAGAAGTAGTATCCTAAAGTTTCTTTTGGATATCCCCAAAATAATATTTTTCGGACTTTATCTCGAACTTCTCTACTTCTTACTACTTTGCATACGTAGGGCATCCCTACTTATCATAGATCGAACCATTTATAATAGGGTTCAATTTCTCCATTCAGAAACACAATTTAATTATGGCATTCTGGGAGGAGTCCATTGAGAAATAATACCATTCTCTTTTAGGTCATCAAGAAATTCATTGCTTAAGTATTCACCACCTCGATCGAATTGAAGTATTTTAAAAGTCTTGCTTAGTTATTTTTTACCTTCATTATTATATCCCTTGAATTTCTACAATGTTTAAGATTTTTGCTTTATATGATAAATGTTTCTTAATCTAGAATAATTATCTATGAATGTAATGAAATAGAAAAAACCACCTTTGGCAGGAGTTGACTTATGCCCACATACATCAATCAATATGTACTAAGCCTAGTAACTCGATTTGTCTTTCTTCAGTTCCACTAAAAAGAGATTTGATCATCTTGCCTAATAAATAAGATTGACAAGTTGACATTTATCCTTAATCAAATGAATATAAGTATCCATCATTATGCATCTTATGAATTCTTATTTCGTTGGCATGACGTAATCGTCAATACCACAGGTATGTTTGATTAAAATCAAACTTTCTTTTCTTGACTTGTTCAACATTGAGGCAAGTTATGATATTTAAATATAAGAATAAACAACATTATTTACGGAACCATTTCCATAAAATAATCTATTTACATAAAAACTAAAAATAATGACCATGATGAAAAAGGTAAAACCCTCTTCATCAAGTCTAGAAACATAAATAATAATATTTCTAATCATAGCCGGTCCATAATAATAGCCTTTTAAATTTAAAATTAAGCTCAAAGACAAAGGAAAACTGTAAGTTCTTATAGCAAAAGCATAACTTTTGCTCCATTTGCAGCTTGTAGGTTAACTTCTCATTTCTTCAATATTCGTCTACTTTTTAAGTTATGCACATTATTACAAATACGAGAACCACAACCAGTGTCTAATAACCAAGTAGAATAATTATTACCGCAAAAGTTAATATTAATTATAAACATACCTAAAGTAGCATCACCATGCTTCTTTAGACTTACAAGATAATTCTTGCAATTCCTCTTCCAATGTTTATATGCTCCATGGTGGAAACATTTTCCATCTTTTCTATTCTTCTTCATCTTTTTACATTCTTATTTTCTTTAAGAACCCTTTTCTTGTCTAACTTCTTAAGCTTAGCCTTTCCCTTCTTTCCAAAAGAGCTTCCCATAAGAAACATATGTTTTTCTCTCAAGATGAACTTTTCGACCATTTGTAGTATCTTATGCAAATCATGTAACTTGACTTCCATTTTATTCATATGAAAGTTTAGTACTAATGGAGTGAATGAATTAGTAAATAATTGCAACACTGAGTTACTGATTAACTTAGAGTTCATTAATAAGCCTAAACCTTCTAGTTATTCATTGTGAGGAATCATCTTCAGCATATGGTTAGTAACGGAGGTGCCACTAGTCATGTTCATGAGAAATAATGTCATAGATATCTCATAGCTTTTGTTGTAAGTATCTTCACCATAAACAACTTTAAGATTATCGATAATCTCAACGACATGAAATTTTTCATAATGCATTTGGAGCTTGTTATTCATCGATGCAAGCATGATGCATTGCACCTCACTATCTTGCTTAAACCACTTATTTTATAGAGCCATTATTTTGCATATGATCCCTTAGGTTGGACTTGCTTGACCATTTGATTCAAAACATCAGAAAAACATTCATATCGAAGAATAATTCTCAATCTTTAAAGTTGTTACTAACCAACCTATTTTTCTCAAGTATCAATTTCAGCTTATTAGACATTGCAAACTACAAAATACATAAAAACAGACATAATTATACAAGCAAATATGCATAGAATATTAACTACCAAATTTTTAAAGAAGTATAATAAAAATTTTGGAATCTCCCACTATTTTATTAAAAAATTATATTTACCTTCAACAAAATAATTTTTTCTTAGTGGGAAAATAATCCAACCACAAAATATTATAATCCCACCTATTCGTAGCCAATTATAATAAACATGGAAGGTAGCAAAGTCCTTTGCAATTATATCTTATGTAATTCCGTTATTTTACCTCTATGAAAAGATTGTCCCATGTGTCTGTACCCAATTATGTTATCTTATTAAGCTTAACTCAAACATTATTGTGAAACATAATAATTTAAATTAGCTCATGTACGTGTGCATGTCCACGTTTAGGATGATACCATTATTCAATCACACATCACAGGCTAAGATAATAAGTACATATACTTGCACCAATTATAAGTCCCACGTATCCATAGCCAACTCAATATTAATGCAAGCATTACCTATATTATAATATTTTGAAGGCAAGCAATGAAACAATTTCACGATAAATTTCAGCTTAATCTAATCATAGAAAGGATTTTATTATTTTGGTCTCATCAAAACATCCACATATATATTTCATGATGCATGTAGGTTTAACAACTTAAATTGCATACATCTACCATATGAACATGTTGAACAAATTGATTATTCATACATTATATAGTTTTCTATTTTGATGCATGACAATGCGTTGCTCATGGAATCCAAAGAATCTTCTAATTTGATAAGTTTAGACTCCTGTCATCTATTCTCATTAAATTCATTGAGTATATTTTAATTATTTTAGCATAATAAATAATTAAAATCATTCTCCTTAACACTTACGGATAGTTTCCATATATGTCAAGTTTCAAATTTTAGAAAGTTTCCTAATTTGAAGGTTTCAAAAATTTAAAAATATTATTTTCGGGACGTTTCCTATTTTAGAGTCACTTCTAAAATTAGGAAACATATTGAAAATAAAACTTTCAATCACATTAAATCTACCATGAACTATTTCAGGTAATTTAATTGATTCTATATTTAATGTATTAGTAAAATCCATATAAATAATTTATATTATTTTATGTAACATATCAATATTTATCAAATATCAATCCAATTATCAATTTCAGAATCAAAATTATATTTAATAATTAAAAATAAGATCTATTTATCTATTGTAGGAAAATTTCGTAACACTAATCGAATTAGGGTTCTACCACACCGATGGAGGTGCCGCTAGCCCGTGCAAAGGCAGCAGGGCTACCACTGCTCCAAGTAGAGGTGGCATTGCCACGGGCAACAGTCTACTGCCTCGGCCAGCAAGGCATCAATTTTTGCTCATCTTTACCTTTTCAATTAGGATTCTGATTGAAAAATATTCCTAGAAACTCAAGAATATCCGAGAATAAATAAGGTCAACACATTAAATTAAAATGAATATTTCATGCATTTTCCGATATAGCCAGGCTCTAATACCATTATAGGGTTTTAAAAGATAAAATAATATTTAGTGTATGAGAATTTAAATTAGTTAACGTGTTTATATATTAGATATATGTGAATTAACCGTTGAATTTACTGTAGGATTTTATGTATAATAGAAGTATATATGGTAAATTAAAAAATTTTCCTTTATTATCAAATTATTAACATTACAACCTAAACCCAAGCCTATAGCAAGTATATATTTGGTATATATGAATATTACAAAAAGTGCTGAAAAGTTCCAAGAAAATAAAAGATCATGATTAATTTGTACCAATCTTGAGAATTAAAAAGAGATGGTAGACCAACATCTTCTTATTTTCAAATCTGAATTGTTGGAAGAATAGATGCCCATGTTCGTCACTCTAATCGTGATCCACACGATCTGTTTCACTCAGTTTATTTTTTACTTTAGGATTCAAAGCATGAATCGAAAGGCTCGGGGAAAATGGATGACAAACACTAGTGTTTTCTCTCTAGGGTTTAAGCCAAGTGGAGAGAGGAGCAAGGATGATTTTCAGATAGCTCTAAGAGTGCTTATATAGTGCTTTATTAAGTTTTAGGTTACCATAAAATTAACCTACCACTTTGAACTAGTTAACTGTTAATGCAGTCAAAGGTTTTCTTAATCCGATTTAGTGAATAATAGGTCCAAATCGATCACTATGGTAGGCCATGACATGATCTAATAGCCCATATATTTTAATAAACCCTTTAATTAGTTTAGCCTTTGACCAAATTACCAATTCGATCCATTAACTCTTTAATGTTAAATTGTTAATTACAAACCTTAAGAGCCTTTTATAAACTGAGTTACTACAAAACCTTAAAGTGTGTGACCTATTAGGTTCTACATTATGCCGACATGAGGATTTCATAATATTTATGAATTAATTTAAAACATATTTAAAATTAAGCAGTTAACTTAATTATCTCATGATTAAATAACCTAAACCTCTAAGTTAAGATTGTCTTCTAATAAGGTGCTAAGACTACACGGTAGATGAGAAGTTATTATCTTCAACAGGAACCTATCATGATTATAATAAATATACAATAAAAAGTCTTTCCATCTTGGTAATATCGCAATTTGTCCTAGGACATGGTTTGACTGATAAACTTTAATATATAAATCATATGAACTATTATATTTTTAATGAATATTATCAATCGATTTATTGAAACTTCTTTCATACCATAATACTTTGCAAAGATTTCTTTAATAAAGAAAATAATTATAGGACTTATTTTCCAAATACAAAAGCGATGGATTTCATCTTGATCACTCATAACCTTCACGTACAATATTTTACATGCAATGTTTCATGTACAGACACTTTCATGTACATACATCATTAATATATTGTTGAATATATTATCACATCATATTTAACGTCTATAGCATAGTACATACATAACATATATGTGTTTGTTCTGATGATACCTCAATAACTTTATAATCCTTCCCTAAATCAGATTTAACGGTCGTTAAATCATTCCATAGCTTTCCTTTCAAATGTTATAATATATGTTGGGATTTATATAATTGTAAGTTGGTACGACACATGAGACTCGCAGTTGGTATAAACACATATTTATTATTTGAGCATATGATGCATGACTGAGTAATGTTATCATTCTAGAAGTATTCATGGACACATGCATGATCTAGTTTAATACCTCAATAACTTTATAATCCTTCCCTAAATCAGATTTAACGGTCGTTAAATCATTCCATAGCTTTCCTTTCAAATGTTATAATATATGTTGGGATTTATATAATTGTAAGTTGGTACGACACATGAGACTCGCAGTTGGTATAAACACATATTTATTATTTGAGCATATGATGCATGACTGAGTAATGTTATCATTCTAGAAGTATTCATGGACACATGCATGATCTAGTTTAATACTTCATGTTTCACAATCTAATCTTTGGGTTAAGCTTAACAAAGGAACCATAGTTGCTCATGTACACACGTGGCTATGATTTCTTAGAGGGAAGATTAGAGAATTACATGAGAAGTAATTGCAAAGTTGGTACCCTCTATGTGTATTATGGCTGACTATAGAACATGTGGTCATAATATTCAGTAGTTGGATTCTTTTCTCATTAAAAAAAATTATTTTCTCATTTTTATATAAGAAGGAATATATGCACATATGTAATTAATCATAGCATGTTCAAATTTTATATTATTCTTAAACCATCATGCTATATTATATTGATACTAGTCATAAATCTTATTTCTAGCATTGTAATAATATCATTTCATTTATACTTAACATGCTATATGGAAATCGTAGTATTAACATTAACATGAATCATAATAACAAGAAGCAAACAGGTAATATATTTGAGTTGTAGTGAGACTATATTTACTAAGCTTTAGAAAGGATTGACGACTTGAAATTTCTAATTCCTTTTTCCTCTTTTTTTCTTTTCTTCCTTTTCTCTCCTTTCTTTTTCTTTCTTCCTTTCTCCTTTCTTTCTTCTCTCCCTCACGTTTTCTTTCTTCTTGCTGATTTATTTATTTACTACTTTTTTCGAATTTATTTCAATGGTCGTAGCCTATTTATATAGCAAAGGGAAAGGCTTTATTTTGTTGACACACTAATGGTATTAATAGGTTATGCATATCTCTTTTAAGACACATCATTAAGTGTCTGATGACACTTAATATGTTTGACATATTAGCGACACTTTTTTTTAATTATTATTATTAATTAAATTTAAGTCAACCTTAAGTCTTACAAATTACTAAAAAACTTGTTTAAAATTTTAAAATTACTAAAACAATCTCCTATTATTTCTATTATTAAAATTGGATATAAGTGGAAATTAAAATTTACTAATAAGTTCACGTTAAACATGCCTAATTTAGAAATATTGGGGAATTACATGTTCCCTTCCTTAAATAAATTTCGTCCTCGAAATTTAGAACAATTCAACTATGCTATTTTCAATAGAACTTTAATTGAGGGAATATTCTTGTTCTTTAGTACCTTATCCCTTCTATCAATTCATCTACATGTTAATCAATTATTAATTATTCTAAAATAATTCAATCGCATATCTATCGTCAACCAATATTTTGTTGTTGCCTATATATTTTTAGATGTACTTAGAGAATTTTGAAAGTTATTTTTTTGGAAAACTAACTCATATTGTGGTGTTTCAAATGTTTCTTGAAAATTAGTAGAGTCTAGTTATTGAAGATACTTTTCTTGAGATTTTATCAACTATCCATAGGTTTCATAATTCAAGCTTATCAATAAACCTTAAAAAAAAAATTTCTTAAAACCATTTCGTCCTTATATACTACATTATACACAATTTGTTTGTATCTTAAGGTATAAGAATATTTATAGTAATATTTATCTCATCTAAAATTAAAGTTTGTAACTAAAAGTTCATGGTTGAACGCGCGTGCCTTGTACATATAGGGTCTATCTACAAAACCGCTTAGGCTTTGATACCACACTGTAAAGCCCGCCTTACTAGCTATTTATTGGGAGGAAATCATGGATAGCTAGTAAATGCATTATTTTCTTTTTCTTTACTTGAAATTCTTTTGTTTGCAAAATAGCGTAAAAATTTGAACTTTTCATACGATATTGTGGAAGTCTTTATCATAGGAAATTAATCCAAAAAATGTTTAAAACGAACTTCATTCTTTTCCTAAAATATATATATTTGTATGCAATGATAAGTTTTCTAGAAGATTCTTCAGTTATACTTTTTTCACAGGTCGTCTCATGTACGTACAATCTCACGGGGTTGACTCCTTCATTCACCCGGACTTTAAGCTACTGCTTTACCTTTGTGATTCCCTACAACACAAAGTAAACATCTGTGAGCTAAAAGCTCAATAAGTATAAGGTCTTACTCACATGTCCTAATCCTTTGATGTCTACCTTAAATTAATACCTTTGTAACGTATATCTAGCATGGATAATTCCCTATCTTTCTATATGCTTGGGCTTTAAGGATACTGCTGCCGGAAATTCAACTGATATCTAATCAGCAGTTCACTTATGACCGCTGCAATGATCCGCTTATGATCTTTTTTTAAGCATTATTTGAGGTCCTTTATGATCGATAAGTGATCATTCTTTTGACCCTGCAACACCTCACTTTAATGTTATGCATATATATGCTTATGATTTATTTTAGCATAATATTAACTTTTGGAAATATGAACATCATACTATACTATGTTCATACTAGTCATAAATCTTATTTCTTGCATGGTAATAACATCATTTCATTTTTACTTAACATGCTATATGACAATCATAATCTTAAAATTAATATGGATCATAACAACAACAAGCAAACAAGTAATATCATTATGTTGTAGTGAGACTATACTTACCAAACTTTAGAGAAGATTGACAACTTAAAATTCCTAATTCCCTTTTTTCTCTTTTTTCTTTTCTTGCTGTTCTCTCCTTTGTTTCTTCTCTCCTTCATACTTTCTTTCTTCTTTATGATTTATTTATTTATTATTTTGTATTTAATTTCTTTCAATGGTCTTAGTCTATTTATAGCAAAGGGAAGGGCTTTATCATGTTGATACATTAATTGGCTTTATCATGTCTCTTCTAAGACACATTATTAAGTGTCTGATGACACTTAATGTGTTATTTTGACACTTAATGTCTCATTTGACACATTAACGACACTTTTTATTTATTTAGTCTTAATTAAATTAAGTCACCTTAAGTCTTAAATATTACTAAAAAGTCCCTTTAAATTTTTAAAATTACAAAAAAGTCATACTATTTTTATTATTAAAATTGGGTATATGTCGGAATTAAAATTTACTAATAAGTCCACTTTTAATTTCTTTTCCCATTACTATTTCTAGTTTAGAAATATTAGGGGATTACACACAATGGGTTTATTGAAACTCATTTCATATCATACTACTCTGCACAAAGATTTCTCTGTTGCAATAAAGCTCATAATTCATATGAATTTCTCTTCTAATACAAGAGTGATGGATCCCCTATTGATCACCCACAACCTTCCCCCATTAAAAGGTATACCTAATTATTTACCTATAGTAATCCTTTAGCTAGGCTTAGGTAGAGTTATATCAAAGTATGATGTCTCATGCAATCTTGTGTAAGAATTATAGTGATCTCAGATTTGAGAATCAGAAGCATTATGTATTATCCATGATCATATTCGATGATTCAATGTCTACTAATCTCTTACATAGATAGCTTGATATTCCATATTATCGATGCTTATGAGAGCGACCATTCTAGCCATTAAGAAGACACCCCACATAATAATGTTACTAGATTATTAATGTTCAGTCTTGATAATCCTATGACTATGAACACTTTAGATCTTTGGTATTAAACTACTTGAATTTGATGATTGAATGTTTACGAATCTCTTGCATAGATAGATTGATATTCTCTGTTATCGATGGTTATAAGAGCGACCATCTTAGCCACTAAGAAGATGCCTCATATAATAATGTTACCAGATTATCAATGTTCAGTCTTGATAATCCTATAACCATGAACACTTTATATCTTTGGCGTTAAACTACTTGAAGCTCACCTAGTAGTGATTCCTATCACGGTTTTTAGTGTATAACCTAAGTCCTTGGACTTTATCATGATATATAAGAATAAAATATAATACGTTATTTCTAACAAAATGATAAGCATGATAAACAAAATACCTTTTATTAAAAATAATATTATATTTAATTGCTAACATCTGTAACAAGAAGATCGTTTTACATAAATAATGTACCCATCATATCTAACCCGATTGGTTTTATAGACCTATTACTTTAAATCTCACACTTACACTAAAGCCAATCATTTAAGAATCTAATTCTCATCTTATTAGGATGATTCAAACTTTTATAGAAAAGCATCTTAGTTAGTGGATCAATTATGTTGTCACCGATTTCAACCCCGTCAATGTTCACATCACCTCTTCAGACTACCTTATAGATGTAGGTGAAAATTGTTGTCGCATGTTTTTGGATTTCTGATGAGGCCTAGATTCTTTAGCTTTCGCTTTGACTTCTCATTATCATATTACAATACTACAGAATTAAGAATGCTATGAATCAAGTTCAGTTATGAACTAGTTTATCCGAAATATAACTTAACACACTATGGAAGTTGCAATAAATATATTTAGTCTCTATGGTGGATTGCAGAGATGGCAATTTGGGCTGGGCTGGCCAGAATCCGTCCAGCTCGGCCCATTTTTAAAACGGGCCAAATTTGGCCTGCAAGTATACGGGCTACCCGTGGTGAACAGTACCATCCTGCTGTATAATGCAGCAGGATGGTACACTTAGGCTTTAGCCTAAGCTAAAGCCTAAGCCTTAGTTGTAGGGAGCAATGGCTCCCTACTCAATTTTTTTTTTAATTTTAAATTTTACCCTCTTTATTATTTTTTTTCCCTATAAATACCCTTTCAAATTATCTTCATAAATCACAATTCATAACTCAAAAAAATCATCTCTTAACTCTGAATTTTTTTCTATTTATTTTTCTTACTAATTTAAAGTCTCAATTATCAATTTTACAATTTCTGAATCCTGATTATAGTCTTGACTCTCAACTCTCAATTTAAAGTTCCAAAATTGGATTTCAGATTGGTTCAATTTTTCTATTTTATTATAATGTGTTTTAATCTTTATTATTATAATTAGTTTTTGTAAATTTTATCTTCCAAGTTCTAACAAATTTTAATATCTATATATATATATATAGATTTGCCATTAACATAGAAAATGGATAACTTGGATAATACACATGATTTTGGAGGCCATCCAGATTTGCCATTTTATAGTATAGGATATATGGAATTGAACGAAAATAATTTTCCGAATATAGACGAGGTCCACGAGGATAAGGTCGATCTCGACGATGAAGTAACAACTACACCGAGTACAACTGCTTCTACAAAAAGCAAGAAGACAACGTCAAAAGTTTGGCTTTGTTTTGACGAGTTATACAAGCCAGATGAACACGGTAAAATTTAAAAATATGCTATATGTAAAGTATGGAAAAAGACTCTAACTGCTACTGAGACTGGTGGAAATACCCACTTAAAACGTCATAAAGATAAATGCATGCCTGATCCCATACTCGGTATAGGTATGTCTCAAACTCAATTAAATTTTCAACCTGATGGTTCAGTCTCTATATGGTCATATAATGAAATGAGAGCTAGAGATAATCTTGCTAAGTTGATTGCTTATTTTGATTTACCTATTGGTTTTGCTGACTTTGAATATTATGAAAACTTTGTTCGAGACTCATATTGTCCTTCTTATAGGAGAGTAAGTAGAAATACAACTAGAAGTGATATAGAAGCATGTTTGAAAAAACAACATAATGCTTTAAAAAAAGAATTAGGTTCACCTCATGTTAGTATTGCATTAACGTCTGATATTTGGAGTGCAAGGTCTAAGCAAGATTATTTATCTGTAGTTAGTCATTATTTAGATGCTGAATGGTATATGAAAAAAAAAATCATAGGTTTTAGAGTTGTTGAGACTCAACATAATGCTGGAAATATCTATGATATTATTATGCAAGTTTTGAATGAATTTGATATAAAGCAACGTATAATATCAATCACATTGGATAATGCTTCTGCAAATACGAAATCAATATCTTTATTTGATGATCAGCTTAGTGAGCACAATGGTGCAATATTTCTACATCAATGATGTGCTTGTCATATAATAAACCTCATTGTCAAAGCATGTATGAAATTGGCAACAAATGAAATCACAAATATTCGAGATGCATTAGCTTTCATAGTTAGCTCTAATCCTCGTATAGCTGCATTTAGACAATTATGCAAGAATGCAGGAAAGAAACCATGAAAGTTTGCACTTCATATGGACATAAGAAAGAATTCAACTTATATAATGTTACAACAAGCTATTCCATATAAAGATGAAATTACAATGTTTTTACATCTAAAACAAGGTACGTCTACTATATTACGTGAAAACGATTGAGAAACTACTGAAAAATTTAACAAATTTCTAAAAGTTTTTTACGAGTCTACTATGATTTTATCTGGTATTTATTATCCTACTTCACTGTTAGGTATTGCACAATTTGTTGATATTGTTCAAATATTTACTGCTTATGATGATGATGTTGTTTTTAAACCGATTATAGAAAAAATGAAAGTAAAATACTTAAAATATTGGAAAGAAATTCCACTTTTGTATTGCTTTGGATGGATCTTAGACTTAAATATGACGGTTTTAGTAAGGTTGTTTCTTTTATAGGAAGAGAATTAGATATTTTTTATGATGAACTAATCGCTAATGCAAATATAAAATTTAATGAAGTTTATGTTGTTTATGAAACTAAGTATAGCAACTTGCGACCACGACGATCAGATCAACAAAATGAACGACCAAAGAAGGCGATATGGAATATTTACAACAAGAAGAAGAGTTTTTCAAGTAGTGGAACTTCAGAATACGAGGAGATTCGGAAATATCTTGAATCCTCAGATGATGAGGATGGAGATGACTTTAATATCTTGCAATGGTGGAAGTATAATTCAAAAAATATTTCCTATATTAGCTCGACTTGCACATGACGTCTTGACCATCCCCGTCTCAACAGTGTCTTCAGAATTAGCCTTTAGCATCGGTGGGAGAAAAATTTCTAATAGAAGAACTAAATTAATGCCTAAAATGGTTGAGATATTATCGTGCATCAGAGATTGGGAGTGTGTAAATAGCGAAACCAACATCAAATGACGGATCAAGAAGAAATGCATGGAATATTTGATAATTTATATCTCTAATCTGAATACGAAACTCCTAATTATGAGGTAGGAAGTAGTTCAATCCCCCATTAGAAATTATAGATTATAATGTAATTTTAATATTTTTTTTCTTATTTTTTATACTTTATTGTAAGTTTCATTTTTTCCTCTTTTAAGTCGGGTGGTTTCTTTAACAGAACTATCTATCATTATAAATCACAATAAAGTTATTTTTTTAGCTAACTTTTTGTTAATAATATACTAAATTATAAGTCTTCAAAAATAACAAAATTGGGGAAGAAATCACAAGGTTTTAAGATAATATTATTTTAAGTTCATCTATTTTACCAGAACGTAATAAAATATAAGTTATTAAATAAACGGATAAATATACTATTTTTGTATTATAAAACTTACTTACTATGTCATAAAGCTTATTTATTCGGGATATATTTTTACCTAAAAATAAAAAAAAACCCGTTTTTAAGTCCGTTTTTAATCGGGCTCGGGATGGGCCTAGAATTTTCAGGCCCGCCCCGGCTCGAATCAAAATGGGTCGAGCCCGGCCCGACCTAAATGGGCTCGAGTCTAATACAGGCCAAGCCAGCCCGGATTGCCATCTCTAGTGGATTGTGTGGTTGTTTCCTCTCTTTTGGAAAGCTTTACAATTTTACCGCTATGCCATTGATAACCAAGAACAAACCCTAAGATTAATTTAAAGTTGTCGATATCATATTAAAAATTCAAGGCTACGAAGCACTCAAAATTTTCAATTCATATCCTCCATCAAATTAAAAGTATCCTTAGTTCTTCTCAAGTACTAAAGGATAATTTTAATCGCATTCGAAATAGCTTCGTTTATGGATTACCTTGAGAACGACTTGTAACACCTTAGAGCGTTGGTTATATATGGTATTTTACATAACTTCGCATGCATGATGGATCCTATTGTAGAAGTCTCCAAATCCTACTCATGCATTCTCTCTCCTATTGTGTTTTAGGTGACATCATCTTGGAGAGTGAGATTCCTTGACTCATTGGCATGAATAATTCCTTGGAATCTTTCATGATAAACACTTATCATTTTGTTAATATATGTTTATTGGGTCAAGGCAAACAATCTTTTGCATCTATCTCTATAGATCTAAATGCCTAAGATAAAAGATTCTTTGCCTAAAAGTTTTAGGAAGAAAGTTTCGGCAACTACATCTCTATGACTACTATTACAAATTATCAAGTTTCATGAATGTTGTTTCACTCTAACTAAACACTTTGTACAGATATGGAGGATCTTCATTCTTAACGAAATCAAATAATTTGTTCGTTTCTTCAAAATAGATGTTCCAACCTTGGTAAGATTTTTTCAATTAATATATCGACCAATTCAATTTATACAACTTCTTTGTGTATTTGTTATATGTGAAACTCTTCCACTGTATCATACAATTTTCTTATATGAGGTTCCCATTTAGAGAGGTTATTTTCACATTCATCTTTGAGATCTTGCTATCATGGTAGGTTGCAATCGCAAGCTAAATTTGAAAAGATTTATCATTACTACAAACGAGAGGGTTACTTGGTAATCAAGTCCATCTTTTTGTTTGTAGCTTTTTCTCAAAAGTCAAGCCATATAGGACTTAATTTATCCATTGGCCCTTGTGTTTCTTTAAAAACTCACCTTCACCACATAGGAACAATTCCTTTTAGGTGCATTTATCAAGAACAATACTTAGTTGACATACTTCAAATCTCTTTTAATTTTATGGCACTGGGACATTTCTCATATTCGAGCTACTCATAGCTTCGGAATATGTCATAGGGACATCATTTATGACCAGATCTTCACTAGGACTTCTATTAGAAATCCATGCCGTGAGGCCTACTAGATATTCTACGAGTTCTATGAACACTTGGTGTACTCTAAGGTATCACACTTTCCTTTTGTGAAGGCACCTCAACCAAAGGTAATGTGGTAATAGAATATTCGATTTGATGTGTATTTTGTGCCTCTCTAATGTATTAAAGTTCTACTTAACTCCCACTATTTCCCTCGTAAAAAAATCCCTTCTAAAAGAAGGTAGCAATCCCATTAACAAGCACCTTTGTTCTAGGGCCGATAAGAATAATATCCTAAAGACTCCGTAGGATTCACACAAAATAACACTTATCATACCTACACCTCCAACTTGTCTATATCTTAATTATCATATAAGCAAGACGTCATCATATCTAAATATGCTTAGGCTTTCTTCCACTATCCCTTATCTAAAATAGGGGCAGAAGATATGGATGTGAAGGTTATTCTATTAATTACATAGGTAGAGGTTTTCTAGGGTACAACTATAAAATGACAATGAATGATAGTATGACTCATTGATTAAACCATTTGTTTTAGGCTTTCTAGGAGGAGTCTACTTAGAAGAAAACCCATTCTCTTTTAGTTAGTCAAGAAATTGTCGAATTAAGTTTTGTATCCTTGATCTAATCGAAGAACCTTAACACTTTTGCCAAGCCATTTTCTACTTCATTCTTCTGATCTAATAGTTTCAGTTTACACTTCAAAAGATACATATGCCCGAATCTAGAGAAATTATCACTAAACTTGATGCAACATGAAAAACTATCTCGAGCATTTGTCATTAAGAGACTTTATACATATCAAATTGATCCATGTACTAGCCTTAGTTACTCGATTGATCCATCTTCAATTTCAATATAAAAGGGAGATTTAATCATCTACTAAGCAAAATCAGATTCACAAGTAAGCGAAAGATGGCAATCATTGCTTACCCTATAAGGTCAATCATTTCTTAATCTCTCACTTGCACTGAAGTCAATCTTTTCTTAATCTTATTCCAATTTTGTCAAGATAGCAATCAAACATCCGTTGGGAAAGCGTCTTAGAGAATTGATCTAAAATGTTATCATTTGTTTCAAACCTTTTTATATTGATGTCCCCTCTTCGAATTATCTCTTGGATGAGGTGATAACGTCGTAGAACAATGAGTTCTTGGTTCCTTTCCTTATACTATTACACCATTGTTATCACAATACACTACTACAAGATCAGAAATGCTTGGGACCACACAAAAGTTATGAACTTTTTCATCAAAACTGCCTCTTTTGCTCATTCGGCCTCAGTGGTGGAATCAGTGGTGATTTCTTATTTGGAACTCTTCCAACTAACTACTCTACCATTAAGCGTGAAAACAAAACTTGAAATTGATTTTCTATCATTAATGTCTGATTGAAAACTAAAGTGTGAAACCCTCAATTTTCAAGTCAATACCTCCATAAAATCAACACCATGTCTTTCGTTCTTCTCAACTACTTAGAATGTTCTTGAAGCAATCTAATGTTTTTATCCTAGATTGCCTAGGAACTTGCTCATAACACTTAGATTGCCTCAGAGCTTGCTCGTAACACTTAGAGCATAGGTAACATTTGGCCTTGTATATGACATAGCATGCATGATGGATCTTATTTCCTAATATAAGGTACCTTATGCATCTCATCTCTCTTTCATTATGCCTTAAAAAACATATTCTTAGAGATATAGATTCCAAGCTCATTGGCGGAAATCCTCTCTTAAAATCTTCCATGCTAAACCATTTGAGAACTTTGTCTATGTATTTCTACTGGGTCACGCCTAGCAGCCTTCTAGATCTATATTTATAGATCTTTATTCCTATAACATAGGTTGCTTGATCCAAATCTTTTATAGGATAATTCTTTGATAGCCACAACTTTATAGACCGCAACATACCTATATCATTCCCATGAGTAGAATGTCATCCATAAATAGAATAATAAAAGCAACAGAGCTCCTACTAACTTTCTTGTACACATATGAATCATCTTTATTCTTAAGGAAGTCTAAACAATTTGATCATTTCATTGAAATGAATGTTCCATCTCTATAGCTTACACAACTTCCTTGTGTCCTACTTGCCTGTGAAACTCTTGAGTTGTATCATATACACTTCATCCTCAAGGTACCATTTAGGAAGGTTGTTTTCACGTCCATTTTCAAAATTTCATAATCATGGTATGTTGCAATGGCAAGAAATATTTGAATCTAATGGGTGAGAAGGGTTCCTCGTAATCGATCCCTTCTCTTTATCTATAACATTTGCAACTGGTCTAGCTTTATAGGTTTCAACCTTTCTATCTGTCTCGCTTTTTCTCTTGAAAATCCATTTGCATCCTATAAGAACTATTCCTTCAAGTGCATTTGCCAAGTCCGATACTTTGTTATCGTACATGGAATCCATCTCAAATTTCATGGCTTCTAGCCATCTCTCAGAATCTGAGCCATCAATTGTCTCGAAAAAATTCATAGGATCATCATCTCTAATCAACCCTTTACTAGGATTTTCTAGTTGTAACCTGTAAATGTTATGGCCCATTAGTCATTTTACTAGATTTAGAACCTGTTGTGCACACTGAGGTTTCCCAGTGTGTAATATTGATACCATTTAACTGCTTCTTGTAGTTAAATAAAGTTTGTAACCTAAATATTATAATGGATGTGTTAGGTTAATATTTAAGTAAGACTTATATATTATAAAGATTAAGGAAGATTTCATGTAAGTATAAGGTAAAAAGTCCCTTATGGCTAGCACTAATTTCTGAGCAGGTTTATAAAAAGGTTGAAAGAAAATCCTAAGAATTAG
Organism: Coriaria nepalensis; assembly: GCA_027186245.1. Classification (NCBI taxonomy): domain Eukaryota; kingdom Viridiplantae; phylum Streptophyta; class Magnoliopsida; order Cucurbitales; family Coriariaceae; genus Coriaria; species Coriaria nepalensis. Next base: position 8,592,754 of record CP114486.1, on the reverse strand, counting down.
TCTTTAAGTTATTAGACTAATAAGAAAAAATAATATTATAATAATATTATATTATAATTGTAAAGAGAACGAGATGAAGCAGTGGGCCTCACCAGCTCACCCTTCCCTCTCTTATAGTATGAGATAAGCATAAAGATATTAATGATACATATATATATATATATATTGGATATTAACAAAAAGCATACAAGCAGTAGGTTTTAACTACGAAGTTAACACTTCTAGTAGCAACTTTGTATGGTACAGACGATTTCATTTAGCTTCGACAGTTAGTAAAATTTTCACCCCTCTCATGATCCCTTGCGAAATTTCAAGCGAAAACCAAAAATTTATTCCATCCTCCATAATCTAGAATCATTGAAAGTGAAAGTAAGGATTCTAACATAAGGGGATATGCCACATAAAGCTCACAATCTGTGATTCTTCTCCTTAGTTTGAAGCTGGATTATACTAGTTGAAAGTTACTTCTAGTAAGAATCGTCACTGCTCTTGTACTCGAGATCTTTAGTTCTTTTATAATAGATCAAAAATGAGAGTAGAATTTATAAAGTATAAGCTATCAATATGAGATCAAGGATTATACCTCTTAATTAGTTAGTAAGATTTCGAATACCTCAAAGTTTAAATGCAGGGTCGACGTACTTGATGGCTTGATGCCTCAACATAAGTGATGCCTCTAATATGTGCAGTACCCAATGGTTTGATGTACTCGATGCCTCGATGCCTCGATGCTTCGATGCCTCAATGTACTTGATGCCTCTAATATACACAGTACTAGATGACTTGAGGTAATCGACACCTTGATGCCTCGATGTACTCGATGCCTTCAATATATGCAGTACTCGATGGCTCGACGTACCTGAAGGCCCAACGCCTCAATGCCTCGACATACTCAATGCCTCTAATATGCGTAGTACTCAATGGCTCGACATACTCGATGCTTTGATACCTCGACGTACTTAATGCCTCTAATGCGTAAAGTACTCGATAGTTTGACGTACTCGATGGTTCGACATACTCGATGGGTTGACATACTCGACGGGTCGACATATTCGATGGATCAATGCCTTTATGCCTTGGCATACTTGATGCCTCTAATATGCGAAGTGCGAGTTGACATACTCGATGGGACGACATACTCGACGGGTCGATGTACTTGACAGGTCGACGTACTCGATGGGTCGATCGGTAGACATACTCCATGGGTCGACGTACTCAATGGGTTGACGGGTCGACGTACTTGATGGATCGATGTACTCGACAGGTTGACATTCTCTACGGGTCGACGTACTTGATGGTCAACGTACTCGACGGGGTCGACATAGTCGATGGGTTAATGTACTCAATGCCTCGACATCTATTGTAATAGTAACACAGTTGTTCAACACCTTAAGTGAAATTATATGCCTTAAGTGGAATAAGTTCTTACTAAGATAAACACATGTTTAGATACGTTAGGAGTTGGCCCAAAACGGAAGGATTTTCAAGGAACTCTTACCGATATAGGACATATAACAAGTAAGTAAAGTCTCACCTAAAATACAAGTATGTTCATTATTTGTTTAGCTTGAGATTTATGATATTGATATGAATGCAACATACCATACCGAACATTGAGTTGATTATGTTGTATTTTTATAAAGCAGGTTGGAATTGAGTTAACATTATTTGAATATATACCTTTTCCAAAAAAATTGAATACACCATCAATTTTCATGAAAAAATAGCTATGAGAAAAGTTATGCTTTTAATTGATGAGTGTGTTGCTTGACATGACATAAGCATATCATTACAGTGAGGCACTGCTTGATAATGGCATACTGAGCGGAGTCGAGGAACTTAAAGATTCTTATTTTGTCAAGGTTGACTGAGAGAGGTCGCTGATTTGAGATGTGATCTGATCAGAGCGGACTAAGCGGAGTCGTTGATCTTAGATATTTTTGGTCACAGAGAACCATAGATCATAGTAGCATCGGCGGTAACATCCTTAGGGCCCATAGTAATAGAAATATTTATAAGAATTTGCAAAACTATTCGAACGAGTTATTTCAAAATGTAATTGAATATGTTTTGTGCATGAGAGATAAAATCTTTACTTACTAAACTTTTTAGCTCATAAGAATTACATGTGTTGTAGGTGAGCAGGAAAAGGGAAAGTCAGTAGTTTCATGACCGGGTAAATGATGTGTGATCGGCCTAGTGTGGAGTACATATGGGACTGACCTGTGGGGAGATAGGAAAGCTTAACATTTTATTTTGGAAAGGCCTTTCAATGCATTTTAAGAAGCTTCTAAAATCAGTACTTTATTTTATTAACAGAGTTATAAATATAATATTATTTATATATTATGTACATAAATTATATATATAATGTATTATGTTTTCCTTTAATATCGCCACTGAGAAAGATTTAAACGGAGTTTTAAAAAAGTTCAAATTTTTCTGAATTTTTACTAAAGGGTTTCCAAGTTAGCTAGGTAACGCTCTTACTGGTTATATCAGATTTTATGTAAAGGTAGTTGAATTTTAGAAGTTCATATAATTTGATATTTTATGTATGATAAGTTTTAGTATGTTACCTACCTCTTAAGATGTGACAGGGGTATATGATGTGACAGGGGTATAAGATGTGACAGGGGTACGCATAAAGTGTAAGGCATGTCAGGAGTATGCATCAAGTATAAGACATGTCAGGGGTACGGATGAAGTGTACGATGTGCCATGGGTATGTGTCAAGTAGAAGATGTTCTAGGGGTACACACATTAGCGGGTCGGCACTCATACAAAGCCCAATTTATATTATAATAAAAGTACTGTTATTTTAAATATTTGAAGAAAAATAAAAATATATAACTATTTTCTTAAAGGTATTTTGATAAGAAATATAACCGGTAACAGAGTCACTACATAGTGTCCTCTTTTGGAGGTACCCCACCCGAAAGTTGTGAGATAATAAGATGTTCAGTTTGAACGTCATTTTGTGAGTCTTGAACTTCATCAAGTTCAATATAACACATACTATTCCTTTAATAAAGAAATTTCTTCTCTAAAATGACGTTGTGTTTGGCAACAAACACTTTTTACTTAGTGGGATAGTAAAGTAGTATCCCAATATTTCCTTTGGATACCCCACAAAATATCATTTTTCAAACTTAGCCTCCAACTTTTTTATTTCTTGCTTGTTAATATAGGTATGGCAGCCCCATAGGTGAATATGGTTAAATCTTACCCTTCTACCCTTCCACCCTTCCACCCTTCCATATCTCATGTGGTATCAAAGAAAGATATTTTGAAGGAATCATGTTTATGATATAAGCTAAGGTTTCAAGGGCATATCCCCATAATGACCAAATCCTTATCATGGACCAAATCCTCTAAGAGGGTTCCATTTCTCCTCTCAGATATGCCATTCAACTATGGTGTTCTAGGAGAGGTGCATTGTAAGATTATACAGTTCTCTTTCAAGTATTCAAGAAAATTGAAGCTTACGTATTCACCACCAAGAACTGATCGAAGTATCTTAATACTTTTTCCTAGTTATTTTTTTACTTCATTCTTATATTCCTTAAATTTATAAAAATGATTTAGGTTTATGCTTCATGAGATAAATATGTCTAAATCAAAAGAAAATCATCCATTAATGTAATAAATTATGAAAAACAACCTCTGACGAGAGTTGACATAGGCCCACATACATCAATACGTACTAGGCCCAACAACTTGGTTTGTCTTTCTCCAGTTCCAATAAGAGTTTTAATTATCCAGCCTTAGAAACAAGATTCGCAAGTTGGCATCTATTTTAAATCAAATGGATTAAAGCATCCATCTTTATGAAACTTTTGAATCTTTGTTTTGTTGGTATGACCTAACCAACAATGCCATAGGTATGTTTCATTCACATCAAACTTTCTTTTCTTGACCTATTCAATATTGAGATAGGTTTCATTGTTTAAATTTATGACATAAACACCATTATTTAAGGAACCACTTTTATAAAACTATCCAGCTGAAAACTTAAAATATTATCCTTTATGCCAAAGGCAAACCCCTATTCATCAGGTCTGGAAATAGAAACAATATTTCTAATTAAAGTTGGTATAAAATAACAATGTCTCAAAATGGAAAAACTAAATTGTAAGTGCCTGCAACGAAAGTAGTAACTTTTGCTCCATTTTCAGCTCGTATGAGGACTTCTCTTTCTTCAAGATCCGTCTAATTTTTAGATTTTACACATTATTACAAATATGAGAACCAAAAGTGTAAGCCCGTCAAGCGAACCGCTTTTTGACCCAATAAGACAAACAATTTTTTGTGATACTATCTTTATGTAGATATTAGTAAGACAATAATATTATTATTAATTTTCATTTATGAAAGTCAGTTATTATTTATCATGTTTATTCATTTTTTTGGCATCAATATATTATGTTCTATAAATATATATCACGAGAAAGTCCAGTATCTTAAGTTGTACACTTTAAAGACTATGAGAGAGATCATGCTAATTGAGACTTAAGTTGCATAAGGCTTAAGACACAAATTGTTCGTTGTCATAGGATTATAAGAATAAACATTGATGATCTAGATAGATAAACACACAATTAATCACCTAAAGTGTTTAGGGTGGCCGATCTCATGGCCATTTGTGTTGGTGGAAGGAACATCATGATTTTTATATAGGTGTTTGGTCAACACTAAAGGTACCAAAGGTGAGAATTATCTAGTGACTATATCACATGTGGTCCACAGACATGAGGTCGTCATGGTATCTTATGTGTTTGGTTCATGCTTTGACATAATTCCAATTAGTCCTAGCCAAGGGTGAAAATGGCAGGATGAACCCTTGGGTATGAAATGTTGCAGATGAAAGTTGTGAATGTTCAATAGGAAATCTATCACTTCCGTATTTGAAAATAAATCTTATGACTTGTATATTTTACTAAATTAGGAATTGTTGCAAAATAGTTTAGTATGAAAAGGAGTTGTCAGTAAATCCATTTTTGATACTTAGTAATGATATAATGGTTCATATGATTTGTCTATTATGGTTTAGCAGTTAAACCATGCCTTATCATGAATCGGGATATTAGCAAGATGAAAGAATTTGTATTGTAAACATATTATAGACACATAATGTTCTCTTGGAAGTTGATACTTCTCATCTCCCTAATAGTCTTGATAATTTGCCATAGTCATGAGATGATAAAGTTAACTGTTCAATTTAAAAAGTCCCTAAAATTAAATGATTTTAATTACGAATTAAATAACATCATAAAGTGTTATGAAATCCTCCTACTTGCATGACATATAACCTAATTGATCACACACATAAGATTTAATAGTAACTCAGTTTAAGATTCATCAAGAAAAAAGGTGAAAATAAATCCTTTCAATTTTTAGGGTAAAATGGTAATTTAAGATATATCCCGAAGATATTGATGCATGAGCTGAATCTCAAGAAAGAAAATTAACTGAGCGAATGAATCATGCTGATTATGGTTTGAGGATGAAAACATGGGCATCTTAAATCTTCCTTGCAATCAGATTGAAAAAGGAATTCAAATGGTTTGCTCATGAAGTTAAGTTAATCTTTCAACCCGAATTCATGGGATTTACTTTGCTTTATGTAAAGAGATTATATATGTGTACATATTTGTTGTATCGATCTTGTATACTGAATTATGTTTAATTACGATGAGATCCGAAAATTTTAAATTAGTATTTTAGCTACTTTATATACATGAATTCCTAAAAGTGGTATCAGAGCCGAGGTCATACCAAAAAAATATATGTTGATTGTTTTAATTTGATATTTTGATCTTGTTCTTGGATGTTCTTGATGTTAAGCATGGTATCCTGAAAGCATGTGACGAGTATTATTTTAATAAAATTAATAAAAGTGACATTTTTCTATATAATTGTTTTGAATGTTTTATTATTGAATAATATGTATAAATAACAGAAAATTCCAAATTCATTCATATAACTATAAACTTGTATTGGTACGAGAGTATTAAGATTATAAATAATGAATTAAATGGTCTGCAACATATTAAAATATGAAATCTTTAATTAATGGTTACTAGTACGATCCATTAGAATTATGAATGTGAGTGATCTAGATCTGAATCACTGATGTAGATAGACAACTTAGTGAAGGTGCTTTATATAATTTCATTATATAGGATAAAACCCGATATGAATTAATTATTTATTAAAATATCGTTTTCCATAAAATATTTTATTCATATCAATAGATGATTATATGCAGATTAATCTAAATCTTGAGTATTCAAGAACTCATGTTTATGTCAACTAGATCTTTTGATTCACTCATCACGGTTTGTTTGTAAAACAGGCTAAAGACTTTTGTTTTGGAGCTTCATTGGGATAAATGGTTGGAAACGTGATTTATAGATATAGAATCCAAACCTTCTTCATAGAAGATTGTATATTGGTTCTCTTAAAGGTTAATGGTACTTAAAGATAAATATATAAATAGAGGGGTAAAGTAGTAATTTTAACCAGCTCCAATTATAAATCAATTTTTTGAGGATTGAATGCGTGTAATGATAACATCAATGGACTATTAGAGATTGCTCAGTAATTTGTTTTATAATTGCAATAGTGGAATCTCATATTTTTAGTGGTATAATATTGGGATTAATAAATTAGATTTATTGTACTAAAGAGTTTAATTAATTATCTAATTTATTAGATCTTGAAATTATTGGTCCATGGTCCTCAGTTTACTTCTATAAAACATTGTATAGGGTAAGAATAACAAAGGTTGAAAAAGAACTTATTTGCAAGAAAATAGTTTTCTAGGGTAAATTTATAATTATGAGATAATTAGTATTAATTAAAGAATAAATTAATAAAATGATGTATTTAAATCATGAATTTCGAAATTTATTTATTAAATAAGAATATATTTAATTTTGAATTAGATATGATACATAATATTAATTTGATATGAGATATTGATTTAATATTAAGATTAGATAAGTCAAATTTAAATTAATTTGAGAAATTAATTTAAAATTAAAATAAGATATGATCTAATTTAAAATAGATGAGATTCTATTTTAAATAAAATTTGAAAAGATTTGATCAAATCAAATATATCATATAATAGTTATCTTATCATTTAATATAATGATAGAATCATCAATTTAATTAATTTAAAAAGTTTAAATTAAAAATAATATTAAATGGAAATCCTAATGGAGTTCTATAAATATATCTCATTCTAATAATTCAAGTGAGGTATTTTCTAGAGAGATTGTTGTAAGAGAAAAGAAAAAGAAACTTTGTCATCTCTACGTGCTCACAAACGTCCTATTGTATTAAAGATCGACCTGGAAGATCATGGTATGAGTCTCGACGATTGATTCGCATAGGTTAAGATATGATCTCTTGGTATAGATGTATGATTAATTTATATATATATAAAAGATCGCTAAAAGTTTTTCTGAAAATTTTATTTATACACTGGGACCAATTAATCGCTTCCGCTGTGAGTTTTTTAACTTGTTTTCCAACACTTGATGCCATGTATATTTTCTACGAAGTCTTAAATCAGGGAAATTTTTGGAAACAACAAAAAATGGGGCCCCCGTTCGGAACAGCTGCTCATGCCGAAGCAACAAGTGCCGCTGCAAAACAATCGCACACACACCACTGCCCTTTGCGGCACGTGGTAGACGGATGGCAGTGCATACTGTGTGTGGGAGGTAGTGCGTATGCTGCTGCCCATGGTGGTGGCAGCGGCTACAATTATTCTTGCGAAAACCCTAATTCGATTAGGTCATTTTTTGACGGTTTCCTAAAATTAAATAATACCTAATCTCTTATCTAATTAATAAAATAGAACTGGATTATGTGCTTTATGTATATTGTTTATATGTATTTTATTATTATATCAAATATGAAATCAATTAAATTGTCTTAAATAGTTTATGGTCAATTTAATGTGATTGAGAATTTAATTTGCTATGTTTCTTAAGTTTAGAAGAGGATCTAAAATAGGAAATTTTTGAAAATAATCTTATCATCTTTGAAACGATCCAATCAGGAAACTTTCCAAAAATGGAAAGTTGACATTTTCAACAAGTATCCTTAAAGTGTTAAGGATGATAATTTTAATTGTTTGCTTGTGCTTGAAATAATAAAAATATACAAAAAAGACTAACCAAGAGTAGATTAGATTTAGTAACTTGTTTAAATTCTATGAACATAAATTTGTTCTGCATCAAAAGATGAAACAATAATAATGTATGAATGATTAAAATTGTTTTAACATGATCATGCATATTAGATTCATGTAATTTAATTTGTTAAATGTATATGCATCATGATACATATATATATGCTTAGTTAAATATGTTATTGCATCATAATTAAGGACTATGAGATAGTGCATGATATATAAGTATATTTTTTGTGATGAGAATATAAATTAAATCCTTTGAATGATAATATTGACCTACAATTAGTCATGAAATCGTTTCATGGCTTACCTTGCAAACATTATGATATATGTGATATTTACAATCAATGTAAGTTGGTTGCGAATATGTGAGACTTATATTTGGTGTTAGTATGCGTGTATATGATATTATCATAAGATGTGTGACTAAGTAATGTTGTCATTCTAGGCATTAACATGGACACATGTACACACTAGTCAAACATTTTACGATTCACAAGAATGTTTAGGTTAAGCTTAACTAAGAAAATACAATGGGCAATAGACATATGGGATTATGTTTTCTTAGAAGTAAAATAAAGGAGTTACATGAGATATAATTGCAAAAGAGTTTGCTACCTTCCATGTTTATTATGATTGGCTACAAACACATGAGAATTATAATATTCGATGGTTGGATCATTTCTCACTAAAAAAAATTATTTTTCTCATTTTATATTAAGAATGTGAATATAATTTTGTAACAAAATAGTGAGAGATACCGAAAATTTTATATGACTTATGAACTTTTTCATAGCTAGTATGTTCATATTTTCTTATGTTGTGTTTTGTTTTTATATGTTTTGTAATTTATAATGTCTGATTAATTGAAATTCATTCTTGAGCAAAATAAGTTAATTGGAACCAACTTTAGTGGCTGGTATAGAAATCTCATAATCATTCTCAAATATAAGTATTTGTCTGACATTCTGAATCATTTAGTTAGTCATGAGGTCTCGCCTAAGAGATCAGATGACGAAACAATGGTTGTATGGAGTAAGTGGTTGGAGTGAGATAATGAGGTGCAATGCATTATGTTTGCATCGATGTATAATAAGCTCCAAAATCATTTTGAGAGATTCCATGTTGTGGAGATTATCGATAACCTTAAAATTATTTATGGTGAAAATACTTGCAAAAATAGCCATGAGATATTTAAAGCATTGTCTTGGTCGAAGATAATTGAGGGCACCTCTGTTAGTAAACATGTGTTGAAGATGATTACCTATATTGAGCAACTTAAGAATTTAGGTTTGCTAATGGATTCTAAGTTAATCAATAATTTAGTATTGCAATCACTTCTTGATTCATTTGCTCCATTTGTGCTAAACTTTCATATGAATAAAATGGAAGTCGAGCTACATGATTTGCATAAGATGCTACAAATAGCATAGAAAACCATCAAGAAAGATAAACATGTGTTCCCTAAGAAGCTAAGCAAGAAAAAGGTTCCCAAGGTAAAGAAGGATTATGGAAACACAAAGAAAACAAAAGATGGAAAGTGTTTCCATGGTGAAGAATCTCGATATTGGAAGAAGAATTGCAAAGAGTATCTTACAAGGCTCAAAAAGCATAATGATGATGCTTTATGAGTGTTCATGATCGAGGTTACTCTTTCTTGCAATGATTTTTATGCTTAGGAATTAGATACCGATTGTGGTTCTCATATATATAATCATGTGCAGAATCTAAGAAGTAGACGGATCTCGAAGAAGGGAGAAGTTAACTATGAGTTAGAAATGGAGCAAAAGTTGATGCTTTAGCTGTAGACACTTACAATTTTGTTTTGCCTTCACGCTTCATTTTAAATTTGAGACATTGTTATTTTACAATTGGAAATATGTTTCTATTTTTTGACTTTATGAAGAGGGGTTTACCTTTTCCATCAAGGATAATATTTTAAGTTTCTGTTTGCATAGTTTATTTGGTGGAAGCGGTTCCTTAAACAATAGTGTTTAAGTCTTGAATTTAAACAATGAAACTTGCCTTAATATTTAACATATCAAGAAAAAAAAGTTTAATGTGAATCAAACATACCTATAGCATTGTCGGTTAGGCTATGCTAATGAAACAAGGATTCAAAAGTTGTATAAAGATGGATACTTGGATCCATTCGATTTAGAATCGATGCCAACTTGTGAATATTATTTGTTAGAAAATATGATCCAAACACCTTTTAGTGGAACTGGAGAAAGAAAAACCCTAATTGTCGGGCCTAGTACATACTGATGTATGTGGGACTATGTCAACTTCTGCTAGAGGTGGTTTTTCGTACTTCATTACATTCACTGATGATTTCTTTGGACATGTTTATCTTATGAAGCATAAGTCAGAATGATTTGAGAAATTTAAGGAATATAAGAATGAAGTATAAAAATAACAAGGGAAAGGTATTAAGATATTTCGATCAGACCGAGCTGGTGTATACTTAAGCTGTGAGTTTCTTGACTAACTGAAAGAGTACAGTATAATCTCACTATGGAGCCCTCCCAGAACACCGCAGCTGCATGGCATGTTTGAGCTGAACAATCAAACTCTCCATGATGAGTTTTATCGATCTATCTCTATTATTTTAGGGATATGTCATAGAAACCTGTGCTTATATCATTAAAAATATTCTTTCAAAATATGTTTCGTCGACACCATATGAAATATGGCAAGGGAAAAGGGCAAGCTTTAAACAGATTCATGTATGGGGATGCCATGCTTATATTAAGGAGCAAGAAGCATAAAAGTTGGAGGCTAAGTTTGAAAAATGTTATTTTTGGGGGTATCTAAAAGAAACTTTGGGATACTACTTCTATCATCTCATTGAGCATAAAATGTTTGTTGCTAAACACATCATCTTCTTAGATTAGACCTTTGGCATATCTTAGAAGATGTTATAAAACCTTAGAGTACGTAGTAAGTTCATAGATCTAGAAGAGTGACTAGTGGGCCAAAGCATTTCGGATTTCAAGTAGAAAATCTTAGTAATGGACCGATAATAGATGATGATTGTAGGACTTATTTCAAGGAAATTTATGGCCTAAATTCCAAGAGATGGCTAAAAGCCATGAAATCCAAGATAGATTCCATGTATGCTAACCAAGGATGGGATTTGGTGGATGCACCTGAAGAAATAGTTCCTATAAGATGCAAGTAGGTTTTCAAGAGGAAAACTAGGGGAGATGAAATATTCAAGACCTTTAAGGCTATACTAGTTTCAAAGGGGTACAAACAAAGAGAAGGGATTGACTATGAAGAAACCTTCTCATTTGTTACAATGACTAAATCCATTCAAATATTGCTCGCCTTTATAACCTTTCTAAATGCATACCTAGAGGAGGATGTGTTCATAATACAACCTGAGGGCTTCACAGATAAGAACAACACAAGGATGTTGTGAAGCAAAGGTCCATATACAGCCTAAAACAAACATCTCATAGTTGGAACATTCATTTCGATGAAATGATCAAATTATTTTACTTCATTAAGAATAAAGATGATTCAATATGTACAAGAAATTTAATGGGAGCTTTGTTGCTTTTATCATTCTATATGTGGATGACATACTACTTATTGAGAATAACGTAGGTATGTTGTAGTCTATAAAGTTGTGGCTATCAAAGAATTTCTCTAAGAAATATTTGGGTAAGGCAGCCTGTATTCTAAGAATAAAGATCTATAGAGATAGATCTAAAAGGCTGTTAAGCTTGACCAAGTCGGCATATATAGATAAAGTTCTAAAATATTTTAGCATGGAAGATTCCAAGAGAGGACTTCTTCTGCCAATGAGTCATGGAATCTACATCATCAAGAATTTGTCTCCTAAGACACAATCAGAGAGAGATGAGATGAGTGCAGTACCTTATGATTCGGCAGTAGGATCCATTATGTATGCCATATATATGAGGCCTAATGTTGCCTATGCTACGAGTGTTATGAGCAGCTTTTAAGTCAATTTGGGAGAAAAGCATTGTATTACTATCAAGAACATTCTTAAGTACTTGAAAAGAACTAAAGAGATATTTTTTATTTATAAAGGAACTGAATTGAAAATTAAGGGTTTCATAACCTCTAATTTTCAATCAAACATTGATAAGAGAAAATTAATTTCAAATTTCGTTTTCATGCTCAATGGTTGAGCAGTTAGTTTAAAGAGTTTCAAACAGGAAACGACATCGTATTTTCACTACTGAAGTTAAATACATTACAACTTCAGAAGTAGCATAAGAGGTGGTTTGGATGAAAAAATTTATAACTAAACTTGATGTGGTTTTGAACATTTTTTATCCCGTAGTAGTGTACTACAATAACAATGGTGCAATAGCATAAGTAAGGAAAATAAGGTCTCATAAAAAATCCAAACAGGTGCGGTGACATTATCACCTAATTCGAGAGAGAATTTGAAAAGGGTCGACAAGAATGACAATATTGTAAATCCATTCACTAAGCCGCTTTACCAACATATGTTCAATCGCCATCTTGGAAAGATGGGAATAATTTTTAGAAATGATTGGTTTTAGTGTAAGTGAGAGATTGAAAGTGTATGCTCGTCAAGCCAATTGGTTTTTGACTTGATATGGCAAACAACTTTATATGATATTATCTTTTTGCGTACATTAGCAAAACAATGAATATTATTATTAATTGTTATTTATGAAAATCATTTATTATTTATCATGTTTATTGATTTTGTTGGAATCAATATATTATGTTCTATAAATACATATCATGATAAAGTCTGGTGTCTTAAGTTGTGCGTTTTGGAGACCATGATATAGATCAAGATAATTGAGACTTAAGATGCATAAGCTTTAAGACACAAATTATTTGTTGTCATAGGATCTCAGAAATGGATATTGAATGATTTGGATAGACATTTACATAGTTCATTAATGGTGATTATGTGGGTAGAACATCATGATGATTATGTGAGTGCTTAGTAGAGACTAAGAGTACCAAACATGACACTTAGATAATTCTCAATGGTGAGTAATACTCTCTGTTAATGAAAATCATCTAGTGACTATACTATATGTGGTCCTAAAACATAAGGCCTATAGGATTATAATCATTGCCGCCACTGGTTCATAGAGCCTCGCCGAGGCTTCTTCTTTCTCCCTATCGTGCAAAATTTTACAACAAAAAACATTGTACAAAAAATCATATGCCTCATAATGGCCTACACAAAACCTAGAAAAAGAAAATTAAAGAAATTCATAACCTAAAATAACTATATAATTAATGATCTATTATATCAACCATACATTCCAAAAACATAAATATCCATTCAACATACATATATTATATATATAAAAAATACAAGAATCACGTACAATGAATAATCTATATATATATAATGACTGCTCTGATATCAATTGTTGGAAAATATGTTTAAAATTCGCAGCACAAGTGATTGTTCGTCCCAGTATATAACAAAAAAATTTCAAAACATTTTTTTAGCAATCCTTTATATATATATATATATATTGATCTTAAATACTAGACGAATAAATCATACATTTGTCTATGCAAATCGACCATTAAGGCACATACCACGATCTTCTAAATCGATGATCAACACACTAGGATGTGTGTGGGAACGTAGAGACGATAAGATTTTCTTTTTCTTTATGGTGATCTCTTCTCATCATTCACCTCTCTATTAAAATAATTAGAATATGATGTATTTATATAATTCTACTAGGATTCTATATATTATTATTTTTAATTTAAACCCTCTATATTAATTTGAATTAATAATTCAAATATAAAATAAATAATAACAAAATCATGAGATATATTTTAGTAATCTTTTTTATTTAATCAAATCTTTTCAAATCTAATTTAAAATAGAATCTTATCTATTCTTAACCAAATCATATTTTATTTAAATATTAAATTAGTTTATCAAACTAATTTAAATTTGATTTTCCTAATCATAATATTAAATTAAGATCTAAAAATAATTTAATAATATATAACATATTTAATTCAAAATTTAATATATTATTTTATATATATATATATATATATATATATATATATATATATATATCGAAAATCCTATATATTAAAATAATATTTAAATACATATTTTAATTAATTAATTCTCTAATTAAGTAATTAATACTAATTATTTCATAATTATAAAATTACCCTAAAATATTATTTTCTTTGCAAATAAACTCTTTCTTTACCTTTATGTCACTCTTACCCTATACAGTATTTTATAAATGCGGCCTGTAGACCATGTACCTATAATTACAAAGTTTGATAAATTAGATTATTAATTAAACTCTTTAATCTAATAAATTCTATTCATTAATCTCAATATTATTTCACTAAAAATCTGGGACTGCCTCTTGCAATTATAGAACAAATTATTGAGTAATCTCTAGTAGTTCATTGATAATATCACTACATACAATTTAATCCTACAATAATTGATTCATAATTAGAGCAAGTCAAAATTATCATTTTACCCCTCTAATTATATCTTTATCATTAACTACTATTAATCCACTAATGAACGGTCAATTTATAACTTAATTATAATTTGAGCTCAAAACTATTCAATTTCATAGTTAACCCTTAAGGGAACCAATATATAATCTTTTATGAAAAATGTTTGGATTATGTATCCGTAAATCTTGTTCCCAACCACTTATCCCAATGAACCTCCAAAACCAAAGTCTTTAGCATGTTTTACAAATAAACCGTGACAAATAAATCAAAAAATTCAGTTAACATAAGCAGGAATTCATGACTACTTAGGATTCAGATTGATCTATATGTGATCATCTATTGATATGAATAAAACTTTTTATTGCAAATGATATGTTGATAAAGAATTAATTCATATTTAGTTCAGTCCTATATAATCCATTTATATAAAGCACATCCACTAAGATGTCTATCTACATCAATGATTCGGATCTGGATTACTTGCATTCATAATGCTAGTAGACCGTACTAGCAACCATCAATTTAAGATTCCATACTTTAAATATATTTTGGACAATTTAATTCATTATCTATAATCTTAATCGTCTCATACTAATACATTATTATAGTTACATAAATGAATTTAAAATTTATGGTATTTATACTTTTAGGGTATCATGCCCAACTCAAAACCCATATGCTTGGCTAGCCACTCCAATGGGCTATATAACCAAATGAATTTTAATCGAACCCTTTGATTAATTTGACCTATGAAAATCCATTTAATAATGAAGGCCATTACTCTTTAATGTCCAATTATTAATACGAACTTTTAAGACCCTTTTATAATTAAATAAAAGTTCATTTGTAATTTATTAATTTTTAATTAAATTAATATCATACTTAGTTGTACTAGCACAGTTGCATGACATTAGACTTAACACTTTATGATTTATTTAATTCACAATTTAATCCCCTTTTCTCCAATGAATTTTAAATGAGTTACTATCAAATCTT
The DNA here is from genome assembly GCA_027186245.1 of Coriaria nepalensis. Lineage (NCBI taxonomy): Eukaryota > Viridiplantae > Streptophyta > Magnoliopsida > Cucurbitales > Coriariaceae > Coriaria > Coriaria nepalensis. Next base: position 8,577,054 of record CP114486.1, on the reverse strand, counting down.
ATATGTGTGACCGATTATGTTCTACATCACGCTGGTAGGAGGATTTCATAACACTTTATGATTTTATTTAATTCACAATTAAATTTGTTTAATATAAAATACCTTTTAAATTAAAAAGTTAACTAATCATCTCATGGTTAGATAACTTAAGCCTCTAAGTCAAGATTGACTTCTAGCAAAGTGTTAAGACTACCCGAGAGATGAGAAATACCATCTTTCGAAAGAACCTTAAGTGATTATAGTATATTTCCAATAACGATCTTTCTACCTTGCCAGTATCCTGATTCGACCTAGGGTATGGTTGAATTGTTAAACCATAAGAAAAAAATTATATGAATTATTATATTTTTTTTGAAGATCGAACATCAATAGTGGATTTATAGAAAACTCATTTTCATACCATGTAAAGATTCCTTGTTCCAAAAAATATATAATTCATAGGATCTATTTCCAAATATGGAAGCAAAGGATTCCCTCTTGATCACTCACAACTTTCATGTACAATATTTCATGCCTAAGGGTTCACCCTAAGTTCACCCTTGGTTAGGGCTAATTGGAATGATGTTAAAAATATAAAACCTGACACACAAGATACCATAGTGATCTCATGTCTGAGGACCACATATAATTAGTTACCATGTAATTCTCATTAACAATTATTATAATTACCATTGAGAATTATCTTAGTATCACGTCTACTATCCTTAATGTCTACTAAGCACTTACATAATCATCAAAATGTTCCACTAACACCAATAGTCATGAGATCAGTCACCCTAAACACTTTAGATGATGAACTATGTAGTTGTCTATTCGGATCATCAATGTCTATTCTTGAGATCTTATAACAACAAACAGTTCATGTCTTAAGCTTTAAGAAACTTATGTCTCAATTAGTCCAAAATGCATAACTTAATACATTGGACTTTATCATGGTATATATTTGTAGAACATAATATATTAATTCCGACAAAATCAATAAACATGATAAATAATAACTAACTTTCATGAATAACAATTAATAATAATATTGATTATCTGCATAAAGATAATATTACATAAAGTTATTTTTCTCTATTAGGTTAAAAATCGATTGGATTGACGGGCATACGCTTTCACACATAACAAATTATTAACTTAGTACTTCAACATGCATATCAATCACATGATCATAAGCATATAAGACATTAAAACTACTTGTGTTGTAAGTAAGACTTTACGTACCTGAAGTCCGATTGTTCTGTAAGAGTCTTTTAGAAATCTTTTAGATTATAGGCCAGTTATTATCCTAACCGAGAATGCATATAAGCTTGACTTAGTAAAAATTTTCTTTCAATAAACCGTACTATTAATTCACTTATCTAAATTTGCATATAATGTTGTTCTAGCCTCTTTATTAAAGCTCTAACTTCCTGTACAACTCTAAATTATCACTTATAAAGGTTCATAAGTATCTCTTATAAAATTTACAACTCCAAATTATAATTTTTTTCCTTCTTACTTAATTTCTCTAACTATTAGCCAAGATTTTGATAATTGTATGTTTTAGATCATATGTCTAACTGATTTTAAATTTAGTATACTATCATTTCTATCTATTTTATGTCTCCTACAAAAATTTCACCTCCAAATTCAATCATTTTCTACCTCTTCTACTTTTACTTTCTTGACAATGAATTATTATTTCTTCTCTTGTTAAATTTCAAGTTGTCATGGTTGTGGTCTAAAAGTCATTTCTATCATTTTTGAATTATTATTTCTTGGGTCTTTTTATGGTACCTCTATCCACAAGTCCTATATGTTATGTAAAACTTTAAAATAAAAATATTAATGTTTGATCTATCAAATCTCAATTTTTATGAAATCATTTAATCATGTTTTTTTTCTTTCTAACCAATATTCTATTTTTTTATCTCTATCTTATTATACAGGTACTAAAAAATTTCCAAATATATTTATTAGGAAAGCTAACATTCATAACTTTCCTCATTAATATGGTACACTTCATTTCATTTAGTACAACTCAATCATAAAGTTATACCTTTTCAAAGTTACTACTATGACTACTCTATTCTGGAAAAACCTACATATTTACCTTAACTTTCCAATTACATAACTATTTCTTTCTTTAATAAAATATTTTGATTCTTATACATTTTTGTTGATCTAAAAGTCTAGTTTGTTCATGTTAAATATCAGAATTTTCTATCATCATATTCATAACAAAAAGTCTATTACAATACTTGCTACTTATGGATTTAGCTCTAACATCATATATATTTCTAAGTCAACTTCAATAATTTATTTCTAGATCTATACAACTCATATTGGGGTGTTTGTAGTCTTTCTAGAAAGCTACAAGAGAGTAATTACATAATATAGTTTTTTTAAAATTTTACCATAAAAATAAAGATTCTACAATTTGAACAAAGCAAGATAGCTCACATCGATTTACCAAATATTCTAAGAAAGGAAAGCTTTTAGACATACTTTTAGGAATTTCTTTGAAAACTTAATTTTTCACGAAGAATTCTAGTATTTTCTTTAAATGAGCTTTATTTATGATGGGAAAAGGAAGTGAAGAAGAAGATGAAGAGAAGAAGGAGAAAGAGGGCTACGTTTTGTATAGCAAAATGAGGAAAATATTATTTGTTTATAAGAGAAAAGTTTAGAATTCTCATGATCACCAAGATATTTCTTATCTATTCTTATCAATTTCATTTTATTTTTACCTCTTTTCTATGTGGTTGTCCAGCCATGATACACATTTTAGACCATTTTTCATATTTTGGGGCTTTTGTTAGTAACAATAGTAAATAAAACATAGTTTGGCCTATTAGGTGCTTATGATCTTATGCCAAGTTATACTATTTTAGGTCATTTGATGATAGATATAAGTTTTAGCTCACAATCCAAAATGATTTTGGACTAATTTTATCCTTTTGAATCACTTTGATATTAAAAGATAAGTTTTGGCCAACTAACTATTACATACTTTGAGCCAAGTTTTCTTCTTTGTATTATTGTGGGTCATTTTGATAATAGATAATATTTTTGTCCCACTAAGTTCAATGTGTTTTGGGTTAGAATTTCATTTTGTAGTTTTAGGGTTAATAATATAAATCTGTAGTGTTAGGACCACCAAAGTATTATTTAAGTTTACTCTATGATTACCTACATAAAAACTTGCTCGGAACTATTACCGGTTATGTGAGATTTTGACTTATATATTAACTTTTATAATGTGAAAATTTTATTTTTATAATAACTTAACATATCTCTTATATAATTTAGAATATTAAATTAATCTGATTAGAGAGTTTAGTTAAAATGGATATTACTAAGAGTGAGAGAGCTAGGAGAAAGATCGAGAGACTAGCAGCTATGGCCAAGTAATGATAAAAGGGGTGGTGGTGGAGAGGTGATGACCAAATTTAAAGGAAAATACGAAGAAAAAAATTAAATAAAAATTAAAAAAAAAAAACATTTAAGGGGAGATAATAAAATAATATAAAGTAAAGATGATTGAAATTTAAGAAAAAAGTTTTCTTTTTTTCTCTTTTTGAGTATTTTAACTATTGTTACTGCTTATTATTGGAATTTGACTATAGATGAGTCGGCAAAGATTTTTTTGCTAGGCTATTAGATTTGTGAGGATTTTTCCCAAGACTTGTTTAAGGTGAAGGTAGCTCCCCTGTTCGACGTTGACAAGTATTTAGTAAAAAATTGATACATAAGCGTTTAGAATTGGCAAAGATTTTTTTGTCCCAAGACTTGTCAAAGGTGAATGTAGCTCCCCCGTTCGACCCCAAAGTGTGGGCCCAAGGAAAAATAAATAAACATTAGAGGACCCACCGTGGCATACAACTTGGGATTGGCCAGAGTGCCTGCGCGGCCCCTACCTCCACGTGCTTATGCAAATATTTTGATTGATTAATTTATTAAATAGGATGATTTTAAAAATTATGATTTTAAAAATTATTATATAAATTTTAAAATTGTTAATTATTTTTTTAAATATTAAATTTGTTTTTTATTATTATTATTTTTTAATTATTGAATAAGTTATATAATTTAATTATATTTAAATTAGTTAAAATAATAATAATTTAATTAATAATTGAGCTGCATATATATTATAATAAATTTAGAATATAACCAATTGTATATTTATAATCATATAAACCAATATAAATCAACATAAATAAAATTAATCAACATGAATGCATAATATAAATACAATTTCTTAATAGTCATTGCTTTCATTCTCATTTTATCTGAAAATAGTATAATCATGTTGTCTCAATTGAGAGTAAAGATATGATAGACATTCACACCGTTATCATACCCAGTCTGTGAGTAATCATATTCCTCATTTGTTGGTTACTGAGAATGAATATAACACTATAAATAAAGAAGACCCCATCAACCTTATCGACCATTTGACTTATTGACCCGTATAATCAAATTACTCTACAATCTCATTGACTTCATCGATAAACGATGGGCCTTCGATGAGTCTTTATCGACCCATAAAATAAACTAGTAGTTATATTAGTATACTTATAACTATTAGTTTATTCTATGGGTCGATGAGGTCAAAAACCCATCATTTGTCAATGGGGTCGATGAGATCGTAGAGCAATTTAATTATATGAGTTGATGAGGTCGATTGAGCATTCGACTCTATTAGTCGATAGGGCCTTCTTTATTTTTAATGTTATATTATTTCTTAATAATCAACAAATGATAAATATAATTACTCACAGATTGGGCGTGATGATAGTATGAATGTCTATTATACATATTACTCTCGATTAGAACAACATAATGATTCTCTTTCCGAACAAGGGGTGAATGAATGTGATAACTATTAATAAATTATGTTTATGTTGTGGATATATATTGATTAATTTTATTTATATTAGTTTATATGACTATAAATATACAGGTGGTCATAATTTAAGTTCAATATATTCGGTCTAATTATTGCTTAGATTATTATTAATTTAAATTATTTAAATTATAATTAAAATAAGCAACTCATTTAATAATAATAAAATAAAATTAAAGTAAAGTAAAAAATTATTAATTTATAATTTATAATTAGTATTAAAAATTAAATTTATATTTATATTCTTAATTTATTAAATATTTATATAAAAAATAATTTATAGTAATAATCCAAAAATTATATGATAATATTTATACCATCTAATTTAATGAATAATCCAAATACCTGAGGGCAAACCAGCTAACCCCTACAACTTGTGGATGGTAAAGAAGGTAGCATAGAAAATAGGGTAGTTAATTTTTACTGAAGGCAATTTGTTTTCCTACTACTTTAGTCTGCAAAGAAAGCGGAGAATTCGTTTGGGGGAATTTTGCAGAGCCTTCGAGAAACTTTCCTTATAAGGTAAAGCTTCGTAGCCACACAAACCCTAGTTTTCTTCACTCAGTATACCTCCCTTCCTTCTCACATACGCGTAACCAACTAGTAGATTCATATTACAGTCGAATTACAACTATTAGAAATCTCGAATGCGTTCGGAATATTAGAGTTTTTATTTTTCTCGTTCATGGTGGCATTCTGTTCGCAGTGGTTTTTGCGACTCAATATTTGAAAATTATTAGTAATAAATGGCTGAATTTGGATTTCTAGTTTCTTTCAATTGTTCGCAGTGGTTTTTGTTTTCTAATCATCTATGGCGGAATTTCGTGCTAGTTTTATTTGCGTATTAAGGACAGAAATGTAGGCCGAGTAGGTGGATTAGTTAAAAATGACTTAAGAGCTGCTCTCTCTACTTGTCTGGGTAACTTTGCTTCCAATTTTTGGGCTACTTGTCTGGGTAACTATGAGGGTTTCATTTGGTTTAGCAATTGATGAAAAATTTCTGTTCATATTGGGTGGCAGTATTACGGATGTAATTTTCCTTATATTAGTGTTATTACTTGAGAATACAGGTCGTGATCACGGCAATATTAGGTCCTCAATGGGACTAATTAGTATGACTTTGAGGTGCTTAGTTCTAAATTCAGATAGCTTTTGATAGGAAAGGTTCAGAGTCAGATTAACCAAGATTCTGTTTTGGTTTTGGTGCCAGATTTGAGGTCAGGGTTTCTTTGTGCATTACAGCCTCATGACTTCTTCTGTGAATGATCATTCTGGTAATTTCATTGAAATGCTTTACCAAATCATATTCCTTTGATTATTTCTTATTTGTCATTCTGTTTCGATCCTTGTAGCAGCATGTGATGTTTTGTAACCTTTATATATTTGTGTCTGTGTATTTATTTATTTTCTTCCAACAGATAAAACGGAATTCCTATAAATCTTCTACCCCCCCCCCCCCCCCCGCCCCCCTCAAACAAAGAAAAATATAAATTTGAGAAAAGAACCCAAAAAAAATGTCGCCAAGACTATAGATTCCTTTTTGATTGTTTGCAATTAATGTATTTTTCCTTTTCCCATATTAACAAAGCCATCATATATGTGTCTACCACCATTTTATTCTCGATCCTGGCACATTGAGACCTGTTTAAAAAATACTCTCTTCTTTCCTTATTTGTTTATAAGAAGTTTTACTCAGTCTACTTGCACTGTATATTTATTTCATACCTAATATTTCTCAGAGATCTCGGTATGACTTACTTGCATGACTGGTTACAAAGATTTTGGCTCCATGCCGTAAAATTTGACTTCCCTCTTTTCTATCGTGTTGCTTGGGTTTTAAATTTCTTTCAATGTTTATCTGCCATAAATTTGTTTTTGAAAACTGTTATCCAGATAGCAGCGAAGCTGAAGAGCAGCAAAAGTATGGTGAGTCACAGATTCAATCTTCTACATCAATATCTGCAATGTCTCAGCCTGTCACTTCAACACCAATTCCATATCCAATGCCTCCACATGTTGGAGCAGGACATGCTCTGGTACAATCTTCAGTTATTTTGTATATGAAAATAAAATGTTACTGGCTTATTGCTTTTGTGGCGTGCATTTACATTAGAGACTGTTCCTAGTAATTTCCATAAAAACATGGAATCGTTCCTCCTAATTCTTTTGTTTTCTATTCCACTACCTTCTATTTAATAGTGTGAACTTCAAGATTCTGCTCCCCCTATGGTTAAGATGGCTGCTGCTTATGATTTTGTTTTATTTTTCATGCATTTGTTCCGAAATCATTTAAATCAGATTTCATGTGGCTGTCTGAGAAAATTTGTATATGTCTGGGTCACAACTATACCCATAATTAGCATCCCCCCCCTACTACCTTTCCTTCCTATATAGACATCAAATAGGGGATTTCTGTATGCACTGCAGTATTCATATGACTGGATTTCAACAGTTTCTTTCTATGAACACTGTGAAAACCATGGAAGTCCAGTTTCATCGCATATTGCACTGGGGATCATATTTTGAAAGATGGGTTTGCTTCCAAATCTCCCCTCCCAGCTCTGACCATCCCTTCCAAAAGAGAGTGAAGGGGGTAGAATTTATTCAACACATTGTGAAAGATAAGGCAGTTGCAGAGGTTATTCAAATGGATATTTTTGTTGGCAAAGGAAATGCTAAAAGTGGAGGCTGGGTAGATTAAAAGCCAACCCAAAGATTTCCACTAAATTGATTTAGGCATTGATCACTTGCAAAAACAACGAATATTCTTAGAAGCCAAAGCAACTCTAGTACTGAAGTATGAAATGTATCTCTTGGGCTTCCAACTTAAGATGCATAAAAAGAAGTCCCAGTTGCTCTGGTGCTCATTTCTTCTTCATGCTACTGATCTTCAATATAGGCAACAGTACGGTAGAGTTCTGTAGGGAAATAAGGTTGTGGTTATTGAAATTCATGTGCTGTTCAGTGATAAAAATTTTGGTGCAGAACATTTCTTTTTTCATCTCTTCTCCTCCAAATATGTTGTGAGCCCATAAAATGAAGTATCATGATCAGATACGATGATCAAATAGGTATAGTAGTCAGTTAAGATCCTTTTCCTTCAGCAATATTTTAATAAGGCAAGTTCAAAACTGGGGGAGTTATATTACTGAAATTCGTTTTGAAGAAATTATACAATCAGCAGCTTGCTTAAGAACAACTTGCTGTTATGTTAGTTTTAAGGTCTCTTCTGCCAATCTTATATAATTGTGAGAAACTAAGTAGGAATAGATATGAAAAGCCCTTGGTGGACCAGATTGTGAACAAGGTTGCAGTTTTCAGAATTTTCTTTTCTTGATAATTTGAAATTGTGATTCCTACCTTGTTTTCGACAACTGTTTTGTGGGAAAACTTTTGTAACCAATCCAGTTCTCATTAAAGAACTTGTATCTGAGAAAGAGAAAGAAGAGAGAAAATTTCTTGATTGATCAATGTCTATTGCTAAATAATGATGCCTTTTTTACACAGCTTGAGACACTTATCTGAAACTTACTAACCACAGTGGTCAATTATTTTCTCCCTTAGGAATGCTTCATCTTGTTAGTAGTTACATTGATACTGATCTTTGGTTTGGAAATTCTATAATTTCAAACTAATTTGCATCTTTGGAACTTCCTGAAGGCACCACCAGCTTATCCTTACCCAGATCCTTACTATAGAAGCATATTTGCTCCCTATGATGTTCAACCCTATCCTCCACAGCCCTATGGTGGACAACCTATGGTATACTCCTCGTCATGTAATATTTATCTCGAATCCTCACAGTTATATATGTTAAGTAATACTTTATTTGAATAATGTTATTACTGGTTTTAGGTCCATCTGCAATTAATGGGAATTCAACAAGCCGGTGTTCCTTTGCCATCAGATGCAATTGAGGGGCCCGTTTTTGTGAATGCTAAGCAATATCACGGAATCTTGCGGCGTAGACAATCTCGTGCAAAAGCTGAATCTGAAAATAAAGCTGTCAAGTCTAGGAAGGTATGTACTGCAGTATTGGTAGATTTGATCTTGCTCAATTCTTCAACATTTTGCTTCAAGAAGTAGAATAAGGATGCGTTTGGGTTACATTTTGAAACTAGAATTTTGGTAATTTGGATAACCTAGAGTTTTGGCACAATATATTTTCTTTTTTCTGTTATGGTTAAACCAAGCTTGCATTTGGATGAGCAATTGAAGCAAAGTGTACTTTTGAGGGATCAAACTAGATTTTAGACCTAAACCAGCGTCCTGATTGGAGCCATGAGGAAGACTTTTGGGCTAGTGTAGTTATTGTTATTGCTATTATTATACTAATCACCATCATCATCATAATAATTACTACTATTATTTATTTATTTTAATTTATGATAATTTCTTATTCTTTTATCTGTTATCCCGATCTTGTTGTAACCCTCTAGTCGGAAAATAATCTTGCAGCCATACTTGCACGAATCAAGGCATTTGCATGCGCTAAGAAGAGCTAGAGGATGTGGTGGCCGGTTTCTCAATGCTAAGAAAAATGAGAACCAACACAATGACATGGCATCAGGTGAAAAATCACAATCTAATGTAAATCTCAATTCCTGTAAAAGAAGTCGTGCTTCCTTGGATAGTGGTGAATGATGAGCCAGCGCATTCATCACAAGCAATAAATGAAGGTTCCCATACGTGCTTCTATGATATTATGTTTTCTTCATCTACTCCATAGTAGCAACTCAGAAGTATATACTATATAGGTTTGCCAATACTAGTTTTGCAGGAAGATCTAAAGATGGAGGAGCTGGTCATGCGGTTTAAGACCAATTCTGAAACATAAAAGTGGAATCCGTGTATTGTTTGGTTTGTATGCTCATTAGCTTTGAAAATGTTAGATTAACTTCTTTTGTTGTGTAGTTACTAGTCATCCATTGTTGTCTGTCGGGCTAGGTTAATATGTAAGAAAAAGAAATATGGTAAGCGTGAAATTAAGTCGCCCGTATCAGGTTTTTAGGTCGTGTGTTTGTTGTGTATACATTTTCTGATTCTCAAAGTTTAAAATACCGCTAAAATTGTAGTTCTTAATATCTATGGTAAAGAAGAATAAGTATATGATTTCTAGTTTCTACCAATATTGTTCGATCTGTTATGATGAAGCAACAAACCAACCTCACACCCTAGGGAAAAAAAAAAAAGGAGGGAAAATCTTACAGGGAAAGAGAACAAGGAAGCTGAATTTATTGAATTTTTTCTTTCTTTCCATGGGGGTTGAACTTGGCCTTATTATGATAATGGTCTTGCAAAATGTTTCAAGTTTGAAATTTCTTACAAACCGGCCTTAAGCAATTATATTTAAAATAAATTTAAATATATAAAATAAAAAAATACCAAAACGATCTCGGTTATTTTTCTTCTTATATTTCATCAATCTTCCTCTTTTTCTCCTTCATGATCTGATTGGCTGAAATTTACTTGCCCACCAAGGAAGGACTTGCACCAAAGGATATCCGACTCGTCCTGAACATGATCGAGAAAGAATATGCAATTATGCTTAAAATTGAGGAGCGGTTACTTGTTAATCAAGTAGCTTTCCAAACAAGCAATGAATGCCTATAAATTGAACCCATCATCTGCCTCAGCACCACCACCAACGGCAAAAAAAAGTGTCTCCAGACTACCAACTCCCATCATGGAAATTTATTTTCTTATATTTTAGTAACTTTATGCCAAATTCATTAAATGCTCGGTGCTTGTAATCTTATCTTTTTTCCTTACGTCATTTTGTCTTACGTTAAATTCATCTAATACTCCATGCTTAAGAATCTTTTTTATGCATACTACATGTTATTAATTTCCAGTCATTTCCTTCCCGCATCAGTAATTTACTTTCACACCTAATTCTTGCTATCCTTTAGCATTATTAATTTTGCACCAGTCATTTACTTTCACACCTAATTTTCATCAAGTAGATCTAAGATTGAAGAAGAATTGAACCCTCAAGCCTTTGGCCGGCTTCAATCGTCTTTGATTTATAGAAGTAAGATTCCTTATCTTTCATTATTTTTATTTTTCGCCACCCTCGGTTGGAATTCCTTTAAGATCTCCAATCAAAATACTCCGAGTATTTCTAAAATATATGCATCACCACTCAATCAAGCACGGAGCACCTCAACATAGTTAGGATGATTCTTCCAAATCGGTCGATCGAACTACTGTTGGGGGAAATTTTGATCTATCAAAAAGTCAAGCCGACTCTTTCATAATCGGCTTGCTGAACTATCATTGGGGGCAGATTCATCTTCTGGACATCAGGCTAATACTAACAACATTGACCTTCCAAACTGTCAAAGTCACGTTGATTCAAATCGACCTGCCAAATTGTCATTTTGTCGACAAATTCTCAACGTTCTCTCAGCCCTCCATATATCACTGCATAAGTAGAGTTGACAGAGAGACGACCTCTTAGCCTACAACAGATCGTCAAATTTGAAGAGCTAACTGAGGGGTCTAAGATAGCAGCTAATTCTAAAATTGACCCGCCAAACTACCTTAGGGGCAGATTCACCTTCTAGATTCTAACAAAATCGACCTACCAAACTTTCAAAGTTAGGCTAATTCCATCACAATTGGCCTACCATACTGCCATTAAGGGCAGTTTAGCTCAACTTTGGTCGATCCTATTATAATTGGCCTACTGCACTGCCGTTGGGGGCAATTCCACTCAAGTGTTGTGGATCATACCATAATCGACCTACCGCACTGCCGTTGGGGGCAATTCCACTCAAGTCCCGTCGATCCTACCACAATCGTCCTACTGGACTACCGTTGGGGGCATTTCTGTTCTATCTATCAAAGGATGGGTAGTTTGTCAATAGTTGGCATCCTTAGTAGTCCTCTACCGACTATAACTAATCATAATTACTACCGATCAACCGCAGGTTGAAATTCGTCAAGGAAAGCACATTGATCAGCCACCAAAATGAAATAAGTCAGCAATCAAGTTCTCATGATGGTAGATTAATTCTTTGATTCATGGTCATTGATTTGTGTATGAGTAATCAAGATAGGGTTAATTTTGTTGTATCATTCATCTCACTCATTTTCAAAAGAACTCAATAAGTAAGATGATCGTTGTGGGGGGGGAATCTGTTGACGCTAAATACAGCATTTTGACATGTATGAATTTGTAAGACTTTTGAAAGAAAACATTACAACTTAGAATCAATTATGGGTCGTTTTTGTCAAGTTTCCCTAAAATCTGTCACATTGGCTGCACAACATTCTAACCTCACAACCTACCGGCCAATCGGCGGACGAGACGATAGGTAGATTTGACGATTGGGCCTCATTCCCATATTAATATTCGGTCAGAAGAAAGAGAGGCCAATCAGCCACTTGAACTGAACCCTTGAATCAAGGAGAAAGTTCTACCGAAGAAGGAGCTTTTGACCAATTAAAAGGGGGAAAAAAATCTTAGCCACTAAGCGACGACTATAGGCAGAATGAAGACTAGATATGGCCAACTGAAGGAAAGAGAGCTATAATCAAGAAAAGTTGGTCGAGCGTCTTCTGAGGGCCCCATCGTAGGCCAATGTCCGATCGATGGGCCATCAAAAAATAATGTCAACATGACTTGAACCAGATTGGATGGATAGATACAAGAAATGGGAAGAGTGATTTTACCAAGATAATGATGTCAAGCACATCATTTTAACATCCATGTACCCTGAGGTCCAAATCAAGTTTGTTGATCCCTTTGTATGTTCAATACAGATTATTAGAGTACTTAGACAATTTTATGATGATTCATTGCACTATAAGTATAGAGATTGGATCTGTAAGATCATTCAAAATTGATACATGGCTTTGTGGGACTTGAGAATTCCATTGCCATCTTAGATTCAGAAGGAGTTAATCTTGGATTAGACTTCCTAATGAGCACGAACCATGGAAAAAGGTTGTTCTTTCTTGAAGAAGCATTATCATATCTTCTTACTTCTTGAACTCTTTAAGGAGGTCGAACCCTTGGTCATCAAGGAAAGGAGGAAAAATGATATGATTTCTACAAATACAAAGAAGTTATTCAAACTCATGGTCATGCGACGATATTACTCGAATCATTTAATGTATTCGAGGTTTTTGAAAATGAAGCATAGAGATGCTTTATTATTTCATACTTAGGATAAAGAACTGTTCTTTAATTAGTTTAGCAATAGCTGTAAACATAGTTTTTATTATTATCTCTTCTAAATACGACTGGATTATGAAGTTTTGACTTCATACAAATCAAGGACAATAATGTTTGAATATTTCATTCAATAAATTACTTTATGGCAAACCGTTTTCTATAAAATATTTCAATAATTTAATGATTGTAAGTATAAATGATGAAATTAGTCGAAAACAATGTTTTAATGTTGATCAAAATTTTACATTTTGAGAGAATTGATCAAATAATGCCTATAAAGTAAATTCTCATAAGCTTTATTTTTTAAATGTAACTTTTGAAACTTGTTAGGCATTTATCTGTATTTATTATACAAAAATAATTATCAATTACACATGATTAAGATTACTACATGATGATGTACATAATTGTCCCGAAAATATTATTTTGTTCATCAGAAAATTCAATTGATAACTATATGATTTTCAACCATCATTTCCTTTTAAGGAAAAAAGCAGAAATTCTAAGAAAAATGAAATGAATATAGTTATGATATAACAAAATAAAGTTAAGGTAAAGATATTAGAGGTACGTTTTGATTAGATCAAAGTATACAAATACTCCTTAACTTAAATCTTTGACCAAACATAAGAGAACCAAAATTCTCTTACGGTAGATATCTCCTAGAATATTGCAAGAGTACAATGTACAAAAATAGACCAATAAGATCTTATTAGACATGATTCAATCGATAAAATCCTCTATAGTCGCGTTAGGGTAACACCCTGTAGCATAAATAATGGGAGCATGAATGACTTATTGAAGTTCAATGTACACAAAATAATCGAGCCCGAAAGTCCTTTAATCTCAATTGAGGTAACTCCTAGTGAGGAAAATGTGATACTTCAGAGTATATAATAGAATCATAAAATTAGAGGAGGACTTAGTTGGCCCACAAATTTCTCGTTTGAAATTCTTATCTACGACACAATCATAAATGATGATCTAAAACTAATTCCGAAGCGATAATCAAACTTTGGATCTCGAGAAATGGGCAACTGCCATAGAAAATGATAAATGAATTCCATAAGCCACATCAAGTTTAGAACATGATACATACACCCTAAAGGGATAGTCCCTATTGCAGGATGGACAATCTTTTGAGGAAAGAGCAAAGGGCGAGTGGATAATATTTGAACTTGTAAAGCTGGACTTATAAGTGAGATTATAATAGAAATGTTATACATTATTGGTGGTACCAAAATTATCGTTTTGGCATGAGGCGAATGATGTGGAAAAATCATGAGAAAATCAATTAAATCACCCACAAAAAGAAGTTTATTGGCCTAAATTGACCGAAATTTGTAAAAGTTAGTCTATTGGCCGCTGGTCAGCCTATTAGCCTCAGGGCAGCCTATTGTCCAACAGCCTAGAGCGAATCAGCTAGTAGTGGCCGATCACCCGACAGTTGGTAGGCCAATAAGGGTAGTCGACCAGTCCCTCATTTCCCCTTCAATCCTTTTGTTATTGAATCTGAGGGCTTTCCTGTAAAGTAGTAACTTTGACCACTTCTAGAGGCTTTTCAACAAAGAAGTTCCTTTTGACTAGTTCTAAGGGTATTTCATCAAATTTGGGGTAGATAGGCAATATTTTAGTGCCCTTTGACTAATTCAAGGTGTCATTTAACAATATTTTAAGGTTTTTCAGTAATATTTTTGGGTTAATTGGTAATATCTCCAACTTTTACTTGGTAAAACAAAGTGTATCAATCCTAAAAGAGCCAAAATTCATTACCTTTCCCACCAAGCAAGCTTGGTCATCCAGGAAAAGCTGTGCACATTAAACAACAGCCTTTCTCACTAAGTAGAAGACTTGCCTTGTCTCTACCAATATCTTATTAAGCTACTACAAACATTTCAGCTCAAGGTTCAAATATTTGCCCCTTTAAAAAGGATTTGTCTTAAAACTATGTGAAAACAAAAAAGAATATAATCAATTTCATTCAATTACATATCTATATCTCAGCATGGGGTCTTTAAAAAATTCCAAGATTAGTTTCATTACAAAGCTAAATTCTCAAACTCTAATTGGATAGATTATTTTCTCAATTTGACTTAGTAGAACGAAAGTTATAGCTTGTTAAATGTTTTGTTTTAATTATGGATTTTCATATTAACCAGCTAATTACTATCAAATTTGAAATTATATAACTTCTTTCTCCAATAAAAAAAAATTGTATCTTAAGGAATTTTGAAGATAATGACTTTTAGTGTGTTCCTGTAAACTCTAATAATTTTCTATGAATATTATCATGACCAAAAGTTCATGAGAGTACCTACTACTCATGGTTTATTTTCTAATTTTTATAGATTTATAACCTAACTTCCAGAATTTTTATCTCAATCAATATTGATTGATTTGGGGTGTTCTTAGTCTCTCTGGAAAGCTAAGAGAGTCTATTTTTATAATATAATTCTTTTAATATTTTAGAGCAAATAGATAATTCTAAAATTCAAATACTAAAACATACTATAGAACGGTTAAAATTTTCAATTATGCAATAACATGCTTACAAGGCTTATTAAACTATGTGATGATCTTACCTAGAGACAAGTTTCCTTTAATCACGTGATCTTTTTGTTATTGATCAAAACTTGCAGAAGATTAGAAGTGAAATGGAGAGAAAGAGGTGTGAGATTAGTAAGAGATTTGAAGTGTGAAAGAATATGAGGTGAAACATATAGTAAGAATGAGGTGTGGAAATCTTAAGGAAGAGGTGTGAAAATCCTAAGGAGGAGGTATGAAAATTCTTAACATGCATCAATGGGTGCTTTCTACTGCTTCCTTCTCATTTTTTTAAGTCCTCTAAATTTAAGAATTTCAAAATAACTCCCCTTCTATTTCATTTACTTTTCCGATATACCCCAAGGCTTTTAAATTTTATTATTTTTGTTCGAAAATAATTTCTCAAGTAAACTTTAATATTGAAATCATACGTTTAAACTATTTATCCCTTCATAGAAAATACTAAAGAATTATGAATTTCTAAGTCAACTGTGTAAAATTAATTTATCTACCAATTATATATAATTAAGATTTCATGGGGGTTTACACAGTACCCTTTAAATCAATGTCTGGGTCCCTCGATCTGTTTTAATTTATGTTTTATCTAAAAAATTAGAACAACTTAAAATACCAAATTGATATTTGATACCGATAAAACTCGGACTCAATTTGGGCTTCGTCACTTAGGCCTAGTTTGACCCGTTAATACTTTAAATTTATTAAATTCTCATTGAATAAATTTTATTAGTTAATAATATTTTTTTAATTAATTATTTAATTTAAAATTAAATCTAAATCACTTTGGATATGCTAGCAGTGCGGGTGTGATCTAAATTTAAAAATTAAATAAATTAATGATTTAACTCCTAAATCAAGTTCTCTAAGAACAAGTCGAAGTTTTCCAATTAAGATCTTAACATATATCTAGTCATCCTTAATGTGTGTAACTTAATAGGTTTTATACTACACTGGCAGGTGGGCCCTATAAGGGCTTGTGGGTTTTATTCATTCTAGTGAATGAATCATTTGAATCTTAAAATACTTTTACTTAACTTTGAATCATTGTACGTGATTAATTAACTTTGAACCATCAGACTCATATTGGCCTCTAGCAAAGCATAAGGGCCACCCGTGTACTGAGAAGTTCATGGAACCTCAAAAGTATATGTTGTGACTATTACCATACCATAATGATTCTTTTATCTTTGCTAAAATTCCAATCAGTCCTAGGATATGGTTTAACTGCTAAACCTTACTAGACTTGACTGTATGATTTATGTAATTCCTTATGCAACTTACATAATAGATCTATGAAAACTTTGTTTCCAACCATTCTACTTTGCCAAATTTCCTTATTGCATAAAGAACATCACTCATAGGATTTATCCTTTAATAATTAGGTGAATGATCTCATCTTATCACCCTACACATGTCGAATAGTTCACACTTTTAGTAACCCATGGCTTGGTCACATTGAATGATATCAAAATATGATATCTCACATACCAGTATTATGATAATCGTAGGTTTGAGAATCACAAGTATAATAGTCACTTGACAAATCTCATTGCATTTGTTATTATTGCCAAAGAGACTTTTCTAGTAATCACATTCAGTGATTAATCTTCTATTAATTATCTACATGTCTAACCCAATATTCTCAAATTTCGATGATTATAAGAAGATCACTCTTCATAAGAGGAAGATAGAACATGTAATAGTCTTTCCGGATTGTTATTATCCCATTATAATGATCCTACGACTGTGAATAGTTTAGGTCTTAGGCTTACAACCACTTGAATCTCACCGACCCTGATCACTATCATGGTTCCAAGGGCATTTGCTAAGATTTGAGAATCTATCATGCAAATAATATAATAACTTAACGATAGATTTCATTGCTTAAATCAATACAAAGTGTTAATATTTTTGATAAGTTTTATAGTTAAGATTAAATCTCATAAAGTACATAACCTGATTGGATTAGATCTGAGAGGCTTGACGAACATACACTTTCAATCTCCTAAAGCCAATCAAATCTCAATTGCAATCATATTTTCATAAAATGGCGGTCAAACTTTTATTGGGGAATCACCTCTCCATATATGACTCTCTCTCGGATAAGGTGATACCGATGCAAAATGTGTTTGAACTTTTGATGAGGTCTTAGTTCCTTTCCTTGTGCAATCACACCATTACTGTCATATTATTCTATTATAGGATCAATGATGTTAGGAATCACACTAAGTTCAGTAATAAACTTCTTTGGCCATTTCAGAAGGGGCTATGTATTCAACTTCAGTAGTTGAATTTGCGGTAGTTTCTTATTTGAAATTTTTCCAGTTTACCACTTCACCATTCAGCATGAAAATTTAGCATGATGTTGATTTGTTGTCATATGGATCCGATTGAAAACTACTCTCTGTCAATCCCTCGATTTTTAGAACGTTCCCTCTATAAAACATGAACATGTATTTAGTTCTTATCAAGTACTTAAGAATGCCTTTGACAGCCTTTTAGTATTGTTCTCTCAGATTGCCTTAGAACCTTCTTGTAACACTTAGAGTATATGGTAACATCTGGTGTTGTACATAGCATGGTATGCATGATAGAACTTGTAGTCGAGGTATATGGCACTCTACTCATGCTTCGCTCTCCTCTTGTATCTTAGGTGACATCTTCTTGGAGAGGAAGGTTCCATGACATATTAGCAATAGTCCTTTTTCGGAATCCTAGATCCTAAACCTCTTTAACATTTTACTAATGTACATAGATTGGGTCTAGACAAACACACTTTTTGATCTATCTCTATATATCATTATTCCTAAGATAAAAGATGTTTCCCCCATATCTTTCGTGGAAATTTTTTTTTAATAGCCAGATCTTTACAGATTGTAACATACTAACATCATTCTCAGTGAGTAGTATGTCATCAACATATAAAATGAACGTTCCTTTGCTCCTATTCACTTTCCTATACACATAAGGATAATCCTCATTTTTTTAAAAATAAAATGATTTGATAGTTTGATCAAAACAGATGCTACATCTTCCAGATGTTTGCTTAAATTAGTAGGTTAACCTATGCAGCTTATATAACTTCTTTTTACATTTTTGGTCTATGAAACCTTTAGGTTATCATATACAACTCTTCTTCTAAATCTCCATTTAAGAAGGTAATTTTCACATCTATTTTCTAGATTTCATAATTATGGTATGTTGCAATGGCTAGCAAAATCCTAATGGACTTGGTTATGGCTACAGGTGAGAAGGTTTCTTCATAATCGATCCATTTTCTTTATCTATACTTTTGCAACCAATCAAGCCCTGTATTCTCAAGTTTTTCATCTATCCCAATCTTTTTCTTAAAAAGCCATTTACACTCAATCACAACAATTCTTTCACGCACATCTACCAAGGTTCAAACTTGGTTGGTATATATGGAGTCCATTCAGATTTCATGGCTTCAAGCCATTTCTCAAAAGCTGAGCCTTGCATGGATTATTCATAACTCGTAGGGTCATCTTTAATGACTGAACTCTTACTTGAGTTTCCAATCAGGAAACTGTATCGTTTAGGTTTATCGGGGACTCTTCCAAATCCATGAAGTTTCTATGTATTTTTAGGACTCAATATTTTTTTTCATTTGAAGGTTCCTCAAATGTGGAAACTATTGAATCTCAATCCTGAATCTAATCATTATTCTATGAGTCTTGAAAATCTTCAAGGTGTACTTTACTCTCACTATGTTCTTACAAAAATAATTCCCTTTCCAAGAAAATGACATGTTTAGTGACAAACTCTTTGAGCTCAACAAGATGATAAAAGTAATATCCAACATCTATTTAGGATATCCCACCAAGTAGCATTTGTTAGATCTTGCCTCTAATTTCTTCGCTTCTGGCTTTTTAACATAAGTCGAGCATCCCCATATCCTAATATGGTTAAATGATGCCTTTCTACCTTTTCCATATCTCATATGAAATTGTAGAAATAGACTTAGAGTGGATCTTCTTGAACTCATATGCAACACTTTATGGGGCATAACCTCATAATGACATAGGAGGCTTAGTGCGGGTCATCATTGACTTAGTACTGTCTAACATAGTTTGTTCCTCCTTTCTAAAACACCATTTAGTTGTGGTATTTTAACAGGAGTTCACTGAGAGAGAATCTCATTCTATTTTAGGTAGTTAAGAAACTCATGGCTTAAGTATTTGCCTCATCAATATGATCGTGGGATTTTAATACTTTTACTCAATTATTTCTCAACTTCATTCCTATACTCTTTGAACTTCTCAATGGACTCAGATTTATGCTTTACAAGATAAATATACTCGAATATTGAGATATCGTTTATAAATGTAATGAAGTAGAGATAACCACCTATGGTCGGAGTTGACATAGGTCTACATAGATCAATATGTATAAGTCTAACAGCCCTATTGCTCTTTCTCCAGTTCCACTAAATGGAGACTTGACCATTTTACCAACTAGATAAGATTCGCAAGTCGGCATTGATTCACAATCAAATGGATCGAGATATCCGTTTTTATGCAACTTGTTTATTTTTTTTCTCATTGATATGATTTAACCGACAATGCCAAAGGTAAGTCTAATTTGTATCAAATTTATATTTCTTAATCATGTTAAGATTCAAGCATGTTGTCTTTAAGGCTTAAAAGATATAATCCATCAACTAAGAAACTATTTTCAAAATGAAGACCATTAAGAGGAATATTAAAAGATTATGTCTTTAAATGAGAACGTAGAACCATCCTCAACAAGTGTTGATACCGAAATAATATTGCTAATAATAGATGGTGCATAGAAATATTTTTTTAAAACTAGTTCTAAACTAGTAGGTACAGACAAAATATAAGTTCATATGACTAACACTACAACTCTTACTTTATTTTCTAGTCGTAGGTATACTTCACCTATCTTCAAGTTTCTTCTATCTTTAGGGTCTATATATCAATACAAATATAAGAACAACAGCCAGTATCTAATACAAATATAAGAATAAATATCAGCTCGAATCATGAACATACCTGAAACATTACTATACCTTATACATTACTATATTTTTCCAAGTGGGCTACATATTTCTACTTCTAATGTCCAGTCTCGCCATAATGGAAATACCTTACATCCTTGTTCCTTTGCACCTTTATCCTTTTCTCACACTAAGTTTCTCAAACTTAAGAAGTCACGTCCATGCATATTTTACTTCGTCCTTAGCACCTTTTATTTGAGCTTCAACATTCCTAAGCATATCAAGTAAACCATGCATAGAAGGATCCAACTTGTTCATATGATACTTCATGATAAAATGTAAATATTAATCAAGGAAGGATTGGATGATAATATCATTATATAATTTATGATCTATGCCAAAGCTTAGACAATCTAGCTTCTCCAAGCATCCAATCATTTTAACATGTGTTTTTCAATAAGCATGTTTTCATCCATTCTCATCTGAACTAATGCTTTGAAGACTTCATACCTCTCACTAAGAACATGACTACCCCAAATCTCATTTAGGTGTTTAATGATGATGTTCACAGCATGCATTCCTTCATAGAGAATTTGAAGGTCTTTTGACATAGATGCTAACATAATATTATACATCTTGTCATATATTCCAACCATTTGGTCTAAGATTCCCTCTCCTTAGTAGTTGTATGTCCCAAGAATGAGCTTCCATCACTCCTTTATCCAATATATAAGCAATATGTTCATTCTTGGGAATAATTCTCAATTGCTTATACCAATCTTTGAAGTTGGTCCCCACTAACTTATTCATTTCAAGAATCAATACGATAAATTTTTCTTCATAGCCTCCTTCCATAAAAAGAAAACAAAAATGCACAAAATAAGTAAATCGTAAAACTATCAATTACCAAAATCAGGAGACTATTTAATTCTAGTAAAGCTCCAACTATTTTATAATAATCCACATTGCCCTTTTATATGAATCGCAAAAAACTATTTTCCCTTAGTGGGTAAAGGACACCCACATCAAATATTGTGGTCCCACGTATATGTAGCTAACCATAATAAACATGTGTGGTAGCGAAATAATTTTCACAACTACATCATATGTAACTCCTTTACTTGCTTGTAGAAGAATATGATCTTATGTATCTGTAGTCAACCATATCTTCTAGTTAAACTTACACAAAAACATTTGTGTGGCATAACAATACTCAAACTAATATTCTCTATGGTTCCATAGTCGAATATAGTTAGAATATTATGATCACATTCACCTTATACATTTAAATAATAAATTTCATAGATTAATTAACCATTAACCACTATGTGTCCATAGCCAATTAAATGATTGATTAATCTTGAATTCATTGTAATGTTGAGGAAGGCATTATATAAGACATTCTTACATAGCTTACAAGCTTAACATTATCAAGAAAGAATTTATAATTAATTGATCTCATCAAGGCATCTATATATGCACAATCCTTGATATCAAGAAACGATTAATACTATGAGATTCCATATTGAAACTACTATGCATGTATCATATCCTTTATATATATGTTCGATAAAAAAAAAATCAACATATATATCATCTATAATATCATGTTATGCTCATTATGTGTTCTTGAGTCAATGTTAATTTCCAATCTCAAACTCTTCCAGGACTTGAAAATTTAAGTTTTTAGAAAAACTTCTCTTAATTTAGAGCTCTTTCAAATTCAAGAAACTCAAACATATAAGAATAAATTTCGAATACACATTCTAAAATTAAAGGGCTCTTATATATAAATTGAATATTTCATCACCCTTAAATGTCATGAAAATTAATACTTTACAACTTTTGCAACATTTAATTTTCTTGTTAATGAAGTTCAGTATAAAACTATTATAGTTTATTAAATGTTCTTGTAATCAACCCATAAAGATTAAATTCCATTTATTAAATTTTCAAACAAGTCAAGTTTTCTGAAATTTAATCGTCCCATAAAATAAATGGCCTAATTCAAACCCAACTTAACGTATCAAACACCTTATGCACAATTCAAGCCCATCTGACTCAAGCGAGAGCCCATCCATAACCATTTTTGTGCAAAGAGGACCCACCACCACCTATGGGGACAACACAGTAGCCACCATGATGTTGTTTGCAGCATGTGCAGCAACTACCATACGTGTATTACATGGCGGCGCTGCACGCATCAGTGGTAGTGTCAGCAAAACCATAACTATTCACCAAACCTTAGCCATACCTGAAGCTTAAGTCGGTAGGAGATAAGAATAATCTGCATTGTGACTATTGTGGAAGGTCTTGCCATACGTGAGAAAATCGCTATAAGTTGCATGGAAGACCATCTACGGTAGGAGAAACAAGCAAGGTGAACAGAATATACCTATAGCAAATGAGGGTAAGTCATCTATATTCGGAAAAGAGCAGTTAGATCACCTTCTAAAACTACTAAAATCTTATTCGCCACCTAATTCCCCTACTAGTTCTATGGCACAAACAGGTAGATATCCTCTGACACTCTAGGCTCTAGGAAGAACTAGTCCTTAGATCATCGATTCAGGGGCTTTCGATCACATGACAAGTTGTTCCAAACTATTTGACTCATATTATCCATGTTCTGGTATATAAAAAGTTAGGATAGTCGATGATAGTTTCTCACCCACTGCAGGAAAAAGATACATTAATTTTTTTTTTAAATCACCTTAAAATCAGTCTTACATGTCCCAAAACTTGATTGTAATCTTCCGTCCATTAGTAAACTGTCAAAAGAACATGATTGTTCCATCATTTTTTCCTCTTTCACTTGTGTATTTTAGGATCGAAACTCGGGGAAGACGATTGAAACTACTAAAGGAAGTAATGAATTGTACTATTTTGATTAAAATGCTTTCACCATGTTATGATATAAGATATTAGGACACCCTAGTTTTTCATATCTAAAACATTCATTTCCTGCACAAATAAAAAAAATTAGTTATTCATAATTCCATTGTGAAGCCTATCATTTGGCTAAAGACCATCGTGTTTCTTTTCTAATAAAGTCATATTCTATTTCAAGACCATTTAACTTGTCTCATAGTGATGTGTGGGATCCATCTAAGGTTAATAGACTATCTGGAAAGAAATGGTTTGTCACTGTTATTGATGATAACACATGAGTATATTGGGTCTATTTATTGGAAAAGAAGTCTGAAGTTGAACAAAGGCTCAAAGATTTGTATATAATGATTGAAAATCAATTTTAAACAAAAATAAGCATTCTAAGAACAGCTAATAAAAATGAATACTTTAACAAAATAGTTAGGAACATTTTTTTTTCTTCAGAAAAATGTATTATTTACTAATCAACTTATCGGGACACCCTACAACAAAATGATGTTGCTGAAAGAAAAAAAAATGCATTTCCTAGAAGTTGCTCGAGCCATTATGTTTTCATTAAATGTTCCCAAATATCTTTAGGAAAATGCTTTGTTAACCGCTTGTTATCTAATAAGTGCATATTTTCAATTTTGAAATTTGAAACACCCTTACAGTTTTTAATAAACTATTTTCCTACTACTCGAATAAGTGCATATTTTCCTTTAAAGGTGTTTGGTTACATGTATATACCAAATGCTTTCAGCCAAAGTTGGACCCAAAATCTAAAAAATATGTTTTCTTCGGTTATGCATCAAATAAAAGGGGTATCAATGTTTTAATCCAGTCACAAAAAAAATTCTTTGAAAGTATAGATGTAAACTCTATTCAAGAACAACCCTACTTTCAAAAAAATTGTTTTCAAAAGGAGACGACAATGGAAGAAAATAATTTTTAAGAAACTGTTTCTATACCCTTAGTTAATCCTGATGAACCTTTTACCGAAATATATATTAAGAGTATGGAAACTTGTAGGAGTACTCCTATTTCTACCTTACCAAATGTGACTGTACCAGAGATAGGGGGACATGCAATTCCAACATTACCATTAAGACTTGTCTAGTGATTATGTTCAATGATTAATCCTTTATTAATTACCTACAAGTCTAACCGATATTCTCCAATACTGATAATTACGATATATAACTTTTCATAAGAAGAAGATAAGATATGTAATAGTTTTTTTGGATGGTCATTATCCGATTATGACTATCCTACGACTATAAAAAATTTGGGTCTTAAGCTTACAGCCACTTAAGTCTAACCGAACATGATCACTATCACGATTATAAGGACATTTTCTAAGATCCGAGAATCTATCATATAAGCAATATGTATATGCACTATTATATCCAACAATATAATAACGTAATGATAGTTCATTGCTTAAATCAATACAAAGTATTAATATTGTTGATAAGTTTTACAATTAAGATTGAATCTCACAAAGTACGTGATCTGAGAGAATAAATTTGAGTAATTTGACGGACATATACTTTCAATAATAAATGAACATGTAATACTAATTCTAATATCTTTAATAAATATTTTAAATAAATATATTTATTATTATTTAATGAGTAATTCATCAGAGACATTAATATTATTAATATTACCAAATAATATTATATCACACAAAATATATATATATTGGTCTAAACCCATTGTATCACACTTTCAATTATATGATCAAACTAAAAATTTTAAAATTATGTTTTCGCTGCCAACAAATAGTCGTGTAACCCTAAATCTAGTGTAATCAGTAAACCCATATCAGGGTGATTTGAATAGGCAATTTGATAATGTGTAAATTGAGCCATACTAAGTCAAATGAAGTGAAATTCACCAAACATGATAAACATGTAACTAGCTTGAAAACTGGAGATTCATGTTCAAGTATTGGTAGCTCTGGTGTGAATCTAATGACTAGCATGGACATGTATTAGTGTAATGGAACCTCTTGCCATCAAATCCTTGACTGCCAGATGTGCTAATGAGCCATTAACCCTCAATCAGCCTGACACGTTGGAAGGAGTGCTGAGCTTATACTTTGGAACTTTTATAAGGAGCTTATCATAAGTCCTCCACCAGACTTGGCAAGCTTTGAGGACGGAGGAGGATCTTTCTCTTTCTTTGGTTCCATGTTGCTAAGTAGAGGAGGAACTGGGTCGAGGTGGAGCTGAAAGCTACCAGCGGGAGAGGAATAGCTTGTCGCTTTCGAGTGAGGGGGAATGAGAGGAGTGGTTCTTATAATTTTATTATGAAGAAGAAGTAGAAAAATTAAGAACAAGAAGAAGAAAGCAAAGACGGAAGAAGAGGAAGTGTTGAGCTTAATACCGAAAATAACACCGAAACATACAAATTATGTATAAATTATTGAGTTTTGTTATTTTTATTTTAATTTTTCAAGTTGTTAATATTAAATACTAATTACTCTAATAATATCACAATTTCAAATAAATTATTATTACGCAAATTTTAACATTTTATTATTAATTAATAATTAATAAAAATCTTTTTATTTAATAAGAAAAATATCCAGATCTAGACCCGCAGCCCAGTACGCTATTTGGCTCGCCGGTCTATTATAGGCCGTGGTGGTTCTGAGAATTTCAGTTGGGCACGGCACGGGCTCATAACGGCCGCCCACATTTTCAGACTACAGTAAAACGCAGAAGGAAACCCTTCGAACAAACTCTGCTGAACTCTGCAACTCTTCGTTCAATTTTCAGACTAACCCTCCCCCCTTCCGTTTCTCTTTCCTCAAAGCCTTCGCCGATGGAGGACTCGGATGGAGTTCTCAGCTTCGACTTCGAAGGTGGCCTCGATGCTACTCCTCCTAACCTTGCGGTGTCTGCCTCCGGTCCTCTGATGCAATCGGTCTCTTCCACTGCTCCCTCTCAAGCCACCAATCCAGGCGCTCCCGGACCTGTATCCGTAACTGACTCTACGGCGGCAGCGCCGGGGAACATGGGGGGTCGCCGGAGTTTCCGTCAGACAGTCTGCCGGCATTGGCTCCGTAGTCTGTGCATGAAGGGTGACGCCTGTGGGTTCCTTCACCAATATGATAAATCTCGGATGCCTGTTTGCCGCTTTTTTCGGCTTTATGGGGAGTGCCGAGAGCAGGACTGCGTTTACAAGCACACTAATGAGGATATCAAGGAGTGTAATATGTAAGTCTTGTTTCGGTTGCTTCTGATTTGAGCTTTATTGTGATAATTTGATTCAGTGATTTTTGTGTTTGCGGTTGATGCGAGTGAGTTCTGTTTGTTTCCAATGTGTTAGTAGAGTCCAACTTAGTAGCTTGACCGATTTCCTGAAGAATTTGGAATTTATTTATTTAGTTTTTATCTGTGTTTTGTTTAATATGAATCTTTATTTTGCAGAGCATGCGAATGTAATAGTTACTGTAGAATAGTGTAAGAAAGATTCACGCTTCAGCAAACAAATCAGTTTGATTTGTTTGCTGATTAAGTGCAGATTAGTAGCTAGGTAGTTGCTATTTTCTAGGGATTCTAATAGAATCTGTTTAGGTATGATTTGTGTAGTTAAACTAGGTTTTCTCCTCTATATAAAGGAACTTAAGATGTAAAAATTAAATAAATGAATAAGATTTCTTTTAACCCTAAAATTCACAGTTACAAATTTGGACCGTTAGTCTTAAGGTTTGATGGGTAAAAGACGTTGCATAAATAGATAGGGAACAGCTCGTTACTCTCGTTACTTGGTAAAAACCGGGCATTGGTAGGATTGCAAAAACTATTACAGTTTATATAGGTCAAGATACTGGTAGGATAAGTTGAATAGACGTGTAAATATAATTTTTTAGTGCCATTTTAGGTTGTGTGAATTCTTGTGTTAGTTTCCTTTCCCCCTTTTTCTTTAGCATTTAGTAGATGTTGAAAGTAGTATTAGGTTGCATATATGTGGTAGGGTATATTATGTATGAGAAATTCTTGTATGCACATGGTGCATGTCCACGTGGCACACCAAATAGAATCACAACCATAAATGTTATTTTCATGTCAGGATCATATGATGTATGAAATTGACATTTGTGGTTAAGATCCTATTTAGTGTATCACATGGTCATGCATCATGTGCATACGAGAATCTCACATTATGTTTTACCTTTGAACTATTCGTCAAAAAAACCTTGCCCCTGGATGCGATTGTTCATTAAAACTTACTTTGAAGAGTGCTATTCTATTTTTTTTTAATGATTGAGAAACATAAGTCTTTACTTTGTGTCATTTTCATGCCAGTTTTATTTTTAAGAAAACTTGATCAAACTGAGGAATAAAAGAAAAACTTGATGTGTTTCAATTGTGAAATAATACTTTTAAAATTCAAATTTTAATTTCTTCGTTTATTAACAATTGGAAATTCCCCCCCCCCCCCCCCAAAAAAAAAAATAAATAAATAAATAACACGTCCAGGGGGGTAATCTGCTATTAGAAAATAGGTTAAAAGATTTCTTTGTGGGTTTATATATTTCTGGATAATCCACTATTAGTTGATAGTTCTAAGGTAACAAAGTTCGATGTAATTGTTCGTTCTTCTGCTTAGCCAAATAGGCATAATATGGAAACTTTTTGGATATGAAATTGGTAGGAATGCAAACGACATGTATTTATATAAGTTTCCCATCAAATAAAACATTCTGTTATTATATTTTGCAATAGTCTAAGTGTTCTTTTGGATTAGTCAATTGTAGGTACTCATCATATATAAATGAAGTTCTTGCCAACCAAGACATCCCCCCTGTGGCAATGCCCACCATCCCCATCACCACCCCCTAGTGCTGTTGGCACCCTATGCATGTGCACATTCAAGTTTCAGATTGTTTTTTTTTTTTTTTGCTTTCATTTACAGAGTTTCATGGCTTATTTTTAGAATAGTTTGAGATATTAATCTAGAAGCCAATGAATAAAATAGAATAAAAGAAATAAAGATATATTCAGAGTTTTGGATGATTCCATGGTTCAACTGGCATATTTGTTTATTAGAAATTACTGCTTTAGCATCAATCTTTTCTCCAACTTTGAAAAGTGGAGTTATATTTTTTAATTTGTATCTGACGCGAATTAAGCATAATCATACATGAAAAAAGAAAAGAAAAGAGCATTGAGAGTGAGTGTATCTGATGGTTTGCCGTCACTGCAGGTACAAGTTGGGTTTTTGTCCAAATGGTCCAGATTGCCGGTATAGGCATGCGAAAGTGCCTGGACCTCCACCTCCTGTGGAAGAAGTACTTCAGAAAATACAACATTTAAGCTCTTACAATTACAACTCCTCGAGCAAATTTTTTCCACAACGTGGAGGTACTGGTTTTCCCCAACAAACAGAAAAATCCCAATTTCCACAAGTTCCCACCACAGTTAATCAAAGTGTGATAGGAAAACCTTCTACAGCAGAATCTGCAAATGTTCAGCAGCAACAACCAGCTCAACAGTTCCACCAACAGATGACCCAGACTCAGATACAAACTCTTTCTAATGGCCAGCCTAATCAGCCGAACAAAGCTTCTTTGCCTTTGCCACAAGGAGTATCTAGGTTTGTTCGAAAGCCCTGAGGTTTCTAATTAGGTGATGTAAATCAATTTTTGTATTTTATAATGGACATGTTTCTAGTTGTCTGTTATTTAAACAAAATGCAAAAAGGAATGCTGTCCAATCTTTGAGCTGTAACTCATTTTCTTTAACACAATGGTCATCATACTTTTGCTACTTATTTATATAAAGTGTTTCTTTTATCTTGCCATTTGATATGAGGGTTTTAACTTGCTCAAGCAAATATACTCTTTTCTTACAATTTTGTTGGTAGAAGTAGAAAACGGCAAACTAATTCTGGTGTTTTATTGCATAGATTCTTATCTAATAATGTCTAGTTACTGAATAAGTGTATACAGCTTTCCTTCCTTGCTACTAAAAAATTAAACAATATGGTAAGCGCTCTTAAAGATGGAAATGTGATGAGAAATAGTTGTGCAACATATTTTGGTCAGCTACTTTGGCACCTAAAGTGTTAAAATAAACTGATTTTCCTTTTGGGGTAATAAAGCTTTTGACCCCTCTATGTGTGTGTGTAAAATTGAGCTGCAATATGCTGGCTTGTTTGTCACTCTCAACATCATATTGACATCTAAACTGTCACTTTGAATATTTCATTTTAGATATGCTTCTTAAAATACTCGATGGATGTATTTCATGATTCTGCATCAGAAGCCAGAATTTGTCAGCTATTTTGGCACCTCAAGTGCTAGAATAAACTGGTTTTCCTTTTGGGGTAATAAAGCTTTCCCCCCCTCTATGTGTGTGTGTAAAATTAGGGGTAATAAAGATTTCCCCCCCTCTATGTGTGTATGTAAAATTAAGCTGCTGTATGCGGGCTTGTTTGTCATTCTCAACATCAAAATGACATCTAAACTGGCGTTTTGAATATTTCATTTTAGATATGTTTCATATCCTTTTGGTTTCTGATGATGATGCCTTATGGTGTTTCATTGTCATGTTGTGTCTTTGCTGGAGGAATGCAATTGTTTATTTTCAGTTACCATTGGTTAAAAAATATTTGAAAGGATCCCCTTATACTGAATTGAGTAAAACATTGTAACTATTCTTGGAAGCCTTTGCTTTTATAATTTAGTTGAGTTAATGAGTTTCAAAATTATGCGAGTTTTCATTGTTCAACATCTCTCTAGTCACTTATGGCTTACCGAATCTGTTTGTGTGTCTGTTTATGAGTTGTCATTAAATTCTAAATTAGATTTTAATTTAAGATAGAAGATATGCTCTCTGAAAGATTGAAAAACTAAACGCTTAGAATAACTTACTGTGCATTATGCTTCTTTTCTTAGTTGGTCGGGAATGATTTGACTAAAAAAAGGGAACTATGATGTTCATGGTGATTACTATTTTTTTTATATTGTTTGTATGATTATAGAAATCCACTATTTTCGTATTTATTTTATTTTCTTTTGGATTAGACATTTTACTATAGAGATTTGTTGGTCACCTGGTTGAGACATTGTTTAATTCAAGCTCTTGGAGTAGCATGGAAGACTAAAAGGTTTTGGTAAAGAGATAGTGATGTCATACATTGATTTTCTGTGTTGTTAGTAGTATTTCTATGCTTGATTATCCAGAAAAATAAATAAGCATGTAAACGAAGCTGATGAGTGGGAGAGGAAATTAGGCCATATAACTTGCATACTTAGTTGGTTTGGCATAGGATCTTCAACTTGGCTCATACCTTCATATGTAAGTTCTAAAGAATCCCAAAATTGGGTCGGATTGCCATTTTTATATTTATTGTCAGGACCAAGTAATAAATAGGATAATATCGAGTGTATGTTGCAGAATGCATTGAGAACCTTGTTATTCAGTTTAGGGTAAAAGAGCATAGCGGGCAGTCACGTTTTGACCTGATAGCAGAGACAGTTAAAGCAGAAGCTGAATTTGGACATCTTGGAGATTCTATGTCTGAACTATATCTTATGGCTTTGAGTTAGTAAGATTCTCCTGAACTGAAATCAGTCACAGGAACACTTGATCAGATTTTAATCAAAGAAGATAGGTTTGGCATTGTTAATTTTTTATTTGAGAAGCTGATAGTAATTGCTGGTTCAAAATGGTAGGCTGAAGATATCATTGAGTGTTCTAGAAAGTTGGGAGAATTCTTGCAGAGTTAGATAGATATTGATAATCTGATAGTTTGGTGGTTGGAATTTTGGGGATAAAAATTATAGTCGTACATGAGATGACTTCTAACATGGTTTAGGGTTCTTGAACTTGGTAATGGTAGAATGAAACAGAGCGGCGGTGGCATGCAGAGGACAATAGTTGCGGTTCAGTATTTAAGGCTTGGTGGTTTGTTGATTTAGAGTTCAAAGGTCTTGATGTGGCTATCCCACCCTATTTCATTTCTTTGCCTATTTGAAATATCGTTGAGGGAAAGAGGATTAGCTCATGAATATTTGAAGGGGGCTATATGATATTTTCCATCATAGCAGCAGGAAATTGTGCTATAATATTATTATAAGTCAGTATGTTGTTTTCTGTGGTGTTTCATTGATTTAAATTGAAGATTGGTTGGGGCAGTTAGATTGCTATATATTATTATAATTCATTGTGAAATTATCAAGCAATCAAATTTTCTTCTGTGATCTTTCATTGATTTTAAAGAGTTCTGGTAAACTGAAAAATGGTTGGGGCAGTTAGTCTGTCTTTGGTTGGTGAGAGAGGTTGTTATTTGAAACACATAAACATATGTATGTATGTGTATTAAGCCAATTGTTTTGTTCTTGTAAGTTTGCAGAGATCCCAGTATATCTTTTCTAAGTGAACTATGCAATTTACCTATAGAATGCCATGAAATTGACTATTTAGAATATCGCATGTTTAGCATGCGCTTTTAAATTATGTTTTTAGATATCATTATTTGGAATTTATAAACATAGTGTCTTATATATGACATTATGCTTGAGGATACTATATCAGTTTAGATAGGATCATAGTCTATAGCATACCTAGTAAAAGCTTCAAGTAATTGAGGAGTACTGACTACTGACTATGCGGAACAAGAGATGTCTCGTATTTAGATAAATTATGGAGTTTAGCATTTAGATGAATCATTAAATAACTTTTGACTGAAAAATCTTGGGATAACAACGTTTAATTGTATTTGATATTGTTGTATTGTATTTTAGCTGATATTTTTGGTGAAATAGTTAGTTTATGAAATAATTGACTATTGTAAACTGTTATAAGTATTAGTGGAACTTATCCATCATAAACTATTATAAATTGAAAACTAGGTGCTTAAATTAAAATCCAGCTTAATAAACTAAGCTCCATTTTGAAATTATAAAAATTAGCCGATAAGGCTTTATGAACCATTTGATAGTACTTTCCTGTTTGCACAGAGAGATCAACAACCCCCCCCCCCCCCCCAACCGAAAACACCATAGCCGCTCTTTTACCGAGGTGCCTTTTGGGGTGCAAAAGCTCTTGTTAGTTGAAATTAACCCGGGAAAAAATGGAGCTGAAATTCAAAACATTTTGATTCTGTTGTCGATGACCCTTTTTGGCATAAGTAGTCAGGGATTGCATCTATATACAAAATGAA